>OY982952.1:17661792-19137578 GCA_963890685.1 Plagodis pulveraria
TGTATTTTTCAAGTGGGAGTTACTTACACTTGAAAAATAGCCATAAGACCAAATCTAAAATTACTTATAAAGAATATAAAAACGCATTAAAAGCAATCTTGGGTAGACCCGAATCCATGAAAACTGATACCGCATCTTATGATTTGAAAGTAAACCGACCAAGAAATAAAAGGTAGATTTTGGCAACAAATAGTATGACTTTTTCTCCTGATAGTCTCTAATAGGAGATAGATAATAGGATATAGATCTGGTTCAGAAAAGGAGAATATCGAGAAGTATAAAGGATATAGAAAATAACATTTGCCTTATTGTATTAAATTTTCTTTGACATTTTTAATCATCTCTACATTTTTTTTAAATGCTTATCGCTGTGATTTATCCAAAATGCTAGTAGTGGCTATCGTTTAATGAAATATCTATGATTAAAAGGCACAATTCATGTCAATAGGACCATAAAATTATTGTAATAAAGAATAGTAGAGCGGTAACACTAATATTGGCATGACACCTTGACCTTGATAATAAGATATTTTACAAACAAAATCTGCGTTGACAAATGATAATTACTACTTGGGCTAACTAATATAGCCAACAAGCTCAATAGAATGACCATGTGACCACGATCATTATTCAGGTATGCAAAGACGATGCATAAAATAATGATTATGACCCGGTTCTGTACAACATGGGTAGTTTCAATGTCAAATATTTATTAAAAGTAAAATTAACAAAGATTTTATCAAAATAAAATTGAGACTATAGCGCATGTAACTTAAATATCACGTTCAAACAAACGCAATAATATAGGAACTACATCGGCTGTTTAATAAGATGTAACGTAATGCGTGCTAGAAGCATGATTATTAGCAGGAACTTCGGTAAATAAATGATGTAATACCATATGCAAATAACTAATGAGGAAACAATATTTTTTTGGGAAATATCTTCTCTTGAGTTGTTTTTATCTAGACACATACAGAAGTGTCTGATAATGCATATATTCATTCATTAATTTATACGAACAACTCTGTCACAAACTTACAAATGTGCTGACATTTGGAGCGTGTAAATAATAAAATTGACGGGAGTAGAGTAAATAATAAATGCGAGTCGGGTTCGCACACGAAGTTTCAGTAACGACACATAATTTACCAAAAGAATAAACATATTTTTTTCATACAGTTCGGGATTTCACAAAAACTGAATCATCTTTAGATCTGCGAATGGATCTTCCTAACCGGACATGAAAGGTTGATTCTGCAAAACATACTTTTGCAGCAACTGATGATAGTGTCACTGATAAGTATTAAAATCTGAAAATAATAATACAAAAGTGACAATAAGGACGCGTAGGCAGCGCAGGTTTAGTAGGTTTAATAGGGTCTCGTTTTCTTACACGGAAACCTAAAAACACAATTCGGGAAATCCTTCATCCAAGTAATAAGGACAAAATTCCAATCTAATGTGAATGACTTTAGGCGCCACCAAATAAAATAAATAGGACACAAAGTAGTCGGCCGCAGACTTGCTCACATTCAAAATATTTATTTGGCGAACTAGAATAAATTTTATGTATATGGCGTTATTCGCAACTCTAAGATCCGGCTTTGTACATGTAGCCTCAAATGTCTAACAGTGGGTGGCAACATGGTGGTAAATGTTATATGCAATGATACAGCTAACTTGATGATTTAATTGTAGTCCAATTAAATTGGGAGTCGTGCGTGCGACTGTGAAATTAAGTAAGCCTTCAATATTCTGTTGCTTTGGCGAATAACTTCTTCTAGAAGCCTTGTAGTTACTGTTACAGCAGTGTAGTATTATAATACCTTCACACGATCACGCGCAGACACTGCCACGTTCTAATGGAAGCTGCCTATTCACATCGGCACCCATATCCTATTGGCTGTGTATTATTAACATTATTATGTTTGTAATTTGTTTTTTTAATGTGTTTCTCTGTAAGTGAATATTGTTATTCTTAAGAGAAATAAAATTCTTAAACCACATGTTTATTATAAATAATAATATCCACTATTCAACCTCTATAATTCATATATATATAATTATAATATATATATTTGCGACTGTGATATGAAGATTTCTGAACAAATTTGTAAGTTAAACGTAGAAATTATTGACAAATGGTTCTCACCCTTTAAACTCCAAGCATTTATATAAAAAAAATACTTTTGCATGTGATATGAGAATAAAGAATAATTTTACTTCGAAATTAATGCGAATCGACGATTTAAAGTAAGAAGGTAACCCGTTAATAATATTAAAACTTCCACTATAGTCACTACTGTTAGATAAAACCATACTAAAAATATTTAATAACTTTCCCTACAAAAGACTTCAACGCGCTGCAAACCGATTTAGTAAGTTGTGTCGAGATGTTATAAAAATAAACAATGCTTAAAATATTTTAACATCAGAACACATTAAAACTCAAAACCAAGGAAATTACCATCATCAGCCGTATAATAAAATCATTGAACTCTAGGTAGCTCTAGCACAGAATAAATAGTAGTTACTACGTTATTCAGCTTCGGAGAATAAATACATTGGTAGGCGTCACGGTCATGGCACTTTAAATCTTACATCCACATCTTCATGCATTGCGTCGGTAATTTCATGAGATGCATTAGTTGAAAATATCACTAAGCCCTATATACAGCCGTTATTGTCATGGCTCGACAATGAAGCATCAAGACTACTGCCAACAATTTGTTCCATTCAGCATGCCAACAAACCATTCATTGCCTTAGTAGTTTTGTGTTAGTCATTCTTACCATGCTTCAGTTAGCTCGGAGATTGAACCCGGCTTCTGCATATTTGAAGCTTTTACAAACAGACAAATTGTTAAATTGAAAATTTTATAAATAGATACTCATGTAAAGAATATCCGGTGTTTAGTGTCATCTGGTGAATTTAAATCGTTTCTGCAAGGTGATGCGAGTATCGAGTCCTGCAGCGTAACACGGCTCTACGGCGTCCTCGCCGCTTGCGCAACTCCAGGCGACGAAGGGTGCCACGTCACCGGACCCCGATGCAGATCATTGAAGACGTGATTCTACCTATGTATTACTGTTTTACAATTTTCCTGTGGGCTAAGGCTAACGTCAGTCGCATACATGGCCGTGTGAACATTAACATCCTCCGTTATCGTCGATACTAGTATTATATTATTTAATCGCCTAGCATTCTGGTAAGTAATTAAATTGACAGCCTTAGCATTTGCCGTTAATATTTTTGTTGTTTTTTTTTACGTCGAGAGTATTGTGTGGGAATATATTTTTTATATGCAGTTTAAGTTTTATATAATCAGTTGTATTATTTTCACATTAAACTGTACCTGAAAACCTTAAGTAGACACTAACAGCACTTAGTCAATCAAATCACAAATGTTAGATTTCGTATCTTGTTCATTGCCGATGTCCTTACCCTTTCGCATAAATGGAGATGGGGGACACGTTTTTTTTGGCGTAAGCCGCGACAAGGAATTTGTACGATGACTAACATTTATTCTTAGTAAAATATATGATAATACTTTTCTGGCGAAATAATTATAAAAAAATATGGTATCTATTTTTCATGATTTCTGCTGCACTGCACGATACCCAGTCGAATTAGCACCTATTTCATCAAAGAAAGTACGTATTATGAAAACAAATATATCTAAAATTATCATATCTCATACACAGATTAAAATTTTGAGAAAATCAAAACAAAACTGCGAATTAGTTGTAAAGAACAACGTCTGTGTGCAACCTCATATATAAACCTTGACGATTGTTGCAACACTCTCAGTACGACTCTAGTCGCTTTGCCGCTTGGTACAGGCGCGTCCGACGACGCCGACCACACGGAGAGGGCGAGAGAGCACAGCTGACGAGCCGATGTAAACACGAGACATGTGGACACAGTGAATGCAGTGCAGTGACGTAACAGTGACCCATTAGACGACTTGTGAACTGGACTACCATAAACAACCATGGATATCAAAAGTTCGGTGAGTGATGCAAACTCACTTTGGCTAAGACAATGCAGTTTCCAGGCCTTGCGACCTGTGTGAAACTGTGAACGCCGCCGGTTCGTAACGTAAAGCTTCCACTTCTAAAGATTAGACGGTGTACTGCTCGTTTAAGCATGGAAACGTATATCAATTAATAGTATGATTGAATTACGAAATAATTTAATGATGATAACGGGCATTAATTGAATATACTCAGTTGAAATAGAGCCTTATGATACATGTATGTACTTCATAATTTACTGTTCGGTATGTGATAATTAATGTCAGATATATGTTCAACTGTACGCAGCTAATTTGACTATTAATGCCATTTCAATTGGTAATAAAAATTTAATGATTTAATAACAGATCTTAATTGAAAAGGACTGAAAATGTACTTAGAAAATAATAACGAATTTTGCTTCAGAAAACCTGACTGTTAATTACGAGAGAAATTCATAAAACAAGAACAGGTGGACCAAGGTCACACATTACAAAATAAGTAACATTATAATTATCATGTATAAATCTCATTTCGAACAATTTATGATATATTGATACATATTTAAGTATTCATATCTGTAGGAAATAGAGATTGAAATCGATCTTGTAAAAGGAGGTTATTCATATGTAAGGAGATAAGGGCGGATCAAATTCGCCGGTGAATAAGAACGCCTACATTAAAAAATTACAAATTTACGAGAGGAAAAATTATAGTCACGTGCGGGATTCGAACCCGCGTCATCCACCCCTATAGCCGAGTTACGCTCTGGCCGACTGAGCTAACATGACAATGACTCATGACGCGGGTTCGAATCCCCACATGACTATAATTTAACCTCTCGACAATTTGTAATTTTGTAATGTAAATAGCAGAGCATGAGTTATTGCAAAAAATGAATATATTACTAAGAACGCCTACCTCTACCTAAATGAAAATTTCGATGACAACCTCGGGGACCTCATCATCAAAATGGCTTGTGTCATTTCAAAGGATGCTGGCAATGAGTTCAACCCTGCAAATATATCGGTTACAGTGGTGCCTCGGTTGGAACAAGCATGCTAATTTTCTTTTTTTCATTTCGAATCACAGACGCCTTTCTAATTTTCTTTTCGAGGAAACTTTATACAAGCTTATGATTCGCTTAGCAAGCTGGGTACAGTTACGTAGTATAATACTTTGTTTCGCTATGTCTATCAACTCTGCATAGTGGTAGGGTAACAGATAAAGTGGTAATCACGGTTTACGGAAGGAAGAGCCAATTGAATGAATAATAATGGAGTCAAGAGATGTAGACGATGATATAATTATTACGGACTTTAACCCGACCTACAGAATAATATATGACAATAGGAAGTGCTGGCAAGTGGCTCGCCATGGGATAATCAAGGTCAAGAAGAACGTTTATTTACATGCATCTACATATTTTTTGCTGATTGGTATTTTGTTATTTGTTTCTGGACTGTAAAAAAAACAAAAGGCCCTTTTGCTTGGTATATTTTTTATTAGAGACTATACGAAACAAAAAGTGATAATAACCATCTAATATATAAATGTATAACAAAAAATTATAAATGAGTTACATCGTAAGTACGTAGGGTATCGTAAGCACAAACATTTTTACAGTAAATATGAAAATCATGGGGAGCCAATGTTGTAACGAACATATTGCGGTATCCACTTAAATTTTACTTTGATTTAGGTGATATCTTTGTTGAGAAGGACATTTGTGCTTTTTAAACTAATAAGAAAGACTTGTAATAATAGAAAATAGAAATGATGAGTAGAAAATGAAAGGGGAGGAATGAAAGTCATTCAATGTTTGGATACAAATTATTCACCTACTCTGATTACTCAGCAATTTCTGTGATTGATTTGTTGTACGATAAGGTCTTGAATTGGTGCATGGACCATTAGTGTGCAGTGGAGGTCTCAAGGTTTAAGCAACCAAGTAGGGTCTTAAAAAAATAAAGGTATTATGTCCATGTATTAATATGTAGACGTACGTACAGCTGTGCCGTAAAAAAATAGCTCGATTGATGTCATTCCAGTATTCAGTAAAGGTACGCCCAAACCAACGCGTTTAGCTTCATCCGTGGTCAAATGCTTATTTTCATAAATTTTTATCAATTTTATTAAGCGTTAAATGTTATGCCTTTTTTAAACGAAATTTAATGGTACGCTCGAAAATTCAGAATGAAAAATATTACTAAAATAACTGATCACCAGGCCACGGACGCAGCGGAATGCAATGGTTTGGGTGTACCTTAAGGTGGCGATGCCCTGATTTTGGTCAGTTTGCAGGTGAACTCTTCTCAGAAATCTTCTCAGAAGATCATTATCTGGATTTAAAAAATAATATGTTATATGTGCGGACGTTATGGCAACAATTATGTGCTGGTTTTTTCATAACGACTTGATTAATACGCGAAATTATCCATCTAAGTTTCGCTAAAGTTTGACTACGTGTTGAAAAAGTATTATTTTCTTTACTTTTCGTGCATTTCGGACAAACAAAAGGTCGTAGCCGCCAAGTCCCGCGCATTGAGATTGAATTTTATGTGATTCAAATTTTGTGCTTCTAATAATAAAGGATAGGGGGGGGGGGGGGGGGGGGGTGAGTTGGCATGCGCACCCACGCTTTGCAGGCGTCTTGGGGACCACAGTTTCTCAGAAGGCACTGCTGCCCATTTTCCGGGTATTTTACCCTTAGTCGCCTAACGATAGCCATAGGTAGCAATGGAGAGGGTGAGATTCTAGCCCGGCATATCACGGGGCAATTTACGTTGTTATAAATATAGGAGAACAAGTTTTAAGTAAATTCTTCAATCAGACCTACATGTATGTGGGGAAGGGGAAAGGTTCAATTATTAGGCCTCTTAGATATTCGGAGAATTCCAATATACCTGACATTGACATATTTCATACAAAATTAAATAACCGTAAATAATAAAAAAATATTCAGGTATCATTCAAAAATGCTGTTGGAAACAGCCGTTGGTTAATAGAATGATTAACAAACAATCTAAGTTAATAGATACAGCAGACAGGACATTAATTTCTACGAAGCTCTCGAAACTCTGTGCAAGCAAACAGATATAGGCAAGCGTTCAAAACAGCTTCCATATAATATAAAAGTTAATGAACTTTGACTTATGATGAAATGCTAGGAACTCCCAACAGCATGAGAGTTGCAATATACTAATTATGTGGAACATTTAAACAATTCAGCTCTGTACTAATAAGGCGTGTTTCACCGGTTAGCGGCAAACGAGGTTTCATCAATTCTCGTTTTAGATAAAAACACATCCTTAATCGCATTCCGAGACGACGATATTTCCTCTAAGTATTTACAGAGACAATTTATAGATTGATTCAGAAGGCTTTATTGATTTTTATTTGTAAAATGAAGAACGTGATCGCTATTGTAAGACTCCGTGTCCTTACATATTATGATTAATCAGAAAAGACATGAAGAACCAAAGAACTAATACATGAAGGTCGTTAACGAATTGTTGTTTATTTAGATAAGAGACATATCTCGCTTTTATATCTTCGCAGGTGTAGGTAGACAGAGGTATAAACACAAATATTTCCCCGCATATTTTTAGATGGGATATAGGGCGAGCCTACTGCCGTCTAAAGAACCCATGTTAGTAAGTAATGTTGTAGCCGTTTATGTTAAGACTAGTGAGGACGGGCTCTCAAGGATATAAGGACACCTGCTGGAACACACTGTTAGGTGTTAAGCGGAAGGAAGTCTTTCTACTTATGGGTGGTAATTAGCCAGGCGAGCCAATAGTTATATACAATGTATATAAGTATTAATCAACGAATAGAGATTGCTTTGGGAACAATGCTTTTTGCAACTTTCATTTCTCTTGTCAAAACTTCTCTTGAGTAATTTACTCGTAGTCTGGTCTAATACCGATCGACCGCAAACACTTTCTCATTCAAATTGCTCAGATACGATTACGAGACTATCACTTGACACATATAAAGCTCTCTTGAAAACTGAAAGTATATGCAAAAGCAATCAACATTGGCATGCAGGCATTCATACTATAACATTGTATTACTTTACAAATCTATAAATAGATATCCATGATCTGTTCGATACGTTTTTTTGCTACAAATAATGTAAACAGAATTATATAACCGTGTTTACGTATGTCTGTATCTGCATAATAATAAAGCTCTCGAACGACATCTTTGGCATCCATGAAGGTTAAATATACGGAAGGGTGGTCCTTCCTAGCTCGTCACTATGATAATAATTTATAATACAGTACTTACAGCATAAAATCAATATCCTGATTATAGTGAGGAAGTAAAACTTTCAGTAAGTTTACAAATATGTACAAATAAGGACGATAGTTACCCGGGTTCTATTCCTGTACCTATTAAGAGCCATTTCACAAAATCACGCTACTGAAGTTTAGGTAAATGCCAGCGCATCGCTTACACAAGCGAAAGAAGTGACGACGGAATAGCGTGACTATGAGTAACATATTTTGATACTAGCACTCATTAAGAAATGTAAGTTGCGAATTTGAAAATTGTGTGATTGGCATGAGTAAATAATCAATTTCTTGTCGATTACTTGCTAATGTTATAGAAAAGAAGTAGGCATGTACATAATAGTCAACCTACATCGTGAATCGTATATTTACATTTCATCCTTGATGAATAAAAAATAGATATGTTTGAATCATTTATTGTAACAATGCAATCCTCACTATATACTCTTATGCTCACTATTTCCTCTATGGAAAATAAATGATAATACACCTTTTTATAGAAAAAAATACCGGAAATGGGGTTTGAACACGCGACAAAAATGGTGGGAAATAGTAATTTAATAGCTATTTTTATTTTTTCGTAACTAGACTCACCTAGAACTTTGATTCTTCTTTTAATATGATAATTTACTATTGTTCTTTAGCCATGAATTGTTACAGATTTTTACGCCAAATATTTTAAAGTAACAAGATTAAAACAACCCAATTGTTTTAAGAACTTTGGCGGGAAAACTGTATTGGAGAGCAATATTTTTTTTCTGAAAAACTATACCACCTACGCCTTTGGTTCTTCTTTGATATTATTATTTACATATAATTTATTCACTTGTATTATTTTAGATTTTTTGGTTTAGAAGTTTAAAATTAGTTACGAGATTATTTAATACGCAAATTTGCATCGGTAAGTGTTTGCGTTGCAAAATGTAACGATCGAAAAATGACTTATACATATGTAAAGTTGCGTTTTTCTAGGTTTATAACTGTTGACTTAGTTATGAGATTAATATGAAATGACGTAATATTTTGGGGCCAAAATGTAATTTGTGCTGGTTTCAGATTTCATCAAAATATTCAAAATACTTCCGTTATCTCAGAAAGTATGGATTCTTTTTTGTATGGGCAAGGATGCATCCATTTGAAAACCATTTGGATTATGAAAGTCGGACTTTTTTTTAATTTTTTTTTATGTCATTGTTATGGAACAAGCGCGAGGCCCACCTGATGTTAAGCGGTATCCTCTGCCTATAACAGATGCATTTCATCACAAGTGACGAACTGCACTGCGCCCATCACCTTGAGACATACCAGTTAAGTCTCATTTTGCCTGTTATTTCACTGGCTCTCAAGGACTGCTGCCGGAACTTACCGTTAGGTGCTTGGCGACAGATTTTCTACTAGAGGCTGGTCGCTAGCCAGGCGGGCATTCGCAAAATGCCCTTCCACCATGCGGTGAAGCTCAAACTCTGGGCGGGATTCGAACCATGGACCTGCTGCGCGGCAGTCCATAGCCAATGCCACTGAGCCATCACTGCTTCAAAACTTAAACTTACGCAGAAAACACTTACGCAAATTTTATGGTAAATTTGTAAATACGACTATCGACCGCTAACTGGTATCTCGGTTCGTACAAATGATGGAAAAGCCGGGAGGCCGTTTTGTACAAATTAGGAAGGTAGTTTAATTTCCTGCTGAAGTTATCGCTGTGTTCACTTATAGACATTAACTGAATCCAAAAATATTGGAAATCAATTATTCGCCTGTCATCTTATCCTTCTAAAACAAAAGTTATAGTGGGTTACTAATTTAAACTAGAATAATATAAAAACTAGCAGACCAAAAAGAAGAAGTCAACCCTCTGAGGTTGTTAGCATTTTTCCAATAACGCTGTATAAGGCTGCATAATTGTGACGTTTCCTTTTTTTAACACAATGGATGAACAGAAACTAAAGATGTAGTTACTTAACAAGACAACAATAATTATATTATGGACAACAAAAATAAAGTATAGTTTGTTACCTAAAAAAATAAAGACATGATCAAAACTCTGTGGTCGCACTATAAATATTGCGTCTAAGCGTTCCGCGTACGAGACGTCAGAGCAAGGCAAAACGAACGCAGGTCCTACCTCGATGAGCGCTCGCGCGGTACTGATCGCCTCGCGCTTGTACATTTCCATTTATGAGCATTTCGAGCTATGTTAAATATTTTTTCTTGTCTAACAAAACAGAGTTAATAGCACAATTTATTAAAGATCAGATTAATTAAAGAATGAACTTTCTTTTCATATAATATCTGTTTGGAATTACACTTTATTAAACGCAATATATCGTGGTAAACTGCTGATATAATTCGTGGAAATTGGCGCAAGATCTTTATTTTTTTTTTCTACAATGACGATTAATTATCGATATTCTAGTACACTATGTGTCAACAGGATGATATGCCTGATGCACAGTTTTTTTTTTAGTTAATTTGATGAATCTTTATACTAGAGATAGAACTCTGAAGTTGGCTATGTGTACTTTAATTCGTAAAACAAGGTGCGGGAGATTGGTCACTACAAAATAATTAATGTTATGTTTGTAAATCTGGTACATTAACTGAAAAGAGAACAGATTATTCTATTTTTATCAATTATTAAACAACTTGTAGATATTTCCTATGATAGTAAATTAAGCGCTTAAAATCTTCGTAAACCGCATTAAAATGTAAAATGCCTCTTAAAACTTTTTCTTTCGTTGTAACTTATTCGCTTATCATACGTTAATGCCAGAATTACAATGTTAGATGTACAAGATATTGCTCACAAAAGCGTAAACAAATATCAGTAAGTAGTAATTAAAAAAAACCTGTCTTCCTAGTCCAAAACGCATTAAGCAATCATTTTATCTTTCTTCCAATGTCACGTTGAATCATAATATGTTTCTTATTCTTAATAAATATTATCATACAGTGCTTATTGAAACATTTTTTAAAACCAAAGTGTGATCCACACTACACATTACCTTTAATAAGATGAATAGTTCTATTGATCGACAATCATCACTATAATGCTTATTTTAGGACATTACTATGGTCGATTCAATCGGCTGATTGGTGCAAGTTTTCGGAATAGATAAACATATTTTGCGAAATTTTGTACCCCTGCCTTAGCTTTGGCTTGCGGATTGAATTTTCAATGTTCCTTTTATAAGTTTTGAGAAGCACATAGTTAATCTTCTTCCGGAAAAGGTAGGGTTTTAGTTGTTTCTTTACAATTAAGCAAGAGCACTAATACGCTACAGTATAAAATGTTGATATGAATGGACCAGAGTTCTTCATTTATGATACTGGAAGACCCATTTTAAACTTAAGGAATTAACCTTTTTTTATGTGACCACAGAGAAATTAAGTCTATTGAACATCGAAAGAATCATCCCGATAGGTCCATTATTTACGAAGATATCAAATCATATATACACCAAATATAACAACGCGCTAAATGAAGACTCCTCCTTATTTGGATTTTTGGAAGCGTACGTATCCTGGATTTTGATGCAACAAATAACTACGTGCGAAATGAAGATCCTTATTATATTTTTTTTTCGAGTATATTTTTTTTTGTTTTTTTAGATCTTACTGTTTTTTACATGTTAGTAAAAACACTTGCATTCATTGAACTTAATTTGTACATATACTGAATTTATTAGTAGTAAAAATTAAAGCGCTGCATCAAAATGCTCAAAACAATACAAAAGGATGCTAGCGGAAAAATTCGACAATCTCTTTCCAGGCAAAAACTGGATTCGAAAGCTTGTTATACAGAGCAAGTGCTATTAACGAAGTAAATGGCACAGGGACTGCCGACTTAAATAAAATTGCTCTCGAGTGGCGGCCTTCACATTTCACAACACCCGGACTTAGTGAGCATCCAGTCGGGGCGGCTGCGGCTGCTGCGAATGCTATTTAAGCGAAATTGGAAGTACTGCGGGAAGTTTGGGCAGGATATTGGGGCTTCCCAATATATAACTAAATATTTTACGATGAGGACTGTGAGAACATGACGCACACTATACAGTATTTCGAATTTAGAGACATTAAGTACTGAAGGACATAATAGAGCGAAGCACTCAGATGAACAATAACTAGCATTAAAGTAACTATTAACAGAACAGAGCTTGATATTGCACAATTTTATCGACATTTAACTCTTAATCACTGTGAACAATGACAGAGAGACCCTGAGATCACATATAGAATTTTATATATTTTTCTATTAGGATATGAAATATAACGTGTATGCGGAAATTTCCGATACATGAATATGATAATTTTAATAAAATCCTCAGTGTCAATAACAAAATTAATGGAAATTAAAATATTACAAATTCACGGTCGTGGTATTCGTGCAATATAACATAAGCTATAATATACTTAATAAATAATTATATAATTTGATGATTTCATGCTAGAGTTGACGGAAAAATAAACACATGATTTAAGATACGATATAGATACGGAAAGCTTCTCTAAGAAAAAACAAGGCGCATACTACATTGACAAAAAGAAAAATATTTTTTGGCTTATATTTTATCATTTACTACACCTGAATCAGTTTTATTCTCGAAATTGTAGTATTGTTTTTGTCGGACCTTGACCATCATTATTACAAATTTCGCCTTAAACTGAATACAGAAATGATGACCTCATGTATATAGATTGATACGTTGCGCGCCTCCTGCTTTTAAACGTGTCGTGTTACGTCACGACACATTGCTTAAACGTCATTAGAACTCTGTCACAGTACATTTATCCAGCATATGAGTAGGTCAGGAAACTGCGCGCCATCACAATAGTATAATTGAATAACTATGATTAGTGAATACTAGCAGGTATATACGTATGCCCTTGTCTTTTAGAATATTATTTGAGTAAAAAACGTGAGAATAAAAATAATAAACGTCCGACATACGCGAGGTTTTAAATTGCGAAATAAATGGCACATGTTAGTCCAAAGATGGACCTTCCACATTTTTCCTTGATTACACACGACGCTACGAAATAAAAGATCAAAATTTGTTTGATAGTTTTGCAATAATATGTAAAATTTTGAGATATATCCCATTCGTCCTATATTGTGACCTCGTCGCATAACCAATTTCACTGAGGCTTAAAATTTTAACCTAAAAATTGTTTTAAATATGAAAATATAGATGAGATACTTATTTATTGCCCTTCAATATACAGTACCCTAGTTTACTATTATCATTTATGATAATTCAAATCCCTCAGTTTTATATAATAGTAATCACTGGATTGATTAGATTATACCATACATGATTTTTTTATCTATTCTAAACTATTTTCAGCCAAATTGCATGAAGAAATTGGGTACCTACATAGGCCACTAAGACCTCCGTATCGTTCGGTTATCTTGGATTCTATAAATTTGCTCTATATAACTTGTTCTGATCCTGTTGTCATTGAGTTGACTTATTTCAAGTCATTGACATTTATGGAATCCAACACGCTAGCATATAAATTGAACGGCATGCTAAATCCTGGTAGCTAACACAGACAGCACGACCACATCTGGATTTCCCATAGCAAACGGAACTGTTTAACAAAAGTCGCAATGATGTAACGAGACATGTGATAAATACGACGAACACATATACGGGCACGTTTACATTTAAGAGCTCTTTTCATGGGTATTTCCTCTCGTTGTCCAAACTGTTATTTTTTATCTGCATATATCTCAGTTGCTCAGTACAGTACAGATATTTACGGCGATATGACGACATAAAAACGAGCAAGTTTCTGATTGCGAAATAATTGGTAAATAAAAATTTTCGCGCCACTGAACGTTCTTCACACGACAGCAAACAAAGGTCGTTTGGATTTACCTCATTCAATTTCAAAACATAGCGTGACACATTTTTGTTAAAGGTATTCTTATGAGTCATTCAGCGATCCCTGACCACTGGTTAAGAAATTATTTATGTTTTCAATAAATTTACTCGAGGCGATACAATGCAATGGCTGTATCCGAATCATGCGAAAGTCCAAAAACCGGTCTCAAATTTGAACAAGGACAAAGCAGTGTTGTATTATAATATCGCAAGTAGTGTTAGAATGATACTATCAATCTATCTATCACTTTGGGTTTTTCTCAAAATTTTCATTACTGACCTAGACATTTTTGTAATGCGGTCATATAACACTGCCCTCATGAGCCACTTTCTTTTCATCATAAAATATATTTCAATCATATCTCATCAAGTTAAGTTAAATTATTAATTGGGCCACACTCGATCGTAGCATGCATTTCACCCATTGAGCGGATTAAAAATAATGACATACTGCAGCCAGTGAATATTTTAAAAATAAACTTCTGATAGTGACCTTAATAAATTGACACAGTGGCCGATGTTTGTAGTTCAGTTAACATGATAGCTAGGAAGCGTTTTCTGTACTATTTCACAAAGAGCCATACTCGTCAAGGCAAGGCTTTGTATCAAATCCGGTAACTAACGTTCACTATCTATACAATTGTTTGAATCGTGTGATACAGGATTCGCTAAGCACACCACGCTCTGATTGATAAATAAATAGCACGAAATATTTGACAGGTTTGTTGTCTCGATATCATAATTTGGCCACGTAACGTATCTAACAGCATATTTTAAACGTCAGCAAATGATGTCATCGCAACGTAAACAGGAGAAGAATCCGGCTAGATAACCTATTTCATGGTCACTTTTTCTGCGATAACATCCCACTCGGCTCAATGGACGTAAATATAGAGATAATAGCTCTCGGGCGTTTCGATGATCGAATCGAATAGGGAAGAACCAACAACCATTAATTAAAATAATAATCGTAAATAGATACCTGACCGTTTATATTGAACGAATAAACGATTGCTTGCCTACTCAATGATTGATTTATGAGTATTTACCAAAATTCCAGGTAGAGTAGAAAAGTCGATTTATAATATAAATAAACAACTACGTACGTCAGGTTCATCATTGATGCATACATTTGAATTTAACATCCGGAATTAGTAAAACGATTACTTATTTAAAATAACAGTCCCTATTAATATTTATTATCAACAAGAAGTACAGAAATGTATGCGAATAAAATGTTATAGTATTATAATACCGGCGAGATTTCATTGTCATCTAGCGGCGGTAGCCGTGCAGCTTCCACTGTTATTTGCATTGACACGAATCCCGTTAGCTTCATAAATACAGCCAATTGAGTTCAAGGACGAGCATAAGCATCATGTCAGTGTTGTGACCAGCGTGAACAATGAGTTATGTTGCGGCGTCCTCATGCAATCGCGTATAAAATATGATAATTGGACTCTCAATAACACGCCGAGCGGCGAGCCGTTGTCAGCCGACTCAAACTAAACTTCCAATTGTTTTATGAATAAGACGCAACACGACTACTCAAGAATACATCGAGCAGACTGACATTGATTAATACACAAAAGAATTTATCAACGTCCATAAATCTGGAGGAGTCAGGAGATAAATCCCTTCTGATTTTACCGTTAGCGTACTTGGGTATCGCAATTCTTTAATCGCGTGATTTACATAGAATTATTACAAGAGATGAAGACATACCGAAGAGAAACGAGAAATCAAAAGTATTGAAATCGTGGACAGAAATCCGTTATCCATTGTGACATTTTGCAGTACAGTACAATCTTCCAAGAAATGACTTGCAACAGGAATGTACACTTTCTCTTCTTAAGAACAGTCTAGTTAGTCGTTAACCGATTATCATAGTAAGTGTAGCAGCCATTGTTTGGGATTATGAAAGTTGAGCAGACGCCACAGATATTGCTCTGCTGAAGTTACGGACGCAAATTCACAAAAGCTTTTACTGTATCAATCACGATTCAGTCTAATAGATGAGCTTTTGCTCTTACCTATCCGCATAACTAATCTAACTTATTTTAGTTACGGATTTTACTGAAATAGCATTGGTTTTGTGAATTAATCTGAAAGCTATAACTATTGCATTTATACCGTTTCAGCCACGACCATAAGATAGAATCAATATTAATTTATAAGGACACCGCACATAGTACTTCCGATTTAGGTTATTTTTAGGGTTCTGTACGGGACCTTATTACTAAGCCTCGACTGTCCATCCGTTCAACCTTCAAAGGCATGTAGCTTCAGAAGTTAATAAGTGGCTGTTTAAGATTTTAAAGACTATAGGTTATTGTAACGCATTGCCTGACAAATAGTACCTACCTTATAATAACAATTTAAAATAAAAGGGGGTACCCATACAAGAAACGTAGTTTTTTTTACGTTTTTTCTTTTTGCTCTATCGTCCAAACGGTAATACATACAAATATCAAATTTGGTATAATTATAGTCCAATATTAGACGTAGAACAACAAATACTAAAAACCAGCCAAGTGCAGTTCAGACTCCCGCCTAGGATCTCGATCTGTATGAAAAAATAACAGTTTTTGCTACAATCTGTGTTGGTACGGAACCCTCGGTGTCCTAGTAGAACTGGTACTTGGCCCGGTTTTTTATTATTAACCTACAAATGTTAATAACTAGGTGTAATTTACACAAAAAAGAACCTACCGGAGATCACATTAGTTCTGGAACTAACGAGTAGTTTGGCATGATCCTGTTAAATTACTTTTGTGTTTCCGTACCGAACGGGTAAAACGGAGTTCTATGAATGTCACTCGGCTGTCTCTCAGTCCATCAGTGCAATGCAAAAACAAACAATTCAATGTTATGTACAAAAATATCAATTAGCCTGACTTACTTTATGTTTCTGCACATTTCTTGAAATTATCTATTAAGTACAGAAAAAAAGAGTAGGTATTAATATTTCAATATTAATGATGCAACAGAAATCGAATGCGATTTTCACGACCAAATCTGCAGTAGATATACATAATATATGTATGGTAGCTTTTGTGATAAAGCATTCCGGACAAAAACTTCTACAAATCAGTTGTATAAATTATTTTTATTGCATGACAAATAATCGGATGTCGCTTGTTAAATCGAATGACTCCCAACGATTACATAAAGAAATATTTCTTAAACTATCTATGAGTATAAAAGGTGGTATATCATTTGTATTTTTATAATATTACAATGAGAAAAAGACCTTTATAATACTCGTACAAATCGAAATTGATAAGATTACCGCACGCTATCCCAAATGCATTTTAAATGTCAGCGCGAAGTCACACTCAGAAATTATACACCACGATCACCAAGTTTAATGTGGAGTTTATATTATGTCATGAGTTTCGTCTAAACGAGTACGTATAATAACGTTTAACGATTTCCGTCATTACAATGCACCGTTATGGGCACGCGGCAGTCGACACGCATTGATTGCTGATACGTGAAGATTACAGCGGTTGGATAACTAGACCATCTCGAGTTTCACAACTATGAACATGTTGTCATGTTAACTGGTTCGTCGCCAAACTACACGGTTAATTATAATTAGTTGGCTCACGGTAATGATGAACATAAACGGACGGGCGGGGCTAATCTTATTAGGGCTAATTATTTACGCTTTAGAAGCCAATAATGTGATTTCTTGAACAAGAGACATTAATTGAAGCTCAATTTGTTATGGTAAGAAGAACTATCTGTATCAGCACAATAGGTATAAACATATATATTTGACGCGAGAAGTTTCGATTGAAAATTAGGGTGCTCTTTCTTTAAGTCAAAATAAAGTGAAAGTTATATTTAAATCAAAAAATTTACAGTGTGTTTGGGACATAAAAAGGCAACTTTTCGCCAAATAAACTAAAATAAAAGTTTTATTTTAGAACATACAAATATGAACCAAAAATTTTGTTATTCGAATTTTTCACATACATTTCCTCACATAACCTCAGGTTAAGTGAAAAAAGTGTTACTACAAAAGTTGTAGATCTATGTTTTACCTACAATTTAGTCATATATTTTTTTCTATAGGACTTTTAGTTTTGCCGGATATCGAGATAAACAGTTTTTTACCCTTAAAAACTCACCCCTTTCCACGTCCCGACCTCAGATCGCCCGTAAATTATTTTCCCTTCATTTTTGTTATATTCTCTTCCCTTTTCAACGAGTTTCATCCTACTTCTTTTTTTTTCACTTTTTACCATATTCAGAGGCTTTTGCCCTGGTCTAACGAGTAATTACAACTTCTTTTCTATATCAATTTATTTCATAAACTCATAGCTATTATTATAATAATTATTAGTATGCATAGCACCAAACACGTAACGATAAGGTCTGTATACTGTAAAAAGTATGACATAGATCAGGGGTGGCCAAGACGTCGACCGCGGAGGCATTTTTGGTAGCTCGTGAGAAGCGGTATATCGAAACATAGCAATAAACAGGAACAAATTAATCGCAAATGTCAACTCAATTACAACCAAGAACAATTTATACTTATTTTTTTCTTTATTTATGGTGTTTTTCCGTATGCGAGGGCATGAATATATGTTATCTATTAAAATTTTTGGATTCATCGGTGCTGAAAATAGGTGAATTCATCGCTGCTGAATCAGTTTCGGTGAAGGAAGAAATTCAGCAAAATTAGGTGAGAATTTTTATTAAAAGCAAGAGCATTTGAAAATACAGACATGGAACTGATTCATCAAAAAATAAAATGCCATGATTCTGTAAATTTAAACTATTAAACTATCTTTGACGGTATTTTTTTTAGATCCTCGGATTTTAGATCTTTGAGAACGAATATTTTCAACTATGAATGCGATTTAAACGACACAACAGTCAGACGAGCATTTGAATTCCTTCATGCGTATTACAGTTAGTTCATACACTGATGTGCAATATTAACTTATGGAAACTGTGCAGCGCCAAAAATCTAGCCTAGGATTTTGTTGTTTAATATGTTCAAAGTGAATTATAAAAATTATAAGTGAAGTAGGTATTTATTACTATGAAAACTTTTTAATTAACTTCGTTACCTAATAATGTATAGAATATAAACAAACAGTTTTGCCATTTTTTATCCATTGCTGGTTGCCCGTGGAGTTATTTTAAATTATAAAGTAGACCGAATGGTTTCAAAGTTTGGCCACGCCTGATATAGATATATCTCTTTTTACCTATTATAACGTGCACCCCTAGAATATTCTGAAGAACCGATCCTAGCATGGTATTATGATTTATGGTATATCCTTCTATTACGTACAGGTACGTGATTTTCTTGGAAATACAATAATCAGTTGTTTATCCTCGACGAGCGTTTTTAACCATATGATCTCTACAACAGGACGTAATGTACAGTCAGTAACAAATATTTTATAAACATATCTAAATATGATTTTCAACTACTATCACATATTCAGTCGATATTACAATACCTACTTATAAATATGCCATGCGCAAAATTCGAGTTTACTACGGAAATAAAAAAAAATACATCCTTAAATCTCAACAACCAATATGCAAAGATTTCATCAAGAAGAATCAAATTAACCTGTGCGCGGGATAATTATGCTTTTATCTTGGAAACAACTGATAAAGGTTTCCGATATTACTAAGAACCATTGCATGTGTGCCATTCTTTCGAATAAAATATTCAGCAACAAATTGGTTACATGTATAAGACGTTTCGGAGCTAAGTTCAACGAGATATATAAACACAAAGGCTCCAAACCTGTACAACACATCTCTATCCGACGTGATAAAAAAAATTGCCAATACATTCGATACAATTACATTTTATGGAGAATGCGCATGCATGATCCGCATTTACATCACAGGAAACTAATTTGTTGTTAACGTATATTTCGGCTTAATCTTTCATTCCGATGTCACTTGAATGTGCGTTGTTAAAAGTATCGATGACACAAATTCACTAAAGGAGATATTTATGGTATAATAGGAATACCTCTGATATTAATGAAGGAAATCGAATAGTTTTCGATGATATAAAAGGAAATTCTTTAGTGATAAGTGTAAAGACAAAGTAAACATTGCATGGATGTAGGGCATTTTGTGAATGCCCGCTTAGCTCGCCATGCACCTCACACGGCATTCCCGGCAGCTGTCCTTGAAAGCCAGTTCCCATTCTATATAAAGCCTGTTTACGATCTTCGACTACATCCTCATTTACCATCGGATGTAATTGTGGTCAAAATATACCCTCTCGGGAATAAAGGAAAACCAACATTTAGACTGCTTAAGCTTCATGTGCTACAGAATGTTCTCACGCAACAACAATTACCAACACAATACACAAGCAAAGTGCTTGTTTTTCTGCCTAAAGTTCCTAAACCAAGTAAAAAGACGAAAGTATGTAAGTATATAGGAAATAAATCGGCCTAGCGCTAGTCAAATTCGCACAAACATATATTTTTTGTTTAATTCAAGAACTTAACTCGTGTCTGAATCGCACTTAGCCGCTTTTTGTTTTTTGTTGTTTTACTTTAAGCGTTTGTATTGTTATTACACCAAGTTTGATGCATATATATTGTACAAGGAAAATATTATATAGGCAACCCCTTTAATTTGTTCTTTTTTAGGGACGAGTAATGAGAATGAGGAAATAGGACCCTATTAATAAGCATGGAATGTCGAAACGATTAAAACCGTAACATCCCTACGTATCATTACATATCTTAAACATGAAACTCTTTCAAGATACCGAAAGCACGATTCTAGTGTAAAGCCGAGGATACACATGCCTGTAGAATGGAACAGTAGCTTGCATGCTTGTTAACGGCATATACAAGTTACTGGCGCAATGTGGATAGATTTGCAAGTTAAACTTGCATATCATTTGCGTCCTTGCATGCCTGTACTTGCAATACGTATGTATACACAAACCAGTTCACGAGACAGCCCCCCGCGGGCCCTCCCTAACGTTGCACGCCAGTAACTCAAATGTTGTGTATCTACTTCCGTGGCAGATACAGGCATGCCAGTTAGCGTATAGGCATGAAAGCGGCATGTGCAAGTAGCTTTTATGCAAGTGTGCGAGCTACAGTCATGTGTATTCCCGCCTTAACATGAATTGTATAACAGCAAGATTGACATGATAAAAATAATGAGATGAACACAATACACGTCCAGGTTCATTAAACTAATATCATCTTTATAAGTAACCACTTCACGAAAATAAGATACCAAATAGATTTGTTTTGAAAGTGTATTCGGTTACTTTCAAGGATTTGTGCTGCGTCTATTGAAGAGTTACTAAGTTACTTGATGATATTTAGCGATATCCATATAACTTGGGATGTGTAGAAAAGAATATCAGGCACATAATATATCGAGACATAAATTGTTATTCATTCATTGCGTTTTTGGGTGCAATATGTTAAATAAATCTTAAGGCAGGAGATATGCACCGATTCACATGCTCGGCCACACGTGAAGAGCCTATATGCCTACGAAATATAATACATCTTCGTATCGAGGAACAGCTACATGAGGATTATTTTAATATAAGTAAAATGCTTTTTTAATTTTGTTATGTTTGCAATAAAGCCTGCTATGCGGATTACATTACAAAATTACAAATATACGAGAGTGACTTAAATTTTTCCTCTCGTATATTTGTAATTTTGTAATGTTAGTAGAAAACAGCTTGTTTCTAAAATGGTTTAAAAGACTGTAATACCTTAGACTTTCTTTAGTAGACTTTCGTATAGTAGGAACACACCGTCAGGTGCTTGGCGACAGATTTTCTACTTCAGTGTGGTCGCTAACCAGGCGGGCATTCGCGAAATGCCCTTCCACCATAGCAAAATAGAACCAACTTACATTCCTAAAAATATTTTGAAATACCTTATGGAAGTCGATACCATGCTGATTCAAAACACTCTAAAACTCTCCCCTTTTTTTGGAAGTCAATTCAAAAGTTAAGCATTTCCTTCCGATTTCATTTCCTAAAAGGATAAGGAGTGTCACTATGTTGTATGTGAAAGAAAATAACTCTTTACAGATTTCAATTACATAGATTTTATTTTTAGTAGATTTTTTCGCATTTGATCATACATGAACCTGCAGTGATTCAAACTGTCAATAGTGCAATATGTGCTGATTGTTTACATTATAATTGTTGCGATTTTATAGTCTTTGCACAGTACCAGTTCTCACGGGCCCCGGTACGTGCCCACGCCACGTGCTGATAGCAATTAAACACTGAATCATATGGGCATATCCGTATACGGGCACGTGCCTATAACATAGAAACGGACTATTCAAATAAGAAGATAATATCCTCACCTGCAGCATAATTAAGACATAGGTTCGCTGATAAAATTATCGAGTCTATTGAACAAAGGATACTTATCTAGTCGTTCGTGAATTAGGCACGTACCGAATTTTTTTCTCGGGGACAATGTCATCTTTATTATGCTTCATCATTACTACTTAACAAAGTGAACACAGTTTCGCCTTTATGCCCGCAGCAATGCAAGCTCACGTTGACTAATACTTGGCAATACTTAGCGTGTTGTTTCTTCATCAGAAACAATGCTCGAATAGATCGACCGAGTTCCCACCTTGCTATCAACGATCTGATTATTTTGTTGTAAAGTTCTCATGCAAAGAGCGAAAGTCCTGTTGCGCGAAACATTCATGTCGGGCGTAACAGCGAACCCCGGCACCGGTTCTTTACGTTTGGCGAAATGTTTTGCAACAATCACCGCACCTCTATCGGCAACTCGACTCGATGTCATGCAAACTTTGCATGATCTGTACATTTGCATTGACACGTGATCGACCCGCTTTAAATATTTAGATAATTCACTACTATAAAGTTTCACAATACGCAGAACAATGTGCGTTGTATTTTCAAGAGTCAGAACACCCGCGGCCTTGTCATATCTACAAAAGTAAAATGCATTAATGATCTAACAACCCAAAATGCTTATCCATCATGTTATCGCAGTAACAAAGAGGACCATGAGGCCGAAAGCAAAACTAAGATTTATTGCAACAGAGGCCGCAGAAACGAGACCGCAAATAAAGAGAACACAAACCTTGAATGGCGTATCTGACAAAATCAATCGGGTACAGAACTAAACTTGACCTAAAAGGTATAAACGATGATGAACTTCACCATGCACTTACATTAACAGATTTATTTTTTATAAAAAATATAATGGAGAAGTGAAAGGAATTGCTACTTAAACCCAAACTACTCACAAATTATGACACGATTAAAAGTATTTCAAGTTCAATCAACTAGACAAATGTACAGTCGGCATTAAAATCATAAATCAGACACTTAAAATTCCGTTCCGGCGCAATAGGGGATAATTAAAAAAAACGCTTCGGCTCATTTTGACCGGTTGTGTAGATGACGGTACTCGTGTGTTGTAAACTGAGTACATAATATAGGTAACTGAGCAGGTACATTATCAGTGTCACGATAATCGCAACACGAGCGTGTTACGTAATTTAATATTAAGAAATGTCGTAGGAGATCATGCGAAACCTAATCTCAGAAGACAAGGAAGACTTCTGCAACGATTTCCGTACGCATTCGGTAACACCCACACAAATATATTACACAACTACACATGGCTGTATGTGCATATGCGCATGACTTCGACCTGAACCTTTTGTTTGAACAGTGGACATGTAGTAAAGGCACTTTGAAGAACAAATTCAAGCGTGGAATGGTTTTGCAAGGCTGACCTACATAACAAATACACTTATCTTTCATTGAGAACTGACAAGTTAAGTCAACGATACGTTAATTTAAACTTAATATTGTCGCAGTGAGCCAGATAATATTGGTATTTAGAAAGGATAACATATTATAATCCCTATCAATCTGTTACCTAACAAATTTCAAGTATTCAAAGCTGTTACAATAAGAAGGCACCAAAGTTTTTTTTTTTAATTGTATAGTTTCATTTAGTATATTAAGTGAAGTTGGAATAAATTAAATTCGACCAATCCCTCAATTTCCTCCCTGAGTTTTAGCCACAGATATATGTTGCTTATAATTAATTGCAAATTATATGTTGTAGTGTTTTATTATAACTAAGGCAATAGCCCTTCATTTAGATTGGTCAGGTTTCAATACAGAAGTTCCTATCGGCTATAAAAAAAAACCTTATTTTAACGATGACAAAAACAGAGGCTCCTATATTATTTAGCGAGGCATCAGGTAATTAAGATATTTAAAACAAATAAATAAATAAATTCCGTTCAAATATCGAGCCAGAAGTTGAAGAATGTCAGTCTCGTTTACGGTTATTAGTATAAGCTCCTACAATTGAACCTTACACACAAATCTAAAAAAACATACAACCACATAACAACATGAACCTAGTACTAGCTTATGGTGACAAATCTTTAACGGGCTAGTTCGAAGACTATAGCGCACTAAATAGGACACTTCCTCGTGCATAAGAAGATATATATAAATATGGTACGCTAGTCAAAAAAACTGATTCAGAATACACAAGACCACTCCAATTAAAAATTCTGTAATGTGATACTTTAGAAATAATGTTTAACAAAGTAAAAGTAACTTTAAGGAAAGAAAATAAATGTTTAAAGAGTTCTATCGGAAAACGTGTGTAAAATGAAATTGTTTTTCAGTGATTTAGTCTATCAATAAAATAAAGTGCAAGATAAATATTGTTTCTATAACACCTGCTGCTCCCCACAAAAATACACCATATGACATTAAACTGTGGAAATATGCGAAATAAACCAGCCGAGCTGTAACTACATCCGTCAGCTGCCTTATCGTAGGCGTTATTTCTTTCATTTCAATGTGACTTCATTTCATGATCTAGTAGGCAATATCATTTAAAGTTTCCTGTAAGGTTTTATAACTAGTTGTATTGAGAATATGTATATTAGAAAAACCCGTTCTTGTGCGATCATATTAGAGAAAACAAATTGTCTGCCTCACACATGGGGCATGGATAAGAAAATGATAATACTGCAGTGATTCTTCATGAGTTCTGATTTTTATCGGATAAACCTTAAAATGATAACGGCCTAATAAAAAGCGTATAATAATTAATATTTTAATAATACCAGAAGACAAGATAGAGGTTAACGTTAATAATGTAATGATTACGGACAAGCCTATATTATTTAGATCAGCTAATCAGCGGTTACTTAGCCTTAGAAACATTGTCGTTTCTTAAGTGTAGGTATATAATAAACATACAATAAAATGAACTAAGTAATACTTAGTTCATTTTATGGAATGCATTTTATTGGGAGCCTTAAAGTAGTATTATAAGTGAGAGGAAAGAAAAAGTACTGATTCTATTCGTTTTTATAAGGATATGGCTAAGGTAAACTGCAGCTTACCTTACATCTACATGTTATAGTTTTCTTTGTTAACATCTCTATATATAAAGGAGGAAACATCAGTGTCACCTGTTGTCCTTTTTACATATCTGAATACGTAATCAAGGACTAAATCTGCTACAGATATATGCGATTAATTAAACGCACTGTTTTACTGGCTTTACTGCAATTTGTTACATCTACCGAGATAAATATGATCTCATTCGGAAGACGCTGGTTTTTATGATGTCTGCTTCATTTTAAATGTAACGAGTTCGTATGCATTTTATGATAAAATGACACTTCCTTGTATCGCAGTTCTAATGAAAAACCGCTGCTTATACTAATGAAATAAGAGCCATTACAGTGCGTTAAAGACTTAGTAGGCCAGAAGTCCTTATAATCGATGACTAGACGTTCGACAGATCTATGTGTGTAACCGAACAAAATTACGCATTTATTCGTGAATAAGCCAAGTTTTGCTTATTTACATTCCAAATTTAATGTTCAGAAACAAATGGTGTGCATTCGATTTTAAAACTGTGGTAGGTTGTTTAGCTGAATAAGTACATTAGTACACATATATATATCTACGATACATCGCTTAAATTTTCCCCCGAAATTAGAATTTGTTCATAATACGTACGATATATATACTTATATTCGTGAATGGATCGCCTTACTCTTTTTTTATGTATATCCTTATAGGTTAGCCCTTGACCACTATCTCACCTAATAGTGAGTAACGATGTGATCGAAGATGTTGTTCTGGCTAACCTAGAATTACTGGCTCTCAAGGACAGCTGCCGGAACACACCGTTAGGTGCTTGGCGACAGATTTTCTACTTGAAGGTGGTAGCTAGCCAGGAAGCATTCACAAAATGCCCTACCACCATGCTGTAACGACTGCCATCCTAAGGCAACAACCGGGACCGACGGCTTAATATGCCCTTCGAAGCCTAGAAGCGCTCAGTAGTAATGTCACCCATCCAAGTCATGACCGCGGCGGAAGTTGCTTAACTTAGCTGATCGGTCAAGAACGGCTAAGCAAACTTCACTACGAGCCCTTCAAAAAAAGCGAAGATAAAGAAAATATAGGCTGTGACCATCGAGAAACTTAACCCCATTGTGACAGACGTGCGAATGATCTCAGGAGGGGTAATTTTTTCATCGTATATACAGAATTCTAAAAATATGGATTTATTTTATTTAATGTCTGATAGGCCATAGTCTTTCTTAATAATGTGATCTAGTTAAGCAATCGCACTATTTTTCTAATTTTTAGAAATATGTATCAGGCACTGGCTCTGTTGTAACTCTACTTTTTGTACATGAATGGGCATATATTACAGTGTCTACAATTGCTTCTTACTACGGAAGACTTATATACCTAGAGGACATTTCACAGAGGACATATAGAGCATCCCTGAATCCCGTACCAGGCGAAAGCAGCTAAGTACCGTAATTAAATAAATTTATTTGATTTCAGATCACAACTCATGAGTGGCACATACCGCGGCCGTCCCTATCCGGAAGCAGTGCGAGCGGCAGCCTCAGCGATTCCCGCTCGCGAGGTGGCTCCGCCTCCAGTCAAGGTTCTTCCAGTAATCATAGCACACACGTTAGTACATTTTTTTACACGGGAGTATACTTTTTACGATTTTATTACACGTACGTATAACTCAACATCACTGTATCATCCACAAATTATGGACAGCAAAATTTTTGCCACGACTGGTTGAATTTTCCATAGGCATTGTACCGGAGCATTGGACCATTGTATTGGCAACGAATGCGTTTCCATTTTCGCCAGCGACTACCGAGAACAATAGCAATAGTGTAAGAATCATACAGTGGTTTGCGCAAAAGTCGACGCAGCAAGATGCTGTCCACAATGCCTAGGGTTACCACTTTTTGTTGTTTGTACTTATACTTACACAATTTTAAAATTAAGTTTTTGATGTTATACTTATAATAATGTTATAGACTAACAAAGAAAGCAATAATGTACATTAAGAAATACTTGGAATAAATATATTTAAAAAAAATATGACGCCATCTTGAATTTCAATACGGATGTCATTTATGTAATCAGCACACCAAAAAACCATGAACGTAAATATTACTTAAAAAAAAATTATTCGCCACCTTGCATTTTTAAAATGGATGCTATCGAGACCACAAGCCTAAAAATAAATAAAGTAAAAATACATTCCTTTAGCTTGAAATTAAGAACGGATGCCATTTTCGTACTAATCAGCCCAAGAAGCTTAGAAAATGACACTTGTATAGTTTTTAATAACGTAGACAATCTGATAACATCTTCAAACACATCAAAAATTACCATGTGACATAGTAAAGGTTTGACTTTGCCTAACATAAAAAAAATATACCTAATAATGTATGTTACGTGTACTCGTTACTACGATTACGCCATTTTGTTTACCTTGGCAATTTGACACCAAATAACAAAATGTTGTTATCATTAAACAATAATATATACTTTTCTGTGTGGAAACTGGTACAATCGCAGTTATTTTGTTTTGCGAAACGAAGACTTGTAGTGTATGTGAAACAAATACGCGTTGTAGCCCTCAACGGTGTGTCCCCGACTACAAACTAAATACGCCGGCCGTGGAGTATGAAGTTTAGGAATGCGCCCCCGCGTCGCGTTCCTCACAACCCGCACATTTACCCGGTCTAGACGCCTTCGTTTAACGACTGTATGGATATTTAGGGCGTGCCGATAGCAAAAGGCTTGCATTTTGAATTAACCGTCATCATAGGGGGGTCTATCTATCAACAAACTACTGGACTTTGTGTGTTCTAAAAAAGTTTATTGACATTAAACTTTCGTTGTATAATCGCTACCCCTATTTTGCCCGTTAAAAATCCGTAGATGTGATATACGCTAAGCATACGATAGTGTTTGAAACTCATATTTAGAAAATCTAAGCACAAAATCCGATTTTTATGGCAGAAGTTTTATATTTAAACATGGACCAAGACACTGAAATAGCGATATATGATATTGAGACATGCTGCTACCTTCATTTTGACTAGATACATATATTTTGACTACAAAATTCATACGTAGCCACTTTATTCATTCATCACAATTTTAAAACATTCCTCCGCTCTTCTTTATCGGCCTTCAATCACTTCACGCATTGCTAGGAGGTCATTTCTCACGCATGCAACATGAACGCATGAATTTTCAATGTCAAGCTGGCACCATTGTCTCTATATCCTTTTAAAAATTCTCACTAAAGCGTCTAAATATATCGCACTGGAATTTAAATTATTTTACATACATACGTGATGTTTACAAAGTGAAAACAAAAGTTAAAGGAAAACTATGCAAAGGTTTCTCATACCCAAAGTTTTTTTTTATGTTATTGTGACGGAACAAGCTCGAGGCCCACCTGATGTTAAGCGGACTAACCTCTGCCTATAACAGATGCATTCAAGTCACGAATTGCACTGCGCCTGTCACCTTGAGACATAGTTCTTAAGTCTCATGTGCCTGTAATTTCACCGGCTCTCAAGGACTGCTGCCGGAACACACTGTTAGGTGCTTGGCGACAGAATTTCTACTTGAGGGTGGTCGCTAGCCAGCTAGGCCATTCGCAAAATGCCCTTCCACCATGCGGTGAAGCTCAAGCCCGGCGAGCCAAGCAGGATTCGAACCATGGACCTGCGGCAGTCCATAGACAATGCCACTGAGCCATCACTGCTTTATGAACATTATATTATTATTGGCGTAGTGTAAACGAACAAGCGTGGAAATGAATTGAAATATTTTCCTAAGCATCCTGTTTCTATTTCTCATCCTGTTCATCACATTTTATATGTAATTGAAAATGATATAATCCTAGCATGGTTCTCTACACATCCGTTAACAGAACCACGTACAAAGCTAATTAGCTGTCGAGGCAAATCATACGTTTTTTCCAGCCATTCATTTTACACCATCGAATCAATTAGATGTTGCAAAAACTCA
Organism: Plagodis pulveraria; assembly: GCA_963890685.1. Taxonomy (NCBI): domain Eukaryota; kingdom Metazoa; phylum Arthropoda; class Insecta; order Lepidoptera; family Geometridae; genus Plagodis; species Plagodis pulveraria. Next base: position 17,691,410 of record OY982952.1, read on the forward strand.
GACACATCATCCACCCCAATATGTTTCGTACCATAAAAGTCCATAATGGCTTTTAACAAATTACCTAGCAGTACAAAAAGCACAGTTTTTGCATTAATTATTTCGTCTCTTTTTTTGTGATGGTATTAGGTAATTGTAATAATTGACGAGGGTCAAGAAACTGATTGATATTGCCTTGTCTGGTCCAGGATCTACACTTGTGCTGTTGTACAACATTCCAAACTTGAGTCTGTTTCGGCTGATAGTTGTTTAGAGAAATAAATTAATACCTACTTTCAAAGCTTCCTAGTAAACCAGGTTTGGATCACTTTATAGCCCAATTAGGTACTTAAATGAAAATTATTAAATACTTCTATTGCGACTAAAACCTACGTTGCACGATATTTTTTATTTACACTTTCAAATTACAATTTGTTAGGTCTGTCAACGCCTACGTCAAATCCATGACCTTTAAAGTAAAAGTGTTTAATCCGATGAAAACTTATAGTAGGGTGACGTAATTTGATCACGTTATATTGCATGGTACTTTTCTCAAGCATTTAAATAATTTGCTGAGGAAATTTAATCGCCGCTCGCTTTAATTTCCCGACTACTAAAAGAACTTAAAAGCGGAAAAGTCATATATTTTGTCAAAATAATAAGATAAACTTATAGTAGGGTGACGTAATTTGATCACGTTATATTGCATGGTACTTTTCTCAAGCATTTAAATAATTTGCTGAGGAAATTTAATCGCCGCTCGCTTTAATTTCCCGACTACTAAAAGAACTTAAAAGCGGAAAAGTCATATATTTTGTCAAAATAATAAGATAAATTTACTAAGACACCGTATTTCATTTTCAGAGTGTATCATCGGGTTCGCTGTTATTGAGTGCGGCACACCTGGCGCGAATGCACGGGAAAAGTCCAGACCAAGACAGCCTCGGACACCAAAACAAGTTGAGCAGTTACGGGAGAAAGTCTGGCTTGTCCCAAGCTGTCGTCGCTATTCCTGAAGAGACTCACGAACCTTTGGACTCTATATGGAACGGCGTAAAGAGAAGCTCCGCGCCCGGACACGACACTGCTTCTATCGCTAGCTCGACCCATTTCACAGTTGTCAATGGGTACACGAAGCACCGACCTGACAAAGAGCCTAAGTCGTGTTGCTGCGACCATTCGCACCAGATCACCGTGTTGGTTATATCGATGACAATCCTTTTTTCAGCGTGCATTCTCGCGGCTATATGCTTTGTTGAAAGTGAGTATATTGATGTAATGATTGACAAACTTTCAAATCAGCTGGCTCTATAAATCTTTGCGCAAACCATTTAACGATTTTGTAAACCGAAATCATGGTAATCGTAATTCACGTCCGGTTAAATATCGATTCAATTATATTTTTAGTGTCGTGTCGCTGGTATATTGTACATTTGGTCAATTAAGTTTTTATTGATTTATGAACTAAAATTACTGCTTTCAGTGCGGATGCGCAAGGAGACCGGTATCTACAAGTACTCTTAACCTGTTGAGAGACGGAAATCTAAGGAATGAAAAAAGTATTAAGTAAATTAAGTAGTTCGCTAATAAGGAATATTTCTAGCGAAGCAATTAGGTAGGTCGGAAAGTATAACTTATTGATGTTAAAATATTTGTACCCTTCGATAGTGAATTTAATAATAGCTTTATACCAGTAAGTAGTTAGACAATTATTTAGTGCAATATCCGCGTACCCAGTAAAAATGTAATAGGACATCATCGTATGGTCTATTTATTTTTGTGGTAGCGAATTAGAAAAAAAAACAAATTAAACAATAAGCTTGCGAACTGCGATATTCAACAATAGTTTTGTTGCTTGTTGGTTTTGTTACCATTGGAACCACGCTTGCACTTTTTAAGTGGTATTGTAACAGCGTTTTGAGTTCGCTTTCCATTTGAGTACAAACTGTTTAGTATATATACATTCTTGTTATTGTATAGTATTCATGATTTGTATTTTTTTATTTATCATTGATTTATCGATATAAAGTTAAAATATTTTTTCCAAATGTAAAATAAAACTTGATTAGTATTATTAACACCTGTTGATATAAAAAGTTGCAGATTTTCGTCATATTCATGAAAATATGCATCGTTTTGTATATATTACAAAAGAAATTACAATTCCTTATTTTCATTTGGAACCCTAAAAAGTATGAAGTAAAGCAAATTTGATTTCGATTGAATATTGAATCTTTTAGATGTTTTTTTTTGTAACATTTCATTTAATAAGTAATTATATTTCAATAGAAATACAATAGAAAAATAGCGTAAGAAATAGAAATAAATTTACTTATTATTGTCAATATTATAATTCATCACATTTGATTATATATGTAGATAAATATTGTAGTTATTTCAAATGATATCTTTGTATTAGTGAGGAGTGTAGTTAATTTGTTACAAAAACTGTGATAAAGCATGAAAATAAACGTTTTAAGTATCTCGTTGTTGCATTTTTTTTAATTTATATGTTTATTATATAGACTATGATCATTATTATCAAGTAGTAAATAAATGGTTAATTTCTACGCCGTATGAAGACATAATTTACACGTGAGCGCACACACAAACACACCTATACATTCAATACATGCACGCACAGTTTTTTTTTATATTTGCGCGTACTATAATTTTATTTCTTTTTTTTTTTTTTATGGCGGTATGCCTTTATTAAACAAATACTACAAACTATATACAACACTACAGCTACTACAATACTACAGCTACTACAGTAAAAGCATTTGGACTCATAGGGAGTCCAAATGCTCTAGCCCACTATCAGTTGGCAGCGTGCCCAGCATGCTGGCAGCATTGCCCCGTTGAATTGCAATGCTTATTCTTTGAGCCAAATAGGTGCCAGCATTTTGATCACGCGTCGCATCGACCAAGCGCTCTGATAAATTTTGGAAAATACGATGAGCTCCCGGTCCCCACGGACCCAACGTCTCTACACCAAACGGCTCAAATATGTAACCCATACCGAGGTTAGCATATTTGCGCCGCTTGAGTTGCTCTGCCGAAGTAGCCGCGGCGCCAGCCCTCACGTGGATTTCAGAAAGGTGTGACGGCGCTAAAGTGTCTACGCATGTAGCGTCCCACACTAAGGGCCGTCCTAACTTCCATGGAACCAGAGTCATGCCGTCAGGTCTTTTACCATCGTCACGCATCAGACCGTTCGGTTCGAGAACAGCTGGAACATTGGCGCTGGTAAAAGCCCGGCGAATGATATCGTTAAGGCTGGCGTGGCGGGAAATTCGACCAGCACTTCGAGAGCAGGAGAGGCCATGGTGACCGGTTGGTCAACTGCAGTACCACACTGGCAGTGATGTGCAACACAACACCTTGCACCCAAGCATATTTCTTATTAAATTTAACTAGATGACGATAAAATATAAATGTTCTTATTCATATTTCAATGACCAAGAAAACATATACTAATAATCATAAGCCACATAAGTACCTATTAATCATTATTTGTGAAACTTACTGACCAGTTATTAGCTATTTTTTATGTTATTGTGACGGAACAAACACGTGGCCCACCTGATGTTAAGCGGTAACCTCTGCCTATTACAGATGCATTTCGTCATAATTGACGAATTTTACTGCGCCCGTCGCCCTGGGAGATACAGGCACATTGTTGAGTCTCATGTTGCCTATAATTTTACTGGCTCTCAAGCACTGCAGCCGGAACACACTGGTGGTAGCTACCCAGGCGAGCATTCGCAAAATGCCCTTCCACCATGCGGTGCAGCTCAAGCCAGCGGTGGGGATCGAACCATGGACCTGCGGCACCGCAGTCCATAGCTAACCGCTCGGCCATCATTGCTTCAGATATGTAAATAAAAAAATGCTTCCACTGTCGTAACGCTACTATTATTATACACATCATACACATTGAACGGAAATTATTTAGGTTTCCGCAATACGAACCTAGAACCTAGTGTGGATCCGCTGTTTCTTAAATTATAGTCAATCTCTTAATTTTAGTTCTATTTAATAATAGCATATCTTAGTATCTTTTGATCATTCTAGTTTTGGTCATGACTAAATGTCTCCAATCGTGTCTCGATCGTGCGCTCGTAGAGTCAAGACCTCCTGAGGATGCTTCGTTTAGAAGCGAAACGCGTCGAATACTCTTCCGGTTTGGCCGCGTGGCGTTTGTGACGTCAAGTCGGCTTAACAGGAAATTAGGCGGAATTGTCACTAGATATATATAATTTTTATAAGATTTTTTAAGTGTTTTATTAAATAATTAATTAAATGTTTTCTTAAAATACTTTTAAAATATTTGTTATTATTAAAAATGGATTTCCGCAATGTAACGCCTGAATCTATTCATTATAAAATTAAACTTGGTTATATTACTCGTGTTTAGTTCATGTTTAATAGTTTTTCGTAACAAATTAAACGAAACTATTGTGATACATATAAAAGTAATTAATTATTTTATGTGCTCACTCAATCGACACATTTATGGAAACCAAAAAAACATTAATATTATTAGATTTGTAACCATAACACAAAGCCCAGATAGCTCATGTTTTATTAAAAAAAATTACTAAATATCTGCCATCTCACTTCTAATTAAACTAGTTTACTTTATGAGATATACTTATTTTATCGTTGTAATTTCGTACTATAGGATAACCATCCGTTATGTATAAGTTTGTTCCAATGTTTTTTCTTTTATATATGGCTTCACATATCGACATATCGATTAATATGGTCGAGTTCCTTAGTTCTTAAAGAAGTTTCGATACAAAAAAGATCTTGTTCAATGGTATAAATAAATTAATGAACCTTTTGGTTTTGGCTCTTTTCATACAACTTCGTGTTTAAATAGATAATTTCAAATTGTACGTGTTAAATAAATAAAGATTTTATTTTCTCTGCATTAAAGAAAACTTTAAATTCCCCATTTTGTACGTGGCTAAAACGCTATCAGCCAAAAGCCAAAAAATTAAAGAAACTTCTTTCTTTAGTCCATGGCGTGATGGTAAAGATTCTGAGCGATTCGTCACAAGCGTGGTGCGCGGGCGCCGTCTCGTTCAAAAGTGAATTTAAGATGGCCGCCCGCACTACCATCGACAATGACGCTTCGCTAGGGTGACATCGACAGCCCTGTTAACCTGACGTTTGACATTTGACATAAACGCCGTCATATATATATTCTAGTGGTGACAGTGAAACCAGGGCATTTTTGTGATTTACAGAATCATATTTCTAAGTAATAATTAGCTGCTGAAAAACAGGAAATGAAAGAGGCGCGTATGCGATGCAAAAAAATATTGCTTAAGAGGCAGTATTCAGAAAGAAAATAGGGAAATACACTTGTATGCAGAAGCGTACGCCGTCTACCCTCTTAATTGATATATCTATCGTAAGTTTAGACTGATCTTCGAAGACATCACTCACCAACAGTTGAGAGAGTATCAAAAATTGGATTCAACTGTTTTGAGGGGTCAGTTTATTCAAGTCGTTTATTATTAAGGAACACATCACTATACGTTATCATATGATCTATATTTTACATATACCAAAATTTTCATGAATTTGGTACCTATAATGGTCTTGGGATAACACATAAAGTACTTGTATAATAGGGCAAATAGAAGAAACCCAAAAGTACATACCACACAGCTCAAAAATCACTGGACGAGGTTCACCCTTGTGCCGCACCTCAATGTCAAAATTAGCATATAGAATAATGATGTCCGACTACCACACCTGTGGGAGATAGCACCTCAAGAAGAAGGTATAACCAAATTTCCTAGCCAGCGAAGTCGCGGTAAGGAGCCAGTATCAGATATTTCAAAAATTATTATGATACACGTACGGACAATGGACATACTATTTCGCGCTTTCTTAAATATAAAATTGTGGCTAATCCCTCAAAATCATCATCCTCATAAGACAGAGCTGTTAAACAAAATGTAAGTAAGTTTGACCTCCGTCTGTGTACCAAAATCGAACATTAGATACGGACAAAATTCGTATACTCAAGTGTCCTTAGTTTTTGATTTCGTTATCCGCTTTAAGTCCCTCTTCGTAACATGCCATACCACGCGTCTATTACTCATCATATTGTCAGTGGTACTTCTCTCAACATTTTTTTTAAATAAATAACATTTGTTTATTAAAAAATATATATATTAGACCTCATGGTTTTTTAGTTAAAAGCTAAAACGTATAAAATTTTGTACAGCGTAAGGTTACAGTTCATGGTGAACTAATAGTTATTATTGCATTACTTATCCGTGAGCACATCTTTAATTGACTTAGGGCCTGTTTCAGAATGTTCATGTAAGTTCCGGTTATACTACCCAGAACATATTTAATAAATAAAACACTATCTTTGCGTTTCATAGTCATCAATTTAGCCTATCCATCGGTTAAAGCTTGAAACGCGCTGCATGTTAACTATCATTTTTATTTTATTATCATTCAGTTATTTTATGTTCTGGGTAATATAACCGGAACTTACTCAAACTTTCTGAAACAGGCCCTTAATGTTTAATAATTGCCCAAATTGTTATTATTATTACTGATGTACTTTTAAATATAAATAAGTAAATATACCTACATGATTTCGTTAACGTTCACTTTAGTACTTTTTTTAGTGCCCTAGCCTTATAAAGTTGCAGGCGAAGGACCAACGACGGGAGTACCGTCTCGCCTGTCCGAGCATATCAAACTTCTTAGAGCATAATTTAACCTTCCCTTACAAATGAAAGTGATTTATCCATTACTTATTCTATTATAACTTACTTCTGCCACCATATTAATGAGTATATTATAATCTTCCTAGTTAGAAGTCATAGTTTTCTTAAGATGTCCTGGGTGTTTATACTATGAGATGAAAATTAGTGCTGTAAATTATTTAACTTTTTTTTTATATAAACTTACCTCAACTTCCTCCAATGTCTGGGTCCACCTGTAGTGTTCAAGATCACACCCGTTGCCAGCATTGGGCTTGAGCTTGCCTTTCTCTTTGGGGTCATCTTCATCATCCGCAGGTTCTGTCGCCTCGGACTGGCTTTTGGAGGAATCGCCACTGCCGTCTTCAGATTCTGTAAAAGAAAAGCACTGAAATGTTTTTTTCCACACACTCGCTCGAAACTGGCCTTTAAATGCACCGATTTTAGTGTCAAACATAGTCTACGTACCAGTGTTTAAAATAGAAAAAAAAAACAACGTTTACACACTTCTCACCAAGGAGATTGTAGTTTGTTTCGTTCGTTTTTCATATAAAAACAAACCAACTGTGATGAAAAACATTGTATGATTCACGGGCGGTACAGGAATTACGAACCTCTACTCAGAAGGACCTCAGTCTTCGGGCTTCTGCTAGAGCCTCGATCGTAATTACCGCCTAATTATTTACTTACCGCCCTTAACCCATTGGCATCGGCGATAATGATAACAATAGAATTTCGTTCATAACTAGGACATAGTGGTCCTGACGATGCCAACTTATTAATACACAATGTACTATTTGTTACTAACAGACTAGACCTTGCTATTTTACTGAAGATGATAAGAGCCTAGGTCTAATATAAAAACTTGTCATGTCGTAGACTACTATATACGTCCCTGAAACTTACCTATGTATACTCAAGTTTATATTACAATCAATCATTTTAAAAATTCAATTCACACACTGTATCAGCCGGATTACCCACTGCTGAACACAGCCTCTCCCATTAAAGGGGATTTTGTTATAATCCCCACGCTTGACAGGCGTCTTCGGGATCGCAATATAAGATAGCAGTTCCTCAGAAAACGCTGCAGCCTACCTTCCGGTATTTTACCATTAGTCGCCTCTTACGACAAGCGCGCCAAGAGATGGGGGGTGACGTTCTAGCCCGGGCTAGAACAAAATAGTGCAGGCCGTGGGGCTAATCCACATAGCCTGCACTATTTGTTAGGGCAGTCATAATTCAGGTGAAAGTTAATCAAAGCCTTTTTAATGTTCTATATGAAATTTTCTATCTATCAGGCAGGAAACATATTAAATAATCCATATACTATAGCTCACAAGTATAGTTCGAACTTATATCTATAAAAGATACATTTTAAAAATCTAATAATGATTCAATTCATGAACGTCAATAATTAAACCTAGTAATATTGTTACACTAGGAGTCATTAAGAATTTTAAGCCTGATTATATTATACTTTTTAAACTCTTCAGCCCTACACGAAAATGTCGATAATATTTTCAAGACAACTGGACGATGTCTTAAAAAAGAATTTCGAACAAACAACAATTAAACCTTGGCTAGAGAACGGATTTTGGTCAAGTTTTAGGGTTTATTCACATAATGTTAGAAAATGTTATTTACATACAATGATTTACATTATTCTAAAATAAAGAAAGAGATATAATTATCATCTAATAACTAACACTAATTGTTAAAAAATAAAAATAATTATTTGAGTTAGTAAACAAAATACGACTGCCTCATTGGTGTCAATTATTGGTCTCAAATCCCGTAACTAGAACTTAATATGATTATAATTATATTGTGACTTATATGAAGACATTAAAATCAAGTTGATTCCTGCTTCGCATTATTATAAATTCAAATAGAAAAAGTTAGTATTACGCTAATTTCTCGGTTTACCTTATAACAAGTTGAATATAAAAGTCTGTAAATATTAGGGGTTTGTTAGTATATCAGTAACACTACAAACTATTTCATATTATTATACAAATTATACTGTACAAAACTGGTATTGTCGATAATTGGTCACCATCAATTTTCTGAATAAAAACAATAACTGAACTTTGTATCGGATATACAACTTCTACATTCTACGAATTAATTTTATGAAAAAACTAAACCCTTCTAGGATCACTTGATTGTCCGTCTGTCTGCCTGTCAAGACCCTTTTTCTCAGAAACGCGTGGTGGTATGAAGCCGAAATTCATATCAAATACTCAGGTCTGGACAGTAGACTGGAGCTGTGAAAAAATCAAACTACTAAGCCAACGCAATCAAAACATACAGCCGTTTATGCCGCACACACATATTCTGTATCTAGACCATCGAGAAACTAACCTCGAGAGTGAAATTCATGGTTCGGTTTATCTGGCAACTAGTGTGTTGTATCGGACACACTCCAAATTTAAAATATCCTTCCTCCTAGTGTTGCGATTACAGTGCTTATGGTGGTGTATATCGATTTTATATAGATAATTGTCGATATTATGATACCCTTTTTATGGTAAATTTTTGATTCCAACCATGGAATTTCTACACGGAAATTCATAGTCATCTGGACCATCAGTGCTTCTAAAAGATACAGTGGAATTTAAACAGATATCGCACAACTTATTAATTTCTATCTATATAGTTTTGTCTTACATAGTTAGTAAAATATCTACTACACCTATACACTTAGTATATGGCCATTATTATTCAATTTATTATATGTATTGTATAAAAGATCTTTATTTTACTTGTTTGAATTAGTTTTATGTATATCTAAACACACTCAAATACTTATTTTATACCTAAACCTGTTACACTTCAAAGGAAGCTTTATATAATAAACCATTTTTAATATTTTCAAATACCGAATTTCTTAATACTCAGCGATCTAATTTTTTTTCAATAATGTCGTAGTTTGATATTTGATTAGGTTATTTAGGGAGTCATTTAATATTTTACGTATTTTAAGAGATGCGAATCATAGTAATTACTTTATTTATAACCTATATATATAACTTAAAGCTTATAAAACAATATTTGGTAAGCTAGAATGAGTTTGGTAAAATTATAAGTTAGAATGAGTATTCTAATTTACAATTTTTTCCGTTGTTTTAGTTTTTGTTTTATGTAATTGTGACGGATCAAGCACAAGGCCCGCCTGATGTTAAGCGGACTAATCTCTGCCTATAACAGATGTATTTCGTTACAAGTCACGAATTGCACTGCGCCCGTCACCTTGAGACATAGTTGTTAATTACATAGCCTTTGACCACTATCTCACCTGATGGTAAGTGGTGATGTGGTCGAAGAGGTTGTTCAGGTTAACCTAGAATTACTGGCTCTCAAGGACAGCTGCCGGAACACACCGTTAGGTGCTTGGCGACAGATTTTCTGCTTGAGGGTGGTCGCTAGCCTGGCGGGCATTCGCAAAATGCCCTTCCACCATGCTTTGATGCTCAAGCCCGCGGCGGGATTCGAACCATTGACATGCGGCACGGCAGTCCATAGCCAATGGCACTGAGCCATCACTGCTTCATATTTCTTCTGTATTTTATTTTCTCTTATTGATAGGTGTGAAAACTAAAATATTAACTTACATTATGTGGATTAGCTAAAATGCGCTGACGTCATTAAAAATAGACTTAGTAGAATAGACACTCATGTTAATTTATAAGTGTTAATTGATAAGTATCCCGTGGGGTACAGTCCGCGAGGTATAAGGTGAGCTTTGCATTTGTGTGAGTGTACATGGATAGTGTAGGTGTGACAACCGGCCTTAGGCGCGGCGCCATTTTCGCCCGGTAAAAACCTGATTTTGGGTAACCGGCCTGAGGCGCGGCGCCATTCTGTCTCGCCGCGCTCCTGCCGATTGGTGATCACTCACACTAATGCAAAGCTCAGCTTATGCCTCGCGGACTGTACCGTGCTAGAATTTTACTCCACCATTGCTATCGGTGTCATTGGTGTTGTAAGAGGCAACTAAAGGTAAAACACCGAAAGGTGGGAAGCAGCGCTTTCTGAGGAACTGATATCTTAAACTGCGATCCCCAAGACGCCTGCCAAGCGTGGGAATTATGGCAAACTCTCCCTAAATGGTGGAGGATGTGCTCGGAAGTGGACAATCCTGCCAATACAGCAGTTTGTAAGTGTATTTGACATTGTAATTTGCTAACATTAGGTTTTGTTACACAGTAGTTTCCATTGTTTACCTACTTCTTACAGCCAAGCATAAATAGAATTCACACTCAACGCTTAAGATAGATATATTACCACGTTGATGTTCTAAGTATGCACTATATCGATATCGATTAAAATTGCACATTCATTCCGTCCCATCACTATAAATCACGTGGTCGTGGCTTAGCCAATTAGAACGTGTTTCGATATGAGAAAAATTGACAGAAATTTGTTTCTTACAAAGCTAATAGAATGGCGTCTCTTCGGGTTACTTTCTCGAAGATCTAGACAAACCTAACATGGTCACTTTGCATATTTTTCGTACTACTAAATAAATTATGTAGTAGGCATTGATATTTAGAAAGTAATGATAGATATTACTTTATTGTAATACCACACAAGAAATGTAAACATGGTAAGTCAAATTAACATTTGAGTATGAGGGCTGCACTAAAAGTATCGGGAATGGAACATTTCCACTGTTCCTGTCATATTAAAATCTTTTTAATTAAAAACTCCTTGGTTTTATATCGAATAGGTACCATTTATTTAATTAACAAAAGATTCTTGGTCTTGTCACAAGGTTTTGTCAAACTTCTTTACTCGTTGAGAAAATGGAATTGACTCGAGAAAATTCAAGAGCAATGATTTATAATGACTTTCGAAGTGGTTTAACACAAAAACAGTGTGTTGACTGGATGATTTCTGCATTTGGTGATGAAGCACCATCCAAAATCACAATTTATCGCTGGTTTGCTTTATTTCAACGTGGACGTGTCAAGCTCAGTGATGATCTCCGTCAAGGTCGTCCAAAAACTGCAGTCACCCAAGAAAACGTTGATGCTGTGCGTAAGCTGATTGAGGAAGATCGACATGTGACATACCGCGAAATTCAGGCAATTTTAGACATTGGCATGAGTCAAATACAAGTAATCTTGCATGAACAATTAGGTGTAAAAAAGTTGTTTTCCCGATGGATACACCATTCGCTCTGTGAAGAACAAAAAGCGGCTCGCGTTACTTGGTGCGTCAGAACTCTCGAAAGATTCCACGCAGGATCCTCAAATGCTATGTATACAACATCGTATCCTGTATATACGCGTACGAACCCGAAACAAAAAACCAGTCACGAGTTTGGGTGTTCGAAAATGCGTTAAAGCCAACAAAAATTGTTCGTTCACGGAGTGTTGCAAAAAAATGGTGGCCACGTTTGTCTCCAAAACCGGCCATGTTACGACTATTCATCTAGAGGGACAAAGAACGGTTAATGCAGAATGGTATGCTAGCATTTGCTTGCAACAGGTCGTTTCTGAACTCCGTAAAGAGAACTGCAACCGCCGCATCATCCTCCACCACGAAAATGCGAGTTCTCACACCGCGCACAGAACAGAGTTTTTAGAGCAAGAAAACGTAGAATTATTAGACCATCCGCCATACAGCCCCGACCTAAACCCTAATGATTTCTATACTTTCCCTAAAATAAAGAATAAATTGCGTGGTCAGAGATTTTCATCACCTGAAGGAGCTGTGGACGCCTACAAAACGGCCATTTTGGATACCCCAACTTCCGAATGGAATGGTTGCTTCAATAATTGGTTCCATCGTATGGAAAAATGTGTCAAATTTCGCGGAGAATACTTCGAAAAGCAATAAATACATTTTTAAATAGTAATGTTGTGTCACTTCCTTGATTCCCGAAATTTTCAGTGCCGCCCTCGTACCTGTATTATTTACAAAAAGTGCAATGCTGATATTCCAATTCTAAAATGGATACCTAACCTAGTAAACAAAAATGTATGACAAAGTCCAATGAAACCATTTGTGGATTACATGTGGAACGCACAAAGGAAATTGTTCTTATTGCTTCAGTAAGCATAAGTAGCGCTCTATTTATCTGTTAGGTATATTTTATACAAGCGGGTCGCTTGGGTATCGCAAGGGTATTAAAAAAATAAAACTACAGCCTATGTTAATCAGGGATAATGTAGGATTCTAATGGCACTCGCAGCGCAAAGGGTCATGGCATTGAGAGTGTGTCGGGGATACCGCACAGTCTCCTGTGAGGTGGCATGCGTCCTCGCCGGACTGCTCCCGTGGGACCTTGAGGCTGTAGTTCTAGCCTCGGTCTACCAGCGCAGAACGCAGGCTCGGGAGCGGGACGAGCGACCGGCGTCGCGGGAGGTGGCGCACTGGCGCGATGACGCTAGAGTGTCAGCTCTCGCCACGTGGGGCGTGAGGCTCCTCGCAGGACCCACACAGAGGGGGGCCGGCGCTCGACGACTCCTCGAAGCGATCCGGCCCGTACTCGGAGAGTGGGTCCAAAGAAGGCATGGGAGGCTCTCTTTCAGATTGACACAGGTTCTCACGGGACATGGCTGTTTAGGGAGATACCTGTGTAACGTCGCACGAAGGGAGCCTTCCCCAGCCTGCCACCAGTGCAGCTGCGTGGAAGACACCGCCCAGCATGCACTGGAGGCATGACCAGAAGAAGCGGGACCGCGGCGATCCCTGATCGCGGTTGTGGGGTCCGACCTCTCCTTGCCGACCATCATAGTAAAGATGGTCGGTGACGAGAGGTCGTGGGGGGCGGTGGCCTCGTTTTGCGAGACCATTGTCTCACAGAGGGAGGCGGAGGAGCGGGAACGGGAGAGAGATCCTCTCTCTCTTCCGCTCCGCAGAGCGCGGACACGGAGGCGAGCCGATCGTGCTCGCACTCCGTCTCCGCTCAGAGGACCTGGGGTGTCAGCCGTGGGGACAGCCGGCACCCCCCATCAGGGTCATGTCCTCGTGAGGTGTGGATGCCCTCGTGTTCCGGGGCATCCCACGAGGTGGCATTGGGGAGGGGAGCTATTCCCAGAGGCTGGGCCCGTTTAAGCGGGCAGCGACGTCGGTGAGAGCTGCGGATGAGAGCGCGAGTGACCCCGCGGCCCCTGCCACTAGTCGAAGACGACGGAACACCATGAGGTTTTTAGTCGGTAGTGGGGTCCCTATTGACCCTGAGCCCGACATAACCACCTGCTCCCCGGCGGGTGTGTATGCGTAAATGCATTTTCTTCATGACAATAACAAAAAAAAAGGATTCTAATGGTGAAAGAATTTTTCTAATTGGTCCAATAGTTTTTAAGTTTATTCATTACATAAAAAAATACAAATCTTTCCTCTTTATAATATTAGTATATATATCTATTATATTATATTTTGTGTTTATTTGTGAAAATATAAATGTATTAAACTAATGAAAACAAGTCTATAAAATATAATTCTTAGGACTAATACATGCTAAACATATTATATTTTATTTTAAGATAACTATTCTTTAGAAAAGTAGGTTTCGTTCTAATCAGCCGGTTTTTTTTTATTTTGAAGCGCTTGTAGCGAAGTTTGCTTAGCTGTTCTGAACCGATCAGCAAAATAAGGCAACATCCGCCGCGGTCATGAGTTGAATGGGTGAACACTAGTGACATTACTACTGAGCGTTTCTGTGCTTCGGAGGGCACGTTAAGCCGTCGGTCCCGGTTGTCATCTTAGGATTGCAGTCGTTATAGCATGGTGGTAGGGCATTTAGCGAATGCCCGCCTAGCTAGCTACCACCCTCAAGTAGAACATCTGTCACCAAGCACCTAACGGTGTGTTCCGGTAGCTGTCCTTGAGAGCCAGTAATTCTAGGTTAGCCTATACTACATTACGACCACATCATCACTTACCATCAGGTGAGACAGTGGTCAAAGGCTAAACTATCAAGCATAAAAAAAAACTTACTTTTCTTCTTCTCCTTTTCAATATCTGCTTCTATCTTAGATGCTTCTTCATCAGTAACTTCAGTAACAGAAGCAGGTTCAATGTCTTTCAAGTCTTGTGCCAGTCTCTCTTGTTCTTTTTTCTGTTGAATTTCTTTAAGACGTTTGTCAGCTTCTTCTTTTTCCTTCTTAATTTTTTCTGCTTCTTCCCGGGCCTTCTTCCCATGAGCATAAAACGCGTCTTTGACTACCTGTAATCATAGGTATTTGGTGTTCTTTATAAAGCAACAAACGAAATTTAAGATTAGACAAAAGTAGCAGTATAACTGTCATGTAGAGAAATAGTTTATTAGGTAGATTGAACATACTTTTACTGTACAAAATTATAAATATACGATAGGAAAAATTTGAAGTCATGTGCGGGATTCGAACCCGCGTCCATCCACCCCTTTAGCTGGGGTATGCTCTAACCAATTGAGCTAACATGACAATAACGTCATAACTCAAATTTTTCCTATGGTTCTTTAACCATCGTATTGGGATGGAGCTGCTATACTTTCAAAATCACTGGATCAAATTCCATTTACACCCTGCCACTTCATTAATTTGAGAATGGTGATCAATCAAAAAGCAAAGCAAACTTGTACCAAAAGACACTGAAAGTACAGAAATTAAGCATGAGCGCTTGAACAACCCACATAGACTTTGCTCACAGACACAGAACCACTAGTCAGAAAAACAGTTCAAAGGCACAGACACAGAATCACTAGCCAGAAAAACAGTTCAAAGGCACCCGCCTTATTACTACTTACGCTAGGTCGTTGGAACGTGTTTCATCCATAAATGAAACAACAAAACAGTTCAGTTAGTGAGTGTTTAAATTCGGCTTTATTTAGGGAATTATTGTATTTTTAAAGTATTAGTTGTCTCAGAGGTAAGCATGTAGTAGGTGATTGCTTGTACTATATACCTATCTATAAAAGTAAACATTTCCTGATCCTTATATGTAAAATTTAATGAAACCGATATTTTAATAATATGTTTTTACATAACCATTCGGATTTTCCATAGTTAGCGACACTTAGATTATTGAGAAACAATGACATAAGGTACAAAATTACAAATATACGAGAGAAAAAAATATAGTAATGTGCGTTAGAGTTATGAGTCATTGCGTCATGTTAGCTCAATTGGTTAGAGCATACCCCGGCTAAAGGGGTGGATGGACGCGGTTAGGAATCCCGCACATGACTGTAATTTATTCTTTCGTAAATTTGTAATTTTGTAATGTAATTCGCCAAGCAGGCACTATTGCGAACACAACAATATTAAAATGATGTAAATGGTGTACCTATTAGTTTGAAGTGAAAATATATCTTATGCTTGAGACAGAATAAACCGGCCAGTTTAATAGTGCTCTTTGGAGTTGCAGGCAACTACATAGGCAAAAATAAAATTTATTATTTGTATTTATTTCTGTTCTTCCTGTTTCATTGTCAACAATCAATCAAACAACTAGACATAAATGCTTTTTTTATGTTATTGTGACTGAACGAGCTCAAGGCCCACCTGATGTTAAGCGGACTAACCTCTGCCTATAACAGAAGCATTTCATCATAAGTGACGAATTTTACTACGCCCGTCACCTTGAGACATAGTTGTTAAGTCTCATGTGCCTGTAATTTCACTGGCTCTCAAGGACTGCTGCCGGAACACACCGTTAGGTGCTTGGCGACAGATTTTCTACTTGAGGGTGGTAACTAGCCAGGCGGGCAAATGCCCTTCCACCGTGCTATCGCCACGATACATATACCAGGGTACTTTTTTACCAACACACCTTTTTGCTTTAGCCGAGTAGACGACACCCCCAAAGCGTCAACGTATATAAAATTAAATACATACACAAGCTTAAATTTTGTACTCTCTGTTTATACCCACTACAAAAAAATCAACAAGAGGGAATAAAGATTTTTACAAATAATGATAGCAAACACATTATACTCAATTAGTTGTGCCAATACTTTGAACTTGATATTAGTCAATTACTTCACAATAATGTATGACATAATTACACTTACAATAGATTTGTAAATGCATTAGAGACATTAGCTCAAATATATGAGCTATTAATAAAGTTCTAAAACTATGATTTGTTTTGTAAGACTGTAGAAATTCAACAAGCACATGTTTATTATATATTGTCTGCAGTGTGAAATAAGTGGGTTTATAATAGGTTGCCTAGGTATGTGATAAAGAGCCCTTTTTAATCACTATCTGTTTGTAAGCTGACTTCATTAAAAGATTTATGTACTACATAATAATGTTATTACCTTTTCCCAGTCTCCCTCCTTGCCACCAGTAAAGAAATCCGTCTTCCTTGCAAGGAAACTTACTATTGTGTTCAAAAGCTGGAACAAGATAAGAAGACAAGATAGAAACACCATAATCATCCTCAGACACATTTTTAGTTGCATGCACATGCTTTCATTCGTTGACCAAGCAATCTCTATGGCGGGGCATGAACATATTTATGTCTGTTTGGAATTTAATAGGCATAAATAGAATTTAGCTTATAGAAATATCTTTTTAGTTTATTGTATATGTAACATGGTCAGGAGGATTGTTGAGGTACAAGGCTTTAAAAGAAGGTTGAAATTTACAAAACGGTAAAATGAGGTAAGAGCAGTCATATGAAAGCATGGACAAACCATTTGTTTGAGTAGAAAAGGGTAAGTATTTGTAAAAAAAATTAAACCAAATTTAATTATCCAATTAACATATTTTATTTTATTTTCGAACGAAAAGCATAAACAACTTTATGTTCGAAAATTGTGTATTCAAAATAATACATAATTTTCGAACGTAAAGCGCGTGTTATCTCTACGAGTGCCCAGCTGCGTGTGGGGGAGAGTAGCCGGCCGGCATACTTGCACTGGTAGACTATCTTCGTTTGAGATGTTGCGTCTAGTATATATAGGTCAATGGCATTGAGTAGCAGCATGACCAATGAGAACAGAAAATTACCAATGAGAACTTTCAGAAAGACATACTTCTGAATTGTTTCACACCAGAAGCATTTAGGGAAGTGAAACCTAGATTAGCACTCAGAATTTATACAAGTTTTATCTCATAATAATTTGCAGTTTATAAGACAAGTGTTGTCTTAAAATCTCGCAAAATTCTTATGTTTTCATTTGGTGTAGGCTGTTTTAATGAAACATCTATAGGTAGATGGATTAACAATTTTTTTTTTTTTCTCTCTTATTCCAGTTGTCAAACAAATGCGACAGAATATGACGACTTGTGCTGCTATGTGTCCTTGAGAAACAGTAATTATCCACGGTGGTAGGGCATTTAGCGAATGCCCGCCTGGAATTCTCGTGTTCAACATTGTGTACAAAAAACTAGCGGCCACACTACCAACAAAAGCATTACCGCAGAGGGTTTGGTATCGGTTAGAAACCAAAAATCAGGGTTCAAAAACTTTTTAAAATGTTTTGTTCTTGAGTAGTCTTCTGCGTGAGAGAACAATGCACCGCCTGACCTCGCATATATGGGATAAGAATAGAAAAAATATGATAATTCAACCTAATAAATTAGAAACTCTTTTTTTTGTAAATGTTTGTTCTATACAAATTTTAATTTTACCCCTATATTAAATAGCGAAAAATAAAGTTCTGTGACAAAATAGTAAGTAGGCACATGCTTAGATCCGTGCGGGTGCCGGGTCCATAGCGTTGCAGAGGAAGAGGCCAGAGGGGCCTGGGACTTGCAACCCAGGAGTAGGATTAAGGGGCCCCTTTATGATATATCAATGCTCTCCTTCACCACTCGAGCCAGGTAGGGGAGGACCCCTACCTAACCAAATTTGATAAGATCCTACTAATGCCGCCTTAGATACACATTCTAGGATGGAAGTTACGGTTGTTCTTGGTAGGCCAAGGTCATCAATCATACGTGAAGCCGCGAGTCTCTCGGTAGCTAGAGCAAAAAAAAGGTCTGACCACAAATAAACGACACGTCGATTTTGTAAAAGAAGGGCCATCTACAAAATCTAAATCCAAGCCTTACTCCATCTTAGGCGCAGCTCCCGAATGACTGTTTTGATGGACACGTATGAAAAACATTACAAAATTCCTGAGGATGTTGGTATTTCGTCATCCAGACCAGACATATTTTTATACTCAAAAAATCTAAAACGCATAGTACTTATAGAACTTACTGTGCCGTGGGAAACAAACATACCTAAAGACCACACAATATAAACAAACAAATATTATGACCTAACAAATGAATTAACCAAAAACGGTTATGTGGTTAGTTTATATGCTGTAGAAGTTGGAGCAAGGGGTATACCAGCAAAATCCCTATATAACCTACTAAAAGACCTTGCCTGTCAAGAACAACCGTAACTTCCATCCTAGAACGTATATCCAAGGCGGCATTAGTAGGATCTTACCAAATTTGGTTGGGCAGGGGAGGAGGCTCCAGTGGTGAAAGGGAGCATTGATGCATCATAAAGGGCCCCTTAACCTTACTCACTGGGTTGCAAGTCCCAGGCACCTTGACTTGGGCCCCTTCCTCTGCAACAATATAGACCCGGCATCCGCATGGTGAATCCATGGAATGCTAAGTAAATTCATCTCATCGTCTAGTAATTTTTGACCCTTTTGTGTTTCCATTGATGTAAAGCAAATCATCTACACAACCTTGAATTACCAGTCTCCCTGGTGAATGCCAGAACAAGTAAGGGAAAGGATACACATTGCCTTTGCGGGATATTGCCTAGTGTTACATGATGCTCTATCAAAACTGATTGAGATAAGACCCAGTAACAATTAAATAGGTTATTTTAATTTTAGAGTAATATTTTACACATGTTGATCACCTCAAATGATTATATGTGACAATGGTGCTCAATTTACTTTGTTGGAAAGAGTATTGTAAGAGTAAAGGCATAAAAAAAAGGTAAGGAAGGTAGAAAAAAGACTTGTAAAGGGCTTTCAAATCGAAGAATACCAATTTGTGAAGGGAGTCAATCAGAATGAACACCCCCAGGTGATAGTGTGTATGTCAGGACACAACAAGATAAGGAGTTTCAGGGTCTGTGGTCACATGTAGGGGCAAGTACTCATACATTCTATCAATGCCATGAGAAAAAGAGATACACTTACACAAGCATGCACATTATATTTGCACACACATACCTTCTCCTTTGCCATATACAGATGGCATTGGTACATTGATGCCTACAGAGGAGCACAAAACTTATATGACTTTCCATTGCCATCCATCTAATTGAGGGTGGGGGGGGGAGTGGGTGAAGGTGAGGATTTATAAGTTGAAATCGGACTGGACCACTATGGCCAATTTATGAATGAAATTCTATTGTTATAATTATTGCCGATGCCAATGGGTTAATGGAGAGAATTCTATATAATCTGTGGTAGGGATTATCAAAACTCAAAAAAGGGTTTTTTTTATTACCATCGCAACTTGTTTCTATCACATTATATTACATTGTAGATAACATTTATTTCAAATATTATTTTATATATTCAGTTTTAGCAGGTCATATAGTATGGAATGTGACGTCGCTGGTCCTCGTAAACTCACGAAACTTAAAATTTGCGATATTTAGTTTCGATAGTATGTGTAGGGACAGTCAAAATATTGCAAAATTAATTGATAATAATGTAACCTTTCTGTAAAAAAAAATCTACCCTCAACAGACATCAATGGAAAGCTATGCTGTCATTACCTCACACCTTTGAAATTCTTAAAAATGCTGATGAATCAGCCAGAGTTCCAGCAATATATACATATTAATAAATCCTTGAGAATAATATGTAACTCAATATCATAAAGCATTAAGTCACCTGTGCTACTCAACCTCACAATATTTTTGGATCATCATCTTCTCCTATTGGATCCACATTTATTATTCTCAATTCAGATATGTCTACCAAAAGGCCTGTGACTGGACCACCACACTAGGTTCAACATATGGTGAAGCCGCCTGTTTAACTTATTGTTAAATTTTGATTATTTAGTCTCGAACAAGTTTTACAAACTATAGCTACATCTTCTTTAAAAGATTTTTTTTTATTTAGATTTGTGTTATGTGACTTTGTCATTCAATTATTTACTTATAAAGTTATAGTATTTTTGATGCATTGATACAAAAATATATTATTAAGGTTATAGATTTGTAACCAAATCAATCATCACCACCGTTGCCACATGATACCATTAATCTTCTTTATAAACATTCTTTTAATTAGATTTATGTTAAGTGACTTTGTCATTCAATTATTTAATTGTTAAGTTATATTAAATGTTTGATGCGTTGATACAAAAATATGGCATAAATATATTATTGTGGGTTATAGATTTGTAACAAAATCAATCATCACAACGGTTGCCACATGTAATTTGACCAATAATAATAAAAACTCCATGTTTTTACTGTTATAAGGAGAGATATTTACTATTTGTTAAAGATTTGCTGAAAATGATTACAAGCTGCTTTGCTACAAAATAAGGTCGAGAAGTTTCTTGAACAAGGGTTATGAAAAACCGGCTGCAGACTTACATCTTTTACTCCACCTTCATGCTGTTGAGCCATTGCAAGAAGCATAGAATCAAATCTATCAGGATCACTGGACATTGTTGCTACCGTAACAATTGGAGTAGTCACAACACAAATCAATCAGAACTGTTTTGTTCTCAAGCAAGAGCACAATTACGAAACTATTTATTTGTTTTCTTCTATGGCCGTATTCCATTTGAGTTATTTTCGATAATTTTGACCACAGTTTGCGTCTATGGTTCCACATTTACAATGAACCACAGACATAAATGTGATCAAAATTATCGAAAATAACGAAATTGGCGTCAATAGAGTACGCCCTATATTCTCCTCTGACCAATAGGGCGTTCGGATAGGCTATCGGTGCCAAAAATAACACTCACAAACGCTAAAAACGATCACACGGGCCGTTCGTTTTGGGACTTCGTGAGCAAAAATATCGTTTTCGCTCACCGTTCGGATAGCTTTGAAAACGCTACAAATGACAGAGAAAAGTGATATTTTTGACCCATGTCTTGCCGTGGGATCGTTGTGATCGTTTTTTGACAACTGCTGTTTTGACAGTTGTATTTGGCGCGATTGAAGAGTTTCACAAGTTTTTTATAATAGTAACTATCAGAAGCCATTAACAAAGAAATAATAATAATATAGGTACCTACTTTTTGTTAATTTTAGAGATTGATTCCATGTTTCGTACTGTGCAAAATTGTTAAAATATTGGCGGTTGTCAAAGTATGTTTTAAGCCGTTCGGATAGCATGCAGTAATTGGTGGTCAAAAATAGCAAAAGCTTCTATCCGAACGCTAAAACACAAATGCCACTTTTGAAACTGCTACAAACGCAATCGAGCCAAAACGAACGCCCCTCAAAGGTTATATTTCTTAGGGTATATTCCATTTGACGCTAATAACATTATTTTCGGTAATTTTGATCACATTGCGTCTATGGTTGTGATCACTGTGATCGTTTGTAACTGTTCTCCCCTGTTCCATTTAGGATAAGAACGCTAAGAATGCCACCAAAATTTGCCACTTCTGTCGCTTTTGACATTAGATGTAGCGTTTATGGCGAAAATAACGCCAAGACCCATGTGGAACAACTTTTTGGAGTGTGATCGTTTTTAGCAAATTTCACTTGAAATGGTAATAAAGCACCCTTAGATCAAATACCATTGGGTAAGTACCATTTGGAGTTAAATTCACCAAAACGATATAAACGATCACACTTCCAAAAAGTTGTTCGACTTGGGTCTTGGCATTATTTTTGCCATATATGCTATGTAGCTACTGGAACAGTTTGAATTACCTACATCATATGTCAAAAGTGACAGAAGTGGCAAATTTTAGTGGCGTTCTTAGCGTTCTTATCATAAATGGAACAGAGGAGAACAGTATAATAACCAGGGTAGTTTCCTTTAGTTTACAGGCAACACTTGCACATTTTCAGAGAACTCGATTAAAACATCGAGTTGTATCGATATTTTTCCCCAACTCGTGTCCGTCCCTATCGAGTAGTCTCATTCCTTTTTTGTGCACGGCAACGAACGCACGCGTCTTCATGAAAATTTCAAAACACAGTGCTGAGGATAAAATAGTGAATTATACACGGAAAATAAGAAGATTGTAAGAAAACAAAACGACGACGACGTCTTTTAGACACGTCCGACGGTGAAAATTCTGCTGATAAGTTCTTGTGAACAAAGACTTTCTTTGGGTAAAATCGGGATTGACTGCGAGTCAATTGCGATAACACAGGTAGCTGCGAGCTACCTGTGATAATTATGTAATAATTATACGCAGAAAATACGTGGATTCTAATGGAATTTCACGTTTATCTGCATGTATTGTCTGCGAGACAATACTATTTCAAAGTACCCACATTGAATATCTTTTTCGTTTCTGTGTTACAAAGTATCGAAACGAGTATCAAACGATACGTGATTATTCTTATTTTAGATAAAATCATGTTAATAACGCACAATGCGTTACTGGCAGATAATTCGGACGAAGACCGAATGCTGCCCCAAGTCATAGTGGTGCCGGCGCACGATGACGCCGGACACTAAGCCGGCCCAACATCATCTGGGACTCCATCTGATCCAAGCCTTGATGCTGGACTCTAATCGGCACTGGGTGCTTCTACCTCAGATACTCCGTACTTTGGTGAGCCCATCAATGATAGTCTGGCTAAGTTATGGGACCCTTTACTAAGGAAAGGTCTTGCCAAAGAAGAAAAGTCCGATCTTATGCAGGTAATATAGTATATATATATATATATATATATATATATAATAATTAGTTCTCTCTAATTGTAAATTTTTACAAGCACCAAAGCTCAAGGTTGAAATCTCAGCTGCCGTTTCCGAAATTGTAAAAGCAGATATTGTAAGAAACAAAAAACTTTGAAGTTTCCAAATGCTGGTACACCAGTAAATCGGGCCATGGACATATTGCTCAAAATTCTAAAACAAGGTTCGTGCTCTCAAATCCTTGTGTGATGGATGTCGCCTCCTAACAGACTTATATTTCTCGTGTTCGTGTGATAGGAAAAAATTATTCACACATAGTCTAGAAAATAATGTCATACACGTGATCCAAGATGCTGAGAGAGACGAAACATTCGCTTGCCGACGAACTTAAGGCTAGCAATGGTATTGAGAAACAAGGTCAAGAGATCCGTAAACGAACGAATTCAAAACCTACAACTTCCTCAGCTCAGCAATGGTCGGTCAATCGTCCCGCTAACTAGGTAACTGGACGGGACCTCCTCATTACTCGCCTTCACGAGGGGGGCAGGGAGGTCAAAGGAGAGGAGGCCGTGAGGGTCGCCAAGCCTATCTGACGACTGCGACAAAAAATCAAGCACTGCCTTCTCCGAGAAACTTAAGTCACTCCAAGCCTCGTGCCAACACACAGCACTAACAATGATGCAGGTAAGTACACGCTGGCTGTTTATTATTACACTATAACTTTTGGCTAAACATAACTAGGAATAGTGTAGTCCTGACTTGGATTAAGCAAGGTATATACAAATTTGCGAAATAAATTCACAATCCATTATACCTTGTTCAACGATTACTCACAAAGACAATCATGATTGTGCCTTTACTATTTATTTAAAAGAAGCCTACCTTTCCGATCCTATTAACCTCTCTGATAGGAAGTAACTTAGAGTTGAGTTTGAACGTTATTTATTTGAATTCGTATCTATACCATACGATTTACCCCCCTAGGGTGTTTACTAAAATAATTTGAGGTAATAACTATCCTACGTACACAAGGTTATAAATCGGTAATATACCTTGATGACATCCTGTACATTGGCGACAGCTTTGAAGATTGTACAGATAATGTACACTCTATTTTACAAATACTGAATTGTTTGGGTTTCGTTGTTAACTACGAAAATAGTTCCCTATACCCTAAAAAGGTCGCCAAATTTTTAGGTTTTATGTTTGGTACCCATGATTTAACCTTATTTTTGCCCTTAAATAAGCGCACAATCAACAATTACTCAGTAAGTAATCTTGTTTACCAAAATGCACCATTCGCGAGTTGCTAAACTGATTGGTGTTCTGGTCTTAGCATGTTTGGCGTTACGTACGGGCTTTTGTACATAAAAGTTTTGGAAAAACAAAAAATTTTAGCGTTACAAGAGTATAAGAATAATTATGAAGCCAAAATAAAACTCACAAAGGAGTTTTTAGATGACTTAAATTGGTGGAATGCTAACCCTTCATAGTTCATTTCAACACTTCCAAAAAGGTCGTGTTTATATACGCAATGTTTACTGACGCTTCTCTTTCAAATTTGGGGGCGGTTTGTGGAAGCAATAGGGCAAACGGCACCGGGAAGGCCATTGAGAAGGAACACCACATCAACTATCTAGAATTATTGGGTTCTATTTTAGGTTTAAAATGTTTCATTAAAAATGAATCTAATTGTGGGGCATTGCTACGTTTTGATAACACCATAGTTATAAGCTATATGAATAGGAAGGGGTGGAATTCAATTCCCACACCTTAAAAATAAATAAATTTGGGAATGGTTCGAGATGAGAGATATTTAGATATTTGCTTCTTACGTCAATAAAGAAAATTCAGCGGATTTGGATTTTAGAATAATATATCCAGACACCGAATGGAAAGTACCTGATAGATAACCCTTCCCAAACAGTAGTTGACCTCTTCGGTTATCTAGAAATCTATCTTTTTCCTCTCGTAACAATGCTAAGTACGAAACGTTCGTATCATGGATACCCGACGCGGACGCTTTCGTCGTAGATGCTTTTACCAGAACTTGGAAACTTATATGCCTTTCCGCCATTTTCATTAGTTTTAAAATGTTTGCGAATAATAGTCAACGACGAAGCGACCGGCAATTAATATTTCCACATTGGAAATCACAGGCGTGGTATCCCTTATTAGACAACTTATGGGTGTCTAAAATACATTTATTTAACCTTAGTAAATGCTTGTTACAATCGCATTTGAGATAGCACCATCCACCAGGTGCGCAACTTATCCTTGCTGGGTGCCGTGAAGCACTGCAGGGAGTATTAGCGCGGCGTAGCTGCCCACCCGCGGCGCTTGACTTGTTGCTCTCCTCACTCGCCGACAATACACTGACGCATTACAACCGACTAATACTAGAGGTTAATTCGAGCGAATTTGCTAGAGGCGTTGTGTTCTCGTAATATAATATTATATCTATACAGATAATTGTTTAAGGTAATAAGGCCAATTTTGTACCTACGTTTGATCCCAAGAACTATATATATCATAATAATTCAGTTTTATGATTCTTAATTTATGTTCAATAAACAAAATTATCAGGAGATAAAACTGTGGTTTTATGAAAAACTTTTAATTATAATAAGAAGGAAAACCAACCTTCCTTCTCTGAACATCTACCTGGTTATTATACTATAATTTGAGAAATGAATTGACGAATAATAATATATGATCAAACGAACTTGAAGTGAAGTTCGATCGATATTATTTGAGTCAATTCATTCGATAATTATAGTAACCCAACCCACCCAAATAAACTTAGTCAAGTAATAGTTTTGCACCCATGATAGGAAGCTTTGTTTCTGAATAGATACTCTAAAAAAAATGAGACTACTCGATAGGGACGGACACGAGTTGGGGAAAAATATCGATACAACTCGATGTTTTAATCGAGTTCTCTGAAAATGTGCAAGTGTTGCCTGTAAACTAAAGGAAACTACCTGGTTATTATACTATAATTATCGAATGAATTGACTCAAATAATATCGATCGAACTTCACTTCAAGTTCATTTGATCATATATTATATACCTACGATAGACATTGCTTGGTGGAATAGGTAGTGATCGGTGATCCCTGACCAATAATTTTGTATCTGAATTCTGCAACAGAATAAACAACACATGACATACACAGGACGGAACAAACAGTCATAGATAGATACATATTTAGCATTAGTGAATAATATCAATATATATATATAGTATCAGATAGCAATGATCTAATAATATATAAGAACTTAATTTAGTTAATTAATGTAGATTTACTGGTATATAAAAGCGGGTTGAAAACAAGGGATAAAAGTGATCATAAATTTGTAGCAAGGGGAATTTCTGGAGGGAGCATGTAGTATAATGAACAGTTCAGCCTAGAACATAAGAAGATGTGATCAGTTGTGCCTACGTGTAGGCCACATTCACAAATAGAATGATCTCTTACATGTATTTTGGCCAAGAAAACTGGAGAGCAACAGGGACTCAGCCGCAAACGGCATAGTGTGAATGTGGTCACTTTATATATATATATATATTATTTGAAATACCATGTTTTTGATGGAACATTAGTTTGAATACGCCAGTAGAATCTACCTGTATTGTTTAAAGGATTTTGCCAAAGGGAGTCCCAAGTGTCACGCATTTGACCTTCACAAGAAGAGACTATATCGTGGCTGTACACTTGTACACTGCATGGTCTTTGGTACCATGTGTAGCAGCATATTTAGCATAGGATTCCACACTTTCATTCCCTGGGATAACCACATGTCCTGGGATTCAGGTCAAAACAATATTTAAACCAAGTCGGTGGCAGTCATGGAGGGCTTCTTTTATTTTAAGAATTATGGGGAATTGGGATTTGCATTTGAATTGATTGCTTATGATGGTTTAGAGGCTTTGGAATTGAAATTAGAGCTTTTGGAATCGCTGAAGATAATTGATTTATTTATTCTGTGGGAAGAAATGTAAAGGATCAGTGAAAATCTGAAGCCAACCCCTCCATTGGTTGTCAATTTCGTCATAAACATTTTTTTGGATCTACAGAGTCTTTGTCAATTCCAAAGATAAGGATTATGGAAGGTTGGAAAATCAAAGAAGCGTAACTAACTTGAAATATAAAGTTCAGAAGAAACTGGGCAATGGAATTTGTCAGGTTTTTATACTTAATGAAGCTGCGAATAGCTAGGGAGGTTGCCTTCTGTTCCATATCCATGCAATCTTATAAGGCTTTATAGTTCGGCGATGGGTATAAAATTATAAAAAGGAAATATTAACACTCTAATTGCCACTACATTTATATCTGCGCTGTGAGCAGGTAGAGTTAATTGTGAGAAGGTTATATTTCGTTTCACAAGCAGGGAACTCCCTGCATACCCATCCTGGCGATCGCTTCGGAGACAAGAGTAGCCTGTTATTTGAAAACGAGATCCAGGCACTAACCATGTCTCCGAAACAACCACCAGGATGAATGAATATTTTTAATCAGAAAGGATAATTCATGAGCTGTCTGACGGAGGCTGTGACTGTTCCATTGAATTATTTGGGTTTGATCCATTATGAACTTATAAAGAAGAAAGTTGACTGATCGTTGAGGCAACGTTGGACGGAAGATTATGGGAATTATGTTTATGATTATAGAAATTAGTTGGATAAGGAGTATTAAATTATTAAACGTCAAAGTGGTGACCTTATCGACTTAAGGCAGTTAGAATGTTATTTTTATGTACTTGGAGGCGGCTCACATTTCAACCTGGACCGGCGCATCGGCTATTAAGTTGGACATTTACAACTATGGAAACTAATAAAGGAAATATCGCAGGTGTGTCCCTGACGGCTCGGGTTCCCGAATTTTGGTGCGACCAACCAAGATCATGGTTTTTGCAAGTTGAGGCAGTACTGGAACCACAGAAAATGACGGATGAAGCTAAATATCAGATTGTTGTAGCAAAAGTTGGTAAAGAAGTGATACAACCGATATTCTGTTTGATCCTCCGCAGTCACGCAAATATGAAACTTTAAAATTAAAATTGTTAAATATTTATGAAGAGTCAGATAATAGGAGAATACAGAGGCTAATAGGTGAGATGGACCTGGCAGATCAAAAACCATCACAGCTGTTACGGAGAATGAGAGATTTGGCAAGAAATAAAGTCAACGACGAGACTCTGGTTATTTTATGGACTAACCATCTACTGGCAGCAGTTCGAGCGGTATTGGCATTGTCTGACACATAGGATCTGGACACTCTTGCAGCGATGGCAGACCAGATTTTGGAGACTTCGAAGCCTGTATGCATTAATGAGGTGAGCCAACGACCCTCTTCATCTTCCGCAGATATGCTTGATTGGCTGAGCTAGCCAAAATTAACGTGCGGCTATACAAAATAGAGCGATCTAGGCCCAGGGAAAGATCACAAGGTAATAACCGGAATCGCTTCCGTTCAAACTCACATACACGGAAGAGGCGACCTGGCGATGCAGACTGGTTGTGTTTCTACCACTTCCGGTATGGCAACAAGATGGCGAAGTGCGTGAAACCGTGTAATTGGAAGAGCAAACAGGAAAACTAAGTGAAGTGCAGACATCTTCGATGGGGAGCTGCAACCAGTTAACCAACCATCGACTTACAGTGTGCGATCGTAAATCGGGTTTAAGGTTTTTAATAGACACCGGTGCAACATTTCAGTGCTTCCGCGTAGTAAAAAATCAGTCAGTGAAAGTGAAAGTAAATATGTGCTTTACGCCGCAAACGGCATGATTATAAAATCTTATGGTGAAAAACTCTAGAATTAGATCTTAATTTAAGGAGAAGTTATCGATGGAATTTTATCGTCTGTGATGTGAATGAGCCTATATTGGGCGCTGATTATTTAAAGTATTACAAACTGATTGTAGACTTAGATGATAAAATTTTAATCGATAAGATTACCGAGTTAAGGACATGTGGTATTATTGTTGATTATAGGGAACCCTGTATTTAGACGGCTGATGATAGTAATTCTTATCATGACTTCATGACTTCATCACCGACTATACCACGGTGTGATACCTCGATGCCAGATATAAATTTCCGGCAAAGTGCTGTACGTAAAGCACTGTTCTCCTTGGATATTCATAAGTCGAGTGGGCCTGATGGCATCTCTCCGATAGTGCTGCGGACTTGTGCTCCAGAATTGACTCCGGTTCTAACGCGTCTTTTCCGGCTCTGCTACACATCAGGCGTTGTCCCAAAAACATGGAAGACGGCCTTGGTGCACCCGATCCCTAAAAAAGGTGACCGCTCAGATCCGTCCAACTACCGCCCTATAGCCATAACGTCTTTGTTCTCCAAGATAATGGAATCCATTATCAACAACCAGCTCTTGCAGTATCTAGAGGAGCACCAGCTGATTAGCGATCGCCAGTACGGTTTTCGTCGCGGTCGCTCAGCTGGTGATCTTTTAGTATACCTTACGCATCGATGGGCGGAGGTGGTGGATTCCAAGGGTGAGGCGTTGGCGGCTAGTTTGGACATAGCGAAGGCCTTTGATCGTGTGTGGTATAAAGCGCTTCTTTCGAAGCTTCCTTCCTATGGGCTTTCCGAGAAATTGTGCGAGTGGATCTCCAGTTTTTTGGCAGATCGGAGCATCAAGGTCGTTGTCGACGGTGCATGCTCCGACTTGAAGCCAATTAGCGCTGGCGTTCCGCAAGGCTGTGTGCTATCTCCGACTCTATTTCTCTTGCACATCAATGACATGCTGCAGCTCAGCGATATTCTTTGTTATGCGGATGACAGTACCGGAGATGCCTCTTACACTTAAAATTTCTCGGGAAAACATTATGGAGAGTCGGAACAAACTTGTGTCTGAAGTCGAGACCATGTTGTCTAATGTTTCGAAGTGGGGCCGACTGAACTTAGTTCAATTTAACCCCATGAAGACACAAGTTTGTGTGTTTACCGCTAAATTATCCCCCTTTGTCGTATCCCTCAGTTTTGACGACACTCCCCTTGCCCCATCAACTAGCATCGGAATACTTGGCGTCGACATATCGAGCGTCGTTCAATTTCGCTGTCACTTGGAAGAGAAGGCTAAATTAGCCTCTAAAAAGCTTGGTGTGCTTGGAAAGGCGAGGCGGTACTTCACGTCGGCCCATCGCCTGCAACTTTATAAGGCTCAGGTTCGGCCTCACATGGAGTACTGCTCTCATCTCTGGGCGGGAGCTCCCCAATACCAGCTTCTTCCATTTGACCGCATACAACGCAGAGCGACTCGAATCGTTGACGATCAAGTTCTCACCGACTGGCTCGACCCTTTGGCACTACTAAGAGATGTTGGATCACTCTGCATCTTCTACCGCATCTATCACGGGGAGTGTTCTGAGGAACTGTTCGATTTACTACCTGCAGCTCAATTTCGCCATCGGACTTCCCGACAAAGCATGATGTTTCATAAATTTCATGTCGACGTCTGGAAGTCCACAACTTTGCGATTTTCACGGCATTTTCTACCTCGCACTGCCACAATATGGAACCAGCTGCCAGGTGCAGTATTTCCGAACGGATACGACTTAGGGGCCTTCAAGAAGAGAGCATATTCCCTCCTCAAAGGCCGGCAACGCATCCTCGATACCTCTGGTGTTGCGGATGTTCGTGGGCGACGGTGATCACTTACCACCAGGTGAGCCGCCTGCTTGTTTGCCCTCCTATCCCATAAAAAAAAAAAAAAAAACTTACTTAAACAATTTCCAGACATTACGAAACCCGTCTCATTTAAGGATACTCCGCGACACTGCGTGTACCACCACATAGAAACAACGGGACGGTCAGTGTATACGCGAGTAATAATAATAATAATTTATTTCCCAAAAAATACACACATTCAGTACACCATACAGCAAATATGTAAAAGATATATATATATCTTATGCTTAATTTTATATGCTAAATAATAAAATAAATCTAAATACTAATAATATAATTCTGAATGCAAACAATAAACAATTTCAGCCTCATGCCTTTGTAGCAACTAACTAATGGTATAAATTATGTAGGCATATCTAATTGGATATACCGAACAATGTTACAATTTACCTATTGGGACTTTGGCAGGTGTGCTAGGTCGGACCTGTGTTACAGCTGTCAACAACTTCCTTCTGTGCAGTAACAAGGTGTGATATATGTAAACAATTATAATATTTAAGTAATTACTATCCAAAATTCTGTGAAAAGAAGGTACACTAATGAAAGAATGTGTAACTTAACTAATGACACATTATAACTCATACTAATTTTAGAATGAAATAATAATAGGAACATACGTGTTCAATTATATGAGAAAAACCTATAGTACACTAACATTAAACAAACAAAAATAGTAAGACCCTTAGCTCCAGACCGCTATTATAAGGTAAGAGAAGGGTTTAGAAAAATGCAGGAAATGGGTATATGCAGGCCTTCGAAGAGCATGTGGGCCAGTCCACTGCATGTGGTACCGAAGAAGGATGGTAGCATTCGTCCATGCGGTGACTACAGGGCGTTGAGCGCTATAACTAAGCCTGATAGATACCCTATTCCCCGTTTACAGGACTTCACTTATCTTGTAGCAGGAAAAGTATATACTCAAGGTTAGACATAAATAGGGCGTACCATAATATTTTAATTGCCCCTGAGGATATTCCCAAAACTGCGGTCGTTACACCATTTGGATTATGGGAGTACCTACGCTTAAATTTTGGATTATGCAATGTGGCTCAGTCGTTTCAGAGATATATGTCAAATACTGTGTTTCAGGGTTTAGATTTCCTATTCTGTTACATTGATGACGTCATAGTTGCGAGTGGGTCATGTAGCCAACACAAAGAGCACTTGAACATAGTTTTTGAGCGATTAAACCAGTTCGGGATAACAATAAATTTGAGTCGGGCGTACATAATTAACGCTAGAAAATAGGGCATAATATGGAATGAATGTCCTACATACCTATAGGACATATACATCCTATCTACACTAACCTATATAAATATTGTTGATATTCTATACTTCAATTATTACATAACTACTAAGATAATAAATCATATAATTTGCCATTGCTTCATTAGGCGTTGAACTCTATTTTTAAGAGTATCCATTTTCATTCCAAAATTTAGAATGCATTTTTATAGTCGTGGCTTTTATACCTACGTATTTCAAAGAGGGAAAGCGTTGTGTGTGCGCTGCCACCATGCGTGCGCTCTCGCTGGCTGCAGCGTGGAGTGCAACCGGCGCGGCGTACACACAGTCGAAAATAGTGGTTGCTCACCATGGTCGCCAACGCATGTTCGCCCGCCGAGGGCGTTGGAGGGTCAAACATAATTTGGTGGCAAACCACCATCTCCACAGTTGTAAACCATGGTTGTTAACCATGGTGGGAGGCTCGTTGCCGACTGTGTAGCACCGCTTTTAAGATGGCGGATAAAATGGCCGCAGATTTTGGGCCTACTCCATTTGACGCTAATTTCGTTATTTTCGATAATTTTGACCACATTCTGCGTCCATCACTGTGATCATTTGAAACTGTTCTCCCCTGTTCCATTTATGATAAGAACGCTAAGAACGCCACTAAAATTTGCCACTTCTGTCACTTTTGACATTAGATGTAGGTAATTCAAAATGTTCCAGTAGCTTCATAGCGTTTATGGCAAAAATAATGCCAAGACCTAAGTGGAATAATTTTTTGGGAGTGGTGTAATCGTTTTTAGCGTTTTTGGCGAATTTAACTTCCAATGGTACGCACCCTTTGATACATTTGTTGATTATTTCAATGTTGCGTATGGCAATAAAAAAAGAAAGTGAATGAAGAAAAAAACAAGTGTCAAACTTGTGGAGGTCATAAATTGCAGTTTTGTGCATTTTTACCAGGATTATATTGATGCTAAAGCGTTAAATGACTAAAAGTTTAATATTTTACGCGATTGTGATGTAAACTTTAGTTCAGGTAGGATAAATAACTTTTCTAACATTACTTTTATCAGTTGTCACATGTGTGTCACGAGTATATCAAGAAGGAAGATAATTTTGTTTTTGCAGACATACAAACTGCAGGCATGGCCGATCAATTTTGTTTACGTTGGAACAACTTTCAGTCTAACATAGTGAGTGCC
This sequence comes from Plagodis pulveraria, assembly GCA_963890685.1. NCBI lineage: Eukaryota > Metazoa > Arthropoda > Insecta > Lepidoptera > Geometridae > Plagodis > Plagodis pulveraria. The sequence goes on from OY982952.1 coordinate 17,725,061, forward strand.
TTGGATTCATTGAAATGTTCCGAGGACTTAGTGGATGTAACGCTCACCTGTGAAGGCAAAAACATCAAGGCCCACAAAGTCATACTGTCAGCTTGCAGTCCGTACTTCAGGAATGTATTCAAGGTGAATGACTTAGGACATTATAACCTTCATATTTCTACATACAAACATAGTGTGTATAATAGTAAGTGATTGCAAGACTTGCATGGCACACTTCTCTATGGGGTTCTATTTAAGAATTGACTGATTTCAATCGCCAGAGGTATTCTTGTCACTATGGTACCATCCTATTCATTCTATGGTAATCTATGTACTACCAGGGATTATAATAACTATTAAATTCATAATTGTATATGTTTTTAAAAAAAATTGTTTATATTTTCATGTTACCTAACAGGAAAACCCATGCCAACATCCAGTGATCATTCTCAAAGATGTTTCTGCTGATGACATAGTGAGTCTGTTGTCATACATGTACCAAGGAGAGGTGTTCATTGAGGAGAGCAAGCTGTCTTCCTTTCTGCATACTGCAGCATTGTTGCAAGTTAAAGGGTTGACTGGTGTTACACAACAGGTAATATGCTTACCTAATGTTTATGTACCATACAATCTTCCTATTTACATTTCACTATAATCCCCTTAATGTCATAACTGGGAGCCCCATTGGACCTCTATCTGTCTGCTTGATCAGGTACCAGTATAAGTGACAAAAATGCTTATAGTGATGCTTTATTGTGTTGTTTGTAAGTGTGATTTGCAACTTATCATACTAAATTAATGATTTATAATCAATGACATTACAAAACCAAGATCACCTACCAAAGCAGTGAAAGAAAAGTTCCTGAGTTAGAACATAGATGAACATAGAAAGTCACTATATACTATCATATGGGGTCATCTTTTACGTATAATGGCTTGGAATCTACCTATTTGCGCCATCGCAAACATGCTAGAAGCACAGTAGTAGCGAGGCATCCCCATCAGAATCCTAAGCCCATTATTATATTGGACCTGGAGGTCACTGTATGCCCGCTTTGTATAGTCAACCCAAAGGGTGCACGTATAAAATGATTGTCGGTAAGCTGTGAACAGCAACTTTTTCATGAAATGTATAAACCCAAAAAATAAAATTTTGAAGTGCTCATAGGGAAGTTAACTTAGCTGTTCTTAACCGATCAGCAAAGTTAAGCAACGTCGCGCGCGGTCATGAGTTGGATGGGTGACCGCTAGTGACTTTAATACTGAGCGTGTCAGTGCTTCGGAGGGCACGTTAAGGTGTCGGTCCCGGTTGTTGTCCTAGGATGGCAGTCGTTATAGCATGGTGGTAGGGCATTGTGTGAATGCCCGCCTGGCTAGCTACCACCCTCAAGTAAAAAATCTGTCGCCAAGCACCTAACGGTGTGTTTCGGCAGCTATCCTTGAGAGCCAGTACTTCTAGGTTAGCCTGAACATTATCTTCCACCACATCATCACTTATCATCAGGTGAGATAGTGGGCAAAGGCAAACCTATCAGGCATAAAAATAAAAAAAAATAAAAAAAAAACAATATATTTCAAGATAGTCTCCCTCTAACTTGAAGAAAAGAGGTTATGTGAAGACCTCATAGAAACTTTCAAAATCCTCAATGGATTATACAACCTCCCTGAAATACATAATCTGTTTGTGAAAGTGATCCATGCCAAAGAAGTCAAAGGGCACAACCAGCAAATTCAGCGTGTACATGCTAACACAAACACACATTCCAGTTACTTTACCTTAAGTCGTCTTTGGCTTTGGAGAAGATTTTTAACAATATTATATTTTTTAATATTTGAATTGACTACATTTGTTATGGGTAACATAATTTTTAATATGGACTGTTTTATAGGTATAAAACATATATATAGATAGGGTCATGTGCATTGGTGCCTATTACTATTCAATATGGTACATAGAATATTATTTTCAACTCACGAATACCATGATCATGTAGAATGGTCGCCTAACCTACCTACAAGCACAAAATAACTGTTTTAATATTGAATTTCTCAGTGCAGATGTCAGTTTCCACCTAATAAAATAATGTCTTTCCCAATTACTAAGTTTTGTTTAAGTTGAGTAAGTATGTAGTTCATAGGTACAAAGGAATTTATTAAATTACATTCCTGCCCTTGTCCCACATATGTGGAGTTGGTATAATATGTTTTTTCTTACTACATCTAAGGACATCACAAGAACATACTACATAAATATATTGTACAACACAAAAACATTGGTCATAGAAAGATTTTATTTCAGATGTATGGTCTGCCAACATTAAAATATAATTGATTTAATACCACCCTTAATTTAAATATATTATGATTAACAATTTCTGTTTTATTTTATGTTTTCAGAAAGAAAACATCTCATCTCCAAATACATCTAACAAATTATACACCCAACTGACAATATCATCAAAATCTCCTACTGCCCATAAAGAAGCAAAGTTGCCTGCTCTCAAAAAAAGGCGGAGTAGTACATCTGACAAACCCACTGATGTGACCATTGCAGATGGACACAAGAAGACTAAATTGCTAGAAACATGTGATCTCCACAATAGGAACAGTTACCCTAATTCTTCAAAACTGGAAAATCCATTTGCAACAGTGGAAAGTACTATGGTCAAGAAGAGTGATGGTAAAAATGAACAACATTCCATTACAACTAATGGGAAAAGTTCTTCATCACAGGTAATGTTCTAGTCACCCTCTCAGGTTGCATATCCACTAGAGATGTGTGAGGAAGATGAGCATCCTCCAAGCAGCACATGGAGCATCCACCATCACAATTGTTTGATCTTCTTAGCCTCAGTCAGCTAATCCTATTCATGGATTTTTTCCTAGCACCCTGCTTATTTTCTTTGCTCATCTTTGGTGTATATGCAGCATTATGCTTTATTTTCCAAAATCCTTTCTCCTTGCGCTATATTGCAGAGTGATTTGAGTTCTTTACTGATTTTACACATGACATAAATGGGTCATAAGATAATCTTTTTTCTGTATAGTTGCTCTATTGGTATACATATTTTCTACTACTTTTAAATCGTGAAATCACATTATGGTTATTGTGGTTACATGATGGCTTGATCAATAAACAACAAGGACTATTTAAACTAAGGTTTTTTTTACTATGCTATTGTGGTGGAACAAACATGAGGCCCACCATATGTTAAGTGGTAACCTCTGCCTATGGCAGATGTACACATCATCATGAGACATAAAGTTGTTAAGTCTCATATGCCTGTCATTTTACCAGCACCCATACCCTTTAAACCGGAACACAGTAATGTGAACATTACTGCTTGGTGGTAGAAATAAGTATGGTGGCAGTACTTCCCCGGACAAGCTCGCATAAAGAGTTCTACTGCTACTGAAAGGAAAAGGTAATAGTTTTCTCGCTTTTCCCTCATTCAGTGCTTTTCTCTCTGACATATATATTTTAATTTATTTTAAGGGTCTTGTTACTGAATGGGTTCTGCTTTTAATTTATTCTAAGGGACTTGTTACTGAATGGGTTCTGCGCCTTGGAGTTCGTTCAAATTGAATGCAGTCGGCACCCTGTTTGAACATCATTTGTCCGTCATGGAAACAGGTCAGCTTAGCAGGCAAACAACGGTTGTTTTAATTTACGTTGGCATTATACGGCGTTTATAATTTTATGCATCTGTTCAAAAGTGACCATTTTTGCTTTAAAAAAATCACGTGTGTTCTGGTGTGGTATGGACGTTTAAATATTCCCGCTGCCGCGCGTTTGCCCGTTGGCCTCTGCCCGCAGCCGCACTGAGAAAAATCTAAAGTCAAAAGCGCCCTAATGACGGCCAATTTATATGGTATAAGGCGAAAAACCGACCAAACGTAAATACGTACAAAAACGCCTTCCAACTAGAAGGCGTTAAACGAGGTCAGTGAAGGCGAATGTTTCTTTTCGTCTTCATTTAAGGTGTATTTTGTGGTCTTACTTAAATATTGACTTTTGATAAGGCTGATTAAGTCGTACGTTATAGTGATAATCACCGTATATAAACCGCCGTAAAAGTAAGGTATATTTTATGGTCAATACTACAATTATTATCGTATAACAAGTTGCAATTCTAAAAATACTTTACGGAAGGCGTTTTTGACGGTTGTGTTTATTATAAAACATGGTACATTTTTATTGATTGGTGAAAATCATCTTAAGAGTTGTGAATTCATCTTACGTAGTAACAATTCAACGGTAAAAGGTCAAATTTGATTTAAGCCTTTAAGACGGTTTTCTCAGTGCGGGCACTCTTCCCCGTCAGATCGAATTTAAACAAAATAAATATAACTGCTATTGATATTCACACAGGGTTTCATCCAGTGTGGCAATTCTTTAATCATGCTTGCATTTGGTCGAAATTTCACTTGATCCTAAGTGACGATGCATTGAACGATAGAACCTTATAGGCACCCCGATTATACTCAAGTGTAAACAAACATAAACTCAGAATTAATGAACTCTCATACTCAGAATGAACTCCCATTGAATTCTGTACGTCTGAATAATGAAGAAGTAAACTGCTTTGTACTTGGTGTATGTACTGGTGGATTGCCATCCATGTATCAAATCATCATTGCAACGGTATCGTATTCCCTTTTGACTGATTGTCCAGCAATGCAATGAGGATGGTGGAATTTGTTTTTTTTTTTGGTGATTTTGGAATTTTGAAGCGCTCGTAGCGAAGTTTTCTTAGCTGTTCTCAACCGATCAGCAAAGTTAAGCAACGTCGCGCGCGGTCATGAGTTGGATGTGTGACCGCTAATGACATTACTACTGAGCGTTTCCGTGCTTCGGAGGGCACGTTAAGCCGTCGGTCCCGGTTGTTGTCTTAGGATGGCAGTCGTTACAGCATGGTGGTAGGGCATTTTGGGAATGCCCGCCTGGCTAGCTACCACCCTCAAGTAGAAAATCGGTCGCCAAGCACCTGTGTGTTCCGGCAGCTGTCCTTGAGAGCCAGTAATTCTAGGTTACCCTGAACAACATCTTTGACCACATCATCACTTACCATCAGGTGAGATAGTAGTCAAAAGCTAACCTATAAGGCATAAAAAAAAATAAAAAATTATTAAACTATCTAGGGTAAGCTCCCCGAAATGTAAATGGAGAAATAGCCTAATTGTTCTACGGTTAATGAGCGACTGTACCGATGCCTGCGACTATGAAGTATTCTCTTAACTGGTTATAAGGTTTTGGCTCGTCTTTCCATTGTATCAAGACCCTCAAGTTGGTACTTGGCCAACTCATCCCAAAGGTGTGAACATTTCTTCATACAGGACCAAACTTGTGCTTAGTATAAGTTCAGCATTTGTTCTGATGTGAAGTACCGCCTCGCCTTTGCGATAGTGCCTAGCTTTTTGACCGCCAACTCAGCTTTAGACTTCATGTATGAACCAAAGTTGAGAGAGCAAGTTAATTTACTTTTTCTACTGGGGTGTGGGCTTTTCCCACAACCATGCGGTGGTTGAAGTGGACATAGTGGGTAGAAAAAAAGTTTGATTTCAACGTTGCCAGGGACCATAACGTTTTGCTATTCATTGGGTGAGCAGTAATTTTGTTCCCGAGCTGGCTAATGTGATCTTATCAAGACTACCGTAAAATCTTTGCAGGACGTGGCTGTTTTGATAAAATTGCTATCTTCTTTATACTCTCTCTCTGTATGCTTCGAACCATACCAAGTATGACGAGTGTTTTAGCGCTATAACAAGTCTACACTCGGCTCCAAACCTCGGATGAGCTTCGCCTGACAAGGTTACGTCAGAGAGAAATCGTATACTCCCTAGACGCAACTCTCTTTCCAGCGTCCGCATAAATGGAAGGGGCTTCAGAAGAGGACCACGTAGGCTAAAAGGGATAAGATGCAAAGAAAAACTGCATCTCATCCCAATCTGCTTACTTCCAAAGCCATGTTCGTTGGGTTCTTCATGGGCTGGAATACGGTAGATGGTGAACAGATACCGTGGTTGGAATTACCCTAAAAATTCAATGCTAAAGAGAGTAGAATAGAGGTAGTAGAATATCTGCAGTTCTGATTTATTACCGTAGTTCTTATCATGGTGCCAATTAATTTACGAGCCTCAGCGCGTAACTAGTTACGCACTGAGGCTCGTGCTCGTCGCTTCGCGCAATCGTGACTCCCAGACGAAGGGCTTCAAAACAATCCGAAACTGGTCGGAATCTTCCCGGTTAATATAACGCGGATCCTACCCGGTTCCTAATAAGTTAATATGGATAAAACTAGCAATAGTTTTAAACGTGAAGTATGTACTATGACATTGTTTCTGATTTCTAATATTAGACATTTTAATATTACAGCAGGCAAACTTGTAAAACATAATTATAATATATATCCTATTGTTTCCTTCCAGATGAATCTCCAAGTTGAAATACCAGTGATTGTCAAAACAGAACATATTGAAGATCCAAACATGTCCCCCGCCCTATCTCTTACTGGCACCTCTGAGAATGATGACAGCCTCCCTGATTATGAAAACAGCATGCTTGCCAGGTCCCTGCTTTCAGGTAAATAATTTCACACTGCAGTAGCTCAGCTGAAAAAAGTATCTTAGGAACAAATTGTGCTGTGGCTATGATATGATATAATAGAACAGTAGACATATCTCCATATATGTCTATAGATATGTATAGCTAAAGCGGCATGTTATGGAAAAATGAGAAGTTTGATCACGTGGCCAATTAAGAAATTTGCGGCTTGACTTATAATATCTCTTTATAATTTAGCCAACTAATTTGAAGATTTATAAAGTAAGTATTTAGTTTTGAAGCTGTGATGAAAACCAATAAATAATTTGTCGTTTTTTCGTTTTTTGTCGCAATGCAACCCTAAAAGAGCAAGGCCTGACTCGCCAAGATTTTATAGAATATGTAAATTAATTGTTTTTTCATACTCATAAATGTATTGAAAATAGTCGTACGATTCTTAGGGCCTGTTTCAGAATGTTCGAGTGAGTTCCGGTTATACTACCCAGAACATATTTAATAAATAAAACGCTATCTTTGCGTTTCACAGTCATCGATTTAGTCTATCCATCGGTTAAAGCTTGAAACGCGCTGCATGTTAACTGTAATTTTTATCATTCGGTTTTTTTTATGTTCTGGGTAGTATAACCGGAACTTACTCGAACATTCTGAACCAGGCCCTTAGTGAATTATTCCTATCTTACCTTTATCTCTTATTAAAGTCATTGTCTAGTCGTTAACAGTTAGTAGTAGATTTTAAACCTTAGCATTTAACCCCAATGACTACAGGTAAAATACCGAAAGGTGCCTTGCCGCCCAGCACCGTCTTCTGAGGAACTGATGTCTTAAACTGCGATTCCCAAGACGCCTTCCAAGCGTGGGGATCGTGCCAATTCCCCCTATATGGGGGAGGCTGCGTTCAGCAGTGGATAATTCGGCTGATACAGTAAACCCTAGCATACAGTTCGGACTTACTATACCAAAGCATCGATTGCAATAACTTACTTGCCGAATATTTATTATAATTTAGTAGTAACGGTCATAAATGGTATTTGATAGGCATGAAGTTTTTTATTACTTAAAAATCAAATCATTTATTGCACATTATGTAGGTATTTTAATAACTATTTACATATAATTACATAAGGAACCCGGTTTGGGTAAGGCAACAAAAATTTAATACCTCCTTTAACTTATATCAGGATCTAAAAACTTCACAAAATTACGGATATATTTAGGTACACTAATTTAACTACACTAATATAGTATATTATATAAAATAATGAATAAGAAAATATAAAAAAATTACCTTATTTTAAACAGGCGTATACAACATTTTGTTAAGTCATATCATACGATAAATATAAAGACCAGTAATGTCATTGACGCAGAGAAGTCTAACTACGTATACCTCCTTTTGTCAATAGTAACCAAAGTTACAATATACTCACAAGTTAATCATAAATCTCTGATACATCCATCTGCGTGTGTATCGCAAGAAATGACTTTCCTTTTCATCTTGTTGCTACCATTGTAATTCGCTCAATAGGCAGTTTTTTTTTATATACGTCTTTTTAGTGTCATGTTAAACATAAAAAGTATTACCCTAAAAAGTATTCTTCTGGCACAGAGAGTAAAAAGGTACCATTGTTTCAAACCTGCGAGACTACAACACTGTCTTGTTTTATTTTTTCAAATCGAGTTATATACAATGCGCACAATGTAACCTAATATACATCAGTAGAGGGATATTCTGCTTCATGGTCACCACATTACAGAATACGTAGAGTTGGTAGGCACCCTATTAGGCGGACTAAAGACATCGTAAGAGTCGATGGGAGCCAGGCATAAGGTCAACCAATGGACGTCTTCCGGCTGATGATTATGATGATTTGAAGCAGTGATGGCTCAGTGGCATTGGCTATGGACTGCCGCGCAGCAGGTCCATGGTTCGAATCTCGCCGCCGGCTTGAGCTTCACTGCAGGATGGAAGGGTGCGAATGCTCGCCTGGCTAGCGACCACAATCAAGTAAAAATGTTCCGGCAGCTGATCTTGAGAGCCAGTAATTCTAGGTTTAGCCTGTAAACACCTTCAACCACTTCATCACTCACCATCAGGCGAGATTGTGGTTCAAGGCTATAACAAATAAAAAAAAGGCAATCTTCCATATGTTGTTAAGTTTGTAATGCGAAAGATTAATAAGAACATTATTTTTTTAATATGTGTAACATACGCTTAATGTTACTGTTATTATTTATAGGAATCAACCCTTCCAAAAACGACAGTGCCAACAACTCAACTACGAAAAAATCAAACATAACGGATAACCTCTCAACTCGGCCAAAAGAATCAAACACGGACACAATCAACTACACCAGCGCTCCAACAAAAAGCCCATTGAAAACTACAAATTCGGAAGAAGTGGTGGTGAAACCGGAAAAACATTCGCCCAAACCTGACATAGATTATGAACCAGAAGTGTTGTTGTCCGAGCATCAAGATAGTACGGAGTCGGATGCGTACAATCAGGAACAGTCGCAGGCGTTGTTACTGTTGGCGGGGATGTCTAATGTGCAGGGATTGGGTGGTGCTTCCACGTCTCAAGGTGTCGCTCATCAGCAGTCAAACCACGCGGCCATTTGCGGTGATTGCCCTCACTGCGGCATGAAGTATTCCAACCAATCAGCGCTCAAGTATCACGTGAGACTGATGCACTCCGATCTAACTAATAGACTTTGCTGCTATCTGTGTCCGAGGTCGTTTACAATGCGCGAGACTTTCAAGGAGCACATGTGGACCAGTCACGGTCAAAGGAATTAATCAACGGTCGCGATTATACGTAATGTGCCTTAGTACAGTCCCTTGTCAATTAGACAAGTTTGAGTTATGATATTAGTATTCCGTGCCTTTCTGAGTAGCGATATTTTGTGCTGTAATATAAGGTATTGGACTTAGTGAGAGACTGATTTGTGGAGTGCCTAGAACATAGAGAAATAAAATTTATTACTATATTTATTGTATAAGTTAGGAGATTATGTGTGTTATACATTGAAGTTGTTTTAAGATTTAACATAAATTGAACTTTTTTCATGTATTTAGATGAGTGTTGAGGAGTGGTGCAGACATGTGTTCAATTTTGGGTCAAGTTTACACTTAATTATTGGTGCTAAATCTACTCTGATCCTTTATAAACATGCTTCCTTTCGCAGACATAGATCATGCTCTAAGTCTGTGCTTCCCATAAATGTGCCCCACATACATTTTTATAGTTCTTTTAAGCAAAATCATTAGAATTTTGTATCTAATTAGTCCACGATAGCTACATGAACATAAGCAGACTCTTTGGTGTTATAACTCAACATAGAGAAAAATGGTTCAAGATTTCCTGGAATGTGGCAATTCGTTTTATATATCTCGACGACATTTCTTCGTAACTTACGTTTTGTCAGTACGCGCTTAAAGGCTTACGCCCACTATGCGATGCTGCGATAAAGGCGCATCTGTTACGAAAAAAAATACTATGCGCTTATAAACGACAGCACTAAAACGTCGTATTTGCTTGACCCTGCATTGAGTTCTACAACATTTGAAGCGCAGTTGTATTAAGATAGCTATTTCATCGAAATTTGTAAACAATGCATTCGGGCCAAATTTAGAATGAAATTTCGATGGCAGTAACCTATTTTATGTAAAATATCGTTGCCCATTACTAGTTACATATAAATAATATTCGATTGCCTGTTAAATCAAGAATCATCTAATCTAACCTTTTTTTTTATACAATAAACTCACTGCACCCCGCGGTTTTAGATTGATTACCGTTTAGAAAATGAATACTATAATGACATTGATGATGGAAATTATCATGTGTATAGGACCAAAACTATATATATGCCAAGTTTCATCCAAATCGGTTCTGCTATATTAGCGTAAAGGACTAACATACACACTCACAAACTAGCATTTATAATATTAATGTGATAGCCTGAACAAGCAGGAGACCCCTGGTGTTAAGCTTTTGTCTCCGGCCATGAATAACAGACCGCTCTGTGAAGTTATTGGTCTGTGCGACACTACAGTACGATCGGCAAACAATATAATATTTGATGTTCAGTCTCATTTGGCAAATTGTAGACTGCGTTGTTACCAGATTTAGGATTTGATGAGATAAGGAATGCATTTGAAAGATTTTTGCTCGCTCCTACAATAAACATAATTCCTACAGCTTTAGTGGGCTAAGAACCTTATATAAACACGAGCCTACTTTTTGCGTTATAGAAATAAATTAATAAGAAATTTTCTTATTTTTCTTCGTCGTTCAAAGCAAAACCATTGAAATGCTGCGTAACAAAGTTTATATTTACACAATTGACCCATTGTATGAAACTCCGCGCGCGTCGGTCGGTCTTCGTCCTTAAGAAGCAGTTGAAAGTTCAACTTTAGCGTTATGATTACCTAACTGGTGAAAACGCGTTTGAGGCAATGTACGCCAGAATACAAAAAACAAATATAAAAATCCTGCCACTAAATTGTCGTACACAGTTACTTATTTTCGCTAGGAAATATTAAGTATCTCTTAATGATATTCCGTAATATATGTCATTGTTGATAATTGATAGTTATGTTTGGAGATGTTTATTGCAGTTGGTGGGGATCAGTATTTAAAATGGTATAAAATTTAAGAAATCATCGCTATATTTATGATATCCTATGGAAACTACGTAAATAATCTGTAATTCTCAATGTTTTTCCATAATACAATGAGTATTTGATTTGATAAATCGTGCCAAAATTACTTCGATTTATATAATATAAATGAAATCTTGTAGATTTAATTATGATGAATTTATGTAAGTTACCACTAAATATAATAATAGTAATAAAATGTGAGTTACGTTTTGTAATTAATATAAGAAATTGTTTCGAGTTTTTATGAATCGTTACAAGTCTATATGACGACTTTGTTAATAAGATCATATCTATTCTGTATGTCTACACGTAACAAACCCGGTTTTGATGCAGTTGATGAAAAATTGCGTTTAATATATTAAATTATTTGTTCCATTGATAAAGGAACAATTACAAAAAGCCCTTTGATAAATTAGAATCTTAAATGTTATTCTATAAAAATAAACCCGAAGCCCCTCTATAAATATACAGGTGAGTTTTTAAACTGGGGATGAGTGAATATCATAAAATAAAAGCGGAAAATGCCCAGTTAAAGTATGGTAGAATTGAACAGCCGACAGCGGCAGTCAACATCCATGCCCTCCCTAAACTAAAATGCCCAGTACAGTTTTGGACCGATTTTGATATTAAACTATTACATTTCGATATGAAATCGAATCCCTTGATCTTGGAAAAGTAAGCTTGATTCTGGTTAGCCCCTTAGTTTGAAATTTGGTCATCCACATGAAAAAATACTGGCCTTGATTTAGATACTAGTTTATGTTTAAGAGTATCAAAGTAATGTTTAAGTAGATTATTATTTTTTATTTTTTGAAGTTAAATAAGTTTCGATATTATATGCTTAAATACTTTACCTAATCGTTATCTCAAATATTTTTATTATTTCTCTAAGAATTGTTACTTTATAATTTTCGAATGCCATTAGTAAAATGAATGATGTCTGCGGGAGACATTATTTATGTATTTAAGATATGGTCGTTTTAGATATTTTATTAAAAATGTTAGTACTATGAAAGATCGAATAGTTATTTACGTTAATATGACATTGTTGAATATTTTATTCAGAATTTTACAAAATTTACAGTATAAATTATGTTACGAATAAAAATATGCTTCCTATGACTTTATTTTTATTTTATACCTACTGTTAATAAATGCATAACTAAAACCCCTTTTCAGATTCGGTTTTCGTGATCAACGTTTCATTTTAGAGCGAAAAATATTGGGTGTTATATTGCAGAATGTAATCTTTATACGCATAGAGAACAATATGAATAAAAACAAAACATGTTTTCAATTAATAACTAAGTATAACAGGTAGCATATGGTAGGCCTCTTGAGCAAAATTCCGTTTTGATGGGAACTACTACACAGTACAGTCACAGATCTATGCCTGTGACATGACACTATTGTCATGATATACGAGTACATAATATGCATATAGTATGTAATGACTCGTGCAAACAATATTCTGTTTAGGCTAGAAGGAAACTCCTTACTACTCGGCGAACGAGGCATAAAAATTGGCGCGCGGTCTTTACCACCCAGCAGTTTTATTTTAAATCTCTGGGGTACACATGAGTGCAATGAGTTTTAAACAGTCTGACAGAACGAACTCGTTTCCGGATAAAGATCAATAATTTTAGAAAAACGGGTACATATGTAGTTATAGTTGAGTAATTTTTTTTCATCACATCACTGACTATTCATTATGGTTCATTCATCTGTCGTTTAATGAATAAATTTGAGACAACCGGGTCGGTGATCGATGAAGCAGTGGCTTTACGTCAAAGAAACGCAAGATCGTTGGAGAATATTGTTGCTGTTCGGGACAGTGTGCGATAAAACCCCAGACAGTCCATACCGCGTCGTGCACAAGAGCTGGGTTTTCTGCGACATCAACTTGGCGGATTTTGCGTCGATATTTGGGTTTTCATCCATGCAAAGTTCAATTAGCCCAAGAGCTAAAGCCCAACGACCACAGACAGCGCCGTGTTTTCTGTCTGATTGGGAGCACATTTGGCGGCTGACCCTGCTTTCGGAAAAAAAATCATCTTCAGTAATAAGGGAAACATACAATTTATTGGATGAGAAATTAGAAGGCTTCGTCATCTCGCGTGGTGGCGACATCAACTGGCCACCAAGATCGTGTGACATAACACCGCTCGACTACTTTCTGTGGGGTTACGTGAAGTCTCTGGTCTATGCAGACAAACCACAGTCAATTGCCGCCCTGAAGGCTAACATAACTCGCGTTCTTCGTGAAATTGAGCCCCATTTATTTAGTTATATTCCATGCATAATGTCAGCGAACAACTTTTAAAATAAAATAAAAATTCAGGCAATATCAGTTAAACAGGTTTTTTTTATTTTATTTTTAAGTTCGACCGCTCTTAATGAAAAACCCTTTAGTTATACCTACTAGTTTCTCATCAGTGCTCAACAGTCGTTTGTTGTCTTGTCTCAATCATCAATATTATCTACAATTAGATATCCGGGATCTCGAATTCCTGATACTTAATTAACTACGATATTTGAAAAACTTGGTTAATTCTATAACATTGTAATTTTTGCTTAACGCCTACTAAGCGCATAATCTTACAAGAATAGGTACTTTTAAACCACGAGCGAGATTCGAAATCATCGGATCGAAAAATCGGATGGCGATTCGAATACCATTCCAATTTTTCCTTTCGTTGTAATTATATGAAAGAGCACTAATAAAAAAATTAAGCTCACAAATACTTACTAAGTGATGGTCACTTTTCGTAATTCAGAGTGTTTATTAAGTGAGTAGGTAACACTTAATTAAATATTTTTAGTAGAGTTATATATCTTGCGTTAAATATTTCATAGATATATGTAACAGTTACTTAACGTGTAGGTTTTAAGTAGGTATAACAATAACAAACCGCAATTTTGTATAACAATTTATTTAACTTAAATCTCCCTCTGAAACATTTTTATCCTGTGTTTTGCATGTTTGTTTTCTAAACCATCGTATGCAGTTGTTTTAAGCTTCTTGATAGGTAGGTACGTATAAAAAACCTTGAATACTTCCTTCACAGTACAAATTAGATATAAGTATATCTATTGTGCTTCCGTGCTAGTAAAGATTAAATGTTTTTTTAGGTAAATAATAGGCTAGTAAGTTGATATAGTTAAGTATAGCTTTAACATATCATTTTTCTCACAACGTTCTATTTTAAATCAGTGTGGTGACTCATAAAGCCTTTGATTTCACCATCCTCCTCTGGGAAGCCTTTGAACATCGTCTTTTGAACAACATCTTTCGCGATGATTACGAGACTCAGACATCCATAATTTCCACATTTTCTTAACAAACCTACGGAATTGTAGCTTAGTTGATAAAATTGATAAAATGCAACTAGTAGGTATCATTATTTTAAATTAGGCTTGAAATTATGTGTATTACTTTAGAATTATGACTTCAACCAATAATCCACCTTCAACCTCTATTACTTAATTGATCTGAGCCTACAACAAGTGCCATAAGGCGCAAGTTCCATTATCGACCGATGTGAAAATTGTGCGTTCTAAAAATATGTACATACAATATAACTTTTAAAAGGACCTAGTAAGAAACATGGTTTAAAATTTCAAGAAATATTTTTACCTATTTACTTATTATTTTATACCATTACCTACTGGCGTGATTACATGTTATGTAAATGTAAACGATAATGATATAATAACATGTAAATATTTATATGTCCTGTCGAGTTTTACTACAGTTATTCGAGCCTGATTTTATAATTAATATTTACGTAAATAAGCGTACTTATGTTAGAAAACATAATAAAAAACAAATTTCATCAAAATTGGTACAGTTGTAGATCTTCAGTTATGGATAATAGAATTCCGCCGTGAACCAACAAAACGATCAATATCAATTTAAATTTGATAACATTAACACGCACACACAAACACACACTTTTACACCATTAAGGTGATGAAGGTCAAAATGTTAAGTTATTTACCTTTCCGACTGAACACTCAGCAAGATGTTACATAAATATAAACATACTGCGAAGGTTAATTAAGTTATTACAGTGCTTAAGTTCCTTTTATCGAGCAATCAATATTCCCATTCCTACTACGTCCTATACGCGCCCAATTAAAATAACTATGGCACACATTGCCATCAAAACGACATTAAACTACCAGCGAATACTTATTTACTTTATAACCCCTGACCTTAAATGAAAAACGTAACCTGATCAGTTTGTCAATATTGGCTTACCACTCAGCTGTAAGAAAAAAGAAAAGGTCTCTCGGAAATTGCCCACGGCTTATTAAGAAAACAAATCAATAATGTATTTTCCAAAAAATAACATCTATTTGAATACTAAGTACATATATGTGACACCTTAGATTCTTGTTTTCTCGTCGGTACACACGTCGCATTGCTAAAGATATCTAACTAGCTATGTAGATAGTACTTACTGTACAAAAGAAGGGGGAAATCTTTCAGTAGCGCGTCTGTAGCTAGTAATATGCAGCATTGCATCTACATATGGCGTAGGCAGCGGGTAGGTGTAAGGGCGTCGAGGAAGCCCCTTAATACGGAGACAGCTAGTGGGACGCTATTGATCGTGATCCGTCAGTGGCCGAGGCGCCCTATTGATTCGCTCGCCGCAATCTCCATGATAACTCGCGCTTGGCTTCTCTAAGTACACTACATTAGAACACTTACTGAACGCTTGCAGACATTGTTTTGGTGGGTGATAGCTTATCTGATGTAGGTAGCACACGATTTTTATTTGATTTAGTATAGACACCTAACATATACTAATATGTATGTATATACTGCCGTACGCCGTTAATGTACCGAACATCATGTTTTGCGAATATATATCTACATTTTCAAGCCAAAGCAGTAAGTAATGTAATGTACCTTAGATTTATTTAGAAATTCTTTAAACCTACCTCATGTTTCAACGAAGAATGTTAGTAGATGTATTTTGAACATTGGCGACTTTTGCAACTTTAATTTCTAAGATGAAATATCGAAGAGAATATTATATATCCGTCAAATGAGCAGCATGTCACCAAAATGAGTAGAGTGGCACCAATCAAGGCGATGGGAGTGGGGTGTTGCTGCTTAGTGGGCGCACATCAAAGTTCCTTACGTTCCTTAAGTTACCCGAGAGATAGCGGATAAACTACCAACGAGAGCATTCCCCCGGAGAGTTGCAAGCAAGCAGGCGACCAGCCATAGAACCAACACAAAATCTTTTTACTTATAACAAATATGTTCTATTACAAAATCACAAATATACGATAGGAAAAATTTAAGTCATGTGCGGGATTCGAACCCGCGTCCATCCACCCCTTGAGCCGGGGTATGCTCTAACTAATTGAGCTAACATGACATGACGTCATAACTCAAATCTTTCCTATCGTTCTTTAACCATCGTATTGGGATGACGCGGGTTCGAATCCCGCACATGACTTAAATTTTTCCGATCGTATATTTGTGATTTTGTAATGTAATCCGCATAGCAGGCGTTATTGCAAACCTAACAATATTAAAAAATATATATTTTCTATGTTCCGTTAGAAGAAACATATTTTAATATGTTCATGTGTTTTCCATTATGTTGTTAAAGAAGACCAATATTGTGCCTATATAAAAACAATCACATCATTTGCATGGTGGTACGAGTACAGCATTTTGCGGATACCCGATTGCCTAGCTACCTACCACTTTCAAGTAGAAAAATGGGTCAGCAAGCACTTAACGGTGGGTTCCGGCAGCTGACCTTGGGAGCCAGTAATTTAATAACATATTCGACCGCGTCATCATTTACCATCAGGTTAGTGGTCAAAGATGTTTCAGGCTAAACCTGGAATATAGACTGTCTGAAATATAACTGTTAGGTACTTACTATGAAGTCTAGTCTCATTACCTCAACAGCAGCAAGATGTCCATTATTGAACAAAACCTTATTATATATATATTTGGTGTAGGGCGGAGTTTGCTATAATCCCCTCGCTTGGCAGGTGTTCTTGGGGATTGCATTGCAGTGTAAGATAGCTGTTCTTCAGCAGGTGCTTCTGCCCAGTTTGCTTAGTTTGTCGCCACTTAGCCACAGAAATATATTTCATAAGTCAGATATACAGCAGACTAACTCCATGTTCGAAAAGAGTACTCGTAGCACGCCGTTTTGGGATCTCTAGGTCTCGGCTCGTAAAACTAGTTAAGGGGTTTTAAAAAAAAAATATTCAATAGTAATCAGAAGTGGTACTGTTCTTGATAGATAAAACAGGCATGCCCCTATTGGGATTGAACCAATTATGTTTTTTTTTGTTACTGATAGGTAGCCTTTGACGACAATCTCACCTGATGGTAAGTGATGATGTCGTCGAAGGTGTTAACATGCTTAACCTAGAATTTTCATATGAATCGTGTGTTTAGACCGCTCACAAGTCTATATTTATTGAATGCAATATACTTGCAATTTACCGGGTAGACTGTTCAGGAAGAGTCCGTCTTGGTGGGCACCACCACAGTATTAGATATTCTGCCGCGATGCAGTAGCGAAAAAACTACTCTGCTTAGGCGGGAAGGGCACTGTACCAAGTGAAATTTCTGGGTGAACGAGACAAAAGATCTAACGGCACGGAGTGACGAGCGCTGTTCAGTGTCAAGCAATGGTTACACTGCAACTGTAATAAATAGGCGCTTACCATTATGCGTGCGAATGCTCCGTCTCGTCAATTCATTATAATATGATTACAATCACTATATCTAATAACAAAGTTAGAATATAACAAGTATAAATTATTTGAAAAAGAAAAAAACACGACTGCCTATTATTTATTTTCGTTAACCGTTTTATAGCTTGAACCAATTTAAAACTGCAAGTTATATATATCTATGGAATCGTCTTTTAAATGGGATATCAAAATTATTCATTTTGATACCCCACTTGCTAGTTTTGGACGAAAAAAACAATTTTACCTCACAATATGGCGTCTAAAATTATCCGGTTTTTGTATGTATCCAGTGTTAGTTGCACTATCAAGAGGAATCTAACTACATCTCATACAATCAACTCGGTTAAGCCATTTACAAGTTATGGTGGAATAAAGAAACTCACAAACATACATACATAGATACATGAACCCTGAAAACATAACACTCCTTTTTTTAAGCAGTCATCATAGGTTGACATAAATGATATCAACCTGTAATTAAATGTATGTATACTTTGGAATGAAATGTTTACTGCTGTGTAGGTGTATATAAAATTATTACAAAGTTACTTAAAAAGTACTATTACAACCATAGACCTAGGATTTTTTCGCTACGGTACATCCTAAGCCTATGATTACAACTCTCCATATATATCGGACAATATAGTTGTTTCTACAAGAAGAGGCATAAATATTTTTTAGGAAGAGCTTCACACTCTCCCGAAGTGGCAGTCTGAAGATGTCTGATCTTAGTAAGATATGATCTGTCTGGCTGCTGCCGCGTACGTCATGTAGGGCTATTCAAAAAGTCCACATTGAGAAACCCCACATACTTTAGTTATTGTTCAAAATGAACGCCACTGATCAAATGAGCGTGTTATGGATATCCCGGACTTTTTGTCCTAAAATCCCCTCCTACTAATCCCGTACTACTTACTTCATACTTACTTTCTGCATATATGTATATACAGATACTCTTGCTTGATATCTTATACAATCTCCTTATTACGCCACGTCTCTGGGGAACAATTAGGATTTGCAATGTTGCAGCAAAATTACAATATCGATATTTACATGATGACAAAACCTACTTGCTTTGTATGTGCGACTCTAAGTGGCCTGCTGAAAGACTTGCCCTTTCCAATTGTACGCTCATTGACACTATTGCCCGCTTTTTATTAATGTGTTAATGTCACGATACTACTATATACGATCTAAAGGCAGACCGCTTTAATGAGTCCTCGCACACGGGGTATAGGGTTCCGGTGTAAAGTAATATTTTCTAAACTTTATTATGTCATCTTATGTCAGTTTATCATAAAAAGGAACGTCATGTCAAAATATTCTATATTTGGCATAAGCTTTTCATTTATCCATTTACTGAGAAGAAGCATGCGAGGTCTTAATTTAAAAAAAAAAAACGGTATACCAAGATTGCATCGAGGATGATTATTGGTAAAAAACCCGCTATCATTTGCTGAGTGCCCAAAATTGTAAAAAGTTGTACGTCAAATACAGCAACGCCCTACTAATTATGTAGACGTGAAAGTGAATACCTGATTGGAAAAATCTCATTTTATTCTATGGACTGGCTTCGTTTGTTCAATATAACACATAAACATTGTAAGGGTAATTAATTGAGTAACTAGGTTATTACGCTGACATTTTTAAGGCTGAACTAGATTTGACTAACATCCAGTATTTTCAATTAAATAGAAGTAATTGATTTGATAAGGATATATTTATACTTTATGATGTTAAAAATTAAAAAATATATTTTCTGATTTAATTAATTCTAAAACTTAGCTGTGGCATTCGATTTTATTTAAATTCGTGTCCGTCGCTTTTACCTTTCTTTACGCTTGCCTTAGGCGATATGAGGGAGGGGAGGACGCCTAGTCTTGTGACAACCGCAGGAGTAGTAGCACCCCTATCAATATGCCGAAATGATCCGGTCAATTAAGACATCCAAGGCTACAAAAATTCACACTCGGCTGAAAATTGGTAGGATTGTTCGAAACCCTATTATAAATGAAATGTGAAAAGTCCTCATCGATCCGACACCTTTTATATATTACTCGGGGTCAAAGGTCACAAAAACGGATTTTTCGGAATTTTCAGCAAAGCGGTAAGTTATATCATATTTATATTTTATCATTTTATAAAATTAGCCCAGACAAAAATTATAGATCAGATAATTATCTAAAAAAATGTCCTAATACTTTTTCCAAAGCGCCACCGCTTTAGAGATAAAACGATTCAAAAAGTGGAAAGAGTTGTAATCGCCATAATATGCACACGTTTCCACGGCACCCTTGAGGTAATGTACTTAGCTCATTTTTTTAATGTGGTTTCCCCGGTAGGCCTATTCCACTGATATGTTGTGATTCTGTTTAATTTGTAACTATTGAATAATTAAGGGTATTGGCAAGGATTGAAAATGATAAAAGGGGTGTAAATTACAAATTAAAATTTATCCATTGGAATCATAATTATATGAAACTTCTGCTTCCTCTTCTCCTTGTTATCCTTCTTCTTCTCGTTCTTTTCCTTGTTTTCTTCATCCTGATGGTATGTGGTGTACTTATTACATATTATGACGATTACAAATCTTTCAACCTTTTTGTTATTACTTGTATTACTACATTTTTAGAGGTAATTATCTGATCTATAATTTTTGTTTGGTCTAATTTTATGATAAAACTTACCCTTTTCCTGAAAATTTCGAAAAACCCGTTTCTGTGAGTTTTGACACTGGTAATTTTTTTCGAGGTGTCGGATCGATAGGGACTTTCACATTTCATTTATAGGAGTGTTTTGCACCATCCTACCAATTTTCAGCATAGAGTGAATTTTTGTAATCTCACGCCTATTTTTTGGTCTAATTAGATCAGACTAAAAGTTGTGTAAATTTGTGTTAGAATAAGAAGTGAACGTTAGAAATAGGGAACACATATTGAATTAACAATCAGCAGGGACAATAAACGCTATGAAAACAGTACCTGCATTTCAATTTTATTTTCATTATTTTATTTCGTAGACACCATAACCTCCGAAATGATATTAATTATGCTGAACCAAACATTAGCTAAGCCTTTAAAACTCTAGAAGTCTAGACTAACAATTTGACAGTCTTCCTGGGAATCAAAATGGATTCAACTTTATAGTGGAATCCATCAATACGCGATCATCCGGAAGATTTAGTTCTGGTTCGTACGTTCTGCTGCATATGCAGCAGAACGTACGAACCAGATATATTTTTAAAAAAGGTTTGACCACGAACAAACGTCACGTTGCTTTTGTAAAGGGTCATCTACAAAATCTAAATCTATACCAGCGAAATCCCTGTATAACCTACTTAAAGACCTTGGCCTGTCAATAACAACCGTAATTTCCATCCTAGAACATGTATCTAAGGCGGCATTATTAGTAGAATCTTACCAAATTTGGTTAGGGAAGAGGCTCGAGCGGTGAAGGGAAGCATTGATATATCATAAAGGGGCCCCTTAACCCTACTCCTGGGTTGCAAGTCCCAGGCCCCTCTAGCCTCTTCCTTTGCAACGCTATGGACCCGGCACCCGCACGGGGAATCCATGGAATGCTTATTCGTCTCTCTATATCATACGATATATTCCACAGTTGATGGCGTATGGTGTATTGTTTTGAGGAGCTGCTGCTGAGATAGAGACAATCTTTATCTCACAAAAGGGTAAAATTTTAGCCATATATGAAATGGATCCTAGCGAATCTCTGAGGGACTTTTTAAAGTTGCATAAGTTTGAGATTATTTTGTATAATAAGTTAAAATTAATCAACTTTCACGAGATTTTGCAAAATGTTCTACAGTGTATATTTGCACTTTTCACCCATTTTGGTATCTTGTATTGCCACCACGAGCCGTCATAAAGATAAATAAAGAATAAGATGCTCTTAAGGAGTTTTTTAAGCTGATGCTGAAGAATTATCCCATTCCACTATTAGTGCTTCATTCAGTTCACGATACGTGATTGGAGGGATATTTTGCGGGAGAACACGTCAGTGCAGTTCATCCCAAGCATGCTCGAAGGGGTTTAAGTCTGGGCTGTGTATATGGGAACGAGCGTTACGTTGCATAAAGATGGTGTTATCACGCGTGTTTACTAAAAATGGGCCAACATACACATTTAATATGATTTACGTATCTCTCAGCATGCAGCTAAAGTGCCATTTCTGTCACCACTAGGTCAGTGCGGATTTCCAGCGCACATGTGTATCGAGCCTTAACCGTATGGCAATTTTTCTTTAATACAAGCTAGGCTATAACGCTCTCCTAGACTTCTGTAGAGTCTTTGCCTCTCATCGCGCGTGTATAACATAAACCTCGACTCGTAATTTATACGTTCTCTAGCGTAACTCAGTCTTTAATTTAGATGTTACATGTCGAGTTGTGAACCATTTGCGAATCTAATTGGCTTCAAGTTTGCTTAAGCAAGGCGCAAAGAAATTTTTGATTTTAACAGTATTTTTAAATTGATCTCTCAACATTGCAATTGAACGCCAACCATATTTTTGAAGCGCTCGTAGCGAAGTTTACTTAGCTGTTCTCAACCGATCAGCAAAGTTAAGCAACGTCGCGCGCGGTCATGACTTGGTTGGGTGACCGCTAGTGACATTACTACTGAGCGTTTCCGTGCTTCGGAGGGCACGTTAAGCCGTCGGTCCCGGTTGTCGTCTTAGGATGGCAGTCGTTATAGCATGATGGTAGGGCATTTTGCGAATGCCCGCCTGGCTAGCTACCACCCTCAAGTAGAAAATCTTTCACCAAGCACCTAACGGTGTGTTCCGGCTGCTGTCCTTGAGAGCCAGTACTTCTAGGTTACCCTGAACAACATCTTCGACCACATCATCACTTACCATCAGGTAAGATAGTGGTCAAAGGCTAACCTATCAGGCATAAAAAAAAATTGCACATAAACCACGCGTATAGGTACATTTTATGTTTGGGTAATCATAGAAATCTAAGATAAAATTTCAATTGAACATATTTACAGACACACTGAAGATGCACAAAACATACGACTATCTAGGTATTTACTAACAGTAAATACCAACACGTAACCGTACTGCGTTTGAAGTATGTCTACAGGTGTCGTTTACATGCTCCGCCCGTATTGATTAACGGGTTTATCCGTTACCGACCACTCCACCGTCCCTTCATGAACTCTATCCGAACGGTAATTCAGCACTGCTCAGCGAAAACTTTTAAACAATAATAAGTTTAAAAGCTATTTCTATTTCATAAAATAAACACGGGCACTTAACCAAGTTTGTGAAGTTTGCATGATCCCGAGGGATGGGAGATGGGACATTGCGTTGAATGCTGGCCGGTCGGTGACAGTGGCTGGCGTTGGCTCAACTTAGTCTCCTAGCTTTTCTGGTAGAAATAAACTTCAAATTAATTCAAAATAGCGAATAAAATAGTTTTATTTATTAACCTTTATTAACGAAACACTATAAATTGACACTACAAACAATACTACAGCTAAGTACTACAACGCAAGTATTTAGGTGACCTAAAGGCCATTACAGGCCTACGGGCAGTCCCAATGCTCCAGTTGGCAGCGTGCCCAGCATGCTGGCAGCATTGCCCCGTTAGATTGCAATGCTTACTCTTTGAGCTAAATGTGCAAACATTTTGATCACGCATCTCATCGACTAAGAGCTTTGATAAGTTTTTGAAAATTTGTTTGAGTATCAATTGTGAAGCGCTGCAGCGCAGCTTATTTACTTAAGCACAGTCCGCCGCGGTCCTGACTTAGATGGGTGACATCTAGTGGCATTACTACTGAGCGCTTCGGAGGATACGTTAAGTCATCGTCGATCCCGGTTGTTGTCTTAGGATGGCAGTCGTTATAGCGTGTTTGTAGGGCATTTTGCGATTGTCCGCCTGGCTAGCTACCACCTCAAGAGGAAGTATGTTGTCAAGCACCTAACGGTGCGTTCTGGCAGCTGTTCTTGAGAGCCAGTAATTCTAGGTTAGCCTTAACAACATTTTCGACCACATCATCACTTACCATCAGGTGAGATACTAATTAATAAAGGTTAGCCTATAAGCCTATAAAAAATGGCGGTCGTATTCTATTCACAATTGTTGTATTATACTTTCCTATTGATACCATCTGCACCACCATATATATAGTATCAGATCGTAGGCCTATTATTAGGTTCGTATAAAAATAACATACACAAGTTAAAATATTGATATGCCTATAAAGTAGTTACTTCATCTAAGGATGAAGTATATATTGTTTTATCCTTGTTTATTTTTAAAGTTCAATAAGTTTCGAAACAGATATTTATCAGACATGCAGTTATGAAGCTACTGAGTTTATAAGCAAGCGGAAAGTATAGTACTCTTCTCCACTGTAGAGTTCATACTTATGTGGAGGCTCTATATATGTGCAAGCAAGTTTAAAAAGATAGCGCGCCTTTAAAAAAAGAGGAAGGGACTGATTAAACACATAGGAACATAGGTTTTTCACATAAACGCAGGTTCCGGGGTGCTCGAACGAGACAGCAGAAGTGTATAAGCCACCTGTGTTTTGCCAGACATGTTTTAGCCCTTTGTTATCGTGAGTGAGCCTTGCCAGGCACACTGCCACACTATATCTTTATTGGAGAAACCCTGTAACTGTGACCTCGGCATCGAACCTAGGACGTCGAGATTTGAAAGTGACACTTCCGCCACTCTTGGAACCAGGTAGCATAAGTCAAATGTTTATTTCTCAATTGATATACAATGTACGTAACTTAGGAATAGTTATCGAGCTCTTAATTTTGCATTTGGCGGCAGTAGATAGTGGCGCTGGCATCATTAACGGTAAAACGGGTAGATATTGAGTAGGTAGCTAGTGAAGGACGAAGGGTGCGGGTGCTGCGCCGCAGCCCGCGATGTGGGTCACTACCGCCTACGCGCAATTCGATAAAACTTTGCAACTATTACCACCTGAGTACATGCATTCTTTCAAAAGTTTAGCACGAAAAGTATTCCAGAATATGTGCTCCCGAACTTCTCTTCCAAACTTTTCAGTAACCGATTCCGTTTTGATTTAAAACTATTTAAAAGTAACGTTCGCATTCATAGAGGCAGCGCACATCAGATCTGCTGTATTAGGTAACAGCATAGTTAGAACTTCCTAAACATATTGAATAGTACGCGTCAGGTCACGCAGTGAAAGTACTAATTAATAGTGCAAAGTATCGATCAATCGTTTCACCATGGTTCTAAATATAAAATTCCGTCGGGGAAGACAAAGTTCGCGCGCAATACGGGCGCAGGCAGTAGGCGGCGCGGCGGTGGCGGTGTTCGGGCGGGCGGGTGGCGGTGCGGGCGGCGGCGTATCGATTCCGCGGCGCCTTCAGTCGGCGTCCGTCGAGCGCCGCGCTGCGCCGAGCCGCCGGCGAGCGGGCGTCGCCCCTCCCTCGCGGCCTGCGCCCCGCCGCCGTCGAATCTCTCCTCGACGCCGGCAAACTCGAACGACCTCTTTTCGCTAACTAACGTCGCACCCGCGTCCGGTTCCCGCCGCGAACTGCGCTCGATCTCTACTCGACGAGCGGACGCACTCTTCCCGCTTCGACTTTCAAGCTAGTTTCAACGAGTTTTGATTTAGTTTATTGAACTTTTAATAGTTTATTTAGGTTTTCGTTGGGTCTGTTAAGAGGTTTTGAAAAAAGTTTTTGAAAACTAGATTGGCAGAGATGATTTTAGCTACTAAAGAGTACGAGTAAAAAGAAGATAGGAGAGGGTGAAGAGTGGTGTGATGGTGGGGTTCAGGTGCGTGCGAGGATGGGAGAAGATGGGTGCGCACGCGCTGCGGGTGGCCTGTGCGTAGGCGTAGCTGTAGGGCCGCGCTATGGACTGCTGCAACTACGGGCAGTACGGCGCGGGCGCGGCGTGGGAGGGCGGCTACGCTCCACCGGCCTACGCGCCCTACGCGCATTCCTACTACGCGCCGCACGCGCACGACCCCTACGCGGCGCGCTACTACCGTCTCGACTACCCCGTGCACCACATGCACCATGCTGAGCCGCACATGCAAATGGGTATGTAGCATAATCCCATTATCATATAAACATGCAACTCAATTATATATAAGAAAAATTACACCAAGAGTCTAAAATGATATCAGTACATTTTAGCTTTATGCTAAATAAAAACTATGAGATTTAATAATAAACATAGAATAAATGTGACATGGTTGCATTAAGATGATTAATTTGATAAGGTCAAGAGAGTTGACAGTATATTATTAAAGTTGTGCCTAGTTCTTAAGAACATAATCAAAGTTAACACTGAAACATTATTTAGCAATGATATTATTGAAGCAATGATGGCCGAGCGGTGATAGCTATAGACTGCCGTGCCGCAGGTCCCTGGTTCGATCCCCACCGCCGGCTTGAGCTTCACCGCATGGTGGGAGGGCATTTTGCGATTGTCCGCCTGGTTAGCTACCACCCTCAAGTAGAAAATCTGTCACCAAGCACCTAACGGTGTGTTCCGGCAGCAGTACTTGAGAGCCAGTGAAATTACAGGCACATGAGACTTAACAACTATGTCTCAAGGTGTCGGGCGCAGTGCAATTTGTCACTAGTGATGAAATGCATCTGTTCTAGGCAGAGATTAGTCCGCTTAACATCAGGTGGGCCTCGAGCTTGATCCGTCACCATAACGTAAAAAAAATAAAATAAAAAAAAATTACTTACATTTACAATACCCTTAAACACTAACATGGGTCATTCTTTGTTTGTTATAAAAAATAATTAAGTGCTATATGTGGGTTTTAGCCTATTGTGCCTACCCCTTTGGGGCCATAATAAATATATATGATGTTATTTTCTTCTTTGTATATTTTAGGTAAAAACAAAAAAATATTTAGGTGTATTTGATAATCCAATAAGGTGTTGAGAACAAGATAAGTATATAAATATTCGAAAAAATATGTTTGTGTTTCTCACTTTCGAAACGGATAAATTTGGCACGTAGATTCATTAGATCCTGTAATTAAAAGAACACATTTTAAGAAAAGCAGAGACATTTTATCACGAATAAAATAGAATGTGTTTTTCCAAGAGAGCACAAAAGCCGCAATTTACTTCGACCAAGCTGCAGTCGGAAACTAGTTAGTACATAATTTATCCCCAAAAAGGGTAAAATGTTCTTTTACTTCGTCACAGTAGTGTGATGTGACCTTTAACGTTACTATATATTCATAAAATATTATGAATTAATTGCTATTAATTAATTTTAATATCCAGTATAAGTAATTGTATCATAATGAACTTGCCTTTATCCCAGTCGTGTGGGGTCGGTTTAATATGTCTTCTCGAACAAAACAAAGGACAACACAAGGACGTTGTACTAAAACGTTATCGCAATGGTTTTATAGCCAGCCCCCTCCTTGGTTAATTTTATGTACTACTAAATCTCTATATAGCGAAGCTGTATATAAAGACCAGTTTTATTGCGGTAAGGAGTTTCCATTAAATATACCTAAATCAAAATATCTCAAAATTTCAGACACATAAGATTTTGAAAGATTTTATTTGTGTTTCAAATTGCGATTATGTGTTTTGGTTTTAAAACCAAAAAACCACGTGCTGGGAAGTGTAATTTACTACAAAATCTCAAATATGTATCTTACTAGTTAATAAAATTCGATAATTACAAAGGCAGCTAAAGCGAAACTTTTCAGACATGGATTGTACTCTCAAAATGATAATTTAACCAGAATAATTCTACGGACATACAATTTCTTCGGTTACATGTTCCTAAGCATAATACATCCAGTAATCTATGATAGTCACATTATGTTAATGTAAAAGGCGAGTCCTCATAAATTGAACATAATTGAATTACAAGCAGCGTGCTAGTTTCACATCGCATCGACCAGCAGTAAGTCGGCAATCATAACACTTACATTACTGAGTAGTGCGCGATCTGAATTTTGTTTACCAATACGTAGATCACATCGGCACGCGTGGCGCAGGCGACATTCTGAACAATGAAGAATGAAGTAAGAATTAATGTTTACGTTTGGGCGGATTTCTCGGCGTCTACGTCACGTGTCGATGTCAGGGCGGAAGGGGACGCTACAGGTGGTCGGTGGCCCCCTAAGGCCACCTCACCCCGTCGCCTGCCCCCCCTCTCCTGCGCCGCAACGCGATTGATCGCCTGCACGGCACAGCCACTCTACATATTGACCGGGGTACTAACGCCCGCGTCGCGATTCACTGCGAACTTTGTATACGTGCTACGTGAAACATGTAACCTCGAACAGCAGCGTAGCAACAATGAGATTCCTTAATATAGACATAAACACACGATGATATTGTCAAAAATTAACTCCAAAAGGCACTTTTTTTAATATTTGTTGAAATTACTGCAGGTAATTTAATAAAATAAGCGGGATATGTTTAAAAGTAGGATTTTCGAGCTGTACGTTTCTTGATACATATAACTGTAAAAATGCTCAAATATTCAGAAAAAATGTTTCATTTTGTCTTGATAATGTTGATAACAAAGCCAGACAAGAATTCGAGATATAAGTATTTCTGTTGTCTGATCCACTCGGTCATTTTCGAATGGGAATATAAATAAAATCATCGTTACTCCTATATTTCTTTCACGGGTAGGAACAGGTGTCTAGGCATCACCAATGTTTCACACTTTTAGGTTCTATGTAATAGGGCGA
The DNA here is from genome assembly GCA_963890685.1 of Plagodis pulveraria. Lineage (NCBI taxonomy): Eukaryota > Metazoa > Arthropoda > Insecta > Lepidoptera > Geometridae > Plagodis > Plagodis pulveraria. The sequence continues at coordinate 17,753,724 of OY982952.1, forward strand.
GTCTCTTGCTAATTACAGACCACAGTTTCAGATGTTGGACCGTTACTGAACATAAATTTGGCAGAAAATCCCAATAACTGGGATCGAATCCAGGATCTCGAGAAGTTGAGACAAAGACTGTACTTACTAATTACTAATATGTTCTGCGTAAAATTTTCAGTATTTGCCATGTTTTCGAAACTCTAAATATATAAGTACTCATTGACGGGACACATAATGTTATGTAGTCATAAGAATACATTTTAGGTTTTGTTTTCTACTGCTAGGTACAGATATTGATCCACTGCGCATCAAATTCGGGGGTAGGTTCGCTAACCAGGTTAAAGGGGCCATCTTGTCACGTTACTATAAGTATATTTGAATAGTTTTTATGGGCGTCATGTTTTTCATCGCACCATTATGAACAATTCTGTTTTATGGGGACAAATTACATGTAAAGTGTCGTGTTTATAAACGCATGCATTTCATTAAGAGCCCTCCTCAACATCTCGACGACTAATAAATATGCAGATTCGATGTATACTCAATTAAACATGTTAAAGCGAGATTTATATTTTAATTTTACGTGTGCAAATCTTTTGATTGTGTATCAGTACCTATTGTTTTAATAAAATGAGGGAGAAAAAGTCTGCTTTGAATCTTATTAATAATTTTCTTTCCATGTGCTATATACACCGTGTCCCAAAATTCAACGATAAGCCGGCATCGGAGCATGGACCTACTCATGACTCCTCGGAAAAAAAAAAAAAATTATAACTGTTTTTTTTATTAATTACAGAGACTTTTATAAATTTCATCGATATTCGATACCCATTATGCTATTTTCAACTACCATGACCACAATTTTTGACATATTTTTGATATTTTTTGTGCATTAGCAACCTAAGAAGGACGGCTATCTACCACAATCCTTTAAAATTACAGAAAGTCTGTTGTTATTTTACAAAAATCAGTAAAAAAAAACTTTTTTCTTATAATTTTCATAGATTTTAACATTCTATGCACTTTCTATAGTCTGGGTTAAAAAAAAAAGTATGGACACTACCATGGCAAGTTTTATTAAAAGTTGGCGCAACTTTATAAAAGTCTCTGTAATTAAAAAAAAAAGAGTTATAATTTTTTTTTTATTTTTTCCCGAGTAGGCATGAATAGGTCCATGCACCGATGCCGGCTTATCGTTGAATTTTGGGACACGGTGTATATGTTTTATTTACCAAATAACTTAGTTGTAGTGTAAATTTATTTGGTGTTGGTAATATATAGAATTTCTAATAGGTAGACTTTTCTTAATATATCATAATATTCTATATCTACATACATAAAATGTTATATCGGTTAAATGTCTTAAAGGTCCATAATATTGAAGCGTAGTTTTCTTATTCTTGCTTAACCGATCAAGCAAGTCCGCAGTTTTGGATAGCTGGTTTGCTAGCAGGGTACCACCCTCAAGTAGAAAACTGTTGCCAAGCACCTAAAAAGCGCTTTGACCGTTATCTCACCTGATGGTAAGTGATGATGTTTCCAAAGATGTTGCTCAGGCTAACTAAGAATTACTGGCTCTCAAAAACAGTTGCCGGAACACACCGTTAGGTGCTTGACAACAGTTTTCTACTTGAGGGTGGTAGCGAGACAGACCTCTTAACATCACCACTACCTATAAATAAAATAAAATAACAAATGATTCACGAAGAGTTATTAGACGAACAAAATGATATGTCTATCCATGAAAGCGTGGCGTAAGCGTATGCTAAAATACTATCAACAGTCTATGAGTAAAATTTGCCAGCATTGATATACACCGTCGTTTGAAACATAACACGTACTATAATAGACAGAGAGAGCAAGTGATTCGTAAAATCAGAATAAAGCTCATCTTCACTTTCACTGGTCCATAAATAGCGGTCCATTGTTACAGCTTGTTGTTATTTACAGTTGTGGAACGCGACTGAAGTATAACATCATTACTGTTCAATGTTGATATATCTATCACGATGTGATATGTTTGTTTATTGGATATTGGATTCAGCACGTGGAAATGGGTTTTATCTTACTCCATCAGAATTATTTCGATAAATCGGAATCAAAAGTATTCTTATATATTTTAGTTTTAATCTATGGTATAAAAATCTATAGGTAGACCAAAATTCATCAAAGTTAGGTATAACTTTCGTAATTAGATTACTAGTGGGATATGTAAAATTAGTTAGATTAAATATAATATTTCTGTGATTGTGAAGAAACAAGCACAAGGCCCAACTAATGTTAAGTGGACTAACCTCTGCCTATAACAGATGCATTTCGTCAAAAGTGAAGAATTGCACTGCGCCCGTCACCCTGAAACATACTGTTGTTATGTCTCATCATGTGCCTACATGGATAATAATAAACATTTGATAAATCATTTTTTGCAATTATTTCATGATTCTAAGCACTTTCTTTACAGGAATATATAACTTGAAAAATAAACGTATGTATTCGTGGGATCTCTATTTCGAAACCCAGTGCACCTGTACTGGGTTGTAGGCCACAAGTTTTTTAGTTCATAAACTTATCCTGTCATAAAAATATTTATAAAAATGTTTTCATTAATATATTAACTCAGATAAGATTCCTAATCAAATTAAACTGTTGAAAGGTAAAAGGGACCATAAGTTATCACAACGAACAAATTAAAAAACCTTATTTTAAATTGTTCGTTCATTATAATGAGCCAGGTATACATAGCGAGCAGTAACCGAAGTGTTGCATATTACTGTAACAAAAGGCACAGCGTGTATGAGGTAGGAACCAGTAGCGAGCAGAACGTACACCGCTCGCAACGAGCCGACGGATGTCGGTATTTGCCGCGAATCAAACGGCGCTAGCGTTGCGCTCGGAGATGTTGAGGGTACCTAATTGATTATCGTGGCACACTATGAACCTATGAGTATATGTATATCTTGGTTAGAATCTAAAAGATAATTCTCCTGAAGTTATTTCCACTGATTGATTTTATAAAGCAACTAGTTGTTATTTTTTTGATTCATTCCAAGAATCCATTATCTTTATCGTCGTTTATTATTATTATCGAGTAAAGCGTCTATTAATATGTATGCTACTGGAGCGTCTCTACATTTCGTCCGAAATCGTGCAGTTCTAATCGGACACTGCGGATAGACCAACTCGCCATTACGGTTATAGTGAATGTAGAATCACACTAGATGCTCATTACTGTAACGGCTACGGTTACGGCTCGCTAGTGAGTACCTGGGTATACATGGTGAAAATTAGTATAAATAGCAAGTCAGTGGCCAATCAATACCCTAAATCTTAATGTTATCATTCATTTACAGCCATATTCAAATAATGTATATTATTTGAATATGGCTGTAATTTATTATCAAGTTATCAATATATATATGTATATATTTTAGCCCTACGTTTGACTTTATGACCCACCTCACTGAATTCGAATTAAAATATTACCTACATTCTCAGTTTTGTTAGCCTTATTCACACATCGTTGGAAATATATACTTATTCAAGCTGATTTAATACATAAAGCTATGTTTTCCTCCTTATCCCTTTCCATGGGATGCTGGGCCTGAATGTCACCCCCCCCCCCATTGCTTCCTATGAGTGTCGTAAGAGGCGAACTGATATCGTAAACTGCGATCCCCAAAACGCCTGCCAAGCGTGAGGATTATGGCAAAACCCCATCTTTATGGGGGGTGGCTAAACTAAAACTAAAGATGGGGGAGGCTGTGTTCGGCAGTGGATAGACTAACTGGCTGATACAGATACAGATACTTTAGGGTAAATTTATGAAATTTTACTGAGAAAATTCTAAAATGTTCATTGAAAGTAGTAAGTGTAATATTTAGTGTGACAAGTAATATTTACAGTATATTTCAAGGGTAAGTGTACCTTGATGGGAATGCACTCAGCTTCAATGATCTGTTATTAATCATATAATAAAGATTTTGCGTGCAGTTCCTATCCTGTAACATTATCGCATGTCGAGTCAGCTACACAAACTGTTTATTGTTTAAAAAACAGTGTATTCCGCAGCCTTGCTACCTTAGAGCCAGTGCAAGGACGTTGCCACAATAACTATATCCTAGATTTCAATGTCTGGTACAAAGCTAGCTTCATATTATGTAGAGGTCTTGCACATGCGCACTAACTTTGTTGCAAGGTTAAGCGCGCTATTTGAAGAGGTATAATAATAAGCTAAACACGTTACAAAGCCAGTTACAGACCTGTTCACTCATGAAGGTGCGCCTCTTTACAAAAAATTATTGATCTGCAATTGTACGAGTGGGCCTGTTTTGTACACTACGCCTTAATGTGGATGTAAATGCTAATACAATACAGTAAAACATTAATCTATATAATATGTACGTTTGAATAGGCTATAGTAGTTGCAACTCCACACAGTACCACACAAGTACAAGTAAATCAATAAAAAAATACCAAACTCGACTGCAAATTATTTATTTTAACGTTTTATCGTGAATTGAAATTAAAACTGCAAGTTATATATATTTATGGAAACTTTTTTGAAGCCCTTCACTTTGACACCCCACTCGATGGGTTTGGAAGGCCAAAATATTTTTTATCTCACCATATGGCGTCTAAAATCCGCCAGTTTGTTTTTTATTTTTTTATGTAGCTATTATATTTATTATATATATATATTTTTATCGACCTGCGCAATCAAGACAAATCTAACAATATATTGTACATAAAAATTGGTTAGGCCGCTTAGAAGTTATGTATATTAGTATACATACCACTTCTTTTTTGGGCAGTCGTATAAAAATATGGAGGTCCGCCTCATGAAGGCGCGCACTGAAAAAGGATGTCACAGAGGAAAGGTCAATACACGAAAAATAATATTACTCAATTTTTCTTTTGTGTGCTACGTACAAGTAACTAGAAGGTCCCAGTTTATCATTATAATTTTTAACGGCTGTCAGACAACTATTTACGCTAGACTCTACCTTCTCTAGCTCTACGTTGTGGTATTTAGAACCAAAGAGTAGTACATATATATACCACAATCTCACCTCATGGTATGTGATGTGTTAACAAGCATAACTTACAATTACTGGCTTACAAAGATATCTGCCAGAACTCACAGTTAAGTGCTTGACGACAGATTTCCTACTTGAGAGTGACTTGACTTGGTGATTCGGAAAATGCCCTACCACCTTTTTGATCACCGGTCACAGGTGAACTACCTGTGAAGCTTAAGCCTGTAGCAGAATTCAAACTTCTTTTACCCTTGGAAGCGTGTCTGCTCTGGATAAAAACAAATTTTATGAGAACTTTTACAGACAAATTTCGATAAAATGTTGTGAGGTAGAACATACATTCTTTAATCCATACGATACAAATATTTTTTTAGGCAGATCGTGTTCTATAAGATATAAAGGGTAAAACCACGTACAACGCCATGGTGGCTATTACAACCTACCCCAGCCTCACACATCTAATCAAGAGTTTATTTGTCAATTTACCAAAATTCGAACTATTATCTAAGGGCGAAATACCTTAAAATAGGTGTGAGTTTAGTGAACATTTTAAAGCCGCCATAAAATTGAGCGTGGTCGTAACCATTCGATTAACCTATGATTATAATGCCTGATATTCATAAGCGTAACATGTCCGTCTTGGTGGGTAATACCGCTTTGTCTTCTATCTGGAAGCAGGAGTGTGCAAACACGATTTGTGTTTAGGCGTGAAGTGCCCTTTAGCAAGTAAAATCAGTAAGTGCGCTACGCATGGACTCTTACTAAGTGTACTGCAAGTGGACATGTGCACTCTGCTGAGTCGAGGAAATTTAATGTGAACTCTGAATAAACGCTCCAATCACAAGATTTTTTTTTCCTGACCTTCCATTAGACAATATGATGCATTTTTTTCTGTAGTGTTAATTGATTATTTGGCTAAACGAATAAGCATTGCAATTCAACGGGGCAACGCTGCCAGCAAGCTGGGCACGCTGCCAACTGTTAGTGGGCTGGTGCATTTGGACTGCTTGTGAGTCTGCAATGACTTATATGTAGTCTAAATGCTTTTATACTGCTATATAAAATAGTATTGTATAAAGTTCGTAAGAAAAGTATCAATAAAAACTCTAACTAGGATAATAATAAATTCTACAGATTATGGCGCATACGCAGCTAAGGAAGTACGAGCACGTCGCGCTCTAGCCCGACGAGAGCAACGTCTACATCCACCCACCCAACACCTGCCACTGCCGCCAACGGTTAGTATTATTTGTATTTAAAAGTAAAACAATATGTTATTGTGACGGCACAAGCACGAGGCCCGCCTAATGTTAAGCGGATTAATCTCTGCCTATAACAGATTCATTTCGTCACAAGTCACGAATTGCACTGCGCCCGTCACATTGAGACATAGATGTTAAGTCTTATTGTGCCTGTAATTTCACTGGCTCTCAAGGACTGCTGCCGGAACACACAGTTAGGTGCTTGGCGACAGATTTGGCGGGAATTCGCAATATGCCCTTCCACCATGCGGTGAAGCTCAAGCCCGCGGCGGGATTCGAACCATGGACCTGCGGCACGGCAGTCCATAACCAATGGCACTGAGCTATTACTGCTTCAAAATATATTTTTAATATTTGTATATAAATATTAATAATGGCTATTTTTCGGAAGATTGGGTTACTCGTACAACCAACTAATACTTAAAGACACAATTAATCGTTAAATGTATGTGCTATATATAAATCTAGTCTCTTTCTTGTTTTTACCTAATAATGTACTGCTCTCTTGTAAAATACTGTTGTTTTACTTTATCTCTCTACTTCATAGAAATTTGTATCCAAAAACAACGAGTTTATAAAACAGCTATAAACAAACAAACATCATACAAATTACAGCATTCATTGACGATTAAGTTGGCAGACAACATAACAAAACGTTCCGAAACTAGTTAAACCTAGTCTACAAATAAACCATTGCAATTGAAAAATACTAGTTTAAATAAAGTAGGTCAGTGTCAGAGGATTGTGTCCTCCCGCGGTCGTAGCTTTTTCATATTTAACGTATTATCAATCAAGTGCACCGCGCGTAGAGCTTATATTCATTTGATGAACCTTCGGAATTCCGAATCTCCCGAACTTTACCCGCAAAACATTCCACACATAACTTATACTTTAAAAGTTTGTTTTTCCTCCTTTTAAGGCGATCAAGGGATCTTGCATTCATTTCATGATATTCTTGAGCGATGAGTACTAATAAGAAACTTTTTCGTCGTCATTCATTGATCAATTCTTTCATTCATGACGTAAATGTTTGTAGTTTATGATATAGAATTATATTGATACGAAAGGTCTACGCATTTGAAACTATTGTATACATGTAAAATAGAAACATGTAGTGCCAGTAAAATTAAATGCATATACATTTAATATCTTAAAAAGTTATAAACCTAGATCAAAATATGAGTAAAGTGAGATATGGGAAAAAAAAGTGTTGTCAATTATTTTATAATATCTCCAAACCAAATTAAAAACCTATCAATTATATAGAAAAAAATCGTAAATAATCTTTAAATTTCTAAGACAAAATTAAATGCCATATAATGTAATAAATAATAATATGACAGGTATCGGTACAACATTGCATACTCGTATAAAGCAGTTTAGACAGTTTTACGCCAATAAAGAACAAAATAAAGTTTTGTGACATGGAGTTACAAATTTGAACTAAACTTTTATATATTTAAACAGTTCAATTCTAATTTATACATAAATCAGTTGAATTATAAAATATGTTAAAAAATCAAAACAATTGACTGCACGATATCTACACATACATATCTAAAAAAATATACGTAAATAAAAAAAACCTGCGTATTTACTTAAGATCTTAAACATAAGTGGCCTATGATGACTTGAAGTTACTATTGATGGATAATCGAGTCACAAGTGGTATCATTACGACGTCATATTACGAGACAAGTGAGCGTTACAAAGGCGTTAATGAGGGCGCATGGGCTTGCGGGGTGCGGGCCCTGAGCGGGGTCGGGGATGGAGGGAGCTCACGAAACACAAAATTGTATAAACAGTACTCAAACTCGCTCCAGCTTCAATCAATAAGTTTTTGATTACTCGTACTATAGTAGACACTTCACGAAGTACTTCAACACAAATTTTTTTTAAAAATAATAACGTTCCAAACATATCCGACGTTATTTTTGAATCATAAATAAATAAGTGGGCTTTCTTATCTTCAACTAATACCCTGTACCTGAAAACTTACATTATTTGAAGAATTCATAAATATTGTACCACAGTACTAATTGTATTGCATTCGCCATCTACAATTTATCGACTGTTTAATTATTGTTCCTGTCCTTGTTTAGGTTGAGAAAAAAAGCTACGATGTAGGCTCGTTTGATTTAAGACCCATAACAAGAGCAAACAAGATATAGCAAAAATACATACTATTATGTTTACATGCTTTCGTCCCCTAAATTCTTAAATTTCATGAGACTTTAATTTTACTATCGTTTATGTTTTAAAACTCGAACACGATAGTAATATATCATGTTTTCTTTTATGTCAAAATGATTTATCCCAGAGATAATTTATTAGCATCTAAGCAAAGTACTCATCACGAAAAATTCTATCATGAACTAAATATAGTACTGCTACTGTCCAAATTTGTAGCGTGCAATAATTACAATTGCGTTTTGTGCACAGCAAACACAGCCAGTGACTGCCAAATCACTCAACTTTATGTGGCGTGTCGTTTTCATGGAAGATCGTGCACAGTCTATACAACGTATACGAACGCTGTCAGCGGTTGATTTTTCCGAGTGTCGTGAGCGCTGATCGATAAGTCACGTGGGCCGCGCCGCCGCTCGCCGCTCGATAGTTAGTTAGCCTCCGCAAATCTCTCCTCACTAGTCTAGCATGAGCATAGCACGCGACTAGAAGCGGCTAAGGTCAACATTAAATGATATTGTCTTAACATGATTATTTATCACCAATGGAATATTTACCACTCAAAATAATTGCATAATGGATACCTACCGTATTCTAAAAGAACATCATGATACAATTATTTTATATTCCCATTATTATAGCTTTATTTCCATTGTCATAATTCTCGTTTCTAATATTTTAATATCCGGGTATCGTATCGTATATCGGGATGTAATTATCTATTCCTGGCTTAGTTATGGATTATTAGTAAATACTAAGATCATTGTTGTAAAGATAATAAAGATCCATACTGCTTAATTTACTTTGATTAAGGAGTATTGATCTATATAAACGATACAAAAATTCTCTAATATTGATTAGTAATTTTGCCATTGCAAAAGCTCGTAGCATACTCTACGAGCTTACGTAGACGGTCTACGCTCTACGCATATTGGCAGATGACTGTATTATTTATACTTCTATACTAATCTTTAATAATATTATAAGAGAAAAGATTTGTAATTTTGTACGTAAGGAATAAACTTAAAATTGTCTTGACCGATTTGAAAAATTATTTCACCAATAGAGTCCCACATTATCCCTGATGAACAGAGGATAAAATATTTTCAAAAAAGTTCGTAGGGCGTTATCGAAGTTTTCATACGGATGAAAACTTCGATAACGCGTAGAAAATTTACCTTCCGAAAAAAATCGTTACATCGCGTACGCTGCGGAAATGATTGAAAATAGAAAAATGTGATGAAATACAATTTTATAGAGAATACAAAAAAATGCTCAATTCTACATATCTGACTATTACAATTATGTCACAATAAATACTTTTTTATTTTTTATGTGGGTTTACATATATATTTTTTTAATTTTTTGTTAAATACCCGTGCGAATCTGAGGCGAGCCTCTAGTTCTTAATAATTTGACAAATTAGACAGTTCTTTTCGATCCGATTATTATGATTTAAAAATTTAAGTATATACCTCACCCCAAACACGTAACGGAATGTTTCGGCAGCTGTCAATGTGAGCCAGTTTCCAGTCTGGCTTATAGCCTGCTTAAAATCTTCGAACACATCATCACGTCTTATTAACAAGTGATATGGTGATGAAAGGCTAACCTATCTATATATATTTTTTTTGTTTTTGTTTATGTTGTTGTGACGGATCAAGCACGAGGCCAACCTCATGTTAAGCGGACTAACCTCTGCCTATGACAGATACATTTCGTCACAAGTCACGAATTGCACTGCGCCCGTCACCTTGAGAGATAGTTTTGAAGTCTCATGTGCCTGTGATTTCACTGTCTCTCAAAAACTGCTGCCGGAACACACCGTTAGGTGCTTGGCGACAGATTTTCTACTTGAGGGTAGTCGCTAGCCAGGCGGGCATTCGCAAAATGCCCTTCCACCATGCGGTGAAGCTCAAGCCCGCGGCGGGGTTCGAACCATGGACCTGCGGCACGGCAGTCCATAGCCAATGCCACTGAGCCATCACGGCTTCAAAAATACTATATTTCTTGATATTTTTTACAAATTAATTCCAAAGTATATACAATGTAATGTAATCGTAGCGCGGCGTAGCGACTACAGTCGTAGCACCGCGCGTCACCTACGCTCGCGAAAATTTGATGGCTTGATTTTTCACTCGTAAGACAATAATTTGGTGATAAGTAGGAATCATATTATACTTTGAACCAATGATGATCCAGTTACCTCCGCGTAGAGGGATCATGATTCGAATTCCGCCATAGGCTTGAGCTTCACCATATGCTGGCAGGGTATCGAGCGAATGCTTACCTGGCTCTAAATACTATCCTCAACTAGAAAATCAGTCACTATGTACCCCAGGAGCTGCAGGTTCCCATTCTAGGTGCAGCCTGTTTACCAGCTTCGATGACATCGTCAATTTAATAACTAATATTCGCAATAAATAACAACACATACTCGTATATGTATAAAATAAAATAACTATTTTAACATAGATTTTCTTGTTTTTCGTGAAATTATGTTTCTTTTATTATGCTATTCAACAACATGTTATATTTAGCGTAGTTAAATTATTAATGTATAAAACCAATACTGAAAACATATCTAGGAACACAAACTTTGTGCACTAGCTATTCGGGTTAGAATATTAATTGATTCGCCAATTAAAACGCTTTATAGCTAACAGGCCGATCTAGAGAGTAACATCACACTGCCACATCAGGATCTGCGGCTGCAAGAATAAAACATCCAAATTTGGCGTTTTAACCTACTCATTCTAACCACGATCCATTGACCCTAAATGAGTTATAAAACTTTCTTTGAGAAAAAATAACAATTGAACACTATCAATTGTTGATAAATTGTCTCTTACTTGTTGTTAGGGGAAGACGTAATTGTAATACACACAATTGTACAAACATTATCCTTTTGTGAGATGTGATGCCAGAACACAGACGATATCATCTAATACTGTAAAAAAAAACGTAAGCGTGTATGAGTGTGTAAATTGACCATGATTATATCAGTATTTCTTAAACGCAGGTAAGACGAAGAAACATTAATGACTGAACAATAAACTTTGTTATACTGGTCAAACTCCTGAGAGTTTGACCAGTATAACAAAGTTTATTGTTCCCCATTTCAAATAAGTAAAAGGAACGTAGCTCAGACGATCATGTCTGAGGTGGATATTAGAGTGCGTTGTCGGCATTGTTGAAAACGGACAAAAAAACTCTTAACTTACGTGTCAACTGACTCGTAACGAACACACTTTGTAGAGCGGTAAACCGTAATAAAACTTTCTTGGGTAGTACTATTTGGATCTACATTTTATCTTAATTCTGTAAATTACGTGAATTCCGTGCTTTAAATTAATTTAGTTCCACGTGCACTATATATTGGCAATATGACGTATGATGTATGCAGTGGGTGCAACGCAAGGGTGCACAGTCGGTAACGGACATCGATCGGCGCGCGACTGTTCTCGCTTCCCCGCGCCATCGCGCCGCCCGGCGCCCGACGCCCCCGACCGTTACACCGACGGAGCGTTATCTCTTCCACAGTTTCTACCTATTATTTACCACATGATAAATTTTAAGCGTTTCTTCTAATATTTTAGTGACACAAAAATGTTATATAAAGATATGCCAATTCAAATGGATTTCGGCAATAGACATTCGCAGAGAACCTATTCTCTGCGAATGTCACCAGAGGTTGCCCAAAATTTTTACTAGAGGGTAGCCGTTAAGTTTAAAACTGGATGAGCTCGACGGTTTTTAATACAATAATTAAACCATGGTAAAACTATGAATCTGAGATTTCCCATATACTGTGTTTATGTTGGTTAGGTTGAGTTGTTGGTTAGGTAGTTTGTTTTAGCTAAACATATATGTTTTTGTAATTGATTTATCATCAAACTTGTAAATATTTACATCCTATGACGATCACCCCATTGTATTTTTATATAGACCTCCTGTATCCTGACTTTATGTACGTCTTAGAAAGATGGAGCTATTGGTTAGGTAAGGTGTTAGGTGTTTTAAAACTTTGTAGGCAAAAAGCAATATAAAAACGTACATAAAGTACACCGGGAACTTAATGCATATCAGCAAGGCATTTATCTGACATAGTCTAAACTACATACCTACATATATGGATTTGAAACTAATTATAAAATATTTGGTATATATATATTATTCAATTAAATAATATTATTTGTTATATATAGTTAAGTATTTTTGTTTCACTTTTCAGCCCCCTTTGGAAGTGGGAATCAATGGGCGAGGTCCCGCATATGGCGACCCGCAAATGTGGCCGCATTACCAGGTACGCTCTGTTGTAGTCGTAACATAAATGCGGGATTGTTATGAATGTTCTCGTATAACTTTTTACTACTTTACTTAGTTGGTCTCAGATGAAATTCATTAACTTCGTTTGAGTTGTTATTGAATAAATCTCAATAATAAATTATGTGTTTCGCTTATCCTATTTCGATGATACAATGATGAGTCAAAACATGCCGCATCTACTATATTGCCATAGTCTTATATATAATCACGAATTGAAAAAACTCACGTGCCCGTCACGTGTTGCCTGTGCCTTAAGTATATACGTTTGAACAAAAATTCTAATTGAGTATTTTTGGATTTCGTAGAAATTTAGAAGTCCCATAAAAACGCATATCAATAATAGTGATATAAGGTTTTATTTTATGATTGTAGTTTTCCGGTTAGCTAAGAGACGGCCACAATAACATTAATAATGCAGCTGGTACTAGATAATAGGACACAGATAATAACTAAGGATTAAGTTGTATTTTTTCTTGAATAAAAATATAGAATAAAATAGAAATTTACATAAACCAACTTTACGTTGATGCGAGAATTAGAGATGTAGCATACCGTGTGTATTCATTACAAAGTAACGGATATATTGTCAGCTTGAAGTACCGAATCGATACTCTCGAAATTATTTCGTCAGTCGATGACTGTGCTCGATGCCGAATCCACCGCACGCCGCGCGCTGTTTTTGCTACCCAATGCTTGTGCTCAATGCCGATTCCGCTGCTTGCCGCGCCATTTACCCGTGTTCAATGTCGTCACCGAACTTACCGAAACCGCCCACCTTGGTTTTGTGGCGTCTTGGTATGTGAAAAACAAGACAGTTTTAGAGGAAAATATCGAGCTACAGTAATGTAGAAGTTTACTATTTTTTTATACTTTGTATATTTAAAAAAAAAAATTTGGATTTATTTAGCACTTTACGGCCTTGCAAAGACACATTCGAAGTCATACATATGTTTAGTGTATCATGTTTTTGTTGTTTATAAGTAATGTTATTAAAGTAGTTATTGTTTGTTTCTTGTAATAACATACGATGTAATATTTTATATATCTTTTTAATACCCTTCAAAGTCTTATTATTTGCGTGAAAATAAGCACGTATTATACAGTCCACGATAACGGAAATAACTAGTAAAGAAATCTTTGTAACGAGTATTTTATATTTTGGTAACAAATACATACGAGTTTATGATTTTTCGGTACTTTTACAGATGTAACGAGAATGGATATAAAATGTTATACATTTTATTTTTCCAGATGGGTGTTTTAAATAGTGGGGGATGGAATGGGGCTCATTCCATCAACGGCGGCTGGTCTTCTCGTGGTCCATGCTCACGTGAACCCATGCGCTACTCTTCAGACTGTCGGCAAATAAAGGTGCTTCAATTTAAAAAATATATATTTTTGCTGCTTCGAGTTTCTATGTTATATTATATATTTATATTATATTGCCTACTGGCCATGGGTTTTTTCCACATTGTCACTAGTGAGTATTGTAAATAAATAGTAAATAGTATACTTATATTTTGTATGCTGTATGCTTATTATTATTATTTAACTCTTCATTTCGGTAGGCTCTGGTAGTTGTTAAGCATCAGAATGACTAATGTGGGGACAAAGAGAAAAGCTGATTTAAATAACCTAATAATAGTAGTGAGTATAAATTTTGTATATTAGTAACGTTATGTAAGTTAGGCTGATTGTAAATTAAACATTTCAGGGAAACCAACTGCCTAATCAGAATCCCATGTTACAACAAGATGATAGGTCAACAACCTATCCTCGGTACGAAGACACAACAGTTTCGTCTTACAACGGGGAAAATACTTCCAGACACGAAAACCCCCACAATTTCAGTGCAATAACGAGCCAGGCTGAGAACACACGGCCAGTTCGCGAACGTTACTACCCTGAGCCTCGACGTACGCCACCCGAAGAGAAGCGCCCCCCTGTTGTCCCGTTACCAGCGTTCCAGCAAGCCTTCGGTTCCACAGAAATCGGAAAATTCTCTGAAGCTTTTACACGCACTGAAGCAGCCCAAGAAGACACATCGGGCGAAAACTTTTTATATGAGTCGTTTGCCGAGTGGGACGGTTTAACCGAACCGCAGTGGTCAACGCAACCCGCCACGCGGGAAATTAAATGCGAAGACAACTATTGACGTTGCCTTCCATTTAGATCTAATTCTTGGCGATTCCGCCTTCTAGTTAATTAGACAATCTTAGTTCCACCACCATGTTGCCAAAATGAGTGATGAGGAGTTACATGTCTTAGAACTTTTAGAATGTGATGTGAAAATTACTAAAGTGTACGAAAATAAGCGATCGTTTTGTGGTGTGACGTTTAATTTATGTACTAAATTAGAATATTATGTTTAGCTAAACCCTTGGAATAGATTAGGCTATAAAGAGAAATGATATGTTTGTTGATAAGGATATGTGGGAAGTTTAGGTACTGCATATAGGATAAGTAAATGAATCATGACTCAATGTGCCTTTATTCGGAGAGCCCGCCCGCCTCGCGCGGCGTCCCGCCCTGGCCCGCTACTGCCTCGTCGCGTGCTATCATATAACGACACAAAATTACAATAGCAATTATAGGGACCAACATTTAGACAAATATACACGACCCATAGCGTGCACCATCCATGCGCAATATTCAACGAACATGTACGCAACTGGATATTTTAATAAGTGTCTCAAAATATGAATTGGTGTATACAATCAAATAAGATTGCAATGATAAGGTAGATTAATTCTTTAAAAGTACTTTCTCTCAAAATTTGGAGGCACTGTTTACATGGGCTGATAAAAAAAAAGTAACAAACTTAACCAGCTGATAATACAAATTAACCTGTCTTTTTCTTTTACTTTATAATTCGGAACACAATATTCATTACGTATAAAATAAATATTAGATATTAGCACAAATTTAAAATGTTGTCAGGCATAGTCTAAAATTTAAGTTCTATTTTGTCAGAGGTGTTTCACAAATTCTAATTTTAACCCCATCAAGGGGTTACTCATACACAGGCGCCGCGCGGACCTAAAAGCGTTCAAAATTTTTCAGGACGAATTGAAACAAGTCATGTGTGTAACTTATATTAGGTAGTTAAATTTGATACAAATTTTAAAGAGGTTACTTATGAATAAATGGCTTTTTATTGAATATTTAGGGTCCAAAAACTTTCATATTAACGTGTTGTTGTGGTTTTATGAAAAAAGGAATAGTGTCTGAAATCACAACAAAAGCTAGTCGTTGAAAGTAGATATATTAAATCCCACTTACTTTACTGATTTAGATTTAGACAAAATTAAATTTTTTATTAATTGTTATGATAGGTTTTGTGCCGTGGTGTAAAGTGAGATAAATTGTTCATTGTAAATGCATAATATCTGTTATGCATGATGTATGTACTAGTTCTTACGTATACATACGAATATATATACATACATATATTTCAAATGTGTTACTTTTGTTAACTATTTTATTAGTACCTGTGATATGATGGGTTTCATGTGCAATATTCTACATTATGTTGCTCCAAAATGTACTCATATGTAGAGCGGTTCATAATAATTTGTAAAAATGTTACAGTAAGACATGTGTATAAGTTTACACATTACTTCGTATGCATACATACATACTTAGTTCATTTAATTAATAAATATTTTCGTGTGTATAGTTCATTTGAATAGTATTACAATGTATGTCATAAGATACTTATCGTTTAATTTGAGCTTAATCCATATAACTGACTTGTTATACTCGGTGCATGGAAAACTTTAACTTCCAATGGTCTTCATTTTATAGAGTATAATCGTTTAACAGTAATTTCAATCTCTTTGGACAAAGCAGCAAAATTAATGGAGTGCCTTACGTAATTAATATAATATGAAATTAGGATGAATGAATTTTATTCTAGCATAATTTGATGAAACACCACAAATAAATTTAATATAATAGCATAATTTAAAATTCTTTTGAACCGAAGAGTATTTCATTATATTAATAATTAATTAGATAAATAAAGGAATTAAATGAATATTAATTTAAAATATTGTCTATGTGTAAAATTACGAGTACATAATAATTAATGTAACCTGTTGATGTATGAATTTATTTAATTAAAGTAGTTTTCTTTTTCGAAATACTGATTCTATTATTCGACTTAGTTACTTAAAATTATGTGTTAATATATACGTTTTAAAATTTCGTTAAATGTTAGCCATTAGCATTTTAAATAATTACAAGAATAAAAACTTTAACTCCTTATCCCATACTTCCGATGTACCGTATAAATTTAGATTTAACCAAATTATTTGAACAGCTGTGTATCAGATTCAAATACGAGGTAGATATTTATATAGAAAGCCTAAAGCAAACGGCATTTATACTTGCGTAGGAAATATTTTATTAATAGTAATAACATTTAATTAAAACTTTATTATTGTAGCCAGTGCCACATTATTGTGTACATAATTATGCATACGATTCTAGGGTACATCCATGACATGTCTTCTTAGATAGAACTATTGTTGTTTATTTAAGGGTTTCGAAAAAAAACATAAAAATTATTTTAGAATGACAGGGATGATTTTTTATATATTATGATTGTATAATTACGTGTAGGTGTTCGTAAATAGAGCTTCCCTTTTCAATCATTTGGTGTTACAATGTTAGAATGAAGCAAGTCGTTTTACTATAGCGTTACATTATTATTTGTTCAGAGTATAAAACATTATCATTATATCTAGCTTTCACTAGAAAGATAGTACTAGCTTTTACCTACAGATTATATTTTGCTTTATATTTCGATCAAATATGAAGAAATTTGCGTTCTAGCATTTTTTATTTTTTAATAAGATAAGTGATCCGAGTAACTGTTGTACTCAGAATATAAAAATAAAACAACAACAATGATGATGCCCATTAGATAATTAAATCGAACCCGAGTGCATTATAAATTGTTGTTAATTACCAAACTATATCTTTAACCAACATCTACAAACACAATACAATATCCTTTCTATTATGTAATATAAAATATTGATTTTTTTCTTTAAAACTGGCGTTATTTACATTAAATATATATGTACATAATATGTTAGTATGAAATTATTTCGTCGAAAGAATATTTTTAGTGAAGTAGGTAAGTTATTTCTTAGTTATTTTAAAATATGAAAATTGGCCAACAAAATTTTGGTGCAAATGAAAATTGTTTACTTAAATCTACATAAATTTATCAGTATCAACTTATCTTATCTATGTAGTTATAATTATTGATAACCTTGTAAATAGAACATACTTAATTATATTTTTAATGTTTCACTCATATCAATCTAGAAAACGATTTACTAGCAAATTGTAAGGTTTTGAATTCAAAAACACTGAAATATTTGATTTGCGGACATCAATGTACGATTCAATAAACGCATTGTACGGAACGGAGCTGTTTTATTTACAAGAACATTATTAATTCGTTATTTGCAATATACTAAGGTATTTAGTAGCACTAGAACTCTTTGTGAAAGAGTTCGTCCGGGGTACTGGGTCAGCACCCTTAACGACTGCTATCCTACGAATAGGAAACACAGGTTACCTGCTCGTGTGCCTAAATTTTGCTGATCCCTTATAGACAGGTTGAATTACTGTCCCTATGAAGTCTTCTCAAAGCACAGTCGATGGGTAGGGGGAGTCCCTCGGGGCTCATGGCAGAGGTCGTTGCTGCAGTGGGAATAGTAAGTGGTGAGCTCAAAATATCCAGTTCACCACGTAAATGACGACGACAGATAATGTATAAATGCATCATTCAAACGAGCAAAAATGAAAAAGGAATCGTTACTCTATGTCTGAGGCTTTTGCACGGCTTTTCTGCTGTAAATATATTTAGTTACCACACGTTTTCGCTAGGGGCGCTGCTATATGATTCATGGGCAAATACACACTAAGGGTACTGAGAACTCCAGCACTTAGGTTGGTGGCCGGCCATTTGGCAAAAGCTTAAGCCAAACTACAACCTGTCACCTAAAATTTAAATAAATATTGTATTAATTGAACAATACATTTTGTAACATATTGTTATAAGAAGTTTAAAAAAGAATGGAACCGTGTTTCTTGTCCGTTCTTCTTGTAGTGCCTCTATAATATTGTTTTTGGTGAACGTCGGAGGAGAATGTAGAATATTTCAATAATAAAATTTGTAATTGAACATCATAGAGAGTCGTAGATGCCTAAATTGAGTAAATGATTTTTACTTTGACTTTACTCGAGTTACGACCCTTAGCTAGGAGTTCTTTCGCCAAGCACTGTGTGTTCCAGTAGCAGCTCGTGAGAGCTATTTGCCATTCTAAGTAATCATAGCTAGTATAAATAATTATCTACTATAGAATAATGTGGTTTTTGCTCAAACTGTTGGAATTTTAACAATTTATTGATGTTAACTGACACACTATTATTGCACATTACACAATATTAGTGTAGATATAATAAATATGAAAGATTTCTATTTTTATATGTAATGAAGAATCTTAAAAACTAGTGGACTGATTTGAAAAATTCGTTCACCATTAGAATTCCACATTATTCCTGATGAAGATAAACTACAGAATATTTTAGAAACAGTTAGAGATCCGTATGAAAACTTCGATAATGTAACTAAACATCTGAACAAACTGCGGAATTTATTGACAATAGATCAAAGTGACGTACTTACTACATTTTTAGAGGACATCAATATGTACAAAAAAGTCCATAATAGCATATGTTTAAGTATTACAGTTATGTCACAATAACTACTTTTTTATGTGTTTACATTTATAAAATAAAGTGCTCTAAAGCTTTGTTTCTATATCCACTTAGAGCACAGAAGTAGGTTCATATAAAGTTTTGTTGCGTTTCGCAAACGTTGTCTATGATAAACACCTCATATACTAGTAATCTCATATCATTTCGTCTGAACTGAAAACTTGCTGTTTTGAGTCCTCCAGAGATTCAATTTGGGTTAACTGGTATGTTACGGTACATTATGCTTTTTTAATACAGACGTCCAAATACTCATTAGATACCTAGGTCTTTTACAACAGAGATGACATCTGTCGTAGGCGTTTCGAAATTATGTATGCCTGTGTTTCTCGATAGTATATAAAAAATATGATACGACTTGGATGAGAAGATTATCGAATGACTTAGTCATATGAAGTAACGGTGCCCTTCTGCCCAATTACTCGTAAATAACTGCACAACTGTTATGCCCATCTCTAAGTATGACTATTGGCTAAACTGACCACCGCACTGGCACGATTAGCCCTTTCAGAACGTCAGAATGTACGACATTGAAATATAACAAACAGCTTCTTTTGTGAAACCTAAGGCTAAACGCGAATGTATAGATTTACCACCAAACACATATTATATAATCATGAGTGATTATATAAGTTTGTGGTGTTATTATTGTTCGTGATCAAAACATTCACGCTTTATAAGTCTCCAAAACTTGGCATAAGCCGTCTCTTTCCTATGTTTAATAATGTTTACCGACTTCAATCTCATCCACAATGATTGCACAGATGGTCGTCGTAGTATATTTTTTATTGTTTTTTTTTGTATTTGTATATTTTAGTGCACACGTTTCCTATCTAGTAATTATAAGCACATGTACTCTCCTAACAACCCCAAACGTTGGCAAACACATCTTTATAGAAGTTCTTCTCTCGTCTCTTTAGCAGTTCCAACGGTATTAATTTTAAGCTCTCTTGCATTCATAGCATAATTATGGAAGATTTCCCTACACGACTTAACTAGTTATTCTCAAGTAATTAATAGTTGTTCACACAATCACACGTGATTTTTTATAGAAATGTTTTCAAATGTGAGTATACGTGCATGTGCTCCCTCTTAGTGGTACTTATCATTTTCCAAACTCAACAAACACTCACAAACTCCTTTTTGTGGACCGTATTATGGTGACGTTATAGTCGGAGTATTCTGTTGATACATTTTCTTATAATGATCGGTCCTTTTTGTCGTGCAAGATTCATCCTCCAAAATTTAAAACTTTGATTATTTAAAATGCATTTCTAGTGTCTAATTAACGGTTAAACATTTATTGTCACATACTATGGATACCAATTCAATTCACAACGCAATAGCAATTTTTAACTTGACGATATTCTCTTTATTTTCTTTGATTACTTTTTCTTTTTATCATAAATAATAATTATTATTAATTTGCGATCTCCACTTTAAGATCTATTGACATAACACATATACCTACACCCTGGCACACGTACGATTTAATACATGTATTCTCAAACAGAAAGAAACTGATATCAGCCTGACTTGAAACAACACTTTTTGAATCGTCTAATAGGGTTGTAAGATCAAAAGATGACACGAACATTTAAGACTTCTAACGTGACAACCCCAGGCCCTATTTTAATGTCATTAGTCAATTCACCGCTTGTCATGTTTAGAAAAGAATCCTCTCCATAACCTTAAACACGGTTGGTATTGATAGTCTTTTATTCTTATTTATAGCTGATAGATTAGCTTTTGACCACTATCTTGCCTGATGGTATGTGATGATGTGATCGAAGATGTTGTTCAGATTAACCTAGAAAGGTTGGTTTTCAAGGACAGCTACAGGAATACACCGTACAAATACGTGCTCGGTGTATTTTTTTCTACATGGGGGTGGTAGCTAGCTAGACGGGATCTTACTCGAAATACCGTGCTATATTTGTCGCCTTATTGGCACCGCCCGGAGACCGCATGTTGAGAATCGATATTAAGGGTACCTATCCATTGACGAGGGTGAGTCAGCCCCCAGATCTTTTGAATCCCTTCACTTAAGCTTCCATCCAGGAGACTGCACAGGTAGTGCACCTTCACCTGGTGTACCTCTCTATCTCCCCTTCTATATTCTTCACAAATTCTACATCTCATAATATTTTTTTGTCCTACCACCTCCATACAGGTATTCTAGATTATATTAAACATCGCTACTAAACTTGCATGAAGCAGCAAAAGTGACAAATGAAGATCTGGCTTACTTAATGGAATGGAGCAAACCTTATGAGGGTTGAATGTAAATATTATATTAAATACTCTTAAAAAACAAGTTTAATAACTTGTAGTAGAAATGTCCAGCTTGATTACCAGGGTTGATTTGGACTCATAGCCGCGGGTTGTACTCAGTACACTTACTATTTTTTTTTACAAAAAACAAGATTCTACATATAAACTTCAACCGAAGCCTGACACATGGGAACCTTAAAGAAGTTTAACCATTCTTAAATATTTGTATCTGCTGGATCCTTACAAAGATTCGGTAATTTTCAATTTACCACTATGAAAATAGCACATGCTGTCTATGCTACTCCCTATTCTTGATTATGCTGATGTCTGGTAGCATGAACTCACAAAAGAGGAGTAAACTTACGCTTAAATGATCATATGTCCGAATTTTGTAACAACTTTCGTTTTTTTTGTGTTGTTGTGACTGAACAAGCTCGAGGCCCACCTGATGTTAAGCGGACTAACCTCTGCCTATAACAGATGCATTTCATCACAAGTCACGAAGTGCACTGCGCGCGTCATCTTGAGACGTATTTGTTAAGTCTCATGTTACAGGCACATTTCACTGGCTCTCAAGGTCTGCTGCCGGAACACACCGTTACGTGCTTGGCGACAGATTTGCCACTTGAGGATGGTCGCTAGCCAGGAGGGCATCGAACCATGGACCAATGCCACTGAGCCATCACTGCTTTCCTTCGTCAGATAGCAAATATATAATTCCTATCTATTTTACAGTATTGTGTTCTTTCCATGGTGTCCACGCTATGTCAAGGACGGTTTCAAATTCCTTCATTCTATACATTCCTTATAGTTATGGTCATAAAATAATTCATAGCTAGGCGGCACCAGGAACTAGAACAGCTTTCCTTTCTAAAGTTTTTGTTTGTAAAGATCAGGTTAATGCCTACTTATTAATTTGGTTGTTACTTATAGTTCAGTTCATTTGGGTACGTTTTTAAACACCTAGTATTTCGTAACGTTCGCTTATGAATATACAGAAATACTCACAGAATATTCAATACAGATCGGTTGTCTGGAAGAGATTGCTGCTGCAGCGGTAAGACACTCAATTATTACACTTAGTTACATTATATCTTTAGTTGTAAGTTTTGTTACAAACTTGGTATTGTTACTTTTCATTGCAATCTATTTTAATTTTTGACTCTATTGTGAAAAAAATATGTATTTGAATAATATTTGTGATCATAACCTAAACGCTATATGATGGTAACCATATTATTGATAAAGAATTTATTTATCTAAGAGTATCAATAAAAATTGCAGTACCTATAGGTATTGTGTGTACACTAATCCCAGCATTTGATGACAAGTCCAAATGTTTTAAAATCTCTATCAATCAATATCTAATTCATATTTTCCATTTAGGAGTCTACGACGTTCTTATGATGATCAATTACAAATTTTAATATTGAAATATTCTATATAGTACCACCAACCTTCGGAAAAAAATTATAATTATTATTATAGAGCCCGATTTCTGCCGCCGTAGCACGTTCTTCTCGCAATCGAAAATCGAGGGTAGAAACTTGGGGCCAATCATTAAACAATATGTTACAAACTATATTCTAAAATTATTACAATATGTGTGGTAGATTACAGGCGATAGCTTGGCAGAGGCGGATTTGTCCAAGCTTTTTGTCGTTTAAACTGCGTAGTAGGGATTTATTAATTGAAATGTTTTTCACTATTAACTTGAATTTTCCTTCTGTGAGCGTATGTTTGGGAGCTTGGGATTTAATATAAAATCACACACAATGACCTAAAAAGGATGTTTATGAATTCGAAGCGCTCGTAGCGAAGTTTGCTTATCTGTTCTTAACCGATCAGCAAAGTTAAACTACGTCCCCCTGCGGTCATGAGTTGGATGGGTGACCGCTAGTGACATTACTACTGAGCTCTTCCGTGCTTTGGAGGGCACGTTAAGCAATCGGTCCCGTTTGTTATGTGCGTGTGGACTGAGTGACCACATTTCTTTTTGTTGATTAATAGCATCGGTTTTACACATTGAAAATAATATCATGGGTTAAGAAAAGCACGAATTGTATGACCGAATCACTTCATTATAAATGAACATATATTTATACTGTACAAAGAGCAATATTTGAGCTGCAATGGGTTTGTTTTTCATACTACTTACTGTTTTCCCAATTGTATATCTGGTAAGAGCAATTTAAATTCAACTCCATATTTAATTACCTACGCTAAGTGCGTTGGACCCGCGTACCGAAGGTTCAGTGCCAATAACAACATTTAGGTACTTCGAAATTATAAGCACAGATCTAACTCGCTCTTTAATAAATAAAAACAACTTAGTGTTCATTATAATACAGCACTGTAAGCATTACTGTAATGTCGTAACTTTATATAAAATGAATACCTAAATAAGCCTCATAATTCATGTGACTTTTCATTGTGTGGTCACCCTACTACACATACATTTTAAAGAACATATTGAATAGCAGTTATCT
Organism: Plagodis pulveraria; assembly: GCA_963890685.1. Classification (NCBI taxonomy): domain Eukaryota; kingdom Metazoa; phylum Arthropoda; class Insecta; order Lepidoptera; family Geometridae; genus Plagodis; species Plagodis pulveraria. The sequence continues at coordinate 17,778,081 of OY982952.1, forward strand.
TGTCTCAAGAGCAACCAATACAATATAAAAACATACATCCTTCTAGTAAAAAATATTTACTAAATACTGAAATATTTAATTTTAATGTACTACTTATAATGCAATAGCTTTGAATTACTTAACATATTCACCATGTGTGAACTGAGTGACCACAATTAAAAATAAATTTAACTAAAGTAGCCAAAAACGGTGCTCTTGTTTTACTTTTATAAATTCACCTGTAACTTTTACTAACGTTAGCAGTTAAAATATATAGTTTTGGTGGCATAATTAATAAAGTATATGTGTTTTACAAGTGGTCTTTAAGTGACACCAAGAAGAATTTTGTAATTTTTAATTTAAGTTTTCACGTTGTGGTTTGTTATCTTCTAAACACTTTAGAATATGTTTTACTAAATATCTGTATACAATATGTGACTATAAGCTATGTATTTACGCAGATTTGGAATTTTGAGCGTGAGAACTGAGAGACCATAGTTTAGGAATCATAACTTCATTATTAATTCGTTACAAATTACAATACGCATTTTACAAATTATTTTATGACTCTTACTAAATCTTAAAGTTTCTAACTTAACAAAAATAAACAAAAAATATGTGGTCACCCAGTCCACACGCACATCGTTAGTTGACTTAGGATGGCAGTCGTTTTAGGATGGTGGTACGAATGCCCGCCTGGCTAGGCATAGCTACCACCAAACAGTGTGTTCCGGCAGCTGTCCTTGAGAGCCAGTAATTCCAGGTTAGCCTGAACAACATGTTCGACCACATCATCACTTACCTCTATCAGGTGAGGTAGGTAGTGGTCAAAGGCTAATCTGTCAGGCATAAAAACAAAACTTATTTTTGTTTTTAACGGTTAGTAGCAGGTACAAGACAATAAAGGATTTAAATAATACAACACACTTTTTTATTTATATTTATTCATAAGCAATAAAAAGTAATTTCCATATGTGTCACACAATTTAAACATATTTATTACATAACTTAAACAATAATTATACAAATAATCTTGTAAAGTATACTTAACAGTGATGGAAGCCACTAAAAGAGACTAGAAGTTAGTAGGTAGGTATCAATATGCCAGAAAATTATCGTTGAACTGCTTTTGCCAAAATAATTATGTTTAGTACTTCGTAGACTACATAAGTACATAAATTATATTAACTACATGCACATCATATGTTTAGGATATTATGCGAAGGCACTTAAGGCAATACATGATACAGATATGTGAAAAAAGAGAAACAAAGATATTGACCGGTAAAGCCCTCATGTACGGATAATATATATCTTTGGGAATTCACGTTTGTAAACCAAATATTATACTTCTAAAATTAATTTCCACTCACTACAAAATAAATATTGGAATACCTTTGTTTTGTGTACATTTCGGCCGCTTGCAAATAATATTACATGATATTATATCAATATTTCGAACAAAGCCTCTTTAGACAATTATCTTAATAGTTATAAGTACTGTGAAATACATTATCAGATAATGTAATGTGGTAGAACATAAGTTATAAAAAAGTGCATGAAGTTAATATAGAAAGGGTAAAGAAATTCATATGTATGTCTGTTTTATGAAAATAGTTCAACAATAAACATTACGGCTTAAGGAAAAGTTTATAAATAATAAACTTATTTTGAGACACGTACTCATCGAATTTTAATTTTAAAAGTCGCAAAGTATACAACGCGTAATGAAATAAACGTAGATTAATACTTATAACATTAGTTATTTTCGTATTTTATTTCAATAAGTCTTTCTAAATATTCATTCATTTTCCTACATTACTTTTCAAATGTCATTGAAGTATGAAATACAATCGCAATTAACGAGCTCATCCTTCATTTCATTTTTCACTCATATTTGTTTATTCATTTTATTAATTATGTTTTCTTAGTATAATAATAATAATCTATAAATTGATGTATAAGTTCGTAATTATTAAATTCGAATATTTTAACATATGTATATTAAACAAGTTTTATTTCGATAAATCACCAAACAAAACATAGTGTGAATTGAAACTATAATGTGTTCACAACAAATTAACATACATACAAGTATAGTTTTATAATTTTACTATTACATATAAATACATGAAAATTCTTACTAATCAGGATATTGGAATACTTGTCTAATAAGTATTTCAAACAAAATAGTATTTTAACGTATTTGGAACTTATAAACTGAGCGGGTTTTTGTTAGTGAAGATGATATGTTCCTTAGTTGGCCATCTTTGAAAGTTAATATAAACAATGCACATATGATATATTTACACTCATTTCACAGATATCTACGTATTTTTATAAAGTATTCATGCAGAGAAATATATTGCATTAGATTTCAATGAAGTGCCCATGACAAACACCGTGACTATTGTGATAACAATCGTAATTATTTGGCACAAATTAATTATGAAGGTTGAGAGAAGAATTCATAAAATATTATAGATAACATAATAGAGACCTAGTATTTAACTTGATAGACTTATTTGTTTAAGTGAACATTTGTCTATGTATTTCTTTAAAGCCATATATTACAATGCAGGTTTTTAGTATACTTGTGACAAATTATGATGACACAAAGATCGTTTATAAAGTAGTGCCTTTGTAATGTACCATTCATTATCACTGATTTGTACTGACCATGAAGACGTCTTTTGATGTACCTACACGATAAAACTTTACATAATTTGTGTCTAAACTTAAATATTTAAAAATAGGTAATTCAAAACGTAAATTTTCATTACAGGCCTTTCATTTCTTGACTATTAAGGCACCAATTCCAATGAAAGTTTTTAAGTATATTATTTAATGTCTGTCAATATCAACCATTCAATGCAATTGACTCCAGTAAAATACCTTTAATTTGGGTGCAGATACATCTTGCAAAGTGTATATAAATGAACAATTTTACGTTCACCTGCGCATTCACTAAACTGACAAAGCATACTACCTTATTTAATGAAACTTTTTGCATTTTAAAGTCCGTATCTCAAGTTGCGAAAAATCCGTTCAGTTTATAAGTTCCACGATACTATGTTAACAATGTTAATTATAAATGTATATTAACAGCAATATTCAATTACAATTATCTACATATTATAAATATAAATATATATTTATATATATTATTTAGTAAATTATATAAACTTAATAGATGTAGGATATATGTTATGTCATATTATTCACCTAGCCTATGATAGACTTTCGAATATGATCACGAAGAAAAATTATTATACATCTAACTAGTGTTTCATTGGTGAGTGCATATCGAACTATAGGGAGTGAATATTGCATTTCCAATGTGACCAAACGAAACACAAGATCATTACAGCTAACTACTTCCAAGATATATTTATTCAGAAATATCATTAATGTTAAGATATACAGCACAACATGTATGTAAGGTTACTACTTTGGCACAGAGTTAAAATATAAATAAACAGTTTAAAATATTTGCTAAATGAAGGTGAAAAGAACCCAATAATGTATAAAAAAATAAATAAGACGAGGATAGTCATTTGCAGGTTTCAACATTTATTTATCTACTAGAACATTTATTTTATATTAATGACCACACCTGATTTATTATAGCATTCGCACATAATGATCGTTAAAGTGAATTATTTATTATATCATAAATAGTCACGAGGCCTTCAATAATTACCTTTCCTATACGAAAGATTTCCACTGTGTTTAGTCTCTTATATTAATTATGTGTCACCGTGGTGTAGACAAATGCAAAAGAAAACAACATGCCTTGCACAGCGCAATATTTACATGTCTTCGAGGAGATATATTGTTAGTAACTTACTATCGAAATATTACCAACACAGTGTCACCTCAATGACATCCTCGACTTTCTTTTTATGTTATATATTTCTGTTATTAGTACATCAAGTATATCATATTTTATATGCCGGTAATTACAAAAGGAGTTTGAACGTCAAAATAATTGATAAAAAATACAAAACAATCATTGTTTCGTAAATAGGTTTATTTACCGTATGAATAAAAGCGCCTCTTGGCACCATGGCACAAATTGAATTGGGCTCTGGAAAGAGTATACTTGTACGATTATTTATCTTAATCGGCCTTAAAATGGAATATGCCGGGATAGTATCCTCATGATCAATCACGTAAATTTCTTCTCAATATCATGCATTCAACGAATGTCCGCAAACAATTTACCTAATGATTTACATTAAAAATCGTTGATATGACAATAAACGCGTTTAATGATCTGCTAACTACGTGTGATTCAGAACATAATGATTAATTATCATTATTGTTACAAATGGCAGGCAAAGTGTTCCGTTCAACTCAAGTTTAAGAAAAACAGTGACCAATGACATATCTCAGACGATCTTTTCGATTCGATTTTGTAATCGACTAGAACAACAACGTTGACGTTATTTCACTATAAGTCAAATAATTTTATTTTATTATAAATTAGTCTGTCTTTCTTTGAATATCACCTTGAAAAGTTTGGATTAATCTTCAAAATTATGAAAGGCTAGGTTGATTGATTCATGATTCTGTAATAGTGAAGCTATATAAAAATATTCGTATTTGAGCAAACCATTTTGATGATTACATTTGTAACAATACTGTTACTTTCATTTGACAAATCATACTTACTTTGAAAAATTACTCATAATTAGGCAATCAAAATACAAAGAAATCTGATCTTAAATATATCATGTTGTATAAACACTTTCTATTTGAGTTCCTAATATCATAGACTATAATCATAATAAATCAATCAACGATCTCGAATGTCACTCAATTGTAATAATCAGTGATAGAAGCTGTCATCAAATAAAAACGATTTCCATTCATTGTCATATGGGGTATATCCCTAAAAATAAAAAAGAGGTAGAGTTAGGGTTCTGCGTTATTCGTTCGTAGAGGAAATATTCTCATATCAAGTCGTGCGATAAACAGTTTGCACACTGACGAAAAATAAACAATTATAATAGTCAGGCGTCGTTTGCTGCAGCACCGAGATAAAAGCCTCCGATAAGAGGAGGGTTGAATGTCCACCTAGGGTATAAGAGAAATTATTGTAGTCGCGGCAGTGGGCGCTCACCGTGATGCGACGATGCTAGTGGCGTGTGGCGCAGCGGTTGGGTCTAGTGGCGGTGGTCCGGCGCGAGCGACTTGCGGCTGGCGGAGAGGTGGTGCGAGCGCGGTGCGGGGCGCTGCGAGCGCGGCAGCGTGGTGGGCGCGGAGGGCGCACCCGGGCCTGTGCCCGCCGTGCCACCCGCGCCACCACCCCCGCCCGCACTCGCTTCGCTCAACATGTCACGCGGTTTCCACACGGGTGATCCTACAACACACCAAACACCGAACTCTTTACACATCACAATCGGTACTTGTTCGTGACGATTTTACGGGTGAAAAATTTTGCTTTGAATATTGCCAGGTATACGCGGAAAGAGTTGAATGTTTGATGAATGTTGTCGTAGGTATGACCGCCCGGTAGAAAGCGTTCGAGAAGGCGGCCAGCCCGTTGAGCGAAATAGAAAATGAGAAAGGAGCCTGAGCGAGAAGAGGGTAATCTACGCCGGTCAACATTGTCATCGAACATTCAAGCGATAGCATACAATACTTCGGCATCGGCTTTGCAAAAAACGAATTATTTACCTGCTTAAAATGTAAAAAGTAAATCTCAAGCGCGCCAGTTGTAAAAGTTAAATAAAAAAATTAAAAAAAGTTTTATCTTTACATGATTTTGCAATGTAACTGGCATTGAAAGTGTTTGAGCTTATGATTGGATAGTAGGTAGCTACTTTAATAGCCAACTCAGATTTGACAGAATAAGTTAGGTACTGCCTCGTACTGTGAAATGATTTCAGCCGGTTGTGAGATGAAGAGGGCGACAAAGTGCATGATCTACAGAGTCGATAGGGTGCAAAGCTACAATACATAGGTAAAGCACTACGTCTTTAGATATTTTACTTAGTCTAGCATGTATATTATCAAACACGATTTATTGTGACATCGATATCATTTTAAATAGTTATTTTATTATGTCATTAGAAGTGAGTTATGTAATACATCAAATACACCGATTATACCTCTACCTATAGAGTGAACCTTTATTACCTATATAATATTTTTTACCATGAATACTTTTTATATACTTTTATTTATGTTTGACCACTTTTTATAATGCATACTAAGTATTTATGCTAAAATATAAATTTTATTTTAAAAAGCTGTCGCGTAAACAGGCCAGTAAAATAATAGGTAAGTAGGTGATAAAAATATGAATACAAAAACTTATATTTTTTTGGGTTTCGCGATTTAAATCCGCAAGTTGAACTAAAATATTTTGTATACGTCGATTTAGTATTTAAGCTCTAATTATATATAAGATTATACAAAATTGTATAATTATACAACATTATAGAACATTATTGGCAATAATGGTTTGATATAACGTTTACGACTCAGATCCGTATTGTCATCTATTAAAATAATTTAAACTCAATAGTTTTTGTTTATATACCTAGTACGTATTTAATAAAAGTGGTTGATCTACATAATATTTTATTCTATGGATGTGATCCTATTGATTATTACACGTTTAGTACTCGTTCAACTACAGGAGTGTGCGTAAGTTAGTAGGTACACTGTGGAGTATTTAATGGTACGACAATATACACAGACAGATAATATTAAATATTTTTTTTTACCTTTTTCATTTAATTTCAAACGAAAAAAGCCTAAAAATAGCTAATTTTACTATATTGATTGATTAGAGTGTAGTTCTCATAATATTATTTTTCGAGTATACAGGGTTATTGGAAAAATGCTAACAGCCTCTTAGAGTTGACTTCTGTTAGTCTTAACACTAATTTTTAGTAAGTATATTTTTTTTTTGTTACGGAACTATCACGAAAACCACATTATGTTAAAAGTTTCTTGTGCCTGTTATTTATTATTTCATATGATTACTTTGCTCGATGTAAATATTCAAAACTCAAATAATCAATAGGAGTGCGGCGCGGTCCAGTGTTGTCGCGGCGGGCGCTCTTAGCGTGAAGTAGGTATTGTCTTTTACTTACTTAAACGTGCCAGACAGTACTAGAAAAACTTAATGATTTAGGTTTTGAGTTTCGTAGTAAACAAAGGAAAGACAATGCCTACTCCAGGCTAAGAAAAAATATGAAACTATAAATAACAGGCACAAGAGACTTTTAGAATCAGGCGGTCTTCGTGCTTGTTCCATCTAAAAAAAAGTAACATTGTCCTAAAAGTGTTTGTTAGGACTAAAAGAGAAGTAAAATCTAAGAGGTTGTTAGCATTTTTCCAATAACCCTGTATAGTTAGATACATCAATTTACTATGCTATAAATAAATGCGCTTTGATTATAGATAATAATCAAAGTTAATGCAGTTGATTATAACGTGGATACAATAAAAGTAATTGAAAACATCGTTTTTTTGCTGATCCATGCATACCAAAGACCAAAAACTGACGTTAAAAATTCAACTTAAACAAAATTGAGCAGGTACAGAAAAAAATCAAACATATAAGCCAAACAATTAATTATTACTTACAAGTAAATTGAAATGGAAGACTTAATTAATGGTAAAATCTATAATCTAATATTTTTAAACAGTATATTCCATCGCTAAGATAGATATAGTAAATAAGAAGAGGATGTACGACAACGAATGTGATTAGAGGATTAACATCAGTTCGATACCACAGCCATTAATGTTAAGATCTTAGCACTTGTATTAGCCTAGAATAAAAATTTGAGTAATATTATTATATATTTTCTAGGTGGTGTATATTTGTTTCTTCTAATTACATTGCTTCTACGTGAAGATTTGCGTAACTATTCTAATATCTACTGCCACAGGGGATAAGTGCGCGCATCAAATTGTTAATTTAACAGATTTCACGTATACTACAATACGTTTGAACGTGCATATATTTCATTAAATACGTTTACATCTCTGTATTAAATGTTTTAACTAGAATACAATTCTCATTTCTTTTACCATACATACATTATTTATATGATCGTACATACTTTGTTCTTTCTTTTTTACCAGGATTCATAGTATCTTTCTCGTTTTTTGTATAGAACATTTTAACTTCATCAAATTTAATTTGACAATTACTAGAGACTACAATTAGAAATGTAATTTCTAAAGCTTGAATGAACACGAAAATAATATGTATTTACTAAAGTTAAAATGTTGTAAATATACTTAAAATAATTATTGAAAATATCACTTTTATAGGCATCCTGTAAATTTCCCTTCCACAATGCTATCTATTGCTCATCATCACTAATCAATTCCTTCTTAGGAGGCTTTGGAGTTACAGAATAATACAACATACTAAATAATATCGAGAAAAACAAAACAAGTAGTCTTCATTATTGTTCTCATAGTATTGCGCTGATGTTGCAAAATGTTGTATATATATTAATGTTACGTCTCCACTGCGACTTCACTCAGATAGTCGTTATAAGCCTTGGAAGAATTGAAGTTAATGCCAAAACAGCAGTATTTTGGTTTTAACACCTATGCAGTAGCATGTTACAGTGGAAACTCACACTAACTTTGTGTCACCTTCTTTATACGTGTATTTGATCGAATTCATTAACATTGTCGTATCTGGCGGGTGGGCAGAAATAAGTTCCCTCTGCAGAGTCGTCGAGCGTCTCGACGCTGCTGCGGTCGGAGGAAGTCATCATTATCGGCGGCGTGGCCGCAAGAGACTTCCGTCTTGTTTTGGGGGACTTGCCCTTCCCCTTATGCTAGGAGGTCTTACTCTGTTTCTTCCCGGACAGGTAGCACTGGACGCAGGTCGGATGCTCGACCGCTTTTGCGATGGACTCCGTGGATTTAGAGACGACGATGCCCATGCGTAGTGCACGGTCTTCTGCCTTTGCTAACTGCGAGTAGTGCGCAGCGCGGTCGAGCGAGTTAGTTCCAAGGCGTGCAAGCCTCTCGCCACTGTTGGTGCGATCGGCTTTGGAGTAGCGGCGGCCGGGCGCGGGCGATCGACTTGGCGAGCGATCGAAACTTGCCTGCGGCGTGCGCATGATGCCCTTCTTAGGCGCGGGTTTGGGTGAGCGCGCGCGTTCAGCGCTACTCTCACGCGACTTCATGATGGAGCCACGCGGAGACCGGGATCCGTCGAAGCTTTGTTGTGGCGAGCGTGACTTGTCGATAGAGCCGCGTGGGGACTTCGACCGGTCAATACTGCCCCGTGGTGACCGATGCGCCGACTTCGTTTGCTTCAGACTCGACTTGTTGGGTGACTTACACACAATCACCTTGGTGACGCGGTCACGGTCAGGTGAGGTACCTCCGGAGCGATTTGGGGACCGCTCGCGGTTTATACTACCTCCGCTGCACGAGCGGATTACCTTAATCTTCCGCTCAGAAGAAGACTTTCTCTCCGGGGAAGATTTGAGTGAGATAGATTCCTGCTTACCTAGCTCCTTGACCATAGTGGGTTGGTATTGCGTGGGCTGGTGCGAGGATTGGATTAGTCGCGCTTGACTGCCGGTGCTCCCGGCGCTCAGAGTCGAAGTAGTACTGCAAAAGTGGGATAATCATGTTATTATCTTTGGCTGCGTCACTTCTAAAAATGAGATGTTAATGTAGGGACAAATTAATCCCACACAAATAATTTGTCAAATCTAAAAGATGTGGGCAAAGAGAAAAAGTGGGCTAAAAAAATTGCACATGATATTTTTTGCTTTAAAAACGAGTTTAATGAAAACAGGACATCAAGACATTGTGGCTCGTTATGTATCTTTAAGAAATGTACTTTTGAATGTAAATTAAAATGGTACTACAAAAAGGTACCTTAGACAAATGCTGCGGCTTAAAAAACTCTTGCTTTTTAGAAAGAAAGAATTTATAGATTTCATTTAGGTGGTGAGTTTTATCATTAAAAGCCTACAGGTTAGATCTGCTTTGATCTTAATTAGTGCTACGCCTATATATTTAGAACAATATCAGTAAAGACCATTAAGTAAATTTATCATGTTCAGAACTTTTTGTAATAGAAGATAATTTAATAGGACCTAATAACTCATACGAGTAGGACTATTCTGTCTATTTAATTTCTTTCAATTCAGAGTATAAATACGTTACAATATGATTCAAGATAAAGGTATTTTATCAAAACTGGGGCTTCAGTCATGGGACCAATCCACTGTAACAAGAGATGGGAATGCGGTGACATATGTATGAGTGGAGCGTTCATACCTACGGCTATTTTAATAGATAATGAGACTAGACTAAATAAGTGTCTGTTCAGTGCCAATCGGTGTAGGTGTGGTGATGACCCATACATATGTTGTACCTTAGCGTGAGGTGGTTGGGAGTTCTGCCTAACCCTCGCTTGGCGGGAGGTGCCGGGGGCTCTTCCTCGCCTTCGGACTTCGACCCGCCTTCCGATTTATCTGCTTCGGGTGGTGGCGCTGGCGCACGCTTTGCTGTGCACTCTGTTAGTACAATTACTAAGTGTTAGTACAAAAGCGCGTGCATTTATTTAGCTACACATAAATTTATATGCATATTACGTGATCTCAAAGTCAAAACCAACATTTATTAAATTCTGGCGTCTACCACGCTTTTATGTAAGTGAATTTGTAAATTTTACTATTTTAACATACTGTCAATACAGGCACTATTGTAGTCCTAGATAATGTAGTTTCAACTTATAAGGATATGTTTAGATATATAAGTAACTTCGAAATATTAATTCCCGATTTAACTAAAGCTATGTTGATAGTTGACTTCCCCCTGAAATGCCAGATTTTTCTGTCAGATCCATAAAAACCTCCAATATTATAAAGGCATTATTATTTAGACAAAAAAAATACCTATACCCTAAGTATTTATAGCATAATCTGCAGAAGGTTTGGTTTGAATAAACAGCGCTATATCTCAAAGTTTTTGGTACAAATGGACATTACGCAAGGTTTCATATTTAGGCAATTTCTATTTTCAGCGTACATTAACGATTTAACATTATTATTTGTCCATCTCTAAATATTATTAGTATCAATCCCTGTTTTCCCCGAAAGAGTAGGCACAGGGGACTAAGCACCCAAATTTCACCAATTGTATGTGCCCGAATCTGAAAAATACGCCTGCTGCTGTTTTGTTACTTGCTAATAGGTTTCAATTGTGTTCCAAGAAGACATAATGCTGATTTTCCTAACATAGGTATTAGTGTCAACACACTATTATCTTTCATACGAGCGACATAGATGCCAAAATTGAATAACCACTGTAGCCTATGAATGAGATTATTTTAGTAGCCTTTTCAAAGTTATATATGAATTACATCGATGTATTATGACTAGTTAAATGGTATGTGGTAGCGCATAGGTGTAGTTTAAGCGTTTCATGTACATATAAAGCGTAGTGAAATAATAGTAAATAGATCCTCACCGAGTGTTGTGTCTCCTAGAGTTCTACTTCGATGTCTGAAAGTGGGTTCGTCCTGAATTACGTTTGAGGGAGGCTCTTCAGCGTCTTGCGAGTTTTCTCGAGATAAGTCTCCAATCTGAAATGTAACATTTTGCTTCAAGTACGGCATATTGTGTAAATAGCGGTGCTAGCCCCATGGTAGTGATTAACAGTTACTAATTTGTTGCTCTTAGATTTTTATAAAACCACAGAATTTGTTTAGGTCGTTTGGCTTGCTACTACATTTAAGTAGATAAATCTGCCGTCAAGCAGCTAACGATGTGTCTCGGCAGCAGACTGTGTTAGCCAGTTCACAATCTGGATCTAGACTTGTACGATACATCTTATCAGCCTACAATTAATATAAAAAAAATCTTATCTGCAATACCATCTACTATGTCACTTTTATTTTAAAAAAATTAGGGAGAAGACATTTTTTTACTATAGTTCGATGATTGTTTACCTTAATGTAATAGATATAGATTGAAAAGCAGTCTTTAAAAGAGAAGAGTTTTCCATACGTGCTGATGATATGAAAACAATGTTACAAAATTTATATTCATTCCATTCATATCATAACAAAAACATGAGCATTCTATATGCCATACGTTTTATAAAATCCAATTTGGTATTTATATAAAAAAGTACAATAGTACTGGCATATACCATTTAATTTTAATTAGCTTACCTCACGGGGTGCTTCAATTCCTAATTTCAAATAAACTGGTAGAATAGAAATCTACACTAATATTATTAAGAGGAAACATTTGTGTTTTTGTATGCAACGAATAAACTTAAAAACTACTAACTACGATTTGGATGCAATTTCGCCCGCTTAAGCCCGGGGAAGGACATAGGGTAGTTTTTATCTAACTGCGCAAAAAGAGGTAAATGGTTTTTAGCAATAACCGATACACGCGCGGGCGGAGCCAAAATTAGTATAATATTTGTTATAAAAAAAACAAGTAAACGGAAGTGTTGGAAGGGGAAGACCTAGGCGAACGTTCCGAAATCAGATTGAAGACGTTCTGAAAAAAGGCCAGGTCAAAAGTACCCTAAACCGACGCTTATGTAAGAAAGGATCGATGAGTATAGATGAAGCGAAAGAGATATGTAAGGATCGTAGTAAGTGGAAATCTGTGGTCTCTGCCTATCCCTACGGGAAAGAGGCGTGATTTTATGTATGTATGTATAAAAATAAAAATGACGATCACGTACTTGCACCCGTACCTCAATATTTCCAGCTGATAGCCTCTGTCCAGACGTCTTAAGTTTCTTCGTCTTGCCGAGAGTCTGAGAACCTTGCATCACTTGTACCTGGATCGAGAAAAACTGTACATGATGATATTAACTTACTTCAAGTCTATAAAACTAAATAATTTCAATGATGCCGTAGTTAAATAGGACCTCGGCAAACGTATTTATTATCATGATAAACTTGCAGATTTCATAGCATCATGTAAAAAAATTATTTGAGGGTCGTAGTTTGATGGTAAAAAAATTAATAGCTCTAGTGATTTTCGTTTCAAATTTTTGAACCATTACTATTTATTGGTTATATGGTATATTTGGTTTTTTAGTATCAGTACGGAGTCTTGAACTGTTTGCGGTAGATAGCCTTAGGCTCGCCATTATTACATAGAACCAAAAACATGTCCGGCAGAACTTAGGTTTATAGCTCTGACTACCTCATTGAGGATTTAATTTTGTTTTATTAACGTTGTCATGGAGTTTTAAGTTTTATTAGGATTATCGAACGTATTATTTATATCTATTTCAAGGTATAGCATAGAGTGCGTACAAAAATATAAAGTCTAGCTATAGACAAATAGAAAAGAAGTGGAATGCTAACTTGAGGGTTACCAAAAATACCAGCAGGCCTAGCACGGATTGATAATTATTACGTTAGTTTGCAAAAAATCATATCTATTAATATTTAAAAATATAGATACATAATCATAAAACTAATATTTGATATTTCTCGATTGACCACTCGAAGATTCGAGAACTCCTGATGATGCTTCGTGTAGATGCGACATGCTTCCTAAAGGGTCGTCAGGTTGGCTTATCAGAAAGTTAGGTGGAATTATCACAATATTAATTGTTTTTCTAAAATAAAAATATAATGTAAGCTTATAACATTATAAAATATTTATTATTATTAAATAAAATGATCCCCTTATTTATCCCCTTTCCAGGTACAAAATGTCTAATGTTCTTATTTACCTGGTGCTTGGTGCGGTCGCGGTCGAGCGTGTGGGGAGCGCGTGGAGGCGCGGGCGCGGGCCGCGTCGTTGGGAGGGACATGTTGCGCACCGACTCGCGAATGATCTGTCGGATCGTTTTCAGGAACGCATTCCGGAAGTCCGCCGTGCTGAAAACACGTAAATTTTACTCGTATTGTAATTTAAAAATAATGGGAATAAATACAGTAATTATTCTGCTAAAACCGAAAAAATATATTCATTTTATAAACCTTATTATTCAGCCCAAAACATGTTCAAGAAAATTCTTTATTGACATTTGGAATAATAAAGGTATATTAAATTATAGGGGGTATGTTGTATAATAATATTAAATTGTATAATTGTAGGTACCTTCTTATACTTTATAAATATAAAATGGTAGTCTTATTGTGCACGAGTTTGTTTAGGTGTGAAGCGTGTACAGTTCCTGGCTTAAGTACCAGAATTGTTTCATATCCTCTATTTCGTTATGCAAAAACAACTTAGAGAAAATAATTGGCCAAATAATGAAAATATCTTAAGTCAACGTTAGTTCTGCATATAAGACACATAAACGTTATGCAAAACATCCAAATATTTAAAAAGTTTAAACTGTATGGACAGCCGTATTCTGATATTTGTTACTCCTTACTAGCCCTTAGTAGTTGATATACTTAGTAGTATGTCAACTACCAATCGGTTTTGTTTTTTTGTTAGTGAAAGTAAGTTGCAAAGTTGCATGAAAATTTGGATGTGTCTTTTGTACAGCACTTTCATTTTTTTCCTGAGTAAAGCGAGATCTCCTTCGAATGTTGGGTGTCCGATTTGTTTCAAATTTCCTTTCGAACGCCTGATTAGATAGAAGATTAATTAAAAGCTGTATATTTTTTATTAATAACTAGCAAGCCGCGCCGGCCCCGAACAGGTATAACAACAATTTCAAAAATATTTATTTTTGTAAATATGCTGTAGCCTATGTTTATCAAGGATAATTTAGGACTATAATGGTGAGAGATTTTTTCAAATCGGTCGAACAGTTTTAAGTTTATTCGCTACATACAAAAATACAAATCTTTCTTCTTTATAATATTAGTGTACCTACATATATCTAAGTTTGGGGTTCCTTTTTTAACCGGCGGTATGCCTTTATAAACAAAATACTACGAACTATATACAACACTACAGCTACTACAATAAAAGCATTTAGATCCCTATAAGTCATTGCAGACTCATAGGCAGTCCAAATTCTCTAGCTCACTACCAGTTGGCAGCGTGCCCAGCATGCTGACAGCATTGCCCCATTGAATTGCAATGCTTTTTCTTTGAGGCAAATAGATGCCAGCATATTGATTACGCGGCGCATCGACCAAGCGCTCTGATAAGGTTAAGGGGATCCTTGAAATATAAGGTGTGACCTTCCATTTACCTTTTATCTCAACCCCAGACCCATGAAAGAGTTCTATCTTTTAATTGTTTAATTAATGCGTCTAAAATCTATTACTTTAGTTTATGTTAAACGCACAAATGTATATAATTAGGTACAGCCTAATGTATCCGTGAAGGGCGAAGTAATACTAGATAATGGTTTTATAAAGCTTGGCTATTGAAATTGTACATAGATTGGCGTGACGGTTAAGCAAGCGATTTGCTTTTCTCGTCATTTTATCGTCGCCACCCACACATAAGCCTGCACTGTTGAACGCCACAACGGCTGGCTATGTGACATTTGCATCCGTTGCTTCTCCATGAGTCTCAATGTCGTCGATTCACCTTGTCGTAAACCTATTTGTTTTGTCTTTCGGTGTGGTGTGGTAGCCTCAGGTAAACATTTATTAAATTTTGGTAATCAGTTTGTTTTTTTTTTTAAGAAATTATTTGCATCTTATCTTTTTTAAGTAAGGCTGAGCGGTAATAGCTATGGACTGCCGAACCGCAGGTCCCTGGTTCGATCCCCACCGCCGGCTTGAGCTTCACCGCATGGTGGAAGGGCATTTGGCGATTGCCCGCCTGGCTAGCTACCAGCTCAAGTAGAAAATCTGTCCCCAAGCACCTAACGGTGTTCCGGCAGCAGTCTTTGACAGCCAGTGAAATTACAGGCACATGAAACTTGACAACTATGATGACTTGTGATGAAATGCATCTGTTATAGGCAGAGGTTAGTCCGCTTAACATCAGGTGGGCCTCGAGCTTGTTCCGTCACAATAACATAAAAAAACTCACCTATTAGATAGTACGTAGACCTTCTCAGACCGCCTCTGCAGCTGGCTGCGCAAATGTATGAGCTCCCACAGGAAATGGCTGTCCATGTCTTTAGCAGAAGAAGCTCTCACTTGTACCTCCGTTACCGGAATCAATACTTGATATCTAATTATCTCTACTTCGTTTGAATTGTTCTTTGATGATACACCCTAAAATCAAAGCCCAGTGTGTTTAATAAAGAAACTGCAATTCTCATATACGAGTATTAATATATTGGTTCATTATTTCATATTTATATTTCATCCAACCATGTTTTAAGTTAAATGAATTTTATTAGTTGAAATATGCCCCGTGGGGTACCGAGCTAGAATGTTACCCCCCAATCTCTACCCGTAAATGTCGTAAGAAGCGACTAAGGATAACACACCAGAGGATGGGCAGCAGCGTTTTCTGAGGAACACACACCTCTCACTGTGATCCCCAAGACGCCTGCCAAGCGTGGAGATTATGGCAATCCCCCCATAATTGGGGAGTCTGTGTTCAGCAGTGGAAAATCCGGCTGATATATTGCAATATCTTTTATATTAAAAACTGATTAGTTTATATATAACTACTAGTTAGTTTATCTCGATAAGTAGGTATACCTATGATATATACGGGTATATTGTGCACAAATGACTCATCACATTATCAGTGTATACAATTAATTCTTACCATTAACTTTTTCTTCTGTCTCAGTCTTTCTTTGCAGAGGAAGACAACAGCTGATTTAAATACAAAACACATAGCGTGTAATTCCAATCCCTTTTTAATTTTTCCTAAGAAGTCAGAAATATTTAACCATTCTACGCCTCCATAATACAACAAATCACCTGTAAACAAAAATACGTTTTTTTCATCTTGTGTAGTTCAATAAAAAATTTTAACTTTATAAATGGGTCCATAGGGCAATAGTACATCGGTTAAAGTACATATACTTATAAATTAAGAACTTTCGCGTTTTAAAATTCAGTTATGTTTTTCAATGCAATGGGACTACGTCAATATTATAGAATAAGTTTTAATAAATAATATACTAAGCACTTCCAAGAAAAAACTTGATAACTGTAAAAATAAATAAAATATTATTTGAGTTACTACAATTTTAATGAATTATTACCAGGACTTAGATCTATTGGTTGCTTGCAAGACTTTTGGTGTTGCCTAAACAAGTGATCAAATATAGCACCATACTCTTCATGTATTCGTTGCATTTCATTTATATGTTCTGCAACTTTCTCCATGCCTTTGAGGGCCTCTGAAAAATAATAAAGGAAATATTTTAATACATGTATACTGTTGCCCCAACATAACTATCTACTCTGCACAAAGATATGCTAAGTCTCAAGCGGGCAAGGTTTATCAGTGTCAAGTGAAATTATTTATATCCTTGATATCATGTGCTGAAATAAATTTTAATACAGTATTTAATTCTAATCTTTACATAAAACTACAATGTATCTTTTCATATTGATAGCACATGGATTTATTTTTTGAATTATATAATATTTCTACTCAAAATGTCTACAATCCAAAAAGTATTCATTCAGCCATCGATATTGTCATTTAAACGAAAGAAAAAGAGTTGATCCATACCTACTAAATGAAGATGCTCCTCAGAATTAACATCAGTCAGGTTCCTCAATTGTTGGAGTAGCAGGGGATACTTGAGTATCCGTTGTATTGGCTTGATTAAGTACGACTCTAGTGTCGACGAGTGCTGTTGTTTGGGGTTCCGCGCAGACAGAAACTCTTGGAGCGCTTGATTGCCCTCATCTGTACAATGACCTCTTGTGTTAAATGAACAGTCTCGACTCACAATAACAGTTTTTTTTTCATTGCTTTTTTTTGTCCATGCTATGTTACAAACTATGAATCAAACGGACGTCTTAAAAGTGAACCTATATTTAACTAAGTAAAGAATATGAAAGTTATTGATCGTAGTAATATTTTCCATCGGAAAGTTTTAAAATCGTAAAGTTTATGGCATCTGACATGACTTGCAATAGGTAAAGCATTTAACTGTTATTGTGTATCGAAAGCAAAAGACAAAATGAACTTCAACTACTTATTATAAAACCATCACAAAATTACAATGTTAAAGTAAGGAAAATAAAGGCATAGTTATCGTATAGAACCTTGTGGAGGAACTAAGTGACTCAGTTGTTAAGCCAGCTACAGTAGGTTTATTGACACTTAAATCATTAAAACGACAAAGGAATTAATGACTCACTTGGATGTAAAACCTTTTGCGCTTTACTGTGACTGGCACAGAAAGAGCTGTACAATTTGAAATGGTTCACGTACATCAAAAAAGCGTTCCCAACCGCGAATAGTACATTCTGTAAAAGAGAAAACATTAATGAAACCCTGAACCGAAATTATGCCAAGGCATGGCAAGGACATATTTTACATTTTTTACTTCTACAGACTTTGATATTTTCAAAATATTACTACCTACTATGAGCACTCGTCAAGAAAATTGGACTTGAGAAAATCTTAGGTAAAATGAAAAATGGTTACAAATATCGTCAATATTTTAAAGAAGTCATAGAAGGATAAAAATAAGTGTAAAGAAAGAGAGGAAGGCTCAGACTTTGATTTAAATCAATAAAAGCGAATGACCAATTAAAATTAAATAATGTACCGTCGCTTCGAATAAACTAGATGCTGATAATCCATAGAAAATAATGGCGATTACTCCACCTATAAGAGCTTCTTAACGATATGGTAATGACCTACGAATCATAGGCGATGGCAGATTTTGGATCTATGCAAAAACCTATAAAGTAAGATTTCAAAAAAACACAGGAGGTTTTGATAGTTGCAAATGTTACCTTAAATTGATTGGAGAATTCAAAGTGGTGGAAGTTAGGTTCAGCCTCGAGCGCGTCCTCCAAGTTTTGCAGAAATTGCCTTTGGAACGTCACTATCTCTTGAATGTTTCCAAACAACGCGTTGATCTCGGCATTCGATAAAAAAGTTTCCTTCTTTAACGGCTCCAGGTAATTCTCCAGCAAGTTATTGAGATTCTGCAAATAAGATAGCTTTCTTTGTAAAAATATATAATGAGATGCAAAAAACTTTCAGAACGGTATGTTTAACTATTTTGAGATATAAATATACTAAGAAGCTACGCGAACTAGTCAAAGCTAAGTTGTAGAAGTGATTATCATAATCAGGTTTTATAAATATCACAGTTAAGTGTTAAATTTTTAAATCAACGAGCGCTTAATTCATTTACTAAATTATTACATGGTAAATATTTTAATATAAGTCATCTGAAAAGGAAAGCACAGGTGCGGCCAGTTTTACGGAGTTTTAAATCTGTTTTAATAAATCCATCAAAGTTTCAAATTTATGAATATTCATTTCAAGCAGATGAATATACCCTGACTTTTGCTACTTTAGGTAGGTTATGAAATATTTGGAGTGGTTAAGGTTTTGAATAACATTGGATAATATTAACTAGTTAAAAGCCTGATGAAGATGAGCTCGCGTTTCAACCAAAATCTTAAGTAGTTTAAACTTGCAAGTTCTAAATGAAGTATTCTCGGAAACATTACAAAGTTTCAGCACAAGTTACTATTAGTTGGTCTAGATTTAATTGGAGATGAAATAACGTATCTGAGTACCTATTTATCAAAAACCCGACACGAAGGCTTCCCATTAACTTGTACTGAACTGGTAAAATTACAGAACGTGTCAAGTTGCGAAACATAATAACGAAGGGCTTTGGGGAAATATTGTTCGTTGCAGCGTCAAGAGAGCTTGATCTGTCTAGTTTATATTAGATTACGACACCAAGTTGAAAATCGGAAGTTCAATCTGAGAGGGATTACTCAGAGAAATCTGAGTTTCTTCAATTATCTTACAACATCTTTGTGCAACAAAGGGTGTTTGGTATTATTCTAAGAGTAACAAAAGCTATCGCAGGAAATGTTAGAATGTCACACGTCTTCTCCAAGCGCTTAGGATTTGCTGACCAACTACAATATAGTAAGGCAACTATGGCGCTGCGTTTGATGTCAACTACTGACCTATATTCACGTTTGATGTCGACTCGATTTACCGTATCTTTCTCGGCGCGCTCCGCTTGTGTCAGAAGCATGCTTAGTGCAAGCCATCATTTCATCGTGAACGAGCATTGTGCCTTTGATCATGATAGGATGATAAAATTGTTACACCGCCCGTAAAATCTGAATCTTGGAATAGTTTTTGTAAAATGCCCACAAATGTAATACGCAACTGTGAATCGCATGGATTGTAGGTTTAGGTAAATTATGAAATTATAACTATTATATGATATTGTTCACTAGTGAGCTATGTACTCAAAATTTGCATATATTGTAGGAAAAATCGATGACGCGTTACATATTCCTAATAATAAGTTATATATAGACGATCCTATCGTAGTGAGAAGTTATAAAGTCTTAAAAATAGTAAATGTAATAGATAGATGATCTAGGTAATTAAAACGAGTGCCTGGCTTGTAATAGATGATAAGATCCAGTACGACGATGTTATTATGATGGAATCAAAAAACTTGGCATGGCATTATATCTTTCAATGCCAATAAGATCAACACTATCGGTATACATTCTAGACACCATAGCGTGTAAGGCATCTTAGCTAGTAGCAAAGATAAAAAGTATTATGTGCATATATTATGACCCTAGCTAGATTATAACTTGGTAGGTGGTGGGTACATAGGTGAAAAATCGTCTTATGGCGCTTCGATGGAAATATTTTCGTTTTGTTTTTGTCAAGATATCTTCGGGAAAAGCTGACTACTATATAAATACTAAAAATAAGCTTCTTAGAACTAATGTAGAATATATTGGCATATATTTCTAACGAGTTTTAGTGGGGAATTCAAGACTCCTTGTAATTATATTATTGCACTAACAAAAATGCTTACTTATAGGTATCAGATACAGCAAACGACCAAATATTTCACTGGTTTACTGAAATAAAACTCATTACTTCAAAAGAATGTCTCGTAAAATTTTCTGGCTTAACTCTAACACGTGTAAAATTTTGTGGATGTATTACCTGCAGTTAATGTGATTTAGATTGCACATACTTGGGGTAGCGTGGGTACTCCTCGAGATCGAGAATTTTGTAATTCCGACATCCGTATCATAGATTCACTTCGGTTCCCCACTATAACCATTCGGTGCTACGTATACCCTACTACATGGTTCACTCAAAACAACATTTGCGAAATGATAGCACACTGCCTTAATTAAATAGCAATCATACTGTATATATACGTAAAAACACAACATAAAGTAAACATGCAAATAAATACCAAACAGATTGGTATTTGACAAACGTCTGGTTCTTGTTAATATCTGTGTACGAGTATATATGTTTTACAGGCTGAGTTATGTTATGTTTATATAATTTAAGTTGTTCATGTATTTTTATTTCTGTACTCAACGTAATTGTTATTCTAGAAACTAACAGCTGTAAATAATTAAACAGTCTGTATACAATTTATAATAATTGTCTAGGTTACTGAGTAATTCGACTAGGAGCGCAATGATGGCCGAGCGGTAACAGCTATGGACTGCCGTGCCGCAGGTCCCTGGTTCAATCCCCACCACTGGCTTGAGCTTCACTGCATGGTGGAAGGGCAATTTTGCGATTGCCCGCCTGGCTAGCTACCACCCTCAAGTAGATAATCTGTCGGCAAGCACCTAACGGTGTGTTCCGGCATTCCTTGAGAGCCAGTGAAATTAAGGGCTCATGAGACTTAACAACTATGTCTCAAAGTGACGGGCGCAGTGCAATTCGTGACTTGTGATGAAATGCATCTGTTATAGGCAGAGGTTAGTCCGCTTAACATCAGGTGGGCCTCGAGCTTATTCTGTCACAGGGTAACGTAGTGATAGAGATTGTCGTTACGTTGCTTATCAGGGTACGTTTTAGATCATAGTCAAATACTTAATTTTATTTGTGCGGAAATAATTGTTCGATTTTTATTTTAAATGACCCATAAAAATGTGGATATAATTTAATTAGAATTTTATTGACTGATGAAAATTATAATCGTTCACTGATTATCATATTTTTTTTAGACATTTGCTCACCAGTTAATCTGGTGGAATGTATTGAGTCAATTTATTTTTACTTATAACAGCTTTGTTACATATGTTCTGCAAATAAATAAATGAATTAATGAATGATTGAGAGTTACATAGTATACAATGTTCATACCTTGACATAAGCTCTCTCTGTGTCGACGAGCTCAAGCAGCACCTTTTTGAGCTTGTCAGCGTCAGACATGTGCCGTGAGGGCGTGCCGGCTGCTGCACTGGCCACGCTGCCCGTGGGGCTGCCGCGCCGCGTCTCCGCCGGTGACCGGCACCATCCGGTTACTTGTTCCGCACTCTGTTACAATTCGGAGTTCAAACTATCGTCGGAATCAGAACTACTTTATTTAATGCCAGCAATAAAACTCAGTACGTTGTAAAATTCTCCGAAGTTTTACTAAGATAATATCTTATATTAAAGAAAATACTAAAGAAAAAAACCTTTACTTTCTAGAGCCCGGTTAGTAGATTTTCGACATAATATTCAGTATGCTATAATTGTAAACTTAATTTTTTCGGTGTCGCGCTTATCACATGCTAAGTGGGGTCGTCACAAACACGTCTACCCGTCTCTATGCAGTATATTCTATATTCATTTAAAATTTTCTCCTTTCTATATTGAATCTACTATAAGAAAAACTGGAGTTAAACGCCGGAGACCACAACCACACTTCTTGAAAGCCCGGTTACTATTTCATTCTCCCTATTTTTTGTCAAAACGTTTCAAATAAGTATTCCAAGTTTCATAAGTTCGTTCAGAAATATATTTACTGTATACATATTTTTTAATCGCTAGATTTGAATACGTATTAAATAAATCCATATGAAAAATGAAATTCTAGTTAATCATCATTAAAGTAACAGCTTCGAATATTCTCAAAACTTTGTTAAATATAAAAGTAACGGTTTTGTTATTTTTCGACATGACAACATTCATTGTGAAGTCACTCCATTCATATTGAAAATGTCTAATCCTTTTAACGATTAAAAAATCCCTTCTATAAGGACCCTCGTTATATATTTTTCGGAACAATAATTTTGAATGGAATATTACATTTTAGAATTGGGTACAGTCTGGAATTAACTGGTTGGAAATACAGTGAGACATTTGTAACAATGAAATATATAATGTGGATTTCAAATTTTGTTCAGCATGCGTAAATGCTTATTAAAATTAATGTTAGAGTTAAGGTAGAGATTTTTGAAATAAAATAATATGTTAAATAAGTACAGCGCCTACGTTGATTATGTTTATGAGCATCTAGCACACTGATTTACTGGCAGCAAGTCCTTTAGAATTTATGTAGACATACTTCATTTAAACGTTCTCTGTATACCATCATAGTGTACATATGACGCAAGGACCGTATATAAACAGGCATACGGAGAGTATATTCTCCAGGGAAAGTAATTAATTTAAAGAGAGGAAACACATTTCACACGCGAGTAACCTTATTTTCTCCAGCTTCCTTTTTGTTTACTATAAAATGGAAAATATTCTAGAAGAGTCAGATAATTGAATAGGGGATTGTGTTGAGAGCTGCAGGCAAGCTACCGGAACCGTGTTTATACATATAACAAATTTTTAACAAAAACATATTCTTACCTTCAAAAGATTTTCGATCTCGAAAGAGTTGGTTCTTGAGCTTACTTTAGGTGGCCCGGTCACGGAATCGTTCCCATGAGCGTCCGTATCAGGGCTGTATAATTCTTTACCTGTTTGAAAAAAGACGTCGTTAGAAAACAAAGATTCAGCTGTCGTCTTAGTAACAACTGGGGCGTGATAGCATGACTATAAAGGACCATGGTTTCATCCTGTTGCGACGGGCTTGAAATTCAGTGCATGGTTATCGTCACTTTGCAAACTGTCTGGCTAGCTAACAACCTCAAGTATAAAATCTGTTACCAAGTATATACCTGATTGATGCAATCCGGCTTTTTTGTACCTAGTAAGTGGCCATCAAAGACAGTTGCCGGAAGACCCCTTTCAGTGCTTGAAAATACATTTTCCACTTAAGAGTGGTAGCCAACCAGGCTAACATTCGCAAAATGCACAAATCAAATGCCATAACGATAGCTATTTTAAGACAAAAACCGATACCGACAGCTAAGCACGGAAGCGCTTAGTAGTAAAATGCCTATAACGGCCAGCCATCCAAGTCGAGACCGAAGCGAATGCTGCTTCACCTAGTCCTAAGATTGAAGAGAAGAGTCTAAGTTTGACTATCAGAATAGCTATCGACGACATATATCGTATGGTGGATAAGTTTTTCCAGAGGTTGTTACGATGTAGGTTAAATAATTGAGTGTATCCCATTGGTCAGAATGGTGGTAGTCTGACCAACGGGAATTCTCTCTGGTGTATATCTGGTGTGATATCAGAATTTTATAGAAGAAAAAATACAATCGCAATAAATAGTTTCCCATTTTATTCCCTAATTGAAATTCCTCTGAGCCGTTCTAAGAAAATATCAATATTAATTTCTGTACTCTGTGTATTTTTTAATCTTCAACTGGCAGAAACCTGTTCTGGCCAAAGTTCAATTGTGGTTTCCATCGTAGATTTTTAATTCAATATAAGTATTTTTTTAATTTCTTAGAAAGGTTATAAATATAACATGATATTTTTATTACCTTCTTTCTATACATACTACTTGAAGTAAAGTGCCTCTATTCAAATATAAGAGTTTAAAAATATTTTCTTTTGTATTTCGATTTGCTCAAACTCTTTTAGGCAATGCCTTTGATAATATTTTATAATATTTTATGTGTTTTGTAATTGAAATGGAAAAGAGTCTTTTAGCGAGAAACTTAATATAATGAAGAAATAAAAAAAAAACAATTATTGAATTAATTAACAAATTATGCCAGTTTAAAAGTTGAGGCAGAATTGCACACTGCTCATTAAAGTGCGTCAGCACGAAGTCAAAGCAAAAAGACTCGTGCATTCTTCTGCGTCGCTTGTAATGGTGGTTGGTTGCTCGGTCCTTCAGATTTACCAGTGGTTGCAAACGTCATAAATATAGCGTGTTTTCTATCCATGTATTTAAATGTTACTCATATAAACTAAGAAAATTTTTGACAAAAAGAACAAAAATTGTTTTTTTGTTAGACAACTAATTATTATATTTATGAAAGACAAACTATTTATTCCTAATAACTAATATTTCCATAAGTAACTATACTGTACCAAAGGCGATATTGAGTGGATCTGACTACAGAGTTTTTTAACTCGCATTGGTCAGACTAGTCTAACTAACAATTGGACCACTGGGAAACACCGAAAGAATGTTCTCACTAAAATTTCACTTCCATACAGTTTATTTATTGTCTTTGAAACTACTAATACAATGGGTGTAAGATATATTTTAGGTAATATTCGTTGTCTAAATATTCTGCAAACCAAAACCCGTGCCCTATAGATAGGGTATAGATAGGGGTAGTAACAAAAACACATACGCAAAATTTTGCTTTTATGATATTAGAGGAATCATGAATATTATATGTTATACATATAAAATAACATTCACGAAACTTATTTATATTTGGAGTCTGCCAAATATAACAAACTATTTTTAGATTGAAATGAGTGGGATAAACAAAGCTTAAAGATTTTTAGAAAGCTAATAATATTTCTAACACACAAAACTTTCAGAATATGTTAAACCAACAGCCATTACGTATGCAAATTTGAATCCCTATAAATTGTAACGTCCACGTTTCTACGTCAGATGAGCCAAATAGGGAAAACAATTTATTTTTGTAATGGTCTGTTACGCAGAATTTTGAAATAAATATTAAGCATTAAATATTATACGCGAGAGGTAGCTAATTCAAAGTTAACCTCGTGTTTACCAATCCGTCTAGACTAGGTATTCAAGAAAGACCAGATAAACATTTGAACAAGTTGAAATATCAATTGTACTTGTATACGTGATAAAGATTTATCATCGTACTTAGCATAAAACATGTTCAAATATTCATAAGGAAGGATTTTTTCAGATTGTTTCCTCAAAATAGCAAAAAGCTTTCTTGATATTGTAACACGGAATGTTACGGATGGGAGCTCAAAATCTCTTATTCACGTCGGAGGTCAGAGCGAGGCAGGTGGGTTATATCTACCGCATAATCAGCGGGTTGCGGTGTCGCAAAATGGATCCCAATTACCGCGTAACGACGCCGCCGTAACCATCCCGGAGATGGTCCGACGACCTGACGCTTTCCTGAAGGATTGCGCGGAAATAGAACGAGAACACGCCAATCGCACAAAATAGAGTGGACCATTTTGACGTAATCTTCAGAGACACATTTTTATTTTTTTCATTTATGTCGCCAGTAAAATCCTTCTTGACTTTTTGCGTTGGCTTTGTTATAAACACCAATAATATTGAAGGAAAACTTCGGTTTACTTTCTGCAAACTCACAAAGTTTTTAAAGAAAAATTCTATTTTTAGAACCGTTTGTAGCTCAATCGAAAATGAACACAATATGTCACTAAGTTTGGAGATTCATTAGCAATATCTGAGCTTATCTAAAAACTTATAAAACGGGTACATACAAATATATATAAACTAGCTGCGACCCGCGGTTATACCTGCGTGGTGATGGATGATGATGATAAAAAGTATCCTATGTGTTTATCCAGCGCCTCATCTACCTCCATTCCGAATTTCATCAAAATTATTGAAATAATCCAGCTTTTTGATCGTGAAGAAGTAACGAACACAGAAACACACTCACAAACTTTCGCCTTACGATATTAGTTTGATAAGGATCAATTTGCTACTATCACATATGAATAAGAAATAAATTAACAATTTTTATTGTATTTATGTTCACTATTTTGGTGATAATGGCTTACATATGAAAGAGAGATATATGCTGTCACTGACATTTTGTAGAACAATTTAAGATAAACATTTCCACTATACATTATACGTACGTGTGATACTAAAGGTTTTGGCAGCGCACGCCAGAATAGGTCGCATTTGGCAGATTTTTTTCCTACTTGACACTTATGCTTATATTTTGGACAATTCACAAAATATCTTTATAAATTATAGCCTACGTGTTATTCTGATGTATAAGCAATATTACTGTAAAGTTTCATTAAAATCCATTTAGTAGTTTTTGCGTGAAGTAGTAACAAACATCCATACCAACGAACTTTCGCATTTATAATAAGGATTATTCGATATATTAATTCATCCAATGATATGCCGGCATAAATTTCGTTTATGACATTCTAAGGAGCAATCACATTTCAATCGAGTTGAAAAAATATATTTTGCAGAGTTCTAATAAAGACCATTTCCATCAACTTCTGTATTTGTACAAAACTCAATAAATGGAAATGTAGATAATGATAACAAGTATGCGGGCGTGGGTCGGGTACCTAACGTGAAGGAGAGGTTTTCAATATGCCAAACCGCTATCAAAAGATCTGTCGAGTTTCAATAACACGGGAGGAAATTACAATGCTCGCGATGAAAGTTTCACGTGAAGCTCGCTTTATGACAAGAAGTCACACAATGAGTTTTGGCCGCGGTGTGTCAACATCGGGGACAAGCAAATAGCTCGCGGTGGGGTCACGGCCTTCATTTAGAGAACAGCTATTTTTGTTTCAAAACTGTCACGTAGCTTTTTAAGCTCCACGGAAATGATATTGCTTAAATGCATGGCAAGCGTTGCGTTGATAATAAAATGTAATCATTTCATTGAAATGATTACTTAAACAAATCTAAAATGAACAAAAACTAATCTAAAATGGCGCCGATAGTAATGACTCTCACTTGCACACGCTATTTATAGCGTGTGTGAGGTGAGAGAGGTATGATTTTCGGTGTCATTTTAGAATCGTTTCTTTATTATACGTTTAATTTCCCCAATAAATTATCCGAAATTACAAAATCATACCTTAGGTGCGACAAATTTAATTTCAGATTATATAATTCGATAATAAATGAAATGGAAGGCTTATGAAAGGGTGGCCAGTATCAACGGAATGAAAATGAAAGCTTTTCCATTTCGCATAAATGGATATGCGTTACTCGTAATTACACGAGTATATCAGCAGTTTCATTAGTGATGAATGTTGAAATATACTGCCTGTATGCGGCTGAAAGAGATCATTATTGTTCACGATTCGAACTCAGTCCGTATCAAGCCGCACTCCGATGCACTTATTGCCATCATAAAACAAACAATAACTAAAAGTGGAGTCAATATGTCGTCACAATTGCCTCATGTATTGCTTTTGCTCCAGAGCAATTTAATGAATTATCTACTCGCCGCAAGCGAATCAAGAGCTCGGTACAGCTAGGGTCACGTGTTGGAAAAAACGAGTGACCGTTATGATAGTACTTATATTTAAAGCCATAGCGATGAGGAAACAAGGACCAAAAGACATCGTTAGCAAATTACTCACTCAGGATTTATTTTCTGAGGAAAATAAGACTGCCTTAAGTATAATTTATAACATGCCTACCTAAGCAAATTTTGCCAACCCTTATTTTGAAACTTTAAAGTAGTGTCCAAGCAAGCACAAATTTGAAACGGAAACCGTATTTTCGCCTCCATTAATAGATTTAGCCCATGCTTAATCGAACCCAACCTTATGTACTTAAGGTCACGTTATAGGCGATAAATTCGACGAATTTTTATTACAATTTTATGTAACTATTCCTACTTGTATTCACATCATAATTATTAGAGTAAATTCCTGTATATTTTGTTACTCAGTAATACGTATATTAACCAATATCAGGTATCAAAACATAACACATAAACAATTTTATTATTATCATACTTATATATTCCCCAAGGGGAAAACTGAGGTTTGTAAACATATAGGTTTTGACGTTTACAAAATATCTTGTTAGATTTTATGTTTACATTCAGACTTGAATTTTGATTTGAAGCGCTCGTAGCGTAGTTTGCTTAGCTGTTAGCAAAGTTAAGCAACGTCCGTCGCGGTCATGAGTTGGATGAGTGACCGCTAGTGACATTACTACTGAGCGTTTTCGTGCTTCGGAGGGCACGTTAAGCTGTCGGTCCCGGTTGTCGTCTTAGGATGGCAGTCGTAGTACATTTTGCGAATGCCCGCCTGGCTAGCTACCACTCTCAAGTAGAATATCTGGCTCCAAGCACTTTGAGAGCCAGTAATTATAGGTTTGCCTAAACATCATCTTCTACCACGTCATCACTTACCATCAGGTGAGATAGTGGTCAAAGACTAACCTATCAGGTATGACAAATTTAGGGGTTCTATTAATAATAAAGGAGTCTATGGCTACCTATTCGCTACAGGGCATAAACGCTCCGGAATTCGTCACATATATTTTTTCTCAGAAACAACTAACAATTGCGGCGACTATGAGATTCCCGATTAACATTATAAACCACTAACATAATGAGGCAAATAATTAGTTATTATATCAAAATTGAAACGAAACAAAAATTGAAACTTATAGAATCAATCTCCATTTTATATGTGGGAGTGTAGGCATCGGACAATAGATGCTATCTAGCACATTGCAGGTTAAGCAGGCAGATCCTAACATTAACTGACTTCATCCGGCAGCTCATGAATGTGGTTTTCAACCGAACCGAACTTTCAGTCAAATTTTAGCCAAAATCAAAACTTTGCCTAAAACCAGGATGTTGCATATCGCGAACTTGGCCGAAACCGAAACTGGTCACCTGAACCTTCAGAGTTAAAACTAGTCGATAAAAATAGGCCGAGCTTCAATATTATTTCATCCACTAAAAAGACATGCCTATATGTTGAGGACATCTACCTTTTTTCCTTTTGAACTTAGCTTTTTGGGACCTTTTGATTAATGTCGTCCGGGTTGAGGACCTTTACTTAAACGGAATGTTACAAGTTATATTTTGGTAATGTATCGAAATTGAATTTACTATTACGCGAGCTATTATAGGTAACATTACAAAATCACAAATATACGATAGGAAAAATATAAGTCATGTGCGGGATTCGAACCCGCGTCCATCCACCCCTTGAGCCGGGGTATGCTCTAACCAATTGAGCTAACATGACTTGACGTCATAACTCAAATCTTTCCTATCGTTCTTTAACCATCGTATTGGGATGGATTTGTAATCCGCATAGCAGGCGCTATTGCAAACCTAACAATGTTAAAAATATTATATAGGTACGTTTGAATAAAGTTAGTAATTTGAGTAGTTAGTGGTGCTCTTCAAATTTGACAATATTAATAATGATAGTATTAGAAAAACATTTCATAAACCAATTAAGTTTCAGACTTACTAAACGCCATATACTAGCACATTAGAGTGTTAGTGTACTCGTACGTAAAGCTTAAGCGAAATCATTATGTTTTGTTGCTAATAGCTGTTTCAATTTGTAAATGTAACGTAGGTGCCGGTAAAATTGTTTATAACGTATTTTACGATTCGGTCGGAGCGAAACGCTTTATCGTGTAAGCACATTGTACGTTTGTGCTTGGAATACGTATAATGTCTGTTACCTATATATGTACTCGTAGATACATCGCTCTGATTACAACAGATGTTGTGACTATCAAGAGTTGATTGCTGTACTTATGTGTGAATGACTACGCAGGAACGAGAAATACGAGGAAGGTATTTGCAAAAATCGATAATCCGCATCGAGCAGCAAAACTGGTTATTTATTGATGCACAAAATATTACTGGCTGTCAGCCACAATTCCAATTCGAAGACTTAGGGGTGGCCCGGAAACGATGCCAAGTAAGGTTACGTACATACAATGATTGAAGCGTTGTCTGTTAAACGATAGATGTCTACAAAAACGATCAACTATCTCCCTAAACTGATCAACTAGATTTCGATGAGAAAACTTTCGTCATAAAATGTATCATATAGTTACAACATAGTCAACTATCTATCACCAATATAAATAAAAAAGGAAGATAGGATACGCTCCAATATCATGACAATAAAGTGAGGAGAAAATTTAACACATGCATATAATGCACACAGCCACACTTTCATTATATATAACACGTTTTAATGAATGACAAAGACAAGAAGACAACGCACATACACAGACTGCTGAGGTTCAATCAGGAGACATCGCCTGAATTGATAATGCCACGTTTGAGGTACGAGTGGTGATTCTCCCGTTATTTATAAGTTCAATAGGTACAATGTATCCGTAAATACTATAAATAGATGGCGTTATAGTAAATAAACAATGTATTGTTTGGCACTCGTAATAGTCGGACCGTGTTTCACACTGGTTCCGGTTATCATATTTGAACAAAAGGTCATATGTGGAGTTTGAAGCAGTGTATGTGACATTACGGGTCCACAAATATTTTTAATTGTAATTAATTATATATATATATAGTCTCTTTTCAAACAATAAACCTATATTACAAAATTACAAATATACGAGAGGAAAAATTTAAGTCATGTGCGGGATTCAAACCCACGTCCGTCCACCCCGTTAGCCGCGGTATGCTTTTTCCTCGGGTATATTTGTAAATTTGTAATGTAATCCGCATAGCAGGCGTTATTGCAAACATAACAATATTAAAATTATATGGTTGCGTAATCATTTACAAGTATAAAACCAATTGCAAAATTGGTCTTGTTTGTAGTAAAACGTAAGTTGAACTATAGATGTAGCTCAATCCCAATAAAATGGTTAAAGAACGATAGGAAAAATTTGAGTTATGACTCATTGTCATGTTAGCTCAATTGGTTAGAGCATACCCCGGCTAAAGGGGTGGATGGACACGGGTTCGAATCCCGCACATGACTTAATTTTTTCCTCTCGTATATTTGTAATGATATCCGTATATGATGGCGATGGCGTTATTGCAAAGATAACAATATTAAAATAAACCTATATATGTTTTATTGACTGATAGAATAAAATAAAAACTACCTATATCTCAGCGAGACGATGGAATTGATATTACTCTTACGATAAGGGATCATAAATTGCGCCATTTAAACTAAGAAACCTATTACAAATATCGTATACGAGAAAATAGAAAGGGGTTTAATATTGCGAAGGTTATCATCGTGACGCAGCACTCCCTCCCTCGCTCCGCAGGGATGAGAAACGACAGCAAAACATAGCATAAGCTAAAAGCTCCCCTGTAAATAATAATCCGCAAAGTCATCGTAGCGACGAGCCGTCGAATAGTAGATGTGTAATGAAAAACATCAAAACGGCTCGGCTAAAACATTTTTGCTTTTTACTAGGGCAAGAGGTTCCTCCCTAAGAGATATAACTTTGTACTTGATATTATAATTTAGGTGGAATTTGGCGCATCAAATAGCTTTTTAAATGTATACATTGACTTTAGAAAGAGCAATGTTTGCAATTTAACACCTGCTGTAATTTTGATAATTTATCACTCTCCAGTGAGGCCCATGGGTCTTTAACGCAGCTATAATTTGTGAACGTAGCTGTGACTTTGCTAAGTAATGGTTAGAAAATAGGAAATGTTTATCCTTCTGCAAGTATTCTATCTTAGGCCCATATAATTACGTGTTCCGCAACTCCTGTATGTTACATCATTTTATATTTTGTTATTCAAATTCCTTTATGCTTGTGTATAGAGACCAAATGGTAGATTGTTGGATATACGACGAAGTCAGCGATGGCGTTCTTCGAGGTTTGCGTTACATCTGTCAGCTTGAGAGGTTTCTTGCAATTTGACCTGTTTATGTTAATTACCCTTAGTAGAGTTGCACAGCTCGTAGTGAAGTTTGTTTATTCGTTTTTAACCGATCAGCTAAGTCAAGCAACGTCCGCTGCGGTCATGACTTGGATGGGTGACCGTTAGTGACATAACTATTGAGCGCTTCCGTGCTTCGGAGTTCACGTTAAGCTGTCGGTTCTGGTTATTGTTTTAGTATGGCTAATAGCATATCCTCCTGGCAAGCTATCAAGAAGAAAATCTGTCGCGAAGTACCTGGATTCCCGCAGCTGTCCTTCAGAGCCAGTAATTCTAGGTTAGCCTGAACAACATCTTCGGCTACATCATCACTTACAATCAGATGAGATAGTGATTTAGGTCTAGCCTATCAGCTATAAATAAAAAATAATAATATGAAATGTATTATGGCTATTAATACTGTATTAATTAAATTACTTACTCCAGGCTGGTGCGGGTACGATGAGTCCAGAGATCATGTCATCGGAGATGACCGGAGGATCAGTCGGTGGCGGTGGACACACGAGAGAGTCTATGATGTCATCCGTCGCTGCTCGCATTACGCCTGTTAGCTCGGGGGGCTCCGTGCGAGATGACCTGGTTATCGTAATATTATATACTATATAACCCTATGGATTCGTGTTGTCTATAAGGTCGAATCATTTTGATAATAACATATAAAAATCGGTTAATTAATAAGTAGGTTACATAGTACTGCAGTTCATTTAAAAATTATAAGAAAAAATATTTTTTCCGGATTATAAAAGTAAGTAATTAAAATTTACTTTTGGACTGTACTAATTATTTCTAGGATAACGATAACCGCTAACAAATTCTGAGAGTTATTGTGTTGTGCGCGATTTAATAAATTTTGTAATTTGGCAGCTCTAAGATGTTTCCGCAGAAGATGACCAAATCATAATCCTACACTCGTATATGAAATTTAAAAAAAACTATTGTTGTTTAAATAATGTTTTATAAACTTCGAACTTCAGTACATGATCGAGGTAGAGAAACGATGTTTTCATACACTGAAAAGAAAAATATGCTCAAAAAATTAGAACTCGTCCAAGTTCATAATTGCATAAATATTAATGAACTCAACTGTGCCAGTGAAAAGAATTCAACTGAAATCCGGTAGTTGGCAAGAAATAAAAAATACTGAAATCGTTGTGACGTCATAGGGATATAAATGTCGGATTGTCGTCAGCAGTTACGCAAACTTCACTGCTCCGGTGGCTTCTCAAAGAACGGCATTTACGAACATCGATTGGATGCTATTTTAAGATTAGTTCCGAGTTTCCATATAAACACGACCAAACAACGCAATGTACACAGGAAGCGCGGAAACGAATGCGAGACGTAGTAATTAATCTTTTTTCAACGATAACTGAACTATAGTGAGGTCAATCATCCATGGTACTAGATTATTTAATATTTATTTAACTAGATTATTTATTACTTCAGTGAGATGGATGATGTGCTTATTAAAAAACATGTTTTATGTGCCTATTTAAAATACCCAAGAATGTTACTGCAGTGGAGGAAGACATTGACAACTGTAACACAGGTACGACCTAGCACAGTTGTCAATGCCAATAACTGTACAATAAAATTAGATCATATACCATAAAAACAACGTTATTGTAATTAATGTATAGTTAAAAATGTACCAAGTGATTTTTATAAAATAAATATTTGTATTTGATTGTGCGATATCATTTATAGTATTGTCTAATTTTAGCATAAAGTCAAGTCATCGAATTGTAATAATAATTTATCTGAAGATATTTTCTATAATTGCTTCGAATCATATCATAACATTCCAGCATCATAGTGAAAGGAAACAAGACTACATTTACAGATTACGTTATGAGAAATTTTCTAAGCAACACTGAAATCTAAACGTGGAACAGTTAATTCGTTCACAGTTCGTAGTTAGGCCATTTACATGAATAGATTGTAATCATGACTCTGTTGAGAGTTTTTGAGTGCGACAAATGAAAACGAAACTTTGACGGGAAGAACCTACCTATAAATAAATATCTCGACGGAATTAGTCGTCCCGTTTCACAATAATGAAGATAAAACAAAAACGTTACGTTTTTCTGTCCGCAATTGGTGAAAATGTTTACAGTCGTAAATATAAGCTATACACACAAAATATTTTTTAAATTAGTTTTTATAAGATTTCCACACCCTAACAATATACTTATGTTAAAGAAACAGATAAAATAAAACTTTTATAAGAAGTTTTATAATAATTTGTAGATAATGTGATTCCATTATGTGAATATTTTATTAGCAATATGACGAATGTAAGTTTATGCAGAATACCTACTCAATCAGTATAAAACTTAATAATTGTATTCGGCGACGAAAGCACAGAAGTTGGAGAGTCAAGGCAGCATTAGCCACAAAATTCGTTAATTATACAAACCGCAAACTTAGCGCGTTTTACGAGACAATAACGGCGACCGCCTTAAACCCGTAACGGTACTATAGGTACGGACGGAACGGGGGAGATGAAACAACTCACAACAATAATAATATCGCGTCGTTCGCGCTTGTTTCGAGATGACATTTGTTGGTGTACATTATACGAGGCGAGGCAGCGCGGCGCGGCGCAGTAGAGTCTCAATTGCGGTCGGTGACAATGGGCCGCGCGGGCAGGTGCGGCGCTGCAGGCGGTGGCGCTGCTGGCATGGCGGTGGGAGCGAGGGTGCCGTATGTAGGTCGCACCGGCCGCTTCAGTAAACTTGTCGCGCCGGCGAAAGGTCAGGTGTATGAGGGCGGGAAACGCCGATGAACGGGCTTCCATTCCACCCTGCCCTCCCGGCACCGGCACTCTGCGCGCTTTAACTTCCGTTTATTAGGTGCTCTAGGCGCTGACTTCCTGTGCCACGAGTGCTTCACCCTTCGCGACACACTAACCGACGACCTGACATTTTTATCGAGAAAAACTCGCTTCGGCCCGAGACGATTTATTCTAATTCGATGTTAACGAATGCGCATCGCGGGTCGCTCGATTAATGAACGAACGGCGGTTAGCCCGGTCGTGAATTGGCAGAGTTTCATCAAAACGGAAATTGTACAGCGAGACAGTCGACTTCATTATTCCATTTGCGTCCGTAATTAAAATCATTCTATAAACTCGTTAGAGAACATTTAGCTGAGGGATAAATAGGGGAGGGCTAAAAGGGAGTTATTAATAGAATGTGGTATAAATACCTCATCATCATGACGAGAGAGAGCTCTTCTTGCAGCACGCTTTCCAGGTACATCATATCTAGGTCGGACACGATCGCTCCGTTGATCACCATTATCTCGTCGCCTTTGATTATACCTGGCACAGAAACGGCCGTGTCTGCTATGATTGTCTTTACCTTTTTAGAGCACGCTTATAACGAAAAACAATCGAGATTAAAATTCAAATATTGTTTGTGTCTACAGGATATTGATTTGAAACAATACAGATGCGAAGCTGATGAAAAACATTTTTTGTCGTTATAAAAGCTCCGAGAAAAATATAAAGTAGGCTTAAAACGTAGAACAAAGGGCGAGTCGGAAACAAGTAAGTCGTACGCCGCAATGGAAAACAATACATAATAAGTTTGAGAAGTAGGAGAAAGTGTATAGGGATTATTATAATTTTCGGTTATTGTGAGAGTTGTGGGATTGGGAGGATGTGTAGACGCGTGTGGGTGGAGTACATTACCGTTCTGCATAGCGACGCTCTTGTCTTCGACGCGGCTAACGTAGCAGCACAGTTCGTCCTGTCTCTCGGCGTTTTCTATAAGCTCGGCTTCCACGCTGAAGCCCCACATCTGTTCCAGCGTATTTCGCTGCAACTCCACCTGGTACAAGATCTTGGCGCACACCTCCACCACCTCGTGCGTGTGTAACTACACAAATATATACAAGTACTTTACTTATTTGAACACACGTTCGTAAACAAGTATACAATAATTTAAAATTAAAAAATCCGACTGCTATTATTTATTTACGCTCAATGTTTTATCGTTCCATTGAAATTAAAACTGCAAGTTATATATATTTATGGAATCGTTATGTAAAGCCCTTCATTTTGATATACCATTCGATGGGTTTGAAAGTTTTTCTTTTATCTCTCAATATGGCGTCTGAAATCCGACAGTTTGTTATTTTTTTATGTACATACTGTCACTTGCGCTCTAAAGACGAATCTAACGATATCTCATACATTAAAATCGGTTAAGCCGTTTAGAAGTTATGGTGGAATAAAGAAACTAACAAAAATACATACATGATCTCTGAAAACATAACACTCTATTTTTTGGACAGTCGTGTAACGAGCTGTATTTAAAGTTATAGTACTTAAAAGCTATTTGATTCCATGATATTAGGACTGTAATATAGGAACAAACTAAAAAAAAATTACTAACAGTGCGCTTTGATCTATAATGAAAGTTTTATATAAGTTATTATAATATACGATTGTTGTATAAAATCCAAGATATAAGTAATGTTTATCAATAAAAACCCTTTCGCTTGGCAGCCCCGCCCCACTAGCTACCAGCTAGTGAAAAGTGCCCCATTGTATTAAAAATTGTACGAGAAAACTTCTTCGCGAGAATTTAGAGCTAAAGGGATTTAACTCGAGTGAGATATCTTTACGTAATCTTAACTTGAGCGTCGCAACCGCTCAAAGTATATATTGGTACGTATTTTACAGTTTGGATTTTAGCTCTACGTTATATTTGTGTGACGTAGTTACTGAGAGTACCTTTGTTATTGTCATGCGGAGTGTCGGTTTGTAGCTATGCTGAAGTGTGTGCGGTTCGTTTGTTTGTTATCTTTGTATCTAGTTTGTTTAAGGAGGCTTGGAGGCTTCCACTATTATGTATCTTTGTAAATTTGCACTGGATACCAAAGGCAGTGGCTTTCTATGGAGCTGTTGGGTACACGATAAACATTGCGAGTGTTTTAATTAGAAATTAAACGGACAAGTTATATTTCAGTAGGGCAGTGTTTCTATAATTAAAGTATTAAAATTATGTTCAAAAATCATATGATATTTTGATAAAAATTTAACGAGTTATAATATGGCTTTAAACCCGTCACCACATTTTTTTCTTAGTTTTATCTATCATCGCTTCACGCGATCTTGGTCACATGCGGATCAACTACTTCTGAATAAAACGAGTGCGATAGTTACATGTAAATTGTTATGTAGTACAGATTTGACAGATATTTTCAAAGACGTGACTTTCTACGTACAAAGAATAATATCGTCAGCGAAATACCTAAAGCTCGGTTTTGCTGTAAATAATTCGCGACTCACAAGATATTTCTCGAAGCGCAAATATGTCCATTCATATGGGATTTCTACATAAAGTTATTTTAACGTTTCGCTCACACCAGACCAAGTTTCAGACATAGCCTCGGAAAGTCGGGACGATGCGAGCACAGCATATATTTGTACCTCATTACATTTACTGATGTTGGAAAGTGATAAGAAACTGTTGGTTTGTATTGAATGTGAAATGGCCAACAATTTAAGTAATAACGTTGTGTAATGAAGGTCTCGCAAGAACTACTGCTCCTTTGACGACATTAAGCTTGACCTTAATGAGCTCAAAAGTTTGGATTACTATGGAGTTCTTATGGTTTTATTTCGTATACCGATTTGAATAATATCGGAAAAGCAATTAGGAAAGCAAATGTGAATAAGCGCTGTTTTTTTTTCATTCTGCTCTTTTTAAACGTTAAATGGTTGTTACTACACATATAAATAGACCTCGATGACATATAAGTACCTATGTATAAATATATCACTTCTATACATTTTGAGAGCATAAAATTTTTGCTTTGTGCGGGGATGTATATTTCTTGGCCACACGTGTCGGACGAGTTTCCATTTTTATTTTTCACTCAAACTCAATAAAGTTGGCATAGAGATTCTAAAGTATGTTTTTTATTGCTCAGTGTAGGATAGATAGGATATGTGAGAGTACGGTTAATCCATGTACTGTCGGACCTCAATCAAGGAGAAACGTGGTAAATCCCCACAAAAGCAATGGATTAAAACACAATTAGATTGATCAGAAAGTAACGTTTCCCTGATTTAACTATCAACCCGTGTCTAATTGCTAATTCCCGTTAGCGGTGGTTCAACTTCTCATCTCTAATTTAATGAATCACCTACTACTTTATTTATTTTATCATAGATAAGTATATTTATAGATGATCAATTGAAATTAAACCATCGTCAATCAGACGTCCAAATTTCCGCGGTCAAGGATGAATTTTTTTTTTGTTTTTGCCAATTGTTTATAACGTTTTTGCCAGTGTCACGTCAGAAAAGAAAATCTTGATTCGAATTTTGAATTTGGTCTAGGTCTAGGTTGCAAGTAAGTGAACAATGGAAATGGACTGTACTAAAAAGGTCAAACGTTTAAATATAGAAGACATATTCACAAGACCATTACGTAAAAATAATGGGAAATAAACCGAGTTTAGTGTTTGCAATATAACTTTTTGATAACCACACAATGTTGAGTTGTGCATGTGTGTGATGGCATGTCACTGTCAGTCAGACCCTACTCACGTCACGCACGATGACAAAACATTTTATACATTTTTATATTAATTACAAACCCAGACTAATTAATTCTCATTTGAAATTATATATTCCCGTTGCACGTTGTTTGGGAAAAATAACATGATGTCCTGTTACGTTAAAATGGGTACAGTGCGATTAGGTTTTAAAAGGATCATATGAAATATTACTTTTAGTAATTTTTTAAGGCATGTAAAATAAAATGAAGAAATTCATGGTCTGTTACCTATCTGTTACACTTGTCCTGTAACAGGAGTACGTTATAGACAACTAAAACTACTATAGCTCTATATACTTAGGTATATATCAACAGAATCAGCTTGAGGCAGCAGATTAGACTTTAAATTGGAACTAGATCTCAAAAACTGCTGCCAGAACATATAACGCGTAACTCTGCTCGTCGATGTATTGCGTTCGGCACCAATCGTATATATGTTCTATAATGTACCAGATAAAATGAAGTATAACTTACGTAAGTCTCGATGAGGTCGGTGCGGTGAGGTACGAAGTAGTTGTGGTCCTCCATGTCACGTCGTTTTTTGACGCGGACGAAGTGCTCGAGCGCATTGAGCGAGCGACGCGCGCATGCTCCGGCGAGGAACTCCTCGACGGTCATACCCTCACGCACGCCTACCGTGGCCGTCGTACCCTCAGGCAGCGAAACGCGCACAGCCGCCTCGCCTTCTTCGCGTGACATCTGGTTCATACACAGCCACATAAATACGCGAGCAGACGGACGGTGCACCTAAACATCTTGACAAGCAAAGGCTAGAAATCTTAACTATACTATATACATACATTATGATGACAGTCGTTATAACATGGCATTTTGCGAATGCCTGTCTGGCTTGCTACCACCCTCAAGTAGAAAATCTGTCACCAAAGCACCTATTGGTGTGTTCCGGCAGCTGTCCTTGAGAGCCAGAAATTCTAGGTCAAGCTTAAACACAACTTTCACCACATTATCACTTACCATCAGTTGAGATAGTGGTCAAAGGCTAACCTATCAGTACTTGCCATACGTACCTACATAATAATACATGTATCACATTTGTATGAATACACATTTGTACGGTTATGTGTATGGGATTTTTTATAGTTATAATATTATGAAGCGCTCGTAGCGAAGTTTACTTAGATGTTCTCAACCGATCAGCAAAGTTAAGCAACGTCCGCCGCGGTCATGAGTTGAATGGGTGAACACTAGTGACATTACTACTGAGCGTTTCCGTGCTTCGGAGGGCACGTTAAGCTGTCGGTCCTGGTTGTTGTCTTAGGATGGCAGTCGTTATAGCATGGTGGTAGGGCATTTTGCGAATGCCCGCCTGGCTAGCTACCACCCTCAAGTAGAAAATCTGTCGCCAAGCACCTAACGGTGTATTCCGGCAGCTGTCCTTGAGAGCCAGTACTTCTAGGTTAGCCTGAATAACATCTTCGACCACATCATCACTTACCATCAGGTGAGATAGTGGATAAAGGCTAACCTATCAGGCATAAATAAAATAAAATGTCATAGTTTGAAAAAAATAGTAATTTTGTAAATTAAGTAAACTTTGGATATATTGTATTCGGATGTGATTTTTGTAATCAGCACCCCGAAAAAACCTCTAATACACCATTAAAAAAATGTGTCCACCATCTTGGATTTCAAAATGGATGGATGCTATTTGACATGCTAAGACATTATTATAAGACAATCATCAAACACTTCGTGTTAAAATTTTACGTTAGTCACACAACAAAAAAGTGACCAGTATCTTGTGGCGTCGGCTTTTACGCAAATCAATCAAAGGCGTTTAACGATTGTATGTTTATTACACTGTGGCAGTGCTGTCAGTAGTACAGTAAGTACTACTGCTTCGAGGTAGGATAACTGACACTGTGGTGGTCCGAATTGTGCAAGAGTCTGTCTTGGTGGATACCAAGGTTGCTAGAGAGACCACCAATTCAACTGGTAAAAGTACTGGGAAGTATTAGTATTTCAAATGATTGGTAAAATTAATACAAATGATTTACATTAATGTACCTCAATACCACTTATCTGGTGTATGTTAATCATTTCATTTTCAGTGTTACTCGTATATGCTATCTGTGGTGTTGTTAGTATAACATACGAAATGATTAAAAAGCAATTAATATTTTGCAAATACGGGCGGTAAATGGAATTCGTTTATTCAGCCGAAAAGTAACATCAAACCGCATAATGATACCGTTTTAAGATTGATTCGAGTTGTTATCATTGGGGGTTTTATATATGTGAGAAGATTGTATATTATATGTGGAAATAGGAGGCTTTACAAATATCCGCGGGCGATACGCTTATGGAGCTTTCCCGTTTGATTTAGTGTGTGGCAAGAACGCAGTAATATATATTCTCTTCGAAAACAATATACATGTATAGGTAGTCTTTCTCCAGGAAGTTTGCCATCAGACAGGTAGCCGGATGTAAAAATAGACAAAACTATTTACAAAATGTTATATTGTGTTGAGTACTCCAGTACTGGGGATAATTATAAATTACAAAGAAATATATCATTTTTTGTTTAAATAAATGTACAATTGTAAACATACTGGCTTTTTTACTTTCTTATCCTAAAAAATATATTATCACAAAAAATAATGACAAATTGATATTTTTGTGTTTTTAATAATTTTATTTTGATTGAATGAATTTATAGTTTCATGACAGAAATTGTGGGCTAATCTGTTCAATGTTCCTGTTTAACACCATTGCTTGTAATAATTTACCCTATTTTATTTTTTTGCCAGACCGGGAATTAATTCATTTAATACTTGTACCTTCCTACCTAGAAATTTACCTGAATTTTGAATGACATAAATAATTGAACATCAATTCAAAGATGATTGATTAATTGAATATACTTATGATCAATGAAATTAGACATAATTATAACTACATACAGAAATTACCGATGACTGTTATTAACTAAGTATAAAAACCTACGAATAAATATTCGGTTTTTTACTTGGATCTGTGTATATAAGTATCACATAACTACAAAAACAGCTATAGGTTCACGTGAAACTTCAAAATTAAAACCAATTTCAGAGAAAGTTCCCCAACGCATAAATGTCGTAAGACTTGAAATTTGTTTCAATAAAATTGTGCAAACATTTTGAAGAGACGGCTTAACCTTGGCTTAAACTGGATTGACATT
Organism: Plagodis pulveraria; assembly: GCA_963890685.1. Lineage (NCBI taxonomy): Eukaryota > Metazoa > Arthropoda > Insecta > Lepidoptera > Geometridae > Plagodis > Plagodis pulveraria. The sequence goes on from OY982952.1 coordinate 17,820,604, forward strand.
TGAAATGGAGTGTAGTAGATTAATGCGGTAGAGAGCGAGAGTATACAAACAATCGGCTTTTAAATGAGTTTGACTGCAATTTGTTGATGAAACAATGGTGGTTAATGACAAGCAGTCACTAGCAACCGGTTTGGGTAATAGTCCCCTTTCGTGACGACCTGTATTACTTTCAGTGGAGGATTAGGGGCGCGCCATTTTGGCCTTCACAATTCCTTGTGATTTATACGATCTTTTTAGTAAACTAAAGTACATTTATATGAACACTACCGGAAAGAATGAGTTGGCGCCAAGAAAATTTAGGTACTCCATTTTACAAACACTTGGAAATGGACTCGAGACCCCAGTCGCGTGTACAGCTATTTCACAGTGATTCAGCAAGTTTCCGGAAAGTGCTTCACTAAAAACAACTTGAGCAAACTTTCTAAAACCGTAGCTACTAGACGTTTCTAGTTTAGAGTTATGAGGAAACCATTGCTTTAGAAATAAGAAGTGCTGCTCAGTAAGAATTAACATTTATTTTTAAATTGAATCCTCAACATAATAACTTAAAAATGTTGACACTAAGATAAACTCGCTATGAATAGGCAGTGGCATGAACTTAATATCAGGTGGACTACGTACTAGAATGGTAACTTTATTCCATAAAAATAAATACCTTTCATATTCCTCCTTTTCCAAGAAATTACTTTATATTTCTAAACATTATTCTCTAATGAATGCTTAGATATAATAAAATGAAAAAGAAATTGTACTTCGTAAGCGCTGACCATGAGTTAACCCATTTGAAATATTATTGTGTACTTTAGCTAACTTAATCATGATTCAACTCCTCCATTTACCATAAAGGGTTGCCGACTTTGAAATGGGTGTTTGACATTTCGGTTCTATGCCGTCCTACTCCACTAGTTGAGGGTGACAAAGAAATTAATGGAGGGTTGCTTGCGGAGACGGACAACGTTGGTCGAATCGACCGAAAGGATTACTCTTTTAAAAGAAGTTTAGTTCGACTACCAAAAAAAATCTTGTCACGTTAAATCCCTACCAATTTCGGCGACAAAAAGGCAGTCCGAAATGTATTAAGGCGTTTTCGGAAGACCGCGTGAGGTGATAATACAAACTATGTTTCCATTAGTGTTTTATATAGTAGATATATCATTTGTAGCAAAGGTAAACAGACATTTTGTTCAATACATTTCATTCTATTAATTACCTATTTTTTTAATATAACAAACTGACAGCATATTTAAAATTGTAATATCTGGTTTAATTAAGAAACGAATCGAAAATGGTGCCAAAATCATTAACACACTCACTGGTCACACTTTTACTGTCCATGATTTGCGGCGCCATTTAAGAACAGTTTCTTTATAAAACCGGGTTATATAAGTCTGATGGTAGTGGTCACCCTTGTCTATAGCAAATGTTGCTCCACCCAGAGATAGAATATCGATCAGTGCCTCGGCAGTGTACGCTCCTTAAACTATTGATTTGTTAGTATCATTCGTTCAGCGATACCGCTTGCTTCAAACCTATAAAAAGTTAACCATTACCTTTTGGAGGTCTCAGGTGTGTATAATTTATTTTTTACTTATATTGGTATGTTTGTTTATGCAGTGGTACTCACCAAGATAGCTTAAATACGAGTGGTCTACCACCGTTTACGCCATCACAACATAATAAAGCTTTTTCTGTAGAGGTCCAGCGAGCTCATCGTCGTTTATCCTTTGAATACTATTTCATCGTCCAAGATGAACATTGGTTGTGTGTGTTGAGTGGAACACTTGGCAACTGTTTTTAGCATGACGGCAGTATAGTTGAGCCCATGGAAATGCCCTACAGTTTGTGCTAAAAAGTTGAGGCTCGTGATAGGATTCCAATCACCCGATTATCAGCTGAAAGTCACGTTATAAATCTTCTCACCTGCATGGACCGTCGACTAGAGCCTGAGTTGGAGCGTGAGAGATTGGGCGCTCGTCGTTTGGTGGCGCCGCGTCCCGCTAGCAAGTTGTTGAGCAGCGATGGTGACCGCGCGCAAATGAACGCATGGAACGACGATACCGTGAACACGCCCAGCTTGTTCAGTGTGCTCTTTGTGCCACGGGATACGTGGGTGAGGAGAGACTGTAACAAATCAAATCATTTGTAGCATCTGTTGCGAGCTGATCAGGCTTTCTATGCCTTCCGATCGCAAACTAAAAATTTATAGACAAGAGCTAAGATAAAAACTTTGCGCTCACATGGTGTCATATGTCACGCAGATGGTTAGTGTTTTATATTGGGTGTATGTATGGTATTATTGAACGAACCCTCGAATTACTACATTATAAGTATTTAGCGTAGGCTAAAATTTCTCGAAATTAGAGTTTAGAATAGTGTTTAAGGTCTTCCATATATTTAAGATGTGACATAGTTTGGTATAAGAAAATGAGTTTTAATGCAAATCATAGAAATAACGAATGTATTGCATTATATGTTTTGAAATAAATATACATATATTGTATTAAACTTTTTTAAACTAATAAACTTTCATTCATTTGTTATTTACATACCTACGCAACATTTCATGAGTTTAAGCTTAAAAATCTCACATTCTTCGTTTTTGTTAAAATAAAATTTTCTTTATAAGTAATATACATTACTGTTTAGGTATAAGAAAAGGTATTCAACCGGACGGAGGAACACAAAAGAGACATAACAGCATTATTTTTGTTAATATATCCTCCCCATAGTTTTGAATAATATATATGAAAAGATTTCTAGGAATTTTGGAGCGTAAGGTATTGGAATATCCGTTAATCAGACCCCATTTCTGTTATAAATTGTGAGCATTTTTATTATTCGCGTATTGGATAGCCGTTATGACATGCCGTGACATGGGTCGCGGCGTAACAGATTCGAACCCCGCTCTCCGGTCAACGGAACTGTCAATTTGATAGCAGAGCCAACAAATTTCCTTTCTCTGTCACCACGATGAAATCACTTGACAATTCAACACCCCTGAGGTAGAAAAGGAGGAGAGGGGAAGCTTATTATTGAGTGATAAATTGTGTTCGTCCCGTTATTTTGGGAACGGCAAAAACAATACCGTATTTCGATCAGCTTTCAAATGAATCATGGTATACAGGAAAACAGCTAGCTGTACTGGTATGAGGATATCGCGAGGATGACTCATTCAAAGTGAAAAAGGAAATAAAGCTGACCCTAGTCACAACTTCGGAACATAAATAATGCATTTCTACTCCCGAAGGTGAGTTAGTACACTAACAACGTTATTTGTTGGGATTACTAGTAACAAGGCCGCATCATATCAATTTACTGTTGTGTTTGCCTTATGTCAATTTTGGTTCCATAATAAATAGGAAACTTCAGTTTTAACGTTAAATTTATATTATTTAATTAATACCTCTTCACTGAAATTACTTTTTGCAATATTAGCAGAAATATCTATTGACCATAAAGATCATTATATTTTGTGAATTGACAAAAGGGTATTATTTTCCTTTAATAAGGAATAGAAGAAACTACTTACTAAATGTTTATAAATATACCTAGTTTGTCGCAAACTGCAACCTCTCGTCTATGCTTAATTTATACATTATTGCGTGTAACAAAAACCTTTGTGATGTAAAAAAACCAGACCAGTGCGATTCGGACTCGCACACGGAGGGTTTCGTACAAACAGGTATATTATTTAAAAATTATTTTTATTGCTAAATGAAATCAATAACATTTAAAAATTAATAAAATTAATATTATTATATGATGTAATAAAAAAAGTACGCTGTTCGTTTGCTTTAACTGTGCGATAAGATGTTGCCCTGTAGGTTGTATTTCCCTTGCGAGTATCGAAAATTTGCGGCATAAACGGCTGTATCTTTTGATTGCATAAGTTTGATTTTTTCACAGCTTTAAGGGACAGTAGACCTGAACACTTGATATGCACTTTAACTTGATACTTCCATGTGTTCCTGAGACTTGACAGACAGACGGACAACAAAGTGATCCTATAAGGGTTCTGTTTGAGGTACGGAACCCTAAAAACTAGTAATAGTTTTAAAATGTATAAATTACTCATTATTAAGAAACTTGAAGCCTATAATGAACGCTCATTATAGGTCTTATATCAATATTATTCAACAACACCACCGCAATTTTTATTTTAAAGTTATGTTTAAAAACTAACTTTCATGAAAAACCAAAGGCACACCTATTTTATTAGTCTACAAACATATGCAAACACATATCAGAAGTGTTATGGCTCCATTAGACACAGATACCCCGCTAGCAGTCATGCATACATATATGCACGATAACTTAAAAAGTTTATCACATCAATATTTTCTGAATCGCGATTAAGACTCCAAGATCTTGCAGGCGGGATTGTTATCAATTCAATCACAGTTGCAATAATGAAAATCACTCGGAAGTGTCTTGGAAAGAAAAAAATATCTTATATAACCTTACTTTAGGGTTAGGCAGTTCTCCACTCTGCAGGCTGGCCATGTAGCAGCGGAGGCGGAATTGTTCGCAGTGGAGTCGCTCCAGGTTTTCTTCCCATTGCAGCATCTGCACGGCTAGCTGAGCGCGGGTTTCAGGATCTGACACCACAGACTGCTGCAGATCTGCCATATGCTTCAACTTGTGATCCTGTTCAACAAAAGTCTACATCATTCATTCACACGTTATATCGCAAAATACAACAAACACATTCCAATAATCCTTTTACACATTCTCTGATACATATTCGCTTTGTGATAAACACGTTCCTGTCGGAATAGTCGGTCAAAGCGATCTCAGATATCTGTGTAGGCGTGCGTGTCATTCTACATGAGGGTAGTTGGCACGATGAAACTCTTGCAATAGTGATATTGTATACGAAGACGACCTAAAGCCGCAGGCTAACCTCGGTGGCTAAAGAAAACTGCTGACCTTCACGTTCAACTGGCCTCTGTCTATAGATGGGCGTCCTTAGCCTCATTTATTTCTGAGCATAAACAGTTCCAGTTTCGTGCTTTAAGCTACGAGTATGTTTAGATTTAAGCAAAAAATACCGTGTAGGTTCGTTATATAAAGTTATGTTTCTAGCATGAGAGGCGGATCCTCGAACTTGCGCTGAGGATGACGTGTGCTATGAATATTAATAAGCGCGTACTCCCACCTGCCTGCGATAACTATCGCGGTGATATAATAGGTTGCTTTATGCTATCGGAAAGTATCTATTTACATAATTGCGGTCAACTACATCAGCCTTTAATCCTCGTATGTAGAGACTGTGTTTTCCTAAAAAAAAACATTAAAATTACATTTATTATTGTTTATTAAATGTAATTTATTACACAACAATGTCTATATTTATATTTATTAAATTTAATTTAAGTTATAAATATATCAAAAATGCAATATTCTAATAAGGCTACACCAGTATACGACATTAAACAAAATTCAAAGAGGCATAATGCCCTTTCTTGCATCCTCAGAAATCGAGAGCTTAGTTAATCAAATCGAATTTTCATGTATCAGGATTTGCATCGTAGATTGAATTACGTCATGCCCAGCTGAGCTCACATCCGCCTATATTATGCCTAGTGTGGAGTGACCACAAAGGCTTTGATGCGTGCTGCGGTCACACGGTGCGGGTTAGAAATTGGCGTGATTTACACATATATGCCCTCTCCCACATACCATTCTAACGAACAGAACAGAAAGGAAGCTTGCAAGTGACATCCTGTTCCACGGTAGAAGTCTCGTTTGAACGTACTTTATTTAAGTTTAGTTAACTTTGAAAGGAATATAATGAGTTTGATACAAACAGTAGTATCAAGTGAGATTTTTCAACAACAGGCTTTCTTGGCTATAGCTAATGCCATGAGGAGTAAGACATTTAAATGATTTTGTTCCTTGTTATATTACGTTATATTCCAGAATTTTTTTGCGACACTGACTGTTGTAATGTGGATAAGTCTCCAATATGAGCGAGTTTGATTTACAACTGTATAATAATTAAGATTCTGAAAAATACAATATTTTTCAGAATCTTAATAAGTTTACAGTGAGGTGTTACAATGAATTTATTAAGTGTCACAATGAAGTTTTAATCCGAATCAATCTCAAGACTGTAGATGTTGTTTTTCGTTGAATAGAATCTTATTTTATAGTCTCACTTGAAAAATAATACCTATTATTTTTAATTTATAGCTGATAGGCTAGCCTTTGACCACTGTCTAAGCTGATGGAATGTGTTGTTCAGGCTCATCTAGAATTATAGGCTCTCAAAGACTGCTGCCGGAACACACGTTACGTGGTTAGCGCCATATATTTTATTTGATGGTGGTTGCTAGCCAGGTGGACATACAGATAATGCCCTACCAACACGCTATAACGACTGCCATCCTACAGCCTGAGATGGCTTATACTAGCGGTCACCCATCCAAGTCATGACCACAGCGTGCGTTGCTTAAATTAGTTGATCAGTCAAGAATTACTAAGCAAGCAACGCTACGAGCGCTGTTATCTTAAACCATAATTATGACACACCCATACACTGATAGAGACTTTATGTTGAAAATAACATTAAGCGATAGTAGAAACTCATTAGTAGATTAGTATTCTGACCAAATTCAGTGAACTGATTTACCATTAGTGTAGCACATTTTCATCAAAGTTGGCATGAACAGAATGTGCTCTACTTACTAAGTGCAGCACATTATTGTTCGTGCACTCGCGATTGAAGCGCTAGTGTATTTAGGTACACGTTTTATAATGCGCGACAGAAGTTGCATCAATCATGACTCGTAAGACGACGCATTAAAGTTGAAATTTAGACGGGCAAGGATAAGCCCTGGAAAGTAGTTAGATATTCACAGTACCCAAACAATGTTAGTGTTGGTTCAGGCCGATGCGCTGCACAGTTAAGGGCGAGCGGTGCATAATTTCACGGCGAGACCACTTTGAGTTCAGCACATTTTCATTTTATGCAGAAGAGACCCATGTTTATAAATCCTGCTACCAAAATGAAGCTTTGCATTTATAATAGTAAACAGTAAGAGGAGAATTCTTGTGTTTTTAAAGGCTCAGAGTGTTATTTTATACATAATACTTACGGATTCGATAGCTTTCTCAAGGCGGTAAATCTCTTCCTGTAATAAGTGAAGTGTTCCAGTCTTGCCGCGGTGACGAGCAAAAGCCGCTGCGCAGGCACTATGAATGCTATTCACCCAATTTTCGAGCTCGACCTAAGAAACATGGCGCAATAAACGTTAATACTAGGTATACAAGACGAAAATTTAATTAAATGTCTTGAGTTAATATCCTAACATGTGATCTTACGTAACAACGAATAGATGTAAGTCGCATAGCCAGAATAATACGAGTGCTCTGAGCTCTTAACATATTGCTGGGGATTTTCTGGTGATATTAACTGCGACTTGAGATGTAAGTTTGGGTGAATTAAGAATATTTCACATGTGCGATTTTGTTAAATATAGTAATATACAGAGAACTTACTTGGCATGGTGCTTGAAATAGATAAGCATCTCCGAACGCAGTGCTAAGACAGAATATGTAGTCCCTTTTAGGATGTTCTGGTATGGGCTGCATAATGGCTCCGTCAACAATGATGAGGTGCTTTGGAGCGGCTTCTACAGATCGGCCTTCGCGTGAGTCACAAGGATAGAATAGCAGTGTGGTGCCTTTCAGGCAAACCCAGTAGCCTTTCCAACCACGTTTTCGCGCCAACTCTATTTGATGTTTTTTCCGCAGCAGCCACTTTTTCACACTCAAAAATCTGCATAAAAACAGTACCATTTCAATATAGGCTGGCAATTCAATATTGAAATAATATACTCATAAAATAAACCTACACATTACTTGGAATTTATGGATACGCATCGCTCAGGCGGCACGTAACTTCTACAAGCACGCGCTATTTTATTCTTACAATAATAGTGAAACGTTGTCTTTCCTTCTCGTATATAGCTTTACATACACCACGTGAGTAAAAATAGTTTCGTTATTTACTTAACTTCATCAAAACATGTTGTGAACCAAAACATGTTCAGGTCCATGTTTCGGAAAAAACATCTTAACATACACCGCGTATAGCCGCGGGCGTGTCAGCCAGTTCATGCAAATTCTACGCTTATTATTCCTAGGAATTATATTATAAAGTTCCCACGTACCTATGAATAAATAACAATTGAGTTTTCATTACTGTTAAAATTCTTGTACGTACTCGTATTTATTGACTTATTGAAAATGGGCTTGAAGAGGCGGCATAATGTCACTATTATATACATCACTTTTCATTGAGATTCCATGTAACACCTACAGAGATTAGTGACTATGTACCAACTTTTTTTTATGTAATTATGTTTTGGAACAAGTACAAGGCCCACCTGTAAGCCGAAAGCAACGCCTATAACAGATTCGTCACAAGTGACGTATTGCGCCCGTCACTCCGAGACATAAAGTTACTCGTATTAAGTCTCATATGCCTGTAATTTCAACGGCACCGACACTCTTCAAACCGGAACACTGCAATGCAAACATTACCGCTTTGCGGTAGAAATAGGTATGACAGTAATTCAACGGGAGAAATTGTTCACAAAGAGTCTACTGAACTGATATTGTGAAACCTAGTTTTGAGGCACTTCGAAAATTTTACTCGCAATACTATTTTACTTATAATGGTTAAAATGATATTAAGATATATATACTACTACGAATAATTATTTATTCGTAGATATACTACTAGTTCTTTTCGAACAGAATCATTGCAACCATGTGAGGCTACTGCTGTCCATCGAAACTTTTTGTGTTAGTAGATGATCGAATAAATATAAAATATGGTACATAGAAACTTGCTTAAGGCTTCTGACTGAAGGTCCTGACGACGACGGTCGAAGATAACGAACTGTTTGGTGCTGTTAAAATACTTTGTATTTTTTTACCAATTACTTTCCACTTCAGTTTTTGGGTTATATTATTTTCAAATAAATATTTGGTATTGTAGTATAATTTATTTATTAATAATCTCGGAATACAGAACAGATTCCTACTTAGCATTTTAAATCATGCTACGTGAGAAGCCTCAGGTAATGGTTGGCTAAAGTAATTTATCGTCAATATCTATTATAGGAGGCAAAACGCATTTTTTTTCTTTTTAAGTAATATAAATTGTTACAATGATCAAGTAAACCAAAGTAGACTGAAAACAACACAGCATTTTCAATTTTTCTATCGACCTCTCTTGGTCTGCAGGGTAGTGTAAAATGCTTTTTTATCAGCGATCGTATTTTTTGTAAAGAAACTCCTCTTGATTCTTTGCTGAGCATTTCCATTGCCCAAATTATAACATTCACGGGAGTAGATACTTGTTTCTTTCCCCGTTTTCTCGGTGTTTTCAAGTCAGGCTTAATCCGGAAAATTTTTGAGCGCCATGATTTAAATTTGGACATATTGCGCTACATAGTATTTCACATACAGTATGTATGAGTATGTGCGTAGGTGGATGTATTACAGAGAAAGATAAATAAATTAAGTCCTTGAGTGAAAATTTGTGAAAATCAAACTGTCACACACAGTCAAATTTGACAACTAACTGACAAAGTTACTCTATGAAACTGAGTAGCACTGAGCAAGCATAACGATTCACTGCGTAGGACGTATACCGTTTTGCGCTAACAATGCATACGTTCGTATACCTTGTCCGAAATGATAAAAAAACTTAATTAAATCACAACGATTATCAAGTGCAAAAGCGCACGAACAAAACGTAAGTTCATGCGTTTTCCATATTAAGTTATTTTTTAAACAAAAATAACCGAACCTATATTGCAAGTTATATTGATTATTGTGTTAATCAATATTCAATATTATGACTGATTACTCTTAATGTCATTCAAGATGTTAGTTCACCTCGGAAGGGTTGTAAGTCCACTAATAGTCGTTTTGTGATATCGAAGCTAAAACTTCTTATAATCGGTCCATTGCACCGTTTTGCGTTACTTTTAATTGGGAGCGAACGGAAGTGTCCTTATAACTCCAATATCCATACAGGCACACACATAATAACCTACCCCAAAAATTCAACGGGTTTTATCTAAAAAGAGTGTTTGATAGAGAGAATTACGATCGGTTAGGCTATGTGGTGACGTCATTGATGACATCCACCCTTTTAGCCCTAACCACACGTTTGTCAACTTTTATACAATTTGGACCACATCCTAACGATGCATATGGATAATTTTTGCATAGCGCATGGAGACGATTCCCATATTGTTAAATGTAGTTTCGTCATATTTTTAATACCAAGTGTTCAAACTCACTGAAATTTTGATAAGCTTGAGTTCTAGGCTTCTAGTTTTCCAGTTTTCCGTAATAACTAATATGATCAAAATTAAACGGAATATTTTTCTTTACGGTACCACTCCTAACTCTTGTGTTCTATACATTTCAGTATAAAACACAAGTTTTTATCTACTTTTCAGGGATAGAAGTCGGATCCGTTATTAAAAAAAAAATATTGTGTAACCCTGTTCAGTGATGCATACTGCTTGCAAGATATATTTTCACTCGTCCACATTTCTGATCACCATATTTCAAATATATTTTTAATTAAATTTGGATTTCCTAACTTAAAAACGACTTAACCGATATTGATGAAATTGAGATATGTCCAACTTGGAGGTAGTAGGGTCTATGTTATAATATCAGATGTTTTGACGGAATAAGGACTTCTTATTTTCTTTATTCATTCCACGAAGGTTATCAACAAATCAAAACAGTCGATAAAAGTTCACCACTATGGCTCACCATTCAAGAAGAACATTGAGTTAACCGTTTTAACTCGGAGCTCGTGAACCAATAAACATTTAAATGTAATAAAAGCTATTTCAATTCTGAAACAATCTTTGTGCGAGAAATAAATCTGCATTTAGAATAGTACTAGAAATGTAAGCGAAGCCAAGAAGCTCAATCTTGTCTGCAAGCACCGTACGTTTTACAGCGGCGTTGAATGGGTCACGGCTAAGATTTCCCTCCGGTCATTTGGGATTCATGGAAGGAATTGTAGCCTCAAGGAACATAAAGGACGCCGGAGGCTTTTTCTAATAGAAACTTTGCTATACCGCGGAGAATATACGACAGCGCCTTTCTACTTTGCTTTTTGTTTTACTTACATTTATTACAGCTTTACAAAGATGCTAGGCAAGTACTTAGTTCTTTCTTGTAGCGCGTTCTAGAGATATTATTGTTTAGCAGGTATGAAAGCTTCCCGTTTCTCGTTAAGAAAACAAGCTTGCACCGACGTGAGATAACTTTACAGTGATTTATATTGTCTTTCATCGTTAGGCGGCTTTGTACTAGTTGTGCGGTATTTACATACACATTGCGCTCGTAAAGGATTTGAAATTTGCATCACTACGAAATAAATAAAGAAAGAGAATTGAACAAAACTGTTTTCATTTTCCAATTGTGTTGGCTGCAGTTATCTTTTAATTGTAGGCTTTATTTCGTTACTCTTTCATGTGTTTTAAAATGCTCGAAATTATTGGCAGCTTAAAGTTACAACGTTGATTATTATTACCAGCGAGGATGATAAATATTAAGAGATTATCTTTGAGTATAAATAATGTTACGGCTTAATATAATTCGAAGTAGGGTGACCCAGGTGTGATTCGCGCTCCCCACTCCCTATAGATCACTAAGATTGATGCGAGCCCTAGCTGTAAAATTGAATAAAAGGCACGCATCGTCCTTATTTTCTGTTGTATATTACAAAGTTCCAGTACTGTATTTTTTAAGTAAATCAAAACAGAGTGTACCGATACATAAACAACCTTAGTTCTGATTATTGTTTTGTTTACTACAACGTTGAGGAGCTGAGATACGAATCAAAACATAATATGCAAACTAAATTGTTTGAGACGAAATTGAATTATTAAATGTATCACTGCCTAGTTGACCGCGTGGTGCAAATCTTTGCTTTAGATTCTAGACGTCCTAGTTTCGATTCTCGTGCGGAAGTTATTGCGTTTTACTCAAAACTAAATGTTAAGTTTGAAGTCTGGAATTTTACCCGGTGGATGGCTATAGGTTCACCTTTCGTTTACACCTCCGCCTACCCCTTTTTGGGGATATGGAGGCAACGCTTTTCACGATGTAGAGATATTTTGAATAATTATAAGTATTTTAAAAATAATTAATAATATAATTGCAAAAAGAAATAAGAAAGATGACAGAGATAAGTCACGATCGATATCCTGCCTGCATTATCATAGATATTTAGGATCGAGAGTATATACACCTTTAAGTGTTTATTGTCCAATCAATTATTATTAATTCATGTGGGTATTTCTTTGTACTGCCACACCATTTATTTTAAGATCGTTATAACAATGAATAAGAGTGCCCTCTTATAAGTAGGTATCTACAACATAATTCCATTGAAGAATTCCCCATTTAGTAAAGCTTTAGAGACGACTAGCTCTCTAGAAGATTTAAATGTCTGCTATTGATATTTGAAGAAAACTATAATATTGTACTCACCCAGCTTTTCTAACAGCGCCTGTGCAGTTGAAGGAGGCGGCCGCCGCGCCCGTCTGCTTGCCTTTGTACGGAGAGTTCATGGCGCTTTCCCCGGCGTCGTCCTCGTCTGACACAGCGGTCGTCAGGGACATGCGATCATCGTCCGATATCTGTACAGATAAAAACAGATATAAATAAACTAAAATTAAAAACATAACAAGCGGAACCGACTTCCAACACTGAAATGTATAAAATAACCTGTGAAAGTTTTTTTATATGTTTTTTGAGTTCTTAGAGAAGCACGACATAATATAATTCAAAGCAAGTGAAACAGCCGGCAGAAAACTGTATAAAACACTTTTAAATAGGTACAGTTACTTTCATTGGTAAATGTAGGCAATTATGAATGTTGATTATTTATTGGTGACTACCGTTTTTAGTATTAAGAGGCCGGAGAGAGGAGATTTGGTCTTACTTAAATACATAACTTTGTACAGGATGCAATAAAAAAAACACAGGCCTGATGTATATCAACGAAATATAAATAGGTACTTCTACCCCGTTGGGTGCCGGTCTAGAGTTGTTCTTTCCCATATCTGTCCTTGATGTGGGCAGCAGCGCGTTCTAAAGAACTGCCATTTTACTCACTTCACCAAAAAATAAACCCTTAATGAGAATGCTATATGGTGGATATATTGGACGATCCGGCCGATGCAGTACACTACTTCTCTGAAAAATAAAAGAGTGTAAAATCATCAATGTAAAACAAACGCCTCCTCTAATAGGATAATGGTTTGCCATAATCCGCCTGCCTGGCAGTCGTCTTAGAGATCGCAGTAAGATTACAGTTCTTTAGAATGCGCTGCTGCCCACCTCATATTTGCCACATCAAGGGCAGATATGGGGAAGAACAACTCTAGCCCGGCACCCAACGGGGTAGAAGTACCTTTTTATATTTCATTGATATACATCAGGCCTGTGTTTTTTTATTGCATATTGTACAAAGTTGTGTATTTAAGTAAGACCAATGGCCTCTTTATACTAAAAATGGTAGTCACCAATGAAAGTAACTATACTCGTACATATTTAAAAGTATTTTGTACTGTTTTCTACCGGCTGTTTCGCTCGATTTGAATTAGATTATGTCGTGCTTTTCTAAGAACTCAAGAACTATATAAAGTATTCGTTATTTTATTCCACGATGTAAAGAAAGATGGGATTTACACATAACTAGGCACATAAACAATTTTTATTCTTTTAATAATATTTCAGCGATTTCTTTACGTGTGTTATGTTATATATATATATAAAAGTGTTAGGTACTAACCTAACACTTTTATGGTATACAAAAAGAAATTTTATATATTTTTAATGTGAATCACTTCAGCAGTCGGCCTTAAAACAGGTATAATTACACAAAAGTATAAAATAGGTATATGTACTTACACGTTAGGTAAATTTAGTACTTATAATATAAGTGTATCATAATGTGTGATGGATGAAGTAAGATTATAAAACTAACCGAGTTAGAACACTAAATTCATGTCAGTTAGTAAAAACTGCCAATTACCCCTTGCGCCCAGTGGTTCGACTACGGGTAATTTCTTTTCCCGTTAAACCCATGATATTATAGAATACCTTTATAAAAAAACATAAGGTAAAATCTATCGTAGATCGAAGTTTTCAATGTCTATTCAGTGTTTAACTTCCTAATGATCTAAGAGTCAAGAAAACAGTACCTACATAAATAATAAGATATCTACATATTTAAGACGTAATGTGACCACTAAGATTGTCTACCTAAACCTTTATAACGGGTATCATTTCATCCCAAAACGATAAAAAGATCTTAACAACGCATAATAAAGATTAGGTGCGGCTTATCTTGGGCCCATAATAGCTGAAGTTTTTTAAGATTTTCGATACATTTTCTATCGTTTTAACTTTTATGTTTATAGTTACTTATTACTTAGTTACATAAATGTTCAAAGTTATTAATAGTAACTTGATTTCTATTAAATTATATTCATTGTTAGTTCAAAATGGTTAAGTTTTATATAATCCAGAACATTTCAATCTAGGCGACGACGTTCAAGTGTCGTTACAGCAGTTTAAGGAAAGGTATGCATAGACCTGGTACATTTACGGGGTAACGTAGTTTCTCCCCTAACCACCCTCATTTCCACCCTAGAAATTGTTGCCCTGCCTCTTAGGTATGCAGCTAGGTGCTCGCAGAGCAAGAACGAGTGTTAAACGAGACTGCTTTATTACTTTCAGTTGAATTTTTTTCTCAAGAAAATTATTCTCACATTTTCAAATATAAGAGAAGAAATTAGAAATATAAGAGCTCCCTCTGTCAAAGAAGATGTGAAATTCAGTGCGCATTTTCTCTCATTCACTGTCAGGAATTTACATGAAACGTCTCAATTATCTTATGAGGTTACGATACGAAGCTTAATGTTTATTGTGGAATCAACGCCAACATCTTTGATGTTTTTTTACTTATTTTTCTATTACCAATTGTTTCGACTTAAATAATAAATGTTGGCTATCGGAACATGCTCATGAAGCGGGAATCGAATTTAGCATGCGAAGGTGTTTGTTAATCATGTATAGAAATATTTTAAAGTTAGTTTTTAATGTTAAACAAGTTCCATTCATAAATAAAATTATTACATAATAGTGGAAGGTGTCTCTTGCGCTTTTGATCACGACACAATGTAACAGGAAAAGAGTTGCTTTGAGCCTCGTGCAACCCACGGCCGCGGCGGCGCGCTCTCGCCTCGATGGCCCTTAACGCCGTGCGCCCTCACCTCAGTTTGTCACAAGAAAAAAGAATATACACGTGCTACATTTTGTTTATAAATGGAGTGTAGTGAGGTATCAGCAAATGTTCTAACAAAGTCAGCCGTAAGGCGTTAGAACATTTCATAAACCCATCGATAGCTCACAAACTCACTAAATAGGCTGTCCTGCATGTAGCGGCCCAACCTTGGTACATCAGGTAAGCTCTTGGGTTGAACTTGGCAAAGTCTGGAGAGCAAATCTGTTTGGAAGGCCGTATAGGAAGGACGATATCAGTCATTTAGATATCGCAGGCTAGACCCAGCTAAAACATCCCAGGGAGAGTTGATGCTCTCATACAGGCGTAGTCATAAAACAAAAGTTAAATTTCCCTACAACACTATTTAAAGCATAAAATTGTATGCTGATAGCGTCGTCAAGCAACAAGCCCTACCCCCGAATCAACGCCGAGGTTGAGGCATAGTGCGTATCACCAAAGCTACGACGGGAATCACCCGAATTCTGTGATAAATATGTTGACTAGTCCATCGCTGTATCATGCTGGATGGTTGCTGTTTAAAAGGTGTCCAAGAAGTAAAATTACGAATGGCAAGCCGGAATGTAGAAACGATGGCTGGCAGAGTTAGCGGTTGTTACTCACAAAAAATAAGAATAAATGTGGCCTTGTATGCTGGAGACTAAGTGGAAGGGAATGATATCTCGATGAATTGGTAACAGATTCCAGTTTTGCTTTGTACATAATTTTTTTTACATTAACAAAATACTACAAACTAATACTACAGCTACTACAATAAAAGCATTTATATCCTTAAATTTGATTCTATTTCTCTTGCATGGCATAAAAATTTAAGTATATAACAAGGATTTAGGTAAAATTTACCGTTGAACAAAGACCTCTCCCTTTGAAGGAGAGGGAGAGTTGCCATAATCCCCACGTTTGGCAGGCGTCTTGGGGATCGTAGTTTAAGACGACACATAAAATTTCAGGTGTCACATAGCTAGTCACATAATCAGCAGTAGAACGCGGCGAGCTGGCGAAAAAGAATAGCGCTAATGGTGGCTTTGAATGCAAAAAGACATATTTTTGAGGCGTTGGGTGCTGATCGAACAAACAAGAAAATGTTTAATATCTTAGAAACTGTAAAAAAAATATATAACATATGTTCACCTTTCCACACTTTTAAATAAAAACGCAATAGTAACGCAATAGTAACAGTAGCCACACCTGACAGATAAATCTATCGAGAAAAATTTCATCAATCCTGTTTGTGGCTTTAATTTGAGTATTACATCCATAAATTGTCTTAGTGATTAACATGATTTTTTTTATTTTATTGTGACGGAACAAGCTCGAGTCCCACCTGATGTTAAGCGGACTAACCTTTGCCTACAGGTGACGAATTTTTTAATTTGCCCTGCGCCCGTCACCTTGAGACATAGTTGTTAAATCTCATGTGCAACTTCACTGGCTCTCAAGGACTGCTGCCGGAACACACCGTTAGTTGCTTGGCGACAGATTTTCTACTTGAGGGTGGTAGCTAGCCAGACGGGCATTCGCAAAATGCCCTACCACCATGCGGTGAAGCTCAAGTCGGCGGTGAGGATCAAACCAGGGACCTGCGGCACGGCAGTCCATAGCTATTACCGATCGGCTATCATTACTTCAAAAATATATAAGTTTGAGAGAAAATTACATAAATGTAGATGATATTTCAACTTTTTTTTTGGTATGGAGGGTAGTTCTTCAGTGGGGGCTACTGCCCATCTTGTATTTTTCCATGCGTCACTTGCTACGACTTCCACAGAAAGATACGAGTATGAAGGATGTAATTTTAACCTGGTACGGTGGATCTTCTAATTATATCATCGTGAATTTCTTATGGATTAACATTGTTTTTGACTGCCTCGTTAGTGCGGTCGCGAAAGTACCGTTTTACTTTCTCAGCGTCCTGACTTCGATTCCCGGGTCAGACAGATATAGGATTATCTGACAAAGTATTTAAAGTAGTAGTCCGGAATGGATCAGTGACAGGTAGTTGAATGGGCAATGGCAATGGGCTCACCCCCTATTACGTAAGACGATAATATGTCTGGTGTGGGCGTTATAATAATAATGTACAAGTTATATGTTTCGTGTTTTATTTATTTTAAGTTATACTGCGTTATTGTTTCAGAACCAGCTTGGACCTAGATTAGGTCTCATTTAAAATTTTTATAGCTAGTGATGACTTGTCATAGGCAAAATGGGGTCTTGTAGTGTTAGTGTTATGAGACGCCCACCCTTTGACATATATGTTTTGTTCCTTTAAAACAGAGGGTGACTCTATCGCTTTCAAATGTATTATCATATTACGAATATTTGGTTATAACAATATATTTTTGTCTTTTAACAGTTTTAATTATTTACTATTTGTTCAAACGTAAAAAGAGAATTAACAAATTTAATTTCTCATATTATGCCCGATCAAAAGCTGCTCTGTTTTTATTTTTTATCTAAGTACTCTACTTCGGTTTAACACAGCCTACGCACAAAACACAACGTGATTTCTCGGCACGTGCCGCTGCTGAACCGGAACGGAACCTTAAGGAAAAACGTGTTACCAACTCTATACAGGACCGTTTCCTACAAACACCGTTGTGAATATGTTATTTTTTCCACAACCAACTCCAAAGTGCAAAGCTTAAACTCTTTTAGGACCAGTAAGTTCTAACCGGTGCGACTAGTGAGGTGAAATTACAAGTACAAGTAGAAACCTATACATACAATACTAACGGATTAAAAAAAATAGTACCCCTACGTTTGATAAGTTGATGTCCCCTTTGTAAATTACGTTGTGTATACAGGGTTACTGGTGAAATGCTAACAACCTCTTAGTGTTGACTTCTGCTTGTCATAATAAACATACATGTTTTTTTTATTTTTTGTGTTTGTTTATTTGTATTTGACGGACCAAGCACGTTTTACATTAAGAGCGCTCGAACTTAAAAATAAAATTAAAAAACCTGTTTAAGTGATACCGCCACAATTTCTTTTTTATTTTAAAGGATATTTGCTGACATTATGTTTGGAATATAATTTCTTCATTAAACGACGGATTGTGGACTCTGCAGGATGGCCATGAACGCCATAAATTGGACGCAATGCACGGAACGTTAGGCGAATAGAGTACTGATTTTGATAAAAAATTTTAGAAGCGCATAGTGTTCCACGTTTAAATGTCACGACTAAATATGTGTTCGAGTCAAATTTGACAGCTATCGCTTTACCATGATGGCCACTATGCGCTGTCAAAGTTTACGTGTCCCTATTAAATGAAAACAAAAAAAAAACTCCTCAGAATGTTTGTTAGGACTAGCAATATTCAACCCTAAGAGGTTGTTAGCATTTTATCAATAACCCTGTATACTTATAACACACACACGCATTGTATAGTTACGTTGGAAGGAAATTTTGCTCAAGTTCGCCTGGCAAATAGAAATTGCTCTCAAGAATAAAATCTGTTGCCAAGCATCTAACGGTGTGTTCCGACAGATTTCATTGAGAGCCAGTAATTCTATGTTAAACCTTCCCACCATACTCTCTTGTCAACGGTGAGATTGCAGCGGAGGTTTCTTGAGATGACACCGGCTAGCTCAGAGGATCTACTCGACGTCACAAATGTGCTTAAAAATAAAGTTAGAGGAATTAATTGAGAGTAGATAGAAAACACACGAAAAATATTATAAGAATTTGTTGTAATTAGGTTTGATTTACTGATAATAAACAATTATAAATTATAGCTAATCTCACTTAGTATTAAAATTTCTGGCAGTTAGTAAAGGTTACCATTTCAATTAGACACATTGCCGCTGCTCTATGGTCAGGGGCAGAATACACAAAAACACAAAAGCGAGATGCGGTAATTATTATAAAATTTTAATTTCGTATGTGAGTATGAAGAATGTATATGGACAGTGGCAAAATATGAAATGAGGTTTTAATGAGATGAAAGAGTTTACTTGTGTCACAAAAAAATGGTAAAAGGGTAAGTTGTAAATTTTTTTTTTTTTTTGATGTGACATGAACTTGATGTAAATGCCATATCTTGTTAAAATTTTAATTTTATTGTAGCCCTAAAGCCCTAAAAAATAAAAACAATAAAATCACGACAACGATGTTTTGTCCCTGTGACCACGATCACTGTAAAGTGTTTGAAACGTCGAGACAAAAATAATGATAAACATACGCGATTTAAACCGTTTAAAGTTGTTTAATTACTTAATCAATTATCAATTTGACAGATGCTATTTTGATGTATTAAAAGCTTTTTTTTAAAAGATAAGACAGTCTTTTGTGCCCCTATATTACCCATATATTGTATTCTATTTTCTATCTATTGTAGATCTCTAATATCTGAATAATGTAACCTTACTAGCTGGGATAAATACACAGCTATCGACATATATACATATAAGTCATATGTTAGATGTCATCATCTCCCCATCCATGTCCCAACTTATAGCTAGGTCGGTACAACATTTGTTTATTAAGTTTTTATAAAATGTTTTGGCTGCAGTTTTAAATCAGGTATCCTTTTCACCCTCAGCTCTTCGTGAATACACATTTCGTCACAAGTAACAAATTGCACTGCGCCCGTCACCCTGATACATACAGTTGGTAAGTCCCATGTGCTTGTAATTTTACTGACTCTCAAGCACTTCTGCCGTAACACACTGATATGTGCTTGGCTACAGATTTTCTACTTGAGTGGTAGCTAGCCGACAAGCATTCTCAAAATGCCCTTCCACCATGCGGTGAATGAGCTTCACCGCATGGTGAAAGGGCATTTTGCGCGCAAGGTTGCTGTCGGCGGGCCCCTACTTCACCATCGAGATCAGAGAACTTATCCTATTATAATTCCGTATTGTTAGCTGATTGATCAATTATCTAGCTTTTGGGTGTTTAGCGATAATCCCCTTTCGACGGAGCGACTAGCACGTAGTCCGAAGGTAGGTCGTTCCCGCCTAAAACTCACGTGCCTAAAGCTGACGGTGGAGATCGAACCATGGACCTGCGGCACGGCAGTCCATGGCTATTACCGCTCAGCCATCGTTCCTTAAATAGTAGTATAGCCACTTTCTTTCTGTTCATAAAAGCACTAAGATGATAAAGGGCCCTGCTGTGCGCATAAAGTTTTATCGTGCTCTCCGAGCGCTGCCAATAAGTCTTTATGATCATCAAGGATTACTTATGATTTTATACAAAACTTCTTCATTGTCTGGCTATGTTTGTAAATTAATTCTAGGTTTCTAGGTTATCAGCGTAGTATTTTGTACAAAAAAGCTCTCGCTTGCAACAGAATTTCACTTTAAAAACATATTTAACTCAATAACTTTTGATGCTTTGGATTTAATAGACATATATTATTCTAATACGCAAATAAAAAGTAAATGTGTAATATTAGTCAAGGTAAACTTAATATTACTTAACATCCCGGTGCTTGCTTAGGCAGAATTCCACCCTGTCCCCCTATATTCCTGTGCCAGTAGTAAGAAGATACAAAAGTAGATATACCACAGAAGGTGAGCAGCAGCGTCTTACTCGTTTTCAAAAGACGCTAACTTTCACTGCGATACCCAAGACGACTGCCAAGGGTGGGGATTATAGTGAACCTTCTATAATGAGGGAGTACTTTGTTCATTAGTGGGTGTTATGGCTGTTGATGTTAAGTTATCTAAAAATCATAGAGGCATTGTTTAGCGGCAAAAAAAAAGAAAAATTCCACCTACTGAAAACCTCAAAAAGATGTTTTATAATTCGGTACAAAATTATAAGTCACCACTTAATTATACAGAACACTCACACGGCGTCAATCAGCCAAATCCCACACGCTCTACGACAAGCAATACAACGCAAATAGATCAGCAAAACGGTTCAACTATCGCTAGATGTAACAGCAATATATGTAGCTATTTTAGAATAAAAATAATGCACCCATCGAATTTGAGCTTCTCACTTAAGTAAAAATAAAGCCTGCATCGAAACCGGACCCGTACCATGAAAAATAATTAATTCACCGACACTAGTACCGCACCAATAATAAATAATTACCTCATCGAAATTTGTTACGAACAAGAAGCCTTTGTTAAAATAGTATAAAAATATGGTTACGCAGGCAGCCGTAAGGGCTGAAACAGACAAACACAATTAATAACGGTGTTAAATTCTCGATATTGCTTACTGACAGTATTAATCTTAATTTTCGTGATGTTACAGACTTGTTTGTCTTGCTACATATAACTTTACTTAAGAGCATAAAATTACTATTCGAGCACTTTATTATACCTTCCCTATGAATCTATTAATCAAAGGTAATGGTAGGTGCCCTTGGGTTGCCAGAAGTGGTTCATGTTACCCCACCCCCCAACTCTTCCTGTAGGTGTCATAGGAGGCGACTAAGGGAAAAATACCTGAAGGTGGGCAGTAGCGTCTTGGAACTGCGATATTACACTGCGATCCCGAGCCGCCTGCCAAGCGTTGGGATTATGGAACCCACCCCTCTAATGGGGAGGCTGTGTTCAGCAAAGTACAATCCGGCTGATAAGTAATGTTGGTAGGTAGAGCTACTTAATATTATTCATTTCGAGATAGCCACATCCCTGACGTAAATATACCGATTCTGACCAAATGAATCTCCTTATTGATTGAAGTTCTCTTGAACTTCAATCAATAAGGAGATTCACTTCATTGTAAGTCGTCCACAACATAATAAAATCGCATAAGGTACCCGTACCTACTATTAAAAGCAAGTAGGTACTTATGTGTGTGATATGTACTGAAATTAATTATTGAATCAAACACCGCTTTTGTTAATTGGAACGTTGTTAAACGAATAGTAGGCTTGTTGAATTTAAATGAAATATGTGAATTTGGGTTAACCGAGCTTTTCGTAGATAAATATTGAAAAAAAATAATAATGTTTTCTACTTAAGTTTGGTACTTACGTTTATAGCGAGCAAAAATTTCAAAGTTTAAACAATTATAGGCATTATCTTGAATCATTACAGAAATCCAATGCACATATATTATGATTCCAGAAGGTGACCACTGAAACTATGAAATATGAAAGATTACGTTAGCCCGTAATAATTGTATTATATTCAATATGTTTAAAAATATTTGGTATTAACTTATTCTCCAAATCACGCAATACGTGATTATTTTATAAAGTACAATAGACAATCTAAATATAACATATATATATATATTGGGTATACATTTTTGGGCTTTATACGCAATATGTATGAATTTCTATTTATCGCCATAGAAGTTAGGGATTTTAAACAATTTAAAAGAAAATAGATTATCGTACTTGAAATTCCATGAAATCCTTTCTTAATTCACCGCCTAGACTTTCTTGGTAAATCTTTACGTCGTCTTATGTAGTTCTAGGTTCACATAGAATTATCAGGACCTAAACTGCGTTGATTCAAATATATAATTAAATCTGGTCTACGTCAATGTAGCTCAGTTGGTAGTATGATTTTCCCCGAGACATTTGGACCAGTGTCTAATTAGAATTGTAATAAAAATGATTTAATTTTGTAATGTGAACACCAGTGGCATTATTGTCTCAATGTAATGGTAATGGAGATGAACTTGATTTTCCTTTACGATGGTAATGCAGATAAATTCATTTCCACATTCGATCTGAAGAATTTGCTTTATTTTCATACAACTTGTGTATAACTTGGTTGGTCATGAATTTGGTGATCAAACAAAGGTAAACAAATGTAAATATATTTCATACATTGTTTTAGGACATTGCATTGAATATTTTTTTTAGTCTGGCTGTATGTTTTTATTAACAAAAAACTACGAACTATATATACTATATACAGCTACAGCTACTAAAATGAAACCATTTAGACAACCTAAAAGTAATTGCAGACTCATAGGCAGTCCAGTTCAGTATATAGTCCAGAGCGCTTGACCGAAGCATTGCAATTCAATGGGGTTATGCTGCCAGCTGGTAGTAGGCTGGAGCATTAGGACTGCTTGTGAGTCTGCAATGACTTATAGGTTGTCTAAATGCTTTTATTGATTACAATAAAATCATTTAGACAGCTATTAAGCTGTAGTACTGTATATAGTTAGTAATATTTTGTTAATAAAGGCATACCACTGGTGACAAAAAAAGTGCTCATGTACTCAAATAGTATCATTCGAGCAGCAGCAGTAATTCTTGTAAAAGCAGTCCTACCATTAATGCCTTGCAAAATTCCTGTTGAAGCAAGCTATCTGTTACTGTAATAGCACTTCTTCGATAAACTCTTGCTTGTGAAAGACATTTGAATCATGATTCTAGTCGACATGACCGGTAATCAGGTTGCGGTCCCTTTTACAACGTACGAAGCTAGATTCGCCCGCGTGAATTTATTTATCTATCTTGAGAATTACTATCTTAAAAACCCGTTCAGCCAGAATGTGGTAAGGAACAAACACACACAAATATTAATATTATAATGTATAGAAGAATCCTTTTCTAAAAATTGGTGCAGTGGTTAATGCTAGAAGATGTATAAATCTGCCAACATGGTGTGTGCCGACGACAATACTGGAAAGTCAGATCCTATTTTCATTGTAGTCTGCTACCACCTTCAACGGCAACATTACTTCATAAAGCTATATGATAACTAAAAGCCTTAGTAATAATCGCAACTAATAGACGGACAAAGTTACTTTAAAATACACTTCTGGACACATCTATTGGCCCACCTTAGAGTTTAGGTTTCGATGGCCCCTACCGAAATATGATTGCTAGATTGAACAAAAACTGTTGATGCAGTTTTAAACCTGATACATATTACCATCTTTTTCGATCGTATTGTTTTAAATTTGAATTCAGAATACCATACGACATGGAGCTACGCCTAACAAGTCGGATATGCGCCTTGTTAAAGGCAATTGATTTTTGAATAAAAAACATGTTTTATCAAATAAATGTTTAATTTAATAACGCGTGTTGCCTCCATGGGCATCTACCACAGCTCTCATACGATTAGGCATAGAGTTTATCAACCGCTCTATGAAATTTTGAGGGATCATCTCCCATTCCTCTTCTATGGCAGTTTTCAACTCCTGCATCGTCTGGGCAACTGGCTGACGAGCCGTAACACGTCTTTTTAGCTTGTCCTACATGTGCTCAATAGGGTTCATGTCTGGGCTTCTGGCTGGCCAGTCCATAACTGTGATGTTCACATCCCGAAGATATTCCCTGACGATGCCGGCCGCATGGGCTCTTGCATTATCATGCATAAAAAGGAAATTTGGGCCCACATAGTCCGCGTATGGTATCACGTGAGGTTCTAAGCACTCACGAATGTACCTTTCAGCATTTAATGTTGGCAGCCGTGGTCCTGTAACAACCTCAAGTTGAGTTTTGCCGCTCGCGGATATACCGCCCCAGACAGTCCATGAGCCACCGCCATAAGCAACCCTCTCTTCAAAGCAGCATTGTGCGAAACGCTCTCCCTTACGTCGGTAGACCTTCTTCCTTCCATCATTGCCATGTAACACAATTTTAGACTCATCAGAAAAGAGTACACGGCTCCAATCTTGCTGTGTCCAATTTAAATGACTGCGTGCGAAATGAAGGCGCGCTGTTCGGTGGGCTCGCGTTAGTTTGGGCCCGTTAGCTGGCTTGTGTGGTACCATATCGCGTTCTTTCAACCTTCTCCGAACAGTTCGAGCGCTCACAGATACTCCGTGGAAGTCGCGAAGTTGGTTTTGTATCTCAATGGAGGTAAGGTGACGATTTCTCAAGCTGGTCGTCACGATGAATCGATCCTGCCTTTCAGTTGTGACCCGAGATCGTGGCCTTCCTTGGCGACGAACAAAGCCGCCAGTCTCTAGGTACCTCCGATAAACATTTCGGACCGCAGATCGACTTAAATTAAGTTGAGCACTCACGTTTCCTTGGCTGTGTCCGGCCTGAATAAGTGCCACAGCTTGGGCGGCGACTTCAGGTGAAGTATCCATAGATTATTGATAGAACCTCACCTTAATGTTAAGAATAAGTAATGTTTGTTGCAAAACCAAAGATATCAATCACTTTTTCAAGAATTAAATCCAAGTAAACCAATAAAACCAAGTTTTCTTAGTATTCGATTGTTTGATATCAACAAACAGGCTCCAAATTGTCTTTTGTTTCTTTAAATTCTGTGTTCGAAATTCAAAAAAAGACTATTGAATGAAATTGTGAATGTGCCAGGTTCAAAACTGCATAAAAACTTTTTGCTCGACCTAATATAAAATTTTAGCTAGGACCGAACGAAACTGAAAATACAAGGTGGGCCAATAGATGTGTCCAGAAGTGTATATAATATTCTGCAGGGATTATTCCCATGGACGCTCTCTAGTTTTAGTAAACTAAAGTTTCAAAACTGTCCTTGAGTAGGTATTGCTTTAAATTAAATTGCATTTAGTAATAGTAATTCCTGTTTGGCACTTCAAAGCCTGTTACTGTGAAACTCTGCTTTTACCAGGTGCAACATAAATACTGTTCAAAGTAAGGTATAGTTCGTTGAAATTCATGGATGTGGAATTAACTTTCCATTAAACGTATTCGGGTCTGTTAAATTATAAATAGTTTTTACCTCAAAAGCTCAGAAAGGTATTGTTTGTCATTCGAAATCTGCGTGGAAAAATGCTTTTTTCCGCTAGCGTGGAAAAGGACTTTAAAATTCGAATATCATTAAAATCCCAGAAAATGGGCGTTAAAATATGCACAATTTTATTGAGCGTTGCGGCGCTCAGTAATTTTGTATATCGTACCTTTGAAACCTTAGGTACGTTCAGGATTCTATATGTTGAACTACTCGCTTCCTCAGGTTTCAATAAAAGTACTCCGCCAAATAACAAATACTGTATCAGCCGGATTGTCCACTGCTGAAGACAGCTACCCCCATTGAAGGTTTTTGGAGGTTGCCATAATATCCACGCTTGGCAGACGTCTTGGGGATCGCAGTTTAAGATATCGGTTCTTCAGAAGGCGCTGCTGCCTACCTTCCAGAATTTTACCTTTAGTCGCCTCTTACGACACTCACAGGTAGCAATGGGAGGAGGGGTGACATTCTAATCCAGCACCCCACGGGGCAACCTCATCAACCTTGGATAACAAATAACTATTTAAAATAACATAGCTAAGAGATGAATTTTCTCTTCTACAACAATGACATCATTTCCAAACAGAAATTATCTTGTTCGTCCATTTGAGACTGTTTTTATAATAAGATTGAAAGGAAAAACTAGAACCATGACTAATAACAGACCTGTTCACTCACGAAGGTTTTATTTCTACGATAAATTATTATTGCGCATCTGTACGGATAGACCGCGTTTGTACGCTAGCACTACAACTACTTGTCTAAGCGTGGGTTTAAATGCTAATGATACATACAGTAACACAATAAAATGTAAACTATGATCATAAAGGTAGGCAGTACTAGTTGCAGCTATACTCAAAATATATCGAGAGGCGCGCCTTCTGCCACCATAATTATATCTACCGCCAAACAATAATGATCAAATTATTATTGAAGCAGTGATGGCTCAGTGGCATTGACTATGGACTGCCGCGCAGCAGGTCCATGGTTCGAATCCCGCCCAGAGCTTGAGCTTCACCGCATGGTGGAAGGGCATTTTGCAAATGCCCGCCTGGCTAGCGACCACCCTCAAGTAGAAAATCTGTCGCCAAGCACCTAACGGTGTGTTCCGGCAGCAGTCCTTGAGAGCCAGTGAAATAACAGGCAAAATGAGACTTAACAGATATGTCTCAAGGTGATGGGCGCAGTGCAGTTCGTCACTTGTGATGAAATGCATCTGTTATAGGCAGAGGATACCACTTAACATCAGGTGGACCTCGCGCTTGTTCCATCACAATAACATAAAAAAAAAAAAAAAAAAAATAATGTGTTCCGGTTGTTGAAGAATATGGGTCGGCACCCATATCCCATAGGAAATAACAGGCACATGAGACTTAACAAACTTTATGTCTCAGGGTGATGGGCGCAGTGCAGTTCGTTAACTGTGACGAACTGCATCTATATACTATATGCATCTATATACATATAGCATAAAAAATCTTGCTTTGCTCCTGACTTCTAAAGAAGAATTAAAATTATTTTCTTTGAACTGGTTTCGAACCTTGGTGTTTAATAGGGCGAAGACAATGTCGCTCTGTATTCACACTTCTTATTTGTTCTCTTAATACGGTTCTCAAACATAAGTACAAACGTTAGGTCAAATTCAAACCATGACTTATTAAATCATTATCACCGTTGCTCTGATTGGAAGAACATGTCCTGCAAAGGAGTGAGCGGTCGCGGGTTAAAACTTCGTACAAATAGTGTTGTTTATTACGTTTTGTTTTTCTACATACTCGTAAGTATTACTCACGAAAAGAAAACTACTCAAATATCTAATACAATAAGTACAAATAGCTACGACATACATAATACACGCTCATATTCACATATTCTACTTCATTATAATATTCTTTTCAACAGGTAGGGACGAATGTTATCTAAAAATAAGCGTGTATTATCGTAGCCCGGAATAGGTGATAAAGAAAATATAATAAAAGGCCTCATTAGCGAAAGGAAATTGCAATTTCCACAAGAAGGAAACTAAAATAAGGTCAAAATGTTAGCTATCTTTCAGTGGCATTATTCCTCGGTGGTATTGTTGGGGTTTACGGCTATCGCTGGTTGTCACAATAACCTCGAAGAATAATGAGTCACGTTTATGGGTATTATGTATGTATAGAGCGGGTGTGCTAGAACTCACCTTTCTAAGAAATGCTTCATTGCAGGTCTGAGCTGTACCCTTCCAGTGATAATGACGATACCTCACATTGCCTAGTAGTCTTGTGCCGTGTAAGATAGATACTTCATAAACTATGCGCCGTATATTCAAAACGTCAGTACGTTTCTTGTATTTGTTCAGCTTACGTTTACGCACTATACGTTCATCTGGTTCTGAGTATTCACCTGTGCTAGTAAGGCCCTCTTCAGCCGCCCAAGCACTCAGTACACTCTCTATGAAACTGAATAACTGCTGTACATTAGGCTCTAGTTTACTGGGAATGTAGAGATAAGGCGATACAGTTTTTTTCGGCACAATTGCTTTCTCACTTGGTTCTTCCTCTGGAGGAGCAGTGACATCGTGATGTGGGCAGTTGTGAATCTTATGGTGATGGTGGTGGTGATGGTGATGATGCTTAGTTTTGCGCTTTGAATCCTTTGATTCAGAATTTCCGCTGCTCTCTCCTTTGTCAAAAGTTTCGCCACCGCTTGAATGCGAGTCACCACTGCGTTCTCTACGAGGCTTCGGCTTTCCGCTGGACGTCAAAGCAACGAGAGCTCCAGCTGCTAGACAGCAATGATGAGCAACGCAACAAAATCGAGCATCTCCTTTTCGAAGGCCCGTGTGACCTTTATGACAAAAGGACACATCTGGTACTCTCGCCCCGAGAGCAGCTAAGTGCGCACGATCAGCGCATACCTGCATCAAAAGATTCTCGCCAAAATGGACCGTCTTGTGTCGTCGTCGACGTATATGCATAAGAGAGCCGCTGCCAGCGAGAGAAGGAGGCGCCGAGGCAGAGGCGGGCTTGGCTCGAGGATCGGACGCGCGCGCACATCGAGGCGGCGGCGCGCGGTGCGTCTCCACCATCATTGGCGAGGAGCGGCGTCAGCGGCCGGCGCGCGGCGTCACCTCATCACGCGCCAGCCTGGCTCCACTACCACCCGGACCCGCTCCCGCCCCTTCACCTCCCTCGACGTCGTTATCGTTTTACTGTTTTCATCATTTGTTACACTGTTTAAAAATCATTTTGGAACCACTACCATTCACAATATTTATGTCTATACACCTAATTCTACAAGCTCGGTGGTGTAGTTTTTATATATAATAGTTTTTTAACATCATGATCATGTCATTCTCAAATCTTCATTGAAGAAAGTCATATATTTGTATTACTTTCCTATAACATGACAAAGTGAGATATTTCAACGTTTTTATGTTGAATATCATAAGCCGTTGCTTATGATGTTTATATGGAGTAATGATTCAAAATAACAACGAGTTGGCTGAAGAGATTGGATTCAACTGTAACCATTTTAACAAGTAGGCGTTAAACGGTCTGTCTGTGTTTGAAGGAGCTTGTCCCCAGAGGGGAGTGTTGTTAACAAGCTGTCAGATTTATTGCTAGCAAACCCTTTATACCTGATTATTTAACTTAGTTTTCATCGGAAGTGATAAGATGGTCGATGACCGTACATTGTCAAAACATTTGTTGTAAGTATTTCAATATATTATGACTGACAAAATGAAGGGTAAGTTAATAGAGTATGAATTATAAATATTTATAGTGATGACTTTTAGACAATTTATGTTAGACTATATCGATAGATTAAAATACATGCTTGTATTGAATCAACTTTTAGTGTGTAATTTACAACAAAGAAATTTCTTTATTACAAGCAAATATTAAAAAGGCAAATTCATATAATATAAATTCTAATATCGCCAATCAACTTAGTCGTCATCATATATTAAGTACATAGAAATGTACGTAAGAATATTAGAGGCCGGAGTTATTTTTCGGAAATAAAAGGACAAAAAGAGAAAAGTTTGAACTTTGTTGGATTGTTATTACTGCTAAGAATATAATAAATGATCTGTTAGTTGGACAGAGCGATGGTGTAGGAATGAAGGAATTACTTAGGGGCTGTGTTTAGTCGAAG
This sequence comes from Plagodis pulveraria, assembly GCA_963890685.1. Lineage (NCBI taxonomy): Eukaryota > Metazoa > Arthropoda > Insecta > Lepidoptera > Geometridae > Plagodis > Plagodis pulveraria. Next base: position 17,850,724 of record OY982952.1, read on the forward strand.
AGAACCAGAACTATAATAAAATATACAAACGCTATAAACATATGGTTTAATCGAATCATTCCCTCTAAGTCGTTTCCTTGTAATATTAAAAGTACACAAAATGCTAGAAACAAGAGTAAGAAAAACGGGCTAGACTAGTGCCAATGCTACATTTAAAATTTAGAATTTTTTTGCTATCCATTATTTGTCAGAAGTAGCATATCATAAATATTTAAAAAAGCTCACGGAGAAAAACCGTATTCACTTCGAACTACTTTAATTTTTATGTTAATTAAAACTTATAAAATGTTGTCTAAAACATTTGTTTTGTTACAAATTCGTAACGCAAATTTTTAATTAAATTTATTTCAAATATGACACTAATATCATTTTGTTAGTTGATTACTTAGGTCGTTGCTCCTAGCCTAGATATCTTTCAGCAGTGTTCCTGGAGCGTTTTAATTACGCTAATAGCCAGCGCGAACTTTTCGTAGTAAAGTAGACCATGTACCACAGTAAAGCAACATTGTATTTGGGTCTCAAATATCATATTCTTTTTAGGCAGCTAGCTTTTAGAATATACTACGGTAATTATGATTTATTTGTTTGTTATGAGTACTGAGACAGTACCTAAACGTGCATTATATGTGATCGAGCAGATGTATATGTTCGAATCTAACAAAGAGCTTAAAATCATCAAAAGTTTGTCATGTATGGTCAGATATAATAAGTATTCATACTCGCCTACATACGTTTTTTTTATATTTTTGTATGCTTGTTAGATAAACCTTTGACCACTATCTCACCTGATGGTAAGTGATGATGTGGTCGAAGATGTTGTTCAGGCTAACTTAGAATTACTGGCTCTCAAGGCCAGCTGCCGGAACGCACCGTTAGGTGCTTGACGACAGACTTGAGGGTGGTATCTAGCCAGGCGCGCATTCGCAAAATGCCCTACCACCATGCTATAACGACTGCCGTCTTAAGACAGTAGCTGGGGCTTGTAATAAATTACTTATTTCCTTCACAAATCACTTATTTCCCTCAATTCACATTCTAACCACGAAATAGTAACTTCCATCAGCTCTCATTCTACTTCTATTCTGCTTACTATACTAAGCCACCTCATTACTAACCAACGCGTGAGAAACTATCTCAAAAACTAGCATTAAAAAATTTTTTTTTTTTAACCCAATATACTCTTAATCTGAAAACTATAATTTTTTTATTTTTGTGGCATACCTACATTGAAAATAATTATCAAATGATACATCCTACTTACCTATGTAATAATGCGAACAGATATCATACAATTTAGTTGAAACGTCGAAGCAAAGACAATGTAATAGCGAACCTACCGTTTCTAAATAGCTCTACTAGGACAAAGTCACGGAGCCAAGTCATCAAGTAAAATCCACGTAGCAGTGGCTACGCAGATGTAGAAGCTCTGCTACGCAACGCTAAATTATAATTATTTTGTTACGTTTAAACTGCTGGTACATAAGACGACACTAAAATATATATTACTTTGTGAATTTATTCCATTTTCCCTATAATATCTATATCACGCATTAAGCTCACTCAGGGTGGTACTGTGTAACATACCGTAATTCGTTTAACATTTCAATTATTTAGGGGAAATCTAAACTGCACTGACTTATTTTGAATAGGCATACGAGGCAACTTATTGCAAAATGAAACATCCAATAATTTACAATTAGTGGATAACAAAATAGTTAAATTGTTATTATTAAATTGTTATTCCAATAAAGACTTTACTAAAATGGAGTAATAATTTATAGTTTGTGAGGTAAAAGTTTATTATCAAATTAATGTTTATAATGAATTTATATTGAACAAATATGCTTGTGGTTTTGTTCGTGTAACATACTATTCAGTAATAACAAGCACTCTTAAATTAATTATTCTTTAAAAAAAATTAAGAAATATACTTTATTAATACTCATTCCTATGCGTACGTGCGTTTGCTAGGGCAAAATATTTAGATATATTACATGTCATTTAAATATGTTCAGTTATTGTGAAGGTGAGTACTATATTTAGAACACATAAATAAGCTTTAAATATTTGTTTCCGTATACGTACGAAATAAAATAATTTTAACCTGCCCTTAACTTTATTTTTGAACACATTATTTGCTTATTCTACAAAAATATTGTTGTTTTTTTAATATTGAGAAATTATAGTTTTACATAATGAATTGTTAAAAGCAAATAGCATAAAATACATCTGTGTTTTATTTTATAGCTTAGACGAAGCAGAGAAAAAAATATAAAATAGTAAATATTTAATTTTGAATGGTTTCAGTTTATCGATATCTAAATGAAAGTATCATTTAAGTGTTATCGGCATGAATCAAAATGAATACAATTTTGTAAATAAGTTTATGTTGCATAAAATAGTCAACCCTTTTGGTTTAAAATTACTAATTTACAAGAAAGTACGCAGACTCTTATGATACTAGAATAGCGTGTACAATAACAATGTGATACGCATTATATCTACTGCAAAATGAAATGATAAGATTGCACGGAATGCAGAACTGAGTAAGCAATTATAGATTGGGAATGAGTCACCGTCACTGCGTGGACGTTTCCAACCAAACGCCCTGCATTGCGCCAAATTCTCATTGGTTTCATTCTGTTTGTTCTTTTAATTGGAACAACAACGGCCAGCGTTACCATAATCCATCATCATAACTTGAATTATTGTCAAGCTGTACTTATGGCTTATCAATATTGAGTTGTACAAACGGTGTCGCAAGTTCGATACATATTTACTTTTGTATTTACGTCAAAACGATCTGTCTTGCTTTGAGAGCGGAAAAAATCGTTGAAATATCTCAAATATATCATCAAAATATTATAACCGGCTGGCGTTACACCACCAGTCATGGAAAAAAATCCTCGATACTTCAACAAATTATTTTAGTTCACGATAAACCTCTTCTAACATCAAGTCGCCGCTAGTACACGCGTACAGTACACATCACTTATGCACATAATTGTCGGAAAGTCAATCGTCAATCGACGAACGATAAATCGATAACGATTAGCCTGCAATTAAGTCGCGAGTCATTTGTTTGAGTTAATAAATAAATAAGTTTTTTGAATTACATAACCAGACACGGAGTTCACAGTGAACCGATATTACGCCCAGGCGGCCTCGCTGCGACTGGAGATAGCACGCGCCGGCGGAGCCACGGAGGGTGGTTGCGATCGTCGAACTTCGTTACGATTCGGAATGAAACGATCGTATGTCCTCGGGCGTTTTCGGAGCAAGCGCGCCTGCGGGCGGGCGGCGCCCGTGTGCCCCGCTCTACTCCACCCGCCTACTACACACTATAACAATCTACTCTTTAAATTTATTTTGTTCGGAATTAACTTACATATTACATCTGATCTACACTTAAGACATGTGTAAGACCTTATTAAGCTTAATTTTATTACAGGAAACATGCGCACCGCTTTCGTATTCGAGATCACAGCTGGTAGACTTTGAATAAGCACCATTAATGTTCTGGTTTACACATGCAGTTATTTTATGACTGTGTTAGAATTGTACGTAAGATTATGTAATAAAATGATTAATGTTTATGGTTAACACCAAAGGCGCGAGGGGTTTTACTTGAAACTTCAGAGCGGATGTGACTCAAAATAAGACACATCAAAATAAAAGTTATACTCCTTTTCATGGCCGAGCTGTAGAAGTCTTTTAACAAAAATAGTGCTAAAATTTTGCGCGCTCTCTTATTATTGTGATGTAACAGATAGGGACAGATGATACTTGCAGATCGTTTACAAAATATTTTTTTCGATTAACTTGTGGTAGCTGTATATATGCGAATGTGTGTGCCACACACCTCCGAAACGGGAAAATATAGTTTATATTTTTTGTTTCTTAGTAGGTACTCGTAAATTGCCCCGAGGGGTGCCAGCCTAGAATGTTACTCCCCTATATCATCCCTTGGGTATGGTTAGTGGGCAGCAGCGCCAGCTATCTTACATTGCGATCCCCAAGACGTCTACCAAGCATGGGGATTATGGCAAATCCCCTTTAATGGGGCAGGCTGTCCACAACAGTGGACAATCCGGCTGATAAAGTACAGTACAGTAGGTATATTACTACGAGTATTTACAATGTTTTCACCGCCGATCAGTTATACCGATATATATGAAGCAAATAAAGCGGGAGGTCGTCGAAAAATGGGGTTAAATGCGAGTGTGACCAACAGGTAATTGGTGCACTTTCCGTTTTATGGATCCGAGTTCTATCCTACTCAGATCTGCAGCAATGACCTAATAAAAAGGTTACGTGCGAATTTTCCGCATTTGCTCTATTAAGCAAAGCCAAGCCACACTTTGTCCGCGTGGTGAATTGACGCACCTTGTTATCACCTACAGTTCCCCCTGAACAAAGAACTTGCAACCAATTTTCTTAACAGACCAATTTAGTTATTTAACGTAATAAGTACAATTACAATATAGGTTTGCCAAATCACATTGTCACAATAATATTACAAATGCTTAAGTTTGTGTTTTGTGTGTGTTTACCTATACCTGCTGTATAGGTGTATTTGTGTTTTCTTCACGATTCCATGGCTAAACAGATTTAAATAAAGTTTGATATAATAAATGAGATACTTTTTATCCCAATTAGTTTAGTTGCACCTAAGGGGGGTACGATACCATCTTATTTCACGTGGGTTAATCCACTGACGGAAGCCTGTAATTTCTATATAACTAAGTAAAGTGTATCCAGACCAGGCAACACCACAAAAAAATTCACAGTCCCTAAGAGTGCATAAATATGTCATTATAGCGCAGTACAGAATTCAAGTGCTCGTCGAATAAACAAATGAATCTAATATGCTATCGTATAGCCATATACCTAAATCTTCACTTGCACGGTCAACTATTTATAAAATGTTCTACCTTCAAATGAGTGATTATTATCTTTTATTAGATTACATTGGTTATTAATTATCAATTAACAAGTTAAAAACAATTCCTATCGTAAAACAATGAGTCACTTAAGTCAGTTATATAATATTTAAGAGCTTTTTTACTAAGATGACAAGCGTTAACGATTATACGTACCACTCTGGCGTTTGTGCCACTAATGACTCCGGCAAATTAAAATACGAGTAGTCTTAGCAATGTTTTGATAATGAGATTTCAGGTTCGTTTAGTTAAAATAAACTGTTTATAAAGCTATTAAAAATTATACCAAAATAGGTTTTTTCATTGCGTTAATGTCGTGGTAATACAGTTTTTAGACCAAATCTTTATAATTAGGGTAGAGGTAGGTTTAAAAACCATTGAGTAACTATTGATAATACAAAACGAACGATATCTAACAGCTGTTAGTTAACAAAAAGACGAGATATAAGTAAAAAAAGCACAAAAATTTCATGTACGAGTAAGATAAAAGCCAAAAAATAAATAGCAGATGCTAAAATCAAAAATGTATCAGAGAAACCAACGTCGTAGCCGTAATAGCTATCACCTGAACAAATTCGTTCGATTACGATATTTACAGCTCGGATTGGAGCGGCTGATCGTGCGTAAGTTAGGCGTTAGGAAAGAAATCATTTATCACATTCCCCGCTCAAACTCTGGTCACATACGCAGCGAAAATGCGATAAGCTAGTTGTGTTGACAGGTGTTCTAACTTTATGGCCAATGATGATCTATCTTCTATTTATGTTAAAAAGGCGGATATTTCAGTTGAAACAGGGCAGCTACTAGAACATTAGTATCACATATATAGTCTAATTTGAAGCCATATAAAAATATAAAGCAATGATTTTATACGTCATTGATACGCATGGTAATCGTTATTTTTAATTACTAGCTGTACCTGCGACTTCGTTCGCGATTGCCGTACCTGCAAACTAATTATTTAGCATTATTAAGCAACGATATGGTCTGCGGTGAAGCACTCCTTTCTGAGCTATGCTTTACTATAGCTCAGAAAGGAGCTTTTTACTTTGGTTTTGAAAACTCCCGTGTTGTATTTTCCAGGAGATGGTAGTTAAATAACTCAGAGAGTTCCTTCGCGGTTCGCACAATATATGTTGAAGCAAAGTACTTTGTGCGTTTCTTTGGAATTTCGATTATAAAACTGCACCTTTTTGCCGAGGTTCTCCATGTTTGGCGGTAGAACGAAAATATATTAGATTGTACACTTCCATTGCGCAGTCTCCAAAATGTATCCGGCAAAAGATAGATAGTTAGAAAAACTGATTGTGGTGAATGTTCCAGATTTTAGAGTTTTATCTTAGCAAGCTGGCAAATCTAAATAAAGATGCCGAGCTGCCCGTAGGGTACCAGGCTGCCCGTGGGTGCCGGAATGCCCGTGGGGTGCCAGGCTGCCCTTGGGTGCCCGGTAGCACCCCACGAGCGAATGGTTGAAAGCTCACTCGTCACTATTCTAACAAAAAAAGGATTAATTGAAATCGGACTACGCGTTCATAAATTACCACTAAGTAATATTTTGACCCCGTGGGTTGCCGGGATAGAATTGCACCTCCCCGTATCATCTCGTGGGTGTCGTAACAGGCGACTAAGGGAAAAATACTGGAAGGTGGGCAGCAGCGCCTTCTAAAGAACTGCCATCTTACACTGCGATCCCCAAGCCGCCTGCCAAGCGTGGGGATTATGGCAAATACCCCCTTTATAGGGGAGGCTGTGTTCAGCAGTGGACGATCCAGCTGATACAGTAATATTTTGACTTTCATCCCCTTTCTCGAGGGAACCGTATTGAATTCCGGGATAAACAGTATACAATAAACTTCTTCGTAGTATGAACTCAAATCGTGTTAAGTTTCATTGAATTCCATTCAGTAGTTTTGGAGTGATGCGCGGCCGGAATTCAAACAGACAAACAGACAAAAAAAAATGAATACAGTTTTGGCATCAGTGTCACAGACAGAGTGTTCTCAAATAGTGTTTTTCAAAATATCTGCCATGTACAGAATTGGATCTGTTACAGTTTTATTATATGTATAGATAGACTAGCTGCGCCCAGGGGTTTCACCCCTGTATCAGCAATGAGAACCCTGTATCAGTGATGATGATGAACCTTATGTATACATAACCTATCTATATTCAAAGTTACATCCAAATCAGTTCAGCCGTTTTAGCGTGCATCCTCCATAGCAAACATCCTCTTAACTAGTTTAGATCTTGTTTTTTTATTGCAGATAGGTTAAGCCTATGACCACAATGCACCTAATAACTCACCAGGTAAGTGATGATTTGTTGTTAGATTATAAACAAGCTTAGCCTAGAAGGGGACCTGAATTGGCTCTTAAAGAGAGCTGCCGGTAACACCGCAAGATGCCGGTGACAAAGAGTGGTAGCTATATTGGTGGACATTCGTAAAATGCCCTGCCCATCATGCAATCCATCGTTATTACATTTCTTCGGTTTGGATGTAACGTATAGCGTTTTAATTATTTTGAGTTAACGATTAGACACCCATAATATTTCGAAACATGCTAAAATGAGGCATTGAAATTAAAAATTGTGACCATTGGGAAAATTAGTAAGACATAGCGTCAGTCATTACGCCATTTGACCGATTATTTGACTGCTTAAGAAGTTCCGTGAATAAAAAGCAAAATTAAGCTCTATTAATGTCTTTCTGCTGTCGGTAATTGGTCTGTCCACATGTCACGGTTCTCCACCTCGTAAAAGATCTAAAGAAAAAATATATAGACAACAATACCCGATATTTATATTTGGTGTATTGTATTAGACATTCAATCAAGTTAATTTCAGATGAGTCCAATTAATACAATTGGTAGCGGGAAACAAGACTAGATCTTGTTGAGTAGATTACAAATATGTATTTTATATGCCATATAATCCAATCAAGATATGTGTTCAAATAATTTTAAATTCATTACTACTAACGATAAATGAGGAAGTCTTCTTAAAAAAATTTGTCAAAACTGACAATTTTGACTGACAAATTTTAAAGAAAATATATTTTGTGATTATTTCGCTGAACTTTATATGTTGTTTTAGAATCGAAAAAATGTTGTTTAAAAGAAATTAACTTTGAAATTGAAATTGAAAAAATAAAGAACTTTGAAATTATTTCAATAATTTTGTAGGTGCAAAATATTTTCACCTCACAGCCTAGGTCCTGTTTATCATTCGAAATATGCTTGGAAAACTGCTTTGGGAAGGAAAAGGTTTTGCAACTTATAACCTTAGTGAAACTTACAGTAAAATACTTCTACTTTCAATATGACCAAATGTAGTAAGTTTACATATAATAATAATTAATGGAATTGTCAATACATAAATTTTCATATTTTATGTTTGTTTGTTTCTTTTTTAATTTATATTTGCTAGGCTAGCCTTTTACCACTATCTCACCTGATGGTAAGGGATGATGTGGTCAAAAATGTTGTTCAGGCTAACCTAGAATTACTGTCACTCAATGACATCTACCGGAACACACCATTAAGTGCTTGGCGACAGATTTTATACTGAGTGTTTCATTGTTTTTCAATTTAAATACAAATTATACAAATAACAGGTCATTCACTCATTTCGTTAAAGAGCTAGATACACGGACATACAAAGTCCAGCAAAATAGCATCGTTTTCTCCCAAGGGTAGAGAACCTTAAAAAAAGAGAATTAGAAAAAAAAACTGCGTTGTTATAATCCTAACAAGCTTTAATCTAATTAGCGCAAGGTATAATAGGAACGTTATCGCACCCTTGTCACACTTTTCTACTGTATTCTTCCACGTAGAAAATATTCGTGTAACGATATAAAAAAAAGACAAAACCTTGGAACGAACGAACACAAAAGAGCGCTGAGGTGAATGCACTTTGAACGGCTATTTACTTACTCTATATTGGATTACTGGGGTACGCCATGGGGCATATTGATTGATATCAATTTTTCCGTTTTTGCGTCTCGTACGTTCATACATTACGATTATTTCTTGCAAAAACGTCGGGTATAGACAGTCGTTAATCATTTTTAATACCATTTTTATCTGTAACGTAAAATATGAATATATGGTAAGTTAACCTCAGGGCAATTTTCCGTCACGATAAAAGATAGCAAGATGTGTATCGAGGCAGACAATAATGTGTACGGGAATCGATGGTGACCATGGGGTGTATTATCCTTGTCAATTGGCGCCTCCTACCGAATCCACAACTTTAAGTGCCTATATATCTCAACATTTTGTACGAAATTACTACACAAAGACTTATTTCTGAATTACTGCCAGCTTGTAGCTTTTGTTACTACTATAAAACCACTATTTAAACCAGTAATTTACCCATAAACATATACTACAAAGTCATTAATATATATTAATAATATAACAGGAAAATTAGGCGGAATTGTCACTAGATAGAGTATTTATATTTTTTAAGTGTTTTATTAAAATATAATTTAAAAAAAAAAAAACTTAATTCATTTGTTATTATTAAATGTGGATTTCCGCAAATTAACGCCTGAATCTATTCATTATACAAAATCATTGCTCATAAACATACAATAAAATTTAGTTCTACGATTGTATCTTTTACTACATAGCGTTATTTCACCTGCATTTTAAGTTTCATTATACTAATGATTTAAGGTAAAAATCACATCTGTGGCGGGAAATTAAAAAAATCTCATTAGTTCTGGCAACCAATCTTATGATTATGATATTCGCGAGTTAAAATAATATTACTCGTATTATCTTAAAAAGTTATTGAATTTTAGTTTATTTTATCCGTTTGCCAGTTCAGCAGTTACTGTTTTTTTGTTTAGGTATTTTATCTATAAATGTAAAAATAAAGATTTCCACACAAAACTATTTTTTTTTTTTTTTTTTTCAACTTTTTAATGTAAAACTGACGAACCAGAAACATAGAGTTTGAACTCAAGTACACGCATTTTAACGAGTTTCAACACTTGGTATTTAAAATATTACGAAACTATGTTTGCATGAAAAGCGGTATGAAGCTGGGCCTTAGGTGTAGTGGGTAACTATGGACATTGCAATTACATACGAAATGATTGAATCGTATAATAAGTAAATATTATATAACATTTCACGCACGGTAGCCTACAATATACGTATGAAATAATAATATGTATATAATTATTCAAATCTTTCGAACCTCAAAATTACCGAAATAAAATTTAACATTTGAACCTAGACTAGAAGCTATTAAGTTTACCGATATCATGTGCAAAACCAGTGTATACTAAAACGTGAGTATCATAGAAACAGCCGGATTTCATCAAATGTGGTGAAAAATCAAACAGATTTTCGACAAAAACGGTGATAAACCATTGCATTAATACCCACTTACGAATTAATAACAGCATCAAAATCGGTTCAACTATTTTAGAACGATGCCACAAGATATAATGATACACACACAGACAAAAGTCATATCACTCCGCCTTTTTGCCGTCAGGGGTTGAAACATCAACAAATAGGCAGACAAATAAGTTCAAAGCGTACGTTTATGAACTTTTATTTGGCCAATTTCATTAATCATATCAGTTGGTAAGGATAATATAATTGAGGAACCTTTCTGCCGACATGCGTACCTGCGCGATCCTGTTTATTATTTCTTTTGTTTTATTTCGCGAAGCCACGGAAACGATGCGGAGCTTTTACATATATTCATAGTCATTACGCGTATTTTGGGCTGAAAAGGGTTTCGTAATCTTCTTGAATATGTATACTGTAATATTATAGATAAATAATAAGCTTTTAATTTACAGCCATACATATATTTTTGTATAGTGATAGCGCATTTTAAAAATGTTTACCGGCCAGCTACCACTTCATAGTTATGTCTTCAAACACATAAGGGCGTGCTCCGGCAGCTGTCCTTTTTTGAGCACCGGTAATTATTAGTTTTCTGTCCTCGAGTATGTCATCACCCAAACAGATGAAATTGTGATCTAAGACTACAACGGGCCTACGCGTAACGCGACAGAATTTCAAAATTGTATCTGTATTTTTTTAATAATATTGTCGTCTGCTAAACCACGACTAGGGCAGAAACAAAGTAGAACTAAATATTTTTATGCGAGTTATATACTCTTTAATTTAAATCTTAAACATTTTCACTGTTTGAGTGTAGAATGTAAAATCTTGTATTCATAGAATTTTACGTGGATTTACTGCTCTTGCGGGTATACAATATTTGTCACCACTAAATCTCTTACGGCAGCATTCCTTGCAAGCAGATCATAGGATATTTTGAAGCAGTGATAGCTCAGTGTCATCGGCTATGGACTGCCGCACAGCAGGTCCATGGATCGAAACTCGCCGCGGGCTTAAGCTTCACCGCATGGTGGAAGGGCATTTTGTGAATGCCCGCCTAACTAGCAACCACCCTCAAGTAGAAAATCTGTCGCCAAGCACCTAACGGTGTGTTCCGGCAGTTGTCCTTGAGAGCCAGTAAAATTACAGGCACATGAGACTCAACAACTGTATGTGTCAGGGTGACGGGTGCAGGTCGTCGTCACTTGTGATGGAATGCATCTGTTATAGGCAGTGGTTACCACTTAACATCAAGTGGGCCTCGTGCTTGTTCCGTCACAATAACATAAAAAAAACAAATAGGATCTGCTTGCCTTTGATCTCTGCCTAGAATAGTCTAGGTCAAGTCTTTAAATTATATTTGACCGCCAACATTATCATTAACCAACAAGAGAAATGGTCATAAAAAAACCAATACAATACTTTTAAGCCGCATAGCCTCCTTTCTTTAAGTCATTCTCGCTAGTTGCGAAATTGATATAAAGCGTTTAAGCTTCCTGTTTTAACGATTTGGAGGGTTCAGACTTATCATATTTCGCTCTTCTTTTGATGCGACAAAAATATTGAAGTCAGCCTTTGTAAAATATCTTTGTTATAATTTTCATACACATTTATTTTACACCTTTCCTTACTTTGTACTAAGCTTGAATTACATTATAGAATTAGTAGAAATGACTGAAGTTCAGTAGTAATACAATCGCTGTTAACGTGCGTGAAGCAGTAGGCTGATACTTTATTTTTACTTTTGGGTATAGCTCATACGCTAGCCTTTGAGCACCAACTCACCTAATAGTAAACTTTTTTTTATTGTTGATTGGTAAGCCTTTGACCACAATCTCACCTGATGGTAAGTGATGATATGGTCGAAGGTGTTAACAGGCTTAAGCTAGAATTACTGGCTCTCAAGGACAGCTGCCGGAACACACCGTTAGGTGCTTGGCGACAGATTTTCTACTTGAGGGTGGTCGCTAGCTAGACGGGTATACGAAAAACACCCTACCACCATGCGGTGAAGCTCAAACCCGCGGCGGGATTTGAACCATGGACCTGCTGCGCGGCAGTCCATAGCCAATGCCACTGAGTCATCACTACTTCGAAATGTTGTTTTCAGTTGTTCTGATGTTGTTCAAGGTAAACTAGAATTAGTGGTTTTCCAGGACAGCTGCCGGAATACACCATTATGTGCTTGACGATAGATTTTCTACTTGAGGGTGGCCCTAACAGCTATAAAACTGACATCATAAGATAACAAGCGGGATGGCATAGCGTGCCATCCGAAACACGTAGTTGTTTAGTAGTAATGCCACTAGCGGTCACCCATCTGAAGTCATGAGCGCAGCGAGCGTTGTGTAACTTAGTTGAACGGTTATATAAGAACGAGTGAACGAGCTAAGCTACGAGCTCTTCTAATTAGTTTCTAGTGTTTAGTTCAAACTATTTGAATGTATTTATTACATAAGAATAAGTTCTTGTAAATATATATGCATATATTTTTGAGAAATTATTTTAGTTAGTCCACGTGGGGTGCCAGGCTAGAATGTCACCCTCCCATAGCTACCGTGGGTGTCGTAACAAAAGTAAAATAACGGAAGGTGGGCAGCAGCGCCTTCAAGGAACTGATATCTTAAACTGCGATCGCCAAGACGCTTGCCAAACGTAGTTTAAAATGAATAATCTAATATTAGAAATAAATTCAATATGACACCGATAGCTAACGATCGTTTTATTGTAAATGTGTTATGCATACCCAATTAAAAGGCCGGGTTTTCGATCGAGTTATTGCGAGTAATGACATTCTAGCCCGGCACCCCACGGGTATATATATATATATATATATGCGCTAGATTTCAAAAATACCCATTTGGGCCACGTCCACTTTAGGTTGCTTGGAATACAAAAAAAACTAATCTAAGCCAACCAGTTAGGAGGGACAATAAAATATTAAAATATTTTCACAATATTTTCAATCATTTTAATGATTTCAAAAGTCAAATCTCAGACACAAGTCTTTATTAAAATTAAGGCGACTACAAACGTAAAAGACACCGCCGCAAAATACAAAAAGACGTCTAAGCGAATCGCCGAAATAGCGTTTTAAGCGACAGTGATAAATTATTTCTGATCTCTTGATCCCAAGTTTCCCGAGAATAAACTCTGCGGATAGTACTCCAAGATATAATAAAATGTAAGCTAAATCTGAGATAGACACAATCAACAAAATATAAAACTAAACACTTATTTTTTGTCCATATCCTATACTAAGTAGACTCGGCATTACATTGGTATAAATCAATTCGTATCAGTTTTGTTTCCTATATAACGGCTATCGTTGGCAATAAAACAGAAGCAAATCAAAAATTATATTAGATAGAAAGAGATAAATTAAAAGTTAGTGAAGTGCGTTCTGACGTAAAGGGTCCCGTATCGAAAACTTCTCGTGAATTTCGTTAATTAATTAAAGCTTTTCAATTGGTATATTTTGGTCCGTTATTATTGGAGAACTTTTATAGATAATTTATTGTGTAATTGATATTCATGATGACGGTACGGGAACTCCTTGTTTATTATGATAATGAAAACGACTAAGAACTTATGACGTAGTGACTGTAGCTGTGCATTGTCACGCAGAATGGTGATAATATAACAGGCGTGCCGCTAACGATTAGTTTATCTTGTCATTTTACATTTTAAATATACATATAAACTTATATTTATGTATTTATATTTAATGCAACATTAATGAGTGTGGTAGTCCTAGGACATAGGAAATCTTAAATCCCAATTTCTTGGTAAGTGCCCGACGAACCACGATATTACCAAAATACACGCGTGTGAAGTTGCGAGTGGAAGCAACTATCTATTAATGTTACTTATATTAATACAATTGATACTTTATTTGCTAACGGTTATTGCTGCCCAAATACCTCGTTGGTCCAGTGGCAAAAAGTGTCACTTTAGAATCTCGAGGACCTGAATTCAATCCCCGTGTCGGAGAGTTATAATCCAGACTATTATTTTTAGTTATAGTCGGGAGTCTGGAAGTGTTGCCAGTAAATGGCAATAGACACACCGTCCATTAACATGGGACGAAAACGTTTTGAAGCAATGACAATACAATTATTTTTATAATTACAAAACAAAGACTTTTAAATAATCACAATTATGAAGAAGTCTTTGTTACATAAACGTAATCTAATGTTTTTTTGTTAAATTTATTTTGTTTTTAAGTAAATTTTGTTATATAATGTTGATAAGCTAGTCTTCAACGATTATTTCGCTTGAAGGTAAAGTGAATATGTTACTAAGGCTTACCTACAATTACTGGCTCTCAAGGCCAGCTGGCGGAAAATACCGTTGGGTGATTGGCGACAGATTTTCTACTAAAGGGTGCCAGCCAGAGTAGCATTCGCAAAATTCATTATCACCATGTTATAACGACTGCAATCATTAGACATCAAACGGGATAGACAGCTTGGCGTGCCCACCGAAGCAAGGAAGAGCTCAGTAACAATGCTTCTAGCGGTCACACATCCAAGTTATGACTGCAGCGGACGTTGCTTAACTTATTTGATCGACTAACCAAACTACGCTACGAGCCTTTCTTCATGTTTTCCTAGTACACAAGCTTCTAAAAAAATGTTGTGGGCAAACACGATGTTATGTAACAGCGAAAAAATTTTACTGTATCTATGTATATTTGTCATATCGAATCCGAACAGCGATCAATCAATCGACAAACAAAATGTCATTAGCCCGGCCACCCCAGGGCACCTCGTGCCCACACCCGCGTACGCCTCCTGGTCACGCCTGAGCTGCCCTTTACAATGGTCAAATAAACAGACATCTATACCGTTATTTATTAATCCAAACCAAATCAATTTTCCGCCATAACCATACATCTACATAATCATATTCATGTGAAACCGATAAATTCATATCATCAAAATTACGTAGCTTGCAGCCAAAGTTAATGAATCGTAAATTATTATTATCGCTTCTCCCACTGAACATCGCAATCAATTTAATTAGGCGTCTACCTTTCAAATTTTCTCGTATTAAAATGACATCAAAGGTGTAACTGGCTTTTATTAGCAAATAATATAATGACGTTAAGGCTTCGTGAGAAGACTTCTAGGTAAAGCAACATAAATTAATTAAAATCTCACAAATGAGATGTAAAAATATGTGTTTATGAAATAACGAGTAGCAAGTTAAATTTAGAAATTTTATCGTTATCTGTTAATGTTACGATTGGATAGAAATTCAGAGCACATATCATAGCCTCGTCGAAGATAATTGACCGAGTAAACGAACCGAGAGTACATTACATTGGAATAATATGGAAAAGGCTGTAAAGCGCATGCGTGAGGCTTGTATTTCTTCCCGCACCCTTCCGTGCCCCTGTGACGTAGGTGGGTCGTGGCGCACTCGTTACCAGCAATGCACGTAACGAGGCGAGTGGCAGATTCGATGCGGCATCCATGCGATGGACAGTACGGAGCTGACGTGCAATCACTGCTAACAGGGGCGACACCCAATAGCGGCGAAGTACGTGCTTCAAATGAAATAACGCAGCTATAACGCTCAAAGTCAAAGGGAACATCCCGACGTACCGTCACTTCAGCTACTGTATTTCATTATTAAACACTCACAGTTCTTTTGCCGTAGGGGAAATTGGACATTTTTGTAAAAGCTTCCTTAATACTCTTTGAAATTATTCCTTTGTTCACACAGTTAAATTGTCGTTTTAATTTCATTGGTGGTTAACGAACTTAAAATATTAGTTGATGTTGGCTGCGAAGATGAAAAAGTGAGTAAGCTTGCAAGAAGAGAGTAAAATAATGGACAGTGTTTGATCCATCATAGCTCAGTTAAGTCAATGAAGATAAAGTTTAAAAAGACATTTAAAATCCCGTAAATTAAATTCACCAACCAAGCGGCATATATTAAATTTTACAGTAAAAAAGGCATACGTTCCATATATTAAACTTAATTCAATTATGCATTAAATATTGGAAATAAGTGCACAAATTAACTAACATTCTTTTTTAATTAACATTCTTCTAGAAATTTTCTTACTTGAATGTAAGCGCACAAATACCACGATATTTACTACTACAACCCTAGTTTTACAACTCGCTAACTCAATAACATATACTTTACCATTATTTAAAACGACCTTAGCTATAAATGTCCTGTTCAGGAGCTATATGCCGTTTACAGAAGGTGGTACTTTGGAAGGCTATAAGAGTATTTCAGTACACGTACCATTTTCCTCCCCAGCAACAGTGAAAAAGGCTATACCAATATACTATAACCTACTCTGTGTTTATAAGTAGTGCCGAACAGTATGAGTATCTTATATTTCAGGTACCTGTATGAACCTAAAAGCTTAAAGTACTTGGGTATTTTATAAATAACGCCTATAAAATAATAACGTTGTGAGATAAAAACGATAGTATAAAACGATAGATGTATTTGGAGATACAATAACGTATTTGTTGTTTTTTATTTATAAACATAAATAAAGCCACCTGAGTGACTGGCTACTTTCTGAAGCCTTCTGGCCATGACGTTAATTTGTGAAATGCCTTTATATTGTTGATTGTCTTTGTATAATTCTATCTTACCTCCCGTGCACTAAAGCAACATGAGCGAAGGCTTATTTGCCTAATGTTGCTTTAGTGCCTAATTTTTTCATTAATTTAGAATAAACTCTCTACAAAAGCTGTAATATTTTTATACAAAGCAGTAGGGCAGTAGGGAAAGAGCAGTATCTTTAGTAACCAAAGCTCAAAGGGATCAATCACCATAGTCATAGTACGAGTTAAGCCTCACCTACGGCTGGGTAGAGTGGTGTAGCACTGTTTTCAGTAGCTAGCTCGTAGTAGTGATCTAGCAGATGTGACACCGAATTACAATACACACAGATGGCGAAAGTACAAAATAAGTGCAGGTTGCAATTACTGCCAGAACTTGGAATCTCAGACTCATAAGGGTTTTATAAGGCCACAAAACCAATGCAAGCAACAGCAATACTTGCCCGACAAACAGAAAGACCGTAGAGAACGTACAATTTAAATGTGAAAGCACAGAACAAGTAAGTAATACGCGTAACGGAACTATCAGAGTCAATCTCAAATAAGCCACTGGGGCGTACCAAAGCTCATCTCGAGTTGAAATGGCTTGCTTAGGAGCTGGCTGGCTGTTTTTTTATGTTATTGTGACGGATCAAACACGATGCCCACCTGATTTTAAGCGGACTAACATCTGCCTATAACAGATGCATTTCATCACAAGTGACGAACTGCAATGCGCCCGTCACCCTGAGACATACAGTTGTTGAGTCTCACGTGCCTGTCATTTTACTGGCTCTCAAGGACAGCTGCCGAAACACACCGCTAGGTGCTTGGCGACAGATTTTATACTTGAGGGTGGTAGCTAGCCAGGCGTAAATATTTCAGTACACGTACCATTTTCCTCCCCAGCAACAGTGAAAAAGGCTATACCAATATACTATAACCTACTCTGTGTTTATAAGTAGTGCCGAACAGTATGAGTATCTTATATTTCAGGTACCTGTATGAACCTAAAAGCTTAAAGTACTTGGGTATTTTATAAATAACGCCTATAAAATAATAACGTTGTGAGATAAAAACGATAGTATAAAACGATAGATGTATTTGGAGATACAATAACGTATTTGTTGTTTTTTATTTATAAACATAAATAAAGCCACCTGAGTGACTGGCTACTTTCTGAAGCCTTCTGGCCATGACGTTAATTTGTGAAATGCCTTTATATTGTTGATTGTCTTTGTATAATTCTATCTTACCTCCCGTGCAC
The DNA here is from genome assembly GCA_963890685.1 of Plagodis pulveraria. Taxonomy (NCBI): domain Eukaryota; kingdom Metazoa; phylum Arthropoda; class Insecta; order Lepidoptera; family Geometridae; genus Plagodis; species Plagodis pulveraria. Next base: position 17,868,884 of record OY982952.1, read on the forward strand.
TAAAGCAACATGAGCGAAGGCTTATTTGCCTAATGTTGCTTTAGTGCCTAATTTTTTCATTAATTTAGAATAAACTCTCTACAAAAGCTGTAATATTTTTATACAAAGCAGTAGGGCAGTAGGGAAAGAGCAGTATCTTTAGTAACCAAAGCTCAAAGGGATCAATCACCATAGTCATAGTACGAGTTAAGCCTCACCTACGGCTGGGTAGAGTGGTGTAGCACTGTTTTCAGTAGCTAGCTCGTAGTAGTGATCTAGCAGATGTGACACCGAATTACAATACACACAGATGGCGAAAGTACAAAATAAGTGCAGGTTGCAATTACTGCCAGAACTTGGAATCTCAGACTCATAAGGGTTTTATAAGGCCACAAAACCAATGCAAGCAACAGCAATACTTGCCCGACAAACAGAAAGACCGTAGAGAACGTACAATTTAAATGTGAAAGCACAGAACAAGTAAGTAATACGCGTAACGGAACTATCAGAGTCAATCTCAAATAAGCCACTGGGGCGTACCAAAGCTCATCTCGAGTTGAAATGGCTTGCTTAGGAGCTGGCTGGCTGTTTTTTTATGTTATTGTGACGGATCAAACACGATGCCCACCTGATTTTAAGCGGACTAACATCTGCCTATAACAGATGCATTTCATCACAAGTGACGAACTGCAATGCGCCCGTCACCCTGAGACATACAGTTGTTGAGTCTCACGTGCCTGTCATTTTACTGGCTCTCAAGGACAGCTGCCGAAACACACCGCTAGGTGCTTGGCGACAGATTTTATACTTGAGGGTGGTAGCTAGCCAGGCGGGCATTCGCAAAATGCCCTTCCACCATGCAGTGAAGCTCAAGCCCGCGGCGGGATTCGAATTGTGAACCTGCTGCGCGGCAGTCCACAGCCAATGCCACTGAGCCATCACTGCTTCAAATGCACACAACACCCCAAGCGGGCGATAGGGCAGAAAATATCCCCCAAATAGAACAAGAAGTCCCTATTTAACCTTAAAAAATAAAACCTAAACAGTAGAAAATCTGTCGCCAAGCACTTTCCGGCGCTATCCTCTAGAGCCAATGATTCTTAGTAAGCCTGAACAACATCTTCGGCCGCATCATCACATTCAAAGTCAAGTCTAGACAATGGTCTAGACTTTGAATGTGATGAAGCTAATTAGCTGGTGTATGTATATATATTATATTTATAATAATTAGTTAAACAGTTTTTCACAGATTGATTTTCGTTCGCATTTTTTTTTATAGGTATGGTAGAGTTTTTTCTTAATCACTACCTCAAATATAAACAGATTATATCTATAATTGGATTTGTCTCTCAAGGACAGCTGTCGGAATACACCATTAAGTCATGGGCGACAGTGAAACAGATAATTTACATAATTAATTTATATAAGTTTTATGTAAAAGTCGACGTATGAACATGTTATATTAAGACCTTAAAATAAGAACAGAATGGGTTAAAAAAATTAACATTCTTATAAACATTAACACAAAAAATACTTACCCTGTGGCTTGTAAGTGAAACCAAACGGCCGATTTGGACTTACCTGGAACAAATTAATAACAGTTGTTGAAGGTGTAAACAACGTCTATCTCTAACTAAACAATACTAGCTAACACCACCAAACTGTAGTACAAGATCGCAATACGTTTTATTTCTCAACAAGAAAGCGCCCGATTTAATTTTGTGTTTACTGAATTAATATATTATTACAAGCTTCTGGTACTGGGTACTGGATAGCTAGAAGCAAATAGTGACAAGCACATATACTTTATAATATACGATATACTCGTATAATCAGAAAGATAACTAGCCTCCTGGCCAATTTCATCGCCTAAAAGCCGAACAAACTTACAAGCACTGACATTTCCCAGTTTTTAATCAAATCTTCGCTTTGCACGGTCCTGTATATAAAAAAAATATATGAGCTGCAGATGACAAAAGGCCCACCTGGCGTTCAATGGTTTCTCTATGTATTTGGAATAGATTTTTACTATGTACATTAATTATGTGACAAATTTAAACAATTAAAACATTTTAAATCTGGAATGTGTGTCTGTTTGTAAAAACACACCTATATTTATTTGAGTCTTGCACATATTCCAATTTTAATACACGTTGCCCCGATCGAATTAGAATCCCACTACAAATCAGGACACAATTATACCGAAGTAGTTGTTTCTCAATGTGTGTCAAAATCTATATCTACACTTCTATTAATATAAAGAGGAATGATTTGTATTTTTTTAAGGCAACGGACAAACTTAAGAACTACTGGACTGATTTGGGTGAATTTCGTATGGAAATAGTTTGAAACCCGGGGAAGGACATAGGATAGTTTATATCTAACTGCGCCAATAGAAGTTAATGCTTTTGCGCGATTACATACGGGCGGGATCCGGGGCCGGAAAGCTAGTCTATAATGAACTGCCCTTAAGAATAACGAATCTGTCACTACGTTCCTGTAAACACGAGATACATAAATTATTGCTTTGCTGTTTTGTAACCTTACTGAATATTTTGATGCCAAATTTTTATCTTATTGAATGTTATTAATCTTTTGACCCTAAATCGTTGAACATTTGAATATTTTGAAACATTTTCTTTAGTTATTGTTATGGTGTTATAGACATAGGTATGAAAAATTAGGAATAATTGTATAATTTTTTTAACATTATGAACTTTTTAATATAGGTACCAAAATTATAATTTTAATAATAATGCTAGAATGATATTGGAATTTAATCCCGATTATGATATCGATTTGCTATTTAATATGACATTAATGAACTTGTTTAAATCAATATTTATTGTAAGCAATTAAAAACAAAAATATTTGCATGTCAGATAGATGAAGTATGGTAGAACAATCCAAAGCCAATAGCCAAATAAATTATCATTAGTACCATTATGGAATCCAAAAATAAAAATGGGGTTGCTAAGGAACCACTTACTGTGATGTTACTGTTATTAAATCCTATATAGTTTAGTATATATAGACTAGACGCGGTATACTAGAGCTAGTTTTATCATAACTTTAGTAAGATTGCATGTTTATAAGGATTCATATATAACATTAAGGTGGAAACTTACATCGGTGGCTTCAAATATTTTAAATTCAAATATTTTACAGCTTGTAGCTGTTTGGTATTAAATAATGGTTTGCAACTGTCTATAAACCATGACTTGCTTATAGTCCTTAACACTTATTTTTTGCATCATGAAACCTCTGTCTGACTCTACTGAGTAACCCCAAAATAATATCTGAGGACCGTTGATACGTATCCCTGGTAAGTCGTTAAGGTGCTTCTTTAGAAACTGTTTGTCTTAGTTTCTTTATGAAAACAAAGCAGTCGCTTTTTATTTTTGTCGCAGCAGTTTTTGGCAAACTGTATTGATGTGCATTTACCAATTCAAGTGCCTGTTTAAATGAATCTGATATGATAATGACTAACGAAAAAACTTGTTTTTATTAGTGTTGTGTATTACAATTGACGAAATTTTACTTGACATTATGAAGAAATCAACTTGACATTAAAACACTAGTAGGTACCTAATAATTTGAATACCCATAAAAGTTAAATCCCATATACATAAAAGGCGAAGTATGAACCTTGTAAAATTATTATCATTCGCTCCACGTTACCTTTTGTTTTATGCTATTGTTAATGGAACCTCTTGTTTTATTTTATGGAATTCCATAGACAATATTTACAAAACACCAAAAAGTTATCAAGCAGCCTATTACAAAATGAAAATCCATAGACAATATTGATACACATAATATGGGTTAATTATACTCCTTCTATGTCAGTATAAATAGAAATAATACTCACACTACAACAGTAAAACCTACTTCGGTTAATTGACGGTGAAGAGAATTTGTTGGTCCAATTTTAGACAAAGAAAAACACTGTTAGTTTATAGCCCCTCTAAAAGCTTTTGCTACGAGTAGCGTTTACATTACCTACGATATATAACCTGTCTACAGCGTATTACTTGTTTCCTGCGGATATACATCATGTTGAGCCGTTTTCCTAGCGATATATTCAGTTGCTCGATGAAAAATGTTGTATATTTGTCTCGCAAGCAGCCGCACGTGAAACTATTATTTATTTATCATTATCACGCGCTGACTATACGTAATAATAAAAGCACCAAACTCGTGTGTTCCGCAAAGTTTTCTTAGCGGGATACTTATACTTACGTGACTTTCATGCCAAAAGTTTGTATATCTTTATTTCATTAGTATTTTGTTTTGGAAGTATTCGCTACAAATAGTTGTTGAGATGATTTTGGTGCGCCTAAATTATCGGTACCTATACTTTTTGAATGTTTTTGACGATTTTTCGTTCCAAAACAGAGCCGTGTACCTGAGATTCTGCTGTCTGTCTGTCAGTCCGTCGTCAGTCTGAATTTCGCGGGTCTCTAGCTCATGAGCACAATGAATTACACCTGAAATTTACACATTTTGTGTAGAACGTTGACCCAAGCCCGAATATTATACAAGTAATTCAATTAATTTAGTTTTCAAGGGGGCTCCAATACTTGAGAAGGTAGCTGAAATTATTAAACTTTTTTGTTCCATATCACACCTGATATACAGGATGCACATATGATATACCTACAGGGTGTCAGCGTCTCATTGAGAGATAAATATATCATGTTTTTTTTTACTTATATACAAATAAATGAAATAGTGTCCTAATTAACGTCGGATCACGCTCAAAATAGGGTAAGCTATTACTATAAATGCTTTAATCATAAATATATTATGTATATATGAACGAAATAAATGATTCATCGTAGTAATTCCTTGTTTTTTGGTCTTTCAACTACTTTCGAGCTATCCAGGGGTGTTTTTTATATCATTTAGCGTTGCATTATCCTAGGCCTAAACTGTACAGTTAATGATATATAAACAAATATACATATTTATACGGAGAAATCGCAAAGTATATTATTATTTGAATTTACCGCAGAAACATTAGTGTGCCAAGCAGATAACACGAAAGTGACATCGTGCACGATTTCCCAGAGGATTATCTCCTGCCACTGAAATGGATTTTATTTCTGGATTTGAATTTACCTGGCTTGGGATTTTACAGGAAAGATCTGGAAGAGATCACTGCTTAGCAATAACACTGCCTACTGTACTGAACGTCCTTTAATTTATTTTCATATAATGTGCATTATATTGTATGTTTTTATATTACTCATCTCATCTTATTACCCATTTTCCACATTCCGCGTATATGGGGATAGGCCGTGGGGCATACTGAATGTTTCTAGATTTGACCACTTACAATAAAAAAAACAGTTACAGAGTTCGTAAATGGAACTCTGTAATAATAGTACGAGATCCCGCTGCAGATTGGTGTGCTCATCGACTTTTTGTTTAAAACCAAATTTTTATGTTTATTTATAGTTAAGAGTATATATATTTACTAGGGTGCCTATCAAAATTTGGCCGCCATTATTTTTAATTAAATTATTTTTAATTGATTTTTGGTAAAAAATTTCGTTTATTTATTTTTTAAATAAAATAACGTCTACATCACGGTAATTAATATGAAGATTCTAAAAAATCACGGTTGCCGTTGCGCACCTGGCCGCACCTCTTTGCAGCCAGGTGTAAACAGGTATGATTTCGATGAATTTATACGTTTATAACCTATTTTTATTAATTATATGTCAAATTGAAGCTAATTTTTTTCTATTAATTATCATATAAAGTTGCTTAATTAAATCTGGCCGCAAATAAGGGTTGCTGGCTGTTAAAGATAATTAATATTTAAGGTAGAGTGAAAGAGAGTTAGCGCGTAACATCATTTGTCAGACGAGGACAGCGATTGCCGGCTGTGCGACGCTTTTAAGCCATTGCGCATGCGTCGAATGTTAGTGTTCTCAACTGAACAGATGCAGCATTTTTATTCTAACATAAAAACCACGCTGTTTTGGAGTTCGTAATAAACAACGTTTTCCCCTCGTGAGTACAATCTGTCCACCTCCTATGACACAATCGTCCAAACTGCTCACGTTTTTTTATCCCGCGACGCCCCGTAACGTTTTTTTGTAGTACTAAGTAGTTTTCCATTACCTAAACATGTCACCCTAACATCCCCATACCCCAATATATTACCTATACCATACAAAAAATAACATTTTCATACATTTAGTATATTACCTTATGTATGGAATACCAAAGTGTCAAAGTGTAAATACCGCAAGATTTTTATTATTTAACAAAATGTACGCTTCAAAACAAAATAATGAAAAATTTATGAAGAGAATTAAAGGTTTGGACTCGACGCACATTCCACCGTGCTGGAAATCTTTGAAACAAAAATTGTTGCGGACAATCTTTGTTAATTCGATGTGGTTAAATGCCACTGAACCAGACTGTATCAAATTCAGCCCAGAAAATAATGGCTGGCTGGTACTAGATGGTTTTTTAAAACCAACATGGTTCCTGGGAGACTCAACTCCAACGCAAGTTAATAGTGTGCTATGTGAATCCACGAACATAGCTTCCGATAACGACGATTCTGATATTTGTAGCGATGAAAGTGATAGCTCCGATGACCGTACAACTGAAAGCTCCGATGATTCAGATTTTTAAATAAGAGTTACGAAAATATAAGAATTATAAAATAAATTTAATAATTTTTTAATTTGCTTAAATGTTTAATTAATATGTAACAGACAATTAAATACTTGAATAAAATCTAATAAAATTTTTAAAAAATACTTTCGCAATAAAATTTTCTTTTACTTAAGTCACCTTGGTTTTATTTTTTTATTTTTTAAATTAATATTAAATATCGACGTTCTAATTAGCAAATTATCTAACTCCATTTTAGAGAATCTTTTATTTGTACGGAAAAAAACAATTACTTCAAAATTTATTATCATTTTAAAAAACCATTTAATATCCTTTATATCTAATAGAGATATAATATTTAAGTTTGAATCATTCAAATAATTTGTAATTGGATTATTGCTTTATCAAAATGTTAAAAAAATTACCCTCTAAAAAATAAGGAGTTAGAAAAATTGCTAACTAGACCGTCGATATATCAAATCAATATTAATTTTTTGTTGCAATTTTTAAATTTGTCATTTTGAAAAAAATTACATATTTTTTGGAGTATTTATTATAAGTCGTCTCTATAACTCCCCGGTGGTTGAGAACACTAACATTCGACGCATGCGCAATGGCTTAAAAGCGCCGCACAGCCGGCAATCGCTGTCCTCGTCTGACAAATGATGTTACGCGCTAACTCTCTTTCACTCTACCTTAAATATTAATTATCTTTAACAGCCAGCAACCCTTATTTGCGGCCAGATTTAATTAAGCAACTTTATATGATAATTAATAGAAAAAAATTAGCTTCAATTTGACATATAATTAATAAAAATAGGTTATAAACGTATAAATTCATCGAAATCATACCTGTTTACACCTGGCTGCAAAGAGGTGCGGCCAGGTGCGCAACGGCAACCGTGATTTTTTAGAATCTTCATATTAATTACCGTGATGTAGACGTTATTTTATTTAAAAAATAAATAAACGAATTTTTTTACCAAAAATCAATTAAAAATAATTTAATTAAAAATAATGGCGGCCAAATTTTGATAGGCACCCTAGTAAATATATATACTCTTAACTATAAATAAACATAAAAATTTGGTTTTAAACAAAAAGTCGATGAGCACACCAATCTGCAGCGGGATCTTAGACTATAACATGTTACTTTTTTATTAATGAGTCTGTCATTTGTTTTCTCATTGTGGCGTCCTTTAGAAACTTGTGTGTAGCTATTACAATGAATCTAACGCATTAAAATTTTCGCTTGAACATTGTGTAATTTTTTTTACGAATTCGCTGTAGCTGAATTCAACAAGAGAGTTGCCACAGACTTAAATTGGTATTTGGTGATTAAGCTCCATATCACAGCCCTTTGTATTCGTGGTTCAAAGAATTTCAACGTGGATCTGATCATGTCCAACTATTATAATATGTTTTCTCTAACAAATAAAATGATAAAAGCAGTATTTTGTATCGCTAGCCTTTGACCACTATCTCACCTGATGTGATGGTACGATGGAAGACGTTTTTCAGGCTAACCTAGAGTTCGAAAAATGCTCTGTTACTGAGCGTTACCATGCTTCGGAGGGCACGTTAAGCCATCGGTCTCGCTTGTTTTCTTAGGAAAGTTATTGCATAGCATGGTGGTAGGACATTTATCGAATGTCCAACTGGTAAGCTACCTCAAGAGCCAGTGATTCTAGATTAGATAGTAATGCCCCTAGCGGTCATATATTTAAAGTCTCGTATCCATGCATCGGAAATTAAAATTCGTTCCTTTTAATGTATTCCTTAAAATCGTTCGCTTCAATCCTTTCTTTTAAATAATGTTTACTTTCCCCGTTAATCAATTTAACTAAGCAGGTATAGCGTTTGTAAAGATCTCTCAGTGACCACAAAATGTCTTTTTTTAATTACACGTTTTTAACGACTGTTCAAAAGTAGTGTAATGTTTTTAGGGTTTATGTTAATATGTTTGTGAGTTTCTTTTATCCAGCATAATTTTAAATGCCTAAACAGATTTGAATGATGGGGTATATCTCATCCTGAGTGACACTGGCAGCTTTAAGGTTCTATACTTTTTTTTGAAGCAGAAATGGCTCAGTGACATTGGCTGTGGACTGCCGCGCAGCAGGTCCATGGTTCGATCCCGCCGCGGGCTTGAGCTTCACCGCATGGTGGAAGGGCATTTTGCGAAAACCCGCCTGGCTAGCGACCACTCTCAAGTAGAAAATCTGCTGCCAAGCACCTAACGGTGTGTTCCGGCAGCAGTCCTTGAGAGCCAGTGAAATTACAGTTAAATCACACATGAGACTTAACAAATATGTCTCAAGGTGACAGGCGCAGTGCAATTCGTTACTTATGATGAAATGCATCTGTTATAGGCAGAGGTTAGTCCGCTTAACATCAGATGGGCCTCGAGCTTGTTCTGTCAAAATATCATGCAAAAAAAGTTATTAATTTTGAGTTTCATTAAAAACAAGTGACAAAAATGACTGAATCATTAGTCAGGCGCCTTATATACCCTATTGTTCTCGTAATCTTCTGTTAGAAAAAGGAACAGAAAAGCACTCAAGTATTTGACGATTTTCAGTAAAGGAAACTAAAAAAGGCATCAAGTCTGAACCTCAATAAGACTTTCTGGAATTCCTATTCCACAATAAGTAAACCTTGAATCTACGCGTATACAGTGTTCAAGAGAACAATAAGAATCAACAAATATACTAAAATAATTAAATATCAAATTGTTAATGTTATTCAAAATAATACAAAGATCATCGAGTAAAATTAGGTCTTTCCAAAACCTCTATTAATGTATCAAAATCAATATGTAACTGCTTAAAATGTATATATTAGTCTGTACTAAAAACTACCACAAACATAGCATATTATCTGTATAAAATGCTATGTTTGTAGTACTTGAGAAAGAATATCTGACACTGTGGTGTGGTCGTACCTATCAAGAAAGACTCTTGCTGAAAAGAACTATCTCTATACCTTCTGTTCTATATGTCACCAGATAATTGTACGATACGTTAGTTTATAAAAAATCTAGTGAGATTATAAACTGTCGATAGATTGTGAACTAACATTAAAATGTACAATTTAACGCTTACATTTTCGTCAGATTATAAACTGACCATGTCTAGCTGGTAGTTTATAATCTAACGATCTTTTATCGGCCGCAAAATTGTGAACCGTCCTCTGATTGGTCGCCGTTATAGGTGCCATGAGTTCATTTCATAGAGTTAAGAACAAAAATAATAGACAAAAAAAACATATTCATTTCGAGTTTGTACATTAAAACTAAGGGATTTAAAATAATGACCACCAATTCAGGGTATAAAATGCTTTGATACCCTTAGTTCTTTTACCAACAATTTTAATCGGACACCAAATGTAGTAAATGATCACTGTATTTTAGCGAGGGGTTAAATATCATTTAGTCTAGGGCAAAGTCATACTTAGGTACGACGACGAGCAAAGCGAGGAGGAGCGTTAGGTTACCTGTGCGTACAATAACGCGCGAGTCGAGCGAGCGAAGCGAGCGTGCCGCGGCAGCGGCTGGCGATGCGCCACAAGAATTTAATTTTGGTGTTCGTATACTACTTTTGGTGATCATTTACTACTTTTGGCTTAACAATGATTTATTTTGAGTAATTTTGCTTAAGTAGGATAGCGAGATGTTAAAACTTTGGTTATAAGACTACATTAAAGTGCGGGTTTAATTTTGGTGATAATTTAAAAAAAAAATCTGTTATATGTTACTCTACTATGTCGGTGGTAAGTTAAACATAAGCCAAAAAATAATACATTAAAAAGATATAACTACGTATTTTGCTTATGTCCACTTAAATACTTTCGTAGATCTATGGTAAATTGTTGTTGATCCACATAATTACAATTTAACGGCTGGACATGGTCCGTTTATAATCTTACGAAAATTTAAACGTTAGATTGTAAATTTTAGTTTCCATTCACAATCTACCGACAGTTTATAATCTAACTAGATTTATTATAAACTAACGGTTAGTACAATAAAACGGTGACATATACACACAAGACATTATTCTACATTGCCGAATTATATATATTACTTTCTTGACCATTTTTACACTTGCCTGTATTATACCTGTGTCAACAATTGATGAATATTTTATCCCTTACAAAGATAAGGCTTGAACCAAACAATAATACGCGTCAAATATTGGAAAAAGGGAAAGTGCCCTATAAACGGGTAGGTGGAATGTTTACCAATGGAATTGTATAAGGGCCGAAAGAAAGTCAGAAGAATAAGGTAGGTAATTCAATTATGTATCCGCATTGGGTCTGAAAAAGACAATCCTAATAACAAGTATCTCACGATCAACCCTTTTCTTCGATTCAGTCGGATCGAGATAAATAATTATACTTATGAGGCTGTATCAACCGGAAACACATGGGACGGGTCGAGAGTTGAGACTCGTTGAGAAAGAACCGGGGATCAATAGAACTCGACCCTGACACAATTTACAGTGGCCGTGCCTCCACAGCCGCGTTGGCGGCCGCATACAGAAATAAACAGCCTTCACTATCACATCATAACAAAATATATATGGGGAGGAGAAAATAGAGAGAATGAGGAGAAAGTTATAATGTTTCAGTTAAAAATAAGTTGCTTAATGTAATGTTACGCAGGTTTTTGCACTAAAATAAAATTATGTAAGTAAATGCGCGGTCCAGTGTTGCCCCGGCGGGCGCTCTTAGCTCGGATTAGGCATCTCTTACTACGAGACACAGAACTTTAAAGTTTTAGACAGTACTAGAAAAACTTATCGTTTTTTGGTTTTGAGCCTCGCAGTAAAAGACAATGCCTACTCCGAGCCAAAAGCGCCCGCCGCGGCAACACGAGACCGCGCCGCGCTCCTTTTGAATAGAGTTTTGAATATTTACATCGAATAAAGTAATAAAAAATATGAAATAATAAATTACAGGCACAAGAGACTTTTAACATTAGGTGGTCCATGTACTTATTCCGTCAAAAACACACGAAAAAAGAAAAAAAAACATGCATCTCAAAATGTTTGTTAGGACTAACAAAAGTCAACTCTAAGAGGTTGTTATCATCATTTTTCCAATAACCCTGTATATGCCCATATAATCATCATATAATCATTTATACCCAACGTGATAAGCACATATGTTTTAGGACCTGTAGAAGGCAAGCCTATTGGTTTACCAAGATTAGGTTCAGAGTACTCCTGTTATTTGAAGCGGTTGCACTAAAAGGTATCGAGTTCACTACAAAAATAGTTTTTTTTTGTTGAAAATCAAAACGGTGGGCGTGAAATAGAATTGTGACATTTTTGGTTGTGTTCATTTTTTATTGTATCTATCGTTACCCCAGTAATTAAGATTTATCGTTACCAAAGAAACGAGTGATGCTCTCTGATTTTTTTATGAAAATATACCGTTACACTATTTTTGTATATAGCTATTCCTCATAATATTTGATTAGGCCATTACTTTTTAAAGCGTGTGTAGCGGAGCTTGTGTCTTCAGAACCGACAAATTAGTTTATGGTAATATTTCCGAGCTTCTGAGGGTACGTTAAACCGTCGATCCCGGTTGTTGTCTTAGGATGGCAGCATTTTTAGTATGGTGATAGACTTTTTGCGAAACATACAGGCATGTTTCACCCTCAAGTAGGAAATCTGTCACCTAGCAGCTAACGGTGTATTCCGGCAGGTTAACCTGAACAAAATCTTCGAGCACACCATCACTTAACATCAGGTGAGATTGTGGTCAAACACTAGGGTATAAGCTATATAAAAAACGAAGCAACGTTCGATGCGGTCATTTCTTGGGTTGGTGATCGCTAGTGACATGTACTTCTGGATGCTTTGGAGAGCACGTTAAGCCGACTTATCCCAGCTTTGGAGAGCACGTTAAGCCGACTGTCCCGGTTTTTGTTGTCTTAGGGTGGTAGTTGAGAATTTGCGAATGCTTACTTGATTGTCTACCATTCCCAAGTAGAAAATCTGATCTTACCAATCACTTAACTGTGGTTGTGGCAATCGTCAATGAGAGCCAGCCAAGTTTACCTTAAAATCTTCAATCACATCGTCACGTACCATTAAAAGATAGTGGTCAAAGTTAGACTTATTCACTACAAATAAAAACTACCACGGCTTTTTTGCATAGCTTTAGAGAGCCTTAGGTAATTTATATAATGACTCTATCTGCTCCGTTGAGTAAATAATAAATATTTAATATAATATATATTTAATATAATATGTATTTAATAAATATTTAATATAATACATATTAAAAATAATCAGTGGTAAGATATAATTCAATGGAAGGTATGTAAATGCTATATAGCATATGTTTAACCTGCTCATTCCACCTGTTTTGTTTCTTTAATTTGAGTAGTGGTATAACTTATATTTCTAGGTTAGCCTGAACAACACCTTCGACCACATCATCACTTACCATCAGGTGAGATAGAGGCTAGCCTATAGAGCATAAAAATATTGAGTTTTTCAGTTTTCATGCTTTAACAATGATTTATATATATATATAAAACTGTGTCGTTGGTCAAGTAGTAAAAGTATTGGGTTGATCTTACAAAAACAGTATAAACAGCATTCTGGAGTCTAGAACAATGCTCAATAGATGGCAATACTAAAATACTAGGCTGCATTACATGGAAAAAAAACATATTTGGGCTAAAACTCTTAGATAAATCTTTTTTTTTTTTTCCTTTGGTATTGTGTGCAGCAAATTTGACCTTTTACCGTTGAATTGTAACTACGCAAGGTGAATTCTTAAGTCTTAAGATGATTTTCACCAATAAATAAAAATTTACCATGTTTTATAATAAACAAAACCGTCAAATACACCTTCCGTAAAGTATTTTCAGAATTGAACTTTTTAATACTATAATAATTGCAGTATTGACCATAAAATATACCTTACTTTTACGGCGGTTTATATACGGTGATTATCACTATAACGTACGACTTAATCAGCCTCATCGAAAGTCAATATTTAAGAAAGACCACAAAATACACCTTAAATGAAGACGAAAAGAAACATTCGCCTTCACTGACCTCGTTTAACGCCTTCTTCCGGAAGGCGTTTTTGTACGTATTTACGTTTGGTCGGTTTTTTGCCTTATACCATATAAATTGGCCGTTATTAGGGCGCTTTTGACTTTAGATTTTTCTCAGTGTGTATTTGGCGTGTTATATATGTAATGTTTATAAGTCAACCTACCAGTTAGTTTGTGATATAGGAAAGCTGAAGATCAGTAATAACATGGGCTTAAGAAGATGATGATATTCAAAGATCCATTTGCTTTCAATTAAAAATCATGCATTCACTATGATATGCTAACAACAAATATATAAATATAGATAATAATCAACAGTAGGTAATTTCTATTAATATTATATGTGGTAGAAAAATAATGTTAAGGGACTACATAATGATAATAATAAATAGTAAAACAATACCTCCAGGCAGTCGGCAGTCTTTGATATGATGACCCCCATACAATTAGTTACACCAAAGTAGTTCTATGTGAAATGTTCCTAATTGCTACACTATTTCAATACAAACATCTATTAATTATCTTTAAAAATATGATTTTTCTATCAACATTTATATATATTTGTGCGTGTGGAAGAATCTTTCTTCGTACTTATATGTTTCAATAAAAATGTTTAATTGGTATGTAAACAATGGCACAACATGAACACTCTAAGAGTTTCGATATAACAGTTCAACATATTGCAGCTTTAGAAGATACAGCAAGGTCAACAAGTAACAGACGAAATATCACAGATGGATCAAGCGATATACAGGCAGGAACTCTACTAAGTATTAACGCTTACGACTCCTAAATAACTAGTTTATTGTAAATGGAAGATGGATGATCATATATGACAACAATTCACATGTAAATAGCCCTTAGAATTGACTTCACTTCACACGCAGGATATGTTTAACAAATACATATTATTCACAACAGTTTCAGTCAATCTAAAGCTTCTTTATTACAACCGTGAGATTTCTGTTAATTAACGCAGTGAAGGGAAGTATCGAGATCACTGATGTTCTTTGTCCGTGCACTTGACAGTAACAGCTTCGTATTTACACAAACAAAACGCCACAGTTTTCGGTTTAACGTTCTTTTTCGCGACATTCGACACGACTGTGGCGCGCCGTATTTAGGCGTTATGGAACACGTTCGCCGTCAATTCATTATGTTACAAGTAACTGAAAGAAGTTAACCTCAAAATAATATTTTTAATGGTAGGTTCAGGATACGATTGGAGGAGGTTAGGGCGCAGCGACGTGCGCTACTCTACGCGCAGTCGCCGCCGAGCACGCCCGAGGTCGCGCGAACCTCCCAGCCACCCTGGCAGGCGGCTCCACGTACCTACATTATTCTACTTTGCTCGTTTTGCACGCTGCTATAGGTACCTCACGTACTGACTAGAGCCTTTGTCAGGTAGGTATACTTATATGTATATTATACGTGAAGTTCTGACAAAAGGCAGCAATTAACAAGACATACTTAGGTTTATTCAGCTTCAGTGCAGTTAAATGTTTATCGTGACTTTCCTATCTAACAAATAGTAAAAATATCAGTAGACGATTATTGCATAGGTTACTTTTGAAATTATGTTTTAAATTGAATTCGAGTCCTTCCCTATTTTTGATAACAGGCATTGGTTAAACCGTATATTGTTAGTTTTCAAGTCAAGAACGTTCTTAGACTTTCAGTTGCGATTATTGACCTTAGAATATTTGGCGTACATACTATAAATTCTGACATGAGACCACAACAGCACGAGCTATATTCGAAAACTTTGCTCCTACCATGATCAATTCATGAGTTATAAATCCTAAGTGATTATTTGTTTAATTTGAAAGTTCATGTCTATCTTTCTTTATATATACCAGAAGCATCATCCATCTAGTTCTGCATAATACTCGAGTAATTAAACGTTTAGGTAGTCGAAGGATTACCTTAATCATTTTACTTCATCTCTCAGTTCTCGTACTCGACGCAAACACTGAACCTATAAACCAACTATCCGCAGCATCCGCTGTATAAAGCAATTCACTTTAGCTCCAACTCAGAGGGAACGTTCGGAAAGTCAGGTATTATCGAGAGCAGCTTAACGGATTCACAATTATATTTGTGATTAGATCGCTGAGTCTTGATGCGGTCTCAGAGAGAGCTTCCACGTCTTGTGCACTAATTTCATAATTCTAACGCACCGTTTACTCTGTTATTTTGATTTGAAAATTGTAATACTCAATAGAATAAAACACTTTCTTTGTTTTATTAACATACTAAGTGCGTTTTAATATTTTTATTTTGATATGACGCAAGCTCCGCGTATGACATTAGTAATCCCGCATATAAGTATAATTTTCTTAATGTTGTAATTTTGTAATGTCATCCGCAGAAAGTGCGTTATTGCAAAAATGATTAACATCATAGGGTTGCGCAATCGTTAACAAGTTTACAGCTAATAGCAAAAATAGTCTTGTTTGTAGTACAACGTAAGTTGAACTCTAGATGTCGCTCCATCCCCATACGATGGTTAAAAACGAAAGTACAAATTAGAGTCATGCGTCATATGTCATGTAGGCTTAGCGGTTAGAGCATACCCCAGCTATGGGAGTGGATAGTGCGGGTTCGCACATGACTATATTTTTTCCTCTCTTTGTAATATACCAAGTGCGTGTCGGTTTTGCTCACTATTTAAAAACTACATTGTATGTCGGCGTTTTTATTATTTTTGGTTAAATAGAGGATTTGGTACATATACACAATAGATATAAAGAAATTTCGTTCAGAATCCTTACTACCGAGTTTAGTTTTTATGAAAGACTCCGTAATAAAAATGACCTCAAATTGACAACTTTGATGACTTGATTCCTTGATTTTATTGGACACAAATATAGGGAACGAAAAATATCTCCGCTTTTCTTGTATTTCCAATACAATATTCAGACTCAACATTGAACAAAAAATATCAGTTTCAGGTTTTTATCTCGAAATGAAAGTGTTTACGAGCTAGATACCCGTGACATATAAACAGCTGAGTGTCATTAAGGGTTCCATTTTGGCCTTTCGGTACGGAACCCTAAAAGTACTAATGTAGTTTTATTGCATGTGTATCTAATATCTGTATCAATTTTTGTGACAATGAACATAACTTCGATAAAAATAACCACCTGACCTAATTTTCATATATTATTCTGACCTTTCATATGGCAGGGCCTTTACACGCATGAAAGTTTTCCTTAAGGATCAACCCTAAACTTTCTCAAGTGAACATCTAACGTGTATCCATGCCCAAAATAGACATAAACGTCTATGAAGTCATTATTTGCTATACATGTCTTGCAGTTCGTAACTTAACCCTTTCCTAGACCGGTAGACCAGCAGCCGTCCACTCATGCAATAAGGGTTGTTGCCGCCCGCAAATTTGCGCCAGGCCTTCGTGTAATCGAGATATTTGGGTTTGACCTTATTTACTGACCGGACTCACTAATAAAGTCAATTATTCGCCTTAAACTTCGAGCTCAATAGAACCTTTGTAGAAACTTCGAAACATTTAATGAGATTTGAATACATGATGTTTTACAGACATAAACGTTAGGAGTTTAACATGACATTATAGTTAATGTCAAACAATAGACGTAAGTTATTAATTGCTCCCAAGATATTACAAAGTACAAGGGAGTGCCGGAATTGATAGCTCGAAGGAGCGTTTGATAACATCACCCGAGTTGATCACTGTACTTTTAATCGCTAATATGAGGAAACATTAGAGATAGCGAAACCAAATAGCAATAACATTTTCAACATAGATATAAATCTGTAGGTAGGGAACAGCTGTAGGTATAAACCTAACTACCTACAGTTGTTGTATCTGTTTTCACAGTTTGGAAATTTATTGATGATTCTCATTCTTACCAAATCGAAGTACGTAATCATGGCCCACAAAGTAGTTACTTAGCTTACTATAAAAAGTCAAGTAGTATACAAGGGAGTTTGTGCTTGATGCTCGCTATACAAAGACGCATAGCGTCGACTCACGATCAGTCGTATAATTGGAACGCACGTGTCGGTAAATGTTCTTATCTTTTTAAAAGTCAAGTAGCGTATCCGGGAGTATTTGCTGTCGATAGGCGCCTGCTATAAAATGCCGTACCACGTCGACTCATAATCACTCGTGCACTCAGACCGCTTACATTTTATTTGTTCAATGTACTTACCTCACTAGAAGTCAAGTAGCATATCCTGGAGTCTGTACTGTCAATAGACGCCTGCTGCACAATGCCATACCGCGTTGACTCGCGATCGCTCGTGTACTCGGACCGCACGCTGTCTTGTCGGTCAAAGGTACCCCTACAACAAAAAAAAATTGTTTAAACTCATTTTAGTAGGATCGGGTTGTGTTGCAGACATTATATAATATACATTTTATTTCCTAAAGAAGTATTCATTTAAACTGGTATAAAAAATACTTGTTTGCTTCCAGCGATATCTGTACTCGCTCATAAAAGTTTAACGATAGTCAAAGGCAATGAGAAAATCCAGCTAGATTAAAAACATAAAGTAAACTGCATAATACATTATTTGTTTTGTTCCGAAACATGGGTGCCGTCAACATATTTATTAAAATCTTTCAAAAATATTTGTGAGAATTTGAAAATATAACCGAAAGTAAAGTTTAAATGAGAATCTGACTTCAATCAGTCTAACCTCAACTATCTTGAAGTATATCTTTTATAAACACGCATAAGTAAAATAGCAGGCGATTGTCTTGACTTTCCCTCCGACCATCTTACGTTATTATTTTACGTACGTATTTTTTGAAGCGCTCGTAGCGAAGTTTACTTAGCTGTTCTCAACTGATCAGCAAAGTTAAGCAACGTCGCGCGCGGTCATGAGTTGGATGGGTGACCGCTAGTGACATTACAGTAGTAATGTCACTAGCGGTCACCCATGAGCGTTTCCGTGCTTCGGAGGGCACGTTAAGCCGTCGGTCTGGGTTGTTGTCTTAGGATGGCAGTCGTTATAGCATGGTGGTAGGGCATTTTGCGAATGCCCACCTGGCTAGCTACCAGGAGAGTAGGCCCGGCCCGCCTGGCTAGCTCTCTTCAAGTAGAAAATCTATCGCCAAGCACCTAACGGTGTGTTCCGGCAGCTGTTCTTGAGAGCCAGTACTTCTAGGTTAGCTTGAACAACATCTTCGACCACATCATCACTTACCATCAGGTGAGATAGTGGTCAAAGGTTAACCTATACGGCATAAAAAAAAACATTACTTTGAAAACATTTTGTATTATACCTCAAGTAAAAGTTATAATGTTTTTCTGACATACATTTTTTCACAGTGCGGAGTCTGGACCAGTAACTAATCCGTAGATGGCAATAAGGTCGCCTAATATAAAGTACGACTAAAGCATATGTTTTGACACCTCAACGTACCCCTTCAAGGAATATAGGCGTGCCGATATGTTCTATTAAATGTTTTGACAAATAATTTGTTAAAGTGTGTGCCTGTGGGGTGCCGGGTTAGAATGTCACCCCCCATCGCTACCCGTGGGTGTCGTAAGAGGCCACTAAGGGTAACATACTAGAAGGTGGGCAGCAGCACTTTCTGAGGAACTGATATCTCATACTGCGATTCCCAAGCCTCCTGCCAAGCGTGGGGATTATGGCGACCCCCGCATACTGGGGGAGGTTGTGATCAGCAGTGTGCTATCCGGCTGATACAGTACAGTGTTTATCTAATTCAACTATGCCTTTACACATGCAATATTATATTGATAGATGTAATTTATGTATATACAACTGAAGTAAAGGCTTAAAACAAGAAGAAATACATATTATAAATAGGTATATTGTAAGTCTACAGACCACGGTATGCAAAACATAATTTTCGTATTTCGCGTTCTGAATTATTAATAATAGATCTGTCAAGTGGCATCAAATCCATGCGCTCCATTTCGGACAGCGTTCTGATAGACAGTCAGTAATGAGAACTTCGTTTAGGTTCGGATTTCTCTGCCAATCCCTTTCGTTGACACGCAAATGAACATCGATTTTCACCTCACTTTACTGAATTAAGAAATCTAAGCCAAATTAAGCAATCAGTAACAAAATAGTGTCAATACTTAAAAATGTAGTTGTTTTATGCACGGTTTGTGTAAACTAAATTCAGTTAGATAATGTGATTGTATATCTGTTTTCTAAATGTGCTAATGTTAACAAAGTGAATTACTAAGTGTAATAGTACCATATTCAACTGTTATCTCTAAAATATAGTGCTAAAATCTTACAAAAACGACTGCCCTGCCACAATTTTTCCAGCTATAGTGTCACTCAAAATGATTTCAGGATTCTAACGTTACAACACACATCCAAATCTGTTCAGACATTTATAAGTTATAGTGTAATAGAGAAACTCATATGTGTTCATTTACATGAACCCTAAAAATATTTATACTCCTTTCAAGCAGCCGCGTCATAACACACTTTTACTAAGTTTTGTTATAGTTGAGCGATAAAATGTATAACACCGACGAACTAAAGTCAGTGACATACGAGTCTATCCGAATCGGTAAACCAAAGTGGCAATGAGCAGCCCATATCGCTAGTAGAACTAATCCCTTCTAAGTCCGTACGATAAAACGATATAGGTACGAAAGAATGTTGTTGAAATGGTGACCACTAACGAAATGCCGATTAGTGCACATACAAAATTTATCTACAGGAAAGGAGAAGCTTAATTATGTTCAGCAGAAGGTATCTGTATATTGCCCGTGGGGTGCCGGGCTAGAATGTACCATCTCTACCCATGAGTGTTGTAAGAGGTGACGAAGAAACGACACTCCAGAAGGTGGGCAGTAGCACTTTCCGAGGAACTGATATCACTCTGCAATCCCCAAGCCGCCTGCCAAGCGTGGGGATTATGACAAAACCCCCATATTGGGGGCGACTGCTTTCAGCAGTGGATTGTCCGGCTGATAGAGTGCAGTACAGAAGATATCTTTCAGTTCATGACAATTTTTTTTGTTGTATATACGAGTATAATTACTATGACTTCATATACTAGTACTCGTAGGTATGACAGCAATACATAATATTTAGGTTGTATATATATTATAATTTGTCTATAAAATGGTAATGTACTTGTAACACACAATTTCCTCGTAATAAATTTCATATGGTCCACAAAATTACGATCCGAACGGATCATTGAATTAATTTAAAAGGGTCTCCCATTTTTGAAACACTCATTTTGGCTCAGGTTAGTATGGAGATATTTACTGGATGAGGATTATGTAACATACTGACAATCACAGGCATAATACAAAATTAATAAGAATATTTAAAAAAAAAACAAGAAACATATTGTCACTTCAATGTTGTTATGTTTACAATAACGCCTGCCTGGCGAAATACAATACAAAATTACATGTCTCAGCGCCATCCCGATAAGACGGTTGAAGAACGAGAGCAAAAAAAATTGAGTTATGAGTCATTGTGTCATGTTGGCTCAATTTGATAGAGCATACCCCGGCTAAAGGGGTAAAAAAAGGGGTGGATAGACGCGGGTTCGAATGACTATAATATTTTCTCTCATGAATTTGTAAACATATTTGGACACAAACTCATTTATTAATTTATTTATAATTTTAAGTATATGTATATAAACATTAGCACTGATTCCAATGGCAGAACAAATAATTTAATATAAACAAATATGTAAATAAATACATTTTAAGAAAATATTAAATGTTTTATAAATATACGTAGTTACAACGCCGCTTCATTTTCCTGCTTAGCCGGCGCGGCGTGAAGAATAAATACCACGAAGTTCAGCCTGTAGAATTTTCGATACGTTTCGTTCTACACGTAACATTATCAGGAGATCTTGACCTATTCGAGCACGAGATCGACATGAGCGGCCGGTGAGTTCAGCACGACTTTATATAGGCACGAATGTGAATTAGGAACGCTCTACTAATTGAAAACTTGTGACAATTATAGTAAAAATGGTTTTAAATTACTTAACAATGAAATCTTAAGTAATATATAATATTTCTATATATTTGTCATCATTAAGAGAAGTGGTATTCATAGCTTTTTTTCATACAAAAGTTTCGTCATATTTTAGATACCAAAGTTCAAACACACTGAAATTTTGCTAGCATATCCGTGAGCCTTATATTTAATGCTTTTGGTTTACGAGATTTCCGTAAAATGATGTGTGTTCAAAATTTATGCAAAAAAACGCCTGAATCTATTAATGATATTAAACATTTTATCCTTTTAACTAGTGATTTTTTAAGGGTTCTGTGCTAACAAACGGAACTATAATACTAAGCTGCGCCTGTTCGAACGTCCGTCCGTCCGACCTTTAGAACGGTTATAGATAACCAATATATAAGATAATATAGGTGTTCTTACTCGTATAACCCAAAACAATAATACTGTTTTTTATAGAGAATGTGAACGAATACGAGTTTCAATACAATTATATCTAGGTAAAATATAATTGTGTTGGAACTCGTAACAACGCAAACGGTAAAGTACGTAGATCATAACTCTGTGACTTTAAATGCAATGATAATACATATAAAATCATCTCCATACTAACTAGACTCAACGTAAACTTGTCATACCTTTTCTACTCACTAACACGTCTATTTACAAATTGAGATCACAATAACATTTTGACTAACTATGAGTTTTCAATCAAGTAGCGTTGATTGTGGTTTGATTGAAGTATAGTTTGCGAAAGTTTCAGGAACAGAATAGTCTTACCTCTGTTCAAAGCTATCAGCTCTGTTACTTCTGTAGCCGGAATCGTTGAGGCTTCCTTCATGGCGTAGGCTAGGCAGGGAGTCCCAGGGGGAGCGACGCGGGCCGGGAGGTGGGGCACCGCGCCATCCGTCCGAGTGGCGATACCACGCAGCCCTTGCAGACTCTCCGATGCATGACGCACACCGCGATGCACTCACGAAACTGTTGAACGATTTCAATCATAACAAGCCTTTGTTGTGTTGTTGGTCTTATGATTATGTGACATATTTTTCCATTGCTTATTTCGGTTCTACAAAAAAATGTCTTCTATTTATTTCTATTTTCAAAGTATAATTTTAGTAAAAAAAAATTGATGTTTGATTGTCTAGCCTTTGACCACTATCTGACCTGATTGTAAGTGAGGATGTGTTCGAAGATGTTGTTCAGGCTAATCTAGGATTACTGGTTCTCAAGAACAGCTGCCAGAACACACCGTCAGGTGCTTGTCGACAGATTTTCTACTTGAGAGTCGTAGCTAGCCAGACGAGGATTCACCAAACGCCCTACCACAATAGTGTTATACCATTGTGGTAGGGCATTTTGTGAATGCCTGCCTGCTAAGACAACAGCGACTGCCATCCTAAGACAACAACGACTGCCATCCTAAGACAACAACCGGGACCGATGGCTTAACGTGCCCTCCGAAGCATGGAAGTGCTCAGTTGTAATGTCACTAGCGGTCACCCACCCAAGTCATGACCGCGGCGGACATTTAACTTTGCTGATCAGTTCAGAACGGCTATGCAAACTTAGCTACGAGCGCTTCGAAAAATGTTGTGTACAATTAAATAAATATATATTGCAGTTGTAGCAGTCGTTGCAATAATCCGTATTAAATACTACATTGTTAGTTGCCCATGTATTTCAATAAAGTAAAATTCAACAGTTTGTAAATAACTTCAGATGACTGGAACTTGCCAACGTTCAAGAGAGATAAGTCCAAATTACGAAACAATCGGTCTACTTTATGACTGCTACGAAAATCGTAGCGAATGCGTAGAATGAATGTAGCACTTGATTTATTTCGTAACTTTATCTAATTTAATGGTTTTCTGTGGAATAACAAAATAGCCTTGTATTTTAGGAGTTATCGTAAAGCCGTTTTAGATTTATTGTGATATTATAATGATTTAGAATATTTTTGTGTCATTCACTCGATTGTTGTGAGCATTTAAATGCCCTATGTTCTGTTTTTTATTTTATTTCGCGTCATTGTCATATTTTATATATTTTGGATTCATTAATGTATTTGGATAACATTAATGTAAAATACCTTTACATGAATTTTGACAATTTGTAAGATTCTTTCCTTTTTTACACGACTGCACAGCTTGCCAAAGATATAATATAAGTACGTACAAGTACTCGAAAATTATGAATCCGTTCAGGGCAATCAGGTAAAACAAAAGGTATCTAACAAAAAATAAAAAGTAAACTATTTATTAGCAAATATTCTATAGCCTATGTTCATCAGGGATAATGTTAAATCCGAATTGTGAAATTTATCAAATCGGTCAAGTAGTTTTAAGTTTATTCGTTACATACATAAATACAAATCTTTCCGCCTTATAATATTAGTGTAGATGTAGATAACAACATAAAATTACATCTGTTATTATTTATGTTTACTTGTATTCCAATTTAGGACATATCTATATCATTGTAGCTTATAGAAGTATAATTGGCAATAGATTATACTTAGTAAGCCTTAGACCACTATCTCACTTGATGATAAATGATAATGTGTTTCAAGATGCTTAGCATGTAACTAAATTAAACTAAAATGGAATGAACTTTATGAAGCAATGATGGCCGAGCGGTAATAGCTATATTTATATGGACTGCTATGCCGCAGGTCCCTGGTTCGATCCCCACCGCCGGCTTGTGCTTCACCGCATGGTGGAAGGGTATTTTGCGATTGCCCGCCTGGCTAGCTGCCACCTTCAAGTAGAAAATCTGTCGCCAAGCACGTCGTTTCGGCAGCAGTCCTTGAAAGCCAGTGAAATTAGAGGTATATGAGACTCAACAACTATGTCTCAAGCTGATGGGCGCAGTGCGGTTTGTGACTTGTGATAAAACGCATCTGTTATAGGCAGATGTTAGTCCGCTTAAACCTCAGGTGGGCCTCGAGCTTGTACCGTAACAATAACATAAAAACAAACTTTCTCTATAGATTAGCCACCCGAAACGAGAGATTTCCAATATCAGCTGGAGATCCAGGCTGCGCAAAGACCTCTGACGTAAGCTACATAACGACTGCGATCCTAAGACAACAACTGGCACCAACGACTGATGATGCGCAATATGTTGGTACGCATCTAAACGTCTTCTTTACGAATAAACTTACGATCCTTTATAAAGGTTACAGTTTAAAGGCATAATTAAAGGTCACGAGTTAAGAAATACTGGCCAAGTGTGGATTAGAAAGTGTTCCATATCCCAACAAACCGTGAAAAATAAATGTTTGTTGGTTTTGATTAAAACTTCAAAACTACTTTATACCCGGCATTTTTAGAATATTTTATTATTTAAATTCATATCTAACTGCCCGCCGTGGTTTGAGTTTTAACATATTAGTTCCTCGGGTTGGTGACTGGAGAGAAAGCAATTCAAAATTAAAGAAATCCTTTTCTTATACATTCCTATTAAAATAATGCCAACGTTTCTATTACCGAATCACTACCTGAGTGCTAATTATGTCATTTATAGTTTACATTTGAAATCAAAAATATGACATCAACTGTCGCCGTGACAGTTGACTTTTGTCACACCTATTTCGAGGTTATTTTAATGTGATTAACAGCCTAAGTATAAAATCGAAACTTAAAAATATAGCATTAACTGTAAGGTCTTACAGCTGCCACAACTAAGACCTACTTTAAGGTCATTTTGAAATCCTATGTAGCCCAAATAAAAAATCAAAACTGATCAATGCGATATCAACTGTCGCTTTCACAGTTGTCATACTTATGACTCATTTCTAGGTAATTATAATGTTAATAGTAGCCCATATACGAAATCGAAAATGCAAAATATAACATAAATTTTGTCACCTAAACAACTATCGCATCTATTTCAAGACCACACTAATAATACAAAAGCAATCGTAACTGTCTGTCTGTCTGTGTGTTTGTAATATGGCTAAACGGCTGTATGATTTCGATTAGTAAAGTTACATGAAACTTGACCAAATGTAATTTTTTCCATAAAACAATAACCTTCACTGATCACAGTGACACAGATCAATACAAAATGTCCTGTCAAAATATTAGTAAAATCAGTTCAGTCATTAAAAGCCTACAAACACGCAGAAAGACAGATAGCCAGAGTTACTTTTGCTTTCGTTATATTACTACGGATATATTATTACTCTACACATAGAACTCTAGGCGAAGAAGTTTCACTGACTATTGTATGATGCAAAGTTTTTTTCATCATACAATATAGGGCTTTGTTTGTCCTTTGCGAACGGAACCCAAAAAACAAAGAGTATTAATTGGTAGTTATATGGACTCTTCGATAAAATATTCATTAATTTGCAGAACGGCTGCAATATTTCCATCTCAAAAGAGCGAATTAACAAAGTAGGAGCTGCGCAAAAGGCCGTGATAAACTGAAAAATAAATAGCCCATCCAACGATAAACTAATTTGGAATGAACGCTGGACTTCCCCAGTGGTGCTCTATTGTTCCGTGTCAGATTAACAGAGCCGGCTTTGAATCTATTACGTGTTTAATAGCATTAGTTCATTACTAAAGGCGCACCTCTGATTTCTAGTTTTATATTCTCTTTATGTTGTGTTGTGACGGCAAGTAAATTATTCGTGTATACTAAATCCAATATGAAAAGAGCTGGATTGGTAGAAGCAACGTATCAACTTCTCTTCAAATTAATATTTTAGATAGAAATAAAGAATGTAATAAATCCCCTGTCGGACCTAATAAAAATTTAATCATTTCATGACCCAATAAGCTCTGTAAAGGGCAGCTGTCCCAAGTTAATCATATTTTATACATGATAATAAGAATGTTATATTTTTTCTGTTTTAATTTAGTATGGAAATTGCAAAAAATATATATTTTGTTACAAAATTATACGAAAGACTACACTTATAAGATGTCAAACAACCAATGTCTCTAGTACTGCGAGCGTGCACAAATAAGATACTGTTCTGATTGTTATATGCACTAAGCGTTAAAGTTAGATAATCCCAAGCATAACGAAGGTTTTTAGATAAGAATCCTTATGAATACAGTTTTAGATATGGATTGCTATAGAGTATTCGGACGTGCCAAATACTCTATAGCATTTAATTTGATCTACATACAATATAATATAATTTATAAATTATAAGTATATCTTGAAAGGTGTTTCAGTGTTTCATAATAATGATACCGTCGAACGCTTTCGCGTACGTTTTCTTAACACGTTCCTTATCCGTTAAACCACATTCGTCTTGGAAAACGTGCGCTCGGAAAGCACTAATCCGTTCCTGAGCTATATGTGTGTCAAGGGACACATACGAGTACAACTTCTAAAGAGAATAATTCCGCCGAACGTGCTGAGACTGTACTACTTTTGCATTGGACTTGATAGGACGATCGTATGGTAAAGAAAAACACTGGGACGTTATTTTATATGATATTAGAAATTATTTCTTGACTGTTTCTAATTATGTTAGTTAGCGTCGCAATTCCTAAGTAGAAAATCTGCTTGAATTTTCGACGAAAAAACACACGAGTATACTCAAAACAAATCTTGAATCTATTTGATAATGCGAAACGCGTACTAAACGCGAATATGGCACCAAATAGTAGATAGTAAAATGTACAAAGAGTGCATATAACAAGTCATTTTAATCGAGCAAAGCCAAAGGCGAGCACTTAAGTCAAGCTAAAGTGGGTTTAGTGAACTAGTTAAACACTCCGCTTTTCACCTCAATTGCGAGGAAATTAATCAATAATATTGTAAGTAATATCTCAATCATAATTCAACCTGACATTTAAACAAGGTTCTTATTTTGAGTGGCAGTGTTTCGACAAAATAATATATGCCTGGGTATATCAGTATATCACATCATAAGAAGAAGTTTGCCGGGGTCTTTAATTATACCCATAAATTAAAGTTATTATTAAAGAACTGGATTTTTTCAATACAATGACATCCTGAACAGGAAAATTGCACAAATATCAGTATCAATATTAAATAAATCTATATATATTACTAACAATATCATTGTTTCATTTCCTCGCAATTGAAGTGAAAATCCGAGCGTATAGCTCGTGCTTTAAACCCGTTTTAGCATCAAATTATATTAGCCCTCGCCTCTAAAATGAACTATTTTATGCATTCGTACTATTGTTTAATAGTCTGGCTAGTTTGGCTTCCATTTGTGACAAATAAATGAAGAACTTTAAGTAGATACCACAATTTTATAATATTTTTTCTTTATTTTCCTAGCTTTGTAGTTTTCACTTTTATTCACGGCTTCATTGCTTTTTATTCTGCTCTTGACAAGATGGTGGTAAGATCCTCATTATAACTATAAATTTACGGATATCTGGAATAAAAATCTTCTTGATTCTGTTTGTAGTGTTACTTCTATCTCAATAACGAGTGCATTCATGAAATGTTCACATTGGATTCGTATAAATTTATGATTTAGTACCACAGCGTTGAAATAAAAACTCAAATACCTTCTTAGGAATGCTATTTCGTGATAAGAGAATTGTGACGGGACAAACAAGCCGTTCGCCTAACGATTAGCTCTCGTTATAATTCAAGTGCCAACAATATTTTTAAATTGCAAATTCCTGCGCAATACCCTGCATTGCAGTATCAGTTCAGTTTCTTTTAATACTGTAAGGTTTGCAATAACGCCTGCTATGCGGATTACATTACAAAATGACAAATATACGATAGGAAAAATTTAAGTCATGTGCAGGATTCGATCCCGCGTCCATCCACCCCTTGAGCCGGGGTATGCTCTAACCAATTGAGCTAACATGACATGACGTCATAACTCAAATCTTTCCTATCGTTCTTTAACCATCGTATTGGGATGGAGCGACATATATAGTACCACTTCCGTTGTTCTACAAACAAGACCAATTTTGCAATTGGTTTTATACTTGTAAATAATGACCCAACCTTATAACTTTAATATTGTTAGGTTTGCAATAACGCCTGCTATGCGGATTACATTACAAAATGACAAATATACGATAGGAAAAATTTAAGTCATGTGCGGGATTCGAACCCGCGTCCATCCACCCCTTGAGCCGAGGTATGCACTAACCAATTGAGCTAACATGACATGACGTCATAATTCAAATCTTTCCTATCGTTCTTTAACCATCGTATTGGGATGGAGCGACATATATAGTACCACTTCCGTTGTAGTACAAATAAGACGAATTTTGCAATTGGTTTTATGCTTGTAAATGATGACGCAACCTTATAATTTTAATATTGTCAGGTTTGCAATAAGAGTTCAGTTTCTTTCTTATAATATAATGCTCTGAGTAAAGTAGCAATTTTGCTGATAATATTATCTGAAAAATATATCTTGAATCTTTTATTTAATTAATACTGATCCGTAGGTTCTAACGAAATTGTTTGGACCTATGATACTGATCGTATGTGATTCATCCAAACACACATATTGCCGAGGGAAATGATTGAAAAAGCTCGAGGCCCACCTGATGTTAAGCGGTATCCTCTGCCTATTACAGATGCATTTCGTCCCAAGTGACTGCACTTCGCCCGTCACCCTGTGACGTACAGTTGTTAAGTCTCATCATGTGCCTGTAATTTTACTGGCTCTCAAGGACTGCTACCGGAACATATTGTTACTTGCTAGGTGCCAGATTTTCTACTTGAGCTAGGTAGCTAGCAAGGCGGGCAGTCGTAAAATGCCCTTCCAACATGCGTTGAAGCTCAAGCTGCAGGGGACCGAACCATGAACCTGCAGCACCGCAGTTTATAGCTATAACCGCTCAGCTATCATTGCTTTAAAACTTCTCCATACAAACATTGAAAGGTGTATTTGAGATTTAAGGTTTTGAACTAAATACTAGACATTGAATGGTCTCTTCATTATCTATGCTTGTATCTTTACAAATTTGAAAACAACATATTTTTTTTTATTTTATTGTCCTCGCATGATTTACATGGTCATTTTTCGAGCCTGATAACTTTCAAGTATTTCTTTTATTACTACAGGATAAAATGCTGCACAACAGCTACTATAAAGAAAGCATTTCGGCAAGCTAAATGCCATTGCAAGCCTACAAGTAGTCCAAATGATCCAGCTCGCCTGCTGGCAGCGTAGCCAGCATGATGGCAGCATTGCCCCGTTGTTTTGCAATGTTGAGCCAAATAAGTACCAGCATTTTGATCACGCGTCGCATCGACATAGCAACCTGGTAAGTTTTGGAAAATAATAAGACAGCTCCCGGCCGCCGCGGGCCTAAATGTGTCTACACCAAACGGCTCAGAAATGTAACCACTGGCGAGATAAGCATACTTGCGCCGTTTGAGTTGCTCCGCAGAAATAGTCGCAGAGCCAGCTCTCACGTTGGTTTCAGAAAGATGTAACGGCCTTAAAGTGTCCACACATGTATCGTTCCACACTTACTCAGGCCTCCGTAACTTCCACAAAACCAGAGTCATGTCGTTAGGTCTTTTACCGCCGTCACGCATTAGATCATTCTGTTCGAATAGCTGCAATATTGGTGCTGGTAAAAGCCCGGCGAATGATATTGTTAAGGCTGGCGTGGCGGAAAGTTCAACCATACTTTGACAGCAAGAGAGGCCGTGGTCAGGCCTATGTCACTCGATAACTAACTACGCTATAGCGATAAATACGTACACTTTTGGGATACGCATGCGCGGCTATTGCTCGCCAGTTTTTTTTTACCATTACCTATGATAAGTAAGTAGGTATGTCGGAAAAATTAAACAAGAAAACTAAAGTTACCTACATAGTAATTGTAACGAGAAGTGTAAAAATACCATTTAATAGGTGTTATAGCTACCTATTACAAGTGTATTTTTACTTTAATAAGTACCTACTAGTGTTTACCTCCCAAATAAGTACGGTAGTAGGTAATCCAATACCGTACTATTATTATTATTGATATTATGTAGGTAATTATTTGAATGTATCTACACTGCAAATACTTTAGTTTAGTTAGATAGGACGAGGAACCAAACCACCAAGATAATGTTATAACTGAAAACATCGATCTATGAAAATCAACCACTACCGGTCACCCATTCAAGTCATGACCAATTGTTAATCCAGCGCCACGTCTATCTCCAAACCAAATTTCATCAAAATTGGTCCAGCCGTTTGAGCGTGAAGAAGTAACAAACATACAAACTCACTGACATACTCAGAAACTTTCGCCTTTATAATATTAGTGTGAAGTGTGATAGTACTATGTGATGTGATAATAATGTGATTTCAAACTATTTTGTCAACAAAATAACGTGAAACTATACATATAATAAAAAAACGGAACCAAGAATAAGCCCTATAAAAATGTTTAATATTAAATGCCGATTCCAATCTCTTCACAGAAACAAACTTCAGTCCTTTACTCACTTATAAATTGGGCATTATTGAAGGGTCACGCTAGCCATATTGATAGAGCTGATCAAAGTTCTGAGAATATCGTCTAAGACTTTTATAAACTCTATCCATATGACTTAAGGAGACATAAAAATATATATTGGTATAACTTTTGAAACTGAGTCGCTTCTTTTTTGTTATTTCATCCCAATACAATAGGTGATATAAATAGGAAATAATTCTTAGAATCCATAGTAAATAGATGAATTGGGATCAATAACAGTTCAGTGTTCTGGGTTTCGCATTAGTTCATTGAGATCCCTACTTAATTTGACATTAACATTTTTACTTTTCACACTCCGCTGTTAATAATTAAATATAAACCCTAACATTGTGTTAAAGCATTTTTCTTTTACACGTATACAAATAAAACGTTACTTACATAGAAAAACAATTAAATAGTAAAATAGAAGTTCGAAGATAGATAATGTTGATATTTTTATGATTTGACTGAATTTAATGAAATATGCGTTGTTGATTATCATACTCGTAGTAGAATGTCATTTTACACATGTCACTGATATTTGCATATAATTTAGTGGGAAAGCTTAAACATTTACAGATTCGTTGTAATATTGTTAAAATTCAATCATATAAAGACTCAAATGCACACATTGTATTCGTTGTAACACGGTAATTGAAACTTCCTAAATCTACATTTAGATGGTTGGCCGAGATATAACTATTAAGTTGACTTAATTTAATCCTATAGAAAATATATATACAGGGTTATTGGTAAAATGCTAACAATCATATATATATAAAATCTTATACTTTCTATATATATAGAAGCTATAGAAACGCACAAAAGTATGTAAAATAGTATATGAATAAAGTGTAACGTTTTGACACATTGACTAGACCAGTTTATCTACATTTGAAGGTAAAATGAAGTTGCCTTCAAGTAGGTTATTAAAAATAATCATTTATTATCAAACTTTGTTACAAAATAATGTAGAAAAAAGAAAAAAATACAAGAACAATAATTATGAAAACATCTGTGAGAGACACATGATAGGTAAGGTATATTATATTAGGTATCTAGTATATCTGGTACGATATACTATATACACTATATCTGTATGATTGTCTCACCTACTTTTACTAATTATGTTTTTAAGTTTGTAAATTTGTATTGTGTCAATAAAGTGTATATGTAGATAGCTATCTACGATCCAAAATTATTTTCAATGCTTTGAAGATAATTTCCACATGATTCTGGGGACATTTTGCACAGGTACATTTTTTGTTGGTTGGTTCCTCAATCATGCTTTAGTATAATGGACACGAATAAAAGACCCGTCAGGGTTCTAATAGTATATCTTCATAATGGCACAAAACCCACTGGCAGTAATTCTAACGTGCAATTCCTTACGAAGGAAATCCTACGTGTGTTGCAGAAGTGGTGCTTCTCTTTATAGTTTCACAGGTACCGAGATGGTTCACATTATTTGCATAGAGACCGGAATTCGGACGAGAGGATTACAAAGCTATGAATGGACCTCAACAAGCAACACACACGTATGTATACGTACCCTACCGCTAGAATACATTGCTACCCATCGCTGTATAGCTTCATGTTCTATCTATGTTGTGTTTCAAGTATAAACTCAGTTCCTGTTTTTACTGGATAACAGTTAGGAGTATTACGTCCACTGTGGTTGTAGATGGCTGTGGGAATGGAACGTACGACTGTATTGTTTCTCGCTACTTGGCGTTCTATTTTCAAAGACGTTTCATGGGATGTATGTACACTTATATGCATACAACCCAACCAATTCCAAGTAAATATATACTTAGAAGATTTCATTGGCTTGTAACAGTTGCTGATCACAGCGCCATCTAACAACCTTGAGTTCCGTTTTTTATCTTACCATGAGCTTTCGCGCAGAAAATAATGAAAACGTATATAGTACCTATTTCGGGTATATTGACATAATGTTATCAATTTCACACAAAAAGCCCTACACATTTTTTTCTGAAATCGCTTTATTATATAGGTAATGTATAGAAAACAATCATGGATACCGTTATGATGAGGTACCTCTCATACTAAGCTTTCATACGATACAATTATTATTTCTGAATTTTGTTTCGCAGTAAACGTTTGACCTTCTATTGTTTTCTTCATTTACCGAAACTACGTTTCCTTATTTTCAAAGTCCAGATGTTAATTGCCTTTGATAGAGTAAACTATTTTCTAATTTACAAACATCAACTTCATTAATTCTAATTTAAATTCTATAACAAAAATCAACATCATTTACATTAGTTGGTATATTTATTAGAGTTCCTTTTCAAGCTACGAAACTTCGAAAAATTGCTATTTAATTAACTTTATGAAAAAAAAAAAAAATAATATATTATTATTTTTCTCAAATTTTATATTTCTTTTAAACTTCATAGTGTTAATTAAATAGCAATTTTTCGAAGTTTCGTAGCTTGAAAAGGAACCCTTATAATTTTGTCATATCCGTCTGTCTCTCTGTCCGTTTCTCTGAGGTTTTGTTAAGAAACCGTTAGTACTAGAAAGCTGTAGTTTTGTAGGTTGTAACTTTGTATTAATTACGCCGACAAAGTGGTAAAGTATATTATAGAAAATTGTTTTTTAGTATCTCCCCTACATGTAAAGTGCAGATGAATTTTTCGTCTTCTAACCCATCATGTGTGGGATATCGTTGAATGCATCTTTTATAATGACTTATGGGTTGCTAATACTGTTTTTTGATGTAATGCTTCATTTACAAAATATTAAACTCTAATGTGCACATTTTTACAGTAGGCCTAGTATTTTTACGCGCCCCCCCCCTCCCCTCTAAAATCTGCTGGCTAATATAGAAAGATCATAATGATAGTGAATTTTATGAACTTTAAAGAAAAAATATAGCGGTTAATATTCGTTGGAATTTGATGATATAGTTGCTTGTTTATATAATGTAAAGACTTGCATTGAAAAACAAAATCTAAAATAATAAAACTAAAAAAAACCATAATAATTTATCATACGTTTCACAAAATTGCCGCTAGATGGCGGGTTCTGAATCACGTTATCGTTACGTTTTCATACGAGTACCAAAAGAAGTCACAAACGTACTGTGTTTAATTTTCGAATTACAATTTTGTGAATTGAAATAATAACTTGGCAGCAATCGTACTTTTATTTTTATTTTTAGCAGGATGCAAGTGGATGGGAATAAATAACAACATTATCGTTCTGTATTATGATAACGGGCTACTACGGAACCTTACTTTTTTTTGTTCATTAGTTTTTCATGTAATAAAACTCCTTTCTTGAAAGCACCATGCTTAAGTACTATAATGTATCGGATTATCCACTGCTGAACACATCATCCCCCACTATGGGGGTTTGCCATAATATCCACGCTTGGCAGGCGTCTTGGGGATCATGTTTCAGTAATACTCGTAATTTTATACCAAAACACTCCACCGCATGTTCAGATAGGTTATCAATAGGCAGTCAAATATATTTGAGTGAATCGTGGCTTAGGCATTGTAACCTAACATCGTAACAAAGCTCACTAAGACTTTTCTCACTCGATGGATATAATGTAGGATAGCGTCCTTTTGCGTAGTTTAACCTACACATAACCTCACACAGTATTCTAATTTATAATCACTAATGTATAGAAACAATGTTTGAATTTAATGTTTAATTTATCTTATTGCGGTAACCATGGTAACGGTACCAACATTACTATAGTGTAGTTAGGACAACTTAAATGATTGGCAAATAATACGTGCGATGCTAAATCGAAAAAAACACCTCATCTCATCACCATCATCATCACCCGAAAGACGTCCACCGTTGAACAAATAGCCGCTTGTAACCATTAGATACCCGTGACTAACTCAACATCCGCCGGTGTAATGTGATAACCTATCGAGAACCTTTCTTCCCCATCGGTTATCTGTTCGTCGAGCAATGTGGTCCGCCCGTTGCTACTTCAATTTGCAAATTCTGAAAGCTATGTCGGTGACTTTGGTTCTTCGGCGAAAGTCCGCGCTTCGGATATTATCTTATATGTTATGTTATTTGCTTGATAACAAGCAAAGAAATTCCGAGCAAAGCTCTCTCCATAGCTCGTTGTATGATTATGAGCTTAAGGCCATAGTTAAGGACCACGGCTCAGTGCCATAAGTCCAGTGATGACTAAGTCTTGATCTTCTAAGTCTTGTCTAATGATGGCTAAGTCTTTCAGGCTCTGTGGGATATTTGACGAGAAGATGTCGCGTTATTTCCCGAACACTGCTTATCTGAGTTGGATTCTTCTGGCGCCCTCTTTGTCGAAATTGGACCTACACCGAAATTGGACACCTGGACAGTATGTTCCAGGTAAATGTAATGGTCAACAACTTCGAGTGTATCGTTCCTTTTCACTGGTACGGGTGCAACATGGACATTAGACATAATTTTCGTCTTTGCCATGGTAATTTCCCACCTTCTGGGAAACTCTACTGAGGTCGCAGAGTTCCTCAAGCAACTCTGCCATTATGGCTATATCATCGGCAAAATGAAGGTGAGTGATTTATTCACCATAGATGATGATGCCGAATTTTTTTCCAGTACAAAAGCTTAAAAACACGTTCGTGAACGTTTTGGAAAAGTTAGTCTCCCTCTTGCACCCTCGCTTCTTTGCATATGGATTCATAACGTGCTCTTGTCCTTTTGTGCGGCTAACATGGTGGCGTTTATATACAAACACTTCAGCACTTCGACATATCCATAGTCAGTTTACTATCGCTATAGAGACTGGAGAAAGGCCCTGGATTCGGTTGAATTGAAAGTTTTTCATAGTCCACAAACATTGAAACAACACCTAAACGCATATATATCATTGTGTCAAGGAGAAATACTTCATTCTAGGCAATGAATTCTAGTCTGAATTTAATGGTCAGTGCCATTCCAATTAGAAACACGTACACCAGCATGTAAAAGCTTAGACATCAAAGAGTTTTCAATATTAATATAATGCTAGTCAACACTTACTTTCAGTTCACTAGTGTTCTTAAATATGTATAAGCTAGTGAGTGATCCTAATTTTGTTTTGGCTAATATGACAGTTAATATATATTATGTCATATAGCACCATCTCGCAAATTTTATGGTACTTACATTGTTGTTCTAGGTCCTTGGATACTACCTACTGGTATCTCAAAACTTTGTGATATGGCGCTCTTAAAATGCCAATAAAGCTCGGTCACCCAGATACTACTAACATGGCCATAATAAATGAAATTCAATAAATCGTTAGGCTTTCGCTCATGGTGAATTTCCAGTAAAATTATGTATACCTAGAACTTAGATAACTAAGTGATGAATGACGTCATAGTCACATAAGAGCTATGGAAGCAACCGACGTTTTTTTATCGTTTCATTTATTTTTAGAACTGAACAAACTTACCCATTAATGATCTGCTGAATAGTATAGTCTCGAAAAATACCAATACACATTTTCCTTATGGAAACAAGGAAAACAATTTCTTTAACTATCCGCTCCAACAATTATTAAAAAAACATAAATTATACACTGCTAATTATTTATATTTCAGTACTTATCTCGTTGCTACAATAGTTCTGGCTGCGTTTTCTTATTAATATCCTGTAAGCTATTCCGTAATATCCTTTTATTTATTGTAGAGCTTGTACATATATAAGCTTACCTTGATTGGTGGTCGCTCATGTATCCCTGATCACGCTCAGGTATCCTATCTCGACTCCGATCTCTACAACAATGGAAATATTGAAGCATATTTAATATTGTTAAATAAGTTCGTGTTCCTTACTATTGGTCATTAACTACGAATAAAAGTGTATTGAAAAGTAAGTCAAGCTCAAAAACAGCAGAACGCAAACCTTACCGGGGCGAGCGTGGTATAAAAGGTGTACCGTGCGGCGCAACGACATTACCTTAAAACGAGCAACCGCATGTGATCATTTCTAACCGCTAAAACAAAACCAATCCAATTGAATTTGGAAGAATGTCCGTGTTTTGTTTTTATTGTGTAATTCATGGTTTCGAAATCAAAGCTGTAACTGTATGAGAGTTACACTTCTTTACATATTTATTCGTAGGTAATGATAAATATACGCGATATAAACCATTTAATTACTATGTGTAATAATCGCGACAATCAAAGACAACATTATGTACAAAAATTACTGAACAAAACAATGACTTCTTCCAATATTTGAATTAAATAATAAGTAAGGAAATATTTTCATATATGATTTCAAGCACTATCGCTTGATGCAGGGTGCTTTTACAGAGCGGTTCTAAATCAACTTGAGCACATTTCGAGATCGAAAAGTTAGTAAATGTTTTAAAAAACACAAGCACTTAATTATCACAAAATAAAAGCATAAAAAACATCATAAAATTACATGCTGTTATGTGGTTGTTTTATTGCAGAAACATTATATGAAATTCCACTAAGTGCATTGGGTTTTTATTCACTTTTTATTAACAGGGCAGAAATATTGCATCTATATGCAGTTTTATAAGCTAACTTTTGATCACTTTTTTACCCTATAGTAAGGGATGGAGAGTGAATGGGATTGGCTCTCAAGAACAGCTATACTGGATCATAAGTTTAATTGCTAGCGAAAGATTTTCTACTTTGAGGGTAGGCTCTAACCATAATGCCATACCACCATGCATGTTATAATGCAACCTACAACTATTCTAATGCCATTGAAACATATAAATCTTCACATAAGGTGGATGCAATTCAAGTGATTACATTCCGAAATAAATAAAATAGTAAGCATGTGACAATAAGATAATTACATTTTAACATACATTACAGTTCTTCTAAAAAAAGTTTTCGCTTAATTGGATTGAACTAGATCGCGCATTTGACTCGGATTCTTTCGATTCAGATGAAGTCAACTAGAGACGATTAGTATGATGCCTCAGTTTCAGCCATTACATTAAAAACACAACTCAAATATGGACTTGATTACTTTTGTTTTCTTTCCACACACTGGTCTTCTTCTCTGGTGTTCTGCCACCAGAGGTAAAGGGTTTCAGGGCGGGGGCCCTCTTTCCCTGGCTCGTCTTCGTTCATTGCTATGAACGAGTCTTTTGCATGACTCTTTAGTCAGACCTCACAACTTGACCGCACGGCGGTCTTTAAGTATCTGGGCGATCAGGCCACGCCAGGTTGATCCCGCTGGTGGAAAGCCCAGCGGACCGATCAGCGACCGAGAATGGGACCACCGTGGGTCTCGTTGCTTCGGTCGCGACTTCTTCTTTGTCATTCACGTCTATGGTTAGTTCCCTTGGGTAAGGCTTCGTCTTTTTTCTTCTTGTAATTTCTGGTGGCCTGGAGTGCAAGGGGGCAATGCCCCTAATGTGCTCGTGGTTTGAGGCGTCTGCTTTTTCAAACATTTTCCTTGCCAGGCGTCTTGTGAAACTATTCAGGTTTTCTACTTGCAGATCCCGGGCGACCATAGCGTTTCTTACGTAACGCGGTGCGCCTACAATCGTTCGGAGGCACTTGTTTTCGACTGTTTGGAGCTTCTTTTTTGATGCGGTTGATATTTGGGCATACCACGCCGGCGCTGCGTACGTAAGTCTTGATCTGACGTACGCCTTATAGATCAGGACTTTGGTCCGGAGTGGTAGCCTTGATCTGAAGATCGGATTCAATCTGGCTTTGGCTCCTCTTGCCATATTTGTTATAGTCTCAACGTGCTTCTTGAAGTGGAGGCATCTGTCAATAGTCACTCCAAGATACTTGACTTCTGTTTTCCATTCGAGTTCCTGTCCCATAAGCTTCAGTTTTGTTGGTAGGTAGCATCGGCTGGTGATCATTGCTTGGGTTTTCCCGACGTTGACAGATAGCCTCCACTTCCCCAGCCATTCAGGCAGTGCATCTAACGTCGGCTGCAGTCGTTTGACTGCGTTCTCCGTCTTGAAGGAGGTTGCGAAGTAGGCTGCATCATCCGCGTAAAGGGCCAGCTGTGCGTGCCCAATGACAGGTATATCATTGGTATACCACGCATAGCAGAACGGGGAGATGCAGCTTCCTTGCGGTACCCCTGCTAGTACTGGCTTCTCTTCTGAAAGGGCGTCTTCCACCGCCACTTGTATGCTTCTACTCGACAGGAAGGATGCAAGTATTTCGACGATTCTCCTGGGGGCGGGCGATTTTGACAATTTGAACAGCAAGCCCTCGTGCCACACCTTGTCAAAGGCTTTTTCCATGTCCAGGAGAACCGTCGCTACGTATTCCTTTTTATTTAAACAGACTGCCATTTCATTCACCAATTTCGTAATCTGGAGTGTGGTGGAATGTTCCGCTCGAAAACCAAACTGCTCTTCTCTTGGTGGTATGTGCGGCATCAGGTGGGACAGCAGTAGCCTCTCAAACAACTTGGAGATTGTGCTCAAGAGGGTTATCGGGCGGTAACTTTCTGGCTTCTTTGGGTTCTTCCCTGGTTTGTGAAGCATTATTACCTTCCCTTTCTTCCATGCGGTGGGGAAGTGGCCAGTTCGCATGATCCCATTGAATATCCGGGTAAGGGCGACAATTGTCTTCATTGGTAAATGCTTAATGGCTTCATTGGGGATTTGATCCAGTCCTGGGGCTTTCTTGTTTGGCAGTCGTTTTATGGCTCTCGCCACCCTTCCTGGCGAGAAGAAAATTTTCTTTTCGGCATCCTCTTCTGTGGGAGTCGATCCGAAATAGTTTTTGAGGTGCTCTCTCACTGTTTCCTCATGTTCAGGGAAGCTTGTTGGGAACGGTTGAAACTGTTTTTGCAGATGGTCAGCGAATATATTCGCACGGCTCTTAGCGTCAAACATAATGTTCCCGTCACTGTCTAGGAGGGGTCTGATGGGCGTTTTCTCGTTGCTGAGGTTTCTACAAAGTCGGTGAACCGAGGGAATGTCGTCATTTAGGCTGTCTATGTGCGTTTCCCACGATTCCGCCGCATAAGTATTTAATGCGGTTTTTACTTCTTCAACCAGGCTATTCAACTTTGTTTTGAGTCGCGGGCATCGGGTGCTTTGCCATAACTCTCTGGTTTCCCTTTTTGTGCGTATAAGGTCCCGTATCCTGGCCGGGAGGGAGTCTCTGCTTCCTCCCGGTTTGGAGGTGTGCGCTGCTGTTTCAATAGAGGTCCGGATTGTCATGGTTAGCGCTTCCGTTTCTCTGTCAACCTCTTCTGGAGTGCTTATCGTCGTGGTAGCTGTCCTTTCGTGGACGTCTGCGCTGAAAGCCTCCCAACAGATTTTCCGCCTCCTTGCGGGGGCGGCAACTCTACTTGGGAGGTCCTTCCATGTGAGTAGCACTGGCCTGTGATCTGATTCCAGATCAGAGAGCACCTCTTGTGTTGGCATCATCTTTATCCCCTTCATGATCGCAACATCGATGACGTCTTCAGTCCCGTGATTGTCGTCATAATGGGTCGGCTCGTCGGGCCCTATGACGTCATAGTCATAGTCCACCGAGTCTTGATAAAGTACCTTCCCTTGATGGTCTATTTTCGAAGAATTCCAGTGCGTGTGCTTCGAGTTCGCATCGCCGGCTATGAACGTCGGTAGGTCTGAGTTGAGCAGCTTTCTTAATTCGGCAGTGTTCCAGTTGCTTTTAGGTGGGCGGTACATTGCGAACACTCGGTGGTTTTGGCCGGCGATGTTCACGAGTATGCCCAGTGCTTGAAACGACTGGAATTCTTCTACTGGTATCAGTTGGTGGACAGTTCTTCGGTGGACTATGACAGCCAGCCCCCTGTAAGCTCTTCCATCTTGATTCACTTCGTCTTTTCTATAGACGAAGTAGTTTGGGATTTTAAAAGGTCTGTCTTTTTGGAGGTGCGTCTCGCTGACCAGCAATATGTCTATATTGTACTCGCGGAGAAAGTTGGTCAGCAGTCGTGCTTTCCCCGCGAGCGTTCTGGCATT
The DNA here is from genome assembly GCA_963890685.1 of Plagodis pulveraria. Classification (NCBI taxonomy): domain Eukaryota; kingdom Metazoa; phylum Arthropoda; class Insecta; order Lepidoptera; family Geometridae; genus Plagodis; species Plagodis pulveraria. Next base: position 17,909,952 of record OY982952.1, read on the forward strand.
CCAATGCACAATCTTAATTCCGGTGTGACCCATTATTAAGTATCCTCATCAAGCCTTGGAGGGTAGCGGTTTCTGGGTCAGTTCCCTGTTGTACTGCTTCCAGAATTTCTTTTAATACGCCAATCGTCTGTCCCAGCGAGTCACGACGGGGCGCTTGTTTAGGCGGCTGAGATGCGGGTGCCTCCTCGGTCACTTTCTTCTTTTTGGATTTAGGCTTCTTCTTTTTGCTATCTTGTTTATTTATGAGCTTCGGAAGGTTGGCCGGCGCCATCAGTGATGTGGCCGCGGTCTCTTCAACTGTTGTTTTGGTGACCGGGGCAGTGCCGCGCCGAGTCGGTATTGTTTCGGCGATTGTACCAGCTCTTTTGTTTCTGGTCTCTTGTTTGAAAACTGGGCATGACGCGTAGTTTGCTGGGTGCGTGCCATTGCAGTTTGCGCATGTTGCAGGTTCTTCGCGTGGGCGTGGGCATTCTCTTGCCCACGCCCACGCGAAGAACCTGGAGGAGGAGGGTAGTTGCAGCTCAACGTTAGTGGTCGTGTACTAAAACGCTCCGACAGTATAATTATTTTGAAGTGTAATACGAGCTTAATTCGCGTCAAATACTAGCAAAAAGTGGTGACCAGTGTCTTTGTTGGTGTTTACAAACATAATTTGTTTACTCTTATCGGTGTATTAAGCGATTAATCAAGTTAATTATTATTGCTCTCGTGCCTACCCGTTGACGAACAAATTTTGTTGTGTAGTAAGTCGATCCCTTCGTATCACGTATCAGCCGACGAGCGACGGTTCACAAGTAATTATACACAACATGGTGAAGTGCGGTGCTTGCGGAAAATTCCTGGCGCATACGGATGCCATAAAGTGTTCCAAATGTGTGGGCGTGTATCACCGCGCCTGTGTGGGCTTACCGGAGTCTGGCACTGGCAAACCAAACTGGGTTTGCCTGGGATGTAAAATCAAGATTCCACGGGAGGATAATACACACACGCCAGTGAGAGGTACCAGTGTGGCTAGTGACGCCATGGGTCACTGCCACACGCCGGCGCCTCGGCGCCGGCACTGCCGGCGCCGAGGCACGGTTTACGTTTGACACGGCCGCCGTCAGCCCTGGCGCCGTGCACGGTGGTTCGTTTGGTCAACCAGCTGATCTGATTCAGGAAATGAGATCTTTGCGTGATGACCTTGGCGTTATGAGACAGGAGGTACGAGACTGCCGCGCGGAGATCCACGAGTACCGCGCTGAGCTGAAGGCCTACGCTAATAAAATTGAGTGTCTGGAGGTCAAGGTACTAACGCTTGAGACGAAGCTGGAGAAATCGACCCCTAGTACCGAGGTTGAACGGACCATCGAAAATTTAAAGCAGCAAATTAACGAGCGGGATCAAGAGCTCCTCCTCGGCGATCTGGAGATCACAGGTATTCCGGAGAATAAGGAAGAGAGCACTATACATATAATAAAAATAATGGCACTGAAATTGGGGGTTAATCTTGATGACCGTGACATTGTACACGCTGAGCGCATGGGTCCCCGTGTCCGTCACCTTGTTGAGAACGACAGCATGCCGGCGGCGGCAGCCTCGCGACCCCGTAACATAGTGGTGACACTATCCAGGCGTGAGCCCCGCGACCAGCTACTGCGAGCCGCCCGGGTGCGTCGTGTCATCACCACTTCCGAGCTTGAGCTACCGGGCACCCCGGGCTCCCAGGGTACTCATGGAGGTCCAGAGACGCCGCGACGCGTATATCTCAATGAGCGTCTTACCCGGACGAACAGGCATCTTTTTTACGTGGCGCGGGAGGCCGCCCGTCGCTGCCGTTGGAAATACGTTTGGACTCGGGATGGCAGGATCTTCGCTCGCAAGGAAGACGGCAAGACAGCGGAGCGTATACGCTCCGAATTAGATGTAGCTAAAATTTTTGCATGATATTAGTTCGAAGGTAGCGGTGATTTTATTATTTTTTTATTTTTGTACATTAAAGATACTTTTCATATCTAAAAGTGACAAGGTCTGTTTAGTTGGGTATTTTGTATTTTTCTACGTTTGCACAGTAAGTAAAATGATTAGTATTTATCTCCAGTATTTTTTGTGTGTCACGTATAAATTGCAAAATAATATAGAAGGTGCTGTTGTAATAAATTTAAATAAATATAATCATGTAACAAAAAAAAACTATCTCATAAGTTCTAGGTCTCATTTATTTTTTCTGTATGCAATTACTATTTTTAATTTGCAATATTTTATTATATCCTCAAAACATCATTTCTATGTCCACATATACAAACTAAGATCAACTTACACTCATCCTATACTATGGTCTGTACATGTACATGCATCACTATTCGCCAGTAGCCCTCTGTATGTATGTTATTTTGTATTTCCCTATGCTATAAAAGTTCAAAACATGTGTCTGAATTATTACCTGAAACTTTTTTTGATTGTGCCAGTAATTAATAACCAACTTAGTTACAAATATCTTATAATATATATGAGCACTTTGTTGCTAAATAATTTCCCTTACTGTATATCACACTATGTGCATAACTTATTTTTTTTACCACCACCCTTAATTATACCTAAACTTCATAATATAAATAAGGTTTTTATTAGGATATTACCTCATATACTTATACCTAAGGCTATTTTATATAAAAGTCTGAAACTGTTAAATTTATATATCAACAAAGCCATTATCCTGTTTGTTGATTCTATGTTGAACCTGTACAGTGGCATATATGATAGTCACACTCTTTGATAAACATTTTAAGGTTGGCCTTTATAACGTAGGTTCGCTCAACACGGGACATGATGATTTTATTGTGGCTATGGATAGGTATGGTGTTGATGTGATGGCTGTAAACGAAACGTGGATCAGGGAAGGCGAAGCGGACCGTGCGCCCGTCGTGCCCGGCTACCAGCTTAGGTTCATACCGCGGCCAGTGGACGTGCGCGGCGGCCGCGGTGGGGGAGTCGGCTTTTACGTGAGGCGCGGAGTAAATGCGCGCACATGGCCGCACCCACGGGACCCTCTCTATAAAACAGTGGAGCAATTGTGGATCACATTAAAAGTTAATGGGAAAAAGATTGCGATTGGCACGGCATATCGGCCACCCAAAGGTGTTAAGCTCGATCTATTTTTAGATGCCCTAACTGAAAGTGTAAACTCTTTATCTGGTTTTGATAATATTATTCTGTTGGGGGATTTCAATGTGGATTTGTTAACGGTAGAAAATTGTAGTGCAAAAAAGTTAACCACCGTACTAAGTTGTCTCAATCTTACACAGTTAGTAAGCGAACCGACACATTTTACAGACCACAGTCAAACACTAATAGATCTTATTTGTACCGATCTTAAAGCCAGACGCGTTTCAGTGGAGTCCGTAGGTAGTCTTAATGGACACGCTTTCATCACCTGTGAGTTCTATGTGACCAGAGTCAAACAGGTACCTTATACTGTTTCTTACAGACCGCTAAAAAACATTGAAAGGGAAATATTTGATAATGACATTCAATTTATTCGCTGGGATCTAATTTCTGAGATCGGTGATGTTAACGAAATGGTTGCTTGTTTTAATGTTAGCATCTTATCTACTTTTGATGTTCATGCGCCTAAAAGAATGTGTATCATAAAGGAACGTAGCTATCCCTGGGTAACAGACAATGTTAAACTAATGATGAGATTGCGAGACAATGCACTGAGTGCTTATCGCATATCAAAATTACATGATAAAAAAAAGTATTACAAAGACCTTAAGTCATTAGTCTCACAGTCCTTGTATTATGAAAAGGTCGCATATTACCGAAATAACATTAACAATAAAATGAAAAACCCTAAAGCTCTTTGGAAAAATTTAAAATCGACGGTTTTACCGCCTAAAAATGATATCACACTGCCATCGCATTTTGATGATGCAGATGCGATTAATGACCATTTCTTAAACGTTCCTGGCACGTTTACCATTTGTATTTCCCTTCTTACTTTCTATGAATTTCATAGGTTTAGTGACGAAGTTTTTTCATTGCTACCGGTGAGCGAGGATTGTATCATTAAAATAATAAATAACCTTAAATCGAACGCTGAAGGGTTTGATGGTATAACTCTTGATATGCTGTTGTTGACGCTTCCACTATCGCTAGTAACTATAACAGCTATTGTTAATCGGTCAATCTCCACGTCAACCTTCCCTGATATTTGCAAAGTTGCCATTGTGCGTCCACTGCCTAAGATTAATAACGCTTCTGATTTTAAAGATTTGAGGCCGATCAGTATACTGCCATGCCTGTCAAAAATTATAGAAAAAGCTGTCAGCCATCAGCTAACAGATTTTCTCGAAAAGCACAACATTTTGCCTGACTCTCAATCTGGCTTTAGAAAGCGCCGTAGTACGGCTACAGCTCTATTGGATGTCACAGACAATATACTGTCTGCTCAAGACCAGGGTATGTGTACTCTGCTAGTTCTTCTTGATTTTTCTAGGGCATTTGATGCCATCAATACTTCTTTGCTGCTGTCAAAGCTTCGTTATTATGGTTTCGACCAAAACACTTTAAAATGGTTTGACAGCTATCTAAAGGACCGTTATCAATATGTTGAGTTAAAGAATAATAATGGTTCTTCGCTCTGCTCACAATTATCTCATATAAACCGGGGTGTACCCCAAGGCTCCATTCTTGGTCCTTCTTTATTTGTTTTGTATAGTGCCGATATTAAGAATCAAATAAAACACTGTAAATATCATATATATGCAGATGACGTTCAGATTTACATTTCTTTTAAACCACAGGACCTTAACAGGGCTATCAACGCTATAAATGATGATTTGTGCAATATAACTTCCTGGTCTGAAGCAAACAGTCTAATTCTCAACCCACTTAAAACTAAATATATGATTTTTGGTAGTAAACATCAAGTAGCCTCTTTAAACTTAAATACGAGTGTTTTAATTAAGGGCGAAGCAGTAGAGCGTGTCTTTGAAGCCCGAAATTTAGGCATCATTATGGATGCGAATTTAAGGTTTGAAAAACATATAGCAGATTGTGTACGGAATTGCTTTTACAGGCTAAAAGTCTTATATAAGTTAAGACCCTATATAAGTGAGGAGGTTCGTATACATCTTGTGGAATCGTTAGTACTATCTAAACTGAACTACGCAGACACTGTATACGGTCCGCGGCTGCTAGTGCGCACCCAACATCTTATCCAGCGAGTTCAAAATGCCTGCGCGAGGTTTTGTTTTATTGTGCCACCAAGAAGCCATATTACGCCATTCCTTAATAAACATTACACTCTCAAAATGAAATCTCGCCGCAAACTTCATTTAGCATGTCTCCTCTTTGGGGTAATTCATTACGGTACTCCTAAGTACTTGTACGACAAACTTAGCTGGATGACTAGCAATAGAAGTTGTGAGAGAAGGGAGTGCTCCACCCAATTGTCCACACAACATCACAGATCTGAAAGTTTTAGAGGTAGTTTTAGATACGCGGCTTCCAGGTGCTGGAACAATTTGCCACCTCCAATAAGAATTTCCAAAAGCGTCAACAGTTTCAGACTAAAACTAAAAAAGTTTCTTATTGAAGGCCAAATACGGCATGGTATGATAAATGTGGACATGTCGCTTATATAGCCAATATAGTAAACGCCTCACTTATTTAGATAATGGTATAAAAATAGCTAAAATCTATCTCTCTATTTGTTCATAATATATAACGTATTATTTGCGACCTTGCACAGATATATATCTATATATATATATTTATATATATTTATTTTTTTAATATGTACCTATATACCTATGTCTATATATATAAAACTTCACTGTCACCACTCTTGTTCATATAATTTGTGATACAATATTATACTTATAATACCTAATGCTTCTTTGTTATATTAGTATGTACCCGATCTCTCTTCCTTTGTATGTTTTTTTTTTGTTTATTATCACTGCTGCACTATCTTCTCCACTTTTTTTGGTTACAGCTGAAAACCAGCGTTGGGTGTTGGTAATACACCCAACACATGCTGAGCTGAACACCAGTTAGGTACTTGCGTTCAGAGGTATTCAAACACATGAGATGAGCGGAAGTTACCTTAAACCGTAGTTTCTGCCCGCCCCCAGGGTTAAGGCGTGACTTTATGTACATATGTATCTTTGTGTGTTCCACTTCCTTTATTAATTTGTAGATATTGGCTCTGTGTTCTATATTGTGTAAGTACCTAATAAAATGTTTCTTTCTTTCTTTCTTTCTTTTCTTGCTATATGCTCTTCACCACAGCGCACACATGCCATGGCCCTGTGGCAATTGTGTGAGCTGTGGCGGAATTTCTGACAGCGATGACATTGGGCTGGTCCTCTTTTGGCGCGCCATGCCTCAATGATAACATCATCAATAATTCCGTCACTTCGTAAATCGCTGGCGTGAGGTTTGGCGTCTTCTTTAGCTGTATGTGAAAGATGCTTCCTGGGCGACCCTGTCTGCCCTTTATGTTTTTTATGTACTCGGGCTCAAATCCTTTTTCCTCCAAGGCTTCTTGTATTTCGCTTATGGGTGTATCCGCCGGTAAGCCGCGGAGTGCCACCTTTAGGCTGCGTTCCGATGGCAGTGAATATGAGAACCAGCTTATTTTTTCCGTTCTCTCCAACTCGGTTAAATAAGACTGAATCACCCTATATTCTGTCTCATCTGTGGGTGTAAAACGGATTCCTTGTCCGTATGGGCGTCCATTTGGTGGTCTGCCGAGCTTCGCAGCAATAAGCTTAAAATGCTTCGTCCATCCATCTATACGCTCAACTATGAGCGGTGGGTATTGTGGCACATTTTTGGCAGTCGGCACTTGCTGCGACTGTGCCATCGGCGCTTGGGCGACTAGGGCGGGCGGCTTTGCTTGGGCTGGAGCTTGGTTGGGCGGCGGGGCTCTGGGGGCGTGGCTTGGCGGGAGTGGTACAGCACTATCTTGCTTTCTCGGTCCCGCGTGCGGGAGTGAGACGGCAACTTGTTGTTGTTGTTGCTGTCCTTGTCTTTGCTGCCCCAGTTTTTCAGCGTGCGCAACTTGCGCGAACGTGGGTTGTTTTGCAGCGGGGGCAGTTGGTGGTTGCTGTTTCATAGCTCTTTGTGGCTTCGGTGTTTCTGTGATATCAATGCATTTTGTATCGACAGGTTTAGGGCTGCGCTCTCTTTCGAGGGGCCTTGTCTTGGCGGCCGGCGGGGTCACCGACAAGGACCTCGTGCGCGGGCGCTTTTTAGCGTCTCCCTTTTGGGTGGCTTCTACTTGTGGGCTGGTTCTTGGGGCTGCAGCCGTGGTTGTTGTAATAGGAGGCAGGGAGATCACTGCTTTGGCGGCGAACTCTAGGCAGACGCAGTCCTCTGTGGACGGTGCTGCACCTGTCAATTCGGCTTCTTGCAGTCGTGTGTATAGAGCCATCCACCTCAACATGCCCTCCGAGAAAAGGCCACCGACTTTGATAAGTCGGGCGAGTGAGAATTTATCTCGCTCATACCATCCCTTCGGCGACATATATACGGCGGGGTTCATAACAGCGGCCTGGTCATCTGGTGACATGGGTGAAGCAGGAACCTCGATGGGGGAGTCTTCATGGCGTCTTGCGGAGTGGCTTCCCGCCTCTTGGGGGCGCTGGCCCCGAAAAGGGCCTTTTTTGTCTAGCTCGCTACGCGAGGTCGACGGTGCATGGGTACATACTTTTGGGGGCTGGCCCTGAGAAGGGCCTTTTTTCGGACCGGAGTCCATGACCAGCGGCTATTGGGGAATTCCGAGCGCGACTTTGGTTTTGGTACCACTTTTACATGGTACCCGAACCGGCTATCGTTGGCCAGATGTCCCCTCAGTAGCCGTGACCACTGGCGAAATCGTAACAATTTTGCTCAGAAAATTGTTGAGATTTCGAGTATGGTTGCAGAAGAAGTCCGTGCGCAAAGGAAAATGGCAATCCTCTTCTTTCCATTCGGTGCAACCATGTTATATTACTAGGTAGGGATTAGGAACTTACCTGGTATTGTGGTCGCTCAAATAACCCCTCTCCCGCTCACGTTCCCTCTCTCGCTCACGCATCAATTCGTTTCGATCACTGTATAAAAAAGAATTTGCGACATTAAAAAAAAAAATTAGGTACCTATAGTAAAACGATGCCAATTATGTTGCAAGTTAATTTTTTTTAATGTGTCTGTGAAAGCCTAGCAAGAGGGCCACCTGATGTTAATCGGACTAACCTCTGCCTATAACAGATGCAATTCGTCACAACTAACGAATTGCACTGCACCCATCACCCTGAGAAGTACAGTTGTTAGGTCTCATGTGCCTATAACTTTACTGGCTCTCAAGGGCTGCTGCCGAAACACACTGCTAGGCAACACATTTTCCGCGAGGGGGGTAACTTGAAAGGCGAGCATTCGCAAAATGCACTTCCACCATGCGGTGAAGCTCAAGCCGGCGGTGGGGATCGAACCATGGCCCTGCGACACGGCAGTCCATAGCTATTACCACTCGTCTATCATTGCTTCAAAACAGGAATAGTAAACAAAGTAGGACTGGATTGGTTTGGCTTTTCATATATGTCGGTAAATAATTATATATAGGTGGAAACTTGCGTCTGTCGTAGGAAATACATACCTAATTAAACTTAGAATAGCTGCAATGCTTCGCTACGAATGCTTCGTAAAAAGAGATAGCACTTTATTCTGTAGCATTGGTTGTAGTTTCCTTACCTGTAATACCCATCACGATCAGAACGCGCGCTGTGCTGACGTTCAACTCCTAGTCTATGGGGTAGTGGCAAAGTCGAGGATCGGCTGCCACCCCCTCCTGAGCATTGTGAGGCTGCACCTGAGAGAGTAAAATAAAATAGAAAATCTAACAAATATATATTAAACACGGGATACATCTAAATAAGTTATGGGCAATACTGAAGGTATATTACTTAAATATATGTGATGCCTATATTAAATTCTCGGAATATTAGAAGTCATGCTTTCACTAACAGTTTTAACTAAAGTCTCAGGTCAAAGAAAGGAGTAGGTTTTATATATGTTATAAAACATTGTTCATTTTGAAATTATTTACTTGAAAACTATCTCCAATTTAGAGTTACTTTATTTATAAGAATAAAACTATTTTGATCTATAATCGAAAATATAATGTTCTTATCTCAACAAACCGAAAATAGCTCAGATATTCTGATTACAAGTTGTACGTTGTTTTAACGTTACACTATGTATAGTTAACTATTTATCTAGTATAATTTACAATACAAATTATATTAATGAAACTATCTTTTGGTATGCTTTCAATAGACATCTTAAGATGCTATTTAAAGCACTAATTTCAAGATGGCATTAGAGACTCCGGTATCATTTGAGACCATGTTGCTTAGTAAACCAATCTCAGGTTTCAAGGCCGGTTTTCTGTTTGGTATTTTAATGCTAGTAATTATTACAGGTATGTAGTCGTTCCATGACGTACGAGTGTGTATTGGCGAGAATTTACTTATAAATTTTGATGTGCGGCTAAAGCTGAAATTCCAAATTCCATTTACTGCCTGACTATGTAGGAGTGAAAGAGAGCCAGCGACGGTAAAATCGCGATCTGTTTTGGTTAAAAAACGAACTTATTTACACAATACTAACTACTCAAATCGAGATATTTAATTTGTAAATTATTCTTTGACGGTTTTTTGCCAGACGGTACCCTAAAATGAGCAAGGGTCGACTCGCACTTGGTAAATTGTGTTCCAAAATAATTCTTGTCCTCTTTCCTTACTACAAACCTGTTCAGGGATTGTTGTTGGTAGATTACCCGCTAACAATTGATTAAAGAGTAAATATGTGTTCAATATAAATAGTATAAATATCGGCTCTCCAATTACCTATTTTGAGATGTTGGACTGGGGGGTGGCATTATCTGAGATGATGTTAAGGGGAAGATTTAAATCAATTAGCTGCTTGCAACCTAAAATATAACAAAATATGAATAAACTAAAGTATATTTGCATTGCGCGCTGCACGTACCGGCTACGTCCTTTTGTTTGTCCAAAATGGGCGAAAATGATCTACTTATTTGTTACATATAATGTACGAGTATAAGTGAGATACCCAATATATTTGTGTTGATAAACAAAGTCAAACAGCAAGGTGTAGAGAAAAATTGATTTTACAGCTTTACTTGAAATAGTTTAGAGCAATTTTTTTTGTAAAAGGATAAAAATTATATGTAAATCATGATCATATTTTCTAAGCCTATATTAATTGAAAAAAAGGTCATTAAAAAAAATATCTATTGAATAAAATTGCAAAATTGACTGTTAATTACGCTTGTAACGAAAATATTTTAATTAATGATGCATCATACATACGTAAATGTATTTAAAAAATGGGCGAAAATTTTAAATAATATACTTTTCACATGGATGCAAATGTTTGATTTTAGTATTTTCAACACAGGTTTTTCAAGAATATAATTTGTCATGTTATGGCGATAGGTAGATTTGAAATTCACTATCGTTGAGAATTTCTTAAAAATAATTTTAAAGCTGCACTGCTGCACTTCAGTTATGAAATAACCTTCAGCACGGATTTGTTGGCAAAACGACATTTTTTTTATGTTTGATAGGTTAGTCTATGATCACTATCTCACCTTATGTGGTCGAAGATGTTGTTCAGGCTAACCTAGAATACAGGCTCTCAAGGAGAGCTGCTGGAAAACATCGTTGGTGCTTGACAGATTTTCTACTTGAGGGTGGTAGCTAGCCAGGCGGGCATTAGCAAAATACCCTACCGCCATGCAAATGCATTCGAGTCCAAGTCCATACTTTATAATAATAACAAATATTTTATGAAAACATCAAATTAATATTTTAATAAAACACTTAAAAAATACAAAAATATATCTAGTGACAATTCCGCCTAATATATCTAGTGACCTCCTGAGCATGCTTCGTGTAGAAGCGAAACGCGTCAAAAATTCTTCCGGTTTGGCTGCGTGGCGTTTGTGACGTCACGTCGGCTTAACAGGAAAATTAGGCGGAATTGTCACTAGATATATTTTTGTATTTTTGAAGTGTTTATTTAAAATATTAATTTGATGTTTGGATAAAATATTTTAAAAATATTTGTTATTATTAAGTATGGATTTCCGCAAAGTAACGCCTGAATCTATTTTTTATCCATACATTATATATATGTTTTCTGAATCCAAATAAATGTCAAAAAGGATAATAATATTAATGTTAAACTTTTCTAGTGACCAAAGACAGGGAATCATCCCCCTTAATATATGTTTATTAGTCTTGGTCTCATGTCTTGAGAGCTTACAAACCGAGATTGGTGTTGAAAGCAAGACCCGGTTCGGTTTATTAATATATGTCGTTTATTAAAGTTACAGCAAAGCAATGGAAAGATTACAAATAAGATGGATAGTTTCAAGACTATGTATATCTGGGATTATTAGAATACCTACCAAACAACAGGGTAATAAATCTACTTATTTGCCTCATATCATGTATAAGTGAGATACCTAATATATTTGTGTTGATTAACAAAGTCAAACGGCAAGCTGCAGAGGAAAATTGATTTTACAGCTTTACTTGAAATAGTTTTTAGCGAAATATTTTCAGTTTGTAGCAGTAATAGGCTCTATTGCTGCTACAAACTGTTAATTAACTGTTATTATATGAAATCATGATGATATATATTCCAAACTAACTATAAAACTAATTACAAAATGAGTTTATTTAAAATAAAATTGCAAAGTTGACTCTTAATTGTTATGCTCGCTATATGCTTGTAACACAAATATCTCGATTAATGATGTATCATACAAACAAAAATAATAAAAAATATATCAAAATAAACTAGAAAAACCTCAACAAGAGGGACAAATTAATTCCTATGTTCTATTTAAGTAACTTACTAGTTTTGTGTTAATAGGCTTCTATCGTTATTCAGTAAATAATCGCGATTTCATCATCGCTGCCACTCTTTCACTCAACATAATACGATTGGAATTTCAGCATCGATATCTAGTTTTGACTCCTGTGATGCGATTTTTGAATATCATCAACGATTAAGAGTTCGTCTGACTGATATCACTGTCGTATATTTAATGTCATACTCTGCCTACCAACATGCAAACCTTTCGGTATTATTGAGTACATACCCAATAATACAAATACCTAACTATTCTCGTAGACTGTTTTGTATTCCAGTTCTACGACAATGTGCTGACAGAAAGCCATAAAGACAGCTGTATGGTCACAAGAACTTAATTATGAAACAATATTCAATGGCGATATTTTTGCTGAATAAGAGAGCCCCGGCATGAATTTCAGATTGTTTTATATATTTCCCTTATTCACTAAAACTAGGGTTGGAAGAGTTTCATGCAGACTAAATTTATTCCAACATCCACAAGAAGTTCGTACATGTCAACAAAATGTTCTATTTTTAATATTGTTATGTTTGCAATAACGCCTGCTATGCGGATTACATTACAAAATTACAAATATACAATAGGAAAAATTTAAGGCATGTGAGGGATTTGAACCCGCCATCCCAATACGATGGTTAAAGAACGATAGGAGAGATTTGAGTTATGACGTCATGTTATGTTAGCTCAATTGGTTAGAGCATACCCCGGCTAAAGGGGTGGATGGACGCGGGTTCGAATCCCGCACATGACTTAAATTTTTCCTATCGTATATTTGTAATTTTGTAAAATGTTGTGTAAAGGAAAAACAAATAAGTGAATTTTACACAACATCAACGTTGAAGTTTAAAATTCATAATCTGAAAGCCAATTTTATAATTTTAATCACTGTTTTTTTTTTAGACCACTATGGCCACTGCCTCTATATATATACCACTATGACCTTGGTGAGTGCTTTTATGGTAGAAGAGTTGAACAGGCTAAATCTAGAATGAGACTGGCTCTCAAGGATTGCTGCCAGAATACACCATTAGAGGCGTATTGACAGATTTTTATTTTATGATGGTAGCAAGAGAGGCGATATTTCGCAAAATACACCACCACCCTGCAGCGAAGCTCAAATCGGTGGCAGTCATGGGTCACATCAATCATTTCTTATGGAGCATTCATTCTATGAAGTTTTGATTGAAATCGACAATTTGTGTTTTATAGATTGGTCGTAGTGTGTATTGCTTACGAAACATTTGTTAACAAATAAAAATAGCAAATAATATTGTTCAAATGATAACGGTATAACAGTAGGTACTTATGATGCTAATTTTATTACAGTACATCTAATTCCATTAATACAAAACAAAATATAAAGGCAAATTAAAAGTGAAAGCATAACTACATTTATAACATAGCATCGATTACAGAGCCTCATTAAAACATTCAATATATAAGTGGAGAGTTCACCTCGATCCCTTAGAGCAGCTTCCTTTATAGAATGCCGCAGGGATTGTAGCATGTCTTGTGTCGGACCTCGGAGAAAAAAAACAGGGTATGTTAATTTGGGATTTGCGTGAATCAGATTGAAACTGTGCATAAATAAAACAAATTTGAAAGCTTTATTGACGTAGAACGTGTTATTAGTGTGTTTATTAGAAGAGGTGATGACATTGTGTCGTGGTATATAGTAGTGATGAAGTCTTAGTTGTATATAAAATCTTATGACCAAATCACTATGGAAAGTGGCGATTTTTTTTTCTAACGTCCATCGTAGTAGCTTTGGCGGGAATTATGTTATATTGACCTGGATGGCTAAACGTTTTTCTGGAAATTCAGTCTGAGCTGAGATATTCAATTATTTTATTCAGTGTTAAGTCCTATCAGTTAACAATGTGATAATAAGTCTCATCTATGGACAATACTATACTGTTTATTACTTGACTACCCGTAGGATGGCCCAGAGTGTATATGGTTACAGCTATATATTTGAGTGTGTATGTATGAATGTAATGTAAAACTTTTTTTCTGTGAACCCCTCAAAGTTCACAATATCGCGCGGGTTATCAGGCGTGCGTTCACCATTACACTGTAGGTCGTTAGCATAACTATAAAATCATCTCTTATCCTTTTCGATCAGTGCCTTAACGCCCAGATGCGGCAGGTTTATTTATTCAAGATTATAATACAACTAATATCTGAGGTATAATAGAAGATAAATAGAGAAGACTTTTTTACTCTAGGCTCAACTCCCACATGCGCTGAGTCTAAGCGAAGCGTCGTGACATATGCCTACACCTGAATACGTAGTATTATTATATGTTCTAGGGTATTATATCGAAATGTATCTCTATTAACAATCGTACAATTCTGTATAAAAAAAAACGATTTTCGCGCGTAGACGCGCTCTTTCATATGTCGGCGGCGCGCGCATAAATTTTACGCTTCGAATCGCCAATGGGAGCTGAGCTTTAATATCTCAGGTCAGACTGATATTACGTTAATCGTCACCTTGTGAATAAGTTTATCGCATAATTCTGCATTTAATCATTTTTTTTTTTTTTTTTTTTATGCCTGATAGGTTAGCCTTTGACCACTATCTCACCTGATGGTAAGTGATGATGTGGTCGAAGATGTTGTTCAGGCTAACCTAGAAGTAGAATTTAAAGTTAAGCGATGAAATAAAGTTAAAACGTTTATATACAAAAACAGTCACTTACGTCTCCGTGGAGGATAAGGGCTCCGTTGATTCGATGGTGGCAAATTGTCGTTGTACTCTGCTAAATGTGAAAAATACGTTCAACAACACATTCTAATAATCTTACGTCAATGTAAAAAGGAATAAAATTTGTCTTACTTTAAAAACTTAAAATATTTTTTAAAGTATGTTAAATTGTTAAGGACACTGAAATATACACCTAGCATTTTTTATATTTTTTTTAGGAGTCCTGAAATACTAGAAATCCATCTTTTTATTTCAACTTTTAAAATTGGCGCTAAAACATCATTCAATGGCGGCTTGTATGCTTATGACGTCACAAGTACAAAAACAAATAGTGCTGAATGTAATATGTTTTGCTTGCTTCTTGTAGTGTTGCATGTCGTGCGTAATCGATTTTAGAATCGATTATACAGGTTGTTCGGCAGAACGTGTACCATAGTGTAGGGGTGTATGTAGACTGAATAAAACAATCACAGAACCAACACAGTTTAAAGCACGGCTATATGAGTGGCAGCATTATCACTTCTTTTTCATACATGGTAATTAAACAACTTTAAACGGTTCATAATCACTATTTTATTGAATATTTTTGTAATCCCGAAATGTAAACACTTTCAAATGATCAAGATAATGGCGTGCAGTGACATCGGAATAAAAATAATGATAAACATAAGCTTTTCCAACTGTTTAAAGTTGTTGTTTTACTATGAGTAATGATTGCAAAATGTTTCCATAGATTCTTGTTCCGAGTTTGGGTTTTATTATCTATGCTGATCATAGATCAAATCTCACAGCGAAATATGATCAAAGATAAGTGAGTCAAATGTACGTATTACACTATTAAATATATGGGATCCAATGAATTTGATAGTGTAATAGGGGCCCAAGTAGTAAATCGATAGTGATGCGACATTTTGTGGGTTGCTTGCTATTAGCAATTACTAATGTCAATTGTCACTGTCAAAACCTTTGGAAGCAAACTCTCACGATTACTATTACCTATTCTGTGGCTTTGTTTTTGTCCTTATGACATCATTTCCGCCTTTACTTCCGTTTGAGATCACGTGACTTAAAGAAAATTTAAACACATTTTGTTTATTCAAAATAAAGGTAATCCAATGCAGAATAAATAATTTGTTAATTTCATCGAGTCATGTGCTCCAACTACTACCATGATAATGTTACACTGTATTTTATTTAAGACTGTGTCAACTACCCTATTGGATTGAATCTGATGTCATAAAATATCTCTATCTTTCTCTTTGTGAAGTGACGGGTATCAAGGGTTAATTAATTATGGTGTAGACAACACTTTTTTTTATAGGTATCTAATAGTAGCCTTTGGTCACTGTCTTACCTGATGGTATGTGTTGAATTGGTCGTAGATGTTGTTCAGACTAATCTACAATTATTAGCTCTCAAGTACAGTTGCCGAGTTACACCGTTAGATTGGCGACAGATTTACTACTAGGGGGCTATTACCAAGCTAGCCAGGTGAGATGAGCGCTTTAATGCTTTTCACGCTAGGTCTGACTTGTTTTAAGATCAGGATAAGTTTTATTAGGAACAAAAGCAAATAACTACTTGATAAGTCAGTAGGTTCTCACCCAAATCTTCCATGCTTTGACTGAGCAGAGCTTCGAACGTGTGGAGGCTGTAACTTTCGGCATCCATGCCTTTGGCGAGCGTGTTCCGGAGGTGCATCTCGTACTCCAGAAGGAGCCGGGATGTGGGTGAGCCGGGCGCGGGAGTGGCACTCTGCTGAGAAGCCTGACGAGACAGGCATGGCTGTACAAAAGAAAGCATATTTTATTACTCACTTAGTCTTTATTTTTTGTAAGAAAGACATCCAAAGCAATCATCAATAATGTACAGTGTCATGCACATTTTAAATAAAACGAGTATTATTTATTGTATTTTATACAAATTAAATTATCACTCTCTTTCAAATCTGATTCCTTCACAACAAAATAATTTGATTTATCAATAGCCTGCGCGTGTAGGTGGGAATGTATTTGTTTTGTAACTAAATTATTATTAATACTATTACATACGATAACGAACAAAAATAACTAGTCACGTATAGAACAAATACTTTCAGGAAATCAGCTTACGTCTAATAGAGTGACCAGCAAGTATCCCCGATATGAACCCAATAGAACATATCTGGGACAAGCTTGGCCGACATGTGAGAAGCTTAAAACCACCGCCGCTTACGCTACGCCTTTATACTAGCCCTCGTCGAAGAATGAGCGAATATTCCTCAGCATAGCACTTGAATTTGGCGAACCGTCTCAAAGTTGTAATAACCGCGAAGGTAATACACGATACTTACGTTTTGTACGAAATAATAACCTTTTCCATTTTCCTTTTTGAACACATGAAATTTAAGTTGTGTGTTACCGATTGCTGTTTTTCTTAAGTGTGATTAACGCTTCAATATTCCTTTGATTTGCTCCTATTTTCGTTTCATTTCATAGAGCGATGGTGAGTTTTTTGGGTAATATTGTCCTCTATGTAAGTGGTTAGTTATCTGCTCGAGTTATATCAGCTCTTGCTCGTCAGTAAATTGTGAATCATGACTAATTCAATAGGTCCAAATATAAAATTTCGATGAATCCAATATATCTATTTAGAAGCGCTCCTAGCGAAATTTACTAAGCTGTTCTCAACCGATCAGTAAAGTTAAGCAACGTCGCCCGCGGTCATTAGTTGGATGGGTGCCCGCTAGTGACATTACTACTGAGCGTTTCCGTGCTTTGGAGAGCACGTTAAGCCGTCGGTCCCGGTTGTTGTCTTATGATGGCAGTCGTTATAGCATAGTGGTAGAGCATTTTGCGAATGCCGTACCGAAGATAACGTTTTCCGCTGCCAAGCTCTAGTCGTGGATTAGAATTACAAAATAAAAAAAGATATGTGATCATCGTTGGCAGGACTCCCGATCGGAGTTACAGTTGTAAGAGAAGATTTTGGTCACTTAGCAATGGTTGTCGAACAAAACGTTATCAGAGGGAGTTGACAAGTCACGTTCTCCACCGCCAAGCATTATGTTATGAATTTTAATATTGTTATGTTTGCAATAACGCCTGATCGGCGGATTACAACACAAAATTTCAAATTTACAAGACGAAAAAATATAGTTATCTGCGGGATTCGAACCCGCGTCTATCAACCTCTATAGCCGGAGTATGCTCTGACCGCTTGAGCTAAAATGCCAATTATGTTAATAAGTCAATATGTAATTATGTTATGAATTAATAAAATAAACAAAAATGACTAACCGTATGGTGATGCTGCCTGGGATCTCGACGCTGGCAGGGCTCTTGATCCGAGTTCCCGTTGGAAGAAGAAGGTGTGGTTGCGTAGCACTGGTTGTCGAACATGACGTTGTCGGAAGGAGGTGACATATCGCGCTCTCCGCCTCCAAGCTCTAAGTACAGCCCGCGACCCGGGTATCCACTCGGAGCCGCTCCGACCCCAACGCCGCGTCTGATTGCAATAAGTTTTTTTTAAATATTTTTGTGACAGAACAAGCTTGAGGCCCACCTGATGTTAAGCGGACTAACCTCTGCCTATAACAGATGCATTTCATCACAAGTCACAAATTGCACTGCGCCTGACACTTTGAGACATAGTTGTTAAGTCTCATGTGTCTGTAATTTCACTGGCTCTCAAGGACAGCTGCCTTGGCGACAGATTTCCTACTTGAGGGTGGTCGCTAGCTAGGCGGGCTTTCGCAAAATGCCTTTCCACCATGCGGTGAAGCTCAAGCCCGCGTACAATAATAAGTATTCTATTCTAAGAACAAATAGAACGAGCACTCATATCGAAATCGACGCTTTTCAACTAATATCACCATCATTAGACACAGTTATACAAAGTGTGTCGACTTTTAACGAAAATGACAAACATTTGTTTTGACTTTGAGGAGAGTTTTATTAATTTACTCGCACTTTAATGCTATCGGATTGTTCAACTTACGTATAAGCGAATTTTTTTTATCTCAAACTGTAAGTTTCCTGTCTCACTTAGCTCGCTCGCGCTAAAAGTCGCGCGTTTAAATATCTCGGGTTTATTTCGAAACTCTTCGTTTCGTCACTCAAATTTTCAAAGTTGTATTTAACTTAAAATGCGTGAGTTTAATTAAATGCATACACTTAGTTATGGCGGAATATATATTACGCTTTAAGTGAGTTTATGCATATGCTTATTAAGGCTCTTCGGTATTGTCTACTCTCTTTTCATTTTATTATTCTGTAAGTATATATTTTTTTAACAGCGTGGGAAAATGTGGCTTTCTCTGAGTTAGTGTAGTTTTTTCGTAGTTTTGCACATTTACTCGATTTAGAGAGTAAATGTGCAGTTCATTTAGAAATACAAAACTAAACTTATTTTTATGCCAGGTGTTAATCGAATCCGTGTCTACCTGTTTTACGTACCGGGTGCCTAAACCCAGTGGTCACCAAGACAATGAAATGCGAAACCTGTACTCTAATTTTGTAATTTTGTTTGCCGCCATAGGGAAAGGCAATCAAGCAGAATACTTGAATTCATATGACCGAAAAGTGCCTTTTCAAAGATGCGATCTTTTTAGAATCACTAAATATAATTTGAAAAAGGATATAGAGCAGCCATTCTATTATTGAGTTGGGACAAAATAAATACGGTGCGTAATTTTAGAATTCGTTCTAGACCACTTACTGCAATTTTTAAGCCATCCATATTATGTAGATTCTAGAATATTTACCAAACTTTGAAACAAAACTATACAAAAATTAAATAGATACTGTTATCACACGCAAATTAGTTCTATAAATCATTCTTGTAAACAAAATTTTGAAAGTGAATTCTAGAACATACTGCCAAATTTTGCTCGACCTTAGGAACATAGGGTTCCTTATAGAATATTATTTATTAAAATAATATTGTCTGCAAACGTTTTTACGTATTTATCCATACACATTTGTGTTACATGGATAAAAATGTGATTATTTTCTCAAACGTGCTTCCTACTTTACGGTTTAGTTGTGTTACTGAGAAGTTAGTCTAAAAAAGGGCAAAATATGTTTTTTTTTTTAGAACGAGCACATCTCTTGTTACCAATATTAACAAAATCTAAAATACAATATGTATTTTAGAGGATATGACACATACTGATCAATAAACGCGATTCTATATATATCTATCAATAGAAAATCATAAATACAGCTCTAAAATTTCGCCTAATCGTCTTTTGTGTCTATAGAATAAATCGTATCAATACAAATTTTAACTCTAATTATAATGCAGCAATCATGTGACCAACTTATTGTTTTTTTAAGGTGAATTTCATAGGAATTTATTTAGAAAAAATGGCTCACGCTATTTAAATATTGTGTAATTCTGTTTTACTTACCCGCATGAGAAACGAGGACTCTCCGTGCTACGCTCTTAGTCTGATATTTTTCAAAGACTATTTTTTCTAAAACTGCCAGAAACTTGATACGGAAGGTAACGACTTTCTATTTAATTTGTACTTGTATTTTGTGCTATAAAAACAAAAGCTAGGGTCGTAAAGGTCATACCTAGGTACCTGTGGGACTGCAATGGACTTTAGGTTGCATAGTTTTTTTTTATGGGATAGTAGGGCAAACGAGCAGGCGGCTCACCTGGTGGTAAGTGATTACCGTCGCCCACGAACGTCCGCAACACCAGAGGTCTCGAGGATGCGTTGCCGGCTTTTAAGGAGGGAATATGCTCTCTTCTTAAAGGACCGTAAGTCGTATCTATTCGGAAATACTTCACCAGGCAGCTGGTTCCAAATGTTGGCAGTGAGAGGTAGGAAATGCCGTGAAAATCGCAAGGTGACTGTGGACTCCAGACATCGACATGAAATTGATGAAACATCATGCTTTGTCGGGACGTCCAATGGTGAAATTGAGCTGCAGGTAGTAAATCGAACACTTCCTCGGAACACTCCCCGTGATACATACGGTAAAAGATGCAGAGTGATTCAACATCTCTACGCAGTGCCAAAGGGTCGAGCCAACCGGAGAGAACTTGATCGTCGACAATTCGAGTCACTCTGCGTTGAATGCGGTCAAATATAAGAAGCTGGTACTGGGGAGCTCCCGCCCAGAGGTGAGAGCAGTACTCCATGTGAGGCAGAACCTGAGCCTTATAAAGTTGCAGGCGATGGGCTGACGTGAAGTACCGTCTCGTCTTTCCGAGCACGCCAAGCTTTTTAGAGGCTAATTTAGCCTTATCTTCCAAGTGACAGCGAAATTGAACGACGCTCGATGTGTCGACGCCAAGTACTCCGATGCTAGTGGAGGTGGCAAGTGGAGTGTCTTCAAAACTGAGGGATACGACAAAGGGGGATAATTTAGCGGTAAACGCACGAATTTGTGTCTTCTTGGTGTTACATTGGAATAAGTTCAGTTGGCTCCATTCCGAAACATTTGACAACACGGTCTCGACTTCAGACACAAGTTTGTTCCGACTCTCGACAACGTTTTTTCGAGAAATTTTAGCACCATCGGTGTAAGAGGCTTCTCCTGTACTGTCATCCGCATAACAATGAATACCGCTGAGCTGCAGCATGTCATTGATGTGCAAGAGAAGTAGAATCGGAGATACCACACAGCCTCGAGAAACGCCAGCATTAATTGGCTTCAAGTCGGAGCATGCACCGTCGACAACGACCTTGATACTCCAATCTGCCAAAAAACTAGAGATCCAAGCGCACAATTCCTCAGAAAGCCCATAGGAAGAAAGCTTCGAAAGAAGCGCTTTATGCCACATCCTATCAAAGGCCTTCGCTATGTCCAAACTAGCCGCCAACACCTCGCCCTTGGATTCCACCACCTCCGCCCATCGATGCGTAAGGTATTCTAAAAGATCACCAGCTGAGCGACCGCGATGAAAGCCGTATTGGCGATCGCTAATCAGCTGGTGCTCCTCTAGATACTGCAAGAGCTGGTTGTTGATAATGGATTCCATTATCTTGGATAACAGAGACGTTTTGGCTATAGGGCAGTAATTGGACGGATCTGAGCGGTCACTTTTTTTAATGATCGAGTGCACCAAAGCCATCTTCCATGGTTTTGGGACAACGCCTGATGTGTAGCAGAGCCGGAAAAGATGCATTAGAACCGGTGTCAACTCTGGAGCACAAGTCCGCAGCACTATCGGTGGAATGCCATCAGGCCCACTCGACTTATGAATGTCCAAGGATTGCTTTACGTACTGCACTTTGCCGGAAAATTATATCCGGCATCGAGGTATCACACTGTGGTATGGACGGTTGTGAGTTCCCTTGGTCATCCATAGTTGAGTTAGACGCAAATAGAGAGCCCAGAAGATCGGCCTTCTCCTTGCGGTGTGAACAAGCAACAACAAGGACGGTAGAGATGACTGGCAAAAAATCCCCTGGACAGCCCTAGCAAGAGACCAGAACGCACGTGTTCCCGAAGGAAGGCGGGCTAATCTCTCACCAATTCTGCCGATATGCTCCGACTTTGCTTTTGCGATTACTCTTTTGAAGGACCTGGAGGCAAAGTTATATTCCCTTTTGAGATCGCTGGTATTTAAATTTTTAGATGCCACTGAATCAGCCCAAGCTTGGTAACACTTACGTTTTTAGCCAGAGGCAATATTACAAGAGCGACCAAACCGTGGCTGGGACCTGCCACCGATGGGAACTGGATAGTATAGAATAAATAATTCCATACCTTGAAGCATTACATCAGCAACAAGGTCGGCAGTGACATCTGGATCATCCGGCAAGAAGCAAACTTGCCCCCATGGGTAGGATGCAAAAAACCATCGCATCCTGTCCCAATCTGCAGACCTATAGTGCCATATGCGACGACAGCTTAAAAAATGCTACGCAGGGCAGCCCGAGCATCCACCTTCAGGGTCAGGTCCTGAAGGTGGATGCCCGGAGGGGGATTCTCTAGCGCTTTCGCGTCTGGTACCCTCCTGGAGTACTGTCTCTTGAAACTGTGCCGCCTTATTCTTCTTGGGGGGGGGGGGGGGGGGGATTAGGCCTCCGGGTCTCCCACAAATGGAAGTAATGCGCGAGAGTGGTACTTCCCCGGTTATGCCGGCCCATGCAGCTGTAACCTATAGAGCTACAGCATGGCACTACTACTAGGATGATTTCGTTATAGTAGCTTTTAAAAATAAAAACTACTATTGGATGAAATTTGGTATGGAAATAGTTTGAGACCGGGGAAAGACATAGGATAGTTTTTAACCATCTGCGCAAAAAGAGGTTAATGGTTTTGAGCCATAACAGACATAAGCGCAGGCTATGCCGCGGCCGGAAAGCTAGTTGTTAATAAAGGCATACCAACTGAAGCGGCTTGACCACCTGGGCATTTATTAACATTAAAAAAAACTCACCGCTGCGAGCTTTGCCGGCTATTGTTGTTGACCACATGCGAGTAGTGCCCGTGGTGCATATGCTGCGGTTGCTGTGGATGCTGCGCATGCTGCGGGTGTTGCGTGTGCTGCGTGTGTTGCGGATGCTGCGGATGACGGCCGTGCCCCCCGCATGAAGGCGGACAGGGTGCTGTGCCTCCGTACCGCCGGCGGCCCATCTCCGGAGACGTCACAGGGCTCTCTGTTGATGGCATCGGTTTCAGCATGCGTTTTAATGTACTTGAATCTGAAAAGTACCAATTTGTTTTTTATAATATATAAGTAATTTAATATACGTAGTCATTTTATATATAAAATATGCACTCGTTTAATACACGTAGTCATTTTATACATTACAATATGTGGTACAAATAGCCACATGGATGATAATCTGGCAAGTCTATTGTTTTTCATTGTTTTTATAGCTATATTATTGATTTAAGAAGTGATGGCAGTGGCATTGACTATGGATTGCCACTCAGCAGGTCTATGGTTCGAATCCCGCCGCGGGCCTGAGCTTCACTGCATGGTCTTAGGGCATTTTGTGAATGCCCGCCTGGCTAGCGACCACCCTCAAGTAAAAATCTGTGACCAAACACCTAACGGTGTGTTCCGGCAGCTGTTCTTGAGAGCCAGTAATTCTAGGTTAAGCTTGTTAACACCTTCGACCACATCATGACTTATCATCAGTTTACCTCAAGTGAACCTCAAGCCCGCGGCGGGATTCGAATCATGCACTTGCTGTGCGGCGGTCCATAACCAATGCCACTGAGCCATCACTGCTTCAAAAAGGTTTGAAGGTTATGGGTGCCGATGAAATTACAGGCATATGGGGCTTATCAACTTTATGTCTTAGGGTGATGGCTGCAGTGCCAAATCCTTGCCACTTGTGACAAACTGCATATACCTCTGCCTATCACATATGCAGTTCACATGCTTAATACCAAGTGGCCCTCGTGCTTAACCATCACGATATCAATAAAAGAGTAACGTTAAATTATACATCAAAATAAAGATAATTTGTATATTCAGTAGCTATAAAGCCTTAGCATTAAGTCCTCCTTTTGTACATTTTTTTTTGTGCAATAAAGTATTAAATAAATATAAATAAATAAAATAAAACGGCAGTGTTTCAGACCCTGGTTAGGGTCTCATAATGGAGCATTTTCGAACTAAGGTGCGATAATGAGGTTCTGCGAGGTTCAATTCGTGTTTAGGTCTTTACAATATTATAGTTGCAATACGTGGGCGCTCTCAAGTTGTCTTTGCATCACGCGGTTAAACATGCTAATGTTACAATGAGGAGCCAATCATAGAAATTTTCAGCGGGCTTCGAATAAAAAAGATTGTATACTACGTGGGACATAATGTTTCTGGAACTGGCCACTTATACAATATACAAAAAACACAATCAGTTACGGAATTCGAACAATCATGCAACTCTCTACAAACATGTTACTTTTTAATTTGGGGGTCTGTTATTTGTTTTCTTATTGTGGCCTCCTTCAGGACGTTATGAGTTGCTATCGGAATTAATTTGACTCGTGAATATTTTCGCTAATGATTTTTTTATATTTGCGCTGTGGCTCAAGTCTACAAGAGAGTTGCCAGGGACTTTAATTGGCGTTTGGTGATGAAAGTCCAAGTTATAGCTCTGAGTAATCGTGGTTCGGAGGATTTATACGGGGACGTGACTATCTCCATGAAGGTTGGCCACCGACTGCGGTTTCAGAATCCAATATTGATACCGTACGACAACTGATTGAAACTTACAAAAAAATACTAGTCATTTTATTCCTATATGTCATTAGCACATTCCAACTGTATTAGGCAATAGAATGAATAGTGCAAAACATGCTTGTGCATCTGAATTTTTGTATATGTTTTCTTATGCCATTCTTGTAAACCTTTACAAAACGATGCTCAAATTTACAAAATCATGTATTTATGAGAACGTAAAACGTAAAACTTGTATTAGACAAGCGAATTCAATTCTATTAAGTGTCAGATAAAACATTTTTTATACATGACTCTACTTTGAATAAATTCTTACCTATTTGCATACATGTGTTAAATGTAAATAAATTAACAGCCAGTTACAAGTAAAAAAAAATTACCCATATTCATGTCTTCAGTGCTCTTAGATTTGGTGCGTCTCGAACCAGACGTATTGTTGTTCATGACGTTGTGGTGGTGAGCACTGTGCTTGTCACTCTCCCGGCTCTGAAAGATAGGAAAAAACAGTTAATTTATACACCTAATGCACATTACCGCAGTGACTCGATCAAATATACCACTACTGGATTCAGGGTCAACGGTCATGACGCGCCTGGAAAAATAAGAGCACAAATAAAAGTGTGCTCTTGTTTCAAATTAGTCCGGTCAAAACACAGCTAACGTTAAGACGTGCTGCAATGTGTCAGTGTGCCTGTAAATAAAATAATCTAGCCCATATACAGCAACGGCGCGCCAATGCCTTTTTATTGCTGGTATTAGGCCCTTGACCACAATCTCCCCTGGTGGCAAGTAATGGTGTGGTCGAAGGTGTCAACAGGATTAACCTAGAATTACTGGCTCTCAAAGACAGCTGCTGGAATACACCGTTAGCTGCTTGGCGACAGATTTTCCACGTGGTCGCTAACCAGGCGGGCATTCTCAAAATGCCCAAACACCATGCGGTGACGCTCAAGGCCTCGGTGGGATTCGAACCATGGACCTGCTGCCCAGCAGTCCATAGCCAATGCCACTGAGCCATCACTGCTACAAAATGCTTGTTTAAATGTTTATGGTTCCGGAACAACTACTATTTCTAGATTTCCTAGCAATCTATTAAAATGAGTCGTAGCTATCTATGAGGTTTCAAATATTTTAAAGTGCATCTTATACGACATAGTAATAGACGATGCACGTAACTTTGTATGGGAGTTTTCTTGGATTAATTTATATTACAAGATTTATTATTTGCCATGTCTTGTTGGTCAAAACAGTTTACATGATGTTGTTTTGCAGTTTCATACAGTAAATAGTGTGTTATAATATACACTAGTTAGTTAAGATTTAATAATAATACAACTAGTATTAATAAATCTTAAAAATAGTATTATACTATTTTATATACTTCCTATTTTATGGGGCTATCAATTCTTCGTCTTCCGGTGTAATGTGGTAATCACTCAAGAACCGTTCTTCCCCATCGGTTATCGGTTCGTCGAGCAATGTGGCATGCTGGAGAATTCTTCGGAGAATATCCTAGTAACAGATTTTATCGCGCTAAGAAACACCGATGATAGCTCTCTATATAGCCCGTTAAGTGACTCTGAGCTTGTCTATGGGGGCCATATTTAAGGACCACGTCTCAGTGCCAGTGCCCAGGTTTTTAATATTCAACAACTTCGTGGGTTTAGTTCCCGACAACTACTGGTACTAGTGCAACATAATTTTCGTCTTGACCATGTCAATTCAAGACGGATGTTTTTAACAGTTGTTTGAGTCTATACTGGATATATATTTTTATGCCTACCTAGATAGAAGATTTAGTGCAATAGTAGACATATGGAATATTTTGATTTCGGTGTTACAATTGAAGATTCATATGAATATACTGATCAATTTAATAGTTTAAGAAAATACACAATAAGTATTTTAATTAAAAACGGCCAACAGTAGCTTTGAAAACATGATTAAAAGCTAAAGTGGTTTTTATAAGCAAGTTTTGAACCATTTTAGTACATACTATTATTTTTTTTAAGTTAATATAATTATTCACTATATAGTTAGCTATAACAATGTATTACAGCGTCCTAGGCTATTCAGTTTGAAAGTAGAAACATTCAGTACTAATAAAAATCACCCATTGCAAGTTAATTTCAGTAACAATTGTTATTTGATGAGATCATGCTCATCACTATTTAACAAATAGACCCACTTTCTCGCCCGGGAATATGAACGTGCAAGTTACGTACTTTTTAGTAGTCATCATTTCATACTTCGACCTAATACGTGGGGCGCACTAAAAGTTTTGCACTTCTAGCTAATCGGAACTATTTGAATTTCAAATGTTATATTTTTTGAAACGTCTTTTTAACAACCTTTTAAGTAATAACCTTTTAAGTAATTAACGACCTTTTAAGTAATACAAAAAAATGGCGGGAAATTTTTTGTCAATTGTTTTTTTCACACATCAAAGTTCTACGTACGCAACGAAAATGTTAATTGTAATTACTGTATTATTTTTTGTGGCAATAAAATACTTTTCTTTCTTTCTTTCAAAATGGAATATTTTAGAGCGATGACTTTTACGATTTTAAAAGTTCTCTCTCTCCGCAAGACTGTGCCGCTCGTCTTCAAAATGCTTTTGAGAGAGAAGCACCGTGAGGCGATGGTTTGCTGATTTTGATAGAGGTTGGGTTTCTTTACATGACGAATTTCGTGAAGGGCGGCCTTCGACTGCCGTCAACGAAAATAATGTGGCTACTGTTAAGCAGCTAATTGAAGAAAACCCGCGGATCACCTAGGAGACAATCCGAGGACTGTTGGGGATTGGTATGAGCCAAATTCAGAAAATTTTACACGAATTGAAATTTCGGAAACTTTGTTGTCGTTGGATCCCTCATGAACTGACAGCGGAGCAGAAGCGGGCTCGCGTGGAATGGTGCTCACAGATGCTACTGAAGTACGACGACGGACATTCCAATGGTGTTTATGACATTGTCACAGGAAACGAAACGAGGATTTATTGTTTTGAACCCAAAAAAACAGCAATCTTGTGAATGGTTTTTTGAAAATAATAACAGGACAACAAAATTGAGGCAGGCGAGAAACGTTGGTAAAAAATTATCGCGTATTTTTTCTCAGCTACGGGTCCCATCTGCACAATTCCACTTGAAGATCAAAAGAGTGTTAATTCGGTATTATACCATTTGTTTACCCAGTGTGATATAAAAAGTTCCCGAAAGACGACTCAAAAGCCGCGTTCTTCTACATCATGACACGGCTTCTTCACCCACGGCCAACAAAACAAAGTAATTTTTGGCTTCCGAAAATTTACAACTCGTCACCCATCCTGCACATAGCCCCGACCTAGCACCTTGTGATTTCTGTATTTTCCCCAAAATCAAATATTTGATGAGAGGTTACACTTTTACCAACTCTGAAGAGGCAGTGATAGCGTTCAATCAGCACGTAGAAAACATGCATTCAGATCTGTAGTCCTCCTGTTTTAAAAAATGGTTCGATCGCATGAAAAAAGTTACGCAAACAACAAGTTAAGTTCCGCAAAACTTTTAGTGTGACCTACGTATACCAATTCTTTATAATTCATTCAACCATATCAGTTTGCTATTGCCATTAAAGAGCCCGCATGTACTCAATCATTAACATAAATTCCGTATTTTATAATTTTTTTGTCGCCTGATATATATAAATTGCGTATTTACCAAGTTTTATCAATTGATTAATAATAATAATAATAATGTTTATATACATAGCTTATGAGACTAATTTAACAATTCAAGTAGGAAACTAATATCTAAGAACTATGAATATAAGTGGGACACCCCCGTGGTGTGCCGGGTTAGAATTGCACCTCCCCATATCTTCCCGTGGGTGTCGTAAGAGGCGACTAAGAGAAAAATACTGGAAGGTGGACAGCAGCCCCTTAAAAAGAACTGCCATCTTACATTGCGATCCCCAAGTCAGCTGCCAAGCGTGGGGATTATGGCAAATACCCCCTTAATAGGGGAGGCTGTGTTCAGCAGTGGACGATTCAGCTGTTACAGTATGAATACAAGGTAGGTGTATAAGCTTTCAGCTTTAATTACCTAGTATAGGATTTTTGTCATCGTATAATTATAACATTAGTATATATGTGCACCTTGTTGACAAAATAAATATATTGATGCTGCTGGTACCTGAACTAGTAATAAAAATGTAGTTCAGATGCCAAGTCTGCTCTCTGGACATTTCAAACGGTAAAATTTGTAACTGTAAATGTTATAATTTTGTAATTATCATATTGTTGTGGAGCACCCCGACCAAGCAGTATTATAATAAGTGTTGAAACTCACAGATTCATTGCCGTCTCCGTAATCCATGCTTTTGCCCAAATTGAGTGGATCCTTACTGGAGCGAGTCGAAGTGGCCGTTGACTTGGATGAAGTTAGGTAACCGCCTGCCTGTACACCCTCTGACTTCAAGTCTTGACAAGGCTTCTCGGCTACACCGATAGCTGTGGTAGGCTCTTCAGAGCTCTGCTAAAAAA
This sequence comes from Plagodis pulveraria, assembly GCA_963890685.1. Lineage (NCBI taxonomy): Eukaryota > Metazoa > Arthropoda > Insecta > Lepidoptera > Geometridae > Plagodis > Plagodis pulveraria. The sequence goes on from OY982952.1 coordinate 17,939,262, forward strand.
ATCTTTTAAATAAATCAACATGCAGCGTTTGGATAAAAAATCTGATACAGGCATTTTATTGGTAAAAACAGACAACTCACAAGTAATCGCATCAATGGTCGATAGATGTCACGGCTGGATCAGATGATACTATTGTTGAAAGTTACCTAGATAAAGCATTCAATCCTACTGCAGATGATGGGATTTCACAATCTGTCACTGAATCTATATATACGATATTTGTGGCGGGTTAGAATTGCACCTTCCCATATCATCCCGTGATTGTCGTAAAAGGCGACTAAGGGAAAAATACTCGAAGTTGGGCTCAAGCACCTTCTAAAGAACTGCCATCTTACACTGCGACCTCTAAGCCGCCTGCCAAGCGTGGGGATTATGGCAAATACCGAGTGTGGTATCGTCATCCGTTTAGTTATGAGCTGCAGTTATAATTAAACCTTTTTATGTTTACAATTAAAATATAGTTAATAAGTAAGTATAAAATAGATTCAGCTGTTTGTACGGGCATTAAAATGCCCGTAAATTTTACCGTTATTTAAATAAAAATTAAAGCAAATAAAACTTCTTACGCTTGTGCTGTGTGTGCCAACTCCGGCGCTTGCAGTTTTGGGGCCAGTTGAAGCATTGCTTGTAATGGTGGAAGTATCTTGGTTCTTTGTAAGTCTGGTCGGTACTTGAGGATCACTTTGACGAGCTGCCGCTGTCATGAACAGAAAGTTAAATTATAACATTGCGGAAGGAATGCGTGGGTCGAAACAGCTGTTTACGAGTGATTTTTTATATTACTATCTATATTATTTTAATGCATATAGGTAAGTGCATTAATATGGAGAGTATGGTTATATTTTCAAAAATCGGCATCACTAACGGGTCTTGTCGTATGAATTTAGTTTTTGTCTTTATCACTGTAACCTCGACACTAAAATGACGAAAATCTTATGAGGGTAGATTCTAATCGCTCCTCAAGACGATTGTTGTGTGTACGCTTGAGTCTTGACCACGTTTAATGCAACTTGATCAATACGTGGTAGTTACTCAAAATGTTTTTTTTGTGCGTGTATAGACCCGTTAGTATGTAATTATAAACAATACTTAGTTCCAAAAAGTTTAATTAAAGAATAGTCTAATTTTGCAAACGTCTTTCCAGCCTCTTTTGTTTGTACAACGCTACAAAACTCTTTTATCTTGGGTAACTTTTTTAGTTTTATTGTATCCATATCCATTGTGCAACAGAGCTTCGTTACCTCTTTGATTTTCCACAAACACAAGTTCGTTTTCCATCTTTTCGATTTATAAACAACAATAATTGAGACAATTCATAGTTTTGCGATCGATCAAAAAATAAAATTAAGGCACCCACATTTTCCATAACATAAATAACTTAGTACCCACATTTTAATCCTAGTCAAGTTTATTTTTTAATAAGTGCATTAATAATGGTATTAGCCCCGTGGGGTGCCGGGTAAGAATTGCACCTCCCCATTTCTTCCCATGGGTGTCGTGGGAGGCGACTAAGGGAAAAATACTGGAAGGTTGGCAGCTTCTAAAGAACTGCCATCTTACACTGCGATCCCCAAGCCGCCTGCCAAGCGTGGGGATTATCGCTAATACCCCCTTAATAGGCGAGGCTGTGTTCAGCCGTGAACGAGTCGGCTGTTACAGTACAGTACAGCATTAATAATGACAATTATTACTCTCGTGTACCTAGAACTAATGATTAAATACAATGATTTCCTGGTTCATATAATTTATTATCTATTATTATTGAATCTATTACTTAGAGAATACAACATTTTGTTTATCGAGCGCCATCTATTTGCATTACATGACAACTTATATTAATGTGGACGTATAAGATGGATGGCAGTATTGTGCCTTTACTAGAAAATCGGGTAGGAAATAACAGATGGCGCTATGCAAACTACGCGCCGTTGGTTCCTAGCAATTTTTTTTTTACATGCAGATCCTCTTGTTTTTCAAGATTTGGCCCAAGTGTCCATACCGGCAGCTTTAAGCAAAGATTTTCTAGTGGCAGATGATGGAGAGAGCGACAAAATATTGACTTACGCATCAAATATTTCCAAAAAATTTTTTCGGGCGCTTGACGAAAACATAACCGCCGATATTTGCAGATGGCACATTTAAATCTGTACCCAAGCCGTTTCACCAACTTTTTACCTTACCTATGGATTTATGTTCTGATTCCAAAAGCACACAAATTGTACCTGTAGTACGCATACGCGTTACTACCAAATAAAAATCAAGACACGTATATTACGCTTTTCAGCATAATGAAAAGTGTATTGAAAATAAATATTACCAACTTTAAACGTGACTATGAATTAAATTGTAATGTAATTTATGTAATGTTTTAAATTACATTAAAACCAAAGAAAAAATAATGTAAACTAAATAGCAGAAACAATAACTATTTTGATAGTTGGAGTACACAAAAAAAACAATTGCAAATACTCCAACGTGTTATAGGTAGGTATACGTTCTTTCAACCTGTTTTTGATGAAGAGAAGAATTAGTTACACATACAAAGCCTATTGGTTAAAGAGATGTACATACGTTTAGGTGGCGGCTGGTGTGGTGGCTGTGAGCTGGTGACATTGTCATACAACGAAGTAGAGGAAGCTGCAGCTGCGACCTTCTCTGGGCGGCCCGTGGTGCTAGCACTGGGTCCCGCCTCGTTCTCCATAGCCCGAGTTGCTGTCCGAGGTAGTGTTGAAGATCCTATATAAAAGAAAAAGAGTAAGAATAATATACTTAATATTACCTAATATTCAGTGAAATGTGTTTAGCTATTTCTGATAGGAGGTTACATTTAGTAACCAGAGGTAGCTGTTCAGAAGTCGCTGCTGCCTACCATCTGGTATTTTTCTCTTTCATCGCCTATAACAACTCCCACAGGAAGATATGGGGGAGGAGTGCCATTTTAGCATAGCACCCCATGGACCCAGACCTCCCCATGAACCTCCGAAACGAGAATGAAGATTATCTTCAACACCATAAGATAATTATAAATAGATTAACGGGCTGTTTTTCAAAAATTCATGCGTAATAATAAAAATATTTAAACAACATTTTCAGTCTGGAAAACATTTAAGTTAATTCCATTCTACCTATTTCAGGAGAATTCTCTTTAAAAAACATTACTATAACTTAACCTTTTATTGGTATTTGATTATTAATTAATAAATTGAATGAGTTGAAATGTATGGAACTTACGATATCTCGGATCCTGACCTCTCAACTGCCGCGAGTACTGTTGCATGTCCTGAGTCATACACGTACACTGCACGTTCTCGCGAGGCACCTCGCGGTAATTCAAGCTGTAACAAAATTATACACTTCAGTATTATCATTGTTATTATAATCATTAATATCATTAACATAATATTTTTTAATTTTGGCGTCTAAAACTTTCTATTGAAAGTCTAAAACTTTCTATTGAAAGTCAAATACTAAATTTTACTATTTAAATATTCTACTGCCGCGCTCAGCCAAAACTATATAGAGCCACTTGGAGCAGAACCGGCAAAAACTTGGTGCCATTTTTTTATATGTCTACTCTATAACAATTTGTAAGGTTAATATAAAATTATTACAATATTTATTACAAAGGTTATTGGCGGTAGTTTGGCAGTGTTGGAATATTCTAAAAACTTTCGTCTTCTAAATAATCACCAATTTTTTAATACGCTTTTTTAATTAATATTTTTTACATGCAGCTTGAATTATTTTTGTGAGAACTGTAATATCTTAGGAGTTTTATTATAAAATATTGATTATATGATGATGATTATAATTTGTATTATATGATTCCACTAACCAATCTAGTGGTACTCGGATTCAATAGCAAACAGGGTTCTGCGAGGCGAGGATTGGAGTGGCTATCGGAATAGAACGCGATCTAGAAAGACGGTTAACTCTAGTAGCTTCTGCGGAAGCTACTGGAGTTAACCGTCTTTTCGCTCAAACTGCGGATATAGTTACTATTTCTAAGAATAAATGTAAACGTGACCAAAATTACAAGAACGAATTTTGATTGTTTAAAATAAACGTTTATTTTTAATTGGGTCGGTCCATTTATCAGTCTGATATTTTTTGTTAAGGCTTTATTGTATAATAACATCATTTATACGACACCTTTTAGTTAAACGATTTAAGTAGACTACTTACTATTTCAATAGTTAAAATCAATTATACGTTTTGGATAACAGTCAACAAACTTTCAGAAAGATAAACTCACATTGAATGCTGAAATCAAAACTTATCGAGTTATGATGTTCGTAAATTTTAATAATATTATATATTATTCATTTATTCTAAAAAGTATCACCGAGTTTCATTTGAATAGACGTAAGCAAGACAGGTCTGACTGAGTAATTTTCATTACCTTGATCGGTTTGGGCTTGCTGGTGTTGACAGCGGCTTCCTTTTAGCCTTGAACTTCTGCTTGCTACCCGGCGGCTCCAGCTGCTTCAGGCTGTAGCTCGACGAAGCCTTACGTGAGAATTTGAATGATGGTGACTAAAACCACAAAAGAGATGGTAAATCGACGCGTTGAGCTACTTGCGAGTTCATATGTCGTAGCCAAATGACAGACAATTTTTTGTTGAAAATTACCTGATCTCTACAATCATTCATAACGTACGGTATGATTTTATGTAGAAATGAGGACCACGTGGTCTTATTAAACTACTGTCCCTTAATACAAATACAGCGATAGAACTTGATTCAAATTGTTTATGTCCACATGATGTGAGCTGTTTTATTATATACATAGGTAGTGTTAAGAGTCGCAGATGCTTAGCTGCGTAAGCTACAGTGCCAATATCAACCCGTTACACATAATACCTAATTTAGAAAGTAATCGTGAGGGCAAGCCCCATTACACAAGCAGAGGCTTAGAAGTACCTACGGTTACTGTGTCAGTTACTCCTATATATGTGCTTAGAAGACCGGTTACCAGGGCTTGAAATTGCTGAGTGTCATGCTACCTTATACATAAACTATCTTACAAATACAGAATTATGATAACATGGACAAAGGTACATATTACCTATGTACCCAGGTAACTCAAGGCAAAAGACGGTGCATAAATCGGGACCTACCTGTGGTGCCGAAAAAAAACGTCTGAAAACGCAATAGTTTTATTGTTAATGGTACCATTAGCAATTGAACTATTGCGTTTTCTGACGGAGAGGGAACAACAAAGCTTTAGGAATAAATTGTTTTAAATAAAGAAAAGCCATTTTTCCAACTTTAAGCAAATATCTGATAAAAATCTGCATACACCACAACGTATGGTGCGTCTTGACTCTTGTCGTCGATCTATTTACAGGTCACTGTAACCTGAATAATGATCTTCACGAACTGGAGCAACAGACTGTTATCTGTATAGGGGGGTGTATTCAAAGTATAAGGAAGAGTCTTTAAGAGTTGATACCTTAGAGAATTAAAATCTTAAGACATATTCTACCAACAAAATCCTCACCATCATCACAAATATACAGACGGCTACATTTGGCTTCGACATATGTTTTAAGTAGGATGAACAATGATAATGAAGATGCTTAAGAACTACCTATCTGATAAAATAAAATTCGTTTAGGAGTTGTCGGCGTATAAACCATATCGATGAAAAAATCGTATATCGATGTACAGAACAGCCGTTTGTTGCAGCCACACAGGTGTAGTTGAGATAATTTAAAAAATAAAAACAAGTTTTAACTTTACCCCTTATTACAGAAATTGGTTTATTCTAAAGATTCACTTAGTGGAGGTGACGATCTTTTTCGTACTGCATGAATTCACTGTGTGGGGTTATGGGCCGCAGCAAAAGGAGAGCACATTGAGCAGTACCATAAAGTATTTTTTTATATACTGAAGCAGTACCCATCAGATTCCCAACCAAGTGAAGGTGTAAAAGGGTATTCTTATCGTAAACTCCGACTATGATATGGTATAAAAACATTAAATTAACTTCTTAAAGGTATGTTATAGAATCTGATTACAAAATATTCTTTACACTTGTTATAAAATTAAACACCATTACGATAGTACATTATGGTACAAGTGTGTAATGTGAGTCATGTGGGTGATTACGGCATAAGCATTCCGCTGAGACACCTTTGAAACCCGAACAGTTGAGGGTCTTAAGAGAACCGAAGACGGTGCCATAGTAGCTTTCTACTATGACGGTAATCATCAATACACATGTGTATGATACGACGTTTTTCAACACACTAATTGTGATTGTGAATAAACTATCTATAATTTCAAAAGTGAAAACTATTTGTAATTTTTTTCGCAATGGCGGGATAAATTACTCACTTTTCCTATGCGCACGCATGGCGATCGGCCATAGACTGAAGAATGAGGTTTCTTTTTTTGGCTTTTCGCGGATAGCGTTTTAGCCACGTACAAAATGGGGAATTTAACGTTGTCTTTATTATAGAGAAAATAAAAGTTATTTTTGAGTAAAAGTTGTATGTATTAAACACGTACAAGTTGAAAGAGTAAAAGAGAGTGTTTCAATACGAAGTTGTATAAAATAAGCAAACAATAGGTACATTAAAATTGTGCTATTGAACACGATCTTTTTTGTATCGAAACTTTTATTAAGAACAAAGGAACTCAACCATTAATTTAAAAAAAAAACTATAATTCACTTGTGAATAATAAAATTTAAAAAGTCACAGTTTGATTACAGGAGCCTAATTGCGGTGAAATTAGAGCCACTTTATAAGCGAGTGTGTAGAACAAGTGTAGAACAAAAAAAATATAATCATGGTCATCAATTTAACTAACTCAAAAACATGATGTTGTCAGTTTATATCAATTGTAAAGATATTTTAACGAAATAACTTACATTTTCAAGAAGAAGAAAACAGAGTATTTTTTGCTTGTACGGTTATGATTTCTGTACTACCTTTATAAATTTTTATCTTCGAACTTTACAGTTCAAGAAACAGTATTCTCGACCTTAGACATTCCTACTCACTTTATAGCGATATATAGAGCAACTCACGCAGCATTCTCGGAATTGCTTGGCGTCTATGGGCGAGGTAAAGTTGAGGCCCCAAGTGTCGTTGGTCATCGGGTCTTTCCAGTACACAAAGCAATCCGAAGCTTGGCCTATACGGGTGCCTGTAAAATACATATTAAAGAGATTAGTATGATCAGTTTTATTTACTAGCAAAAAGCTCTGCTTTGTGAGGGCTCGCGTTTAACAACAACCTTCAATCTGATTCTAGTGGTGTCATCTAGTATTAAGTAGATTAACTACGATGTTTCGAGTATTGAGTTTAGTTCTGTCGCAGAGATATTAAATCTTTGGTTTTTAGGGTTCCGGACCCATAGGGTAAAAACGGGACCCTATGACTGAGACTTCGCTGTCCGTCCGTCCGTCTGTCACCAGGCTGTATCTTAAGAGCAGTGATAGCTAGACAGTTGAAATTTTCACACATGATGTATTTCTATTGCCGCTACATCAAACAAATACTACAACAAATACTAAAAATTAAATAAATATTTAAGGGGGCTCCCATACAACAAACTTGATTCTTTTACCGTTTGTTGCTCGATACTAATAACGGTGACAGGTAGAGGCATTAACTATTCACAGAATATTTAGTTTTATGCTCTCTTTAAATATAATCAATTAAAATAAAATAAATGGTTAAGGGGGCATCCATACAATAAAAGAGGTTTATTTTCTAAAAATAATAATAATGAAAACAGGTAGAAAATTGAAATATTAACCTGCGAAAAGTGTCTGTAACTTGCAAGATTACGTTACAGATAATGGTATGGAACCCTTCGTGCGCGAGTCCCACTCGCACTTGATCTGTTTGTTTTATTAGATGGCGTTAGTAGAACAATCACTTTGTATCCAATGAATACAAAATTGTTAATGTAATTTTTTTAATGGTTATAAAATATTTTATTTGACAGATATCACATCTAGATATGAAGTTAAATTACTATGTTAAAGCACAAATCTATAGGAATGATAGTTTTTCAGTAAAGGGGGTCACAAAACGTTGAAGTTGTGGGATCAGGGATAGTGACAGTGACTAATTACTTATCTACTTGACCTGTATTCTTGTTGAGTATGATATAGACAATTTTTTTTTATCAGAATAATATGTAACTTTCTATTTTTGGTGTTTCATTATAAATGCAATCAAAATATTGTACCAGTTCTAAATATTATTTTAGGGACCAATCTACGTATGTAATTTTTTATCGTCTATTTTATTATCTTGCATACGATTCAAATCCACCGCCTGAAAGATTTACGTACTTGCCCTATTTCCGTAAATAAAAGTGAAACACGTTGCGTTAGCAATTGTAAACTAGATACGAGATGTTTGAACCAAAATGTTTTCACTTGCATTCGATATGTTTTACCGAATTTTATTTACAATCTATTAAAAAAAAAAAATTTAGAGTATGTGTGTGATGGTAATGTATAAGATAAGTTTTAAGTTTTAATAAGTGCGTAGACGTCCAATCAATATTCGTACATATGAATAGCAAAATATAATGATAGAAGATTTGTGCCAAATAAAATGGAATGGTCCTTTTTTATGATTTTCTTTCTTACATAGTGTTTCTCCCCCACTAGGTGGACCGACGACATCGTAGAAGTCGCTGGTAGCTAATGATTACAAGTGGCTAATAGCCGTTCATTATGGCGTTCTATGGGGCCTTTGTTCAGCAGTGAACGTCTTCCGCCTGATGATGATGGTGACATAATTAGTACCTAGACGGCATTTTATAGTGACTTCTCACAAAATTTTTAGTACCAGTAGGTTAACAACCAAAAACAATAATACACCAAAAATTTTTTTTACCTGTCAATGGAACCGACTTCAACACTCAAAAGTGTAAAATAACTGGTTGAAGTCGGTACCATCATAGTTCAAAATTACCTATTATGACGATATTGTGTGCATGGTACCAACTTAGACAAGTTATTTCACACTTTTGAATGCGGTTCCATTATTATGTAATATTTTTAGGTAGTCCTTTTTAGTGTCCCTTGCTACTTACGGGAACGATCTATCATCAAGATAGGAAAAAAAACAGTTATTAGAGTGTAACTCAAAAACGGCTTGACCGATTTTGATGAATTTTATGAGACCACACGACAAGTATCAGTTTTCAAATAAAAAAGAAACTTCAAAATCGGTTCACCCAGTAAAAAGTTCTGAGGCAACAAAAATACAGACGAATTGAGAACCTCCTGCTTTACCTGAAGTCGGTTAAAAATGTTGTGATGACGCTAAACGATAATGTAGGCTCTAGAAGTATTACAAAAAAAATATCGTGTTTTTTCAGGACAGACACATTTATCTAAACTTTAAACGTATTTTTTTGTAATATTGTATACACAATTTTATACAAATTGTTATTATTCCGAGATACACGAAATATATACCTAAATATTTAATAAAAATAATAGCTTTTAATATTTAAAAGTTATTAGTTACATAATACCTAAATTAGCACAATTTGTTTGTGCTACCTCAAGTATGAATCATGTTGATGACTGGATTAGCTAATTTAAATCTAATGACGCAATATATTGTTGTCTGCCAAAGGTGACTGTGTAGAATCTATTACATCTAGATATTTATTTCCAGGATCCTTGTGAATAACTCAGTTAAAATGTATAAGTATTTTTATCGAATTAAGAAAATGCAAAAAATTTTAACTAAAATAGAACCTTCTTAGTATGCTGTATATAATAAACTCTTATAAATATCGCATACTTCACAGAATTTAATATTTATAAGGGCCTGTTTCAGAATGTTCGAGTAAGTTCCGGTTATACTACCCAGAACATAAAATAACTGAAAGTTAAAAATGACAGTTAACATGCAGCGCATTTCAAGCTTAGCCGATGGATAGGTTAAATCGATGACTGTGAAACGCAAAGATAGTGTTGTGTTTATTAAAAATGTTCTGGAACCAGAACTTACTCGAACATTCTGAAACAAGAAAGAGTAACTAGCATTAATTTGGCCTTTCCTAAACATTAAATTTTATACAGACGTTATCATTTATTCACAACGAACATTTTATTCATGTTAACATTACAGTTAACATCATCTGAACCCTGACCTTAATCGATCTCTGCGTATACCTCGATCTCGACTTTGACATAAAAATCTGTAAGGGTGATGGTACTGACATTACCTCCGTCAGTATCCCACATTTTTCATATGTACTACCCCCTACCTACATACAATTAACTAATAAACAAACTCGAAGCCCACCTGATTTTAAGCGGACTAACCTCTGCCTAGAACAGATACATTTCATCACAAGTGACGAATTGCACTGCGCCCGTCACCTTGAGACAGATGTTAAGTCTCATGTGCCTACAGACACAAATTTCAATTTCAGTGGCTCTCAAGGACTGCTGCCGGAACACACCGTTAGGTGCTTGGCAACAGATTTTCTACTTGAGGGTGGTAGCCAGCTAGGCGGGCAATCCCAAAATGCACTTCCACCATGCGGTGAAGCTCAAGCCGGTGGTGGCACGGTGTCAGCAGTCCATAGCTATTACCGCTCGGCCATCATTGCTTAAAATTATTCATAAGCTAATCATTATTCATATACATTGATAAATTTTAAAACAAGTATTGATTAATATATAGCTTTATGTCGTAGCGTGAGCACGAAGTGCTGCGGGTCCAATTCTTCTTAGCGTTCATCTATCTAACTATCAAGCAAGTTACGTTCAGTAACTTCAAGCGGGTAGCTGGAGAGAGTTTGCTAAGAAACTGACAACATTGATTTATCGACACTATTCTAGACTATGATCGCTGTTAGTTTATAGCCATTTTAGAGACTATGAGTTTGACTTCGAAGATTACGTCACGAAACGCTGCAGTTGATACGTTAGTTTTGTTCTAGCCGCCAAAGAGGCTACATCGCCTAGCTCAGGAGTAAAACTTGTGACAGTTAAGCACAGACAGCAAAGACCGTGATCAGTGTACTTTAGTGATGGAAGATGACAGCGGTTCCTGCAGGAGCAAACTTTGAAGATGACATACATGATACGTTATGGCAGACACGCCACGATGGTGATGAGTTATACCAGAAATGAACAAAATGAGATTCTGAAGAGTGTTCTGCAAGATGAGAATTGCAATAGCTACAGGGGGAGGATGGAGGCCATATCATAGGTCATCTCCTTATAAACTGGATTATTTGTGGAATATAACAAGAGACTATTCTAGTGATTTGTGTTTTCTCATTTGCACGTTGCCCACATGTACGCCCACGTTATGACAGCTCTCCCTTTAAATCTGATGTCGAGAAGCTGACAATCTCATATAACTACTAATAATAATTAACTGTTGACTGATAAAAAATGTTAGAACCAAAGTGTTGGTAAAGACTAATTGATGCAAAATTTTAACTAGCACTATTACTTTTTCTCAATGAATATAAAATGTAGCTGTTGTACGTACCTGGTTGTATAAGCCTAACGTCCAGTATTTTGTCGACTTGCGAGTTGTACGCGGTAATGTGAAACACGCACTCTGGCGAGTCTTGGATGCAGGTGATGTTCACGGGGACCAGGTCTTCGGACACCTGCTGCCACTTGACGGCGCCGTTGTTGTTTGCCGACACGTGGAATACTTCGGCCCATAGTCTATAAAAATAACATAAATGTTTAAAAAAGTACTTAATGAGCCACTGTAAGTATATTTTTCCTTTGATAAGTATACTAAAACTTCTAATTAATATATAACTTGGGAACTTATTTTATGTTTGTTACGCAATTATTGTGTGTCTCTTCCGCGATTACTCCAAGAATTACACTTTTTATTTACTTTATTGTTAGGTAGAATATACTTCTAACTTGATCCCATTTAAATTTCATCAAAGTAAAGTAGTTTTTAAGTTATAGTCTACTAACTGAAACATATATTTGTATACCTAGACGATTTAATGGTATAATTTATTAGACATGTGAATGATCTTGTAAGCAAAATGCATCTCTAACATGAGTGTAGAAAATATTTTATAGAAATCGGAACCTACTTCCAATACTGAAAAGTATGAAATAAGTAATGGAAGTTGAACCATGATAATATGAAGACAATGTTTTGAATCAGCATGGTAACAACTGCAACGAGTTATTTTCAAACTTTATAAGTAGTTTTGGCTGTTTTTTATGGGTCAATAAATTTAGTTGTTTTATTTTATTGACGAAATACTCATTTTTATGCACTTATTGTGCGAAGAATATAAATAGAAAATCCTTTATTTAAACTAAAAATACCGACTAGCTCTTTCGGGTTTTATTCTATATATCCAATAAGTGTATAGCAGATATAATTTGTTAAATTATGATATTGTTAGGTTTTATGACAATACAAGTCCCTTTTAAAGTCTCATCGGGGGACTTATTTACCAAAACTGAGATAAATTGCTGATAAAATCTAGATACTCTTAACTACGGCGGAATCGTATCCGTAAAGTGCAGTATATTCTTTTTCTAGATCCTGGGATGGTGCCAACACACAATAGGCAATAAGTGGGTAAATGGCTTCCAGGGCCTTAATCTGCGCGCGTTCAAAGTCTATATATATATAGTATATAGCCATATAAATATGAGTTAATATATACCATACAAGCTTACTTTTCAGTACAATACTTTTAGCTATGTGACAATTAGGTACTTGATTACGTAATATCTTGTTTTAGTTGGTACCATGGTGATTCAAAACATTCTGAGCTCACATTTTCATGGTTCGATTATCACTTGTTTCAGATTTTTCAGTTTTAGTACATAATTTTTATATAAACATTAATCTTCACTCATTTCAATGATGTATACTGCTTAATTGATAGACTTTCAGTCGCCCGCGATTCTGATCACCATAGTAAAGAGTTACAATTACTATGTCATCCAGGTATAGGCTTATTGGCAAATACCTTTTTCAGTTCAATGTAATTTAAAAACTACAGAATTATGTTATTAAAGTTTAAATGGGAGCATTTTTCCTTATAAACTCTAAAAAACAAAAAAAATAATTAGCAAAAATCAAAAATTGATGATTTAGAAAAAGTAACGAATGGTCATACATTAAAATCCTTAGTTTCCAGAACGTTTATATTATATGTGAATGTTTATTCAATGTTAACTTTTGCAGCGCTCGTAGCTTAGCTTGTTAGTCGTTCTTGACCGATGAAATATGTTAAGCAACGTCCGCTGTGGTTACCACTTCGATAGGTGACCGCTAGTGGCATTGCAACTCAGCGTGTTTTGGAGGGCTCGTGAAGCCATCGATCCCGGTTATTGTCTTAGGCAGTCGTGTAGCAGGGTGGTAGGGCATTTTACAAATGCCCGTCTGCTAGCTATCAAGTACTAAATCTGCCACCGAGCACCTAACCGTGTGATCCGGCAGTAGTACTTAAGGTTTGCGTCGTAGTTGCTATTTCCATACAAACGTACTTCCGTCATATTTTATATTATATATCATGTGTTCAAACTTATTGAAATTTGATATGTATGTCCTAGCGCCTAATACCTATGCATCTGATTTGTCAGTTTTATTTATGTTTTTGTCCAAATATTAAAATCAGTATTCCTATTCAAATTTATTTCCCAAATAATTGTTAAAATAGTAAATTTTATGAAAAACTGACACCAGAATCATTGAATTTAAAAATTTTCACGTAATTTATATACTTGTTATTTAAAATGTGACAAAACTACATTTGTATGATGATGAAGATCATTCCCTTAGAAGCCGATTCCCTATCTAGATTAAGAATGTTTACCTTTGATCGCGTCATCATTTATCGTCAGGGGAGGATCATATATATATATTGGTAAAAGTGTTGCTAATTAATTAATAGATATAATGTTATTTTAATATTATATTTTTTATTACAACGGTAGGTACCGTTTCACGCCATTCAATATTTGTAATATATTATAACATAAATAATAATGTTTTTGATTCGAAACGAATTGGAAAAATGATGTGGTATGAAATGGCTGAACGCAGATTGTGTTTTAGAAGCTTGATTATCAAAACAAAAATGTCAGCCCTATTGGTGTTCTTTGATTTGTGCCTACCGTAAACATATCTGCACAGTAATATTACTAAATTTAAATGTTTCCAACTTGAAGAAGTTATTGGATATACCTACATACAAAATTTCAATTCGATATTGACCCTTTTTATACCACCTGTTAGAGGTCAAGACAATTTCAGATTAAATATAAAGCTTTTACAATAACATGATACAATACAATAAAAATATATAAATATTGAACCCCTTTTTGAATTCCTTAATTCGTTCCCCTCGTAAAATTCTTACCACAGTGTTTTATTTTTATTTAATGTTATTGAACTTACTTAAAAATATAGGACTTTCATACAAACTCTGAGCCCCAATTAGACATTCTTAATACAGCTCTGTAACAAAATTCTAAGCAGATGTCGGCTACCTATTTACTTACTATAGCCGAATTTTAACTGCACTGCTTAATTTAAATTCGACGTTACCTTTCGCTTTTATATTATAAAAAATAATAATACAGGTATTAATCTTGTAAAATGTTAGTAATAAATAATTTAAATATAATGAATAAAGAATATGTGCAAATAAATACAGGAACTCTTATTGTTACCAAGAAGAACGTGGACGCTTCAAACGTACATCTAATTTTACTCGCTACCAACTCAGCAATGCAAGTGAAGTTTAAACGATGTTTTCGTTCGTGTAACGGTTGCACAAGCTTCCATTGCCATCAACATACTTTATTTGGAACGACGTATTTGTTTATTTTAATATCATTACTCCTTCTTTGAGTTAGGAGACGCGTCCATAAATAAACGATACCAGTTGCTTGTTACAAACGTACCTTATGATTTACAGTTAAGATGTTTTTTTTATGTAATAGTGGCGGAACAAGCCCGAGGCCCACCTGATGTTTAGTGGACTGTATTCTGCCTATAACAGTATACATTTCGTCACGAATAAGAAATGCATTGCGCCCATCACACTGAGACTTACAGTTGTTAAGTCTCATATTATGTGCCCGTAATTTTGCTCTCTCTGGCTCTCTGGATCTCAAGGACAGCTGCCGAAACACTCACCTATAGGTGCTTGGCGACAGATTTTCTACTTGAAGGTGGTAGCTAGCCAGGTGAGCATTCACAAAATACTCTTCCACTATGTGGTGAAGTTCAAGCCGGCGCGGCGGTGGGGATCAAACAACAGACTTGCGGCACGACAATCTTCAAGATGTTATGCAGTTGCCTCGTGAAATGGTGTGTGATTATTTGTATAGAAAGAATTCTCGCAAAGTACTTGCATTATCTACACTAATATTAAAATGAGGAAAGATTTGTATGTAACGAATAAACTTAAAAACTACTGGACCGATTTGAAAAAAATCTTTGTTTATTAGAATTCTACATTATCCCTGATGAACATAGGCTATAAAACATTTACAATAAAGTTAGGGATCCGTATCAAAACTGCGTTTCGATAATATAAACCAGGGCGTGATAAAAATACAAAAAAAAACGTTACATTGCGTACGCAGAGAAATGATTGACAATAGAGCAAAGTGATAAACTACAATTTTGTAGAGAACATCAATATCAACAATAAGTCCGTAATTCTGTATGTCTAACTATATTAATTTTGTCACCTGAGTGTTTAAATTAATAAAATTTGAAAAATTTGTTAAATTTTTGAAGCGCTCGTAGCGAAGTTTACTTAGCTGTTCTCAAACGATCAGAAAAGTTAAGCAACGTCGCGCGCGGTCAAGAGTTGGATGGGTGACCGCTAGTGATATTACTACTGAGCGTTTCCGTGCTTCGGAGGGCACGTTAAGCCGTCGGTCCCGGTTGTTGTCTTAGGATGGCAGTCGTTATAGCATGGTGGTAGGGCATTTTGCGAATGCCCGCCTGGCTAGCTACCACCCTCAGGTGGAAAATCTGTCGCCAAGCACCTAACGGTGTGTTCCGGCAGCTGTCCTTGAGAGCCAGTACTTCTAGGTTAGCCTGAACAACATCTTCGACCACATCATCACTTACCATCAGGTGAGACAGTGGTCAAAGGCTAACCTATCAGGCATAAAAAAAAAAAAACCCGTGCGAAACCGGGGCGGGCCGCTAGTATTTTATAGGATCTAAATGAAGTTGATTCACCAGCTAACGTATCTTCAACATATAGGTATAAAATTTGCATAGGCAACCAACACTGTGAGCTAGTGTCAAGGCAAGCAGCATTACCTACTTCGTTCGACTAAACCTTATATCTGCATGAATCGATTACAGTAGTTATTGATCTAGGTAACATCTCGTTTTAGCGCGGCTCGTAATATCTCACATTATAATTACTGAAATTGTATTTTTTTTAATTGATGGTGCCTTAGTAACGAACTGTATACAACGGTACAGATATCTACTACAATAAAAGCATTTAGACAACCTATAAGTCATTGCAGACTCATAGGCAGTCGAAAAGCTCCAGCCCACTACCAGTTGGCAGCGTGTCCAACGTACTGGCAGCATTGCTCCGTTGAATATAATAATGGTTATTGGTGGAAAATAATATATGCACACATTTGAAAATAAACGCCATGTGTGAATCATTTTTAATAGGTGGTTTTTTCAGCTAGTATACGTCTTGATAGTCTGTTTCGAAGCAGTAGTGTGCTAAGATTACTGGGTTAAGGCGTGTAGGGCACTGTAGGAAGATAATTACTTGGCAAACGAGACGTAAGAACTAATGATTCGGAGAGTCAAGCTCAATGCAGTACCAAGCAGTAAAAAAGATGGTGATCAGTATCACCATCTTACGACGTCAACGGTACTAGTAATATTATGCAAATGTACAATTTTTTTAAGTAATTGCTGATACGCTAGCCTTTGGTCAATATCTCATCTGATGATAAGTGATCATATGGTCGAAGATGTTGTTCAGGCTAACCTAGAATCAGGCTCTCAAGGACAGCCGCCGGAACACACCGTTTGGCGACAGATTTTCTACTTGAGGGTAGTAACTAGCCAGACGGGCATGCGCAAAATGCCTTACGACCATGCTGTAATGACTGCCATCTTAAGATAACACCGGGACTTCCGAAGCATGGAACCGCTCCGTAGGTAGTAATGTCACTAGCGGTCGCCTATCATAAGTCATGACCACGGCGGGCGCTGCTTAACTTGGGCATAGATAAATTATCATTTATCTATGACTTGGGATCGGTTAAGAATGGCTAAGCAAACTATGAGCGCTTCAGACTAGTGATTTGAAGACTACATTGGTACTAGTGAAATGTTCAGGCGTGAACCTTTCTATCAAGCGTATGAACTACCGTAAGACTTAAACACCTCGTCACTTCATAACATTAGAAAAAAGGGTCACTTTGGTTCGCCGGATTCCAACTACCACGCAATTTAAATGTGTATGATTTGCTATAAAAAAAGGTACGGTTGTTTTGTAACGGAAAAATCAAACATTATAGTCAAGCTGTAAATAATTTGGTAATCGAAAAAGATTTGACAACAAATTTACTAGTTCATAATTGTCCTTCACTTGTGCTGTGAGCAATTGCTTAGCTTGACAAATCTCGTAATTATACGCCATCGGGACGCAATATTGGTCTTGAGTTTGCGAGTTACAAAACTTGTGACTTAAATATTCGTAACTTTTGCTTGCGTTGAAGAAGAAGAATGAATTTTCTACACTTTTGGAATATTCTGCTTTTATATGGGGGTTGGCCATTTTGGGAATGCTCGCCTGGACAGCTACGCCTTTAACCAGAAAATCTGTCACGAACACTGTTTCAGCATCTTTCCTGGGCGGTAATACTAGGTTGAGCCTTCTTTAACACCTTCGACCACATCACTTATCCTATAAGAAATTAAAAAAAAATCTCTAAGAGAGATGATATTGGTTTTTTTAAAAGAGGGTCCTAAATGATTGGACAATATCCAATTTTTTGCTTCACAATGTATTGTATGGCCTCCGTTCTTTCCTATCGATATATTATGTACTAAGAACATAAAAATAACGTATTGTAATTAATTCTGGTTCTACTTTCATTACCGGCCTTCAGTTTGAATCAATCCTCGTTGAAAATTCTTGTTACTAGTAAGATTATACTTATTGAATAATCACGGCACAAAAGTTGGTGATGAATCCTGTGTTTTTTACGCTGCAGGAAAATTCCACCAATATGTCAACGTTAGTCTGTAGTGCCATAACCTTAAGCTAACAACCGTACATATGGCATAAGCCAAGAATATTACTTGTGTAATGTGTATTCACCCTCATAATGATTGCTTGTGTAATTGTTATAAGCATAAGATCATTATTGACTATAGCCTCAAACAGAACTTGCACTGCAGTAAATAAGTTTTAAGCATTTGAGCTTTTTCTATTGCTGAGAATTATTATGTGATGATGAAAGTGATCCTTGTTAATTAACCTGGAAATTAAAGAAAGCAAGCTTTTCATCACTATCTGAAATTTAATAAGTACTTAATGTATTTTTTTTTATTATTGTTATGTTTGCAATAACGCCTGCTATGCGGATTAGATTACAAATATACGATAGATTTTTTTTTATTAAGGGATCCCGCACATGACAGATTTTTTTTCCATCGTATATATGTAATTTTGTAATACTTAATGTATTGTTTATAAAAAAAACCTTTTCAAATCAAACCAAATCAATATTTAGCAAACAGGACTATTTTAATATATATTTTTTTACTTTATCTACTGGTGGTAGATTATAATTTGTTCCGCCGTGGTTTGCAGGCTAGAACTTCTTTGGAAACTGGCGCTCAATTTGAGCTACCAAAATATAATTTGCTTACCGATAGATTTTCACACATAGACAGGCACATTATGGATAGTTAAATGTATGTTAAGATTGTTAATTTTTTCGAAGTTATGGCTCTCTATGGTACCGTACAGCAGAGATTTGCAACATTAGCGGTCATGCCGCAATAATAGAAATTCACAGAAGTAATAAAGACATTTACATTGGACTAGTCAGAATCAGTGGGGTACGGCTCTGACGAGCCTATTTCATTTAATACATACTTCTATATATATATAGAAATATGTAGCATGTAGGGGATTCTTACTTTTACCCACAGTTCACCATTGGTACTTGGTAATTTTTGCCTGAAAGCCGGAGAACATGGCAATGGACGTTGGCAACACTGTAATTACCACAGAAGCCGACAAGCTGGTGGAACATATGAGGCTGATAACCTGTCTTTTAACACCCTTGAGGATGATGGCTAGCCATGCTTACATTTGCAAAATGCTCTACCATGCTATAACGACTGCCATTCTAAGACATCAATCGAGACCGACTGTATGACGTGCCCTCCGAAGCACGGAAGCGCGCAGTAGTAATGTCACTAACTGTCACCAATCTAAGTCAAGACCACAGCGGACGTTGCTTATCTTAGTTGTTCGCTAAATAACGACTAAACAAGCTACGCTACGAGCGCTTCCAAAACACTGAATAATTTAAATAATATATCTAATGACAATAACGCCTAAATTTCTAACGAAACGCAAAGTAACCTGCCTCAGCAATCGCATCTTTAGGAGGTCGGTGAGGAGATGCTTCGAGCGCACGATTGAAAAATGAATGACGTGCATTCGTTTAGTTAAAAATTTAGGTGGAATTGTCAATAGACTAGTAGAATTCAACCCTAAGAGGTTGTTAGCATTTTACCAATAACCCTGTATTTAAATATTGTTATAAAGTATATTTTTTTCATTTCATTGTAAGTATTACAGATGATAATGTTATAAACACAAACATACACAATCAGTCTATCAATATCTAACTTAAATATATATGTGTTCTTGATAGATACTGGTTGGAATTTTATAGCAATAGGTAATAAAATAATTATAATATTACATTCACTGGGGGGTACAGGGTTAGAATGTCACCTCCCCATTTCTTCCCGTGGGTGTCTTAAGAGGCGACTAAGGGAAGAGAATGACCAGCATGTCACCTATCACGTAGATGTGAGGGTGTAATGGGCATTAGACGCACAACAGGGCTGTATACCATGTTAGTGCTCTGTCAGGGTTTCAAACAATATGATGTACAATATGTTCCTGTTTCATATGTTGTTGGCGTAAACATATTATTCGTAATACATATTATGTTCTTGTGTTTCGTCCAGTGTTAGAGAAAACATTTTGTATGACCCTGAAACTGTGCCCGGTGAATGGCAATAGGCTCGCCCCTATTACATGGGACCCACCGAATTGATGAAACGTGGGTGTTTACACAGCTCTGCCTACCCTTTCGGGAAATACAGGCTTGATTATATGTATGTATTACACATTATTCACTGTCTGTTGTGAAGCAATGAAATGAAATTGTTTTTCTCAAAGTAGATAATCTACAGAATCAATAAATCCATTAAACTACATATTTAGTAATATCGTGTTATTTGTGAATATGTTTTACCTTAGTAGATGGCCGTCACGACGTCGGGAATTCTGCCACGGGCTGTCTTCATAGCGGTACGCCTTGCGGAGGATGGGTGCGCAAGAGCACGATAGCTTGTTGCCCATCGTGCGCGAGCCGCAATCGGCGCACTGCACTATGCCGCCTGAAACATGAATAGAGCATTACTTATGCATAGTATGTACATTTGAGACAAAATAATATTCCGCGGCTGGATGCAAAAAAATGCTAGAGAGAAAACTTTGAGTACGTATTTTTACATGACTGCCCAAAAAAAGGAGTGTTATGTCCCCAGGGTTCATATATTTATATTTGAGAGTTCCTTTATTCCGCCATAACTTCTAAACAGCTTAACCAATTTTAATGTATGAGATATCGTTAGATTTGTCTTGATAGCACAAGTGACACTAGGTACATATTTAATTATGTTTCCTGGGTAAGCGCGCTCCATCATTGATCGCATCTTCATTTACCATCAGGGGAGATAGTGGTCAAGTGCTACCCAGTACTGAATTAAAAAAAAAAAAATTATTCTCTCGGATTGTAGATTACATATTGTGAGACAATTTTTATTTTCCAAATCCATCAAGTGGAATATCAAAATTAAGGTCTTTAAAAAACGATTCCATAAATATGCAGTTTTAAATTGAATGAAACGATAAAACACATAACGAAAATAAATAATTTGCAGTTGGGTTTATTACCTTTTTAAATTATTTTTTCTTTTCTGCATTTAATGCCAATGGTAAGTAGAATGTACGTATATACTGTCATCGTTAACAGAACAATTATACTATCGACTCACTGGTGGCATAATTAATCTAACTCTTTAACACCTAAAATTTATACTAAGTGTATTTTTAGGACATACTGGAAGAGCCTTGATGTCAGTTGAATGACAAAAATTTGCAACATAAAGTTAATTATACAAAAGCCGAAAAATTATACAAAAGTTTCACTCCTCTTCTTTACGGTACTCATCATTTTACCGCAACAAAAAATTGGTGGCCTCTGCTTCGTCGCGGTTGGGATGAAAACATTTGAGATGGGTCAATACATTTATATGCAGATATTCAATTTTAGCAGAAGTCATACATTATATTTCAAAGTTAAATTATAATTAAAATGCCTGGTAACTTTGAAGATAAAGCCACATATTATAGAAGAGGTTTCAAACCTTTAATAAAATAATAAACAGCTAATTTATAGTGAATGTGAATTTCAGACGGAGATAGTATGCAATTTTAAACGAATTAAATTAAAAAAAATATCCTATTACAAAATTATGGATAAGTTTAACTTTCTGAGGGCTCCACTGTATATAATTATTGTGTTCGGCCACTACTTGAAATAGAAAATTTTATTGGTTCGACAAATATAACTAGATTACAAATATTTTACTTTCATATATTATTGATATATGTACCAAGGTTTTACTATTGAAGCTAATCAGTAAAGGGACTTGAACTCTCATTTGTAAAACGCTCACTGACCAATTCTGATGTACCGCTTGGAGCTCCAACATAGAAGGACCTTTGATTGCGCGCAAGGTTTTGTGATAATTCTTCTGTTCAGTAAAGAGGGATGGAAGAACAGGGACAGCAAGGAATAATGAGGAAATGAAAGGTCTATGAAAAAAAACTATTATGTATTCCGGTTTGAAGGGTACGGGTGCCGTGAAACTACAGGCACATGAGAATTAACAACTTAGTGTCTCCAGGTGATGGGCGCAGTTGTGTAGTGCAGTTCATCACTCGTGACAAACTTCGTCTGTTATAGGTAGAGGTTACTCATTAACAACAGGTGGGCATCGTGCTTGTATCGTCTGATCCCATTCAAAATAAAACTATAACTAGTGGCTGAACCCAACACCAGCGGGGAGATATAATTTCAAAGCCTTCGATGGATCGGTCAGCTTGAGAAAAATAAGGAGATAATCAATGAAACGAGCGGACGATGTACGAACGAGTGGCTGTCTCAGGCACCGCTGCTGGAAGGATGAGTGAAAAAGAACTTGCATGAGCTCCAAGTCGTTGACTAGCAAGAGACTATTGTCTAAGGCCAAGAAACACTTTGGGTCGTTGGGCCATTGTTGTTATTTAATTCAAATACTGTGTTTCCATTGCAAAATTATATAAAAAAATATCCTCAGGTAAAGCCAAATCGGGTACTCTCAAGATATATCGGTTATAATATACTGTCACGGACAATAAAATAAAAATATATTTTTAAACAAATACATTAATAATATTTCTTGTTCTTGATGACTGCCATTGAGCTAAGATTGTTTAGTTCTCCAAGTATGAACCTTCCATCAGCATTAGACAAACTTCTAATGTTGCTTTACTAGTTTTTTTTTATCTATATCTGGATATAGTAAATAATAATATCATTATGGAGTTAGTAAAACCTCATTAACACCGGGAAGAAGTGTTTTTTATGCTTAGAAATCTCTAATTATTCGATGATAGGGTTTTTGATTAGTTTTGGGGCTCAGATACAGCTTGCAGGAAGGTTTTTCATCTATGGTTGCGATAGAGACTCCTCCTGTCTATTTGTTCGACATAATGGCTTTCGTCTTTTGGGAGATGAGGCAGGTGTTTGTGTGGGATGCACTTGCGTTGGCAGTTTGCCACCTCCTATAACCAAGGTTCTATTGCAAAGGTTACATCCGGTGCTGAAGCTGCTGAAAACTAGAAGCGTCCTTCTATTGTGCGATGTGGTCGTTGTTTTCTTCGAAGAAACAATAGAGGTTTATAAAATAATAATGAATAATAATCGTTTTTATGGAATTGTAACAGAACAAGCTCAAGACTTGTCATTTCCATGCAGTAATAAATATATATTTTAGTAGTTATTATCAAGTTCTCACCTTGTTTATATGCATAAACTTATAACTTAGTTGATGACGATAGCCTAGCCTAAATAAATAAAAAATACCCAAAAATTATAAAGTTTACATTTGCTTTCATAATCATAAGATCTGTTATCGGGATCGGGATAAATGAATTGAAAAACTACAGAATTTTTATGAGTTCCATTATATAGTGGGCCGTTTAACACTGTATAAATAAAGAGACTGCTTACGTTACTGCACGGCAGTAATTTAAATAATCGCAACCCATTGATGTACATTGAATATTTACTAATTTAAGTACGATTAATATATTTTTTTTATTCAAATAAATGTTCAATATAGGTTTACGACTAGATAGTATATAATATAACACTAAAGTGGTTTATTTAAAAAATCTTTTAGATATACCAAACGGGTTTATATAGCAGTAACTTGCAAAGTTCTTTCCTTTTTGTTGCCTAGTGTTCCGTTTTGTTTTATACTTATTATTCTCGTATACCGCACCGGCTTCTCACGTGTATTTATCAAAAAATAAAAATATTCTCACGCCTATGTTTATCAGGAATAATGTAAGCTTCTAATGGTAAAAATAATTTTTCAAATCGCTCCAGTAATTTTTAAGTTTTTTCATTTATCACTATTATATTAGTAGTAGTGTAGATGAAGATGATTTATTCATTCCGAAACAGTCTAAGCAGCAAAAAAAGAAAGCTGAAGATTTTTGATCAATCAAGGATGTCTGTTAATGTACCTATTATAATTTTACACAAAATATGCAAATAAATAAATAAGTATTACATATGCAGTCAGTTTTTAATATTATTAGAATATACTAGACAGTGAAATGATTAAAATGAGAAAAGAAAATTCCAGAAGGACTTTAGTATATACCTGTGTGATAAATTGTATGTACAGTCGCCTGCAATAAGAAGTATACACATTGTAATTTTCAAAATAGTGGCAAAGTGTTCTGTTTGTCTCTATGTAATCAGAAGTATCTTAAAATCAAAGAATAATTTGAATATTCTTACACATGTTAATGTTAACTTCGATTATTGATACTTAGCGACATCACATTAATTTGAAAATTACGAATTGTATACTTCTTATAGCAGGCGACTGTACTTAGTAATTTCAAAATACATGAGAGTAGGATAATTTAGGATATGAAAGTAAAATCCGTACAGGCGAAACTCATTCTGCTTTCGACTGCTAATCATTTCATGAAAAAGTTGACGTGCGCATCACTTCTTACAAAAATGGTTATAATATGGTTCTATCAAGAAAAAATGTTCACTGATTAAGTATTATTCCTAGAGCTTTGCGCATATGAAGCGAAACATATTTTTACACCCAAAATTATTTTTATGTTTTCACTTATAGTGCGTCAAGGCTCATTAAATAATACATAGTTAATTTAAAAACCGGCGTCAACTTATTGGTGTTGCGGGTTAATGTAAAATTTCACTGAGTTTGAATAAAAGTTTATTTCACAAATAATGTATAACAGATTCTTAATGAGAAATTAATAAGATTCTTAATATTCTTAATTGTAACAAAAAGCTATTGCTTGTATGTTTGTTTAGTTATTCGTACAGAACATGCACTATGAAAATAATTTCTTGTGTTTAAGGCTCTGCATACCCTTCAAGTGTATTGTACACTTGAATGTTAAACATGATTGACAATATGACGAAACTACGCTTGTATGGATACGCTATGAAAACACTACAGTTTAAAACTAGTATAGTTTTTCTAAACTAAGGATTTGCACAATGAGCCCAGTTTTGTTCGGCCGTTTCGATTTTTCTTACATGTAAAATTTTACTAAGATTTCGTTGTTTTCTTTGAAAGCCTTTAACTTTTACTAATAACGCTTCCAGTAACTTTTATAAAAGTAGACGTAGAGAAAAGTTGTGTTTGATTCTCATACTAATAGCGACTAGATGATTAAAGTGATTTGAATGCTATAAATATGCTATCCGAGCATTTTTACAATTACTTGTTTTGCATTAATTGAAATAAATGAAATTCACATTCATTCGCTTCTATAAAATTTATTTTTATGTAGTTCTGCTCTTGAAGAAGTTGGATTATACAAAGTGTTATCCCGGCCAGAAATCAAACTCGCCCAAAGTGGATTAGGCATCCGACGCGAAATCGGAGGACGCAGGATTCCCACCCGGTACAAAAGTTTTGTGATTAAATATTTTTTTAATTGATGTAGCTTAGCATGCGATAGAGCTTGTAATCATATCCATTTATAGAATAAAAAGATTTTGGGCCTCTTTTGCAATTTTTATAATGAAACTATCTGGTAGATACTGTATTTCTCTAGATCTTTTTGGTTTAGTCTCATAGATAGATTCGACTAGATCTTTTTGATTTAGCCTCTAAGGAGATAATATACTCTCTTTGAAAAAAAATTAAATTGGAAGTTCCAAATTCTAACTCTCATTATTGACCAGGTTTATAATGAAATTGAAATACAGTATAACATTATCAACTGACCAGCCCAACTATGTATAGTATACCGACAGCTATGAGTAAAACGTAATATTACATTCACAGCGGCTGTGAGGGTTTTTATCAAGGTTAGGTTTGCATGACACAATATGACATTTTCGATCAGGTGGTATATAATAGAAGTTTATGCGCCTAAGGTATAAATTAGTGTCTCAAGACACGGGTGACGTTTTGAAACCAAGAGCGTAATACAGGATTCTGGAGTTAACTAGCAAGCGAATTCAAGTAGCTCACCCAAAAACGAAGGTATTTTATACACCCGAAGAGAATACTCAACTTTATACAACTTCTGCGAATACAATTAAACATACAATTTTATTTGAATAAGTATTCACAATTTTATACGTAGCTACAGGACGAAATCATGAAATCTAATACATAGTTTTTATGGAGAGCCAAATTTTACCTGATAATTTCCTATTCCCGCTTTATTATAATTAATAATTCAAATGATTTGATATAGAGATGTAAGTTTTATTTGTCTTTTTGTAAAATTAAAATTATATACGTATATAATTGTTTTAAATTTAATAATTGTAATATTTACACTTAATACAGTAGCCGATATCTATATATGTACTTCGTTTGCACTTGTCCTATTCAATTAAATTGTTTATTTGTTGAAAGTAGGTACAAATAGTTCTTAAAATAAAATAAGTTATCTACAGCAAACAGTCAACTGGTGTACAAATATCCTAAAAACAGAGATTCAACAAGCTGCATTGATATATAATATTTTTTGTGTAGAATGCATAGAACGAATTAAAAAATCTTAAATTTTAGTTTGAACGAGGTATATTTTTAGCTGGTCAAGATTATTAGTAATTTATTATACGTCAGTTTTTCAAATAACTAATATTGTTATTACTATTACTTACTATATTAGTTAACTTAACTTTTCTGTTTTTTGATACGACTCGTTACGAATTTCATTATTTTAAATAATTTGTTTTTCTTTATAAAGCATACTGTTTCCATCTTTCCGGAATTTCCCAATCTTCATAAATTTCTAACAAACTATTATATAAATGTAAAGAGAAATTAACGTCACAATTTTGTCTTTCTTAAAGTGCTTTCTACTCGTTTTCAGCCCATTATTTGTTTTTGACATTTAAGACATTTTGTGATCTCTGTAGCCAAAACGGTAATGAAGTATTTTATAATTAAATGTATGCCTACGCATAGTACACAGATATAAGTGATTTTTCTTTAGTTTATCCTTAAAATATATTTCTTTAACGCATTACCGCATTATTAGACGCATTACCATACATGCTTAGCCACGATTATTAATGCATTACAATGCTTCTACCAGCGTTAAGAATAATACCATTAGAATCAAAGCAGTCTATTTACAAAGTCATAACATTTGAATAACTTTTCTCTCTCAAGCCGTCAACCCTGACGCAGTTTTGGCACAGCAAATAAACATAACATCGCTTCAGGTGGTAGTACTTTACAAAGGTCGTTAATATATATTAAAAACAATTTTCAATTCAACGGGGCAATGCTGCCAGCATTCTGGGCACGCTGCCAACTGGTAGTGGGCTAGAGCATTTGGACTGCCTATGAGTCCAAATGCTTTTATTGTAGTAGCTGTAGTGTTGTATATAGTTCGTAGTATTTTGTTAATAAAGGCATACCGCCGGTAAAAAAAATATTGAATATCGTGTTTGATGACGAGAATAAAAAGAAGAAAAAGAATTTTTGGACACAAAACATACGTTATATATATACAATTCATTGACATTCATTATTTTGGTCAAAAATTACAAGTACAAATTAAAGCTAAATGCAAAATAAGTCTTGTTTGTAGTAACGTAAGTTTAACTATAGATGTCGCTCCATCCCCATACGATTATTGAAGAACGACAGGCCAAATTAGAGTTATGAGTCATATGCCATGTTAGCTTAAACGGTTATAGCGGTTGATGGCGGGTGTTTGGTCCCGTAAATGACTCCAAATTTTCCTCTCGTAATTTTGTAATTTTGCAATTTAGTGAATGTTATTAATATATTTTTGAAATGAAATTCTGGTGACTTTCACCAGATATTAATTATTATTTAAATATTATACAATAGCCGGCAAAAATACTCACGTTATTAATATAAACCTAGAAAAGGATTGGACCGAAGTTAGATCCCTGAGAGACTCCACATTTTATTGCTAAAGAATCACTTTTGAATTGATTGTCCAACATAGCTAATCGAGATTTGTTATTTAAACATGATTTAAACATTTTAAAGGCTTTGCCCAATATATTTATAGCTTCAATTTTTTTAAGAGCAGTTCGTGAATGACTGTGTCGAATGCTTTTTTAAATCAAATCTGCTGTAGTTGCTAGAGTATTCTTTTTTGACCTAAAATCACACTATATTTTGAGTGGTGTTGATGCCAATAAGTTGGCATCATCACCACAATGTCCTAGTTATGAATGAAATTCTATTGTTATCAATATCGCCGATGCCAATGGGATAAAGTAATTTTCTATTCGGTTGTGTAGTATTTTTTCTTAAATTTTGACAATACAGGTAATACTTAAATAGGTCGCTTATTTTTAAAACTACACTCCATATTATATCTACAATGACTAACTTTGTTATTTTAAGTGACACATAATTTAAGATTTGGTCGAGCAAACATAGGTTTTATACACAAGAACATTTTGTAGAAAGTTAACGCTTCGGCTTAACTGACGCCAATTATTTTTACTGTAGAAAGCCAAAATGCTAACAAAAACTAAACTACTTCTTTTCTAATACTGCCAATTCATATAATATTCAAGGTTTGTTTTTAAAACTAGATCTTGTATATAAAAATATCATTAAAACAGATGGAGGCAGCTCCAGCTGGATAATTTTTAGCAACATCTGCATGTTAATGATTGAGCTAATTTTAAAAGACTAAGAAAAGAAACGGTCAGGTAACCTTAGAGCCTTATAATACATGGGACTAATATAGAACTTACTTTACGTTAGGGTTACGTGGTTAGTCACACCTCTGCGCTCCGAAAATATAAAGCGCTATAATATGATATGATATATTATTCACTAGGTTTTATTACAGCATTTCTCACAATGTAACGTTTAAAAAGTTACAATGGCCTTCTCCATTAGTAATGTGCACATCACTTTGTCCTGGTTTAAATAATAGAGCATCAATTATATTCAGTAAACCATCGCAATTTAGTATCATGCACATGATTTCTGTTCCTATATAGTGTTTACCTATAATAGATACGGCAAAGTAACGCTGATCCACTACAAATATATCCTAATAGAAGTTATTCCAACTCACCCGTGGTCCCGTGATGTCACCAGGTGCCATCGGAACGCGACAGAGAGTGTCCTCGGTTGAGGCTCTGAGAGCGCTGAGTGCCGTGTCTACTCCTCACGTGCTGAAAAATAACGCACATTTGCACTCAAAAAAGTTACAAATTCTTTGGGCCAAAACAATATTGTTATGCCATGAATTGGCTGACAATGGCCCAAGCTACAGGGAAATCGCTAATCTTTATGTATTAAATTATTAGGCAGTTCGCAAATGCTACCAATCTAATCTAACTTTTAGCAGTTTGTACGGTTGAGTACATAAAAAATCAGCAAGGGGTATAACATAAAATGCCACATATACCTTAATGATAATATATTTAACAATTCAGTATTTTTCTCATTTTGCTGATAGACAGTGTTTAGTGCTGTCATAATAAACAGCACAAGGGGTTTCTGTCTTTAAAAACCGTAAAGCTCGTCTTGATTTTATGCAACGAACTTCAGTAATATAAACGTCATTCGAAAAATGTTTTATACATGATTATGTAAAAGTGATCTTGTATTTATGTATTTTTGTGTGAGTACCTTTTAAAATTATGTCACATGTACATCAACATTTATGATATAATTTATATGATAACTAAGAAATTATTAACATATAGCACCAAATCATGTCGAGTTACTGTTATTCCCATGTAAACTATCCTATAAAAAAGTATTAAACTTATGAAATGGACAATCAATTATATTTAGGTGTGGAATAGGTGTACATAGATATCGATTTAAAACATTTCAACTAAGCAAATTATGTGAAGGCATGGATTGCAAAGTGCCATGAAAAAGCGTGCATTAACTAAAAAATGTGCTGTGAAAAAAAAAAATTAACTTTATGGTGTTGGCTGGAATTTTATAATTAAGCTTTAATACGAAGAGCTTTTAATTGAATAAACATCAAACAATATTGTGTATTTGCACTACTATATTTTACTATTCCATTATTTGAAAAAGCAATATTGAATTGATATCATGCATTTAGTTATGAAAGTTGGCTTAAAAACTAAACTTTAGACTAAACATCCTTCTATGCAATGTTTCTACATACATGTTACTTGAAAATATTTGCATAATATTTTAGTTTCTTTTCGACTCGATACTCTTTTGTAGCTGTTTCAAAACTGCTAACAACATGATAATTATGCTACATTGTTGTTACTTTTAAGAGATATGGTGTTGCTATGAGTTTTATGAAACTCCTAAATTGTAATCCTAATAATAAACGGCATTCGCAACATTCAAATGAAAGTCAAACAACATTAGTAACAACTAATTTTACTTGATTTGAGGACGCAATCAAGCGAGTAGAACATATTAACTTTGATAGCAATAACCATTATTTACCTTATAATGTTATAAACGATTGAAGTACTTTTTCTATACAAATTTATCTATTTTTAACAAACTTTTATAAGACCAACTAGCAGTGTTTTTATAGCAGAATTTAAGGATTTATTGTCTAATAACTCATCATCATCCACTTCTGTCTAATAACATAAAACTTGGCGATTGTGTGCAGTTCTTATAACATAATAGCAACCTTACTGCACTTAAGCTGAATTTATATTTGTATATTGGATAATACAACTACCACGACCACCATTTACCGCCATTCTATATAAAGAGGATCTGTGCGAACTTTTTTTAATTTTAAAACCATTAATTTTTATTGAGTTTATTTATTTAGTCTAATATTGCATTATCTTTATTTGGCGGTGTTATTAATTTGCATGTTTAGTTCCTTATTCGTCATATAAAGAAAATACACATCACAATAACGTAATCTAACCATTTTTATGCCTTCAACATATAAAAATTTGATATATATGTTTTATTAGGGCTAAAAATATATATGTATCCACAAGATATAATGAGGCTTGGTTCAATTACAAATTAAAGTTGAGTGTGGGTAGATTTAAGCAAGTTGAATCGTTGCACTTACTATCTTGATTAACAATTGAATAGGAACACAACACATATTATGATTATAGTTGTTATGTGTTATATAAATTTAAAATTTTGCCTAAACATACTAAGAACTTTTGTACTTAACTTAATTTTAGTTACTTCTTGATAGATAACAGTTTTTTTTGGGAATTATGACGAAACAAGCACGAAGCCCATCTGGTGGCAGTAACTTTTGCCTATAATAGAATTCGTCACAATTGACGAACTGCACTGCGCCCATTACCCTGAGGCATAAATTATGTAGCCTGTAATATCTCCGGGTAATAAATATATGATGCTAACAACACACAGCTTGGGGGTAGCAATAGGTATGCTTCTAAAATAGAGAATAACGATCAAACTCTTTAATTTATAAAATTGAAATATTTACCTCATCTTATAATGTTTATTATTCCTTTTCATTTGAGTTTAATGGTAGGAAAATCACTTAGTAGAATGAAATGATAAAGATTTATAGAAAATAATTACTCTAGTATAAAATTACGGTCACTATTAACGGTTGAAAAACCTGTCGTTTCCAAGAACTTACACGCTACAATTGCAAAATCGGTATAACTTGTGACCTATAGTAAGCATCACTGGAGTATATCCTATCAAATAGTAATTAAAATTCTAGCACCGCATTTCGATCTCAGCGGTTGGCAGTGCCTTCAATCATGCCAGATTAGTTGAACTGTATGTGGGTCAGCCCAGTTTGGCTTCATATTTTATACAGCTCACGGTATCACGTCGTAGGTATCGTATGCTCGTGTCGGTGCTGGTTGCTCTACCTAATTTTATTTAATGCCGTATATGCTTTCATTTTTAATGTAGAGACCAACCTATTTTCTCTGAAGGCTTCTTTTTGTTTGCACAATCATTAACATGATTTATATATATATAAATACTATCGTATATAACTAATCAATATATTATACAATTTATACTTAATAATACCACTGCCTATACAGGCAGTACTATTCATAATCACCCTCTTAAATTTATTGCAACACCAAAGAACGTTTTGTGCATTATGTGGAAAGAGTCAATT
Organism: Plagodis pulveraria; assembly: GCA_963890685.1. NCBI lineage: Eukaryota > Metazoa > Arthropoda > Insecta > Lepidoptera > Geometridae > Plagodis > Plagodis pulveraria. The sequence continues at coordinate 17,971,494 of OY982952.1, forward strand.
CGCTTACCTACCTATTAATTTTTATTGATTGTTTATTATTCCAGATTTTGCTGGAAATATTGAGCACAATGCAATCAAGAATATAAAATGTGGTAGTGATAAATGATATAGCATTTCAAGTCTAAGGCAGTTCATAATAATCCCAACGTATACGTAACCGATATCCATTTACGAGACCTTACTATACTTACATGAAAGAGATACTATAGAAATACTTATGTAGGATTGAAGAAGTTTAGACGCGGTTAATTTATTTATTTTGAGATACTCATAATACCTTCCTACATCGAAATCCCTAAAGTTTAATAGTTATTTTTTATATAAATCTAAGTTTTTACACTTAAATAACATACTTTTAAAGCTAAACAAAACCACACCACGACACACAACCACAAACAAAATAACGAATACATTTGTTGTAATTTATTTTATTGTTTAATATATTTAATATATATATTTATTTAGGTTATTTTAACAAACGTGAACATGCATTTTTTTGCCACAATAAGACTTTAGTGCATAATATTAATTAAAATAATAATTTAGATAAAAGTTTAAAGCGTTTATAAATGTTTATGAATGGCATGAACTGCCTTTCCGTTTATCAGACATTCACGGGGGAAGGGGTACAAACACTCCATGTGCAAAAATAATCTATACGTTGTTACGAACCTCGAAATTGTTCCAATTTTGCGAAGAAAATTTAGCAGCCTCCACGCTTTCTTTAGCACCCATATTTACGGTGAAGTGTAATCACTCGAATGAACTATGGACAATCGATTTCTATGCGTATGTTCTGAGCTCGTGACACTAGTGCGAGCTACGGCCGAACCTTAGCGAGAGTGTCGGTGTTGATAAGCAATAAAATACCTCTCTTTTCGTTCGTTCGCTAATTTAAAATTTCACAGCGTTGAATAGTAAATCAGGGGTGTTGTAGGTTGCAGCGAACGAGCGAGCGCAGAGAGCGGCGCGTGATGCAGGCGCGGCGCGGCGCGGCGCGACGCGGCGTGTAAACACGGCCAGCTGCGGGCCCGGCGCTGCGGCTGGTCGCGCAGCTCGCCCGTACCCGCACTCTACCGCACGAGGCCGCACCGCCTCGCCCTGCCTTCAGCACGACCAACGACACTCAACGACACCGTCCGGGGTGATTGCTGAGCTCGCCTACACGCGGATATCTCTAAATGCGCAGAATATGTGCGGTGGTACAGTTTATCGGTAGGTGCGACGAGGCGACACCGGCGGCTCGTCTAAACGTCAGAGCAGACTGGGTCGTGCTCAAAGCGTGCGTGGCGGGGCGCTGTGTGCGCACGTCCGCGCCGCCCGCCGTCGCCGTCACCGCGCACCGACCGCACGCCGAAAGCCGAGACGCAGCGACGCCCAAACCTAGCGGTCTTTAGCCAGCGCCCTCAATAGCTCATATGTACCGGTTCTAAACAAATATCCAAGTCTCCATATATCCCTGTTGTTACCGTATACCACAGTCACATATGAAATGAGACCTAATTTAAGTATCAAAATTTGCATTGAAATACCGATAATAAATATTGAGATTACGAAGATCATCAATGGAAGCGGTGCGGCGTGGGGCGGGAGATGCGCGCGCACTCTACCCAAGACAACATTCGATTTTGGTCCATGACTGTTGGATGCTTACAGTGGCCCACCAAAGGCTTTAATAGTTCATTCTAGACTATGACAGAGAACAGGCCGAGACGCTGCATTATTCAAATTTACTAATTATTTCTTTAAAACAACTTAGTTTGAAGGTACCACCAAAATAAAATGCTAGAGACGTATCTATACATACATATATAAGCTACAGCATATAATATTGGTTCATCATCTTACCTAAATTATTTAATAATCCAAAATTGGTACTAAATATAAAAAAAAATAATTAAGTACATATCTTGAATGCTTCCTTCTGTAGATATATTTTTCAATAATGCAATTTTGTTTGTAAGTTTTAATGCAGAGTATACATGTATGTACCCATATCGAGTATATAGGTATAAACTCAAGCCTTTTTACTACAACACTCAAGTAAAGTGTCTTCATGGCGCTTTCCATATAAATATCAAGTGTTCAAACTTCATGAAATTTTGCACGCATGTCCTTGAATGTAAAATCTATGGAACTAGTTTGTCAGGAGTCCGTAAACTTTGAATAATTATTTGAAAATATATTTCTATGTCAAATATTATTATTCTCAATAAGGGATTCGATATAAGGCTCACGGATATACATGCAAACAGTATGCGAACGAAGTTATTGAGTTTCCTATAATAAGCTTTAGAAAAATCCTTTTAAAATTTGCATAATTTTATTGCCACCCTTTCCTGACGCACACTTTTAAGTCGATGCACATGATCGAACATTATGATCCACACTTTATGCATCGGTACATGGGTAACACACAATATTATTATTTTTCTACAAAAGCAAGTCTAAAGTAAAATCTGGCGGCTTACCACCACTACAAATGAGTTATTTTTAAGTATCTGTCAGCACAGATACAGATAATATATATACCTACATTTTGAATTTTTGTTAACCCATACGCATCGGCAATAGTTTTTTTTTATTTTTATGCCTGATAGGTTAGCCTTTGACCACTATCTCACCTGATGGTATGTGATGATGTGGTCGAAGATGTTGTTCAGGCTAACCTAGAAGTACTGGCTCTCAAGGACAGCTGCCGGAACACACCGTTAGGTGCTTGGCGACAGACTTTCTACTTGAGGGTGGTAGCTAGCCAGGCGGGCATTCGCAAATGCCCTACCACCATGCTATAACGACTGCCATCCTAAGACGACAACCGGGACCGACGGCTTAACGTGTTTACGAAGCACGGAAACGCTCAGTAGTAATGTCACTAGCGGTCACCCATCCAACTCCTGACCGCGCGCGACGTTGCTTAACTTTGCTGATCGGTTGAGCACAGCTAAGTAAACTTCGCTACGAGCGCTTCTAAAACAATAGAAATATAGAAATTGACGATATCGTACACTTATATATGAATACATAAGCGGAAAAGTATTGAACTATAGATATTCTAACCAAGGAGGTTCCATCCTCATTATTACATTTTCTTTCAGAATTAAGCGTTCAATTCATGGAAAGTCACTTCACTCACAATGACTGATTTCAAGAGGATGGCAAGAAGTTTATCTATATGATACAAGGTAACAATGTATTCTCAATTTAAAAAGTGACCAAGTGTTGTTGCAAATTATTAGAGCACAAAATTGTTTGTCCCGAGCGGGAATTGAACCTCGTCCCCCGATTTAGCTTGGGTGCCTAAATAAAACCACTTGGCTACCGGAACGTGCTCGTTTGAGCCGAAATGTTGTGCTCTAATTGTATTACTCTACTAGGGGATACGCAGTCATCAACCAAACTACTAGGCTTTATTCGTTCGAGAGATCTGTTGGTATTTCACTGCAACCTATTTCAAATAATTCTGATCTTAGTTCTGTATTCATCTTATTGTGCCATTAGTCAGCGAGACACTTCACTCGATACTTTCTCAGTCGCGTATTATTCAATCACTCTATTTTTACTTTGAGGGAGTACTTACATTGTAAATATACAAACCTAAAACTTACTCTAAATATTTTATTTTTGTTATGACGCATGCTCCGTGGATTACTTCACAAAATTACAACAAGAGGAAAAAATATAGTCATATGCGGAATTCGAACCCTAAGGCTATAGGGGTGGATGGCGCGGGTTTGGATCCCGCAAATAACTATAACTTTTCCTCTCGTTTTAATTATGTAATGTAATCGACGGCGCATGCGTCATTGCAAATATAAAAATATTAAAATTCTAGGGCTGTGTTGTCATTACCAGTATGAACCTAAGAAAAATATTAAAATTCTAGGGCTGTGTTGTCATTACCAGTATGAACCTAAGGCTATAGAGGTGGATGGATGCACGGATTTGAATCCCGCAAATTACTATCATTTTTCCTCTCGTTTCAATTTCGTAATGTAAGAAGGGCCGCATGCGTCATTGCAAAAATAAAAATATTAAAATTCTAGGGTTGCGTCGTCGTTACCAGTATGAACCTATGGCTATAGGGGTGGAAGGCACATATTTGAATCCCGCAAATGACTATAATTATTCCTCTCGTTTTAATTTTGTAATGTAAGCAGCTGCGCATGCGTCGTTCCAAAAATAAAAATATTCTAGGGTTGCGTCGTCGTTACCAGTATAAACCTAAGGCTATAGGAGTAGATGGAACGGAGTTGAATCCGGCAAATGACTATAATTTTTCATCTTGTTTTCATTTTTTTATGTAATCAGCGGCGCATGTGTCATTGCAAACATAAAAATATTAAAATTCTAGGGTTGCGTCGTTGTTACAAGTATGAACCTAAGGCTATAGGGGTGGACAGCACGGATTTGAATCCCGCAAATGACTATATTTTTTCCTCTCGTTTTAATTTTGTAATGTAAGCAGCGGCGCATGCGTCGTTCCAAAAATAAAAATATCCTAGGGTTGCGTCGTCGTTACCAGTATGAACCTAAGGCTATAGGGGTAGATGGAACGGATTTAAATCCGGCAAATGACTATAATTTTTCCTCATGTTTTCATTTTGTAATGTAATCAGCGGCGCATGTGTCATTGCAAACATAAAAATATTAAAATTCTAGGGTTGCGTCGTTGTTACCAGTATGAACCTACGGCTATAGGGGTGGACAGCACGGATTTGAATCCCACAAATGACTATAATTTTTCGTCTCGTTTTAATTTTGTAATGTAATCAGCGGCGCATGTGTCATTGCAAACATAAAAATATTAAAATTCTAGGGTTGCGTCGTTGTTACCAGTATGAACCTAAGGCTATAGGGGTGGACAGCACGGATTTGAATCCCGCAAATGACTATAATTTTTCCTCTCGTTTTAATTTTGTAATGAAAGTTGCGGCGCACGCATCGTTGAAAAATAAAATAATAAAAAAATCTAGGGTTGCATTGTCTTAAACAAGTATGAAGCTAATTGCAAATATTTGTCTTATTTGTAGTAAGTTGAACTCTAAGCTCTAATCCCTCTAATAAGGTTAAAAACGAAATGACCAATTAGAGTCATGAGTTACATGACATGTTGGCTTAGCGGTCAGAGTATACCCCTGCTATAGGGGTGGATGGCGCTCGAATCTTGCACATGACTATAATTTTTCCTCCCGTTGTAATTAAGTAACCGAAAACAGAATCTTTTTTTGTGATTGCTTAAATAAAATAGGTATACATAATAGAATAATGAGGAGAGAAATTTCAGTTTTCGATATTTGGGAATTCGGCTATGGTTTTCATTCAAAATAATGAAAAACATAATTCTTGATGGGGAAGGATTTTAATTTATATCCAAAATACTGAAAGGTGGACAGCAGCGCCTTCTAAAGAACTGCCATCTTACTCTGCGATCCCCAAGCCATCTGCCAAGCGTGGGGATTATGGCAATTACCCCCTTAATAGGGGAGGTTGTGTTCAGCAGTGGACGATTCTGCTGAGACAGTACAGTTTGTGTGGTACGGAACCCTCGGTATGAGAGATAGAGTCGCAGTTGGCAAACATTTATTTTAAGTGTTTACAAAATATGGATGCTTTGCAACTGATAAGCTATGTATGTAAACAAGTTACAATCGTAGACTTGGAGTATGCCTAATTAGCAGTAAATTTTTGTAACACAAATAAATCATTGCATATGGAATTTGATAAAATAATTCAAAATTAAGTCCTGATTTTGAGATTTGTTCTGTAGCATACAACTGGCACCACCTGGTAGGATTTGTACTACATACAGAATTTCCGCAATAGTAAAAATTAGTAACAATTTAATTATTTTCCAATTAGGAGGATAACTATGAGACGATTGCCAATGTATACCCATAAAATCAAGTAAGATTTACTTGGAAACATAAAAGCGTTATTTTCTACATAAGTAAAGTCCAGCCCGTGGGGTGCCGGGCGGGAATGTCACCCTCAATCTCTACCCGTGGGTGTCGTAAGAGGCAACTAAGGATAACACAACAGCAGGTGGGTAGCAGCGCTTTCTGATATCTCACACTGCGATCCCCAAGACGCCTGGCAAGCGTGGGGATTATGGCTAATTCATATTTCCCATATATAAGGTGTCCCAAGAAGTAGTGATATACTGAAGCTAGGACGTAGAGAACCTAGACGGCTATCTGAATCACCCCCATGTATGTTCCGTGATTTTTCGTATTTTCGGTGTTATGACATTTTTTTTAATTTTTCACCAATCACCGAGTACGATGAGATTTTTATTTATGGTGAAGATAATGATTGCGATAGATGTTTGATTTTGTTTTTGTGCTAAGCTGCTGGATAGGCTAATTCAGTATGGTAACATTTACTATCGTTAGATCTATAAATGAAATAAAAAAAAAATTAAATGCCAAGAAAGATAAAATTACCCAGTATATTCACAACTTCAAGGACCCTAAAAAAATGAAATCACATAAAAAAATACCGTTTGGCTTTTAAAAACTTGCTTTATCTATCAGGTAGCTACCCTGAAAATTACATTTTATTATTCATAAGGCTTCAATCAAAAAATTTTCATCTAAATGTGGTAAGTGCAAAATTTTAATTTACATGATGATTAATGCAAGCAAAGTAAAACCAATTACAAGGTGTTTACTTACAATACATTTTCGAAATGGCCCCCCTGTTGCTCAATGCAAGTGCGACATCGCCGGAAAAAGTTGTCTTTTAAACGTCTGAATGCACTTCTATTATTTTTAATGGTTTCTTCTGCTACTCTCAATTTACGGGTTAACTCGTCCAAATTGCGGCATTCTCTGGAGTAAACGAGGTCTTTGTAGTATCTCCATACAAAAAATCTAATCATTATATGGTGAACGATCCGGCTGATACAGTACAGTACAGTAAAGTCAAGTTTATGTTAGTTTTAGTCGCTAAAGTCTAGTTAAATGCAGTCAAAAGTATGTTTTGCGGATTTATAGGAGAATTTGTCCTAATACACTCAAAACCATATTACATCACAAAATCAGTCCAATAAGTAAATATATTTGCGAAAATCACAAATAATAATTATTTTATATGTAGCGACCATGTTTATTTTGTGCATTTCGCTCTCACGTCATCTATTTTAAGCAAGAAGGGCATGAGTTGGTATCCAAAGACAGAACGCTTTCTTACTATTATTGCCTGATCATATTTGCGAGCAATGGAAGTTGGTTTTCAGTTCAACTAGTAGTTATGTTTTAGTAGGTGCAAATAGCTTTTACTCTTATAATTATAATTTTTAATTACTGGTCGAAAAATTGGACCATGAAAACATTTTTACAAACTTAAAGAATTACTGACCTTTGGTACCAAATAAATTTGATACACCTGTAAAAAAGACTGAAATCTCGGTACATCAAAATTTACAAATTGTTCTAGATGCAATTTCTATAACCTAGTTACTAATTACTAACAAAATGAGTTTGAATAGTGAACTTCAAGGTTCATGTTACAGGATACATTTATTTCGAAGCACATTTCGCTATATTTTCGTGAGGAAACGTTCCTAAAACAAGTATGAGTAAATTAATTTAAATAGTAAAAACCCGACTGCAAATTATTTATTTTAGATAATCATTTTGTAGTTTCACTGAATTTAAAACTGCAAGTCATATCTATATTTTAGAATCGTGTTGAAAAGTCCTTCATTTTGATACCGCACTCGATTGGTTTGGAACAAAAAAGAAATTTCTTTCTCAATATTTCGTCTAAAATAGGACAGTCCTTTTTTGTATACCAAGTGTCGTTTGCGCTATCAAGACGAATCTAATGATATCTCATACATTAAAATCGGTTAAGCCGTTTGGATGTTATGGTGGAATAAAGAAACTCACAAACATGTAAAAACCTCTTTTTGTCACAAAAAATATTATTAAAATGATATAATCTCATATAAAGTAAATTTTAATACCAATTATGCATAGTTTAATAAATAATTTTGGTTATATCTGATTTACCTAATTTGTATTCGTTGGATAAAGAGAGTAGAGTGGTTTCATAAATGATTAAGATACTAGAAAGTTGTAGAATGAGGAACTCATCCAAAATTTTTACATGTACATCAAATGTCACTTTGACAGCGGTCACATCCATATGACGGGGGTATTATTTTGTCAATGGTAACCTGAATATAAAATGTGAGCCAAAAATATAACAACTTTTACTTTGACAGACAAACTTAAACCAAGGGGTGATTTTTTTATCGATTTACAATCGATAAAGCCAGATATGTCATCAGAATCAAAAATACTGTTATTTTGTCTAGAAAATGTAACGTTAGCTGTCACTGTGACACTTGTCACATCCAAGACCTATTTACTTATGGAAGCGGTATCACGCTGATTTAAAACACTGAGCTCACATTTTCATGGCCTGACTTTTCCACATGTTAAGTATCAATTATAGTCAATTGTAACCCAAATATGAAGCAATTACCAAAATACAACATTAACTGTTATTTCGACTGCGTTTATATCCAAGATATATTTAAAAATATTGTTTGTTTGATTGTACACAAATATAAAGTAAATCCCGACAAATGTATTTTGAAAGAACTTTATTTGTTTTTTATAACGTCCTGTTGCGTGAACCTATTCAGATATCGTGCAAATGTTATTTGAAAAATAAAATTATTATATATACACGATGACTTACAAGTTCCCGCAACTCACTTTTGCTACTAATTTGGGTACAGGTTCATTCTGTAGGGTTTACTAGTACTGAGCCTAGTGACCTGGAGTTATCTATCTAAAATATATTTGATAGCACTCTGTAGCTACACTAAGCCAAACCTATACATTTTTTTTATTTTTGTCAGTCTGTCTGTATCCCGGCTGCGCATCACTCAATAACTACTGGATGGAATTCTATGAAACTTAACACGATTTGAGTTCATACTACTATTGGATGTTATGGTGGAATAAAGAAACTCACAAACATGTAAAAACCTCTTTTTGTCACAAAAATATTATTAAAATGATATAATCTCATATAAAGTAAATTTTAATACCAATTATGCATAGTTTAATAAATAATTTTGGTTATATCTGATTTACCTAATTTGTATTCGTTGGATAAAGAGAGTAGAGTGGTTTCATAAATGATTAAGATACTAGAAAGTTGTAGAATGAGGAACTCATCCAAAATTTTTACATGTACATCAAATGTCACTTTGACAGCGGTCACATCCATATGACGGGGGTATTATTTTGTCAATGGTAACCTGAATATAAAATGAGAGCCAAAAATATAACAACTTTTACTTTGACAGACAAACTTAAACCAAGGGGTGATTTTTTTATCGATCTACAATCGATAAAGCCAGATATGTCATCAGAATCAAAAATACTGTTATTTTGTCTAGAAAATGTAACGTTAGCTGTCACTGTGACACTTTTTTATTTTTGTCAGTCTGTCTGTATCCCGGCTGCGCATCACTCAATAACTACTGGATGGAATTCTATGAAACTTAACACGATTTGAGTTCATACTACGAAAAAGGTTATTGTATCCAGGACTTCTGCACGGTTCCCTCGGGTAAGGGGATGAAAGTCAAAATGTACACTTAGTTGTAATTTATTAACGCGCAGTCCGATTTCAATTATACTTTTTTTGTTATAATAGTTCTAACCCCACGGACAGCCCAGCACCCCACGGCCACCCCAGCACCCCACGGGCAGCCCGAAAACTCACGGGCAGCCCGGCACCCCACGGGCAGCCTGACACCCCACAGGCAGCTCGGCACCCCAAGGGCAGCCCGGCACCCTTAATTTATTTTTGCAAGCTTGCTAAGATAAAACTCTAAAATCTGGAACATTCACTACAATCCGTTTTTAGGGTTCCGTACCCAAAGGGTAAAAACGAGATCCTATTACTGAGACTTCGCTGTCCGTCCGTCCGTCCGTCTGTCACCAGACTGCATCTCAGAACGGCGATAGCTAGACAGTTAAAATTTTCACAGATGATGAATTTCTATTGCCGCTGTTATAACAATTACTAAAAATAAAATAAAATAAATATTTAAGGGGGGCTCCCATACTTTAAACTTGATTTTTTTACCGTTTCTTGCTCGATACTAATAACGGTGACAGGTAGACACTTTAACTATTCATAGAATATTTCGTTACTGGACCCTTCGTGCGCGTGTCCCACTCGCACTTAGCCGGTTTTTTTAACTATCTATCTTTTGCCGGATATATTTTGGAGACTGCGCAATAGAAGTACACGATCTGATATATTTTCATTCTACCGCCAAACAAGGAGAACCCCGGCGAATCGAAATTACAAAGTAACGCATAAAGTACTTAGCTTTAACAATTATTGTGCGGACCGCGAAGGAACTCTGAGTTACCTTACTACTGTCTTCTGGAAAATACAACCCGGGTGTTTTCAAACCCAAACCAAAAAGCTCCTTTCTGTGCTATGCTTTACTAAGAGTGCTTCACCGCAGACCACAGCGTTGCTTTTTTTTATTATTATTGTGACGGAACTAGCCCGATTCCCACCTGATGTTAAGTGGACTAACCTCTGCCTATAACAGGTACATTTCGTCAACGATGAATTGCACTGCGTCCGTCACACTGAGACGTACAGTTGTCAAGTCTCATGTTCCTGTAATTTAACTGACTCTCAAGGACTGCTGCCGGAACACACTGTTAGGTGCTTGGCGACAGATTTTCTACTTGAGGGTAGCTAGCCAGGCGGGCATTCCCAAAATGCCCTTCCACCACGTGGTGAAGCTCAAGCCCGCGGCGGGATTCGAACCATGGACCTGCTGCACGGCAGTCCATAGCCAATGCTACTGAGCCATCATTGCTTCAAAATCAGTATGGTATGATGTGAGATAAACAGTGCTCAAATGTGAATAATTAGTCTGAAGGTGCGGCAATCGCAAACGAAGTCGCAGGTACAGCTATGTAGTCACAAATAATTCTGAGCACTTAATTTTGGAAGCCACCGTTTATATAAAGAAATATACTGCTGACAACGCGTCAATAGGTTTGTGAGGGATTCGAGCCTAGGTCAGCAACATGCAAGGAGGGGCAAAAGTAATCACCCAATGTTCTTTTTCTGTTTTTTTTTTATAAATGAATGACTTTCGTTTTGTCTATGACATTTGTTTATCCATTCTATTCCATTAGATTTTATTCCATAAAGTTGACAAAATGATATCGTCGAAGTGGCCGCCGCTAGAGTTGATGTATGGGCTCGTTTTATAGCATTTTCCATAACTCTTGCCAGAACTTCGGGCGAGAGGTTCTCGCATTCTTGGTGAATATTCTCCATAAGGACTTCAAGAGTCTCAGTTGATGTTAACCCGTGACTTCAAAAATCCTTATAAAAAGAAGTCTGGAACGGTTAATCACTAAGTAGTGATCTGGCTGGCCAGTGCAAATCATGAACGCCCGCCTGGCTAGCTACCACCCTCAAGTATGAAATCTGTCGCCAAGCACCTAACGGTGTGTTCCGGCAGCTGTCCTTGAGAGCCAGTACTTCTAGGTTAGCCTGAACAACATCTTCGACCACATCATCACTTACTATCAGGTGAGATAGTGGTCAAAGGCTTACCTATAAGGCATTAAAAAATAAATAAAAAAAATGAGATATCAAGCGACCCAGAAATGCTTGCTTTAGAATATCGGTTGTGGCTCAAGCAGTGTGCCCCGTTGCATCGTCCTATTGGAACCACATGTTCTGCAGTCCCAACTCATCCAATTGAGGAAGGAAAAAATCAGTAATCATGACTCTGTAGCGCACGTCCCGTCCACAGTAGTAGTTTAACCCACGGCGTTCTCAAAAAAATTACCCGATGACTCCACCAGCGTTAACAACACACCACGCAGTAACTTTGAGCGGGTGTAATGGTTCTTCGTGGGTGATACACGGAGTTTTGGTACCCCAGAAACGATTATATTGTTTATTCACGTAACCACTAAGATGGCAATGATTCTCGTCGCTCATGATAATTTTTGGTGTAAATCGTCCACCTCTTGGTTGAAATTCAGGATGGCTTAAGGTTACACGCGTTTGACGGTCAACAGCTAATAGCTGTTGCACTGTCTGCACGTTGTAACGGAACATCTTCAAATCTTTCGGCAAAATTCTGCGTAGGGACCGCCGGCTAATGCCCAATTGCGTGACACGTCGTCTTGTCGATGTTTTGGACTCCTTTTCGACATCTTGGGCAACAGCAGCAGTGTTCTCAGCTGAACGGCTGCTCCGGGGCCGGCAAGCCTTGGAAAGATCTCATGTTGTGCCAGTCTCTTCTGCGTGGCCAAACGCCGCGCCGCAGTGTTTGTCCAGTTGGTGTTGAACGACCAGGAAATCTGCGACGAACTTCGCGCTGCGCCAATTAAACGACGAATTGTTGCGCAAAAAAATTGAAACAATAATTAGTTACGCGTTCTTGCGGAGTAAACCGATTCATGGTAATCGATTTGTATTCTGCGTTTGTTTATTTTAGATATGTCAAAACCGAATTGACATTTGGCTCCATTTTCAAAAATTATAGGGCTCTCCAATATTAGAGTGATTACTTTAGCCCCAGTGTTGTAACAGAACACTGATATAATATACCTTCTAAAATAAAATCGGTTCTCCTCAGCCTAACTTTTAGAACAACGTATTTATTCTTATTAATTTTGATTATTTAAATTAAATTCATTTGTTTATTTCTTACTGCACAAAAATACAAAATTAAAAACAAATGGAAAAAGGATGCCTGATATTCAATGACATTTATTAATATAAAAGTCATTACTGATACTATATTATTGCAACCCTACTATTAAATATGTAAAGAAGTGTTAATCTCATAAATTAACGTTTTGATTTCGCATTCATCAAAATCACAACTAAACAAAACCACAGACAAGACACGCACAATCTTCCAAATTCAATTGGATAGGGTAATTGACTCAGCGATTAAAAATAGTCGCATCCGATTGGTCGCGTTAAGATAATGTAGTCGCGCCGCAGGTGGCAGACAAAGAACTACAACATTCCTTCAAATTGTGACAGTTTGTAGTTGATTTCCATGACCAGTATAGCGCCCTCGAAAACTGCACAGTTAAGTTGGTGGTACTATAGCTAGCCTGTCATCAAATACGCCAGACAGATACATTGTTATTTGGCAGCTGAATTACTGGTTAGGATGGCGTATACCGTTTGACGCAAAATTCGTTATTTTCGATAATTTTGATTCACATTTGATCAGTCTATGGATCCACATTTAATATGAACCATAGACACATATGGTTCATATTAAATGTGGATCCATAGACGCAAATGTGGTCAAAATTATGGAGAATAACTCAATGGAATACGACCTCTGGTGATAGTCAGTAGATATATGTAAGTATTTTTCATGAAGAATCCCACAGACTAGATAAACTAAAATCTCGCCAAATTGTCGGTATATCGTGATCAAAAATTTTCACAAAATCAGCTCAAACTAATAAATAAATTTATATATAGTGTGAAACTCTCTATATTCCGAGCCATTAACATAATCAACGTTTGTTAATAAAGATTATCGATATGCATATGGGATTAGATGTAACGAGTAAACGATAACTGTACCAATTCACCCTGTATTGCAAATAGTGCAATACTGCATAGCAAAATGAACGTTAAACCACCTAACCAGATATAAATAAAGCCGGCCATAATGGCTTGTGGTTATTGAAATGATTGGTCAGTTATGCCTGATGCTCGTTTGAAATGAGTTGTAAATTAAAAGGTTTTAACGATTTAATTCGCGTATGTTTCAATCATAATATGTAAAGCCATGTTATTCAGATCCATATTGGACCTAATATTAATTTGTTACAAGATCATGCTGATTTTATTTAAGCCTGATGTAGGTACCTAATATAAAATTGTATCAGTTCTAAAATCTTAGATATATCTGTATTTAGTTAAAAATTGTTTTTGTAAGATCCATAAGAAAAAAGGAGCTTAAGTACTTTAATACCGATGATCTTTCAAACACTTGACAATGAACTTGTTCACGTGCAAGTGATGATTAGTAAACGAAAACGATTTTCAGACCTAATTAGTTCCATTATTACGCGGTGACCATATAACATACTGTAAAGGTCTCTTTAAATATGGTTTAATAAAGCATTTTCTGTAAATACCAGTCAAAATATTAAACTCAAGATAAAGTTTGAGTTTTTAGATCACCCGTAGTTTCCAAAATAGCCTTATGACTGCCATTCTAAGGGATCGTGTCCTCCGAAGCACAGAATGGCTCTGTGGTTAATTTCACTAGCAATTATCCATCCAAGTACAGATCAGAAAAATAGCCTAACCTAGTGGGTCAGTAGACAAGCTCCGCTACGAGTGTTCAAAACATGCCTAAAAGCTATGAAATAATTTTCAAAAGAATAAAAAGCTTTTATAATGGCAATTCTCTGCATCTCTTTGAATTTCATGTGATATCAAAACCGCTCAGAAGTACCAACTATCTACACACAGTCCTTGAAATTACTACAAGCATGAATGAAACTGTACAGCTTTGTGAAAATGACAAGAAGTGATAACCCAAACGATACAGTGATAACGGATTAACACATGACATTTGTGATTGTGGTGCCACATACTTAACTTTACAGATGTCAATCTAATAACTAACGTAGAATTAAGCCAACGATAACTTTCTTGATTTATTCATAACTTTATAGATAAATTATTTCAAATAAAACTATTAGTAAAGACAATTTTAAATTGGCAATAATTTGTACAAAAAAAATCAGTAAAACGATCACAATGTATATATATATATATATATATATATATCATTATAATCCTTTATAATATTTTAAAATATGTGTGGGCTGTGTTATTGTAAAGAATATTATATTATACTTAGTAATTTATAGGGCAAATATTCAAGATGAGTTTCATGGATAAATCCGAAACTACGAAAAGTAGCGAAACATTTGCTAAGAATCATTAAAGTCTTTAAGTCTGAATTTTAATAAGAACTCAAAATGCATCAGAATATATCAGAATATAGTAAATTTTTCAAAAGAAAACACATGGTTTAATTGTACCAGTCAATAGTACGTCCTTTCATACTACGATTCCCCATTTATTTATTTATTTAGATAATTATATATGGACGCTAGCCGTAGTTTAGCCCAATGAGCAACGAACTACATCATATTTGTGAATAAATGGGATAAATGTAAGTTTTGCTTGCTTTTTGGTGCTGTTACACCTAGTTTTACCTGGTTACACCTAGTTTTAGCCGGTTAACTTGGTTATTAGCCGTAACACATAATATAGTCGTGTATTAACTAATATACGTATATATTAGTTGATGATAACACTTATACTCCAATCCATGTAAATTATAGGCTTACTAATATATATATATATATATATATATATATATATATATATATATATATATTTTAAATAGTGTTAGGCTACATTATAACCACAGTAAAACTAGATAAGTAGTTTGATTTCGTAGCGTTATTATTTACGGCTTATGAGTGTGCGCGTCCATACGCATCGTGCCACAGCATGCACACTATAGCAAATATGTAGCGTGTCCGGAGTTTGTTGATTTATTAGATTAGATTTTACAGATAATTATAATTATTAACAATCATAAAATTAATTTCTGCACGTTTCTATAAATTTATTTCCTATAGTATACCTTTCCATATTACATAGATGTGTATAAAACTTTGAGATATGGACAACCCTGCGTCTATAGACTAGAATAGGTATTTAAGTCTCCCACGGGCTCCTAATCAAACCAATTTTCCGTTTTTAGTATGCCACAACACTATAGGGTTGCACCATTTTAGGGTTCCGTACCCAAAGGGTAAAAACGGGACCTAGAGACACTACAATAAATACATTTTTTTTTCTTCTGTCACCATCGAGTGGGATGGTATCAAAATGAAGAGCTATAAAAAACGATCGCAAAACTATACATAACTAGCAGTTTTAATTTAAATTGAACGATAAAACTCTTAACTAAAACAAACGGGTTTTTCCTTTTTTTTTATATCGTTTTTTTTTATTATTTTTTTTTGGTTAAGCATTAATGCCGCCTTTAATACACTGCATAGCTTTATTTAAGTATGTTTTCTTGTGGCTTTTGAAATTATAATAATAAGCAAATAAATAATTTTCTATATATCTATACTGCACGACGCACGTGATGTGCAGTTTTCTGATTTTTTATAAGGTACTTGAATTGAATACATCATATTTATGACAAATTTAATAATAAAACAATTTAACTATAACATCTTATAAGTATAAAGCTAATTGCAAAAATTAGTATTTTTTTGTAGTACAATGTATTTTGAACCATAAATGTCTACTAAAGAAGACAAATTAGAGTCATGCCTCAGATGTTGTTGGCTAAGCGGTTAGAGTATACCCTAGCTATAGAGGTGGATGGTGGGGGTTCGAATCCCACTGTGCTGTATCAGCCGGATTGACCACTGCTGAACACATTAAGGGGGGATTTGCCATAATCCTCACGCTTGGCAGGCGTCTTGACTGACGAATCCATGACTATAATAAATTACGAGCGAAAATATATAGTTTCTAGAATGTTTCTTTAATTTGAGCTCAAAGAGTCAAGTCCTTCTAAAGATACTTTGCGTAGAAGCGAAAGGTGTCCAATACTATTACGAATAGGCACGCGATGCGCGGCGAGTCAAATTTTCAATGATATTCCAAAAAAAATATGTTAAGTTTTCCATAAATATATTTTAAATATCTCATATAATTAATTATCTACATTCGCAAACTAACTCCTGAATCTATCAAAAGTGTTATACCATAGACGTAGAAAATTTAAAACCGACCGTAACATGACTATCCCTCTATATTTTATCTTACCTTTATAATTACCTATCTATTAGGTGCACAAAGCCTTGTGTCAGAGTCTTGGCGGCGCTAGATAGACTGAAACAGGTATAGTTAGTTCTATATTTGAAACTATTCACTCAAACACGAGTAGGTCAAACACGAGCTGGAGAGCTGGAAGGGTAACTAACTTTGAATCAGCTTTCACAATACTCAGAGAAGAGTCTTAATGAGATCACTGATGTAGTGAGCTAATTAATGGTAAATTATGCACCAACGCTAACTTCACGAGTTCCTTGTTGGATCCTATACGTGATGCAGGATTGTAGAGCTTAGAGATTAGACTAGTATCTATAATTTAGCAAAGGATTAAAACTCTCCTAACACGATGATGAGCTATCGTATCTCCGTATATTTTACTCTTTACACATTCACATCAGTCACAGTAAGGCAAGACTACAAGTAACTCGGCATTTCTTTTGACTCCAATATGTGCTGTCATAATTTTTGAACAAACTTTTTTAGTACAACATGTCTTATCTACATTTATTTATTATGACATTATTATAAAAACGTTTATCTTCGCCTATAAACCTGACGCCATCCCTCCTAATTATTTTTTTTATTAGTAAATACTACATACTACAGACTCGTGGTCCGTACTCTCATTTGATTATTTTTTTGTTACATTTGTTCATTTTTAACTTAGAGTTCATATTTTTATATGAACTCTAAGTATTATCATTAAATAAAAGTTGACAATTGATACATTACTCCCTAATATTACATCTTGTTGTGGAAATACAATACTTCACTCAAAAACGATCTATTTCCTTAATATAATGCCTGTAATTCAATGACGTAGCATCGCGGCATGACCTTTATATTTTCAATACGTCTGTTCAGCAATTTAAGATATTATGTCTAATGCATTTTTCAATTATTTTCAATTATTCTTGTGCAAGTGTTGTATATCTATTTTGTTTTTCTCAGTGTTTGTAATCTACTCGATTCGAACAATTCTCCTCATTAATTAGTGGTTTTTTTAAATCTTTTAGCCTTCAGCTTTATGTAGGTGATAAAGTTATCATGTTTTATATATATAGATATATTTTGTAAAAAATATATGTATAGGCATAGTAGATGTATGGAACTAAAATATGTGTAAACATGCGTCTAGGGATGTACTACTTATTTAAGAATAAGCCTGTAAAAAATAGGTATAAAGTGAAATTGTCGAGTTGGTGTTGTAAAATTATATGAACATAGTCTTTTTTAAATTACAATTCTAATAAAAATGTTGTGACGAAAATAATTTGTATTAGTAGTCAGGACGTTAAACATATACTCCCACAAGCATTTGTTTGTAACCTGCTCCTAGCAAAGTTAAAGAAAACGAAGACTAAGACGATCAGTGTTAACAGGTACAAAAATACTAACTCATTATTATAGTGTGTGCGTAACAGGGTAAGGTTGATTTTTTAAATAGAAATGTGATAGCTGTGTTTCTGTGAAATGTAGGGCATAATTATGAGGAAAATTATGTGTGAATAAATGTGATGTGATGGTGAGTGTATCATGTGTGATGCACAAGTTTGACATTGTTGTTCCGTTATTATTTTTTATACTTTATTTAATTTCTTCGTACGAAAGTTCATAACAAATCCTTCGACTTGTTTTTTACATGAGAATATTGTTGCAGTCTTTAATGTGACATAATATAGAGAACTTATTGTATATGTGAGGATGAAAAAAATGAATTCTCTCATATTAAAGAATTGCAGCTACTGGGAGAGAATTATTGTATATATTCTTCCATGTATCATATACTTACTATACCTCCATATGACGTACAATATGGGTCCGTAACTGGCCCCTCAATTAAACAGTATTAGGAAAGAAATTACTATGTTAGAAAATTTATAGTTTTTCTTTGGCTGTACAACAGTTTGTCTTATCTATTCGTCATTGTCACTAAAATGTATAAACATAATGGCGACATTTTTAAATTGCATTGATTTAATCCATATAAATTCTTTGTATAATTTACTACGACTTTAAGTGTAATTGACAGCATAGGGAGCCTCACCCAGCTTTAAACTGTCTCATCAAATACTTATCACCTTATTCTACCAACACCTTTCTGTATGCCAAAAAGGACAAGAAAACGAGTTTTAACGATGTCACCCTCGTGCACACATAGATTTTAACAACATAAAGGATTTACTCAAACCTTAACGCAGTCTTTCATCAGTTGTACACTAAGACTGCACAGCTGATTGTTAGGCTATTGCTATTACTATTCTTCATGGAGTCGTACCTATATTACCCCATTTACAAACTCGAGCGTTAATTCTTGAGACGTGCCGATGTATGGATATACATGTTATAAGTTTGCTTTCGCCGCCTTCTTTGCTTAAAAAACGGAATCCTACCAGTATTATAGGTGCGCGTAGATAAGAGTGGCATCAGCCGTATCTAGGTGTGCGTATGCAGACTGTACAGAGGTGATACGATCACAACGCGGGTTTTCAAACTCTACAGTCTTCGATATATATAATAATTTTTTTGAGCAATACCTTTCCGCGGGAACGCAGAGTAGTACTATGGAATTTTAACGCTTACCACGCAGATTGGATTGGCATCCAGTCAACCGACGTACGGTCCAGTTCTTCTTGGCCAACCTTGGTGCGACTTTTATGCATCGTACCCATGGAGTTAGCTTTTTTCACATGAGAAGATACTGATATTCATGCAACCGCATGTAGTTGCTGAGATAATTCTATTGGGTATGGAAATTGGAACTTTTAATTCCAAATACGACTACATTAGCGGCAGCGGGTACAAAAAACGATCGTGGTTTCTGTACGAAAGTTAAGCACATTAAAGACAGGGCATAGCACACAGGGGTTTGACTATGGCCGAGTTGACTATGGAAGTTAACAACGACATAAATGTATCTAATGTGAAGTGAGAGGTAAGGTGGGAGCAGATAATCTGGGTAGCAGAAAATCTGATAAAACATAATGTACCCTGCAAAACACCGGACTTATCTTTCAGATACACGACTACCTTTGAAATTATAAAAAAACATTCAAAAGTTTAAACATAAAGAGTACTGAAAACTTGTGGGGTATTTCAGTTAAAGTGGTAAAGTATATAATTTGCATAATTGCACCAAATTTGGTAATGTAATAATATTCAATCTTTGTGTCGATAGAGGAAACTTCCCAGACTTATTTCTATCATACCTGTTATGATATTTGAAAAATATATGCTTAAAAGACTTCTATCCAATTTTAACGAGTATAATATATTGAATGAGAATCAGTTTGGTTTCACAAAGAGCAAATCCACAATAGGCGCTCAATTGATGTCACATATACTTAAAGCCTGGGAGAGTTCACATGAACTATGGCGTATTTCTTACAAGGCATTCGACTGTGTAGAGTACCGCACTCTGATCCGTTAAATTTCACTCTATGGTATTAGTGGAAAAGCTCTGAATCTGAGTCATATCTGTCCGACAGGCTACAGAAGGTTGGAATAAATTGCAATACTTCTTCCGGGTCTTTGTTAAAATGGGGGATGGCAAGGATCAATTTTAGGACCTTTTCTGTTTCTAGCGTATTAATGATCTGCCTTGCGTGGTCAAAGATTTCTGCGATATTGTTTTATTCGCTCTCTGATTTTTTAAGTAGATAGGAGAGATAGTGAAATCATTCATGTAAATAATGTGTTTCATATTAAAACTTACGCTCATATTTATATTTTATGTTTGAAAATACGGGTATTTGAGCGTGAAACAACTTACTGTGAGTCGATATGACTATCGACAATGTTTCGGCTTCTACCGGAAGCCTTCCTCAGGATATTGAGTGTGGTACGTCCGCCGCGGTCGCGTCACGTTTCACACTGTGAACCCGTGTTTTCAAACATAAAAATAATGTGTTATCAATGATCTCTAAATGGTTCGCCGCTAATAATCTTCTCTTAAATTAAAAAAATACCAAATGTTCAGTTTTCTGTACAAAATGTTACTTATTTTGAACCAAACATTAAGCTTGGCCCAGATAAATTCTCTATTGCCATTGCGAGTCTTTCTGGGAATCAAAATCGATTCAACTTAACAGTGGGATCCTTAACATATACATGATCTATCCGGAAGACTTAGTTCTTTTGCATATGCAGTTCGTAAGATAAGATAGTTAACATACATAGCTACTGCTCAGTTAGATTACTTCGCGTACTTCCACAGTATTGTCATATGGTGTATTGCTATGGGAAGCTGCTGATGAGGCATATGGCCGTATATGAAATGGATCCTAGGGAATCTCTGAGGGATCTTTTTAAAGAGATTGATATTTTAACTTTACCGAGCCTGTATATATTTGAAAATATTATATATGTTCGAAAAATTACAGCAAATTTAAATTAAACAGTAGGATAAAATAGTGGTGCCCGGTTTTAGATTAGCAAAGACAAATAAAAGGTCCTTCTTAGGTAATTGTGTGCAGTTTTAAAATAAAGTTCCCAAATATATAACAACACTCATGGAAAGAAAATTCAAGTTGCACGTGAAAAACATTTTGATTAAGAAATCCTACTACACAGTTTGTGAAATGCTTGGACAATTCCGCCGCTATCACCTGTCACCTACGTAATTTAAACAAATATTGTAATAATTTTATTATATAGTAGGTAACACAATGTTAAAAGACGTTTAAAAGAATGGCTCCGAGTTCCTAGTCCGTTCTTCTCGCAGTGGGTCTATATTTTTTTTTGTTGAACGTGGTAGTATAATGTAGAATATTTCAATATTAAAATTTGTAATTGTCCTTCATAAGAGCATCCTAGACGCCTCAATTGAATAAATGATTATGACTTTGACTAACTCTGACTTTGGGAGCTACTCTGCCTGAGTATTAAGTTGAGATACCAGCGTTCGTCCTGAAACATTACGCACCCGAGTTGTGTTCTGTGCGAAAGCGACTTTTCGCTTTTTCATACCGTTGTAGAAAAGATGATTTTCATAGAAGAATGCCCATATGCACCCCGTACCCAAAAAGCGTGATAGGCCCTTCGAATTACAGGCTCATAACTATAACCTCCCTTCGCTCAAAGGTAAAGAAACACGTGATTAGCACGGTCCTCCTCAATTGGTTCAAACGCTTTATACGGGTTTCGTCATGGTCGCTCGACTTGTAATATAATCTCACCCCCCGATAGGTTTAAGCCATTGAGAGTGAAGAGGAGGCACTGGCAGTCTGCTAAGACGTAGGCATAGCTGTACCGTATGATTGTATTTGGCACCGGGATCATTAAACGAAGTTGCCATCAGTCAGTCCACTGCCAGACTGTCTGAAGAAGAAGAATTATGCAAGTGGATTGCTGACTTTCTATCCCGCAAATGCATTAAAGCAGAAGCGCCGGCAGCTACTCCAATCGCAAGGGTATAAATGCTGACGCACAAGATTTTGTTCAGACTGCAGAAAAATCCAGAACTTCGTTATGAACGAATCAGTACGTACAACACGTTGTGTTAGAAGAAAAAATATTCATTTAGTTATTTTCATTCTGATTAATTTCCTGTATATACAATTACTTATATATCGTAGTAGCGTTTTTAATCTTTATGTATTCAGGCTTCATCCTACGATCGTAGGCTTCATCACATTTCTTTAGACCATTGTAGATGGGATTGTTTTATTACACTACTATTTTATTCATAGAAGTGATAGCTCTTACTGAGATCTTTGTTTCAAGTGACAGCTGTCACATTTAAAAGACCTATATATATGAAATTATTGATTCTAAATTTGTAATTACTTTACGTAAAAGATTGACGATATCGTTTTATTTTAGAAAAAATAGCCTTGTCAATAAATAATCATACAATACACATTATGATTGATACATCATCTATAACTCTGACAGTAGTAACAAAACATAACACATTAAATATGACCTTTATTTTCTGACACTACTTTCTGCAAAATAAAGACTTGTGACGAAAAATAAATAACCCTCTCATACCTGTGACGAATTTACCCAGATTTTTAATGCTGGCGGCAATTTCACTTTTTATGTATGGACTACACACATACACAAGATTGGCAAATTTACTTTGTGGCTAGATTGCTTAGGTATGATCAAAACAAGTACACATTTCTTTCATTCACAGTTTGCTTCAATGCGGATCTGTTTTAGTCACGACTCGCACTTGGGCAATTTTTTGCTTAGCAGTTCAGCGTACGACTTATTCTTAACACCAATTTGATGTCGTCTGGGAACCTTTAAGTATTCGTTCTAAGATGGATTTGTAAGCGGCGGTGGATTTGACCAACTATTGCAAATCCTTGCTAGTTGGGAATTCCTGCAAGTAGAGACAATTATTTAATGTATATACATCTTTCATTCGTGAATCAGGAGCTGTTTAATTAACTCTTCTTGAAAATATTTTTTTTTAATAATAGATATCCTCATTTTACGAATAGCCTTTTTAATACATTCTTTAGCACGGAGGATGTATAAATATATGCAGGCTGCAAGTCTACTTACGTCTGTCTACGAAGACGCTACGTAATATTACGGTGGATTAAATATATTTTTGGTAGAGATGAAATTACAGGCACATGAGACTTAATAACTATGTCTCAAGTCGACGGGGGCAGTGCACATTCTGGTATTTTACCTTTTGTCGCCTCTTAAGACACCCAGAGGTAGCATTGAAGGGGTGACATTCTAGCCACGAGGCAGGCTTGGACGTTTTTGTAAAATAAAGATATCTGCGCTATGTCAATAATACACCCCATGAAATTATGCTGTAGCAATATATAAAATTGAAGTAGTGTAGCTACTACCATTAAGTGTCTCATCTCAGGAACGACATAATATGCAATCTTCCGGGATGATCATGTGTATTTATTTATTTATTTTATTTATTTTTAAAAAATACAATGTGGCTTACAGACTATGATGTCCAAAACACCAACATGTCAAAAATATAAATTACCCGAAACAAAACATTATTACTTAAATTTACATTATATATCTTATTATACAAATATATTACATTATTATACAATTCTATGCAATTATTATTACTATCAATATTTACAAACAATGTCATATTAAATTAAAATACATAAACTATAATCACAATAAAATAATACAAAGAAAATTCAAAATGTCAATAAAATCAATATGTCAAAAAATTATCACACAATAATAAATGAAGATTGAATTAAATTTCACGATAGTTCAAATTTAAGTGCAAATATGCATGTCTTATTAGGGTTCCCATATTGTCAGCAAATAGATCAACATTTTCGTCATAAAGAAGCAAATCTCCGAGCACGGCGCGCGCACGAGCAGTGGGCGCATTTTGTGTGCGGCGGGTCCGTACGACCGGCCTTGCTAAGAGCCGCGGGACATTGCGCAGTGCGACCGTCGCTCCGCGCCTGGGCACCTGTAGCCCTATCTGACTAAGTACACTTTGATTGTTAACTTTATTGTGAAGAACTGATAAATAGTGCACTACAAGCAGCAGTTTCCGTCTCAGATTAAGTGTATCTAGGCCGACCATACCCGAAACGAACATAGACGGATATAAGTAGGGATAATATCCATAGGCTCTCTTGAACAACCACCGCGCAAACTTTCGCTGTATCTTTTCGATCATAAGTGAGTATTTGTCCTCATATGGATCCCAGACCACTGCACTAAACTCCAGAGTGCTGCGGACATAGGCGTTATATAAAACTTTAGGTACTCTATTATCAGAAAACTGTGAAGCCACCCTCATTATAAACCCAAGCGATCTACTAGCCTTTTTACAGATGTTGGTCACGTGTGTTCTAAAGTCAAGTTTATTATCTAAAGTCAGTCCAAGGTCACGAATTTCATTAACTCTTTCTAATGGTGCGTCAGGCAGAAAATAAGTAGCATATAGAGGACAATGTGAGCGCGTGAAGCTAATTATTTTACATTTAGAAGCATTAAAGGGCAGGCGGTTGGTTTCACTCCAGTCAGCCACAGCATCAATATCTCTCTGCAGAGCTTCAGTGTCCTCTACACCACTCACAGCAAGGCACAACTTCAAATCATCCGCAAACATGAGACATTTTGCAGAACTCACGACCTTCGGCAAGTCATTGATCATCAACAAAAAAAGCGTTGGTCCCAGAGTACTACCCTGACTTACCCCCGACCGGGTGTAATAGTAGCTAGATTCGTACCCAGATACCCGAACAAACTGATTGCGGTCAGTCAGATAGCTCGAGAAGAATTGAAGGAGCTTAGGAGTAAATCCAAATGTTGATAACTTCTCGAGTAAGATGTCATTATCAACTAAATCGAATGCTTTTTTTAGGTCAAAATACGCCGCATCGACTTGCCGACCCACGTCCATTTCACTAGCGACATAATCAACTAGCCCCCTTACTTATAAAAACATCGCTATGTAGTTGCTAAGTAATGGATAACTAAACAGTGTTTAAGTAATGCTTAAATATTTCTTACTTATAAACGCTACATAGCACCTGTTTAGCTAAGCAATGGATAATGAGGTCGAACGTATTTTAAACTGACAACATTGTACTAAAAAGTATTATGAATGACCTAAATGGCCAAATAGCATGTATTTAGTGCTAAATATCTTGAAATTAAAAAGTAAATATAATACTTTTCTTTGTATAGTACCACCAACTTAACTGTGCAGTTTTCGAGGGCGCTACTGGTCAAGGAAATCAACTACGCACAATTTGAAGGAATGTTGTAGTTCTTTTTTCTGCCACCTGAACAGATAAGTTGGTGGGTCTGTAAACAAATCAGCTGATCAGAAATATGGGCGCCATCTTGCTACTTAAATATTTAAACATGGGTGGGACGGTGTTTAAATTGACAGCTGATTTAAGCAGTACTTTGGTACTGGATAAAGTTATGTAGCGTTTATGAGTAAGAAATTTTGCTAATCAGCGGCTAAGTAATGTTTAAAATTTAAGTAGCGTTTATAAGTAAGGCTGTAAGTTTATATGGTTAGTGGTGGTAGATCGAGCCCTACGGAAACCGTGCTGGCAGTCATTTATGGCATGCTCTACTTGCTGGGAAATACGGCGATCGATAATGGACTCAAAGACCTTTCCAAAGACTGATAGCACCGCAATAGGCCTGTAGGTGGAGACTTCAGATCCAGAGCTTGCCTTGGGTACTGGTGTCACTCTCGATGTCTTCCAATGCCACGGATAGGTCGACTCCTCAAGACATAAATTGTAAAGATACATCAACGGTAACTTCAATACATCGATACAATCCTTCACCAAAAAAGTAGGAATGCCGTCGGGACCAGCCGCGGACCGCGATTTCAGGCGTCTCACAGCCGCAGCAAGGTCGGTCACGTCTACAGTGCTTATTGCAACCCGCGCAGAATCACTACCAGAACCGTGTCGCGATGCCGCTGCCGCATCCAGCTGTGGTACTTCCCGTTGGAATACAGAACTGAAGTAGCGCGCGAACGCAGCTGCGGCGTCCGCGCCCTCAACCTCAGCTCCGTCACATGTGAACCTTTCACAGCGCCGCCTATCCCTCCGTTTGTCCTTAACATATTCCCAAAACCTAGCAGGTTCGTCAATAATTTGATTTTGTATCAGTCGAATGTGCTGCTGATAAGCATTGTCAATTAAAGTCTTTACATGCGTCCTATAATATTTAAACAATTCCCCGTTAAATGCCTTACCCTCTGATTTGTAACGGACAAAATGAAAATATTTATTTTTTATATTTTTGATTATCTCCGGTGTGTACCATTGTGGATATACATAGCGGTTTGCGTTCAAAGAACGCTTCTTTACAGGGACATACTCACTTATGCATTCGTATAATTTCTGATAAAACATGTCAGTTGCTAAATCGACCCTTTGGATACCAAACAAATCGGACCATTCTAATTCGGCTAAAGCTGCATATAGCCCACTAAAATCCGCTTTCCGAAAATTCCAATCAGGAGGCGCCGAGGGACGGTCGGATGGCGGCGGCGGGGGAGGCGGGGATGGGGGCAAACCACTCGGCAGGGACACGCATATTGATAGTGGCGGGTGGTACGCATCTGCCGGTACCAGTGCATCCGCATCTCCACCGTCGCACACCGTCACATACTCGCTAGCTAATCCGCTCAGCACAAGATCCAGCAGACCGCCATGCTTGTTCAATACATTGTTATATTGTGTCAAATTACATACGTATGAGAAACCCATTTTAATGTTGAATCCATTATGAATCCAATTACAATTTTGTTGCTTTGTCATTTGATATTTGTACTTGCTCAAACAACACAATTATGCTTAACATTTATTAATTAACACTAGCATTTAGACACTATAAGATCAAATTTGTTAGACTTTACATAACTAATATTTGTAAAATAATACTTTTTACGTTTTGCATGGGAAATTATTAGTTTGTTTAAGCAACTAAATATGTGTACTACTTACGAAAGTTTTAATCAAATATTATTTGTTTGGGCCATAAATAGATGCTTGCTGCGAGTCTATCCACTTTAATCGATTTTAAAGAAGCTACATTTATGAAAACTTGTAAGGATCTATTCCGTAACTGTCCTGGCTTGCATGTTTTTCTAAATAAAGATCTCTGTATCATCATTACATTCAACATAAAACATTTGGCTACAGGAACAATTTTTTTGCTATTTCGTATAGGAAGTTTGAAAATTAAACTATTATTTGATGTATGTTAGTTGCCGCTTTTTGTTTATTTAGACTTTATTAAAAATCAAACGGGTAAGGAGATAATTTTAAAGACAAACTGGATTTGAATAAGGCTCTCAAAAGTACATAAATATTGTAGAGCTGCAGATTCTATCTCACAAATTTAACTCTACAATATAAACTTACTAGAACATTAAGTTCAATATCCCAAATTCATATAAATGTATACAATTGTTATTTTATGCGGTTATTTATACGCAGAAAAGTATTTTCAAAATTGCAAACTTAAACAGTTTACAGTTCTCACATTCCACTTATTAAAAAGCCTGATCAGCATTGGAGTAAGTCGTCAGTACCTTTCAGTAGAATTGCTACATAGTATCTTAACAATCCTTGTCAAATTTAACGTCAACCGTATGTGGTGCATCTTACAAGTGAAAATAAATACTAAAATTGCGGACATCGTCATCATTATCTCCTTACCCTTATTCGACTTATGGGGAGTCGGTGCAATATTATTGATAACCCTAGACCGAGTGATAGATTTATGACAACGTTAGTATGATAAAGAGCCCGTTGTTCGGTATATGAACAAGCCAGTATACCATTGTTAACCTACTTCATCATTTACCTTTCAGTAATTGTGGTCAAAGGGGAAATAAAAAGTTATTTTAGAGAATCATACTATACTACTTACACTAGTTTCATTAACAATCATCATATTTTTCGTACGTTATAAGGTATTCATCATAATCAGCCGGAAGACTGTTGAACAAAGGGCTCAGGATATAGAGCGCCATAAAGAACGGCTATTAGCCGCTTGTAACCATTGGCTAATTAGCTATTAGGGTCCTACCAACTCTACGTCTTCCGGTGTAGTGGTAACCACTCGAGAACTTTTCTTCCCCATCGGTTATCAGTTCTTCGAGCAATGTGGTCCGCCCATTGCCACTTCAACTTGCCAATTCTGAGAGCTATGTCGGTGACTTTGGTTCTTTGGCGAATATCCACGTTCCGGGTTTTATCGCGCAAAGAAACTCCGAACATAGCTCTCTCCATAGCTCGTTGAGCGACTCTGAGCGTGTCCATAGGAGCCACAACTAAGGACCACGTCTCAGTGCCATAATAATTTTTATTTCATGAAATGACCTCCTAATGCATACTAATTTGAAACATATACGAAAATGAAACCTGTTATAATTATTGTGCTATGGGATTGGTCACATATTGCTAAAAACTTAGTTATGTCTATGTTCTAGCCATAACATTTCTATTTAAAAATAGAAGGAAGCCACTTAAGGCGCGACAGCTGATTTCGCTAATGCTGACGAAAAGTGCCATTGAGCGGGACGAGTAAAGCGCCGACCGCCGCGCCACGCCACCGCCGAGCCGAGTGGATATTAGTACCTACCTACCTATAAGCGATAACAAGATTTTGAGGGTTGGTGTCACCAACTACTTAATGCAAAATAAGAGGCAAAAATGAAAAGTTGGATTTTTTATATTGTTATGTTTGCAATAACGCCTTTTTGTGATTTTGTAATGAAAAGTTGGATTTTAATGTTAAAATTATATTAAATAAGTATTATTTTATTTTTACCAATTCATTAAATAACTAATATACACACAAAATTTTATCACAGTGTCACAAAAAATATTAAATTCAATTGAAAATAAACTTTTGTACTCGTTACTTATGGACTGAAAAGTTTCTTGTGCCATTGTAACAATTTTCATATATCTTTTCACTAATTAATGCAATTATAAGTAAAGGGATAAAAATTAAATATTTAAATCCTGTGATGTTGTTTTTAATTATGAGCTTGTCTCGATATTTAATGGTTAACATATCACATTGCTTTATCATAAGCCACAATTGTGGCTGACTTGTCACAATATATACAAAAGGTAAGGGTGCTGGATTCTAAATTTGTTTCAATATTGTCTTACCATTACTTTTTATTGCATCTTTCTGAAATCATTGTTATTTATTTTTTTTAATTCAATTACACATAGAAATTACCCGAAACATTATTTACTGTTGCTAATGTTTATTCGTCGTTTGAAAGGTAAAAGAGTTGATAATGGAAGATAATATTGTAAAACAAGAGCATATACAAATATGCAAAATCAAAATCATGACCTACAAACTGCAAAAAGCAACATGTTACTTTTTGACATAGCGTAATTCAATCACATATTTGCTCTTGGTTAATTCAATTGAAGTATTCATCGACAACAGAAAGCAAAAAAGTGTTTCTGCTGATTTGTTGATCGTATAATGATTTCAGTTCATGGTAAAACTAGAAAAATGTAAGAGTAATTTTGTCACTCATTTTGAATACTTCACCCCTTTTCTAGTATAATAATTTCAAGATTGTCCTAATAATTAGAATTAAATGTATAAGATAAATATGTAGAGAACGGTCGAAGACCTTCAGTGATAAATTAAACTTTGGATCTGAATGTGCGCCACAAACGGGTTGATGTAAAAAGTAGAGATGTGAATGTTAAGATGGGTGAACAGTGTACCTAGAATGAACAAAATAGGGAATGTGTATATCAGAGGAAGTTTCCAAAAAAGGAGGTGTATGTTGTTATTTTTTGTATGTTTGTAACCTAATTGTTCCGCAAATCATAAACTGATTTTAATGATACCTCTTTTTTTTTCATTCGTTGAGTAGACAATACCTTCATCCCTAGTTGTCCCAATTTAAATGTCTTCACAATCAGCTAAATGTAAAAATTAATTACTTTTAAGTTATAGTCAAATTTATGAAAAATATTATAACAAATATTACAAAAATAATAATAAATATTTTATGAAAACATTAAAATAATATTTTAGAAAATCTTAAATTTATTCTAGTGACAATTCCGTTCAACTTTCCTGTTAAGTCAACGTGACGTCACGACCGCAACATAGATAATTTTCATAGCGCTTCACTTCTACACGAAGCATCCTCAGGTCTTGACTCTTCGAGCGTACGATCGATAAATAATAATTACTGTATTATTCTCACTATATTTTTCTCAATCGTGCGCTCGAAGAGTCAAGACCTCCTTCTATCTGGCCACATATCGACCAGCACGGGTTGATTTACACCTTGCATTGTGAGTTTTATTTTAGAAGTTTTCCTCCACTTTTAGTATGCCACAGTTTGGACCCCACTTATGCCATACGGAAACTGTTAAGTGGGTCGGATTATGTCTGAAAATTCCTTTTCTTTCATTATAAATTCCCAGAAATGAGGACCGGAATTCTACCTAACACAAACCTTTTCCCTGCAAACTCCTGCCAAACAATACTGAATCCACAGTAATTTTACTTCACTTGAGGCACATTGATTCAAATTTTGTTATAAATTTTCTTCTACTATTCATAATCTGAATTATACTACGGTATTTGTTTTTTTTTTTTTTATTATAATTAATATTAATGGATAACAAGTTTCGCATTGATTGAATCTGTGGAAGTTGCTCACATCACTTGAAAAATTAGAAAACAGCTTTTAATTAACAAACTGCATTTTTTTTTAAATCATAGCTAAGATAATTCCCGCTGAGCTAACAAAGATGACTAGTCATATTTTATACAAATATAATAAATCAAAATCAGTTCTTTCATTTTAGAGCTTCAATACCACTGACAACGACACATATGCTCACCTTATAAGAGCGCTTTAATAAGTTGGAGGTTAAAAAATAAAAGAGGGATATTCCTTTAAAAATATTATATGCGTACCTATCCTTAATGTTAAGCTATTTGGGTCTTCTATGTAAGCAATTTTCCTGACGCCTTAAAAACATAAATTCTAAAGTGTCAACATAACATAGGGATGTAATAATGGAAAAATTATGGACAAATGGTTCTTATTCGAGCACATTTATTTAAAGAAATAACTAAACTTATAACTGAATACGCAATGAGTTATGACCTAGATATCAAAATGGTTTAAGTAAAAATAAAACCATAAGTATTAGATTTATGATTTTCAATAAGCGGTGCTTACAGATCAAGGCAAAATATTAGCCATCTGTGCTTTACACTGTGATATGACGCAAGCATTCGATTACGTCCATCACAGTTTACTCATTTGTAAGGTAAATAAAATCATATGGTAATACATAAAGAGCAATGGTCTGGAAAAATAAATAGCCTCACTTGAAAAACATATCAAGTCACAGATATTTCAATTTGATACCAAGTTCTTAGAGTCTTATTAGTCGGAAATTTGATGAATTGTATGCCTAATTATTAAGGCCCTTATTGTTCTTGATCATTATTAGCAATTTTCTAAAATCCCTAACCATCCAATGACGCCATTTGCTGCTGATAAAACTATAATGATCGCCTGTAAAAAAAAATAGATCTAGTAATTTGGGCATAAATGAGAACCTAGTTATAATAATACTTGACCAATTAATTATCACTGCCCCAATAAAAATACCATTACGTAAATCAGAACCCGATAAACTGTAAATAATGTTTAAGCATTTTGCTTGTTTAGCTTCTTATCTACATCATTCATATTCTGAAGCAGTGATGGCCCAGTGGCAATAGGTTTAGACTTTTATGCAAGTGGCACCCAAACTAGAATTTTCCCTGTCTCTTCATCTTCCCACCGCATGCACGACCTTCACCGCACGGTGGAAGAATATTTTGTGGATGCTCGCATGGTTAGCTACCACTCTCAAGTATACAATCTGCCGCTAAGCACTTAACGATGTGTTCCAGACTCTACGCTTGAGAGTCAACGCTCTAGGTTAAGCTTTATCCTTGAACACATCTTCACTTACGGACAGGTCAAAGTCAGTCAAAGGCTAAAATTTAACAATTAAAAGAAACCTGATTAGTGTATTTTTGCATTCTTACTATTATTCTCACGTATTGTAAATTTTTATCCAATTGACCAGTATCCTTTTTTTTAATTCCTCTTACTCACACTATATACATTAAAAGCCTAATCCATTACATTTTTTTCGTTGACTTCCACTATTTCTCATTCACTTAGTTAGCGGAAATCTGATCCAACTTTGAAACAATTCACTTTTATGTATACAAATTATTAGAGCACTAAATTCTTGTACGAACGGGAATCGAACCCTCGTCCCCCGGATTCGCTCCAAGTGCCCTGCAACCTGCCCTGCCTACCTTTGGCAATCGGAACATGTTCGACTGAACCGAATCTTGTGCTCTAATTATGGTTAAAATAATAATTTTAACCATAATAGGGGACGGTGCGGCCACCAAGAAGAATACTAGACTTTATCTGATCAAAATAAGTGCTTTTCCAAATACTTAACTTTTCAGGGAGTTCGATTCCAGCTCGAGACAAGAATTTGTGCTCTAATAACTTGTAAATGTAATTTTCGCTCAGCATGCCATAATGCCTATAATAAAATATTACAAGCACTAACAAAAATTGAATTATATGTTTCGCCTAAAACTATGTTTAAATTTTTGTCATACTTGTATGATATTTTTTAACCAGTCCCTCTTATATGATTAAGTCCGTCTTTCACTTCTTTGAGGAATAAATATAATAATAAACCCTATCTTCAACTTTCTGTAGCTTAATCTACGTTATATGTATAAGGAAATTTTGTACAAATTTGCGTGCTTCTAAATCTACCCACTAAATCTGTGAATTGTGTGTCAGTTTGTGTTTAAGTTTTTATTAATATTTTTATTAATATACAGCTATCGGTGAAAAACACTCATCTTCTTCACCTGACCAACTTAAGGTGAGTGGAAGTGAACCTTAGGCCAAAAATCTACTGGACAGATAAAATTTAGGTATATACCAAAGATTTATAAATATTGATAAAACTATGACCGGGAAACGATCGGGGATCGCGGCCCGCGTGTAGTGATGCGTGGAACTATAGAAAAATTTGGAAAATAGAAATTATATAGCCGAAAAACACTATAATAATAAAAGAATATATAAATATTATAATATGTTGATTGTAATACATATATTGAAAAAGATTATAATTTGTATTACTTACATAATTATGTTTTTTTTTTTTATTTATTTATTAAGAAAATATTACAGTACATAATTACTTATTGCTAGCAAACAAAAACCTCGCAGAGGTTTGTCCAGTTGCTACGTCCTCTACTCTAAAAAACAAATAACAAAATCACAAATAATCCGCATAGCAGGCGTTATTGCAAACCTAACAATATTAAAATAACAAAATTTACAAATTCATTTCAGTAACTAGAAACTTATTTATACAAACTATACCTATTATATTATATATTTGACTATAGTCAAACAAATGAAATGAAAAAACATGTTGTATCTGATGACAACAGTAAGACTGATAAACTTTTTAGACGCCAAACTTTTAACTGTTACTCTCAATATCAAGGATTAATTTGTACAACATTGTAACAAACATTCAATCAATATATAAATAAAGTAATTTTACTTACGTGTAAGTAATGTAAGTACCAATCCTTAACTTTAATACTAGGATACATGTTCCAACACACACCTCCTCCATTCACACACCCTCTCACACTCACTCATCCACATCACCCACCTATTTTCATTGTCCCCCACACATTTTTTTTCACACATTAATACCAGACAGTAACAATTTAGAAAATTAATCATAATTTTATAATTGTTTCGAATTAAATCAAATGTAATTTATTTTAATGGTTGTAATTATTTCTTTTGCTTAATTTTTATTTGTATTCTTTCAAATTCTTTTTCAACATGAATGGGAACAAAGTTTCAGCTAAGATCAAAAATAACTGTACAATTATTAATATTATTGTATTTTATATTTTTTATAGATATTTTTTTTAAATAATAGATTAAGCCTTAGGTAATCTGTATGTTATAGCAGGCTGCATGGGAAACACATTATTCGCACCATTACAGGTACTTCCAATCCATCATGATGTATTTGCATACCTGAAGTATGTTTCCCAAGTGGTCATTCGGGTCCCCAAGATACAGGCCTAGCCGAATTTGGGGCCCACTGATAATATAAAGTGTGTGCTACAAAATAATTATATTAGATATACAACGCGGCAATGCTGCCAGCATGCTGGGCATACTGCCAACTGGTAGTGGGCTGGAGCATTTGGACTGCCTGTGAATCTGCAATAACTTATGGGTATCTAAATGCTTTTATCGTAGAAGCTGTAATGTTGTATATAGTTCGTAGTATTTTGTTTCTAAAGAATACCGCCGGTAAAAAAAAAGATATACATTGTCTAAATTACTTTTACGGTTAGTTAAGCAACTGTAATGTAACATATGTTCATACTTTCTGTGAAATAAATTTACTTTACTTTAATTATCCTTACAGTGTTACTTTTGAAACACATTTACCTAATTAGTTTATGTATAATAAATCATATTTTTAGAACATTTGTAGTAATAATAATAATATGATATTTTCTGGTTAGGAGGCACTGTCCCTTCCATGAAGGGACCCCAGGCTCTTTCAATACAACCAACTTATGAAAAGGACAAAATACACTGTTTTTTAAAGTTAATAAAACCAACTAAATATTAAAAACTGACAATAATTGCATTTTATTTCAAAATAAATAAAATGAAGGCTTCCTATTTGATGCCAACCTGTTCTAAATATTATTTTAATAATTTTCTAGAGCCTCAGCAACATAAATATCCCTTTCATACCACCTCTCCCCTAGTTACATAATAGGGTCCTTGAGAGCCAGTAATTCTAGGTTAGTCTGAACAACATCTTCGACCACATCATCACCATCAGGTGAGATAGAGGTCAAAGGCTAACCTAACAGGCATAAAAAAAATGTGCTTTAAATTTTGTAAACCTTAAAGTATAATCAAGGACATAGCTATACCCGGATATAGCTTTATATTATGCCTTAATATTTGATGCGATGCGCCTATTTAGTAAGATTTTTCATACAAAATTCGAACCCTTTTCACGTATTGAATTTCAAAAAACTGCTTATTGCAAGTGAAAAAAAATAATAATATTAAGATAAATGATGCACATCATTTATCTTAATATTATATTTTTTCACTTGTTTTGTGCTTGCTAACATTCGATATAATGTGCCAATCCAGTAAGATTTTTGGTACAAACTTCTAACCCCTCTTAACCTCCTACGTATTGAGTTTCCAAAAATAGCTTTATGCAGCATTCTTGTAATTTTTTTGTTCTGCGTTGCTTACTAACCAGTCTAGACTTGTTCTTGTTATTGCTTGTATATAAGTTTATAATACAAGGCCATATATTAGTGACATGAATCACACATTATCTAAAATTATATTATAAAATATTGACTATTAAATGCGAATCACAATTAATGACTTTTCATACGATACATTTTTACTTACCTACTCGTAAGTTAGCATTAGTACACAAAATCGGTTAGAAAATAGACATATGTTGTATCTTGCAGTAGGTACGTCTCGAACACTTTACAGTAAACGTGGGAGACCGTGACATGCAAAATAATCAATGCTATTTAGCATCGGTTGGAATGTCGGGATAAGAATAGTTTACAATTCATTAAATAAAATTAAAAAAACCCACTGCAAATTGTTTATTTTGTTAAGCATTTTATCGTATTATTGGAATTGAAACTGCAAGTCATATATATTATTAGAATCGTTTTGAATATCCCTCAATTTTGATACCCCACTCCACACTGGAGAAAATATATATCTTTTTCTCTCTGAATATTGCGTCTAAAATACGCCAGTTCGTTTTTTCTTTTTTTTATGTACCCATTGTTACTTGCGCTATCAAGACAAATCTAATGATATCTCATACCTTAAAATCGGTTAAGCAATTTTGAAGTTTATAGTTTCTTTATTCCACCATCATCGGAATAAAGAAACTCACAAACAGACATATATGAACCCCGAAAACATAACACTCCTTATTTAAAGCAGTCGTGTGAACCTATCTGTTTAAGTTATTTAATTTCTATCAAAACGATAAGGACATACAAATTCTTTGTATCATTATGAAAAATTAAATCAGCAAAGCAGTAATTGACACATTTTCAACCCAGAACTTTTACCCTATGAAAATGCTTTGACCAAATAACGAGATTAGAAATCCTTGTTCAGCATTCTGACTGGTATTAACTATAAATCTGTGTATACAATTACAGTATTACACAGTATTAAAGAATACATTTGAATACCAATTTTTTAAATTGTATTTGTTCTTATGTAGACGGCGATCACATAGACTAAATAGGGAGAAAATTGAGGCGGTGAGTACGAAAATCTTACAAACTCCGTTAACATGAAGTTATTATGAGTGCGCTCCGTAACATAGCGATTACGAAAACCACTATCAAATGCGCTTGAATTAGAGGAAGTAATACTTTTCAAATGGAGTCAATTGTTTGATTTTATATGTTTAGGTTGCAGTTCGAGATGTATTTTGTCAATTGACATAGTTTGTATAGTCTATAGTCAATTTCGTTAGAAAGAGTATCGAAAGAGTATGGTGCATGACTTAACGAAACTTCATTAAATACATTTTTACTCGTGATGTATTGGTTCTACGGAAGATGTTATAGGTATATATGTTTTAAATAAATGTACCTGATGCTTTTCATATTTGTAACTTGCACGGAAGAAGTAATTTTTTGGAAGCAAATCCCATATGCATTTAGCAATATGGGGACAAAAATTGCTATCGTACCCTTCTGGATCCTTATTTTAAAATGATGAACCAACATTTATTATACATACTAAATAATAATTCCAAACGTAAATTGGTGGTACCAACAAAATAACCTCTTAGTTTTATCGATTTCCTGATAAAACTTTTTAAAACGTGTCCAAAAACTTATGTACGATAACGCAACAATTGAATCACAGTTCCAATAAATCTATCCATCCACTTGAAATCCATAGTTCTGTCTAGTTGCTGTTGGTCTCTTTAGAACGTAAAAATAAGGAACACATTCATCTAATTTCAAGGCCATTTATAATGCTGCAGTATATAAAACTAGAATGATAAATGGATGATATATGCACGAGTCAGTCACCAGAAGACATAGTCTGGGAGCTCGAAATATACAGAAGATGTATTAGATGATGCCTCTAAAGACTAAAAAGCTCTGTTCACACTACGAACGCTTTCGATGTTCATATCAGCTAACTTACCGTAGCATCATAACAATGCGTATAATATTTTGTTTCTTTGACTGATCTGATTGAAGTAGTTATGTTGTATTTAATTCACATTTTATCAAAGACACAAAACCAAAATTACCTAATAAACCATTATTTTACAAATAGTATTTTCTAGCTTTTCGCTAATATCATGTCATATGTATATATATATTTATTTGGAAGCCCCAATTTAGTCTATTATTCGTTTACCAATTTACTTACAACTACATTGTTAACGAATAATCTAAAGATTCACGAGAGAATATTTTCATCTCTCTAAGTCATATTTTTCAAGAATCTCATGTGACCTAGTTTTGGAGCTACAAATTGGAACTTCTGAATCTAGCATTGCTGCAATGTTTTCCATGATCAATAAAAAATTTAAAGCAATTATTTGTGTAGTAGAATTGATTTGTAACCCCGGCAGTCAATTTACTGACCATAAACTCCTACCATGAAGCTTAACGAGTTAAAATCGAAATTTTGTAACGTGACTATTCATTTAAAAATGACACCGATGCATTTGAACTTCAGGGGCGGTGTCGGTTTATTTACAATGAGTAGATTAGTGCATACGATTACAGCGGTTC
Organism: Plagodis pulveraria; assembly: GCA_963890685.1. Lineage (NCBI taxonomy): Eukaryota > Metazoa > Arthropoda > Insecta > Lepidoptera > Geometridae > Plagodis > Plagodis pulveraria. The sequence continues at coordinate 18,009,879 of OY982952.1, forward strand.
GTAATCATAAGCACCAACTCAATAAGCACCTCATACACTGTTAAAGTTTTGAGATCAAGGCGCAAAAATGTTAAACGTCAAGTGATTTGCACTGATGTGGTACAGGGCGCGGCGTGCGTGCTGGCTCTGTCGGAGCGCGGCGCGGAACACACTAGGGCGGGCGGCGGACACGGCAGCGGCGTTACGTCAGCGCGGGGCATGGACGGGGGGTGCGCGGTGCCGCGGGACGTGAGAGGGGCCCCGCGCTACTGCATCCTCCGGCGCCCATCTTCGCCCAGCTCCGCCGAAAAACGTGACATCTCCGCGCCGACGGCCGCCCCCCGCGCACCACGCGAACCCGCGCTTCCCCGCACTCTGCTCTTCTCTCTGAGGACCGTAACATCACTCACTCGCGGTCATTTTCTACAGAAACTCATTACCTTGATGTACAAGTAATCTGCTAGCTTTAATCAATTAAACACCTGCTTGGTCTATTTAGTTTTAAGAAGCAAGCCCTTTTCAGGATCCTCCGTATAAAATATTTTAAGTTGGTATTATTTCTACTTATTACAAGTATTTTTTACCGTATCAACATGTTTAGAAGTTGAAGAAAAATTTCGTAGACTGAATAGACAAACCCAAAACTATCAGAAATACAAAAGAGTAGTAGAGTAAGTAAAAAAAATAATAACTGCGTACTTTTATAAGTCTGTTACTTTAGTATTCAAAACTAGAAATCATTTTATTTTTTAAATTGGATGAATTCTTTAATTATTACTCGTACTTCTACTAACAACATATTTTTTTTTTTTTATGCCTGATAGGTTAGCCTTTGTCCACTATCTCACCTGATGGTAAGTGATGTGGTCGAAGATGTTGTTCAGGCTAACCTAGAATTACTGGCTCTCAAGGACAGCTGCCGGAACACACCGTTAGGTGCTTGGTGACAGATTTTCTACTTGAGGGTGGTAGCTAGCCAGGTGACATTCGCAAAATGCCCTACCACCATGCTATAACGACTGCCATCCTAAGACAACAACCGGGACCGACGGCTTAACGTACCCTCCGAAGCACGGAAACGCTCAGTAGTAATGTCACTAGCGGTCACCCATCCAACTCATGACCGCGCGCGACGTTGCTTAACTTTGCTGATCGGTTGAGAACAGCTAAGTAAATTTCGCTACGAGCGCTTAAAAAAAACGTATAAACAACTTTAATGATCCAATGACTAATGAACCTAAAATTGCTTTTGCTTTTTTATTTTTATGTTTAGGCTGGTATGGCTATGCTATATATTGTTTTACCTAAATATATATATGTTAGTCAGTGATGATGTGGTCAAAGATGATACTAGAGAACCTAGAATGGATCTCAAGAACACCTGCTGGAACAGATCATAGCTTTGATGTTTTGCGACAGAGTTTTCTCTTCATTGTGGTTAAGCTGAACTGAAGACGAGCATTCGTAAAAATGCCCTTCCGGTAACGATAAAGATGATGTACCTAAGCTTCGAACCAGTAACTGTCTGATCCGTTAACACTTTCCACCACGAAGCTGCCAATTTCAAAAACATTTTAGAATTCAGCGTGGCCACCAGTCTGAGATGAGAACATCAAGATGCTCCCGACCTTCATATATCTTACAGCAACATGGACCAAAAGTCAAAATACTTCGTTAACTAGTCATGTACCATCATATTTCTACCCTTTAAAACTGTGTACCTATATAAAAAAAAACTGTTTTATATATTATGTTTGACCCCCGTGGGGTGCCGGGTTAGAATTGCAGCCCTCCCATATCATCCCGTGGCAAATCCCCCCAATGGGGGATACCTTGTTCAACGGTGGACTTTCCGGTTGATGTGATGATGATGATGACATCGACATCTCGGTTTTGAACAATCAGGGCATTACGCAAGTTGATAACTTGTGACGTAGGCGTGTGCTGAGAGGTTTGCGTGTGTACGTGCGACGCTGCTAATAGCTAACGAACGCTGCACTCGCGCGGCTGCCGCTGCCGATCCGTCGCAACCAGGGCAGGGCGAGCCAGTGCAGTCGTTTATGTATCTGAATTCAAATTCTAGTTAATTATTTTGCAAAACATGGGTATACTATGTATTAATAAGTTGGCGTCGTCAGGACCACTCGTCCTAGTAATAAATGAAATTCTATTGTTTTTATTATCGCCGATGCCAATGGGTTAATGCTGGAATAATGAAATGGAATTAGATCACCATGATTTGGCCGGTTTGGCATGCAAAATTTAACTTTAAAATTAACGTTAATGTTAATTATAGTTATATATTTATAAATTGTGTAATATATGTTCTTACATTATCATCATATTATGTCATTATCATGTATGCAATTTAATATATATGATAATGACATAGCCAGTCAATTATTGATTCCATAGAATAATTAATATCATTTTCATGATGAACCGTTTTGTTGTCCGTAAATATGCCTGTGCTCTCGTCGGCAAACATGACCATCGGGTGGTTAATGGCATCCTAATATGCTGCCTTGGGGCGCTCCGTATTTTACCTTTCTGTAATTTGACAAGTATTTGTTTTCTGTTTTAGTATTTAGTACTCTTGTATACTGCCGTATATTTTTAAGGTACGATGAGATTAACTTGTTTGCATTTCCTCTTATGCGATTAAATTCCAGCTTTTTGTATTAAAATGTCATTGACTCTCCGATCAAAAGCCTTGTTCATGTCCATAAAGAGTGCCGTAACTCTTATTATGCTATGAAAGCATCAGTATATTTTTTAAATTATATTAGCTCAGTATATTTTTTAAATATTATTTCAATTTTATAAGGAGGTCAAGTCTGTTAGAAATGGATACCAGCCTGTGAATTATTTTTTAGAGGACGAAGATGGGAACCTTGTGACAGCAACGACCCAAGTCAAAGATATGTGGTGAGACTATTTCCGGTCTCTACTTAATTGTCCACGACCATTCGGCTCAGAGAATCCAGGAACTGCGGCCACCAAATGAAGAAGCTGATGCGCCACCGACACTCGAGGAAGTCAGGAGAGCTATATTGAGCCTTAAAAACAACAAGTCATCAGGAATTGATAACATCCCTGCAGAACTGTGGAAGTATGGTGGAGAAGCAGCTCAATCCATGATATACAAACTAATTGCTAAGATTTGGAACGAAGAAAAAGCACCATCTCAGTGGAACATAGGAGTCATACGCCCAATTCACAAAAAGGGGCCTAGAAAGAAGTGCAGTAATTATAGAGGGATAGCTCTGTTACCAACTGCATACAAAGTGATGTCTTACGTGTTGCTTAGAAGATTGGAACCATACGCTGAGACTCTAATAGGTGATTACCAGTGCGGGTTTCCGCACAACCGTAGCACCATTGACCAGATCTTCCTACTACGACAATTAATGGAAAAAAGTGGGTGTATCCGCAGGGTATCCATGCATTGTTTGTCGACTTTGCAAAGGCATATGACAGTATAGATCGAAAGGCGCTCTACACTATCTTGAGAAATTTTAATATACCATCAAAGCTGATTAGGATGATAGAGGTGGCTACAGGCGAGAGTAGAGTCCCAGTGAGAGTTGGCGCAGATTTGACTGAGGAGTTCGGCATTCTTAGTGGGATAAAACAGGGTGATGCTTTGTCACCCATGCTGTTTAATTGAGTGCTCGATCACGTTATATGAAATGTCTTGCTTTTAGATGGCGGAGTAAATCTGAATAGACAGCATCAGGTGATAGAGTGCGCAGAAGACTTGGCTCTACTGGGCGAATGTACAAAACACTTGATGGAAGCGGTCGAGGTCCTGGAAGCGGAAGCAGAGAAGGTAGGCCTGAGAATCAATCGAGATAAGACGGAGTACCTTACCGTACCAACGCCGAGATTGAAGAACTAGTGGCTGAGCCCAACATCATAGGCGAATTGAAAGCACACCGACTTCGCTGGCTCGGCCACGTGGAAAGAATGGGAGAGGTTCGCTCCATAAAAGGATCGCTTACTTGGGACATCTAAAAGGCCGACGGCCGGTCGGGCGCCCCAAGTACCGCTGGAAGGACCAGGTTGAGGAGGACCTGCAAAAACTGCAAATAATCCAGTGGCAAGAAAAAGGACAAGACCGTAAAGAATGGCGTCTTTTGGTATCGGAGGCCAGGATCCAGCTTGGGTCGATGCGTCATCTTAGTAAGTATATTTTTTCAAGAAAATTAAAAATAAAATTTAATATTGTTAGGTTTGCAATAACACCTGCTTTGCGGATTAATTTCAAGGGATGGATGGACGCGGGTTCGAATCCCGCACATGACTTAAATTTTTCCTATCGTATATTTGTGATTTTGTAATTAAAAAAATAATTTTCTGTAGATTTTCCTTTTCAAAAACCAGCTTGTTGAGGAACAAAATATCATTACTTTCAAAGTAATAGTTAAAACGCTTATAAATTTGTTTTTTCGAAGACTTTGGAAAATACCGGTGTTAAAGCAATCGGTATATATGAACGTATATCCTCTTTATAATTTTTCTGTTTATAATAAACAGAGGTTTTATAACGGAACTCTTAAATTTTTCCGGAAAGTCGCCGTTTTCAAAGGTTTTATTAATTATGTGGGTAAGCACAGGCGATATAAGTATGGCGATTACTTTCACTATTTTAGTAGAGATACCGTCATATCCGGTGCTATTTAAGTTTTAAAGAGATTGGATTACTCTTTCTATTTCAAATTCATTTACAGGTTCTAGGAAACAGGACTTGCATTGACTATGCTTTAGTATTTTCTTCATATAACTATTTATCACTGCGCTGCCTTCAATTGCATCGATTAAAAAGTTATTAAAGCACTGAGCGATTTGTTTTGGATCCGATATCATTGTTCCGTTTAGTATAATTTGTGTAATTTCATCCTAAACATTGTTTTGTTTAAATTTGTTAATGATATCCCACACAGCTTTTAATTTGTTACTAAATTATGTTAGTATAATAGTTGTTTTGGGATTTTTGTGTTTGTTTTATTATTAGTTTTAACCTCGCGGAATAATTTTTATAGATGTTTTTATTTACTTCGTTTGAATTGAGTCTATATTTCCATAGTAGGGTTCGTTTACGCTTTGTACATATTTTAATGCCTTTACTTAGCCATTTAGGACTTGTCGTAAAAGGTATTTAAATTTGTATGATAGGGTAACACAGCTTGTAAAATATTAAGAATAAATCAATTAAATGGTTGTAAGCTAAATCCGTTTCATCCATTTTTTAGTTATCGTTGTTATGCTTGTTAAACTTTAATCCGACATCCAATGATACACCCAAATCACGGATTTCTTCAACGCGCTCCAGGGAAACATCTGATATGCATTAGTCGTACCTGATGGGGCTCTGTGATCGTGTGAAAGAATTTATTTTACACTTGGACCTATTAAGCTCCAGGTGATTACGCTCTCCCCACACGACCACATTGTCAATGGATCGCACCTCGCAGTCACTAACGCTGTTTGTTGATAATCTGTCTAAAATCCTATGCGGGCTTTGCGGCCTCAAAATTATCTTTATCTACCACCACATTGTGAGATGTTATGCGAGGTCCACGCTCTTGTATAGATGCGAATCATGGGTTTTGCTCAAAGAAATCTGTGACCTCACAGGTCAAGCGTTAGAAGGAAGTCCCAGAGTTCGTTGGGACTAGTAGTAGCTTTTGGTCTGGGAATCCCTGTTCTTAGCGTATCCCAAAGGATGATCTATTTGATAACCTTCGATCAGTGTCTCAGCAGCCGAGCTTCTTATTTACAAGCTGTAAACGGTTATGTGTAGGGAACCAAAGGGACAACACCATGAAAAAAAAGGTTGCCGTTAACTCGCTCCCTAATTCTAAAAGGCTATATGACATCAAGCGATGGACTTGACTAGGCTAGTGAGAATTTGCCTACTAACCTCTATTGAACTGGACTGATTGTCCAGGCAGCGATCTATTTGACTGTTTATTGCGACTTTCTTTTCTAGGCGGTGGCGGGTAAGTTAAAAGTAGGTAAGACCACGTTATAACGCACGACCTTGATGACCGCATCACAGCATTACGTTGGTAGCTTTAGCGTCATCCGAAAGCCTGAGCCACAGTGCAAGTGTCCGTAAGGGCAAAAATCAAAAAGTTTCGATCTCACCAAAAAATCTCAGCAACTACTCCAGCCGATCCGTACCACAGTGGTGCCCTTGAGCCTGTCTTAACTCCTCTATTTGTAGCGTAAAATGCCTTCTCAGGCGAAGCACCGTCAGTACTCACCCCCCAGGACTTATGACATTTGAGATTAGACCCTTTTCAAAAGCCCGGTGAACTGAGGAGTTGTATTGCCGTAGCAGCAAAAAGCATTTAAATGCATTCTAATCAAGTATCTAATCAAGCAAATTGGCAATAACATAATCAAGTGGGTAACTTGAAAAGTATTGGATAGATAATATTTAAACAGGACCATCTTGGAAGTATACTGTATCCTACAATAAAAGAACCCTTAGGATTTGGATGATCCCATAATTATTTATGTATCCAAATCATCAAATTAACAACCTTGTTCCTTTCCTTGGAATTTGGTTAAAAAGTAAAAACTAAACGTTTTCTGGGGATCAACATTCAGAACTCAAATATTCCACATTATAATACATTATGACAGGTAACCCGTTGTAATCCCTCTCACACTATATGCCTTCTATAAATATTATATGTCTGTCCGTCCAACTCTATGTCACAGATATTTTATGTAGAAACTATAAACTGAAGCTACTGGTTGAAAATGGCACATAATGTGGCAAAAAGATTGCCGATATATGTGATTAAAATTTGCCTTGATTATCAAGTTAAAGATAGTTGTAAGTCATTTCAAAATAAATTAAAGATTTTTCAACAATCCTTTATAAAATATTCAACTGTAAATTACCCAATTGCATACCTAGCGTTTTTGAAAGATACTTAACTAACATTTTTAATTAACAGCATACAAGGCAACTAGGCAAAAAAAATCAACTACACTTAGTTTTATAATTTATTTCGTCTCATAAAAAAACATATTTAAACTCTAAGAAAATTCTTAAGAAAATTCGACATTCAGGAAAGGTAGAATGAAAATATAATAGCTAAAATTTGTAAAAGTTAATTAACTTATTGATAAACTCTATGTAACGAAATTAAATTATGAGGTAGATGTTTCCAAATAGTCTTTCTTCATAATCTTACGTTATAATCACCTACTCAACTAACTGCTATATACTTAAATGGAAAATTAGATACCCGTAACACAAAACCTATGTGCAAGAACAACGACAGAAATAATATGTGATGAGATGGACTAACTTTTTTTTTATAAGTAATAAGTATCATAAGAATTTCTGCGTTAATTATGAACAAAGTTTGTACTCATATCGATGACATTTATGTGTGATTTTTACTTTTATTATTATACTTATTTGTGTATTTCAATGTATCATCGTAATTATTATAAAATGTAATTGGGTTTAACAAACATAATGGTAGACTCGTCTCGACATAAAAAAAAATTGATTTACACATTGCACTTTCATATAAAAGAAGAAAAAAAACAGAAACATGAATCTGTGTATATCCGTGTGCTATGTTCAGGATAATAATGTTTAATTTCATGTTGAATTGTCATTTATGTAGTTAAAGTACAGGAAAATACTGCTATACTTCTGATTGTTAGATAACTTTTTATTTAATGTAACAACCATAACATAACAACATGTGTAGAAATATCATGAAAAATATTGCAAACGGTATAAAAAAAGCCTGTATATATATAACATAGTTATATATCTACCAGCCCGATGATTGTATGACAGTGAGGAACTCTTAAAAAAAGTGAATGAGACTTGCAGTTTAGGTCTGGCAGCTGTCTCACTTCCCCCACTGTTTTATAAATAAATGGTTCCACTACTTTACTTCCCAGACAAACAATGGGTGGATGTAAGCAGGTAAAAAGGTAATGTTCATTGTCTTAAATTTACAGTCAGGCTCAATATATGTATTTTATTATTACTACAAAACATGTAACCTTTATCCATCACATCACATAGACCTTTAAATTTGTGTGGCAGTTTTGATGTAATCGTAATTTTTCTGCTTGTTACAAATGAAAACATTAGTTCAATTCTGGCGTCACTGACTTAATTATAATAAATATTTACCTTTTTGTGTAATTCTACGGCTACTAAAATATTTTTGGCATACAGCCGCACCTATCCTTACTACAAAGACCCGTACTCTATCTTTTAAACATTTTAAAACTTATCTAAATATGTTTTTATACAGGTAACCTGTATGAAAGCATACGTTATATCAGTGCTAAAAGTGCTGCAGAGAAATTTATTTATATAACTACACAACAAGGTAAACTTCAAAATGGCCTAATATCGTAGGTATTCTAATGTTTTAACAATATTTGAGGTAGATTTAAAACTAACAACTATATCTTAAATTATTATAAATTCTAGAACTCTACAATACATATATTATTATGTCGAATAAAAAATTACTATGTTCGTTATATAATTTTATCGAATGATTATGATTTTAAAATAACAGGATAGTATTTTGTTACGCAAAGATATTAGTTTATATTATAAAATTGGTTTGGTGATATCAATTATTAACCATGCTCACAGCTTAGTGATTACTTTATAATTCATTATGTTTGATATGATTTACAGTTATGATGCAAGGGTTTTAAATAGGTTATAAATACATTAAAACAGGTAATATAATTATTTTCATAAACGAACTAACTTATAATGAAACAACAAGTAAGAAAAAATAATTTTAACATTGTATACTAGTTGATTGAACAAAAATGTTGTATCAAAATTTAACCAATAAATTGACGTTTTTGACAAAGAAGTCGGTTTACATAATAAAATAAATTTAAAATGTCTCAGACCGTAAAACCTATCATTTTATTGTGCATTTTACAGTTCATCTATGCTTTAACACCAGATATTATGTAGCAATCATACATTGTCCTTAGCAATCATTAAGTTTAGGTACTATTAGTAGTGTGGGATTACAAATACTACAAGTTCAAATAAAGTATATGTAAAAGCTTTTGGCAGAATGACGTGACAAATATTTTATTAAATGTCTTTGAAATTTTATATTTTTTAAAATATTTTATTGAAAAATAACTGTCAAAGCTGGACTTTAAATTTGGAACTTTCTACAACTTTTTTTCGTTAAGGTAGCAGTTCTAATATTATCTTTAATAATTGAATTTACTTAAGAGTCTTTAATTTTATTTTAAGAAATGTGATTACATTTCTGATGTTGAACTACTATGCTCTAACCTATCTTCATATTGTATAGGTAACAATATATTATTATTTTTAATTTGTGGGTTAAACATGACAAAGATTATAATAAAATAAACTCATCGATTGCGTAATATTATAAATTAAAAAAATTGCAACGAAAAAAAATATTGTTTTACTTTGGCACATTTTACCTCCAGCTTTGAAAATACTGTTTCACTAATATACTCTATTTAAATTACACGATTTCAAACAATACATGATAGTTTCACTTTTGAAAAACTTATATATTTTTTCATTAACTTTTTGTTTATATGTTTCTTCATCGATTTTATCATAGCCAATAATAGGATATATATCTAAACTTAATTACGACTACACGTTAGCAGTAACATAAAGTTTGTCATAAAGAATATAGCAACAAAATTAATATAAACACACACAACTTTGGATAAATACCAATTATATAAGTAAAATAATATTACGATATTGACACTCGAACACATAAAATTTGTACTTATCGTTACGATTTCAAACTTAGGTAGATATAAACTAAAGTTAATTTTTTATCCTTAAATTATCTATAAATTGTATAGTTTGTACTAAAACGATGGATTTGTACTGTTCAGTCTTGCTTATTCCTATAGTTCGGTACTGTTACGTAGAGGTAGATTTGTTTCTTCTTATACTCGTAGTACTGTATTCAATGCCTCGGTTTACATTATCATGTACTTACAACTTAAAGATATTTCATTAAACTTGGATTTGTTCGTAAGCTTTCGGAATCCATAAAAATAATTAACTTAAGCATAGTGAATAAATGCAAATATTCAACGAATATATGATATTAAAATTGTTAATACAATTTTTCATTAAAAAAGTGATTGATGTTTTGCGTTTGTTAGTCTGAATTACGACTGCGGCGGGCTGCCTTGCTGACTGTCTTGAGAACTGCTTGAGCTCTTTGATAGCGGGTCGTCCTTCTTCTTTTCAACCTTAAAATTGAGGAAAAATAATTATGAAATGGAAACATAAGCTAAATTAAATAAGCTTAGACTTATATAAGACTTAGGGGCCTTCAAGAAGAAAGCATATTCCCTCCTCAAAGGCCGGCAACGCATCATCGAGACCTCTGGTGTTGCGAATGTTCGTGGGCGACGGTAATCACTTACCACCAGGTGAGCCGCCTGATTGTTTGCCCTCCTAACCCATAAAAAAAGGTAAGCTAAAGTGGTACTAATACTGTATTAAGTACCAAAGAAGTGAAGTTTTTTTTTAACTAAATTCTCCTGGTGTTCCTTTATGTATATAATATTGTATATTAACCGGAAATAAACTCACGTTACCGATCGAATACATCAACCCGGATACTTACTCAGTGCCGGATGCGAGCTCGCGGACGTTGCTGCGAACTCACTCTGATAGTGAGCTTCAACGAAACCTGGGTCAGAATATTCGAACCCTAACGTGAGTGGTTAATTTATTACATTTAATAATGAATTAGCACCATGTATACTCATAACACACATTTATATATAGAACAAATAATTTCTATGAATCTAGATTCTGATACAAAAATAGTACAAGATACTATTTTATTTAAATTGATTCCGTTTTGTTAATTACTTAATATTAAATCATATTAGTATCTTCGTCTTCTTAGTAATGGTATAAATAATGTAACATTACTAGGAATATTCTTCATTTTATGTAAGGCGTTTATTATAAAGTAAGAATGAGATACAAATTCTTTGGAACCGAAAAAAGTTAATACTGTCTGCTAAAGCTGTAATTTTGAATACATTTCAACAAGGAAATAATTTTAATAGATTTTTTTTTTTTTATTGAAGTATTTTGTATAGTCTGTTTTAGCGTATTGTTGAAATGGAAAAAAACAATTGCGCGCAGTTATTAAGTACCTATCTCTGCTTGAATAAATTTACCACGGAACGAGTTAATCAAAGCTAAAAAAAGTTAAGGCCCGCCGTATTCTGCAGTTGCACGCTGGTGCGCCGAATTTAAGCTTGGAAGAACATCTGCCAAACGGCTAAGGCCGCCCTACAACGGTAGTGACCAAATGTGCAAAACTGACGAAAACATTGTTTTAGTAGATCATCGTGTCACGGTACCTTTTATAGCTGGAGTAGATTTCGTATGCAATTTATAATAATGCTTGGAGATGAACAAACAATCCACGCGCGGGGTCTCCAGAATGCTTCCCGATGTACAATAACAAAGCAGGCTGATCATTTTCGAGCTTCTTTGGAAATATATCTCTGCTGTGACTATAAGATCCTGATCGTTTTGGTCTCGAGCCATGGTGCAACATGTCTTGACCATTACGATCTAAAACAAAACTACAAGCTATGACTTGGAAAAGACCATCGTCTCCAACCCCTAAAAAAGTGTAATGTAAGTGTTCCTCCGTAAAAATCTCTCTTTTCTGGAATAGCAGAGCTACTGTTACGGGCTCTTTGTTTCCCAAAACAAAAATGTTGTAATGGAATTCGCGAGAAACGGCGATGTAAACCAACAAAAATCACAGATCCGCCGTTGCTATGGCTGCAATTCAAAATGATGGCTTCGAAATACTTGAACATCCTTCACATTCACCTTACCTTGAGCCTAGTTATTACTATCAATTTCCAAGCTTGAAAGAATCTCTGAGAGAACAGATACGAAAATTATGGAGGATGAAAAGTTTCTTTAGGAGTTTAAGCTGAGAATAAACACCTATGCTAATAGGCAAATATGTCGAAAAATATAATAACGTCTAATAAAGTTAACGCCAACATACTAAGGGCCTGTTTCAGTATGTTCGAATAAGTTCCGGGTATACTACCCAGAACATAAAATAACTGAATGATAAAAATGACAGTTAACATGCAGCGCGTTTCAAGCTTTAACCGATGAATAGGCTAAATCGATGACTGAAACGCCAAGATAGTGTTTTATTTACTAAATATGTTCTGGGTAGTATAACCGGACCTTACTTGAACATTCTGAAACATGCCCTTTCTCTCCCTATTCATTGAACACCCCTCGTAGAGAACCTGGTAATGTATAAGTAATTATTTTATTATATGAAATCTAGTGTAGGTGTTGTTAGAAATTCTACTCGTACCTTAATAGGGCAATCGGCAATGAGGTGATCCTCGCTCTTGCAGTTGTGACATCTCTTTGGTTGCGGCCCGATGCCGCATTTGGCCGCTATGTGGTTGGCAAACTCGCCACAATTGTAGCAGCTGAAAATACACATACATACAAAATACATATAGAAAATTATCATTCACTTTGATGACAACCTCGTGGGGTCGGAATTACACCTCCCCATCACATTCCGTGGGTGTCGCCTTCTATAGGACTACCATCTTACACTGCGATCCCCAATGCGCCTGCCAAGCGTGGAGATTATGGCAAATACCCACATGATACGGGAGGCTGTAGTGGACAGCTAAGAACGATCCGGCTGATTCAGTATTGAAAACAACAACAGATGAAAATGTTTGTAATAAGGTTAAAATTGAACTTTTATTTCTTAAGAATTCATAAATTCGAAACACAATACTGGTTTTTACTCATTTTGAGGCTTATTTCGAATTTATTTTTTACACGAGAGTTAAATTTATTATTATTGATTAATACGCAAACTAAATCAAGCAAACCTAGTTCTACGCCCTCCCCCCATGTATAGCACCTCGTAAATCACGTAAAATGAAAATGAAATGTTCTACAAACAATAATGGTGGCACATTGCTAATGCTTGTCTACTTAAAATCCTACTGCATTATTTGAAAATGTGACCTAAAGGATGTGATATACCACTAAAACCTTCGAAGTTGTAATGGCTCAGTGGCATCGGTTATGGAATGCCGCGCAGGCGGGCCATGGTTTGAATCCCGCCGTGGGCTTGAGCTTCACCGCATGGTGGAAGGGCATTTCGCGAATGCCCGCCTGGCTGGTGACCACCCTAGAGTAGAAAATCTGTCGCCAAGCACCGAAAGATTACAGTGTGTTCTGACAGCTGTCCTTGAGAGCCAGTAATTCCAGGTGAAGCCTGTCAACACCTTCGAACACATCATCACTTACCATCAGGTGAGATTGTGGTCAAAGACTTAACTATTAGCAATAAAAAAAAACCTAAAACTTTGACGAAAGAACAGTCGAATATAATTCTGGAGGGCTCAGTTGCCGACACATCGTTTCAATTAACATCCAAAGTTAGCATTCTTATCGAAGTGCAAGGTGTCTGTTTCAAAGTAAATTAACTAAAAAGCGTTTAAACGAGTTGATAATAGTTTTGGGTGGCAGTAAAGTTCCTGTAATTTTATTTTCCCTGATTAGATAGCGCGATAACCCCCGTTGAATGCGGTGACTCTAGCGCACAGCGTTCATATTTTGTTCTATTTAATGTGTGGCACTGCACATTACACTGATAAGTGTTTTTGTGTCATGCGAGCTTTTATATCTTACAATAAAAACAAGTAAATGTTAGTTTAAACAGAAGTCAAATAAATATATTGATGGAATTCTAATGAAGTAAATACTAAATTGGGATGAATGCTATGGTGAAATATCTAATGTAAAAATAACTGTTGATTGTTCAAATACACTGTAGTGTTTTTATAGTACGTTCATGTGTATGGAACGGAAATTCGATTAAAATACTTATTATTTGAATCTGACAATATATCCCTATACTCTTTTAAACAGTGGTATATTTTCTGATAATTCAGTCATATTAGTAAAATAAAATTGACCAGTGAGTGCTGATAATCTTATGATAATCAAGGTTCTTGGATAGAAGTTAAGAAGATTAGATAAGATATTTTTATAAATACAGCTTCCGGATCAGACCTTTAAGAGCGCAGTGAATGATTTTCTACTTGAAAGTGGTAACTAGTCAGGCATGCATTTGTTATTTGCCCTGCCTGACTGCCGTCCTAAGACTACAACCAGGAACGACGTCGTCCTCTCGGAGGCATCAGGCAGGTGTTCAGTAATATTGCCACTAGCGGTCACCCATCCAAGTAATGACCGCAGTGGACACTGTTTAACTTAGTTGCTCGGTTAACAAAGACTATGCAAGCTACGATACAACCGCTTCAAAAAAGGTGAAATAAAGGGAGATGACTATAGAAGGATGATCGCGTACTAATGGTGAAATAGTTTAAAATATATATAATACAAGAAGATACATGAAATATCCTTGTCATAGTGTAACATCCTTGTTACATAGAGAGAATTTTTGTCTCTCTAGCTTAACAATGTACTATTTCTAAGATTGAATATACGTCGTATTTACTGTAAATTGAGCTTTTAGCATTATTTACCAGTCATTTTTGTTTATTTAGATAAAATTAAGAAAAATAAGACATAACATAGAAATAGATAGAGGCTAATGTATATATTTGAACAATAATCTTCTTCGTGTCGACGACTCACATTTAGATAGATGACTCCCAGTACTGGGCTGTAGCACCCCAAGGGTAGAGGCTTCATCTAAATCGGCTGATAGTAAATTCCCGGAAGGTGGGCAGCAGCTCATTCTGAGGAACTGATATCTTAAACTGCGATCCCATAAACCCCACGCTTTACTGGGGTAAACGCCTGTGAAGTGTGGGATTATGTCAAATGCCCCTAAATGGGGGAGGCTGTGTTCAGTAGTGGACAATCCGGCCGATAAAGTAAGAAATGACAATTACGATTATTAAAGTGGAAATAAAGACAAATGTCGGGGCCAGGTTTTAGATTAGCAAAAACAAATAAAAAGCTCTTGGTAAGCAATTGTGTGCATTTTTATGACAAGTTCCTAAAGATATTATAGTCCTCACAAAGGAAAAAATATGTAGCACGCACAAAAAATATATTCAGAAGTTTCCCAGCAGTTAGGTCTAAACATAAAAATGGACAAGACGAAAATCATGACTAATGTCCATGTGCCACCCGTATCAGTTCTTGGAAATGATACACTCGAAGTTGTTGACTATTATTATTATGTTTAACTAAGACTGACTGTCCAGTTAGATTGGTTCAAATTCGACAAAAAGGTCGCCCGAACTTTCTTTGCGCGATAATATGCGGAACGAAGATATTCGCCGAAGAAACAAAGTCACTGACATAGTTTTCAAAATTGGCAAGTTGAAGTGGCAATGGGCAGGCTACATTGCTCGATGAACCGATGACCGATGGGGAAGAATGGTTCTCGAGTGAGTTACACTGGAAGACATTACTCCGCAATACGGAGAGTTGGTAGGCCCCCCACTAGGTAGACTGACGACGTCGTAAAAGTTGCGGGTAGCCAATGGTTACAAGCCGTTCATTGTGGGGTTTATGGGAGAGGCTTTGTTCAACAGTGGACGTCTTCTGGCTGATAATGATGATGAAAGGTTTCAAAAAGCCTCGCCGTCTTCTGTAGTTTTGCCTGGTTGGAAGTACCTAGAGTGTGCTAGCCCAGTTTAGTCTCCACACCATATAGTACACTCCAGAAACATAAACAGCTTGTTCAGGAAAAGTGTTAATGAAAGCTTTGTTATCGTCAGCGTGTAGGATGCGCTTATTTTAATTATAGAAAACGCGCAGGAGCGCGTTCATTTATATAAAATGTACTTTTTATAGTAGATTTACCCAACTGTTATCCCAAATATACTTCAATTACATGTGTTTTACATACACAGCGCTCAGAGCTAAAGTAACTAATCTCTTTGCACTGTAAATGTATAAAACTTAGATTAACACAATTGTAAGAATGACTTGTCCATATAATGAATCGCTAAAATAATATTCTGAATTAAACATATTTGATCAAAATTATAGTAGGTATATGAAGACAATAAAATAACTCCTCCATCTCATACCCAATGGTTTAGATATACTAGTTGTGTTGTATCTAAATAATCCATTCACTTGATGATATTAGATTTAAAATAAATATATTGCAATGACGAAGTCCTCACTTCTTCAGACCCTAGGTGGTGAAATGAATATATAAGCATTCTCATTTGCACGATACCATTCTCATTTCTGTCAAGATGGCTGATTTTATTCGAACTGTCAGTGAACCAATACACAAATTACCAAGCTAGAATCTTGACGTTCCTGAACGTAACTTGCTTGATGAGTTGATGAACGGAGGTCAAGTAGAATCCAATGTGCATGCTGTTCTGACTCTCTGTCATGTTTGTTCTAACGGACTAAAATGGTGGCAAAAAATTGGGCCACCTCAGTCTAAATGATCAAGATATTTGTGACAACACAAATAGCGTGATAATCTCCCCCTTCTTTCTTTTAGGATATGAGGTAAAAAAGTTCATCTCTAGTATGCATAATTTTAAACTATTAAGGTAGAAAGAACTCTTTGTGTGAGTTCATCCGGGGAAGTATTACCAACATACTTATTCTTACCGCCAAGCAATAATTTTCCCATTACTGTATTCCCATTTAAAATTACAGGCACATGAGATTTAAACTTTATGTCTCGGGATGCGCAGTACATTGCGTTACTTGTGACAAACAGCATCTGTTATAAACAATAAAAAATATAATTGACTGATTACGAAAAGTCAACCCTGAAGGTTTTGGTATCACTGCATATTCTACTTATTAATACAGTTGACCATCGTAAAGCAGTTTTTTTAATAAATATTTAAACAAACTATGAGAACAAAAAGATTTCAGATGATAAAACTTAGTAGATCTGCCATGGATCAGGAAGTCCGATTTAAAAATCAAATATTACAAAATAATATGTTATTTACCAGTTTTACCTTCAAGTTGTAAAGAGTGCTGATGTTTAATTTTAAAATGAAGTAGCTAGTGAAATAGCTTGGAAATTATTGAAAGCTCAATTCAGAACAAATACGACGTATACTGGCTCAATCGAGTTGCGTGTAGTCAAGTACTATTGTGTTCTCTAAAAGCCCAACCTTTAAAGGTATGCATGTTGAAAAGCAGTGGAGGTCTGTTAGTGTTCCATCCTAATAATTATGAACTAACTAATCATTCGCTACATAGTAATACCTCGGCATGTTAAACATTGTTCAGCAACCCCTCTGAATCAATTAAGCTCAAGAACTTATAAAATATGACGTGAACCTATCCTGTTCTTAAGAAATCGTGGCTTCGGTCTGTATATAATATTTAAAAATTAAGTAGCATGAATAACTTTAAATTTACCGTATCTTTCTGAATCTTTTCTTGGACAGCGGACGTCGATGCGACCCTTGGCAGTCCACAGATGATGGACCTGAAACCCGTGTCGCCTCTAGACCCTTGTCTGACTCTTTGCACTCGAACTCAACGTCTTCTTCATCACCGAGTGATCTGAACCCTGGCATTTGAATCACGCTCTGAAAATTTAAAATTAAATATTTACTTTTATTTAAAAATGTCTGTTATGGCTTACCAAAAGCTTTAACTTTGAACTTTTTTCAATTCAAAGTTATTTTTGATGTATTTCATGAATGTTTACTTTGATGGCATATTTATATATTATGAAAAAGTATAGTTACGAGTACATATAATATTAAACGAGTCTATAAATCTACGTTGTTAGATTATAATTTTAGTAGTTGCAAAACTTAAAGTTACAATTTGATTTATTTAGTACTTTCCTTACATGTTATTGATTATGTTATGGATTTGGGTTTTTATGAGATAAAGCCATTATTGAATTAAAATAAATTTTAAAGTTCATTTTCACTTCTATATAAAACAGTAGTAAAATACAGTGTTTGAATTAGGTAAACATTAAAATTGTATAATTATTAAATATTGTATAATTTTGATACATAGTGAGAGGCGTTAAGCTCCATATTACAGTTTTATCTTTTATTACGAAGCGTAACCACGAATGGGAAACTGAAAAAAAAAGAATCTTGACCTTGATATCTACCTAAATATAAGCTTATCTACAACTATTTGCATACTAATAATCGTATTCCTTAGGTATATCACATCAATACATAGTTATTAATTTATATGTACCCATTTATTTCGTTAAAATTATACATGTACAATATTAAAAGTAAGTGAAGAATTGCATTTTAAAAAAATTTTCAATTCATATAGTGATCTTTATTTAAAAAAAAACACTATGTTTAATAACGATAAGTCTGATAGAGTACAAATTATTTTATAATAAGATGTTAGTTGAGCTTTAGTTTATTTGTCATTTCAAAATTAAATCTAAACGATAATAGATATTATATCGGTAGGTATAGAGGTGACTGGTGTCGAAACCAAAATTAAAAATGTGGTACATACCGAAATAATATTCATTTACTCTAAATTTTGTATATCTCAAGTTGTTATTATTATCCATTCCATTCCCTTCGTTGGAAGTGGTATAAATTTGGTTATCGTTTGTGAGAAAAAAAATCAACGTTATCGGCATCCAGTAACATAGTCTTGACCTAATATAAGTTTTACCGCTAGCGTGGCTGCAGTGAACGAAGTACAAGTTTGGTGGCGCAAATGTATAGAAAAAACATCCGGCCTTGATAAGCCAAACAAACAAATAAGCGCACTATCGGGTCAACCGCTAGATACGCCACATTATTCTGTCAATGGATATATTTTTCTACTTCAACTATGATAGATCCGTCTATAAGTTTGATTTAAATTTTACAACAATTATTAACGGTTTTCTGGAACTGAGAATGTGCATTTATGTGGTTCTTTTGTACAAGATGAATTGAATTGATAAATATTGATTAATAATTTTACTCTAGATTTATTTTAAGTGTGGAAATGATTACTGTTTTTTTTTAATCACCTTTATTACTATAAAAACATCCATTTTCATACAAAGACACTCAAAACTTGCATGGTGGCAGGGTATTTTGCGAATGCTCGCCTTGCTAGCGGCCCTGAAGTAGAAAATCTGTCACCAAGCACCTAACAGTGTGTTCTAGCAGCACTCCTTGAGAGCCAGTAAAATAACAGGCCAGGAGGAGTCTCCTGGTCCTGAGTCCACATACAGTTGCTGAGTAGCAACTGTATGTCACAGGTTGACGCAGTACAGTTCGTCACTTGTGACGAAAAGCATCTGTTATAGGCAGAGTGAGTACCGCTTAACATCAGATGGGCCTCGTGCTTGTTCCATCACAATCACATAAACTTGGACTAGTACTACTTGGACAAACACGTGGGAATAAAAATATTTCGAAATTAAAAATTATCCATTTAAATTATGTAATGTAATCCGCATAGCAGGCGATATTGCAAACATAAATATATTAAAATTATCAATATAAAATTACCAAGTAATATTTGCAGTTGGTATTTTATTTTAATCAATTAACTTTTTTTGAGTTATAGCAAATTCTACTTTAAATTAACTTTTTACGTACAGGCTTTAACTATATCATACAATTCAAGACACTGTTTAATACAAAATAAGAATTTTAATGAATTCTTGAAATATTTGAAATAAATTAAATTCTAAAATCATTTAAAGTCTTCATCATATATACAACTACTTCTGAAAACAGAAGTGCGATTGAATAGAAGAAAGAAGAGCGATGCATCGCATGGCTACAGTAACTGCGGTGACTGCAGCCATCGCAGTTACTGCAGCCATCGCAGTTACCGCAGCCATCGCAGTTACTGCAGCCGTCGCAGTTTCTAGTAGTCATCGCAATAAGCGGTGACTACAAGGCTCAGTCTTGTAGAGCGTGTCCAGGCCCAAAGGACAGATTGTGTCGTGGGTGCAAATCCAACCCGCTGTACTACATTTTCTTTGAGTTAATATATGCCTGAGCAAGGTGTAGTGCTTTACATTTTAAAAAGCCTTTATCATCTTTTCAAGACCCTTACTCACAGAGCGGGTATGAAAACAAAGTTGTATATACATAAACTGCATTCTGTTCCCTCGTGACTTTCCCCTTTTATAATTAATTATATCCTATTCACTCAGGATCTACTTAGAGACCATAATAAATGATCACCACTGTAACTCAACAAAGAAGTGAGACAAGACCTAAATACCGATAAAAGTACTCCCTGCTTTTATGCCTCTCATAAAAATCTAACTACTATACTTTTATATTCTAAGCCTTAAAATAATTAAAGAATTGCATGCTTCTAACTTCAACTTTTATTTTAAAAACTCATATGTACCTAAGTAGATATTTCAAGAAGTAATTGACTGAATTCATTCAGTCATTCAGTGAAAAAATTAAACTGTGTAAAAATTTAACTCTACCAAAAATTAATTGTCCCTATATATTTTTGTTAATTTAATCTTTGTATAGTTACACTATACAAACTAAGCATATAATATAATTATAGAACTGAGGTATGATGTTATCTGTAGTGACATATTTACTAATTTAAACGTTTAAAAATGTAGTATACCAAAACATACCAATTTCAAAACTTGTTTTATAAACATATTTTAAACAATTCATTGTGGTGCATAATATGAGTATATTATCTACGAGTCCTTATTATGCCAAAAGCTGCTTGAAAAATAATAAGATAGGAAGTGTAGTCACCTGGTGCACGAAAACGTCTTGGCCGCCGTCGTCAGGGGTAATGAACCCCCATCCCTTCGCCACGTTGAACCACTTACACCGGCCGCGTCGCGTCACCCCCGTGACTGCTGCGCCCGCGCCCGCGCCTGCGCCGGCGCCGCTCGCGCTGCCCGCACCTGCAAACAATTCGTAACCGTTGCTCTGTTACAGGATTTACGTTAGTACTTACTTAT
This sequence comes from Plagodis pulveraria, assembly GCA_963890685.1. Taxonomy (NCBI): domain Eukaryota; kingdom Metazoa; phylum Arthropoda; class Insecta; order Lepidoptera; family Geometridae; genus Plagodis; species Plagodis pulveraria. The sequence goes on from OY982952.1 coordinate 18,030,869, forward strand.
GAGAATATATACGTTGAATACTCAATACTCAATTATTTATTGCAACATATGTAGCTACATGTAGGTCATATTTAACATGTTTGTTTGTGTTATACATATGACCCTATAAGGATATGGCAATGGTCGGAACAACACAACATACAACGTGCTATAATCAATTAAATTTTGTAGACATGAACAACAAAAAAAAAATATATTATTAATAACTTTGCACAAGTCTCAGAAGGCGAGGAGATATTTTTCCAACATTTCTTAATAGTAAAAATAGTTAATACTGGTATGAACAAAAATTAACCTTCCATTTTACTGCTACGTAAATAGTAGAGATTCCGCAAGTTTTTAGTGTTTAGTTGTTAGGAACTTATTTTGGTAGACAATGTTTTATATACTTAATTATTATTAGCTATTAACTATTAAAAATATCTTTATTCATAAACGATTACATCCAAACTAATGTTATTTTATATAAGGATTACTTTATTTAATTGACTTTGGTTATTCTTATAACGATAATATGAAGAAAATTTACGTCTAGAACTAAGAATTATCGAAAAGTTATCCCGTTCTGAGCTTTTATAGTTACTTGGTTATAAGGATCATCTATTCCTAAAAGGATAATTTATTCCTATTTTGTATCATGTTTATTCATGAATTTTGTTCATTAGAGCAAAGACTTACTTCGGTTGAAGGAAAATTGTAAATTCCTTATGTTGAACGGAATTCCCATATGTTAATCAACCGGAAGTGCGCTCTCAATAGTGTTATTAAAAGCTCAATTACGTTTACGAATGAATGTAGAGGTACATGTATAATTAGTAGTAATTATAATGAACTAGGTTATCCGCCAGCGGCTTCGCGTGCTATTTGTCTATATTTCGCTCTTTTTGGAACTAGGAATAGGTAAATAAGTACTATGTGTTCTTCTTTGGATCATAGGCTATCTTTATGCCAATATTCATTGAATATTTTACACAGAGTCAGACAAACGTAATATATGTATAGGTAAAAGTTGTGAGAATTTTCAGAAATAATCATCTTACTGTAATAAAATAAACAAAAAGTGTCAGTACAATATTGTCTTAAATAAAAATAATGTATAACTTCATATTAATTTATTGGGTCATTATTTCTGGAATATTATGTTGTGAAACATGCTGTTTAGTTGAAATTTGGTTACTTACCCTATTTTGTGTTTAATGTATTAGGTATTACTTTACATATAAATTCCAAATGACTAAACTGAAATTAAATACCTATAATATCTATAATAATACTTTGTTTTTATTAATGCCTGATAGTTTAGCCTTTAGCCACTATATCACCTCATGGAAAGTGATGATGTGGTTGAAGATGTTGTTGTGAAAGTTACCGATAAACTGCATAAAATGGATTGTATTCCCCCGTTTGTAATGCGTGCAGGCAAGAACGTTTCAACGTTCGGATATCTATTAGCAATAAATAAGGGCCCACGATCGTTTGCTGCTCTAAGAAAGGGTACACTAGTCCCCTTATCGGTATCCTTTACAAAAAATAACGTGGGAACCGAATGAAAGAAAGACACCTCTTTCTTTATTTATATATAATGCGGCTTTTATGCCTTATTAAAAATTTAAGAATATTAGGTTTCAATTTTAAACGTAGACATTTACTAATATGTCGCTAATTTCAAGGAAGCGTACGTATGAATAGGTATTTTTTATGAACTTTTAGGTAGGTACATGGATATGTAAAGAGATGACTGATGATTTATTACTGGTGTGTTGCTGTGTATTAGGCAATTATTAGTACTCTAGTACGAGTAGGGACAACAAATGTTGTTTATTTACCTTCACTATATGCTAAACAAAACGTAATTATGTACTTTATCCAATATTAGATGGATCGATATAATAAAAGAATAATAGGTAATAATTCGGTCCTAGCTCGGCTCCGCCCGCGTTTATTTCGGTTATCGCGCAAAACCATTAACCTCTTCTTGAGCAGTTGGATAAAAAGTATCCCATGTCCTTTCTCGGGTCTCAAACTACTTCCATAACAAATTTTATCCAAATCGGTCCAGTAGTTTTTAAGTTTATTCCTGTCATACAAACATTTTTTTTTTCTTCAATATTATTATTAAAGTAGATAACATTTTGTCTGATCTTGAATTACAGTGACTTATTACCGACTCCTCACACAGAAAAATATGCCTAGATCGTCACAATTTTAACGTGGTATATAGCGGTGGTTATTATTATCATTATTGCCTTATCTTGCAGTACAGTTTCTTATATAAATTAGTTACCTACCTTCTAAAATTAAAGCTTACTTACTGGCAAGGAACGACAGTTTACGTTGTTTTAAGTGAAAGATCACTACAATGTGAAAATTCATTTTTTTTTTCAATCCGTTAGTTAGTAAGAAACAATTAAAAAATATTTACTCCATGCTTTATTTTTTCAAGACTATGCCCTTATACCGGTTTTTGGAATTTTGTAGGATGCATCTTTAATTCTTTATGCCAAATAAACACGAAATGAATATAAAGTTATATCCAATGCATCAAACATGGGTTTCACTTTTTAATTTTCGATATATAAGAAAAGTTCACAAACATTCAAGCAAGTCTCGAGCATAACCTTGCGCAAACGGTATATTTAAGCTATGCTATTTGCGTCCCTATACGATGCAGTGCGTATACCTAAGTAAACATAATGAGTGACTGCGGTAAAAAACGTTTTTTTTATGACTAGAAGTTTTGAGACTTACAAGTCACCCACCTAATGGTCATTGCCACGTCTGCCCATTACAGTTGCACTGCACCGATCTTAAACTACTTGACACTACACTGCGCTCCTCATTCCAAGACATCAGTTCTTATGTCTCGTCTCAGTAATTTCACTTGCTACAGTACCTTTCATGCCTGAACATAACAGTGCTTGCACACTACTGCTTCTAGGCAGAATATCTGACACTGCGGTGGTACCCACCAAGACCGACTCATTCTGAACTACCACCTGTTGAAATCGTGCTCGCTTTGCATATATTAATGTTTATCCGCAAAACTCGGCTTTTAAAAGACAAGTCCATATCTTCCTTTGGATGTCGTAAACGACGACTAAGTGAAATAGTGCTCTGAATGTGCAGCATCCTATTAATCACCTCGACGTGAGTAGAGTGTTGCTACACATTAGACGCACATCAAGGCTCTTTACAATATTAACACCCCAACATTCCCAAGGAGAGTTGATGTTACATTTGCAACTGGCTATAGAACTTGCTATAATGTTTAGTGATTATGAACAGTACACTGTTTTTACACGACTGCCCAAAAAAGGAGTTATATTGCAGGCTCCTTTCCCTACTCATACATACTGTATTATATATTGTTATAGTATTATACAAAATAATGATTCTATTATACTATATATAGGCTTTAATATGTTTTCAGAGTTCATGTATGTATGTATGTAAGTTTGTGAGTTTCTTTATCCACTTTATTCCACCATAACTTCTAAACGACTTAACCGATTTTGATGTGTGATATATCTTTAGATTCGCCTTGATAACTCAAGTGACACTAGATACCTACATAAAAAATATAAAAAAAATAACTGGCGCATTTTATACGCCATGTGAGAAAATATTTTTTCTTAGGAACACATCGAGTAGCGTATTAAAATATAGGGCTCTAAAAACCATTTTATAAATATATATAACTTGCAGTTTTAATTTCAATGGAACGATAAAACGCCTAACAAAAATAAATAATTTGCAGATGATGAGAGGGATTTTTACTTTTATAAATAATTTACACTTCACGTCAATATTTTTTGTGTTCTTAGTAAAATCCTTTTGTACCGACCCTTGATAAGTGGGCCAAGGGTAAGTAAATTATAGTCATCTATCCCTTTTTATCACATCGAGCATTCACTACATAGTAACGGTTTTTATAAACTCAAGTTTTGTCATAGAATAGAATGTGACTTATATTGTGTAGCTAAATGACTAATGAAAACAAAATGTTATTTCACAGAAAATATGTGACTAATATCTGACAGAAAAATCCGGAAGCTAGTCATTAAACAGGAAGTTGACTAATATACTATAAATTGAATAAAAAATCGGACTTTGATACATCGTTTCAATAAATATAATAAAGTGACTACCCACGTATTAAATAGCTAGGTAGGTTTCGCGCGGTATTTTTTTTTTACAATCGAAATATGTGATTCTTATACAGACAAGAATATGATAAATTTTATGTTTTTCATAATTTAAAAAAAATTTAGTTGCATGAATTAACGTAACTTCCATAGTTTAATTTCTGCCGTAATGACATGACAGATATAACCAGATTTTTATCCTACTTTGACGGCCGTTTTCAGAATCTTTTGAATTAAGCATTACCTACAGGTCCTTTTAACTCAAAGAAAAAATGTTATTTCTTACTGGTCGAATATACAAATGTGTTTCAGGAAATATATTAATTAAATTAAGTTCAATATTAATGTAATGTAAGAAACAAGTTAATTAAAAAACTATAAACACTACTGCCTGGCCATAAAAATTAAAACTAGTATCACTCAGGAATATGGAAACATTCTAACTATACCGCATATGTACTTCCAAATCTGTTCAGGCATTCAAAATTTATGGTAAAATAAAGAAAGCCTAAACCTACATCGATATATAAACTCTTAAAACATTACACTGCATTGGGAAGTCGTGTAAAATAACAATCATAACAATGCTTATTCTCGATCGCTTTGTCTTCCGTAACAGAAGTGAAACAGATTTCGCGTAAAATTAAAACCTTACATACCTCTAAAGCAGATAAGAATGTCGCTTACGATCTTAAGAATAGTTAAATACTTGATTAATTGATTTCTCATCGTCGAAGCTTATTTAAAAGATCGCCATATGAAAGTTTTGAGTAGTTTTGCTAATTTGATATACATTTCCATGTGCTGGTATGTAAGCTAAGCATATTATTTCGGGCGGTGCGGCGGCGGCAGCGGTAAAAGCGAGGTGGCGTGCACACGTGGACGGAGACTGGAAGAATGCGCGGTATTTAGGTTGCGTTTCTGGTACCTTTTCATTCATTGTCGTAACACTGCATCTAGCGGCCGCCGCCGCCGTCGCGCTTCGGCCTCGCAACCTCACCTTGCCACCATACTCAATATGTATTATTCCCTATGCCACATTAATGAGAAAGCGTAGAAACTCGTTTCTAATTTACGTGGGGTCTATTTTAAAATATTTTTCAATACTTCAATAATGTAAACAAAAAGCCATCGATTGACCAGTTAACAAACATGCGGCTGTGGAATGTAACCGGTATTTTAACTAGGTATTTTTTATCACGACGAGAAATGTTGCTGTTCTGTTTTAAAGTATTTTAGTTCAACCCTATCCTACATAACATTTACGAATCTGATATAAAACTCTATATAATAATATATTAAAACCAAATACAAAAAACAATATTTGGTAAATATAAAAGATACATTCAGACAACTAACAAAAGCATAAAGAATTGGGTAGAATGGTATTACCATGATAAAATTATTAACTATGCTTTTATGTTATTTCTATTCACTGAAAGGTAAGTATAGTAGGTAGTTCATGTGTTAACTTGTGTATGACGATTTGATGAACGTAGAAGCAGGGCTGCGTCGCGTCGTCGCTCGGTGCATCTAAAGCTGTTGTATGTGTGCCTGTTTAGTAGTTTTGTTTACTCAGCATGGCGCGATAGCGTCGACAACGGCTGTAGTGCCGGCGCGCGCGACTCCCGCTCGCTGCCCGCCCCGCCACTACGCACATTCCACTCACAGCTACATACTATTTACTGGAATTTTGATGCAACAACATCGGTATGCATTTCATTGCATTCCTTATCGTCGCCGTACAATGTTTATCAACGAATACAGCTCACAGTTCTATTTAACGACTCGAAAACCTATTCAAATTGAAAATTGACCGTATGATGATGGGAAATTTTAGCTTTAAACGTATAATACAAAAATGTTCTCGTTCACGACTGCTTCGAGACGGTAATCGTGACATTTCTGCTTTATTGTTATTTCCCAAAGCGATTAGGTTAGCTATTTTTAAACTAGGAGCTTAAATTTAAGTTTGTGTTATTTTAAAAGCAGGAAGGGGAAATTCTACGCATACCTTTTCAAAGGCGAACGCTTACTGTGGCAGACACTTGAGTCCTGATGGACTTGGTATAAATACGAGAATAACTGTTTTAGATAATGTATTTAATAAATGTAGCTACTCAAATTATTATTTTACTATACGCTATATCTATAATTTAAATGTGTTGCATTGCCTAAGTAAAAATATCAAAACTGATTTTGAAATTATCTGTAAGTAAGTAACTTAAATCATTAAATTCTAATACAATATTAAAATTTTCAATTACCACTGTCGTCACATGAAATATGTAATGGTTGGTAAATAATAAATAAATATAAACTTAGATAGGTATATTTATAAGTATTTAACGGGACTTAATCGCGATAAAAACATTTATAAATTTATCAGATAGGTAGTTAAAAAAATTCAGTTATTAATTTGAAAAATAAAACAATTTTTAAATCTGAATTTTATTACGTTTATACAAAACCAAAGAATTGACGTGTTTGTAAAAAATGGTTGAACTTCTGGTTTTTTAACTACGACACTTTGAAAGTTTTAAAACGATAATTCATCCAATAATAAGAAGATGTTGTTGATGAGTATACATAATAAGCTGACATTAATTCCGTATTTTCCGTATGCCGTAAAATCGTAATAAGCAACTCTTATCACCAAATATTGTAAAACAGTGAAGTACTTAAGTCTTCGTACAGATTATTAATATTAAATTGTGCTCATAGCGTTTATATTAGCGTGGCATCAAAACTTTTCAGTGTTAAAGTCGGTTGCGTTTTGGAAAAGGAAATAACTAGTACTGATTGGTGTGAAGGTGGTGCCTGTCATACCACATACCACCGCACGCGTCGCTATGTGAGCAGATTTCTATCATGGGTTTTTGGGAAAGGTTGTATAGTTATGCCCATGAATGGTTTAGTTTTTCTAACATTCTTAGGAATTTACTTGTAATATACAAGGTTTTAAAAGATTTGGTGAACCAAGAGCCAAACTTCGTTATGGTTCGCGATACAAATAAAACTCTATGGAATTGAATATAGCCTTAATATTGAGCTGAGTATATTAGAATAATACCCATAGTAAATTTACTATTTAAACGTTATGCTCGAAAATTTCACATTATGTGTCTTGCAAATTTAACCTAATTTAAACCATTGCAGCCCAATGGGCTTAGCCGCACAACAATGTTGTACTAGATTTCATTATAACACACAGTTCAATAATATTATTACTTATTCCTTAAACTTTAGAATTGGTATGAAAACTTTTCCGTAGACACTATATCAAAAGATGTTTTTCGTTAACTAAATTATTTTAGTAAAATGAAATTAAAATATTGAAACCACAACAGTTATTTTAACCGATCTTCTTTAATTATTTATGACAAATTCTATTAAAATTATAGAGGGACAAAAATTATTTCTATCAGTACCGAAAAGCTTTAGACTTGAATGTTATGGTAATTATATTAATTATAATATTCGCTACAAATAGCGCCGAGTCTGTACTTACATGCATTGAGTTAAAACTAAGTTTCAGCATTCTTCATCTACAAAAACCAAACAAGCTACGGCACATCTCTTCAAAGTTCACTTCAAAATTATTATTCAAAACACAATAGTTTTGAATAATAATTTTGAATTGAACTTTAACAACTATAAATCAAGGAAGTATCGAATTATTAGTGAAAAATAGGAAGGACATCGAGTAAAATTTCGTTTATCCACAACCACTATCTAATGTACTGCAACAGCCGACTCGTCCACTGCTGAACACAGCCTCCCCTATTAAGGGGGTATTTGCCATAATCCCCACGCTTGGCAGGCGGCTTGGGGATCGCAGTGTAAGATGGCAGCTCTTTAGAAAGCGCTGCTGCCCACCTTCCAGTATTTTCCCTTAGTCGCCTCTTACGACACCCACGGGATGATATGGGGAGGTGTAATTCTAACCCGGCACCCCACGGGGCACCCTATCTAATGTATTAAGTATAAACTGTTGATATATTGACTTATAATTTACACTTCTAAACGCAAAAAAAAATGCTACGTTCCCAGCAGCATTGCTCTTAATTTCTCGCAGGTGAAAAAAGTAAAGTACCCGGGTATACAGATTTCAATCCCTAACAGCACTCAAGTCTCAGGCCTCCTCAATCTATCTTAAATAAGGCCAAATCTAAAATTCCTTTGCTATTTATATAAATTAAGTTAAATTGGAGTATAACGTGCACAAACATAGTAGTAGAAGTATTGAGAATATTTCCCATTGAAATCGCTAAATACGTGTTTTGTTTTGGTCAGTATGTTAAATCGGTCGGTTTTTCTATATAGACAGTTGATATTTGGATGGATATTCCAATATTTTCAACTCCTTATGCTTCAGGTCGCATACTTCATGTAGTATTATGTAGTATGTGCCTCATGTAATAGAATTCGCCCTTATTACATGAGGCTATAACACTACCTTATCCTTTCAGCAACATACATGATATGTTATTTAATATTCATTTTTAGCCCCCTATAATTAGGTTGCTGGCAGTTTCCAAGATCCGCTTTCGGCAACTTATCCTTTCAGCAACATACATGATATGTTATTTAATATTCATTTTTAGCCCCCTATAATTAGGTTGCTGGCAGTTTCCAAGATCCGCTTTCGGAGTCATGTTGATTTCAACGTAATTAAATTTTTCTATCAGAACTTGACGGACCATGCGTTAACGGTTCACCGGGTCGCGTTCTTCACAAAGCTGCCATCCCAGCTTCGTGAATAAGGCTTACTTGACTACTGTACTACCACTGTAGATCTAGCTGCTCTTCTTCGCTGGTATGCATCCGGTTTGCCTCAGGCCCCATACTATGTAGCCTTTTCTTATCTCTTTGTCCTTGGTATAGCTTCGAGAACATATAATTTTAACGATCTCCTTCCTTGACCACTATTTAAGACCTGTGGAGCCACCTAAGTTCATAACTTTCTGATCTTTTTTCACTTCACAAAGATCGTATAAGAGCTTATTGGATGATTTAAGTAGTCTCCCTCGTAAAACCTCGTATTATTTGGAGGACTCTATCAAGGCAATATGAATAATGACCCCCTATCAAGAACACCTTGCATACTAATAATAGTGCCTTGCAGTACCTATTGCCTCCCCACAAATACAGAATGACTTTCCCCCATCCTACTTAATTACTTTGGTCTGGAATGGGTTAAGATAGAATTTTAATTAGGCAGGTGACCAATCATATGTCAAGGTGCGCCCTTTAATGCTAGAGGGATACAAAATCCATCTATGGTTAGCCATCTCGCCCCTCATTGCATGCACTTTATAGCTATCATTTCCGTGTAGTTGTAGGAAAGATTTTACAACGTCTTTATACTCAATTTTCGTTCTCGACACCGACTGTGCACCTGCCATACGTTTTTTTTTGGAATTTAAGTCTCTAACAAAAGTTCTAGGCACTTTTGTCTTTCGTACAATTTTAAGGATATAATAATATAGATATAATAAATGATTTATAAAACATAGGATGTACCACCGAAATCAGATAAATTGGCAACTAATACTCGGCTATTAGTTAAATTAATTCAATTAATCAGGCTTTTAACTTTGTAGTTTATTTTACTTCAAATCTAAATTCCCTTTGCTACTACTCTAGTCTTTTCTTGTTGGATATAAACAATTTGCTTAAACCAGGTATCTTTGGGTACGCAGACAACAGCAAAGTGGTAGAGAGGTGTAAACGTAATGCACGTGCTAGCGAAGTGCACATTAGGTTCCACAGAGAGGCGAAGGTTGAGGGAATGAACTTGGGTGGTGAAAAGGTTAATAGGCAACTAAAATTAACTTCTCGTTAATTTAGCAGCATAGTATATGTTTGTCGCATAATCCTCCCTAATTGCGACTTAAAACAGATATATTTGTGTCCATTGTAATTGCAGAAAAAGCAATAAGAGCTAGTAAAATGATAGTGCTGTAAAGGGGTGTTGTCGACTGTTGTTAAATGACTCACAGCAGTTAAACGTGAGTCATTGAACCATCCAACTTGAATGTATACCAAGAGACAGGTTCCGTTCAGCGTAATCAGTAATTTAGTTGAAGCTAGGGTATGGAAGAAGATGTAGCACACAACCACGAGAAGACTGCTTATTAGTGACTCAGCTCAGGAACTTCAGCTAAGGAACTGCACATGCAGTTACATAGACTTCAAAAAGATCCTTGAAGAGGTACGAGGAACACAAGTTAGCCTATGGACTGTAAGGAGGAGATCTTTAGGGGCTGATATACGCAGTCGACGACCAGCTCGGTCCCCGAAGTTACACCATGAGCACCGGATTGCTCGATTGAGATTCGCTAGAAATAGCCTATCTTGGACACTAGGTAACTCTAATCTGGAATAGCATACTCTTCTCCGCTGAGGCTCAAATTTGTCTGTATGGTGAGGTATTGGCTGTAACCGACGTCAGCGAGTGTTACGAAGACCAGGGTAACACTATACCGACGTGTGTTTTGAAGAAATTCCTCCCTTATGGTGGAGAGTCCGTTATGTTTAGGCGGGCGTAACTTCCAGCGATGGTACCGAAAGAATATTCATTGAGAATAACTCACTGAATGCGGATAGGTATATATCAGAAATCCTTTGTTACATGCACAACCCGCACTAACTGTAATTGGTCAAGATGCCAGTTACATGGACGGTAATTCTCGGGCCCACCGTTCTGGCGAAGTAGATTCTTATATACAAGAAGTCAGTATTCGTCGTTTGGGTTTGCCAGCGTGGAGCCCCGATCTTAACCCCATTGAGGACGTCTGGGACAACCTAAAAAGCCGAGTATGGTCAATCTAACTACCTCCACAAATTATCAGGGAGCTTAAACAAGTGATCTCAGCTGAATGAGAAATCATTCCACAGGACACCATCAAAATACTGATGGAAAGCATGCCAAAACGATTACATACCGTAATCACTGCAAGGGGAGGTCATACTCGTTATTAATGTAAAAAAAAAACACAAAAAAAAATACCTTAAAAGTAGTTTAATTGACTTGTGATCTCATCGTTTTTCCAAAACTTATTAGAACACCTGGTTGTGTTCTGATAAGTTTCGGTATTTGGCTCAATGAATAGTCATTGCAAAGCAACGGGAGAATATGGCTTTAGACTAGAGCTTTTATAATACTTATAGCCCTATAACGGTCGTTCTTAAATGCCTCCTAAATAGTACTTGCTGTCTGTGAGTAATTTGTGGTTTGTACTTGTTGTAGATACTGTAAATAATAATGTCTTTATTGGAAGATAAGTGGCCCGCCCCGGCTTTCCACGGGTATTTAATGAAAATTATAATTTGAAACACATAAAAAGTAGTTATTGTGACATAACTGTTTAGTAAGACGTATGGTACTGCAGACTTTTTTGTAGATATTGATGTCCGCTATAAATTATATAATATAAACTATAATAAACTATATAGTATTAATTATTCATTACGTCACTTTGCTCTCTTGTCAACAAATTCCGCAGCGTACTCGATATAACGATTTTTTTTATTTCTTTCACACGTAGGGTTACATTATCGGAATTTTCATACAGATCTCTAAGTTTTTGAAAATATTCTATAACCTATGTTCATCAGCAATAGTGTATAATCCTAATGGTGAAAGAATTTTTCAAACCGGTCCAGTACTTTTTAAGTTTATTCGTTACATACAAAAATACAAATCTGTCCTCTTTACAATACGATAAGTATTTATATATAGTATTAGTATAGATAAAGATAAAACTATATAAACTATTTAAAATACTTATTATACACTCACTACAATAAAAGAATTTAAACTAGGTTTAGGTCATCGAACTAAAGCTGAAAATAGTTTCTGCAAATTTTTTTCGTGTCCTCCTTTGTGTTTTTAGAGAAATTATGTAATTTATAATACCCGTTGTTCTGTCTAATTTTATATTGTTTGAAAAAACATATACAAACCGCTTAAATGTGGGATAAGTGTAGAATACATACAAAGTATGATATTTGAAGTAAAACTGTAAAACAGTTAAAGTCTCATCGTATCGTAAAGTTTAATTTAATTGTGGTAGGAGTGCCTACTATGAAAATTAAACCCTTCATAAATGGGCTGAAAGGAGACCTGTTTCAATCATCTTGTAAAACTAGGCAATCAATAGATGCATTGACGGTTTGATTACTTTATTTTAAATACTTTCATAACGTAATGTCATACGGCACATTGCTATGAGGTGAAGCAGCTCATATAGAAAAACATGCGTTTGAACTATTTACAAAATGGGCTCATGCGAATGGCCCAATAATGTTAGTGTATAATATATAAATATATATTAAGCACTAACATCATATTATTTGTTTAAAAGTTTATTTGGTTTATTTAGTTTATGTAATTATGTGTATCAATAAAATAATCAAATCAGATTTATAATACAGATCTGTGCTTTAAAGAATACTATTTACGATTACTTTTGAACAGTATCCACCTACATATTGTAGTGCTCATAAATGCAAAAAAACACCCATGAAATAAAAAGATTAAATCCTTTGGATGCCAGGACTTATATTCAATATAACTCTTCAGAAATTCCAACTGCTTTAAGATCAGTTCAAAAAATATCGGTACAAATATTATAGGACAATATAATGTAAGTTTAGATAAAAATCCATTTTCAATTAAATAAAAATATATCAATAGGAGCTTGTTTAATGCTCAAGCTTCTCAACGAATGGTCAGATTCATAATTTTTTATAAGCATAAACAAATGTCTAAGCTCATGAGACCATAAGGTAAATACACAATCTAATATACAAAAAACTTTGAAATTAGATCTAGGTTCTAATATTAACAGGTAAAAAACGTGTCCATTGGTATATAAACTACTCTTGTGCAACTTCATAAGTATCTGGTCTACTATATCAGCCAGATTTTCAACTGCTGAACACAGCCCTTTAAAGGGGAGTTTCCCATAATCTCACACTTGGCAGGTGTCTTGGGGATCGCAGTTGCAGATATCAGTTCCTTAGAAAGCGCTGCTGCCCACCTTCCGGTTTTTTACCTTTGGTCGCCTATTACGACACCCACAGGGAGCGATGGGGAGTGACATTCTAGCCCGGCACCCCACGGAGCTAAATCTAGTCAAAAAAGCAAAATATCAAAAAGATATATTGTCCTCATTGAAATACCTGATATTAACCTTTATACATCTGTAATTATGTAATGAAAACAATAGAAATCTATTGTTGTTGAAAGATGTTGAATGGTAGTTATAAGGTAACCAAAACGTAAACACACCAAGCAAATAACACTTTGCAACATAATATCCAAAATATTTTTCTCGAGATTACAAACAAGAAGTTGAAATTCATGTATAGCCGTATTTCTGGTCTATCCGAAAGAGATGTCTGGTTTTTTATGCCTGTAATGCAACCCTTTATTAGCAAAAGCTTGAATGCTACCAGAACAATACAAGGCAAACAAAGGTGTACTGAATAGACCAAGAGAATGCATTTGATTCTGCGCAACATGCTGCTAATGTTTAGAGATGAAGCTTGTAACATGTTACTTTTATTCAAACTTTTAACATAGCATCTAAAAGGGAACACACAAGACTATTGTAATACAATGTGGATATGTTTCTAGGCTACAGCTTATCATTAATAACATTCAATATTTTAAGTGATTTTTAGGTTATCAATATATTCATTGACAAACTAATTAACGTAAGTTGAAATCGGTTCAACAATTATTAAACAAGTTCACAGTTTACAAAAAAAAGAGCCCAGATTGTTTTGGATCAGCGTGGTACCGACTTCAACAAGTTATTTCAAAATTTTCAGTATGAGAAACCGTAATTATAAATTATAAATAAATAGTTACCCGGCTGGGACTCGCGTTATATTTACCGGAAAGATGCGGAAAGAACGCGAATCCCAGCCGGGTACCTATTTATTTATAATGAACAAAACTCGCGATTGTTTTCTAAGTGAACGTAATTATAAATGTTTTAAAAAAGCTAAATGACATCATAATGACTTTAAGTCATAGTGCATGCTGGGCACGCTGCCAACTGGTAGTGGGCTGGAGCATTTGGACTGCCCGTGAGTCTGCAATGACTAATAGGTTGTCTAAATGGTTTTATTGTAGTAGCTGGCCTGTTGTATATAGTTCGTAGTATTTTGTTAGTAAAGGCATACCGACATTTAATAAAAATAAAAGTCATAGTTGGAACTGAAACCTACAGCAGACACGGCTATTTCGTTCAGGGAACGGAAACGTAACAACTATGTCTCAAGGTGACGGGCGCAGCGCAATTAGTCACTTGTGATGAAATGCATCTGTTATAGGCAGAGGTTAGTCGGCTTAACATCAGGTGGGCCTCAAGCTTGTTCCGCCACAACAACATAAAAAAAAACGTTAGGTATAGCTGTTAAGTAGCTTCAAAATGGGGGTTATTAATCAAATCGGTGCGATATGGGCCTGGAAATCGTACGAGTAGCCGCTGATTTACTCTTTTTTGTATGCAACAATAGGATCGGTCACGAAAACATAAATGCCAATTTTGTAAAAGGAGGGTCAGTTTTTAAAACTAAAATCAAGTTTTATTCTAGCCCAGGTTATCTTTCGAATTGAACGCTTATGATGCAAACGTGTGAAAAACGCTACAAAATTCTTGAAGACATACTTGGGTATTGGTGTTTTTATTGTGCATCTAAACTGGAGACAATGTGTGTTTGAGAAAGATACATATATTAATGTAAGGTACTTGCAGAATTCATAGAAAAAAACTAACATGAAACCCACACCAAAAAAAATACAAACCAATATTACGATAATAATGAATCCACTTTAATTTTTATATAAAATAGGGATCTGTACCTCTTGTACTCAACTTTTTTGTACCACGTTCCGAAAAAAAACTTTTTCGCTCCAAGTACGACCTAGCTACTAAAACACTTGGGCCTATCACGACTATTACTAGACTTACAACAAAAGTAATTCTAGGAAGACTGTGGACGCTTTTATAGTAGAACTTCTAATTAAAAAACAGCTTGGACAATCTTCTAAAACATTAAATAAATTAAAAAATGTAAACATTTTTTTACAAGCAGGCTTCGATATTCTTTTATTTAAATTTTCATGATTTTCCTAACTGACTGTTCGCAGAGAATACGGTCTACAGAAAAATGAAATTTTATTCTTCAAAATCTTATTAGATAGAGCTTAATTTTACATACCTAACCTAATGTGTATTTAAATATAAGCTAAATCTAGATTTTGATCAATAAAATTGTTTTTTCTGCATACCGTGCTCTCTGCTAACAGTGTTTCTGCATACCGTGTGGGGGCGAAAAAATATAGCTTTTAATTTTTGCCGGTGTGCGGTATACTTAGTTGAATACAGTGGTAGTGCTTTTAAAGTTCACGTGAACTTAAATCTTTAATTTAATAAAAGTTATGACTTTATTTGTTACTTGAACGTTATTTTAAATTAACCGTAGTAAATATTATTTTATTTATATTAATTATCAAATCTAATACCAAAAGCAATTAACATGATATAATTATTTATTGTTCTAAAAACAATTTCAATTGGTCAATTCAATTTTGGTAGCTTCACCCAAAACTTTGGAAACTTCATTTCAGCTAATAAGAAAATATGCATATTTCTATATAATGTTTTTATAACAAATGTTTTGCATATATCCAAGTCACAGAATTTAAATAAAGAGGAAAAATGCTAGTATTTATGTATTATGTATTATGATCAGTGTTTGTCTAGTGGATCAAAGCGCCACCGTTCACTAAAATGATATTTAAGTATCCTTATTCATTTATAAATATAAAAATATTTTAGTAAATAATACGGGATAACTCACGTAAATAAGTCAGATAGCTCCGACTATAGTTTCAACCACATCCGGTGGTCTTTTTCAAGGAGAGCTCGGGGCGCCCGCGTTGATGTCTATCTGACTTATTTACGTGAGTTATCCCGTATTATTTACTATAATGAGTGAATACCACGTTAGTTTTTATAACATAAAAATATTTGTCTAAATTACATCGAAATGCGCTCATGCACAGAATCTGTAATTTCTTTTCACAGATCTGCAATAGAAATATACGATAACTATTTTGCTGTCTGAAGACTTACTAATCTTGAACAAAATAAGACTAGCACTTGATTAAAGTTATGTGAGAAATGGGACCCTATTAGAAAGCCTACTCAGTAATCCTTTTGTAAAGCTTTCCAGGAAAGTGGAAAATATTAAAAGTATAGTGTACGGATGGCTTCCCATATAAACGTAGTTTCGTCTTATTTTAAATATCAAGTGTTAAAACTCGGTGAACTTTTATATACATATTGCTGACTATAATATATATGCTTCTCGCTTGCTAGATTTTCGATTTATTATCCTTTTTAACCCAAAATAACAATTCCCATACAAAAAGATTTTCGTTTTATTTATGAAAATACTTAATATTACGGAAATCTGGCAAACCAGAAGCTAAGATATACATGGCTCAAGGCTCAAAATATACATGCAAAGTTTCACCGAGTTTGAACACTAATCCTTAAAATATGGTGAAAGTACTTCTGTATAGAAATCGCCAAGAGCACTCTACCCTTAAAAACGACGACAAACACTCCAAATGCTTCAATGAAATTAATCAGTACCCATATTCAATGATTTATATTTATTAAACAGTATAAATCAATAAATACTATACGGGCAGATTATGTTGGATAAAGTTTTATTCATTATACCTATGTAATTGTTTAATTACATGAAAAATCAATACTTAAGTATCACACATTAGTAGCCGAAACGTCCATGTTGAACAACGGCTTCCCCATTAGGGGCTGGCCTTAATTCTCACGCTTGGCAAGCGTCTAGTGGATCGCAGTATAAAATGGTAGTTCTTCAGAAGGCGCGGATGCTCACGTTTTAGTATTTTTGTAACCTCTTACGACTCTCACAGGAAGATACGGAAGAAGACAATTTTAGCCCGACACCCCGCGGGGAATGCGCGCACATGCATGTTTTTAATGCGGTTATAATTAGGTAAAGATACGAAGTTGTAAGCGTAATCATATCATAAAGTACAAAATAAAAACAAATCGATAAAACAACTTTTATTTAAAAAAGTTTATACCTACTTGTGTCATCCATGCAGTGTATTTTTCCTCAGCAAAACGTGGATTATACTACGAAAGATCTTTGCAACTTTTTGAAAAATGTACTCCAACATACCATTGATCCTTTCTAACTTACACAAGTTAACCACAAACATCAGGTAAAGCCATTTAAATTTAAGCTATGGAATTTTTAAACATTAAATATTCTACAGTTTCTGATATATCAAATTGTTAAAATATCTTAGCACCTTGAACAACTTGCTTACTGCTTGGTGTTGTTAAACAAAATGCGCATTATTTTTACTGCGCATTTTGTTTTATGTTTGTATGTGTGGATCAACTATGACAAATGGGTTTTATTTTAACGTAAGCTAAGCATAACAAGATAATAACATACAACTATAGATATCTAACGGTACCCTACCAAGACCTATTAATATTACAACGATTAATACATTGTGATAGTATGTGATCGCGAATACAATCACACATATGGTAAACAAAACGCATACTAACGTGGTGCCATAACACATGTCCAGCAAGCAAATGAAATGACCTAAAATGTTCTGCCATTCACTAGTTTTTGCTGTTATCAATCGTAGGCATGGAATTCGAACGTGAATCATCAAGTGGCGCTAGTTCTTCAGGATCGCTACGAGAGCAAAAGAGACGGACTATCGTACCACCATTCAGATTTAATTGACTGGTTACGAACTCGGGCCCTACTGTAGGGACGTCGCGTTACTTAACATCGACTTTCTAAAAATTCCGAATAGTTCTTCAATGATAATTCCTTTTTGAAACAGCGCGCTCTCACGGTAAATATTTGTGGTTGTGCGCAGCGCTTTCATGTTTTTCATGTAGCCTGCGTAGCTGGTTTATTCACTAGCATTACCTATACATCTAATATCATACGTATATCATCAAGTATATCACGTGTATTTGTAAATTTACTAACATGCTTTGGACCTTTATAGCACCTGTCAGGAAGTAATGCGGTAGAAAATGTCAACAGGATAGGCTAAAAATTGGCAGTTTTATTTCACGGAAAACTATAAGAATACACTGCTAAGTTCTTAGCCATATTTTCTACTTGAGGGTGGTAGCTAGCCAGACATGCACGCCGAACACTCTACCACCAAGCAAAATGTGTTTTATTGTAGTAGTTGTGAAGTGTTGTAAGACTTGTTTATTTACTATTCTTGAGTATGTACTTATATAAAGATTATCGAGAGATTATATTAATTCCTTATGAAAATATTGTCCATTAAGTTATTAGCAGCATTGTCATGCTCTGTCGTTGACAAAAACAAGTCGTGGGGAATGAAGTCCTTTGGAAATGCAGTCGGCTCACTCACATTCATGCTTTCATCACTCACACAAATAAAAAGAAATAGAAAATAGTTAATTGACGTAGTTTAAGTCTTAAGCACAAGAGTTTAGGGCGGAGAATGGCACGTGGTGGCAGCGGCAGCGCGGTGCGATGCACGCAAGCACCACGCATGCGACCGACTAAAACGGTATCGTAGGAATAGTAAACAATTAACTGGCCGATGCGTAGACCTCGTTTGATAAAATATTCACGTCATATGTTTCCAATTCAATACTAGAGGCCCTAGATGTACTCGTACAAGGACTTTAACACCACGCTTCGATAAAATTACTCACTACTACAACATGTTTTGTAATTTTATATCTGACAATTAGATAATATATTAGTAAGAAAACAATAATACCAATAAAACTTCATCAAAGATAGAAATGACGTAATGCTCTACAAGACATTCCCTACTCTAATTAGGAAGTAATATCTATTTATAATTAGTGGGCACTTTATTATCTTGTTGTTGATCAACGTTATACCCAGTAAACATGGCACACATATGTGCGACATTAGTGAAACGAGACTCTATTAACCTCAATTTAAATAATTTCATTGATGTTATAAACAACTGTTTATGATGGCCTTCCCGGGCTCTGCGCGCTATACATCCGTCCGATAAGGGCCATGTAGAGTTCCACTGCATGGAACAGCTTTACCTCGGTTGTGTTAACTCCTTTACTATAATTATTATATTGTTATACACTGCACACGCAGTGTAAATAGAAAATAATACACGGAATAACTGTAAGAAAAATGTTAAGGTGCTACTCACTTGAAGAGGGAACTGCATTTCCGCCTTCTCTCCCGCTCATGTTAACTCGGTCTATATAGCTGGCACCACTGGTATCACCTCTTCGTTGCGTTCATCCTCCGTCCGAACAAAATGCACTAAGTGTGAGCTAATTCAACTTAAAAATTTTACACGGTTGAAAATCTTATTTTAAGTATCAAAATAGTGTAGGTGCATGCGAGCGGACGCGCGTGCACGCACAGCGACCAACGACGCGTACGCAAGTCGACTGCATTGAAAATGAGTGACAGTGGTGCGGAGTGGACGCCACCGTGATGCGGTCGGTCCCTTCCCGGATATCGTCAAGTAGTTTTTAAAATAGAGAAACTAACGGTACGTGTGCACCGCCCGAAAGCGCCGGTCGCTTTACCCCAACCCAAGCCCAAATCCAAAATGTGTCACTTGTTAGCGCGCAACGTGCTCGCTCCTCGCCACTGCCAATAGAAACGGGCACATTGCAGGGTGAACGGCACCAGCTACCTACCACACACCACACGACGCTCCGCAGTCCGCACTGCCTACAACACCCGACTGCGTCCAAACCTCACAAAAAATGTTTCTCAATAGGAGCCGCGAAGGATCGGCCGATGAGGGATCTACTGGGGATGTCCAACTTTTAAGGAACTTTTGTTTTTTATGTTAACCAACCTGAAGTTGTTTCTTTACCTTATTTCATTCGACGCTATTGTTTTGCGTTCTACTTTGTTGAAGTTGTTTCTCTTTTATGGCTTCTGGATATGATTGTTGACAGAATGAAGCTTTTCGTTTCGTAATAACTACAAACCAAAGTGATATGCAAAAGCTCTTTTCTGAAATCTTATCTGTAAACCACATTTTGTTAGAAAATAACTTCTGCGTCTTATTTACATAACTCCTGCATTCCTGATATAAACTTGAATAGTAGGCTACCATGATAAAAGCTGAACCTTTCTCTGACTCGTGTGAATGCTATATAAATTGATAGGTAACATTTTAAACAGACATGCGTAAGTGCTCTATGAATTTAATTAAATAAGTCAATAAGAAAATATTGGGCAGTTATTACATGTTTTTTACGACTGTGCTGGTTTCACAATATTATCTATGTCAAATGTCAGCATAGACGGGAGTACTTTATGTAGGCATTTTTGTACAATAGAAATAGATATGGTTGGTACTTGTACATAAAGATATGACTATTTCATTATAAACATTGTGAGTAGAAAAGATTATAAGTGGCTTTTATCAGCAGCGTGAGAGTTATGAGATGTTATGACACTTGAAAAGAGACAGCATAAAAACTTGATATAATTTAATTTTATACCTTTATTATATCTACATAATTACAATTTCCTTCAAAGTATTCAGGTCACAAAGATACCTCAAACCAACTTTGAATGGAATGCCAAGTTTGCGTCGAAGTTAAAGGCGCGTTTTAAACGGAGATAGCTGTCGCAATCAGCCGAGAACGAAAATAATTCGCTTTCAATATGAAAAAAAAATATGCAGGTACGATAATAAAACGAACAGGTGGTAAAATAAATATTGTGTTTAATCGCATGTGCTATAGGCTAATACTTTTAAGAGATAATGTGTCTTTAGAAGAGAAGTATTTCTCACTAATGAGATGTTTTCTCTTAACAGAAGTACCTTGTCCTTGGTCACGAATAGTTCTGGTTAGTACATACGTTATATCACAACAATATGTCATAAAACCAATTAAAAAAGTACCTACATTGATAATGAAGATGCTGATGAACCCCGAACATGTTCAATAGCCCGTAATGAGTCATCAAGTATACTTCCATCCAACTTGTCGTGACACTACAAGTACTACTACCGCCAATTCCAAGACATATGATTCACACAGAAATTCAATAAATAGTAAAAAAACAAAATATATGAATCAAGCACTTTGATTTTCGTCAAGGTTAAATTATGATAGTAGTGTTGCTACAAAGTTAAAAAATCGTGCCTTTTTTGCTTTATGTCCAGTCCAATTGAATACGATTTATAAAGTCAGTTCTTCCTTTGTAATCGTATGACAATTGTGTGATTTTCCACGTTACGGTCAATTCTAAACAGATAAGAAAGTGTAACACCCCAAACGTGTGACGAACTCTCCCTACCGAAATGGGACATCCTGGCTGTCTCTGGAACTATTGTTAACGTCTAATCCATATAAGATTATGCACCAGCAATATTCGACAATAGCTCTTTACAAGGACGAGTTTTGATAATAATGATATGCTTATGATTGTGTTCACTTTCTCTGATCTCCTTACCCTAACCGGAGCTAGTTAGATATTTATTTGAATTCTATAACTAGCGCATGTAAATTACGCCTACTGATTACGGCGATTGTTGGAATTACCCTTCATACATATAATAATAATGTGGCTAAACTCGACTATGAATTTATTATCCTCATATTTTCGGACACTCAAATACTTACAAAACAGGAATGATTGGAACTCAAATTATACTTTTTGATTAATTTATTTTCGCCTTTATCTGTGGAATAATAATAATGCAGACCAACGGTAGCTACCTTCGTTGTTTCAGAGAAATTATTTCAATTATTGATAATTTTCTTCTTTTGATTGCATTGAATTAATTACATATGGAGGTAATGGAGAATGGATGAAATATAGAAATAAGAAAATCAGAAACTTAGATTTTTTTTTAATTTCTGATAGGGAAGCCTTTGACCACAATCTCACATGATGGAAAGTGATGATGTGGTCGAAGGTTTTAACTTAACCTAGAATTACTGGCTCTCAAAGACAGCTGCCGGAACACACCGTTAGGTGCTTAGCGACAGATTTTCTACTTGAGGGTGGTCGCTAGCCAGGCGGTCATTTGCAAAATGCCCTTCCAACATTCGGTGAAGCTAAGCCCGTGGCAGGATTCGAACCATGGACCTGCTGCGCGGCAGTCCATAGGCAATGCCACTGAGCCATGACAGCTTCATCCTACTTATTTAGTTAAATAAGTTTGGAATAGATTTGGATTTAACATTGGAATAGACAGTCCAATGTGTTAGAATGCATTGCTCTGAATGTGCAAAAGAGTTCTATATGAAAATATACAATTCCATATAATTTTGGATTAACTTACTACCAGTGTCTAGAATCAATTTATTGCAAACTTACATTGTAGGCCAGTACTATCAAGTTAGTTTTGTGACAAAGTTTGAAGTCGTTAGTCGCGTGAATACTTTACAAGGTTCATATTTCATGTCATAAGATCTTTTATTTCTGTAAAGAAACTACTTGCCTAGGTTAAATAGATGCAGAGATAAACCCTTTTTCAATTTAATGTGTCATTTGAAATGAACCTATCGATGAAAACTATTACTTATATAAAGAAACTGTTTGGTTAGGATCACTAGTTACCAAAATAATGCTGTTTTAAATTTATAAGCTGGCATTTGAAATGAACACATCGATGAAAACTATCACTTATATAAAGAAACTATTTGGCCAGGATCACTAGTTGCCAAAATAATTCTGTTTTAAATCTAAAAGCTGGCATTTTGCATCATTGACAAAGACAATAAATAGTGGCCAAGATTTATTTTTAAGATTTCCTCTCTTATTTGACAGCTGTCAATAGACATTCCGCTACACATAATGTCCAATTATACTCCTCAGTCTTCTGATAAAAAACCTTGTCTGAGGCCAGATTATTCAAGATTCTGGAATTAATCAAACCTACGAGCAAGACGATTCGAAATGACTCTGGAGAACATCTTATAAACATGGCTGAGAAGTGAACCTGTAGTACTACAATGAGGTCTTGTCGACCTTTTAGAACAAGTGTATATCCACACTCCTGGACCTTGCTTCTGGCATTTTACCTTCAAGGATGATGGAATCAAATAACTTCTGGAAAGCTGAAGTTCAGTAGCAGTTCTTCTACCTGCTCTCAGAATTTCCGTCGTGATTCTGTCATCACCTGGCGCCTTATTGTTCTAAAGCTGTTGCCATTCTAATCTTGTATAGGCTGATGTCCGACATATCTTCGGTATAGTGTTGGTTTAGTTTGGCTCTCTTGTCTTAACTGCACTGACAACGGATTTTCGTATGGGTTCGGTACACCACGATACGAAAATCCGTTGTCAGTGCAGCAATACATTGCTTTTCATAAAACCACTTAAGCTCTTCCAGAAACTTCATTTTTGATGAAATAATTCTATTACGACGACCTTCAGCTTCGTAATATGAGTTTTTACTAAATAATGATTTTTTGAAAACACTTTGGGGCCTTGGTTAAAGCCAAAGTGTTCGTAGCGCTTTCTATACAAACCCAGTTTCGTCATATTTTAAATACCAAGTGTTCAAACTCTGTAAAATTTTGCATGTGAGCAAAGAGCCTGATCCCAATATGTTTGTTTTTGGTTTGCCAGTTTTTCGGTTTATCATTTATTTTCCCCTAAATGTGAATATAACAGTTTCCATACCTAACGACTTTTTCGAATATTTACGGAAAACTGGCAATCCAGAAGTATAGATATTAGGCTCAAACGATATGCATGCAAAATTTCACCGAGTTTGAACACTTGGTATTTAAAATATGGTGAAACTATGTTTGTATGGAGAGCGCTTCGAAGACAGTAGTATAGCACAGTTTCAGTTGGCAGCGTCTCTCCAAATAGAACCATTTGGAGAGGCGCTGCCGGCTGCAACTGTGGACTCAATCGGAACAGAACCTTAACGCTCGATTGCGAGTTTTATACATTTAGTATTAAAAGTACGTAAGTCATGTCGCAGCGTCTTCGAGATCCGTGTATTGAGTTTTCCGTAGTTCGACATATAAGCTGAATATTGCAGTCTCATCTTACTCCAGTTTTCTTCAACTTGATGGTTTCATCTGAGTATTTAGGTTTTATTTCGGCATTATCTTAAAGAACTGAGACTACACTGCTTGGATAGTTTCAACCAACCCATTGTTTATCTCTTCCACTGTTTTCACATTGCCATTCCGTTTGCCTAAGTTTGCGTTGAAGTCCACTATAACAACAGTGAAGTATGTTTCGAAGGAATTAATAGCATCAGATATCTCCTCATATATATGAGCGTGTCGAGGTCTAAGCGTAAACCTGTACGAACTTCAGGGAATACCAGTGGGTAATTCTGAATATAAGGTACACTACCTTTTTAACAAGGAACCTCAGGAATAAAACGCCACCAAAAATCTTCGGTTGGTATTACCCTGGGATTTTTGGAGAACTTTCCGGTAGCATAACGAGTTACCGAAGTCGATAACGTTGTTTTATCCTGTCACTTCGGATTTCTAATCATCCCGTGACGTTTGAGCTTAACGATGGTTAAATATAGGAACCGGGCATTACGACAGTCTCTTACGACAGCCACGGGAAGATATGAGGGCGTGCAATTCTAGCCTAGCACCCTACGTAGTAGGGAATAAATATCCTTACAAATTAAATAAAAAAATCTAGATCGGTTCATAAATGACAGAGTTTTGAGGTTAAAAAAATAAATACAACTGAAACTTCCTCCAATTTTGAAATCGGTTAATAAATTCAATAAAGCCAAAATTACCAAATAGGAATATTTTGTACAAGTGTTGGAACGGGCAGTCTTGTTTAGTTACGAAAATCTTATTGCCATATTTCACCCTCCAGCACAAACTTCAGAACCTAATATATGACCTACGTATTTAGTTGTTGTCAAGATAAATCCATTAAGGTCATATACTGGAGGAGTTTCTATTACCACCTTTCCGGCTACATTATCAGAACCAAGATACCACCAAGGGATTATGATCTTAACCATCACAACTATAATAACTTATATCTAATAGATTAGCCCAAATTGTGGACAACGACACCTATTGGTGAATGTTGATGTATTTGACGATGGCAAACAGACCTATATCTAGAATTGGAATTGGCTTGCAAGGACTGCTGCCGAAACACACAGTTCGGTTTGGCAACAGATTTTCTTCTCGAGAGCGATAGCTAGCGATAGCTAGCGATATGGGTGTACGCATATAACCCTATCACAATGCAAATAGCGTACCTGAATATACCTAAGTAGTTGAAGAGTTCCTAAAGTCATATTTCAGCTCCATCTTTGAAACTTGTAACCACCTATTAAACCTTTAAACCTAGTTCTTGTGAACACAAATTTAACATGCCTAAACAGGACAGGAGTTTATTATGTATATTGTGTAGTTATGTAGTTAAGCAGTACCTACATTGTCACCAAAGTAACGTATGCCAAATATCAAATTGATAGGACTAAGGAGAGTCACCCTAAACCGTATTTTTATTTTTATTTTACCTCCTTATTTTATAAATTTAATACATGAAGTAAACTAAAAGCTCGTAAAAACAGAAAGTACTACTACTAAAACACTGCGAAAATAATCTCTTTATTTTATTTTGTATGTAAAAGAAACTTACATAGCCCCGGTCTGGGTAATTAATTCCGATGAGACAAGTTTTGAATATAGCGCTACCTCTCGATTACTGACTGAACTATTTTGTTTCATTTGGAAATGGTAGATGGCATCGCTGCAGTTAAAATTGACAGTAAGACATGCCGTTACAAAAAAATATTGTGCTTTGTTTTCTTACTAACTTCTAGTTGTGTAAAATAACAAGAAGTTTTTTATTATATTAGGAAGTGATGAGACGGAGTAGTCACCCACCAGATTGTAGGCGTCAGCTTTACAGTTACAGTGTCAACTTTTTCATTCTGCTTGACAGTGCACCGCGCTCGTCACTCCGAGGCTTTGGTTCAGAAGTCTCGTTGTCGTCGAAAACTGGCAATCCAGAAGTATAGATATTAGGCTCAAACGATATGCATGCAAAATTTCACCGAGTTTGAACACTTGGTATTTAAAATATGGTGAAACTATGTTTGTATGGAGAGCGCTTCGAAGACAGTAGTATAGCACAGTTTCAGTTGGCAGCGTCTCTCCAAATAGAACCATTTGGAGAGGCGCTGCCGGCTGCAACTGTGGACTCAATCGGAACAGAACCTTAACGCTCGATTGCGAGTTTTATACATTTAGTATTAAAAGTACGTAAGTCATGTCGCAGCGTCTTCGAGATCCGTGTATTGAGTTTTCCGTAGTTCGACATATAAGCTGAATATTGCAGTCTCATCTTACTCCAGTTTTCTTCAACTTGATGGTTTCATCTGAGTATTTAGGTTTTATTTCGGCATTATCTTAAAGAACTGAGACTACACTGCTTGGATAGTTTCAACCAACCCATTGTTTATCTCTTCCACTGTTTTCACATTGCCATTCCGTTTGCCTAAGTTTGCGTTGAAGTCCACTATAACAACAGTGAAGTATGTTTCGAAGGAATTAATAGCATCAGATATCTCCTCATATATATGAGCGTGTCGAGGTCTAAGCGTAAACCTGTACGAACTTCAGGGAATACCAGTGGGTAATTCTGAATATAAGGTACACTACCTTTTTAACAAGGAACCTCAGGAATAAAACGCCACCAAAAATCTTCGGTTGGTATTACCCTGGGATTTTTGGAGAACTTTCCGGTAGCATAACGAGTTACCGAAGTCGATAACGTTGTTTTATCCTGTCACTTCGGATTTCTAATCATCCCGTGACGTTTGAGCTTAACGATGGTTAAATATAGGAACCGGGCATTACGACAGTCTCTTACGACAGCCACGGGAAGATATGAGGGCGTGCAATTCTAGCCTAGCACCCTACGTAGTAGGGAATAAATATCCTTACAAATTAAATAAAAAAATCTAGATCGGTTCATAAATGACAGAGTTTTGAGGTTAAAAAAATAAATACAACTGAAACTTCCTCCAATTTTGAAATCGGTTAATAAATTCAATAAAGCCAAAATTACCAAATAGGAATATTTTGTACAAGTGTTGGAACGGGCAGTCTTGTTTAGTTACGAAAATCTTATTGCCATATTTCACCCTCCAGCACAAACTTCAGAACCTAATATATGACCTACGTATTTAGTTGTTGTCAAGATAAATCCATTAAGGTCATATACTGGAGGAGTTTCTATTACCACCTTTCCGGCTACATTATCAGAACCAAGATACCACCAAGGGATTATGATCTTAACCATCACAACTATAATAACTTATATCTAATAGATTAGCCCAAATTGTGGACAACGACACCTATTGGTGAATGTTGATGTATTTGACGATGGCAAACAGACCTATATCTAGAATTGGAATTGGCTTGCAAGGACTGCTGCCGAAACACACAGTTCGGTTTGGCAACAGATTTTCTTCTCGAGAGCGATAGCTAGCGATATGGGTGTACGCATATAACCCTATCACAATGCAAATAGCGTACCTGAATATACCTAAGTAGTTGAAGAGTTCCTAAAGTCATATTTCAGCTCCATCTTTGAAACTTGTAACCACCTATTAAACCTTTAAACCTAGTTCTTGTGAACACAAATTTAACATGCCTAAACAGGACAGGAGTTTATTATGTATATTGTGTAGTTATGTAGTTAAGCAGTACCTACATTGTCACCAAAGTAACGTATGCCAAATATCAAATTGATAGGACTAAGGAGAGTCACCCTAAACCGTATTTTTATTTTTATTTTACCTCCTTATTTTATAAATTTAATACATGAAGTAAACTAAAAGCTCGTAAAAACAGAAAGTACTACTACTAAAACACTGCGAAAATAATCTCTTTATTTTATTTTGTATGTAAAAGAAACTTACATAGCCCCGGTCTGGGTAATTAATTCCGATGAGACAAGTTTTGAATATAGCGCTACCTCTCGATTACTGACTGAACTATTTTGTTTCATTTGGAAATGGTAGATGGCATCGCTGCAGTTAAAATTGACAGTAAGACATGCCGTTACAAAAAAATATTGTGCTTTGTTTTCTTACTAACTTCTAGTTGTGTAAAATAACAAGAAGTTTTTTATTATATTAGGAAGTGATGAGACGGAGTAGTCACCCACCAGATTGTAGGCGTCAGCTTTACAGTTACAGTGTCAACTTTTTCATTCTGCTTGACAGTGCACCGCGCTCGTCACTCCGAGGCTTTGGTTCAGAAGTCTCGTTGTCGTCGAAAACTGGCAATCCAGAAGTATAGATATTAGGCTCAAACGATATGCATGCAAAATTTCACCGAGTTTGAACACTTGGTATTTAAAATATGGTGAAACTATGTTTGTATGGAGAGCGCTTCGAAGACAGTAGTATAGCACAGTTTCAGTTGGCAGCGTCTCTCCAAATAGAACCATTTGGAGAGGCGCTGCCGGCTGCAACTGTGGACTCAATCGGAACAGAACCTTAACGCTCGATTGCGAGTTTTATACATTTAGTATTAAAAGTACGTAAGTCATGTCGCAGCGTCTTCGAGATCCGTGTATTGAGTTTTCCGTAGTTCGACATATAAGCTGAATATTGCAGTCTCATCTTACTCCAGTTTTCTTCAACTTGATGGTTTCATCTGAGTATTTAGGTTTTATTTCGGCATTATCTTAAAGAACTGAGACTACACTGCTTGGATAGTTTCAACCAACCCATTGTTTATCTCTTCCACTGTTTTCACATTGCCATTCCGTTTGCCTAAGTTTGCGTTGAAGTCCACTATAACAACAGTGAAGTATGTTTCGAAGGAATTAATAGCATCAGATATCTCCTCATATATATGAGCGTGTCGAGGTCTAAGCGTAAACCTGTACGAACTTCAGGGAATACCAGTGGGTAATTCTGAATATAAGGTACACTACCTTTTTAACAAGGAACCTCAGGAATAAAACGCCACCAAAAATCTTCGGTTGGTATTACCCTGGGATTTTTGGAGAACTTTCCGGTAGCATAACGAGTTACCGAAGTCGATAACGTTGTTTTATCCTGTCACTTCGGATTTCTAATCATCCCGTGACGTTTGAGCTTAACGATGGTTAAATATAGGAACCGGGCATTACGACAGTCTCTTACGACAGCCACGGGAAGATATGAGGGCGTGCAATTCTAGCCTAGCACCCTACGTAGTAGGGAATAAATATCCTTACAAATTAAATAAAAAAATCTAGATCGGTTCATAAATGACAGAGTTTTGAGGTTAAAAAAATAAATACAACTGAAACTTCCTCCAATTTTGAAATCGGTTAATAAATTCAATAAAGCCAAAATTACCAAATAGGAATATTTTGTACAAGTGTTGGAACGGGCAGTCTTGTTTAGTTACGAAAATCTTATTGCCATATTTCACCCTCCAGCACAAACTTCAGAACCTAATATATGACCTACGTATTTAGTTGTTGTCAAGATAAATCCATTAAGGTCATATACTGGAGGAGTTTCTATTACCACCTTTCCGGCTACATTATCAGAACCAAGATACCACCAAGGGATTATGATCTTAACCATCACAACTATAATAACTTATATCTAATAGATTAGCCCAAATTGTGGACAACGACACCTATTGGTGAATGTTGATGTATTTGACGATGGCAAACAGACCTATATCTAGAATTGGAATTGGCTTGCAAGGACTGCTGCCGAAACACACAGTTCGGTTTGGCAACAGATTTTCTTCTCGAGAGCGATAGCTAGCGATATGGGTGTACGCATATAACCCTATCACAATGCAAATAGCGTACCTGAATATACCTAAGTAGTTGAAGAGTTCCTAAAGTCATATTTCAGCTCCATCTTTGAAACTTGTAACCACCTATTAAACCTTTAAACCTAGTTCTTGTGAACACAAATTTAACATGCCTAAACAGGACAGGAGTTTATTATGTATATTGTGTAGTTATGTAGTTAAGCAGTACCTACATTGTCACCAAAGTAACGTATGCCAAATATCAAATTGATAGGACTAAGGAGAGTCACCCTAAACCGTATTTTTATTTTTATTTTACCTCCTTATTTTATAAATTTAATACATGAAGTAAACTAAAAGCTCGTAAAAACAGAAAGTACTACTACTAAAACACTGCGAAAATAATCTCTTTATTTTATTTTGTATGTAAAAGAAACTTACATAGCCCCGGTCTGGGTAATTAATTCCGATGAGACAAGTTTTGAATATAGCGCTACCTCTCGATTACTGACTGAACTATTTTGTTTCATTTGGAAATGGTAGATGGCATCGCTGCAGTTAAAATTGACAGTAAGACATGCCGTTACAAAAAAATATTGTGCTTTGTTTTCTTACTAACTTCTAGTTGTGTAAAATAACAAGAAGTTTTTTATTATATTAGGAAGTGATGAGACGGAGTAGTCACCCACCAGATTGTAGGCGTCAGCTTTACAGTTACAGTGTCAACTTTTTCATTCTGCTTGACAGTGCACCGCGCTCGTCACTCCGAGGCTTTGGTTCAGAAGTCTCGTTCACCCAATAATTACAATTGCTACAGTGCCCTTCCGCCTAAACAAAATAGCGATTGCACACTACTGCCTTGAGGCATTTATATCTGACACTGTGGTGCTACACCACCAAGACGGGACTTACTAAAGAAACCATCTGGTGTTTTATAGCTGATGTATGCAGAGTATAGTTGAGAATTATGAAGAACGAGAATCTAAATTGCCAAGAATCGTAAAAAGCTACAAATATGTTTATTGTTTCTCTAAATATGTTCTCAGAATGTTTCTTTAAACACACATAATATCTACAGTTATTTGTGTAGTTAAACGTAAGATGGAACTGCTTTTACCAATGTTGATTTGTTAGATTTCTTATAAAAAAAGGGCATTATATATTCTTATAATGCCCTTAAAGTGTATTAGTTTATAAAGCAATGATGGCCGAGCGGTAATAACTATGGACTGCCGTGCCGCAGGTCACTGGTTCGATCCCCACCGCCGGCTTGAGCTTCACCGCATGGTGGTAGGGCATTTTGCGATTGCTACCACCCTCAAGTAGAAAATCGGTCGCCAAGCACCTGACGGTGTGTTCCAGAAGCAGTCCTTGAGAGCCAGTGAAATTAAAGGCACATGAGACTTAATAACTATTTCTCAACGTTACGGGCGCAATGCAATTCGTGACTTGTGATGACATGCATATGTTTTAGGCAAAGCTTATTCCACTGAAATTAAGGTGGGCATCGAGCTTGTTCCGTCACTATAACATAAAAAAAGTTTTAAAGGAAGTACGATTGAAATTCGCTAACTTTACTACCTATTACAAAATTCTCAGTTTTAAACACATTTTCAACAACGTTTTAAATACGTTTTGAAGCGCTCGTGGCGAAGTTTACTTAGCTGTTTTCAACCGATCAGTAAAGCTAAGCACCGTTGCGCGCGGTCATGAGTTGGATGGGTGACCACTAGTGACATTACTACTGAGCGTTTCCGTGCTTCGGAGGGCACGTTAAGCCGTTGGTCCCGGTTGTTGTCTTAGGATGGCAGTCGTTATAGCAAGGTGGTAGGGCATTTTGCGAATGCCCGCCTGGCTAGCTACCACCCTCAAGTACAAAATCTGTCGCCAAGCACTTAGCGGTGTGTTCCGGCAGCTGTCCTTGAGAGCCAGTACTTCTAGGCTAGCCTGAACAACATCTTCGACCACATCATCACTTACCATCAGGTGAGATAGTGGTCAAAGGCTAGACTATCAGGCATAAAAAAAAACACCCATAAGGTTCTCAAGTCAACGCACAAATTTATCACTATCTATTACAAAATTCTCAGTTTTAAATACATTTTCAACAACTTCCAAAATTAGGTTCTCAAGTCAACGCGTGTTTTTTGATGACCAACCTAACTTATTACTTGATTCAAATTCAAATAATTATTTACCTTATAACTGACAATGTTACATTTGGCAAGTCATGTTAACAATAATTTTGAAATTAAATCATATTAAATTACAAATAATGTAATGTCTATTTAAAGAAAATTATCAAACAATAATATAGGTATTACCTATTACAAAATATCAAAATGAAATATCCTTCATAGTTAATAAATATCAAAAACTAATTGATGCCTTAAAATTTATAAAATACAGTTTACATTTTAACTATATCATATTATACAATTATATATGTACCTACCTACTATTTTAGAGTTACCAAATTATACAATATTAAGAAAAGCATTTAAAAAATATAAAAACGTAATTCAATCTACACATGAAATTAGAATAATACAAAATACATAATATTGAAAAAAAAAATATTAAAATTTATACACTTGTACAAGGCTGAAGATTGTTGAAAGTCAAAATTTAATTAAATTTAAAGTCACTTCTTGGCTTGTCTGTCTATCGGTGTGGGTGGAATCTTACAACTCAAATTTCAAGCACTTCCCGATTAGCTATCCGGCTGGAACTTTCAGGGTAAAGCAAGACTAGATGACAATGTTCTTGAATATCTGTCTGTCTGTCGTGGTGCTACTCAAATTTCGAGCAATTCCCGATTAGCTTTATCATTTAAAGCGCATGAAAACGTGTCACTTCGATATTGTTTTTATTCGACTTCAATCCTTGTTTTTTATTTTATAACGGAACTAACTTCCTGCACTGCAAAAATATGAAATAGCATGGAGTTATTTCCTACTTTTTAGTGTTCAAAGTCAGTTCCGTTTTATTTATAATTCTAGGACCAACAATAACTTGACAATTATTATTGTCATTTATTATAAATAAACTTTCACTTTCCCTTAGACTAAGGCATATTCTATAGGTAAATATATTATATTTAAAATAGGTTGGTATTAGTTCTGCTCACAATGAGAGCTCAGGTTGGAATGTGTCAAATCAGGCAAGTGCGAGTTAGCTATTATTTTGAATTTAACTCACTTTGTGACTAATAGAAGGTGTACGATTCAACTCTAACTGCCTTAATGTTCTTCGCGTGGGATCGTGCAGACAAGACCTATCTGGGAGAAAAAAACTAATTATTTTTTTGCCTACGCTCTTTACCTGTCTCAATTTAGTTAGTGTGCTATCGCCTGGCACTCTCTTACCACACCCATACGTAAGACGGTTGCTCTCTTTCCAGCATGCAAAAATATATGTTTCATCTCACAATGGTGAGTCCTATCACACCGGTGTGTACACGTTATGCACGAAAGTCCGTGAACAAAATACTAGTGTTTTACCAACATTTTTTATATAAATCAACTCCAGCTCTCGGTTGTAGCTGGGGCGAATGCATGAGGAACCTAGCGGTGACAAAGTTTTGTAACTTTTAAATGTTGGTGTAAGATTTTTTGAATTTGACTTATACCCAAAATATCCCGATCCTGGGGGTGTCTAGAATTGTACACACAGATACCTTACTGTGGAAGTCGTAAAAAAGGCGAAGAGAAGAATACCAGAATGCAAGCAGCAGCAACACTTTCTCAAGAACTGTCACCTGCAATCACCAAGCCACCTGCTAAGCATAGGGATTATGGCAAACCTCTCCCAAATAGGGGAGTGTTTAGAAGACCATCAGACGATCCGGCTGTACAGTAATTTCCAAATGTCCTTGAATCTCCTCATACGCTGTTTTTTTTTTCAATTTGTTGCCTGACAGTATCCATTATTTCCTCAGTGATCGCATTTGCGGGTAGACCTTTCGAATTGCAATCGGATTTCATCATGGAGAGAAACACGCCTACGATTAAATGAAGCATACCAACGCCTTACTGTGCTCAACTGAGACCGTACTTCCTCTCTCAAAGGCATTTTGAAAACGAGCAGGGCAGACATGCGGAGGCAGAGAATTTTTAAAACCATAAATTATCATCACCCTAAAAACTTTTGACGTGGTTTATACTTTTTGAAAATAAACAACATACATAATTTTTTGATACTGAAATGCTTGACTAATATAATATTATGCAGTCAGACTATCTATGTTACTTTGAACTGGGGAAAAATATTGACAAAGCGAGCTATCAAACGCATTATCTCGGCGGCCGGACTGTAGTAATAAAAAAATAGACATGCGAATTCAACCTAAAAATTATATTAATCGATAAATGAGTTTCTTATGATTTTAACAAAATGTTATATTCTAAATTGAAACATTCATGAGCGGCCAGGAGCGCTGAGCTTTCAGTGTGTTCTATGTATATCTATGGGTAAGTATTATTAAAAACCAAAGCAAAGTTCTTACTTCATTTGCTGTTTTCGGCCCGTATACCAAAACATAATGTTGTCTTAGGTTTTCTCGATTATTACACATAGTAATTAAACAACTTTAAACGCTTTAAATCGCGTGTTTTATCATTATTTTTGTCCCGACGTTTCAAACACTGTACCACGATCACTGGAAAGTATTTGAAACGTTGCGTCGTTGGGATAAAAATAATGATAAATATACGCGACCTAAACCGTTAAAAGTGGTTTTATTACAAAGTTTCCTGTAGGAACTTTGTAATAAAACCACTTTTAATATATTAGTTTTACCGCAGACATTATAAGGACATTACTAACTTAACCTGTTCAAACGATTTCAAGAAATTATTTTTTTATGCTTAGCTCTATTGCGTTTAAAAACAATTTCAGTCCGCTTTCACGGGACATAAACAAGAATTGTACCAACATAAGAAGTGAAAAATATTTTTTTCTTGAGTTAATTTCAACTTTTGGGATTGAATAATTAAAAAATATTTAACGAGTACATAGACAAATCATTCTAGCCCAGACTTTTTAAAATATAAGTCGAGGCCGACATGAGTTTTATGCACCAGTAATAAACTAAGATGTTCACTTCAATTGCGAGTAAATTAAAACAATGATTATGATAGTAATGTATATCTTTAATTAAAATTGAAACTGATATTTGAATAATGCTCTATTGTATCTGTCATTGTTTTAAAAAATACATATCTGAGTCTTCAATAAAACCACCCATAGATCAGAGGTAGCCAGGTAAATTTCTTATATGAATTAGTACCAGTAGTAAATAGCTTGATAATTGAGTATTTCTCGATATAATAATATTTGATTGTGAAATGAAATAAAATGATAGTTTTATTTTTAATGTTATTGTGACGAGATAAGCTCGAGGCCCACCTGATGTTAAGCGGACTAACCTGTGCCTATAACAGATGCATTTCTTCACAAGTCACGAATTGCACTGCGCCCGTCACTTTTTTTTTTTTTTTTTATGCCTGATACGTTAGCCTTTGACCACTATCTCACCTGATGGTAAGTGATGATGTGGTCGAAGATGTTGTTCAGGCTAACCTAGAAGTACTGGCTCTCAAGGACAGCTGCCGGAACACACCATTAGGTGCTTGGCGACAGATTTTCTACTTAAGGGTGGTTGCTAGCCAGGCGGGCATTCGCAAAATGCCCTATCACCATGTTATAACGACTGCCATCCGAAGACAATAACCGGGACTGACGGCTTAACGTGCCCTCCGAAGCCCGGAAACGCTCAGTAGTAATGTCACTAGCGGTCACCCATCCAACGCATGACCGCGCGTGACGTTGCTTAACTTTGCTGATCGGTTGGGAACAGCTAAGTAAACTTCGCTACGAGCGCTTCAAACTTTAAGACATAGTTGTTAAGTCTCATTGTGCCCGTAATTTCACTGGCTCTCAAGGACAGCTGCCAGATCACACCGTTAGGTGCTTGGCGACCGATTGTCTTCTTGAGGGTGGTCGCTAGCCAGGCGGGCATTTGAAAAATGCCCTTTCACCACGCGGTGAAGCTCAAGCCCACGTCAGGATTCGAACCATGGACCTGCTGCGCGGCAGTCCATAGCAAATGCCACTGTCAAGATTTTGTTTCAAAATAAAATAAATAGATCGATAAAAAAATACTACAATGTCATAAATTATTACGTCACAATAAACAATATCAAATAAATTATATTATTAGTAGATAAAAGTATTACAAATATACGATAGGAAAAAATCATGTGCGGGAGAGAAAAAAAATCCTATCGTATATTTGTAATTTTGTAATGTAATCCGCATAGCAGGCGTTATTGCAAACATAGCAATATTAAAAAAAGTTAAAAGAATGTCATTAGATGTCAGAACGTAAATTACTAATTACTTTAGTCAAAAAGTTGTCAAGCTAATAAAAAGAATTCTGCAATATTTAGCCAATTATGCAATTTAAATTTAAATTTATTAAAGGGCAAGTTTCTTATGTCGATTGGGATTTTGTAAAAGATTCTTATTGCTATACAATCTGCAACGCTATGGACCCGGCACCCGCACGGCGAATCCATGGAATGCTAAGTAATTTGTCTCTGGACCAAACAATATAACAATTGTATGGTTAAAATTCAACATCTGGTAAAAAACCTACCATCAATGAATTACCTACCTATTACATTATTTACGAGATTTAGTTTAGTTTATTCGTAGGCAAAGAACATATAATAATACTACGCTGTATGGTAAATCCCAAAAGTAAAACGTCACAATTTTATAAATGGGCAGGTTTTTAACAAAATTAATATCAAAATATTATGTTAAGCGTCATCTAACAAACTACTATATTATTATTAGAAATTAAACTCAAAGGCAACGCAGCCTCTACATTCAAACTTGATTGGAATCTGCACGTTTAATATCAAATAGTGTTACCATTACTGCATAGGTGGCAGTAGAGTAGGAGATCAAAGTACAGCGCCATCTTGTAAAAATCTAAAGAACTTTCAAAAGCTGACAAAAAATTGTATCGCGCCTGGCAGTATGTTAGTCAAGTTTATTCTGTAGTCGGGGTCCCTTATAAAAATGTATTGTTGTTTTCAATAGGCGTATCCCTTCAAGGGGTGGTGCCTTTGCAACCCTAAAATACACAAGTAGGTATTTATAGATAACTTGCTTCAGCGAATACCTACTAAACTTCGCTTTGGATCAATACCATCAACTCTTATACGCTGTGTTAAGGTTTATACAGAATACGGGTATCCTATTAGTTACATATTTTTTACTAAAATTACAAAAATAGGTACCTATGGTGATAAATAGAATTAACCATCAATCTACTTAAAAAGGGTTTGATGAGTAGTATAAGATATATAAGAGAACCTGACGCAATCCTCTTTGAAAATGCTCTTGTTGGTATAGACTATAGAGTCTGCTCTATAGTCTGCTCAAAAGCTCTGCTGTACGCCTTATGGGCAGCAACACATTACATATGACAAAATTGATAATAATTTCTTGCTGTTCATTTCCCAGCACATGATAAAACTATATAATGTAGTTTAAGTATAAATAAGTAGAAATGCGTATAATGAATGTGA
Organism: Plagodis pulveraria; assembly: GCA_963890685.1. Taxonomy (NCBI): domain Eukaryota; kingdom Metazoa; phylum Arthropoda; class Insecta; order Lepidoptera; family Geometridae; genus Plagodis; species Plagodis pulveraria. The sequence continues at coordinate 18,068,491 of OY982952.1, forward strand.
TTTTAAATTTAGACTCGCGATTGAAACACACTCAATTATATTACGAGTATATATTATGATATGAAGGGTACAGGCAAGTAATGTTATATGTAATATCATCAACGTTTTTGTTATGACAAAAAAAATGGAAAATTAATTTTTATGAGAATAACACGCAAAAAAACTATATTTATCGTAAATTGAGACACGGGCTGAAAACGATTTTGATTTTGTGTTACCGGCTATATCTTTTTAGCCGGTAATTGGTGTCAGTAAAAAATTATGATGGTCTAATACTTCAAGCTTTTAACCATCGGATTTTAAGATGGCGGGGTTTGAACTATCATTTGTCAAAGCTCTATACATTTTGCAGCCTTGTAGGGGTTTGGATCGTTAAACAATTTTATTTATAAAAATTGTAAGTTCTAACTGATTATCAAATATTGTATGTATGACTCACTGCAATCAATATCTGCAGCCTAATGAAATGCCATGATTGTGTGGACTTTGTCTTTTATTTCAACTATGACAATAAATATATCATCTCTACACATATTTCTGAAACCAAGAAAATTAAAAACAGAACTTACTGCGCCATGAGACAAAAATATATAGATTACCTACATATTAATAAAAACAAAGAAGATTATGACTTAAATCAATATATAAATTAACCGAAAACGGTTATGTAGTATATATTATTATAGGTTAGCCTTTGACCAATATCTCACCTAATGGTATGTGATGATGTGGTCGAAGATGTTGTCCAGGTTAACCCAAAAGAATTAGTAGCTATAGGTAATTCTTTTAATCAGTTAAAAGAATTACCTATAGCTAATATCGTAAATATATATATATTTAACAAAACAAAAAGCCGCCATTCCATATACATCCCGCTTTGTTCAGTACCACCATAACAGTTGGTATAACTCCCTATAATGATCTTCACTTAGTTTAAACTCGTGGATTTTATAAAACTACCGAAATTCTTAAAATTTTGAGTGGAAATTAACTTTCAAAATGAAAATAATAATAATAATAATAAAAATATTTTTAAAATATTTTATGAAAATATCAAATTAATATTTTAATAAAGCACCTAAAAAAATACAAAAATATATCTAGTGACAATTCCACCTAATTTTCCTGTTAAGCCGACGTGACGTCACAAATGCCACGCAGCCAAACCGGAAGAATTTTCGACGCGTTTCGCTTCTACACGAAGCATCCTCAGGAGGTCTTGACTCTACGAGCGCACGATCGAGATTCTATTTTTTTTTGTTTTATTAAAATATTAATTTGATGTTTTCATAAATTTGAATAATTTTACATATTTGAAAAATATTTGTTTATGTTAAATATGGATTTCCGCAAAGAAACGCCTGAATTTATTAATAATAATAATTAGTCTAATCTACCTGTTACAAAATAATTCGACGCACCTAAATCCACAAGCGGGTGAGCTTGTATTAAACTAATTTTAAAAAGTCAAATATTCAATCCATAATGACAACTTCAGCGTGTCAAACAGTCATTACTGAATAAGTAGATGCGCTGCTGCGGAGTCATTTCTAGTTCAAATGCGAGTGTTCTCATCATCGTCAACAGATGTCATCGTCCTCGTTTTGGACAGTGTAACAGTTACCGTTAGCAATCTGTATCCTTTACGTACCTCAATAACTCATTTCTTCATGGTATAACTCGCATGTGTCACTCAGCAAGGCCAGAGGGAATATCGTTTTCAGTAGAGTATTATAATCATTAAAATATAACTTGCTCAGTGATAAGCATTTGATTAAAATTCCTGCTATATGGACATTTGAAAATATATATTAATTTATCTATGTAACAACTAGCTAATTACAAATAAGTAAATAATAACAAATAGATCGCTTATAATTATTTAATGTTTAAAATTCATATAAATAAAATTTTAGGGAATTAATAACTTCACATTTTTGATTAATCGCCAGAAACATGGCGTTTCATTTAATTCCGTTAATAACTCCAGAATTACGCAATGTAACGATTGAATCTATACCAATTAACAAATAGTTCAATTTGAGTCACTTTTAGTACTTTAGCAAGCATGAACAATAAGTAAGTAGATCTCCTTATGTCAATTATTATTACGAGTGGGGTTTTATTTTGTTAAGGGAATAACATCGGAAGCAGTGATGGCTCAGTGGCATTGGCTATGGACTGCCGTGCAGCAGGTCCATGGTTCGAATCCCGCCGCGGGCTTGAGCTTCACCGTATGGTGAAAAGACATATTGCGAATGTCCGCCTGGATAGCGATCACCCTCAGGTAGAAAATCTGTCGCCTAGCACCTAACGGTGTGTTCCAGCTGCAGTCATTAAGCGCTAGTAAAATTTCAGGCACATGAGACCTAACAACTGTACATCTCAGTGTGACGGACACAGTGCAATTCGTCGTTGACGAAATGCATCTATTTTAGGCAGATGTTAGTCCACTTAACATCTGGTGGGCCTCGGGCTTGCTCCGTCACAAAAACATAAAAAAAAAAACAAAAAAAAACACTTACAAAAGTTGATACCACATGATCATCAGGAAACGTGTATTTAGGCCAATTTCTGTAGAACATATGATCATTATCATCCTTTTCAGAGAGTACAGGCGTATATGTTTTTTTTTAATTCGAATATTTCATGATGGCAACCATGATACCTGGAATATTGTACTCGTATAAGCTATTATATAGCATTTAGCATCTTTTGCAGGCACTGCGAATATGAAAGAAAAGACGAAATATGATTTAATTAATTTAGTTCCTTAGGTTACTTCTTTATTTTGTATCCATTTTTAACATTAGCACTAAGTATCTTATAATTAGGAACCATATATAACTTCCTACCTAGGTACAAGTAGTTCGTAGTAGCGTAAAACTGATTTTAAAAATTGTATAACAAGGTAGGAATGTCATATTTTATTTCTATCCGCGGGAGGTGTTGTGATACAGGTTTTTAGAAACCTACTTCAGGCACCAGCCCCTCACAAAGATAGGTTTCATTTTGGTATTCTTGCTTGTCCATTTATGTATTTTTACGTAAAAAACCTTTTGTGAGGAGGAAATAAATATATTTTTGATTTTGATTTTGAATTATTTTCTCTCAGTACACAACTGTGTTCGCGTGGTCGGCCACCGGCTGGCATTTAAACTCACACTTTTAACATTTACTATATAATACTGTGGGTACTTTATAATAAATGTATTGTATTTACTTATTTTGGTTGGTTTTCTTTTTAAATATAAATAGGCTCAGTCGCCACACCTCGGGGACCACTCGCTGTCGTGTAACACGAGGATGCCCACAGGGGGGGGTTTTGTCACCTTTGCTATGGGTAGTAGTGGTGAATGAACTGGTTGAACTCCTGAACAAAGATGGCATGGTCACAATAGGATACGCTGATGACCTTGTTATAATGGTATCTGGACTATTTGAGGCAACTCTATGCGAAAAAATGCAGAATGCATTTCGCGTAGTCGAGATGTGGTGTAAACGCCACAGTCTATCTGTAAACCCACAGAAGACAGAGTTAGTTATGTTTACACGAAAAACAAAGTTAGGGAATCTCAAACTTCCCACACTGTTTGGAACAAAATTGACCTTAAGTAAGGAGGTCAAATATCTAGGGATTTGGCTAGATAGTAAGCTTTTGTGGGGAAAACACCTAGAGCATATCACAACAAAAGCTACAAAAATTTTGATGCAAAGTACTAGAGCAGTAGGGAAAGACTGGGGTCTTAAACCGAAGCTCTGTCGATGGATCTACACAGTCATAGTACGACCTGTCCTCACCTACGGCTGCGTAGTGTGGTGGCCACGAACAAGACTGGTAACTACAATAAAGAAACTGCAGCAAACCCAAAGACTGGCTTGCTCGCTGATCAGCAGCTGTATAAAATCAACACCATCAGTTGCCCTTGATGCGATCCTGGGGCTGACGCCATTGCATCTTCATATACAGCAAGAGGCAATGGCGGCAGCCCTAAGGATAAAGTCTACCGATCAGTGGATAGGCACGGGTCAAATCACAAACCATTGTCGAATACTAGATAGGGCCACAAAAATAATACCGGAATCGAGGCAAGGCACTGACAAAATAGCTAGTACCTACCTTGACAACAAGAAGTACAAGCTGGTTACTGAAAATAGCGCTACGGCAGACATATCACCGTCATACAATATTTACACAGATGGCGCGAAAAACAAAACAGGTGTAGGCTGTGGCTACTACTCACCGGAACTTGGAATCCTGGACTCAAAGGGACTTTATAAGACGACAACAGTAATGCAATCAGAGGCTATGGGATTACTGCTAGCTGCGAGGGCATTATTACGTCTAGATTTAAAACCCATTTCAGAAAGTGAGCAAGAGGGTAAGCTCCTACTTCTCACTACGGATAGTGCGGCAGTAATATACGCACTCAGAAAACCAGTAACCAGGTCTAGAGTTATTGCTGAGTGCCATGCTGCCCTACAAAAATTATCAAACAATTACAAAGTAATAATTACATGGACGAAGGGACATAACATGTGCCCGGGTAACACCATGGCAGATACTTTGGCCAAAGACGGGGCAAAAAAACAGGTATGTGATGACGCAAAGAGCCTTTGCAAACCATCAGTAATGGAAATACGAGAACTATTGCGTCGTCACACCGAGAGAGAACAACAAAACCTGTGGGATAAGTTAGAAGACTGTAAACATACGAAGGCCATGTTTCCAACTCTAAACAAGAAGCTGACAAATAACTTGCTAAAGCTACAGCGGGATGAATTGCGCCTTGTTGTAGGCCTCTTTACGGGTCACTGCAACCTGAACTACTTTCTGCATAAAACGGGAGCAACAGACAGTCCTCTATGTAGAGGCTGTATGCGTGAAGAAGAGACCGTGGAGCACGTCCTATTGCACTGTGAAGCCACGGAACAAATAAGAGTTGAAACGGGTCTATGTGAGCCATTCTCACCATCAAAATCCTTTCCACCACCACACACGTCACTGGAGCAGCTATGCCAGCGACCCAGAGTCCTTCTCCGCTACGTTAAGGAGTTGGGATGGCTTGGGTAGAAGCTGGCGGGGGAAATGCACAATACACCCCAAGCGGGACGTCAGTGCAGGACATATCGCCCCCAATTAGAATAAGAATAAGAATAAGAATAAGGCTCAGTCGCTTTATATACATATACGAGTACCCAACGCCTAAATTGTAAACCTAATGATATAGAAACTCTTCAACGGCAAAATACTTATAAGACATTTTTAACCATGGTTGAACCTATTTGTAACCTTTATAACTGAATAAAACATTTATTTATTATTTATTTACACAAACTTTTTATGTGACAATGTTTAAAAAAATAGGCTCAGTCGTTGTATGATTATTATTCTAGAACTTAATGCTAAATTGCACTAAGTTATTTTGATTCCTTTTGGGCGCTAAATAAGGAATGGGTAGTGTAATTTTGAAGCAAAATCAAAACCAGTTACATATTTTTATTTTTCAATAAGAACGAATATTTTGAAGTAATGATAGACGAGAGCTATGAGCTGCCGTGCCGCATGTCCATTGTTTGATCCCTACGAATAAATATTCGTAGTTTGATTTCCATCACAGTCTTGAGCTTCACCACATGGTGAAAGAACATTTTGTGAATGCTCGCCTGGCTATTCACCATCCTCAAGTCGAAAAGTTGTCAGATCTTCAGAAGTCTATGCTTCCTGCACCTTCCGGTATTTTTCCCTTAATCGCCTCTTACGACACCCATGGGAAGAAATGAGGGAGTGACATTCTAACCTAGCACCCCACGGGAAAGAAATGGGGGAATATACTTAATACGAATCAAGTTATTATAATAGCGCCGCGGTGGTATCTAGCCATTCGCAAAATGCTCTTCCACTATGTGATGAAGTTCAAGCCGGCGGCGCGGTGGTGGGGAGATGGAACCTGCTCCACGGCGGGGCGTCAGGCCATAGCTATTACCGGCTATCACTGCTTCAAAAAGTGATAATACACCGCTTCCTTTCTTTCCCTACTTAGCCATAGAATAGAGGTCATGGTAACATTAAAGTACTAACCACACATCACGGAGACAAACATCTCCATCTAACGTATATCTAGAAGTTAATATAAGGTAAACGCTGACGTCTTACACTTGGCGATTATAAGTTTCATAAAATACTGTTGCTTATGGAATTATCTCCTTCTTTCATTGCAATGATAGAAAGTGTGTATATATTTGTAATTATTTTCACGAGGTTAGATATGAGAATATAACGTATCATTTAAGGTATACTTCACAAAATATAACTCATCCGTATCGGATTTGGTGCAGCCCATACTTGGTACGTTTTGAAATAGTTTCTTGTTTATATTCAAAACTTGAAGCTGATTTATATTCAAAACTTGAAGCATCATGGTGTGGTGTATATTTTAGGATAGGCTGAGAAAGCCCTTTAATTTAATATCCTACATGAGAGGTTTCAGAATTTTTCCATACACAAAAACATGACGTCATAAATCCAGTTCTAGGAGAAATTCTGTTGAAAAATGCGGGTCTTGTATGTTTTGACCTTAAAGTACACGTGTATGGGCTTTTTAGTATACCTAGAAGAAAATAAAATATTGTAAATAGTACAATTTCCCGACAATGGTGAGCAGGCTAACAGCTTTGTATTTACCTATAGCATTGTTGCCTTGATTTTTTCCCTTTACATAGTGCGGTACAAGGATAGCACCATCACCAAAAAGCTGACAGGCTATCTACATAATCATATCAGCCTATTGCCGTCCACTGCTGAACGTAAGCCTCCCCCAAAGAGCGCCAACCATCCCGGTCCTGGGCAGCCCGCATCCATCCACCGCCCGCCACCTTCTTCAAATCGTCGGTCCACCGTGCGGCAGGACGTCCTACGCTACGTTTGCCTAAACGTGGTCTCCACTCTAACACATGTCTGCTCCACCGACCGTCTGTTCGTCTGCAGACATGACCAGCCCACTTCCACTTCAGCGTACTGATTCTGCGAGCAATGTCGGTGACTTTAGTTCTCTGGCGGATGACTTCATTCCGAATTCTATCCCTCAGAGAAACTCCGAGCATTGCTCTCTCCATCGCTCGCTGAGCGACCTTGAACTTGTGGACCAGCCCCACGGTGAGTGTCCACGTTTCGGCTCCGTAGGTCATTACCGGTAGGACGCACTGGTTGAAGACCCTGGTCTTAAGGGATTGTGGGATCGACGATTTGAAGATTTCACGCAACTTCCCGAATGCCGCCCAGCCCAAGCGTATCCTTCTGTTCACCTCCGTCTCGAAGTTGTGCCGCCCCAGTTGCATTGCTTGGCCAAGATAAATGTATTCTTGCACAACCTCAAGTGTAGCACCATTAACGACTACAGGTCTCGGGGAAACAAGGTCATTGTACATGACTTTGGTTTTATCCAAGTTCATCCCGAGACCCACCCGTCTTGAAGAATCGCTCAGGCTGTTCAGCATCCTTTCCAGCTCATGCAGAGATTCTGCCATGATGACAATGTCATCCGCAAACCGCAAGTGTGAGATGTACTGACCGTTGATGTTAATGCCCCGTCCTTGCCAATTAAGCGTTTTGAAAACGTCCTCCAACGCGTTGGTAAACAGTTTCGGAGAGATTACGTCTCCCTGTCTTACCCCCCGACGCAGTTGGATTGGTTTTGTGCTCTGTTCTTGTACTTGGACGGTCATTGTTGCGGCCTCATACAGACATCTCAACACTTCGACATATCGGCAGTCGACGAGGCACCTCTGCATGGATTCCAGCACAGCCCAGGTCTCGACAGTGTCGAAGGCTTTCTCGTAGTCCACATACGCTAGGCACAGAGGCTGGTTGTACTCCTCGGTCTTCTCAATTATTTGCCTGAGGGTAAGTATGTGGTCTACGGTGCTGTAGCCTTTTCGAAACCCGGCCTGCTCTGGTGGCTGAAAGTCATCGAATTTTTGGGCGAGACGATTCGAGATAACTCTCGAAAACAACTTATATACATGGCTCAGGAGAGAAATGGGGCGGTAGTTTTTAAGAAGAGTATTATCACCCTTCTTAAAAAACAGTACCACCACGCTCCTGTTCCATGCCTCCGGTGTCGTGCTAGTGTGGATGACGGAATTGAAGAGTTTTACAAGTTCTGTCAAGACAGGTGTTCCGCCTGCCTTGAGTAGCTCTGTGGTTATCCCGTCACCCCCCGGAGCTTTGTTATTGTGGAGCTGTCCGAGAGCTATTCTAATCTCGCCCATGTCGACATCGGGAAGTTCATCTGTCAGATGGCGCGTGAGCCTGGCCCGTGGATCACCCTCAATTTGTGCTTGAGGTGGGTTAGTTTTTTGGGAGTACAAGTCCCCGTAGAAGCTTTCGACTTCAGCGAGTATTTCTGGTTTGGAGGTGACCGTGGTGCCCTGTGACGTTCTAAGTTTTGTCAGGTGACAACGGGAGGCAAGAGGCTTAGCAAATACCTTAGAGCCTTTGTTACGCTCGATGGCTTGCTCGATAGAAGAGGTATTTGCGCGCCGTATATCGCGTCTTACCAGCCTCCTTACCTCCCTGTTAAGTACCTGACGCTCTGACGATGTGGCAGTTGTGTCTTCACGTCGTTTCCTCATCAATTCCAGAGTCTCGCTGGTGAGTTTTGACTTATGTCCGTTACTCTTCGGTCGAAAGTATTTACAGCCCACCTCGCGGATGACACGTACCAGGCTCTCGGTGGCGTCGTTTACGTCCTGAGTGGTTTCCAACATGGCGAATCGATTTTGTAGCTCCAACTGGAAGCTTTCGCAGCCAGCTTCTACTTGGGGCAGCGTTGGTCTGAGAATCGACTTCGCTAAGCGCGCACGTTCGATTTTGACATTGATATTCAGAGTGCCTCTTACCAGTCGGTGATCACTTCCGGTATTGACCCTGTTGATCACAGAGACATCTCTGAATATTTGGCGCTTGTTTGACATAACGAAGTCTATCTCATTCCTCGTCACATTATCGGGGCTTCGCCAGGTCCACTTCCTTTGGGGCTTCTTCTGGAAAAAGGAATTCATCAGAAAAAGTCCCTGAGCCTCGAGGAAGTTTACCAGCATTTGCCCCCTGTGGTTTCTGTGCCCATAGCCGAATGGACCTACTTTCGACTCGCCACTCTCTTGTACTCCCACTTTAGCGTTGAAGTCACCCATGACAACAGTGTAGAAAGTTTTGGTACGAGACATAACTTTCACTATGTCTTCGACTTCGTCGTCAGGGTGTGCAGACGTTGGGGCATACACTTGTATGATTTTTAAGGAATACCTTTCTGTGATTTTGAGCACAAGGTATGCCACCCTTGCCGACATACTGCCTACTTCTACAACGTTGCTCATGAGTGACTTATGGACCATAAATCCGACGCCACCTTGGGATAGTTGGTGTCCCTCTCGGAAGTAGAGTAAGTGGCCGGTCTCGAGAGTTATCGTCTCCTCCCCCTGTCTTCGGAGCTCCGATAAACCCACGATATGCCAGTTAATTCGACTTAACTCTACTTCCAATTCGGCAACGTGCTCGTTCAGCCGCAGAGAGCGTCCGTTAAACGTCGCCAAGTGGAGTTTTTGATTTTGGTACCCTGCCGTCGCCCGGGGATTCTTAGCACCTCCCGCCACACCGTTACCAAGGCCGGTACCGTGGCCTGGAATAGTGCAGCTACCGGGAACTGGAGGCCGTGATTTTTGACTGTATCTCATTGAGGGGATTCGCCGTAGTCACCACGCTTGGCAGGCGGGTTGGTGACCGCAGTTTCTGGAATGATTTCGCTGCTGGTGCTGCTGCCCACCATCAGTTTGGCATTTAAGGTCATTCCAGTATAGTTTATGGTTATACCGCCATATATCGGTCCGGAAGTGGATGAGGTAGGTGTTGTCACCTCATGTTCCGGTTTATTCCTTAGTCGCCTTCTACGACACCCAATGGAGGAAATGGGGTGGCCTATTCTACTGCCCGGGACCACACGGGGGATCTACATAATGTCCGATGACAAATATCCGTTCCTCAGTTTTAATCTTACTTCATAGCTTTCAAAACCTATACAATTTCATCACAGATAACTTTGATCATAACTGACTCATATTCATTTTAAAATCATTTTAATGCATATAAGAAATACAATTTTAATATTAAACGTTGCATAAATCTTTAACATTGTAATTATTTCATTAACGGCTACTAAGCAAATAAACTAATATTAAATTAATTAAAAAAATACATTGTTGTACTTAAATTCAGTTGATGATGCAGATGTAGCTCCATCCAAACTGAATTCGACGGTATGCCGGTTAAACAATAGGAACGATAGGATTTATTTGAGCTGTAACTCACTCACCATGGTAGCTTAATAGGCAGAAAATGTCCCGGCTCTTAGGACGGAAGGTTGGGGGTTCGTATCCCATTCGTGGTTAAAACTTTTCCTTTTGATGGAAGTTTGTAACATTGTTTAGATTTATTTAGATTCAATGAGTTAGCCCAAGTCAGCTTAGAGTCACGTCGGCATATCCCCAAACGGGTAGATAGAGCTGTATTAAACACCCAGGTTTGGGTCCCGTATAATAAGGAGGGCGAGCTTATTGCCATAAAACGGGAACAATGTCAGATTTCGACGTATTACTCGACCAACGTCGACGCATCGAATTCATTGGTCCAATCCGCAACCTCAATGTTAGGACGTAATGCGCACACAACCGTACAAATATTCTAGTACTTACATATAAATTTATTAAACATAATATTATTAAACTTACAAGTTCCGTTAAAGGCGAGCCGGATAGGTGAAGGTGCCCTGTGTGGGCCATTAAGCGCAGCAATCGGCTGGACGGCTACTGCCACTCCATTGACGACGAATGCTGTGGGTGCCTTTATAGCGTCGCCGTGGTTGTCAGCCCATGACGCCGCAGCCGCCGCCGCAGCCGCAGCCGCTGCGCATACGCTGCACTCTGGAATCAAACGAAAACTTATATTATATTATGCCAGCCACTTGGCTGGCATAATATAATACATATAATTTTGAAAAGAATACTAGTTTTTAACAGACTAGGACTTCATAAAAGTATCAATTCGACGGTATGTATTTTTTGTTCCACGGTTACTCCGTCAATTACGAATCGAATTTCAGGATTCTTTTTTAGGTCATCTTCAGAGGTCGTATTTAAAATTTCATTGAAAGTCTTTTAAACAGCACATTCTTGTAATCTACACTATAACCCTTATTTTCCTTCAATTTGGTAACTTATATGTAAAAATCATAGTGTATAAAAATGTTAGTATACACATACTTAACTTCTTTATAACTAACGTGGCAAATAAATAAGACATAAATAGGGGTTAATATATTTTATATCAAGAATTTTAAGATAATCCTAAGTAAAACAGTCAATTTTCTTTGTGAATATTCTTTTAATAAATAACAATTTCTAGCCCAAATACTTCGTTTTGACAGACATTTTTTTTCCTTTTTTATTAGTCCTCTAGACACCCTAGTCCAACATCAAGATCCTTGCGAGGCTCGGCCACTTCCGATATATAGTCGATAATAGTCGATAGTACTCATAAAAAATATAGGGTGTATCTAACCCGTAGAATCTTTCTAGAGATTGTTTACAAGTTCAACACTATAAACTGTTATGTGAACTATAAGGTGGACTCTTATCATCCCTCAAATTGCAAAATAGAAGATTATTGCAAAATATCAGGTTCTTTTTTCATTGGTACTCTTATTTACTGGTTAATAATATTTATTTAACCTTTAATTTAGTTGAATTAATACTTTATCTCTCTGATCTCTATCCTGTTAATTATGTCGAAAAGAAAGTATGATATGTGTTACCGAAAACTAAAATGTTTATAGAAAAAATATTGTAGTAATTGTTTTTAATACACCCAGTATTAAAAACAATTAAAATTAAAGTAGGTACTTACTCACTTGGCCAACTTTTTTTAAAGCAGAGGTTTTTTTGTGATCATATTGATAACCACATATTGAAGAAATGAGACTCTTCACACTAAGTAGCCCATCACATGCATACTTAATGTTAGTTGTAATGTATCGATAAAATGTGTTTAGAGTGTGTACCATCGCAGCAAAATGAAAAACCCTTTGTGAGATGTCTACTAAATAATAACTTTAAATAATTATGGCCAAAACTGTGACAATATGACCCTGGCTAAAATGATTAATTATCACCTAGTTTCTGATGTCGTTACTATTATATTTATTATTATATTATCATTTGGTTACTTGCATATATTATTACTACCTATCTTTATTAAGAAATATGCATTAGAAAACTTTTAAAACCATTTTATACTTGGCTTTAAAACAACTGCAATACAATCAATATTCGTAGTAGGAAGACAAATTCTTATTAGAAATTCAAATGCTAACATGTTCATGAATCAAGTTTATATCGCTAAAATCTTTTTGAAAATATAAATCTAATATACACGTTATATCCAATAATCTATACAAAGCAATTTTAGCATCCTTCATAAGATCTTCATGGTAATCAAAATTTAATAAATATGTTTTATATTGACTGAACAATAAAAATAGAGAAATATTATAAGTAATTAAAAATATATATCTACGTATAAATGCTGGAATATAGCTTGTTGAATAGTTTAGAATATATTGGCTCACCCTTCATATATATGCCGACAGCTACCCTTCTAATATCTTGTCACCATAATATCTATTGGACGCACACTTCTCAAAATGATTGACAAAACGGCAATTCCAAAGACCATCTCTAATGTTAAAAAAAACAACAGCACGCACTTGTCTCTTGACTCCACGCGCTTATTTTAGCACGCTGTTTTTATACCATTTACCGATCCAAAAGATTTGTCAAGCAGTTGTTTATTATAATATATTCGATGTATTTTAGGGGTAGTGGTGCGTTTGACGATTGCCGAAAGACTGCGTGGTGCGTAAATTTTGCGAGTGGGGTGCGCGCATGACTAGGGGATGCTGGCTACATTTACTACAAGTAAATAGTAGTAATTGTGTAGTGTGTTAAAAATATAGCCACTTATTGTTTGTATTTTGCTGTTAAAGAGATACTACTAAATTTGTAGTGATTCTCCTCCTCACAGGAAACTTAGTATATAAAGTTTATACAGCATTTTATCTCGCTGTTTCTTTTTTTTATTTAAATTAAAGATAATGTTATAAAACAATAATTAAAGACAAAGTTATAAATATACTAAAGGACATTTTTAGCCGATTTAACTTACGGTTTTTACGTCGAGGAGAAAGAAAGAAAGAAAAAAACCGTAAGTTAAATCGGCTAAAAATGTCCTTTAGTATGTGTCAAACTTACGTTAGTTTTAATCAATTAATGTTATAAATTGTTAAGGTCCAGTTAACTACCATATTATTTGTCATTGGATTGGTAATGTTTCCCAAAGTTTTACCAGAAGTACTGTCTTTGCAGTTTACCACTAAAACATCTAAACTAAGACGCAGCCTAGAGATCATTTATTTGATATATAAAAAATATAAAATTCGTCATTATATGAACACACATAGGTAGATATATTTTCAATGGATCTTATGACGATGGTCTACCTTATTGCGTCTACAGTCAATCTTTTCACAGAATTACGACATGGAAATAATCCAGAAATCCTATTCTAAGTGGAGGCTGACAACATCTTTTAATGAATAATCAATAGTGAGATAGACAAATGCTAGCTTGTCAGTGATAATAAATAATAACAAGCTTAAGAATTTTTTATTACTTACTATAAAATATTTAATAGTTCACCCACTTATCATACAGCAGTGGTAATACTATTTATTATATATAGCAGCTTTTCGCCAGACATTCAATGGTGACAATTCGGCCGCCCAATATCTTCTTGGAGCTAATTGGCCCTTGAACAAAGCTCCAAGAATAGGCCGCAAGCTAGTTATTGGGGAAGCTTATTCAACATTTTATAAGTACGCGGAAGAAAGGAGTACTTAAAGCGAATAGATCCGCATTTAATCGGGTGTTAAGACGGGTCTTATGTATCGATTAAATGCGGATAGCTTATATGCGGTGTAAAGAGGTATAATGGTAAAATCGACGTGAATCAGGTGGAACATGTCTTCAGAACAATCAAATAGTAGATACTCAGAGATCCAATACCCGTATACAGAGAAGTTCGAAAAGATCAAGCAAATTAGCATTTCATTAAGCTAATAAGGTTTATGTAACAGCGTGAGGCTTTACAATTAGTTTTCTTGAATCTACTTTAGCCTTGCTCCGCAAGATATATCGGTGCCCAAGATTTACACGAACTGCGTAAGATTCACTCCAATTCGAGATTTACTCCAAAAGCCGGTAGCAGGCTCAAGTCATATATCTCCACGCAACTGGGGGCAGTTCAATATGTCGTCTTTAACAACACAAATGACTAAGCAAAACATATTGAAGAAAGCTTTGACTTTGGTTTAATGAATGGTTGCTGTCTTAATACCTTCCTTGGAAATGTTTTTCATGATAGAAAGCACCTAAGTACCTTTCGAGTAAAAAAGCTTAACCCCGTCAGCTGAATGTTACAAGTTTTAAGACACAGAGAAAATTTCTCTGTGTTGCGTGTTTGTTTCATTCTTTCCCATGTCTCCATTCTCCTTTCTCCTACAACAAGGATTCCCAGAGTTGTGGGAGTCCAGTCTCTTTGTATTGTAATATTTTGTATTCTTTGTTTACAACAAGTAACTACTGTGAGTTAAAACCTTTATATATCGTTCTTCACACGTGAATCCATATAAGTGTGTTTTTTCTCAAAAGCAGACTTTGTTTTTAGCTATAACTGACAAAAAACTAATGAACCATTTTCGAAACAGTAAATCAGATTCAAAACCATCTAGCACCGAATCTTTGTGAATATTATAGTTAAATGCTTTGGATTCTCAGATACTGATATATTTGATAGGCTAAGACAATGTAGGGTTACAGGTTTTTTTCGATAGGCCAACTTAAACCTATACCTGCAAATCTGGTCATATTTATTTTTAAAATAAGTGGTAAACCAATTACTTCTGAAGAAGCATGGCTGACTAAAAAGTATTCCTAGAATCTAAGTCAATTATTTAGCATAAATTAAATTAGTACACATTTCATTATATTAAAGAAAGTTGGCAGTACCTACCTTCTGAAGAACTATCAGGTACCTATTGGATATGAAGTATGGTATTACATAGGAACATTCATTTCTAAAATAAAAATATAACTAATAAACCTATACAGTCCTAGGTTTAATAAACTGTAGTACTTTCGAGGTTTCAATTAGAGTATAGTGTGGTTTTGAATGATTCCCCAAAATAATGATTGTCAGCCATAATTATACGAGATCGGACCCGGGTCGCGCATGCGCCTGAATAGTTGAATACAAACACACAGCCGTCGCGCATCTGCTGGTCAGCTCGTGGACACAATGCGCACTAGGGTCACCATCATTTGTTCACAATAATATTAGGACAGACAAAACATTTTAAGTCATTTTTACCAAGAGATTGTCATACCTCAATCCCTGTAAAATCTTTGAATTGTTGGAATATATAAATTATAATAAACGCTTCATTTCAGTAGCGTTTTATAATGATACGTGTCGTTGAACCCGCACAACCTTATGTTAAAAGTTATATTAGACATTGATTAACTTTTGTAGAACAAATTATAGGTTCAGTTGGTAGTAACTAACACTGAGTAAAAAGTAGCTTATCAAATTACCAATTTTTTTTTCGAATTATTAATATAACATCTCTCTCTAACATCTTTAACATGCTTCTTCCATATCTATTCAATAATCTCAATTCTTAACAAATATACGTAAACGTGTTTTATACTGCTGCTGTTCTAATTGCACTACATTAAGCAAGCAATGAAACTATATATGGCAGCCAGGATCATCTGTTCTTCGAAATACTGTACCGTATCAGCTGGATTGTCCACTGCTGAACACAGCCTCCTCCATTCACGGTTTACCATAATCCCCACGCTTGGCCGGCGTCTTGGTGATCGCAGTTAAAGATCAGTTTATCAGAAGGCGCAGCTGCCCAACTTCCGGTAATAAATATTTACCTTTAGTCGCCTCTGACAACATCCACAGGTAAAAATAGGGGGTGACATTCTAACCTGGCAACCCACGGGGCTTCGGAAGTACTGAACGGATAACTACGTTACTAAGCTAACGATAACACCTCTACAAAGGAAAAACCTTGTTCGTAAGTTGAGTAAGCATAATGCGTTTTTAAACTGTCACGGTCATTTAAACTATGGTTTTTTTTTGGGAAATGTTCCTACAAGCTTTTTGACCTTATTCCTGCGTTGAAATTTAACCACCGCACATCTCAATACCGTCAAAAGACCCGCCCCCACATCCAGCAAGTATGGACATCAAACACTGTTCGCTTTGGTCGCTCCTTTCTTTCGCGTACTTTAAACGACCTTCCTCCGGAGGTCTTTCTGCGAAGCTACGACATTATTTTCAAAAGGGGCATTTACAAACTCCTCTCTGGGCAGGCAACGCATTGGCAGCGCAGCTAGTGTTGCACATGGCGGCGTCCATAGGCGGCGGCATCAGGCGGACCGTCTGCTTGTATGTCAGGCTTAAAATAAAAAAAAAAGTTATATTACAAACGAGATATTTACCGTGTTTTTGATTGATTTTGAGCTCTCGATATTTCGGTACTGTTGCACGCGCCATGACCTGAAGTAAGTTCAACTGAAGACCTGAAGGAAGTGTAAACTGAAGTCTATGCAAGTGGATGGTCGAAGCTATGAGCAGACGAACCGGTCTAACCTTTTTCTTGTACGTTTTTTCGGCAAGGCGATGCTATTATTGACACTATCACTCATAACACTATTTAAATTTCGACATGCAAAACTAACGATATCAGATCGTGAACTATTTGTAACACTTCTTCGGTTCTATGTTCTCGACAGTTGAAACCCATCTTCCTTATTGAAGTTTCAACACTTTGTTATTTCGATTACTTCTCTTACCATTCTCTGATTTTTTAATATTATTATTTTTGACTGCCCTTATATACTCATCGCTACTCACGTAGACATGGGCAGTTCAGTTGTTTCTGCGGTAGCTAATATATGGATGGATCATTTTGAAGAGTTAGCTATATCCACTGCTTCTACCCACATAAAGCTGTAGAAACGCTATGTCGATGACGTGTTTGCCATAATGGAAGGGGATGAACAAGTAGTAAAATCCTGTGTGCTACATTTAAGCGGAATTCACGGGAAAATAAAGTATACCTATGAAATGGAAACGGAGAAAACAATTGGATTCTTGGACGTCAAAGTACAAGTCTGGACTGACGGTTCTATAGGCCACTCATTGTACAGGAAATCAACCAATACAGACCGGTATCTACATGCAGACTCCCACTACCATCCAAGACAGCTTAACTCTGTGGTAACAACACTACTAAACCTCGCTTATGACCTCTGCGATGACTAACACCTAATCGAAGAGTTATCACGTATCCAAAAAATATTGCAGGATAACGGGTACAAACTGAAACACACATCAGTGCGTCATAATGTAAACAAGACCAAGAAAGAAAATGTTGAAAGAAAACCAGCTTATTTGGCATATGTGAAATGAGGAAAGAAGTAATGTATAAAAACTATCTTCACCCCTTTAAAAAAGTAGCTCATATGCTTCTACCGAAAGATAACTTTCCTTTGGAAAAGTTTGGTGTGTACAAAGTCAACTGTAGCTGCGGTGAATCCTACATCGGTCAGACAAAGCGAGCAATATTTTGTCGTATTAAGGAGCATATAAGGCCAGTCAAAATGATGATATTAAAAAATCTGCCATAGCTTCTGGAGTCTGGCTCTAACCACTGGACTGAGTTACACAACCCACAGTACTCTCGACAGAATACCACTACATATCGAGAATGGTAAGAGAAGCGATCGAAATAACAAATTGTCGAAACTTCATAAGGGAATATGGGTTTCAACTGTCGAGAACATGGAATCCAGTGGTTAACCTTTGCAAGAACCGAAGAAGCGTTACAAATAGTTCACGATCTGATATCGTTAGTTTTGCATGTCGAAATTTAAATAGTGGTGTGAGTGACAGTGACATTCATAGCATCGCCCTGCCGAAAAAACGTGTAAGAAAGAGGGTAGACCGGTTCGTCTGCTCTTAGTGCCGACCAACTACTCGCATCAGTTTACTCGTGTTCATGGTGCTTGCAACAATGCCAAAATATCAAGAGCTCAAAATCAATGAAATCACGATAAATATTCCGTTTGTAATAATAACTTGAGCAAGCTTTGTTTACTAGAATGTATGTTTGAAGCTGTCCGGAAATGTGTTGGTGTAATCGTGGACAACATATTATTGCCGGACCCACCCTACGACTCTGAGAGGAGCGTGCGTAAATGTTCCACATTTTTTTGTTAAATTTGCGCACATTTCTAATAGCTTGATAGTGTCGTGATTTTGGTGTTATTTTTATTATTATGCTCATATTACTTTCAATTTTATTCAATACTTATACTTTGAAATACCCAACTATATTATACATATTTTTGAATAATAATGCTTTTAATATAGGTATAAAGTTAAATGGATGGCGATTCAGAATGTCATTACAGGTATAGATAAATGAATATTCTCTACGTTACAGGTCATAAAACAATATATGTAGGTAGTATAGTGTCGTTACCTCAAATTGTGGAGAGCTCAGGCTCTATATTATTTTTTTATTAAATCCGTAGTGATTTATTTGATTGAACTCTGAACTACTCTCCTGTCTTATTTTATAAACATAGGATATATCTATCTCTATAACTAAATTTATTAACGAACAAACATAGACAGACAAACTATAAAAGTGCATAAGATGACACAGAGACATTTACCTCACCTAAATGCTACTCTAAGTTACATCATAAATATAAACTTCTAATTTTTTTATACTACTACAACTTTCTTCACTGGCAAGAAAAAGTATGAATCTTAATGCACGTCCAATTAAGACATAACAAAACCCATAAAAACCTCGTGATATCTTTTCGTGAAATATTTACTTTTAATAAGCGGCCGGATCAAAGGTCCCTGCTAGTTTGTAAATAGGGTGAGTTTTTTATGAATTAATGCAGAAATATTAGCACGACAAAAAATATAGTAAAAAATGGATATTGACGCGTGTCACGGCTGTGCCGGCGGAGACTGGACAATGCTGTTAATCCACGATAAATGGGTCTTCTTTAAAGCCGTATAACTAAACTAAATTTTGATTTATTTCTGTATGTAATAACAATTTTAAACAAATGTTTCGAGACTATTATATTGTTTCAATTTAACAAACAATCAATAATAATAAAAACCTAAAGGGACACATTGCCAAACCTGTTCATAACTTACATAGTAATGAAAACCAACCATTGATTCGATGATGTAGCTTGTTGTAGTCCTAAGAGCGGTCTAGATTTTGAAACTACGAGAGTTAAAAAAAACTAAGAGCTTTTTGCTATTCCTAGCACTTCCATACAAAAGTAGTTTAGTCATATTTTAAACGAAGAGTTCAAACATTGTGAAATTTTGAATGCATGTTCTTTATACCTACCTACCTATAAAAGGTTAAAAAACATGAATTCCAAATGTCACATTGACAAGTCACAAGTTGTTGCTAGTTTTCCGTTTTATCATTCATTTTATCTTTAAATTTTCAAATAATCATTCCCTAAACGATTTGGCCAAATAATTTTGAAAATACATGAGTTCACGGCACTCCGCCAAACCAGAAGCTATATTAGACTCAAAACCAGGCATGCAAGATTTCAGTGAGTTTGAACACTTAGTATTAAAAATGAAAGCGCTACATACGAATACCCGTGGGGTGCCGGGTTAGAATTGCACCTCCCCATATCATCCCGTGGGTGTCGTAAGAGGCGACTAAGGGAAAAATACTGGAAGGTGGGTGTAGCAGCACCTTCTAAAGGACTGCCATCTTACACTGCGATCACCAAGCCGCCTGCCAAGCGTGGGGATTATGGCAAAACCCCCTTAATAGGAGAGGCTTTGTTCAGCAGTGGACGACTCGGCTACTGCAGTACATACGAATACACTACCTTAAATGAGTGTAAGCTAATAATTTTATAAAGCAGAAGTAGCATTTTTTCTACCTATATAGTTTATGTTAGCTGCTAGGTAAACTTTTAAATTTCATATGCTACCTTCTTTTAAAAAAATGCAGGCACGATAGACTTTTTTGTGATAAAACTGAAAGTGACCATCTTACCAAATATGTCTCTAGAGAAAAGTGTCTGTCTCTGTCTACAAGACATAATTTATGTGACCGGCTTACTAAAAACTGTAAAAAATATTTATTTAAAAATGGTACAATAAAAATCCTTCAAGCCTCGATTACAATTAAATCTTTGAAGCAATGCGGACATTGGGTATGAACTACCAAACAGAGAGTTCGTGGTTCGAATCCTCATTAGTTTCACATGATCATGGCATTTCCACTTTCAAATAGAAATTCTATCGCCAAGCACCTAATAGACTTTAAGGATGAGTGTTCAACAGCTGCTTCAGAAAGTAATAATTTGCAGTTTAGCCTGCTGTAACCTATTTCGGTCACATCGTCACTTACCCAGTGTGTCAAATCGGTCAATAGCCAACGAAACAATCATAAAAAAGACTGGCGTGTGTACTATATCTAGTTCTAGTGTAATTTATTTTTCTTATTTTGACATACATGCAGATGGCAATTCGCGAGTGACCGTTGACTGTCAATCAATCACAACGAGGGGTTGGTAATTGCAAAAAACTGACCCCTCATTGACCACGCATAAAAATCAAAAAAATCCGAGGACAATAGAACCAAAAACTCAATACCAAATAAAAAAACGAATTAATGGAAAGTATTCAAAGATCCTGTCACGTGGCAGCCCTCAAAGCTCTAATAAAAAGCTGTATACAAAAAGTTATTTGATTTGGGCCGATTCTCTGTATCGTGTTTATCACTTCAGTAAATTTTTTTTTTTTTTTGTATCATTACGACAAAACCATCATGGAAGAAAGAGGACAAAAAGTATATTAAATTAATATGGTAGGTGGATAGATGGTAGCAGTAAAGGCCTAGTAGGTGCTTGGTGAGAGATTTTTTAAACTCGCTGTCAAAGTGAGTAGCTATTCAAATCACCTAACAAACACTCTGTAAAACTCAATCACAAAATAAACATCACGATCTCTTTATTGCCATCTGAGCATATTTTATCATTACTTTATTCTATATTTTTGCCATAAATAGTCCTTACTTCTATTTTACTATTCATTTTGACCATTTGGAATAGTTATTTACATACTGGCAGACTTGAATCGTAAATCCACAAATTGTGTATTAAACGACACTGAGAATTGAGGCGTAATAATAATCTATACTTATAATAAAACTGTAACGGAAGCGCTCAGTAGTAATGTAACACTAGCGGTCACCCATTCAACTCATAACCGCGGCGGACGTTGCTTAACTTTGCTAATCGTGTAAGAACAGCTAAGCAAACTTCGTTACGAGCGCTTCAAGAAGTTCTTTTACCAAAAATTGTAATTGAACACGAAAAATAGGAAATGATCACATTTAGGTGCGACGACGAGCGAAGCGAGTAGGAGCATTAGGTTACCTGTGACCACAACAATGCGCGAGCCAAGCGAACGAAGCGAGCGTGCCGCGGCAGCGGCCGGCGATGCGCCAAAAGAGTTATAGCAAGATGTAAAAACTTTCGTTGTAATTTTACATTAAAATGCTGTTTTAATTTTGGTGATAATTTACTACTTTTGGTGATAATTTACTACTTTTGGTGATAATTTACTACTTTTGGTGATAATTTACTATATTGGTCTGTTATATGTTACTATATCTGGTGGTAAGTTAAACATAAGCCTTTTTTAACCGTCTCTCTTTTACCGGACACATTTTGGAGACTGTGCAATGGAAGTGCACAATCATATATATGATCGTTCTATCGCCATACAAGGAGAATCTCGGCAAAAAGACGCCGTTTTAAAATCGAAATTCCAAAGAAACGCGCAAAGTACTGTACTTCAACATTTATTGTGCGAATCGCGAAGCAACTCTTCGAGTTACTTAGCTACTGTCTTCTGGAAAATAAAACCTAGGAGTTTCCAAACCCAAAGTAAAAAGCTCCTTTCTGAGCTATGCTTTACCAAGAGTGCGTCACCGCAGACCAGCGTCGCATAATATGAGATGTGATGTGATATGAGAGTGCTCAAATGTGAATAATTAGTCTGTGAATAATTAGTACGGCAATCGCGAACGAAGTCGCAGGTACAGCTAGTATATAAATAACGCTAAAAAAGTTTATAAATACTCAGAATCAAAGTTTGCCACGTATTGTTATGGACAATATCCGTTACGGTATAGCGACGTCAGGTTTCTGATGGAGTATTGAAATAAAGATATTCCGGTGTGATTAAAAAAATGACTTACCTTGTAATTGTACTTGAACATCCGTTTTCTGATAAGTCACTTCAAATGCGTTTCCGCTATGAAATTTATAAAAAAAGTTTGGTGTGATTTATAAAAAAGTTAGAGTACTGGGAGCTATGTCGATTCTGCGTAAACTTCATACAGTGTTGATAATATCCCCACGACATCTTGTTGTTTGAAATACTGCCTCAGTTGTTTTCGAAGACTGTGGGACAAATATTTACATAAAATTCATATTTACATCTGCTATCGTTGTTGGACATCGTGGATTTACGCAACCGAGAGCTAATCTTGTTTTCTAACTTATCATAGAAATCAGTCGATCAGTTACAAACGATCAATACCAATTATTAGAAGACATTGATTCCTTCTTATAGCATATAATTATATTCAATTGCGAGTGTCATTACATTATTCACATAACCACTCAATTGTATAATAACATTTTCATCATTTAATTGATATAAAAATATTTGAACAAACTCTTAAAACTTGATGTGTCATCAAAGCTTATGAATAACGTCAAATATTTCGCTTGGTGCAGAACGATGGGAGAACGCAGCTATTGGGGGCGTTTGCACCCCCGCACCCTCTACAATAGCGACAGCTTTTTGCCTTAAACTGCTATCAGATATTTCGTACCCCTGACACAATGTTCTGCCCTGCCACTCACGTCAACGTTTACATATTCTCAAATAAGCACTATTTCTGTTGAATGCGCGAATTAAAATGACAGCGCATGACAAGTCAATTGTTGAATTTGTGTATTTACTTTAGTTATACAGTTACCGCATTTCAACTTCAAGCTTCTTTAAATAATATGAAACGTATGATCAAAATCCCTTGGGTACGTTAATTGTCTTTTTACATACATCCAAGACGATTGATAAATTGGGATAATTTGATTGCGTCTTTACAAAGATTTAAATTTGTTAAAAAAAAATGTTTTTTATCATGGCGGAATCGTTGGTGAATATACTAGGCAGATGGGGATCGCATTTAATGTGTAAATTTAATGGAGAGTACATGGATAGCCAAGGACCTATAATTTGATATGTACAGCTAAAAAAAGTTAAAAAAGTGTAAGTTAAAATAGTCTTATCCTATCATTGGTCAATAACAATCACTGCGAAAAAAACATGTAAGGGAGGGCTTGTTTAGTTACCTATGCATCAAAAGCAATCATTCACAACTTATACCTAATAGAAAAATACTTTTAATACTTTTAATGATCCCACCCGTAGAAGAAAAGAACTCATAAAGTCTTTGTATAATTGAAACGCGTCGAGAGTTGTTGCGGTTGAGTAACGTGGAGTTCCTAGTAGTAAATCTGAATGTTAAATTGTAAAAAACGTAATGACCAATGTTCTGAAGATCTCATGTATGTTCTCTCTTACCTATCTGTGCTGTTACAATTTTACAAATTAGGTTTATATAGTAATACTACTACTAGTTACTAGCTTTCCAGCAGGAGCTCCGAACTCATTTATTTCGGTTATTGCGCAAAATCAATAACCTCTAATTGCGCAGTTGGATAAAAAGTACCCTATGTCCTGGGTCTCAAACTATTTCCATACCAAATTTTATCCAAATTGGTCAAGTAGTTATTAAGTCTATTCCTGTCATACATTAATACAAATCTTTCCTCTTTATAATATTAGTGTAGATGTAGATAGTAGTAATATTCAGGCCTTGCGGTAATATGGAGAGGAAACTAAACGATAGAATCTGATGGTACTAACACACAGTTTCTTTTTGTAAATTATCATTCACAACTCCAGCACTGCGCGATTAAATTCCTGCAAGTTATATCATACAATGCATTTTTTGAGCAACACACACATAGAGATCGCTCACGGACACGAAATCTCGGAACACGCTGGAACAGTTCAAACGCGAGTGGCATCTAGCGTTCATATCAGGCAAAAAAATTATAAGACTAGACTGACTAGACGTAGACTAATTGAAAGCCGCGACATTCCTTGAGAACCAGTAAGTCTACAATAGCCTGAACAGCATCTAAAACCATATCATCACTTATGATCAGGTATGATAGTGGACAAACAAACCAGCAACGAAATTTTTTTTTTTTTTTTAAATAAAATATATTCCATTTTCTTGCCTGATATGTTAGCATTTTCACCTCTATCTCACCTGCTGGCAAGTAATAATGTGGTCAAAGATATGGTTCAGGCTAACCTAGAATGATTGGCTCTCAAGGCTCTCAAGCAAATCATCGATAAAAAGTAACATACTTTTTATCGAATAAACCAGGCATTGTATTACTGAGCTCCTTAGACCAGAACTATATTGGAAAAGCACGTTAGATGCTCAAGATGTACATAATCAGTGAAGTCTGTTTAAATAATATTTTCACAAGTTTCAATTTTATAATTTAGGGCTTATGTGTGTACTAGATACGAGTTCCTCCACCACGACACCTCCTATTTGTATCTTAGTTTTTATTTTCCTACATCATATCTTTTTGTATAAGCCAGCCCAGCCCTAGCCCGAGCACCGACCTGATGACGAAATGCTTTTTAATATCTCGACTAATATGTGATGACTGATTATAAAAAACAATCCAACAAATTTAAAATAAATTTTATATATTTAGGTAGGTTAGTATCACTGTACGATCCAAAATCATATTATTAGACTTTTTTTTTGCCTTTAAAGTGATGTACTCGTATTCTGTAATATAAATGCATTGTTTATTTTTTCTTAATATTACCAATTATTAATACTTATGCTGCATTCGACATCATAATGAACAGGTATCATTTTAGCATAATACCTACTTCTTTTAGTTAAATCGTTACAACTGAAAAATTACTTGACTGAAATTATTTAGTTGGGAGGTCAAGTATGGTGGTATACATAAAAAGTAACATACGCCTCGAATAAAGAACTACTTTTTTGGACTGATTAAAAAATATAAAGCATTATCAAGTTCATAATTAAGAAATCTGGTAAGAGACATAAAACGTAACTCAATACTATTGACTCTACAATGGGAATACCAATATAAATGTATAAAATATGAAATACTATATCATTTATCAATTAATAAATACAAGCATCATAGCAAAATTTCGTCAGAGTGTTTAAGGTATATTGAACTAAATCTCATGTCATAATAGTCATAGTAAATTGTAATGACTTTCCTCACACAAAAAAACAGCTAGGTAGTGGATTTCTCCAAAAAATTATAACAACTCGTAGATGGAGAGTGCTCACGAAAAGTGAAGATTACAATATTTTTGTATTTGGAACAGTAATCATTTTATGTGTGCGTGTAGGGTTAGGACCCTCCAGAGGAGCCCTTCTGCTATTGGCTAGCTACCAGAGGGACGCTGCGCGTTTTGTCGAGGGTTCCTGACTATTCCGCGCAGCCAATCAATTCGCTCATTTTTTGAATAAAGAATGTAATGCTAAAAACGAACATGTTTTTTATGACCCGTTTACACGTTTACCCCTATGTAACAGTGTAGGTACATGCGTGTGATTAATGTTGTATGCGTTTTTAACTATATTATATATTTAAATGCGATAAGACTGAATAACTTTCATAGTGGTCAAAGTGAATAACTAATTCATTTTATGCTTTCATGAAAACACAGACAGGTAATAAATGTCTTTAAAGGATGCTAATATTAAACAATATTTTTATTTTAAACAATTTTCATTACAGATATGCAAGTATTTGGCTGCAGTCTCATACTGTAGAAAGCCACGACGTGGTCTACGCTGGAATATTCCTATCTAGAAGAAACCTATTCAATCTGTTTCCTAATGATTAGGTTACAGAAAAAGCTAGTCCACCTATAGTTAAACGGTAAACTCAGCCTTAAACAGATGCATTTCATCACAAGTAACGAACTGCACTGCGCTCATCACCGTGCGATACAAAATTGTAACATTACGGCTAGGTGCTAGAAATAGATATGGTGGCAGTGTTTTCCGGACGAACTCTTTCACAAAGAGATCTACTGCTACTGAACCTTCTATAAATAGTGTCGAGAAAAGTGATTAATAAAATATTTATCAAATACAGATGCCGCGTTTTTGTGCACCCTGTCTTGTTGTCTCATGAATTAAAGGTTATGGAGGAATAATTGTTGTCCCATGAATTAAAGGCTATTATCTCACACATTCACCGAAATTAATCCTCATGTGAAATATTGATATGCTGACATCTTTGAGATTATGTTTGAGACTATGTAGTCTATGATACTGAATAGATTCAGGCGTTACTTTGCGAAAATCCATTTTTAATAACAACAATTTTTTTTAAAATATTTTAAGAAAACATCAAATTAATATTTTAATAAAACACTTAAAAAATATAAAAATATATCTAGTGACAATTCCGCTTAATTTTTCTGCTAAGCCGAGGTGACGTCACAAACGCCACGCAGCCAAACCGGAATTTTCTCGATCGTGCGCTTGAAGAGTCAAGACCTCCTGAGGATGCTTCGCGTAGAATCGAAACGCGTCGAAAATTCTTCCTGTTTGGCTGCGTGGCGTTTGTGACGTCACGTCGGCTTAGCAGGAAAATTAAGCGGAATTGTCACTAGATATATTTTTATATTTTTTAAGTGTTTTATTAAAATATTAATTTGATGTTTTCTTAAAATATTTTAAAAGTATTTGTTGTTACTATGTAGTCTAACTCTTACAAGCGTATCCATTCTTTTTTTATGGCTGCTAGCCTAGCCCTTGACCATCTTACTTGTTGGAAAGTGATGATGTGGTTGGGATGGTAAATGTACTGTAATAAAACAAATAATAACAAGTTTTTTTTAATTCACACTGCTTGTATACAGAATTAGTGACTAAAATTGCATATAACATCACTAGTTTTTTTAGTCTACTTAAACACAATGGTAGCATTGTGTTTATGTAGACTAAAAAAACTAGTTTATAACAGAATTATTGTGACTTTTTCAATAAAGTGTATGTTATATGCAATTTTAGTCACTAATTCTGTATACAAGCAGTGTGAATTACAAAAAACCTAAGAGTGGGGTGACCCCCGTGGGAGACGAATTGTGTTCCATATATAAATTTAAAATAGTTATTTAATCGGTCGGGGTTGACCATTAATATACTTATGGTACCTACTTACTTACTTCTAAAAAGAACTATAAAAAATTTCACTTTAATTCCACAAATTGTTTTTAATTTATATATGTATCTTCTACTCATGTTATAATTTTAAGTAAATATTTTAGATTTTTTTTTTCCTTTCCTCACATTTTATATATAAAGTAGAGTGTTTAACACGTATGTAAATTGTTCTAATTTATTTTTAATTGTTCTAATCTCTCAATTCATTTTAAATAGGCGCTCATGTTATTATTATTATTAATAAATATTTTAGAAAAAGTACTATATTTTACTTTCTTTATATATTCGAAATGAAAAGTAGAGTGTTTAACACGGTTTGTATTCATCAATTCCTACTCGAACTGTTGAAGCCCTCACCGCCCCTCGGACCGGGCGTATAAATACCTCGTATATGAATTGAAGGGGTGCCGGTCTAGAATGCCCCTGCATGCATTTTTCAGAAACATATTACGGCCTGTACCTTCTTCTCTAAATCTTTTTGGCTTATATGTAACTTACCACCAGATATAGTAACATATAACAGAAAAACTTGTAAACGATCACCAAAATTAAATCCGCATTTTATTACAACCAAGGTTTTAAGGTCTCGCTATTCTATTTAAGAAAAATGACTCCAAATAAATCATTGTAAACCCAAAAGTAGTAAATGATTACCTAAATTAATCTTGCTATAATTCTTCTGGCTCATCGCCGCCGGTCACTGCCGCAGCATGCTCGCTTCTCTCGCTCGGCTCGCGCGTTGTTTTGGTCACAAGTAACGCTCCTCCTCGCTTCGCTCGTCATTGCACCTAAATATGACTTTGAGATATTTTACAACATTTGGTGTTTTATTACAATTTTCGGTAAAAGAACTAAGGGCATCAAAGCATTTTATGGTGGTCATTATATATAATCCCAATCTTTTTCGTTGAATAATGAATCTTATAAGTCTTGCTTAGGTATACCTACGTCTTATTAGATTCATGGAGCGATTGCATTCACGATCTATAAAAACATATTGAAGCAATGATGGCCGAGCGGTGATAGTTGTGGACTGCCGTGCCGCAGGTCCATGGTTCGATCCCCACCGCCGTCTTGAGATTCGCCGCATGAACAAAGAGCTTTTTGCGAATGCTTGCCTGGCTAGCCACCACACTCAAGTAGAAAATCTGCCGCCAAGAACCTACAGTTCGTTCCGGCAATATTCCTTGAGAGCCAGTAAAATTAGGCACATGAGACATAGCAACTGTATGTCTCATTGGGCGGGTGCAGTGCAATTTATATAGGCAGAGGCTAGTCCGCTTAAAATCAGGTGGGCTTCATGCTTGTTAAAAATTACTACAACTTTTATTAATAATACTTATATATAAACTTATATACCACTTTTGTTAGTAAATATTAATGCTTACTTATTATAAAAAAAAAGGACATCAAACAACCTTGATCACCATCGATCCGTAACACATCCATTGAAACCATTCTGGTGATCTCAAACAAGTTACCTCTGCTCTAATTCGGGAGGAGTTATAAGTATCCTGCAGAATCCTGGTGATGCTGCAGCATCAGGTAAATGTTACCATGTTCCTGTACTATCATTTAAGTATTAGAATACCGAAATTCAAATCGATCAGACTGACATTTGCTCACATCCCAACATCACAAGCTCAACAGGAGATTGCGGAGAAGAGAAAGAAAAAAACAGATTTTGTTGGATCATAACAGAAAGCTTCGATCAGGTTACCTTTCAAACAAAATAACCTTAATCTATATTATTTAATCCATTTGAGAGCAATGATACTATATACAGATATCTCGCGTAATTTAGATACATGGATACACGTAAATATGCAATAATTATGACACCTCTCTGTTTGCGTCAGTGGTTATAAATTGCTACTCAAATATAACAACTTATGTTACTTGATGACTGCGACATCTATTTCTGTGATAAAAGACTAGGAAGTCAACTGTTCTGACAAAATTCACCATTGAATTCTGTCGCAAGCAGTGGGTGAACATGAAGTAAGCACCCATTTCATTAAGTCAAGAAGTGCATAAAAAATTCACTAGATGGCAGTTATAAGTAGTATATAAAATACTTTGTGTGTAGTGGACACACAATAATATTATGCCAAAATATCTGAATTTTCACCCTGTTTCCGTGCAGTAATATTTTAATTAATTATACCTTCTGCCTCAATATAAGGTACATTAGAAATATATAATTTTTTAATTAAAATGTGTTTAGTCCCACTAATAATTTCTTCTGCAAACAATAGCTCTTTATGATTAAATAATATTACTCGTCGAAATATTGCCGCTCTATTTGCTGAAACATCAATAGGTAACTTATACATAACTGTGTAAAAACAATATAGCGAGAGTAATTTATAGCAAGCTTACAGTGATTGTTTTGTTCGTAATGTTGGTTCACATTGTTTAACGTGGTCCATAATAACATGCTGAAGCGGGTAACGGTCATTGCTGGCTGTGATTTACTAAGATTATCCCAGCGCAATGCGCCCGCAGGCTCGAGCTGCGGCGTGGTGCAGCGCTGCGCGGGCGCCAGGCGGCAGTGCGCGGTTAGGGCGAGGGCCACCTAACGGGACCCCGTGTTTCGATTTCGTAGAGCATTTCTCCGCGGGGTCCCGTTACCTGGCCGAAAGTACTTTTGTTGGCTGCTCGCGCACACTCACTCGCTCGCTTACACGACCGATCGCTCGAGTTCACCGTATTGAGAACGCGGTTGCTTAGTCGCCATTATGTCTTCAAAACAAAGAGCTTTTCAAAAACTGCGGCCCGAACGGAGTTCAGTCACTTCCTGTACCGTTACGTTACAGAACATTTGCATAATGTGAGCTGATGAGTTTTCGGGTACTTAATTGTACAACTAAAGGGTTGGGAAATGTCGAAACGGATACCTGCATGAGATGGAAGCGATAAAATTTAGTGGCAAGTTGTGTAAGCGAGTGGCCTTGTGCGCTGCGCGGTCGATGACTGCAGCCGCGATGATGTTTACCTTATCGCCTGAGTGAGCGTAACCAACGAAAGTTTCATCGCTAAACTTCGTGCCCAAAATGTCTGACGATGGACAACACGACGCGGACGCTTATTTTTCGGGGACGCGCTGTGCTACGCCGTAGCATCAATGCACAGGACTCGTAGACTTACGTATTAAAATAGGTTCCAGTCTGTAGCTCAGCAAATTTTATTCATATTCATTTATATGTATGTAGTTAATAAATATAATAAGTATAATTATGATTAGCAGATATCAATACGACAAGACAACATAATGTTGATTCTATAACTGCAAAATATTGTTTGATCGTGAGACATGCATATACACTTCAAATATCTATTGCTAATCTGATATCATTAGGGAACTATATAAAATTATTTGTTGTTATAAAGTAATAGTTATGTTATAAAGAGAACACCATCTAATGCTAGTACCCGTATCGCAAAGTCCTTCACACCAAAATAGCTCTAACAACAAAAACCTTTTTATTATCAAAAAAACGATGTAGAGGAATATTCCATAGGTTTGTCAGTTAGCAGTTGGCAGAGACTATGGTGGTGTTGTGGAGGGGGGGTGTGAGTGGGTGCTGGGAGGTTTGAAGGGGGGTAGGGGGAGGCAAGGCTTGCGCGGTGACGTAACGCTCGCGGTTCGATACTCTCAAAAGGCGGGGTGAACGGCCGCTAGACGCGGAACCTCGCTGCCTACGCCACCGCTCAATTAAACATTCCGCATATACATCATTATGTACTCATGTACCATATCGACACATCCATGCTCACGTATTAATTTGTGGTTTGCTACTCACTTTCAGTATAATCTATTTATACAATTTTAATTGGCTTTCTGGCCAGTTCAAACTATGGAATAAATCAAATTAAGATATGGTTTCTCAAAATAGGGCATGATGTTACTACACGCCTCCGCTATCGGTGTCGCTATCGTAAATTGAAATACATTTGTACGTATAGCTGGTAGATTATTCCATGCAAAAATGTTGCTCTTAGTTTCAATATGCTATCATATAACATCAGCTCAAAGATTATAGAAATTGTATATTACTAAAAATGTAATTAAATATAATTTTAACTTTGCATCCTCGTAAAGTTCCTCTTTATGCCCGGTGTAGGCGCATTCAAATTGATGTTTTTGCTCTAGGGCATAAAATCATAGTTTATATTCACATGTGGATAAAAATATAACAATTTCTTAAATAGTTAAAAGAGTTACTTAATTACAAATACACGATAGGAAAAATTTAAGCGATGTGTGGGATAAAAAATGATAATTTTGTAATGTAATCCGCATAGCAGGCGTTATTGCAAACATTAAAATAGTCAAAAGATGTTCAGTTTTTAATATATTTCATGTATGAAGTTTGCCTGGGTCTCTCATAATACTTATAGATCAGGGGTATTATTAAAGACCCAACTATTCAATTTCGTAAGAATGACATTCAATTTAGATCACCGTTCAAAAATCAGTTTCAAATTTAATTGATAATTTATTTATTACTATCAATACCATTGTTTAACCCATCTGTATCGTAGATAATTTAAATAATATAAATTGACGGTATCGTCCACTGCGGATGCTAAGAGGTCACTTTCTTCGTAATAGTAGTAAAAATCTAAGTGTATAACTCGTTCATAAAACTAAATTTGTCCTCGACTTAAATACAAAATAAAATGAAAGGTCTCGGCTAGAATGACTTTTTTATGCACACGATGTTCATTCTCCTATTTATATATAAAATAGTGGATTGTACAAATAAATAAAGATAATTAATATAATACTAAACAAGGAGGGGACCGTCAAAGTTGTAAATTTAAGCCAATTTTTGTTACAAGATATATTTCAAAAACTGAACTTGTTATTAATGTAAAATTTCGACATTAGATACAATATCCTTTTTTAACCAACAAGGACTGAAAACGCCCGTTTATTAGTAAATTGTTTACCAAGGGAGCAAACAACCATTTTAAAGGCGAGAGTGTTTATGAATCCAGAGCGGAACGAAGGATCACAGAATTTAATCACGAGCGTAGCGAGGGATTCTAAAGTAGAATCCTGAGTGCAGCCAGGGATTCAAAGTAACTCGATTTTAAAATAGGTGTTGGCTCCCGTGGTGGACGCTCTACTTTTTATACCTCTATGAAAAAAAAGAGGTAAGTACAACTTAAGAATAAGAATAGTACATACGTTTATTTATATAGATATGATTAGGAAAAGTAAGACATAGAAATAGTTAGAGGCTAATGTATATATTTGAACAATTATGGAAGTGCGTCGTAACAATTTAACCACTACCATCCATTATAGTTGTCGAATTATTTACAGCTTGAGAATTAGAAATAGTCTCAGAAAATGTCGTCTCAGGATGTAGTTCAAATAAGAAACTATATTCTTTTTAGTTTGTATAAAAAATTTACAATATAATTAAAAAGAAAATATACGGCTTATAACTTGTTAAATAATGTTTGTCATTGTTCTCTTTGGTGATTGGAACTTTGCTATTTTTTTTTTATCCTGAATTGTTATCCTTTGAACACTATCTCACCTGATGGCAAGTGATGATGTGGTCGAAGATGTTGTTCAGGCTAACCTAGAAGTACTGGCTCTCAAGAACAGCTGCCGGTAAATTCAATTCACTTTTTGTCCCCCAGAGATTAAAAAGTTATTTTAGTCCCTGTTCATGAGGAAAAATCTAACTATTTTCGCATAGATGCAGTAATGAAGCTGTGATTATAACCCAACAAACATTTCCCTCTTTTACGGGCTGTTGCAACGCGGAACCCCAGAGCGAAGCCCAACTCGCACTTGGCCTATTTTTCTGATAACTACACAATACGGCTAGTACTCTACTATCCATAAATTTATAATAGGTTTTGATTTCATTTTTTGTTTTTGTATATTTAACCAGTAATTTTATTGGTTTAATCAGATTTTTTTTTTTAAACGGGATTGACTTCCACCTCTCTAAAGTATGTAAACATACTTTGTGGATGGTGATAGCATGTTGATTCTTACTTTATAATACTTTTTCATACTTTCATACTTCGAGCACACAATTTTAATTTCCGACTTTAACATCTCATTATTTCATACCTTTCAGGTCGGAAGTCGATTCCGTTTAAGTGTTAGTGAGTTTTTCTGAATGCACGTGAGTTTCAATTGATCTTTTTAGAATTGACAGTGTCACTCTCCCATAGCACTAGTACTGTATTGGCTGGATTGTCCACTGCTGAACACAGCGGAGGGTTTGCCATAATCCTCACGCTTGGCAGGCGTCTTGGGGATCGCAGTTTAAGATAGCAGTTCCTAGAAGACGCTGCTGCCCACCTTCTGGTATTTTATCTTAAGTCGCCTTTTATGACAACCACAGGGATGGTGACGTTCTAGCCCGGCACCCCACCGGCATAACACTAGTAACCATCGGTAATAATTGGCCTTAATGTTATATCATCCAGAAATAGGCATATTGGAAAATACTTTATTCAGTTGTATGTGCGTGATTTAAAAACTACTAGCTGCTAGGGAAATGTGACCTATCAAAATCGGTCTACAATTGATAAAAAATTTATTAAAAATTAAGAAACACTACTGCTCTGTCAAAATATGATTGTTTGTTAAAATTTACCAAAATTACATTTTTAGCAGTTTTTTTTTACCCGAACACTAGCATCTGACATTTGCCTTTGCACCACGTACTTACCTTTAAAGCGCACAGAGTTGTCTATTTAAGTTGTTTTATAACAATGTAATAATCGCAATAATCGCAACATTATAAATAAATAGGTACCCGGCTGGGACTCGCGTTATATTTACCGGAAAGATTCCAGCAACCGTGACTCCCAGACGAAGGGCTACAATATAGCCCGAAACTGGTCGGAATCTTTCCGATAAATATAACGCGAGTCCCAGCCGGGTACCTATTTATTTATAATGGACAAAACTCGCGATAGTTTTCTAAGTGAAATCGCAACATTGCAATTAATTACAATCCTGATGATCTATCACAGTCCAATAAGTCAATTCTGAGAGATTGTGAAGAACATTACTGAAGAAGCAAACCACAGTGTCATTGGTGAAAAGTAAATAAAGTTGCAATAATGGGAGCAAGTGAGAGGCGAAGGGCGGCTGGAGCAAGTTACACAAGAAGGGTAACAAAACTGTGGCAATGAACCCGCGTGAACCTGAACCTTGCGAACCGCTAGCCGCCGATGGCGACAGGTGAGCGCAACCTTTGGATGCATTTCTGCATTTTAAAAAACGTTCTAGGAAATCATTGTTATTGCAAATCTATTCTAATAATATGTCATCAATATTTGCTATAGATACTCATTCGTTGTAATGCATTTTAAAAAGGTAATAAATAAAATAGCTAAAACTTTCTGGCTGTTCCTTGATGTATGTATTTTTGTCATGTTCTTTTTTATACTGTTCTAGCGATCCGCTCCGGTTTTGCACAGGTGTTTAACAAAATTTCAAAAATATAATAAATAAAATTGAAAATAATCTATAGCCTGTGTTCATCAGGGATAATGTGAAAGAATTTTTCTAATCGGTCCAGTAGCTTTTAAGTTTATTCGTTACATACAAAAATATAAATCTTTCCTATCTGTAACATCAGTGTAGAGGATCTTTTCTTAAATTAATTTATACAAACTAAATTTAAATACATTTACTAATCAAATCAATAACTATAAATAAAAAAAACCATTTAAATTGACGTCGTCTGCAAGTAAAGTGCCTAAAAAGCAAACGAGCGACGTTACCTCGTTGAATGAACAAACTTATGCGTTGACCGATTTTTTTTTCTTTTATATTCGAATTTCATAACTAAACTGAGATCAGAAGTTAATTGTTTGTTTGTTTCGTACTCACAAAACTAAATCCTAGTATACCTTAACGTAAATTTTAAAACGACATATTTTTATGATTTATCAATATACTTTATCCATAACATTTCACTGATCGTTTGTAAGGTATAGCGATAGATTTTGCGACCTTGAATAACTCTTTTCTTCTGCTTTTATGACAAGAAGCTGCCGCACTGTTCGAACTGAAGCCTCCTTGTAAATGTTTTCTGTAGGTTAGCGACGTGTTCTACCGAGCATCAC
Source organism: Plagodis pulveraria (assembly GCA_963890685.1). Taxonomy (NCBI): domain Eukaryota; kingdom Metazoa; phylum Arthropoda; class Insecta; order Lepidoptera; family Geometridae; genus Plagodis; species Plagodis pulveraria. The sequence goes on from OY982952.1 coordinate 18,104,268, forward strand.
TTTTAGAGTGGCTCTTTGTGCCCATTCTATTTTTTTTTTTTATATGCCTTATAGGTTAGCCTTTGACCACTATCTCACCTGATGGAAAGTGATGTTGTGGTCAAAGATGTTGTTCAGGCTAACCTAGATGTACTGGCTCTCAAGGACAGCTGCCGGAACACACCGTTAGGTGCTTGGCGACAGATCTACTTGAGGGTGGTAGCTAGCCAGGCGGGCATTCGCAAAATGCCCTACCACCATGCTATAACGATTGCCATCCTAAGACAACAACAAGCCGGACCGACGGCTTAACGTGCCCTCCGAAGCACGGAAACGCTCAGTAGTAATGTCACTAGCGGTCACCCATCCAACTCATGACCGCGCGCGACGTTGCTTAACTTTGCTGATCGGTTGAGAACAGCTAAGTAAACTTCGCTACGAGCGCTTCAAGTAAACTTCGCTAGGAGCGCTTCAGTAAACTTCGCTACGAGCGCTTCTAATTCAATCATATAGGTTTTAGCAACCCTCACTCCATACTCTTTCACAATACTGGAGTATGTCCGTATGGGTTGAGGAGCCACTCCAGATTTTAAAAGGAAACTCACACCTTTACTAAGTAGCAAAGCTAAAGATGATGTAGGACAAATTATAGAATTTGTAGTATAATGCATCAAAGGTTATAACCATTTCAAAGTGGCTCCTCAATCTTAACATCTGAATTGAGGAGCCACATAGAACTCCGAAAGTAATGGATCAATATATCTCAAAATTTGGTATAATTTAGTAGTAATTGTATATAGTAACTACTAAAACTGATATTGATAAATGCTGATATTAAAAAATAATGATAAATATACGCGATTTAAACTGTTTAAAGTTGTTTAATTTCTATGTGTAAAAATCGCGAAAACCTAAGACAAAGTTCTGCTAATTACATGTTCATATTCAGCATAGATTAATTCACTCACTCAATATGAAGGATATGAAGTTAGTAGACTACCAAAACTATCAAAATTGACCAGGCCGAGTCCATTATAGTTTCATATTGATTAGCAGACTTGACGCCCTGGAGTAGGGACTGACATGTGAACCGTGAACAGATTTTGGATTGGGGATAAGACGCGGCTCCCTTCGCTATGCTCTTATCCCTAACGCCAAATTTATTCTCTGTTTACATGATAATATCCTTAAGCTGAAACTATAAAATGCTGAACTTATTTGCTATGCCGACGACGTCGTAGCCATTTTCCACGGTGAAGATTGGCAGTCTACTGCTGCAGTTGTTGAAAAGATGATGACAACTGGTCCGGAGGGCTGACATAAACTTACTCAAAAGCATTCCAGAATACTCTGAACGCCTTTCGACTCAGAGACTCTTTTGTAATCTCCTAGTTACTATGTGCTATCATTGCCATCAGTTTGTCAAGTAGTTGGAGAACTATCTGAGTGAACTCCCTTTTATACCAAAGCATATGAGTTTCAATGATACGGTGTCACCATGTCGAATGCTTTGGCAAGATCTAGGAAAACTTTTTGTATCTCTGTCCATATGAGATGTCACTCTTTCTGTCAGAAGTTGCACGGCGTCTTCTATAAATCATCACTGTCTGAATCCAAACAGGTGGCTATTATCAGAATAATAGTCAGTACTTTTGAAGAAAGTCTACCAAACTCCTCTTGACAAGTTTTTTCTAGAATTTTGGGAGAGTAGGTACAAAAATGAGCGAAATGAGCTTTTATTCACTGGTGTAACTATTGGAAATTTTCAATATTCAGGGAAATCTCCGGTCCAACATGAAATTAAAAATGTGCGTCAAGGGTCCAATTATGGCGACTTAGACATAGGTACCTATTATTGTAAGAGAGGTTTTATTGTATCTACTTATTACATGTCAGTCAGTGGCAAGTAGGAAAAGTGAATTCGCACAACGGTTCGTAAATGTAAGTTGATTGCTGAACCAATTGGCATCGGATAATGATAACAATAGAATTTCATTCATAACTAGGACGTAGTAGTCCTGACGATGTCAACTTATTAAATGTTACTGTGTCGTCCCCAAGTTAATTAGAATATTTGTGGCTAGCTTAGCGTCTGCCGTGGCAACTTGTTTGTTACAATTACTGTTAATCGAAGATTTGGAGCTATCCTTTTTGATATTCAGTTTTTTATGTTCTTGTTGGAACGTGGTATACGACAGATATCCTTTATTGTTGTCCAAACCTTTTAAGGATATTCGTGATGTTAACGTTATCAGTTCAGCATATTTTATTCAAATTCTTATTGCATACTTCGCGATCGTTTGTCATCGTGTTAATTTCTGTTTTTCTTTTGGTTTCCTTTTTGCAAAGGCGTGGTCTAGACTCCAGACATAACTAACCTCTTTTCTGTTCAGTTATTGCTGAGAGAAATCCATGTTCTGCCAACAGAGACTGATAAGTTTCGTGAGATAAGCTGAGGGGTCATCCAGTAAGTTTATAATGATGTGCCTTGCGATAAGTGTAGATCTTGGTTGTTTGTACTGAATAAAATTATTTCAAGATAGTCAATAAATCTATAAACATCGATGACTGATGATTATCTGTACATGCCTAGAATAGTAAGAAAGTTTGTTATGGCTGCAATTAACTAATTAGCATCATCGAAACTTTGTTCTGTTACACTCGTCGTCCAGATTTTATTAACAGATACAGTAACTTCAATTCTGACAATTGATGTACGGGATAACTTCTATTTGAAACTATTTTAAGGTTAATAAAGTTTTATTACACTGTCGATTTTTTATGCTAAACGAAAAAAAACACTCGTATGGTTCAATACGGCCTTAACTAAGTTTTAGTCTATCAATGGTGTGGTACTTTATTTGAAGAGTTTTATCTATTTCATTGTTTATATCACCATTTCACCCATTGTCATAGAAAAATAATGTAACAGAAAGTAATAAGAGGCGTCTTGTAAAAAGTGTCATACTTATATTGACAGGCAAAATGCTAAAGTAGAGATGTTGTGAAAAAATAAACCCAGTGGTTGATCATATTGTAGGTCGAACAGTAGACAGGCTCACGTAATAACATAACTCATTGTCGTGTATGGGATAAAGTACTGGAAGCAGGAATTCATAAATTTGGATTTTTGAGGGATTGGTTGTGTTTGTCATCGTGTTTCGTGGGTAATTTTTAGAAAAATAAAGTATACAATCCAAAGTAAAAAATATTAACATGCATAACATTTTCATATTATCAGATAAGTAATATTTTTTTAGTATTTCGCGTAAAGTTGAAATTCTGTTACAGCTTAATGGATAATTTTGACAGAATTTGATGCCTGTATGGACATCACGACGGGAAGCACACGTTCTAAGTCCGCGAGTGATTTATTGCGGATAACCTGTCTTCATTCTTCCGGAAATGCATTCGGTCTATACTAATCCAGAAAAACTGGTACTTAAGCTGTTTCCCATGTAGTCGGCATCTCGAAACAATATTTGGTTAGAATTAATCAGGTGTTCATTGACATAGATCTTGCGAGGTGGGCCTAGTAGTTTAGACAGCTTTAAAAACCTCATCTCCTTTGTCCGTCTATGTAAGCCTGACAATATAAGTGGTGAGTGCTACAGTAGTTTTTAGATCTTTTTAAGACACAATGAAAAGCAATTGTGTCTGTAAAAGATAGGCCACTTTGGTACAATTATATGACGTGACACCGTATTCATTTTGCGCCGATTGCAGAATAACTGATAGATCCAGAATTCTTAATCAAAATTGAAATAACTAAACCACCTATAAGTGTTCAATGAACAACGATTCACGATAGATCTATAGAGAACAGGATGCTATATAGATCAATAGTAAAAAGTTTAATCATTGAATATCCAACGGTTGAGTACTTCTGCGGCTCGTGTTCCACGCGGCTCGCAACAGCACGGAAATGTTACTGCAGGCTGCATCGGGCGCAATGCGGAAACTAACCTTTTTGCACCCGTGCTCGCACCCGTACTCTCTTACTGTGACGACTTGATGGTGATCTATTAGATAACTAAATCAATTAAGACTGTTTGAAATACTTTCAATCTCTCAATTCCATAAACTCTGGACATATTAAACAAAATTAGTTTATAAATATATATATATATGTAATACGTAATTACATAAAATAATCGTAGCACTAGCTGACCGGCAGCGACTTCGTCGGTATAGAATTTGGTTTATCACGTTTTACTTTCCGAAACGAAAAGCAAACTCATAAAAAAATACTGTGTTTCAGTCCTATTATACTACGTTTCTCGTATGGAGCCTGTTGTCTTTGAAACTGGTATATCAGTATTAGGTATTCGTCCTCATAAGCAACAGATGCACAAATATTAAATATTAATGACAAAGTAATTGAAATATATATAGATATATCAGAATTGTAAGAATATATATACCCATGTAGAGCTGGATAACAAAACTTACAGTAAACAAATACTCAATGAGCTTTTTTATAATACTATGTCCTCCCTCCACAAATTAGACCCACACTACATACAAAAACCATAATAAAATTAACCTAATCTCAGGTGAATATTACAATTAAATCTTATTTTAACATTAACCTCATTACATGTTGAAAAAAACTAATATTAATGACAGTAACTGTGTAAAGACGCGAAGAGTACATTGACATTTCGTCACAGAAAATGTTCTTATACAAAAGACATCAACGCGCGCGCACCACGACTACATACTTGTGCCTGATGCAAAATAATTATATTTTGAAGTTAGAATGTGAAAATCTTTATACTGTTTTAAATGACGTAAATATATTCTATTTTTTATCATACATTTTTATTCAAGCTTTTGAAATTGTTCGTTATGAATTTTCTCACGTTAAGCAAATATTAATGATGTCATCATTGTTAAATTAGCATTTTACGGCGTTACAAGAAGCATTGTTATTGGGTTTAATTAGAGGTAAATGACATTTTAATTCTTTGAGACTACCTACTAGGCGTTTTGTTAAAAGGGTGGGTCCTACTTAACTGAGCTTACATTATGTGAGAAATGACCTCAGTTTGAAGCATGTACATTCAAACAGTAAAACAGATGAGATCAAGTAACGCTGTTCAGGAAGATTACTAAGGTTATTATGAAAGTTTACTTCTATTTTGATATTACTTGATGAGGGTGGTCCATTTGGACCACCCCATTGTTTTGATTGCGAGTGATTGTTCTGACTATTGATAATGAACTAAATATATATTTTTTAACTTTTTATGCCTTATCTTATATTTTTTGACTTCAAATAAAGTTTGATTAATAAAATTATTGTTAAGTTAAGGTTTAGTAAAATTTTGATATATATACATAAAAATATACTTTCGTTTACCTACGTAATCATAGTACAACAGCAACTCTCTGAGTTATCAATATTTACGTTTTGGGTTAAATATTTAAGTATTATGTAAGTCGCGATTTGTATACCTATATGAAACATTTTTGTATACCTACTGATATCGCAGTCATATCTTACACCTATCAATATATCAATACACGAAATAATTTAGTTGATATCAGTGGTAAGCGACTGCAGTTGGCAGTTACTTTGCAAAACTCTCAAGTTCTCTGGCGATCGCCGCAGGTCATCGACCTCGCCTCATGAGCGATAAAAGTAAAACTAAAATGTTCTTCACATCACAACGTTTATTACAAAATAATGTCGCATTCGATATCAGTTTGTTCAGGTGATAAAAATAATATTTACTTTGAATAATACCTTTCTTGCTTTACACCTGATGTTTAAAAGCATTCTTTAAATATGTAATATCTAGTTTTGGTAAGCTGCAGATATTAAGTACGTTACTAATGAGTTGAATAAAATAATATTGGTAAATCGTACTTGATCTTCATCTCCAGCATTTTATGTTATAAATGTAGTAGAATGAAATGTTACAAAGTTAGTCACTCTAAATGAAACATTAAGTCTTTTCACTGTCCGTCATGTTCACAATGTTTCAATTTACATATGTATATAATATAATATATATAGAAAATATCGTAAATTGTTTTCTAAGTAAAGAATAAATCAGTTTTTTACATGTATGGGTCTTATTTAGGTAGTCTTTTGAATATTATGATAAAATGCATCTAATGTAAATTGCAATAACATATTTTTATGATGTGATCTTCATCTTGAAAGGCACACAGAAAGGCGTGTACCAACTATAGTTGTGCCTAAGTAAAACAAACAAATAGGCACTATCCGAGTGAAATGCTAGTTTTCGCAAAAGGCGAATTTTCATTTCATTAGGCAAAAACTAAATAGCTTCCGATAAATATATAACAGAGTGAGCGTAGATGAAAAGTGAATCAACCTGACGTTTGGTTGCGCGGCCACTTGCGTTCGTTCACCTCACAAATTTTCGTTTCGTTGGTCGCGCCGATGTGTGCGTGTCCACCTCTCTCCCCTCTCTCCCCTCACCTCCATTGCCCCCCATTCTGCCAACTTAGATCACGACTAGGCACAAACACGTCATTGTTCAAATAAACTAACAAAAAGCCCGATGTTCAACGTGATCATGACATGAACCCAAATCAATTTGTTTTCAGACAACATCAATCATAACTTCTGACAACAGAATGGGTGTCAAACATGTTATGAGGTCATATTGAGCAATCCTTTCAAAATGTGCAAAAATATTTAATACGAGATCCCCTCTTTTGAATAGGTTTAGCGATCAGCGGATGTGCGATGCAAAAACATCGCGCTTGGTCTACGATTTTTATGGTTATCATATTTCAGGCGTTTCCTGTCTCTGGTTTGAAAATATAATGGAATAAATCAAGAGCGATGCTAGAAAAAGCGTTGTTGATTCAAATGGATTGGTGTTGGTGCAGCTAGGCCTTGTCAATGACCCCTATTTTGCCACCGCAGCCACGAGAGGTCGCCGTTTCGCGTCACCACCGCTGCCGCCGCCGCGCCGCCCGTCGCAGATCTGCCCACAGCTACTGATCATGAAATTAAGAACCCAGATATAAATCATTTGTTTTAGACGATAGTATAATCTGACAACAATACCTGTGACGCCAAAAAATATACTAAATTATATTTAACCTTGCGTCTTTTAAAAAGTGCCTGTATTAATTATTAGGAATGTAATAAATCTAACAAATAGATTTTTAATAAAATATTCCACATTAGGTTTGGCCACAACGCGAGCTGCTTTTAAGATTGTAAAATTGGTAATTTCCAATTTACTGTTCTGAAGTGATATAATCAAATTATTATATTAATTCAGTTCTCAATAACATCAAACAGAATAAACTTAGTCGTGATCGTCACAGCATCTTTATTTCATCAGTTGGTATGCTAACTTATAATATGTAATGATGAATCATCAGGACGATCTTTCACAATGAATGCGATTGTTAATACCGTGCAACGGTACATCTACGACACATTTAACATTGCGAGTGAAGTTACTCTGCAGATGGCGAAGATAAAGTCGTGGTGACGGATTGATAGAATGACAATTTGGTGAGTAGGCCAGGTACCGCGGAAGACACCGGTCGCGGTTCACAGTGGTTCAATGTGACACTTTTCGACGTCATAAACAACTTTCCTACAAGCAATGCGCTCGCAAACCACCACACCACCGCGCCACTCTGCGCACTGCCAGCCGCTCGACGCCACCGCCGCCGAGAGAATCACTTTGCGCCACTTTTCTTTAAAAAAATATTAATTTATACTACGCCAATACTTTTCCTTACATTGCAGTGAAGATGCAACGTCACACGAGACTAGTCCCAGACTTTCCAATAAGTTCTACTTTTATCACGCTTCAAATAAGAAAAATCTAGTAAGAAAACCTCTGGTACTACATTTTATATTAGATCAAAGGCAGATAAATGCGAATACTAGGATTATTTAGGTTATCGACGGTAGAATTACATATACTTTTTCGAGATTAAATGCAAATTAATTGAATTAACAAAATGTAAACAGAAGACACAATTGTTTACCCTAATAATATTTTAAAGTAAATGTGAGTGTGTGTTGTTCAGTTACTACTCACCTTCGAAATGGCTACATAGGATACTTAATCCCAATTCTCTAAATTATGCCAGAAACCTTGGCATAAATGAAAAAAATGAGGGCAAAATTACTAGTTGGTAGACTCTTCTTAGACACTTTGAAATGTTTGTAAGTTGGTCTTACAAACATTTCAAAGTATATTTGTCTAGGCAGGCAGGGTTGGAGTATTTAGTTTTAATTTTGAATTAATTACTTAATTCAATGGTATATAACTATATAGGCTACTAATGAGAAAATTTTGTGGATTGTTGGCTGGTGGTATTGGGAAAGTTAAAGAAAGTCCTGAGACTGGTATATTGTTATGAGAATTATTTAACTTATAAACAATAGTTTTTATTAGTAACGGCGTGTCAGCCACCAGCTTATGTAGCCGCTTTTTTTGACTACCAATATTAGTAATAGCTGTAATTCCCGACCTATCTCAGGTAATTTTAGAGTGAACAAGATATTAATCAGGCTAAACCAAATGGAACTAGCGCTCAAGAAAAGCCGCCAAATCAAGCCCTCAATGAGCATTAGGTAACAGATTGCCTGTGAGCTATCATTGATTCAAACTGATAAAACAATAAATCTTATGCAACTGCCTACTATATAATGTATTTTTAATAATTGTGCTGAATCAAATCAAACACTTCTGTTTAACTAAATGGACTTTTGGTAAATACGTATTACGTACAAACCTACGAAATCCGTCCAGGGCTGCCATTCTGATCTGTTCCCAATGTTATTTATTAAAATATATGTACCAGAAAAATTACGAAGTGTATACTTCTTATTGCAGGCGACTGTACATAATACACATTAAATTTATTTATTAAGTACTCAATAATAATAATAATCATTATTACCTATAAATACATATTTTTACACTAGGAGTACATATTGAACAAACAGTATTAAAATTAAAATATTACAAGTGGGACCCAAACTATGCTCGAGGCCTGTATCTTAGGGGTCTGGAGCGACAGCGCCGAAAATATAGTTAATTTACTTGGTACTCTTGACACATTATGGCAGAAATACAGGTCTGGTCTTAGAAACTCTATGTGGTGGAATGTGCGTGTAGTGAATGTTTATGAATCATCATCATCAGCCGGAAGACGCTCACTGTTGACCAATGCCTACCCCATAGAACGCCACAAAGAATGGCTATTAGCCTCTTGTAACCGCTAGCTACCCGGGACTTTTGCGATGTCGCCAGTCCACCTAGTGTGTCTATGAAAAGTCTGAAGATAGTTTGATAGTAAAAGCAGGAGTATTATAAGTGTGTGTAGATGGCAGTCCCCGGATTAATTGGGTTTGTCATTACATTAATTCGTTGACTTCACGATAAATCACCCATATTTAATAATTTTTAGTTTTGTTTTCCATGACATTCTTTCCATCGGGTTTTACTGAAAATGGCATTTAATTATTTTTTTAAGGTACAAGTAAGTGATGATGTGGTCGAAAATGTTGTTTTAAGGGTAACCTAGAATTACTGGTTCTCAAACACAGCTGCCGGAACACACCGTTAGGTGCTTGGCCACAGATTTTCTACTTGATGGTTGTAGCTAGCCTGGCAGGCATTTAGAATATGCCCCACCACCATGCTTTAAGGATGCACTTGCCGACGGCTCGAACTTATCAGCGGGCGAGGGAACAAAGCATGCTATTTCACCTATACCTTTGTGGGAAAGGGTAAGACTCCGTGATGAGTAGTACGAAGATAGTGATCGCGCATCACACACCCGTATTGCATCTACGCTAATTACGCACACTTGTTTGCGATATATCAATGAAAGCCGAACCATGCCGAACGAATTACGATGTTTGACGACGGACGGAGATAGTGTCTCAAGCTACGTCACGACGTGTGTAGGTATTTCTTATAAAATAATATTATATATTCACAGAGGAATACATTTTGGTTCGGACAGTAGGTACCTGTTGTTATAATTTTCGTTCGTTTTATAATAACATACTGATGTTATTTCACCTATAGTAGGTAAATATTTAGTAAGTAGGTACAATGATTTGTAGGTCGCCTGCGATAAGAAGTATACACATTGTAATTTTCAAAATAATGCTAAAGAGTTCTGTTTTTCTCTATATAATCAGAAGTATCTTAAAATCAAAGAATAAGTTCAATATTTTTGCTCATGTTAATGTTAACTTCGATTATTAATAATTAGCGACATCACATTATTTTGAAAATTACGTAGTGTATACTTCTTATTGCAGGCGACTGTACATAGTAAATGTATTAGTTTGTTCTTTTCATATTGATGTAGTAAATATTTACCTACAATAATTATTTATTACATAATTAGCAAGTTACTGCTTTTACTACAACATATTTTTTAAAGCAGTGACGGCTCAGTGGCATAGGTTATGGACTTCCGCGCAGCAGGTCCATGGTTCGAATCCCGTCGCGGGCTTAATCTTCACCGCGTGGTAGAAGAGCATTTTACGAATGCCCGCCTGGATAGCTACTACCCTCAAGTAAAAAATCGGTCGCCAAGCACCTAAAGGGAAGCAATCATGGCTCAGTGGCATTGGTTATGGACTGCTGCGCAGCAGGTCCATAGTTTGAATCCCGCCGCGATATTGAGCTTCACCGCGTGGTGGAGAGTTCGTAGCGAAGTTTACTTAGCTGTTCTCAACCGATCAGCAAAGTTTAGCACCGTCGCGCGCGGTCATGAGTTGGATGGGTGACCGCTAGGACAATACTACTGAGCGCTTCCGTGCTTCGGAGGGCACGTTAAGCCGTTGGTCCCGGTTGTGGTCTTAGGATGGCAGTCGTTATAGCATGGTGGTAGGGCATTTTGCGAATGCCCGCCTGTATAGCTACCACCCTCAAGAAGAAAATCTGTCGCCAAGCACCTAACGGTGTGTTCCGGCAGCTGTCCTTGAGAGCCAGTACTTCTAGGTTAGCCTGAACAACATCTTCGACCACATCATCACTTACCATCAGGTGAGATAGTGGTCAAAGGCTAACCTATCAGGCATAAAAAAAGAGCATTTTGCGAATGCTCGCCGGGATAGCTACCCAAGTAGAAAATCTGTCACCATGCAACTAACGTGAACTCAGTGGCATTAGCTATGGACTGCCTCGCAGCATGTTTATGGTTCGAATCCCGCTGCGGGCTCGAGCTTCACCGGTTGGTGGAAGGGCATAGGGCATTTTGCGAATGTTCGCCTGGCTAGCCACCATCCTCAAGCAGAAAATCTGTCAGTAAGCGCCTAACGGGAAGCAGTGATGGGCCAGATTTTTTTTACAAATCGGTGCCAAGACAAGCCTAGATAATGAAGAGATAAATCGATATCATGCTTAGTTCTGGACCTAAAACCTCAAATAAGGGAGTGATCATCCTACGGCGTTTGTATGGAAAAGTTACCGGCCAGTTCAACCTTAACGACTGCCATCCTAAGACAACAACCGAGACCAACGGCTTAACCTGCCTTCCAAAGCACGGAAGCGCTCAGCTGTAATGCTAATAGTGGTCACCCATCCAAGTCATGACCGCGGCGGACGTTGCTTAACTTAGCTGATCCGTTTAGAACGGCTAAGCAGACTTCGCAATGAGCGCTTTATTTTGCCGAAAGTTCACACTTTAATCAGACACGTATCGTAATTTTACTCATGTCTTATCTAATTTTACTCAGTTTCAGTGACTTAAAAAATTGTTTTCGTATACTATTGTAATGTACGAAATTTGACCACTTGTTAGTTGTCTTAGATTTATAAAGTTAAATATATAAATTACCTCAACATGTCAGACTAAAACCTCGATTTTTGTGTACTTTGGAACCTGACAGTATAAATAAAAAACACTTTTTCGTAAATATATATTTATTATTGTTTTTACATGTATTTTTTAAGATATTTCCCACTTTTACTTTACAGATATCTGAGCAATTTTATAACTTCCATTTCTTGACATTTAGGTACGATACCTATCTTTTATAAAATATAGCAAAATGCAAGAAATCACGTACTTATACCATACAAATTGACATTTTATATGTAACAAACACTTACAGCTATCTGGGTAGAATTAACATGACAGTGGGCTATCCCATTACAAAGCCTACTTCTTCGTGGCTTTTATTTTATAGATTTTTAAATAAACTTAGTACTTTTAGTTCGTTACTATCGACATGCTAATATTTTTTTTTTTTAATATCTAGTGATATCCAGTTTCTGGTTACCCACTTTCTGCGTTCAGCGTGTGGCCATCCTCAGATGGCCTAAGATGCCTCCTCTCTACTATCCCCTAAAGTGAACGATGAGAACAACGGTGACTCGCCGCCATGCAGAATCTCCATATAAGTAAAAATACTATTCATACGAAATCAATAACCTAATGAGAACTATAACTTATGTAAAGAAATAACTAATCTACGTTCAAGAGGTTTTAAGATATTATTATTAGGCCTTCAATTTTGACAACTATGTCTTATTCGGCAAAATAATGATCTCAATGATAGACATCACTTCTATAAATAAACCAGAATAAAGTCTAGAATTATCGTTTTCCGAGATACAAGTACAGCCCCTTGATCTTCACAGCTGTCTTCAGAAATGAAGGTTTCAATGATAGCTATTGCTTTTGTAAGCTAACCAGTAGTCCAGGATCAATAGTATCTGAGATATCAAATCACTCATTGAATCAGTCTTCCGAAATCATTGAAGCAGTGACGGCTCAGTGGCATTGGCTATGGCTATGCCTCGCAGCAGGACCATGGTTCGAATCCCGCCGCAGCCTTTAGCTTTATCGCGTGGTGGAAAGGCATTTGTTTTTTTTTTTATGGAGGACATAGATGCTGGCTACCGCTATACGGACATCCAGCTTCACCGGGTTTTAATGCCAGCCTGGCTAGTGACCACCCTCAAGTAGAAAATCTGAGGGCAAGCACCTAACAGTGTGTTTCGGCAGCTATCCTTGAGAGCCAGTGAAATTACAGGCACATGAGACTTAACAACTATGTCTCACAGTGATGGGCGCAGTGCATACATCTGTAATAGGCTGAGGTTAGTCAACTTAAAATCTGGTGGGCCTCGAGCTTGTTCCGTCATAATAATATAAAAAAAAACCTAATGGGTAGTCTGGGCACAATCGTTTCTGGGATATAAGTTATACTTATTTTAATAACTTACGAGTACATCTCAAGTAGGTAAAAATAATGATACATATATTTTCTTTCATTTTAACGGGTACTGCTTTCGAGATCTATTCTGTCAATCACCCAGAATACTAGTCAAGTCACCCTCGGCAAGAATTACAGTAAACTTATTATTAAATCACCCAGGTGCCCATTGGAAAATAGTTTTAATTTACAAATGTTTAGTGCACAATATTTTATTTTGTCCCTGGCAGGAATCGATCCTAAATAATAGAAAATATTTCAACTTAAACGTGCTTAAGCAACTCGGCCCGGACTCCAGCGGAAGAAGCTCGTTTGAGCCGATTTTAGCCGATTTTTAGATTAAACGAGCATGTTCTGGTAACCGTTGGTTCAGGCAACCCGCGCAAAATCTGGTGACGCAAATTCGATTCCCGCCTGGGACAAAAATCTTGTGGTCTAATATAATTTTCATTCACTACGCGATAGTGCCTGTAATCCAATTTAGAAATACTATTGAAGTAAAATGAGTGTGACCTCAAATGAATCCAACCAAGTTGATGTAAACTTTGAATAGGACCAACTTGGAGGTTTGCCTTACCTAATAAAACAATAATCATCAAGATTGTACGATTCAATAAAAATCTATATGTGGCCCAAAAAAAAATTATAAATATTAAGTGAATATGATCAATAAATAATAAAATACAATACACAAACCTGGCCAAGAGCGTGTCGAGCCTGATATTTTAGGATTCCATGGCATTGAAAACGCCTGTTTAAGAAAAACTGTTTGTTAGTTTGATCAAAGCTTCAAAACTACAATTATCTGCGTTTTCAATATACTTTGGTTAGATAGTGGATACAGCTAGGTTTTACTAGTTTTGGTACTACTTGTACCTAACTGGTATTTAACCAAAATTTCAGGTTACTAATTAGTTTAGTAGACCCCATAACAGAAATGTTCTGAAAATGACAAATTTTATGGCCCCCTATTTATTTATTTGATAGATAAAAAGCTTTTAACTCATCCCACATGCTCTAGAAGAGAATACAATGATAATGAATAGATTCAGGCGTTACTTTGCGGAAATCCATATTTAATAATAACAAATATTTTTAAAATATTTGTTATTATTAGAATACAATGAATTCCGGGGTCCAAAAAAAACATTTTCGTCTACGTACTCTAATTATTAGCCACCCTTAACATAATTCAATTACATTATTTAGTCCAATACCTAACCTAATGGTCTTTAGGTTAACGTTTTAAACATAATAACTTTATTTTAGGTTCGTAATTCATTCTGTTAAAGAGACCCGTGACATAGTTGGAGTGCCATACAGACAGACGGGCAGCGGAGTCTCATTAATAAGGCTCAGTTTTGCAGTTTGGATACGGAACCCTAAAAATTTTACTTTAAATTTTTTTTTAGAAGTCTGCTAATATCCTGAGCTCCTTCGATGAGAGTGTAAAAAGAATCCTAATGGAGTCCTTGTCTTTGTGATCAGCTAAGCATCAGGGATTCTTTTGGTACTCTTGATGTATAGATGATACTAATGCAATATATTTTTTTAAATATAGCACTAGTGATTTATTGTAAAATAAAGATATTATTTTTATGCTAGACTAGCACTACCATAGGGGAGGGCGCTGTATGCTGAAATACAGGCCACAAGCCTAGTTCGGCAGCAGATACCCAAGAAGCAAAATGTTAAATTTCTCTGGCGTAACAATATGTAAGTCTGTAATTATGTGCTTTACTTGAATAAATGCTTATTATTATTATTACTTACGGGATTTGTACCATGGCGATTTATATTTTTATTTCTGAGCTCCCGATATTTCGACACAGTTGCGTACATCATGATCGAGGGGTGACTGAGTCACCGGGTGTTTTTATTTTTATTTTTAAGCTTCTTAAAAATAGATATCGCCACGGTGCAAATCCCGTAAGTAATCATTTATGTAGTAAACCGTGATAGTATAAAAAAGAGATAATATAGTACCTGCTTAACCTCAAACGTGCCGTCTGATATTGGTTCCTACATGAAGAGAGATAATATAGTACCTGCTTAACATCAAACGTGCCGTCTGATATTGGTTCCTACATGAAGTTTTTTTATATGAGTGTTACAGTACAATCACCAGCTCCTTCTGGGGTGAAGCGGTAATCTCTGGCTATATAACAGATGCAGTTTGCCCCAAGTGATGAACTGACCTCAACTGAAACATAAACTTGTCAAGTTTCATGTGCCTGTAATTTCAGCGGCACCCATACTCTTCAAACCGCAACACAGTAATGCGAACATTACTGCTTCACTATAGAAATGGGTATGACATATTGTATGACAGTACTTTCTTGGACGAATTCGTTCACAAAGAGTTCAACTTGCAAAAGCTTAGAAGAAAAGATGTGACCTAACTTCGAGTATATCAATTCGTTCCCCCTGAAAGTAATCGTATATACTGTAAATTTAGTCGGAATAACTAGAGGTTCTTAAGGACACGATTACAAATATTGTATATTCGATCAAATTCGTTCTTTTATTATTTTTTTGTTTATTTTATGATTTTGCATGGGGGTGTTTTACGAATGTCCGCATGGTTAGTTCAAGTAGAAAATCTGTCGCCAAGACGGCTGGCAGTATCTGTCTTTGAGACTCTGTAATTCTAGGTAGCCTGAACAATATCTTCGATCGTATCACCACTTACAATCAGGTGTGAGATAAACCACAAAGGCAAGAAATAAAAAACTCTTCTAATAACATTTTTATTATTATAATATATTTAAATAAAGACAAATATATATAGAATTGAATCTTGACTTCGATGCTATGTTGAAATTGATAAAGTTATTATATATTTCACAAGTGACAAAATTTGTACCTTAAGTTTTTCTAATTAATAAGAATATTAATAATAATTTATTCATGTTTACTTACATAGTTGGTGAAACTTATATGGCTAGAAACTTATACAAAATTTATGACACCTAATATATTTAAATACGAGTATATGTATTATAATAATAAAAAAGGTTACACATTAATTATGTGTAGTATTGGGTAGGTTAAGTCTGTCGCCAAGCACCGAAAGGTGTGTTCCGGGAGTAGTCCTTGAGAGCCAGTGAAATTACAGGCACAATGAGACTTAACAACTATGTCTCAATGTGACGGGCGCAGTGCAATTCGTGACTTGTGATGAATTGCAACTGTTATAGGCAGAGGTTAGTCCACTTAACATCAGGTGGGCCTCGAGCTTGTTCCATCACAATAACATAAAAAAAAGGTAACCCATGTTTGCCTCTTCAATAGTAAAGCATAAGAAATAACTGGTTACACAAAAGAAATTACATTTAACTACGAAGTGGTTATCAAAGGCGGCATTAAACAACTTTGAGGTGACTGAATGTAGTGAGGTGGTAATAACTTTCTGTCTCCTTCGCTTGGAGTCCTGTTTATCCAGGAAGCGGGCGCGAGTAAGTATTCAACATCAAAGGGTCGTTGCCTTCGACAATTGGGTGTCGAGCTCAATGCAAGGTCCCCAGAGAAAAGTGTTATTTTATTTTCTTTATAGACATTACTGCCTCACTGTAGTTAAAAGTGAGGCTTTGGGATCTTGAAGTACTAAAACTTCTAGGTTTGACCCTCGTGTCAGACAGTTGTTGAGTTTTTCTTCACTTTGTGTCAGTTTAATAAATAAATAGATTCAGGCGTTACTTTGCGGAAATCCATATTTAATACAAATATTTTTCAAATATTTTTAAAATATTTTATGAAAACATCAAATTAATATTTTAATAAAATACTTAAAAAATACCAAAATATATCTAGTGACAATTCCGCCTAATTTTCCTGTTAAGCCGACGTGACGTCACAAACGCCACGCAGCCAAACCGGAAGAATTTTCGACGCGTTTCGCTTCTACACGACCTCCTGAGGATGCTTCGCGTAGAATCGAAACGCGTCGAAAATTCGTCCGGTTTGGCTGCGTGTCAGTTTCTAGAATTTCACTGGCTCTCAAGGACATCTGCCGGAACACGCCGTTAGGTGCTTGGCAACACATTTTCTACTTGAGGGTGGTAGCTAACCAGATGGGCATTCGCAAAATGCCCTACCACCATGCTGCCATCCTAAGACAACAACCGGGACCGACGGCTTAACGTGCCCTCCGAAGCACGGAAGCGCTCAGTATAGTTATGTCATTAGCGGTCACCCATCCAACTCATGACCGCGGCGGACGTTGTCGGTTAAGAACGGCTAAACAAACTTCGCTACGAGCGCTTAAAAAAATAATATGCATGTTCAGCTTAGTACTTCTATAAAATTACCAACTAAGCTATTAAATCTATAATCCCATGTACCTGGTTATTTACACTGGTAGGTCTGTGCTTCGATCTTGTTCACCAGATTATGTTAGGTATCAAGTAGTATGGTGCAAGTATATTCCAATAAGTACCTAATCATATCCATCTAATATAATCCAATAAGTATATCCATCTACCGGACACGGATGCAAGGACCACAACATTAATTGGCTAGTAATACCCGATGACTGTCCGAACTGGGAAATCGATCAATGTTAGGTTTTTGATCTGAGAAATAACTTGTCTAATAAATTTTACCAAATACATACGCAGGATTTTTAACTATATTTAATAGGTGAACATATTTGACATAAAAAATTATAACATAGCCTGTCCTCAACATAAATAGCATCTTGATTTTTGTAATTCAAAACTAAGTAGTGATCGATGCAACGATTACTATTAGGTTTAATCGTCATCAGCAATTATCAATACTTTGCGATTAATTTCAATAGACGATTAAGATGTATGATTTTCTAAGATTATTTCTTTACACAACTTTACGAAAAAAGGTATTTATATCTAAAAAGGTCCGAAGCGATATAGCTATGCAAACGACATAACAATGGGGCATAAAATAATATATCTCGTTTTTGGCCATTGGTGAAACCATGGAACCTGGGCTTTTTCGATTGCTGCAAGCAAACCAGCAAAAGGGATACAACACATTACTAATGCTGTGCGCTTTTCACCTAAATCTGTTATGTCACCACTTTTGGTAATTAATAAAGATCATCAAATGTAAATTATTATAATGCAGTAAATTTTATGAAATGCAGAAGTTTTCGTTGACCAAAATTTCCTTTTTTCACAAATTGAAAATCGTCGATTAATGGAATAAGTAATCGAATCCTTAATATCCAATATTAATTTACTATAAAAATTAATAGACTTACACATAATTTTTATTTTTATTAAAATTTGCAGCACTTGCTTTTCTAATTCACAAAACGTGCCATTTATAAGCCCCAATCATAATTTAAAGTAAGATTTTCTACCTACGACTTATTTAAAAACATTATTCAAGTGACAGTGCATTTAAACTATTCATCGGCAGGCTGCGCCACGGGATTCCGGGATCATAACGGGACCCGGACCGTCTTTTTACTTTTTTTTACAGCCTCCTAGTCGAAAAGTAAAAAAACGAGAACGATACTCTGTAAGGCCAAGGCATGCGCTCACTTTTAATGACGCCTCACTATTTCGGCTCCGTGAGCTTTTCTATGAGTTGAATGATGGCAAAGTACAGTTTCTTTTTAACAATTTAAATATTTTGGGAGCTTACCTAACATAAGTCATATGTTTGATTGTAGAACAGTTTATTTGATTAAATATACTACATAAAATAGTTTTTTTTTAAGATTCAAGGGAATATTTTATTTCGGAACTTAATGCCGACTTCCGAACTTTGCCGACTTTTGCATTATTCAATACAGGTAATAGCGAAGTGCTGACTTTAGGACATTTCTGTGCAATTGAGATTAAAAGACAGTGACCAATTAACTACAAAAGTAGGTACTTGTAAATGAACATTTTAATAAATTTTAACGTGTGTTCAATTATACATACATATAAACACGCCGGTATTCCCCGAAGGGGTAGGCAGAGGTGTGTAAACACCTACGTTTCGCCAAATGGGTGTTGGTCCCATGTAATGTCCTCAGCGAGCTTATTGCTATTCACCGGGCACAGTTTCAAGGTCATACAAAATGTTACGAATAATATGTTTACGCTAACAAAAAATAAGACCGTTACACAAGAACATATTGTTTGAAACCCTGGCAGGGCAATAAGTTGGTTACTTTTACATTTATTTCCATACTCATACTATTTAACCCTTTGAAGTAGTTGACCCCGTGGCTACGTGTGTTCTCCGGAATCGCTTAGGTCAGCGTCGCAGGCTTCAACCACAATGCTCGCCGTAGTTTTGCAGACATTTGGAGCCGTTTTTCAGAAATCGGATTAACCTGGACGTAGATCCATATCAGTCAAAGTTACATTTCTAGACATGCAAGATACTAAACTACCCTTTGTAATCAAAAAAAATGTTGAAAAAATTTGTTAACTCAAATTACATAATTTATTATTATCATAAGGAACATAGCCGACTTGGAGACCAAATCTGGGAAAGATAGTCAGCCAAGTGTTTCTATATGATATTATTATTTTTTTGGCTTGAAATAAGCCAAAGCGACAAATAAAATATCACACCGTTGTGCAGAATGTATCATCGTTCTACCATCCCACTCCAAGGGGTCTATAAATGCACAAAGGGATATAACAAGAACATATTTTTGATGCGGGCTTACTACGAGTACAACAATTTACATTTATTGCCACTAGATAATCGATACTTCAAAATGCTCAATGTTTTTTGAAGAACAGATCAAAATTTCATCCTTCAATGAACGGGTCATTACCGTGTTTAGCATTGTCTTAATGTAGGCTTACCTAGAAAAGGTGATAATATTACCTATCATTTATTTTACCGCCTAATGGCCTTTAGATTGTCTAAATGCTTTGTAGCTGTAATGTTGTATATACTAATTACATATCGATGATTTTTTCAATATTGTTAGCAAGTACAAAAGTAGTCAGATCTTTTATTACATATGGTTTTAAAATCGAAAACAATACATTTCAAAATCATTTTTTTTTTCGTATTTGCACAACAAAATGTGGACAAAAGAAAAACAAAATGTTTGAATCTTACAACAAAATTATTTCTGCATATACATTTTCAATTGATTTATGATCCCTTGGAAAAAAACAATAAATAGACAGCAGCAACTTTGTGGTCGAGCTGACGGCCTTTTGTTTGCGTGCCTTTTGTACGAAATAACGGGAGGACTGCGTGTGACGTTGCTTTTGTGACGTCACAAACTGCACTCTTCACAAAATGCACTTTTCCCGTCATACAGCACTGTAACAGTTCCTGTCGTAAACCGGGACCTTTAGTAATAGTTGTTTGAGCCATTTCTCAGAACCAACGGTCTTCTCCGGAACAAAAGATTAGAATGATATATGACTTGTCATTATTCTTCGAGCTGTGACCAATTTGAGGTTTAAAAACAATATAATCGGGAGACGGGCTTAAAATTTGTTTGGACGACAGTGTCAGTTGTTATTGTGGTTTACAAAATATTAGGTGCGTGTTAATGTTACCAATACAATTCAGTTTTTCTAGTTGTAGAATATTTACTTGATCTGTACAGTTAACACTAGGTATATTTCTCCAAAGTAGTGAAATTTAGTTCTAATCAGATGAATGAATCTATTTACATGTTTTGGTTACAGGTACAGAAATAAAATCAGAATCGGTAGTCGGTTCATTCCATGGTCATATCGCCTGGCAAATGTTCAAAGCCATAAATACAAACGCACTGAATATTGGCTAGCATTATACTGTTCCTGTATTCAAAATTAACTAATTCGACATGTGTTTATACTGATTCAAAATGAAATAAGAATGCAAATTAAGAAACCGATGAAAAACTAGGAATCGATTAAAGGTGATAAGCAAAAAACCTTATTGGTAATAACGGTGCAGAACGCGGTATCGATTGTAGGCAATTCAATTAACATACCACCCATGAGTGCAAATGTTGTTTTTTTATAAATAACTGTTATACCACGCCCAAAGGAAGGGGTTAATAGAGTGGATGCAAAAAAACCTGTGATTACTTAACCCATATCCGCCATTCGGGCCACTTCGAAGCATATGGTCCCATAACCCTTTGGCCCCGTTATACCGCGTTTGTTTAACAACAGTTGCATTATGAATGCGTATAATAGGCTAACCTTTTTTGTTAAACATTTGTGTTTTATGCAGGAGGCGCCAGGTGGGATCATTTTGATTCCTTTAATAGGATACAATATCTTAATATATGCTTAAAACCAAGCAAGTTTATATCTATGTGTAGACTAATATACTCTTTGATATGGCTATTAGCACTATTAGTGTAATGAAGAAGTAGATCAACAGTACTTGAGATAATTATTTTCACTTTTCGCCATATGTGTCGTGGTGTCGAGAGAGCGGGCGCCGCGCGAGGTGTCGCTGGTTCCTGGAAGGCACGCTTTCCATGCAGCCGCTGCGCTTACGCTGCATCTTCCCGGGGAAATGCACGCGGGTTCGTTGCACTTACAAACTCATAACCCCCTTTCTAAAGCGCCGATCCAATTATGTGCACTTTCGCAAGCCGCTACTGTCACTCGCCTAGATACGGATAGGAAACTCGATGCGCTAGCGCACCCACCTGTTTGCGACTATGACCCTTCATGCCAAGCACTTTACCATGTCTGAGCCTTACCGTTCGCAACAAGTTGCATCATAGACAATTAGATCCTATATTGATCAGCGCATGCCCTTGATTTGAACCCCTTACGGCAAAAGTGATATTAAATCTTATATTGTAATTGATACTTCTACACCAGCACATCTTACAAAATCGTAACGTTTTTTTTTTTTACCACGAGCTTGATTCAAACTCTTGGCCGGTGTTTCCTTCAGACTGCTCTCTCACTATATAAACGTGAAGATTCCGCTAAATAAAATACAATCATATTTTCATTTACTTCAGTATTATGAGCCAATGATCCGTCAGGTTTAATAGAGGTAGACTAGAAAGAATGAAGTTGAGTTTATCGACTAAAAAGAAACAGAAATAGGGTATAAGGTTAGTTTGATCTCTACTCGTATTATGTGATTGGAACGCGATTGAAAATGAGTCAAGTTGTGCTACAAGACCTTCAATGAATATTTGAAGTGTTTACTGGACAACTTTACTTTTACATTGTAAGTTTTGCATCAACGCCTGCCAAGTGATTAAGCTTACAAAATGAAAACAACAAAATTAAACAACATTACATATCTTTATCCCGCACGTGGTTCAAATTTTTCCTTTCGTTGTAATTTTGTCTTTTACTTTACTCGTTTGGAGAATATGCATAGCTTTGTGTGTTCAGCATACACTTATTCTTAGTAAGCGGCATATTACAACATTCTAAACCAATACGAGACAGAAGATAGCTATTAGCTTTTTTATTCATTTTTCGGTTAAGGCACCCGATGCTTTAATCTAGGGAATGCGGGTTCGAAAATATTGTGCTATAAAATTTGTTAATGTGATGTTTGCTTATTATACTAGTATACATATTAGGAAATAAAGAAGATAACTCTTCTGTATAGCCCAATGATTAATAATCCTTAGCCTGATTTAAAGCAGGCACAACATCGACGCCGATGAAATAATAGAATTTTGCATCTCTTGACTCCAAATCTCAGAATGCTAAGGTTTGCACTTAATCCTATTGTGCTTACTTGGTTCTTCATATGCATCAGGTGACTTGGTGGCAGAGGTCGGATGAGGAATATAGAGACACAGATTCGTTCGGAGGACCATCCAATAGTGAAGATGTTGACAGTAAATATTCGCGTGGACCCGTGATCGTAAGGAAATCGAAGAAAATGCTGCACATTTCACAATATCACGTACCATTCTTGCCCTTTAAACGAGCATGGTGAGGTTAAGTCAAGGGTAACTTATACGCCTCTGTCCTAAAAGGATTGTTGTTTTGGTAAGATTTCATCTCTTCTGGTATCAGGCTATAAAGTCAGAAACATTAATTCTGCAATAAGGTACTGTGTGTAACACCAATGTGCGATACTGAGAACGATAGTTAGATTACATTAGATGGACATGATTTTCTGAAACAGATTCAGACCTCCAGAATTCACCATCAGAATACGAACAAACACACTGTGTTAATAAATGCACTTTGTTTTTGATAATAATGGAACTATTTGACCCGTCTTCTGAAATGGCTATACCATGATCATAACTTTTTAAAATGTTCTTAGCAGAGTTTGCCAAGTATTTTTAACGATTAACTAGATTCCTCGGGAGAAATAATAAGGTAATACATACCTCATGAAACATATCAAAAACTGCTGAATTGCCTATGATCTAAGGCCAATGGCCTAACAATTAACATCTATCTATGATATTCGCCGAGATCAGGTGCTAAACGATGCGTAATGCGGTGCGCAGGGTATACTTAAAACTGAAATGATATATTATTTTCTTGGTAATTACTGATCAGTTCCTTGTCAAAATATAGCTAACAGCCATCACAAACATACAACACTCCTTATCTATCAGGGGTTATAAACCACTCAAGTGCGATTCAGACTTTCTATCGAAGGTTTTGTACCACCCCACAAAGTGCAGGTATACCAAAATATGCTTTGTTTTCATTCAGTTCAGAATGCGACTCGCATTTGCCTAGTTTTTACTATAAATTGTACATTATATCACACCAAGTTTGAGTTTTGTATCAAATATAAACGTTAATTCTATAGAGGACAAACATTTACAAAAATAAACACGTATGTCCCTGACTTTGTTTCCTTTTATTATTAATAATTGATAAAATATCCATCACAATAACAAATTATGTGAAAATGGTAATCGGGTACCTCAATATATACTGTGCTTTTACTGTATAAAAGTTACAACGCTTAAACGTAGACTTATATCTTTTAAACTGATGTCCTACCTTTAAAGGAGTGTATCTTTTGAATAGGTCCTCACATGGTATCCTGAAAAACGAATGGAACTGAAAGTCATACAAATCGTAATCAAATATTTTGTATAGTGATCTCAT
This sequence comes from Plagodis pulveraria, assembly GCA_963890685.1. Classification (NCBI taxonomy): domain Eukaryota; kingdom Metazoa; phylum Arthropoda; class Insecta; order Lepidoptera; family Geometridae; genus Plagodis; species Plagodis pulveraria. The sequence continues at coordinate 18,128,466 of OY982952.1, forward strand.
CCGAGACGTTGTATTGGCGAATATTTTCATCCCTCTGTTAACTGCTTAGAGTATCACAAATGAATCAATCCAATATATATATCTTATATAAATATGATTTATATTTGGCCACCTAATAATACATATCAACCGCATTAACGAGCTATGAGAAAAAAACATGTGAATTAAGCCTGTGATTCTAGTCCGCTGTTAGAAAGTTAAATCCAACTCAGCATGCTTCAGCGCCATGCACAAATGCTAGAAAAAATCCATTATTTTTTTACATCCCACATGATTGATAGTGATTGATATAATACTACAGAGAATAATGCTTGTCAAGAAGATAACACATTACAAGGACGAAAGGACTTTGAAGCAAGATATGTGACCCTTTCGAATAGTCAGATAGAATTATATGCGTGTTCAAACTACATCATCAATTGTTTTTATATCTAATGCAAGTCTCTTACCGCTCTGGTCTATAGTCCGGAAAATTGATGTTAGTGTGTGTGCCATCTAGTGCGAAAGTTTCAGGCGCAATCTGCGATCGTCGCACGCCAATGAAAACGAGACAGGGCGTTGAACTCGAGCGATGCACTTCCCGACACGCAGTTTTATATCTCATCCTCTAGCTCTAGTCTAGAACTCTATCGAAGCAATCCATCTGCATATGTTTTTGCATAAAAACTTTATACAACTTTCTTAAGTTTTCCGAATGCAAGTCGGCATGAGCAGGTAGGGTGTTGCTGCACTCTATGCGCACCATACAATGCTTTACCGTTTTAAAACGTCCTTAGTAACTGCAAAGTAGCGAATGAATAACCAACGAGTTGTTTGCAAGAAGGGATGGCGTCAGGAAGGCGGCTGGCAAGTGAAGCCAAAACTTATACAGAATTTGCATGTTTACGTCAACTGTGAGTTTAAAGAAATTCTTTAGTATATCTCGTGATGGCTTGAAATTTATATTAATAAAAATAAAATTCTGTCAGCTGTGGCTAATCACAGCAGCACAAAACTTGTGTACCCATCCAAATAGTAAAATGCATTTAATAGGCCGGCAATATTGTGGAGACGGTAGGTATCAGGAGCACGACTACTAATACAGTAATTATACAGTTGAATATTAGAAAAATAATGAATTTAGGTACATATTAACATCGAGACAACAAGAGTATTGGGCAGACTGTGCATAGATGGTACTGCATCTACTTTGGACACGCAATACATGGTTATCTACGATTCAAACTTCAAACTAGCGCCCAGGAAACAATTGTATAAAACATATTTGTTATATATCTACGCATTATTTCTTTCTTGTGCATAGTAAGCCAGTTTTGTAGAAAGCCAACCCTTCTGTTCATGCTCGTAAATGAGCGTAAGTTTTTAATTTTTTATCGCCTGACATTGTATTGAATGATAAAACTCGATATGACTTTTATCTAAGTATATTCCACATAGGGCTCACGGGGACTAGACAAGTTGAACTTGTCATGAGTGATTTCAGAGAGAATGGTAGAGAGGAGGAGAGTGCATTGACATACTTACCTACTGCACAGTGCAGGCGAAATGCAACGGCGGCGCGTCGACGCTTGCTTCTGCGGATATACATCTACCACAACCAACACCAATAGAACCTTGCCGTCCCTCTGACGCAACTCGTTCTAACTCACCACATGCGGGGTTTAGCTAAACATCGGAGCTCTTTTTACGTTGGCCACGTTGTAAATCACTGACGCCTCGGAAAAGTGGAATGACGTCCGCGCGGCCATGCGGTTTTCACTCACCAGCACGAACTTAGAGAGAAATGGAAAAACGTGATAATTTTACATCGCCTACTGAGAAAGAAGGCCGACTTTTAACTGAGCTAGGAAACACAGATGCTTAGCTTAAACACCTACATAACACTCGGTGTGCACCTTTCTAATCACTTCGGGAGATTTCGCTTACCACACCCTTGAATAATAAATAACAACCATCGTATTAATAGCATAAAAGATTCCTAACATATATGATATATAAATTAAGAGGTGAGTTACAATTGTGTGTTGATATGACAGAAATATTTAAACTATTTTGCAAGCCAGTTTGCTGTAGATCTTAGTCACAAAGTTCTCTAATCGCGTCCATTACTATTCAGTCTGTAAAACACGTGTCAATAGATGTGTTAGTATAATATTGCAATGTCAACGCAAGTGCACTTGACACGGCGCGAGGTCAATGGCAGTCATCGCACAGGTCGCTGTTGCGGCATTGCATCTTGGATGGGGTGGCCAAACTTCAGATATTACAAAAAAAATATTGTATGGCGGTCATAAAAGGAAAATATATAATAGCAGGTATATTAATTGCAAAGGAATTGCAATAATTCATTTAAACAAAAAAAAATATAATACTACAACTACAATTAAAAATGGAATGACGATATGGTTACGTCTTTTCTTTCTCTGCTATTCTTAAGATACTAGTCACTTGATATTTCAGATACTTCGCTGTATAATCTTCTTTTCATATCTTTAGCAAGCGATTTATTTCGCAAATATACATGTGTTCTGTGTCAAAAGCTAAGTTATCGACAGGCGATATTTCTTCCCCCTCAAAAATATTGTTTACTATACCGCGAAAACGACCTCTCGTGGAATATGGCACTCATTTCTGAAACACATGTTTTTCGCAGGTATTTCTCATCTAGATTATTTATTATTTTCTACAATATTTTGAAGTATGCTTAACACCAGCATTTATAGTTTAGGAGTCAATGTTCTACGTGATACTGCACTCACTTGTCACTGTGAGACATGATTCCTGTCTCTTTCACCTAATCATTTCACTTGCTATAGTGCCGTTTGGGTCTTACACACAATGTTTGCACTCTACTGCTTCGAGGAAAATATTTAACATTGCGGCAGTACTCACCAAGATGAACTCTTGCTGAAGAGGCTTACCACCTAGTACAAATGTTATATCATCTGTTTGTGCCCCGTCGAGAGCCGGGCTAGAATGTCAACAGTGCCATTGCTACCTGTGGGTGTTGAAAAGGCGACTAAAGGTGAAACTGGAAGGTGGGCAGCAGCGACTTCTGAGGAACCGCTATATTAAACTGCGATCCCAAGACACCTGCCAAGCGTGGGGATTATGGCGAACCCCCTCCTTAATGGGGGAGACTGTGTTTAGCAGTGGACCATGTGGCTGTTACATACCAGTATATCACAAGTAAAAGAAAACTAAGATCTACACAGGGTTTGACAAAACTGATGAAAAGGGCAGTCTACACTTAATATTTTAATCCTTGCGTTAGAGTCGTGAAGAGATACTAGATTCTAGAGTTTAGTTGTAGCCCTAAAAACGCTGGTATTTAACGATATTAACGCAAGGATTGAAATATTGAGTATAGACTTGTCAAATACTTTGCTAGACCTAAGCTTTCATAGATGCCTCATCTAGGCATCTATGAAAGTTTAGCTTAATAGAGAATGTAGAGCATCTAGGCTGCAATATCCGAAGAAAATAGTACAATATGGTAAATGTACTCTCACCATTCTTCCGACAATTGTATACCGTACCTGACCTCAGGTGTTTGTTAGATTTTGTCTAAGATAACTATTTTCGATGCATAATAGGAACATTTAGCGCGCTTGGAGTAGATAATGAGATAGCGGTCTATCCAGATACCATCATTGGAACATAGATAGATACGTATCTACATTGGAACGTACCCATTTTTGCATAATCATCATGTGATTCAGTACGCACTTACAGGAATAATATTCCTAATCATTAAACAATTAAATATTTTCAATCAAATATAACAATCGTGCATTTTTAATGTTGATTTTGAATCTTGAATTTAAATACTCATAGAATTTCTTTCGACAAAAATTATCTTTTATATTATAAGCTGTAATTTATTACATAGTACTGTACTAGCCGGATTGTCCACTGCTGAACACAGGCTCTCCCAGTTAGGGGGGATTTTTCATAATCCCCTCGCTTGGGAGGCGTCTTGGGGATTGCAGTGTGAGATATCGGTTCCTCAGAAAGCGCTCTTGCCCGCCTTATGATGTGTTACTTAGACAACTCTTACGACACCCACGGGTAGAGATGGGAGAGGACATGCTAGCCTGGCACCCCACGGGCAACCCCAAATTTTATTGTACCTACTACAGTAAAATCGATAAAAATTAGCCCCTGGAAGTGGCAAAAACATTTGAAACAGTATAAACTGTAATATCTTGATGTACCAATCTTGGTCGTTATGTTAAAATAAATACTTCATTAAATTAGCAGCAACTTCCTCAGCCTTGCTGACGCTTGTCTATCTGAAGTTTAAACCTACTTCAAATTAACAGTAAAATCTACCTACATAATATATTCATCTTGGAACTGAAACTATTCTAACACATACAAAGTTGTTGTAACAAAGTCTTGGCAATTTGTTAAGGCTCAAAATGAGGTTGAAGTTATCGACCTTTCACTATTATTAAAGTCTTAAGTAACACACTTAGCAAACTGAATGTCAATGGAACACTTTTCGGGTCTAGAAATGAGTTAAGACTTATTTTATAAAAATAAATAAAAAATATGCCTATCACAATTTGGAGAACTTTGGCATATCTTAGAGCATTTATTGTTAAAAATGACAGGTTTATGCTTAAAATAAATACTATGTTATAATCCAGTTGTTAAGTATACTATTATATAGCTATTATAATTTTACTATAGGTAATTGTAATGTGGAAGTAAAAGTTGACATTATATGACACATTATTTACATAAAAAAAAAGTTTATTTGTAAAAATATATATTAAGTCAGTTAGTAGTAGGCACTATTCGTGGATTTATCGTGCGGGTACCGGGTCCATTGAATTACAAAATAAAATAACTCTAGGTGGCCAGAATTTGTAACCCTGTGTAGGTTATGGTGTACACAGCTATGTCTCTTAGAGTCTTTTACAATGCAGTTATAATAATGAACGTGTATGTTCTTATCTATTTTAAACTATTTTCAAAGTGAGCAAGGAAGTTTTCAAAGTCAGCATTATACAACTAGATTAATTCTAAAAAAATACTAATGAGCTGTTTCCCCAAAGATTTGAATTAGGAAGCATCTGACATGCCACACTTCCATTGGCAGAATGAGGTTCTACTGCCAACTGGCAGCATCGCGAGGTGACAATGAAAGTACGCGACGCGTTTCTCGACTGCGATAGTTCCGCGGAATAAGGCCAGCAGCGTTCATCGGCCCCGATCGCCGTTACCAGCTCGAGGCCCGCGACGACGCCAACGCTGCATATGCAATACCTATAATATTTGATAATGTGTGCTGTAAATGCTCAAAAGTATTAATTTCCGAGTGGGAAGTATTGTTTTTGGTTGATTATAGGGCTACGGAAGCAGAACTTGTTGAATGTGCTATTGTTCAGCCAATAATTGTCAAGTGCGAAACTCCGGAGTTAATAAGTTTATAATTAATATCACAGTGTTACCGAATTGAATTGGATGTTATGAAAATCAAATTTGTTGATAAATAAAATAAACAAATCTAATAAAACTAATCAATATGTTTATTGTTAATAACGATTCATTAGACATACCTAAAATATTCGCCTTTCTAAGAAAAAAAGGATTAAAACGGTCTTAAACTACTTAGTAGGACATAAAATATATGAAAATGATGAAATAAAAACTGAAATTATTTTGATATCGGAAAGTCATTGTTGTTAAAAAAAATATTGAGATAATATAAAAATGTATGCACTTTAAACACAAATTATAACAATACGACGTAAAGAAAACCCTTTATTTCATTAAAAACACTACAATCAAAACAAAATGCAAAGCAGTGCGTCGATAGGAAAAACCATTGGCTTCGTAGAAAGTAATAACGGTGGTGGTGACTACGTATAGTGCGTGTGCGCATGATTCACGAATCGGCAGTCGCGGCGCGGCGGTGCTCGCTCAGTGACATAATAAACGGAATTAACATAATTCCACCGGTTTCGGCTCAAACCTCTTTCCTTCACTCTTACTCATACTGGCCACTGAGTGCACCATGGAGTTTTGAGGAAAACAAACGAAGTACCAAGATTATGTTTCAAGAAATGCTGAGTCACACGGTCTGGATAAGAATTTAATCGTGAAAAGTATGCAATGATACTGAAATTACCATAACTATTTTCACATTGAAATAGTAGAACCCATAAAAACAACAGTAAGGGTGACAACAGAGATATGATCACGATTTACTCTTTTAGTCAATAAGAGTCAAATGAGTTCATGAATTAATAATAATACCACTCGCTGACTTGCCCGTAGCTTCATTCAGGTGGATTTTATTTATATCGCGCTCCCTCGGATAGCATACCTATGTTGAAATGGGGATATTTTTACCATTTTTATTATTGTTTTAGTAGTTAAGATATAACAGACAAGCTAACTTACTTTTAAAATATTAGACATTATTGGAAGGTTATATTAGAAAGATATCTTGAATTAGTGATAATATTGGTTGATGGCCCTATTTGAAAATGAAAACATGGCTTCTGGCGATTATACATACGAGTGCAGTATTGCCTAAAATAATGAGATTATATATTAAATATTTAGCATATCTATCATTTTACTAATAAATTTGTCTATCTGAATGAAAATGGTAACCCCGACCTATTATTGAAGAGAAATTAAATGCAGTAATGCGACAGTATAAAGACATATCGATAGAAACAAGTGTAAGTAGTCGGTAGAAAGCATAAGCTCTACTTAGCCATGTTAGTCGACAGCACAGTGGTAGGCAGTTGATATGCCACCGCTGCCGCGGCGCCGATGCTATGCAGTCGATTGCAATTGCTTTCCGGTAATGTAACCGCGCCGCATATGCCTGTAAGAATTCTGCTGAGGTTCGTTGAACTTTCGCGAGTGCAGAACGCAACAAGGGTGGGGGAGCTACAGTAGGTCATACCCGGCCGTCGGCACACTTACCTTGACTCGAGCCAAGCCCGCCGCCGCCGCCACCGCGCTCACTGCGCTAAGATACGTCCATGCGTAGAAAACTAGGCGATACGGCGTTACCGCCTGACGTTTTCACGTAATTATTTTTACGCACGCTGATCATGTGCAAAATTGGCGATTAAGTAACTTTATTACGTCTCAAGCAGAGCTATAAAAAGAGTCGTGCTGAGTGAAAACCTTACATAAATAATACAAGTATTAAAATAAAAATACATATTACATCAGTTACTGGCGCATTTTTTTCCATTGGCATACTTAATATTTGTTTATCATGAAATTAGTAACTGTACTGTATCATCCGGATTGTTCACTGGTAAAGACAGCCTTCCCCATTATGGGGGAGTTGGCCATAATCCCCCCACACTTGGTAGGCGTCTTGGAGATCGCCGTTTAAGATAACAGTTCCTCAGAAGGCGCTGTTGAATCTTGTACCTACGATTCATAAAAATTGAAATCAACTTGATAATCATAATCATGTAGTTTTACTCCATAATAGTAGATTGTTTACCAAGGGAGTAAACAACCATTTTAAAGGCCTTTAATGTTTCTTTGAATCCAGAGCGGAACAAAGGATTGTAGAGTAGAATCCTGAGTGCAGCGAGGGAAATACGTCGTAACAATTTAACCACTACCATCTGTTGCAGTTTTCGATTTATTTACAGTTTGAGAATTAGAAATTGTCCCAGAAAACGTTGTCTCAGGAAGTAGTTTTTGAGAAACTATAATATATAGGTTGTAAAAAGTGGATAAAAAAAATAGAAAAAAGACAGCCTGTAACTTGTTCATACAATGTTTGTGATTGATCACATTGGTGATTGGAACTTTTACTAAAAGAATCCACATTCTAAATTTTAATTGCTTTTTGTGCCTTAGGGAATAAAAAGCTATGTTTACGATGAATATATTAGCTCTTTTCGCACAGATGTGATAAAAAAAAATATTTTTTGAAGATGAACATTTAAATAAATAATTATATTATTATTCTATAATTTATAGACTTTTTTGGGTACTTACGCGCTACTTTTTCCCGCCATTGCAATTGGCGGGAAAACGTACACAAGTGGTTTTGATACTGATCTCAAGAGATCTAAAACTTTACTTTAACCCACAAAACGCATATGTAAACATATCAATTAAAAACAATCAGCATGCATTGTGTAAAAAAATATTTGTAAAAATTACCGAAAACTACGTTCTGTTTTCAATAAAGTTTTCGAAGTGGTAAAGAATACACCTACGACTGCTTCGTTAGTGTGTTTTTGCGGTGCTTTGTAACCACGAGGTTCTGGGCACGATTCCCGGGTCGGACAAAATATTATTGATAAACAGATTTTCAGTAACATTTCAGAGTCTGGAAAGGTATCCAGTAGATGGCAGTAGATTCGCCCCTATTACACGGGACCAAATCGTGTCTTTTTATATGAGACGGACAAGTCGCCCGCCATATGATAAGCGTCCCGCCTGTACATTAACGTTGCAGTGTAACCGTCCTCTATCTGTTTGAAACTGTACTGCGCACGTAACTTCTAGTCTTATGTTTCGTTTACCCAGTAATATGACCTGTTACAGTGTCCTTCACACCTAAAATCATGAATGTCTGCACACAAATGCTTCGAGGCAGAATATCTGATACTGTAGTGGTACTTACCACGACGGGCATTGCTGAAGAGACCTACCACCCGATTAAAATGTCTGGCGTAACGTGGGTGTTTAGACACAACGATATATGGTATGTATTTTTTTGTAATATAGACATCTGAGTGTTTAAAAAAACATATTAACGTAATAATACTGCATAAGTAAACTTATTTAAACCATCGTTTTTTTTTAATCTCACCTTAATTGGATTAGCGGTTAACATTGCTGTAGTGTTTACCTGAAACAATTAAAAACATGCGTCATTTATTTCATTTACGTAGAGACAATTTCATATAACTCGGCAACTACGAGTGGATATAACCCATTGTCCTAGGTGACCATCAAAAAGCGACAAGACGAGGTGGAATGCGATGCTACTTGTTACGTCACAAACAAATCCATAAACCAATCAATAAGTATCATCATTGATATTTTTATAATAATCGCATCACAAAGCGTTTGTTGCTCACGTAGTACAATGGGTATTTGATGGAAAGTCCCACGTGAATGACGACGAAATGACCGCTGGCAACAGCTTACAGTAAAGAATATTTACACAAACGAAACAATACGTACACCAATTTTTTCGTTTACCTACTAAACATTTAAGTATAAAAGTTTAGGTTTGAATTGGGTAATCAGCCTCATTTTGTGCTCAATGCCCATAACGCAGCAGTAACCCAGTAATCCGTCGTCACAAGCTGCTATTTTGGTGCATTAGATACATTTATTCCTTCAGTCAGCTGTCACAATATCCAGGTGGGAGGATGTGGAATACTCCATTGTTCACACTTTTTAACTTAGGTTCATAAGAGCCAGTTCCTATTTGAGGTTTAGCCTGATTAACGTTTTCTACAATGTAAACACATATAATCAAACGGGTTTTTTTATGTTATTGTGATGGAACAAGCTCGATGCCCACCTGATGTTAAGCGGACTAATCTCTGCCTATAACAGATACATTTCATCACAAGTCACAAATTGCACTGCGCCCGTCACTTTGAGACAGAGTTGTTAAGTCTCATGTGCCTGTAATTTCACTGGCTCTCAAGGACTGCTGCCGGAACACACCGCCAAATCTGCCGCCAAGCACTTAGGTGCTTGGCAGCAGATTTTCTACTTGAGGGTAGTAGCTGGCTAGGCGGGCAATCGCAAAATGCCCTTCCCCCATGCGATGTGTTAGTGACTAAATCTAGACGTAAAGAAAACAGAAAACTGTGCAGATATGTGAATATACAAATCGCACTGATGTAATTTGAACCATTGATAACTTAATTCACAAAAACTCGCACATCGTGAAATTAAAACATAAGAACGTCTTGTTTTCCGAGAGTAATTACTAATTACATACAACTTGCACATTCATAGTCAATTACATAGGTCTGTGCCCTCGTTAACTCGGCGCGTATCAGAAAATTAATCCACTCACAGTAATTATAGTTGTACTGTAAAGATGAATTTGCTACCGACTCTATTCGGAAGGATAAAGACGTATTTTTAGCTGACTTATAAAAAAGAGGAGGTTCGCAATTTGACTGTGTATTTTTTTTGTATTCATTACGCGATTACTCCTCCAATTATGAACTGATTTTGATGTTTTTTTTTTGGGTTATTTATAATTGATCAATATCGGTCGAGTACGTTATGTGTTATAGTCAATTAGCTGGAATAATGTATTTGCATACCTGAATAACATTATCATTATTACATGTTTTGGCGATGGTAAACAGTATTTTAGGCGAGCCAATGTAATAATAAAAAAAAAACTTAAAGTATTTTATGAGAACTTTATATTAACATTTTAGAAAAATACTTAAATACCATAAAAATATGTCCAGTGACAATTCCACCTAATTTTTTTGTTAAGCCAAGGTGACGAAATAAACGCCACGTAGCCAAATCTGAAGAATTTTCAATGCGTTTCGCTTCTACACGAAACATTCCCAGGAGGTCTCTACTCTTCGAGCGTACGATCGAAAAAGCGAAATTTATTTGAATATTTGTGTTTATTAAATATCGATTTCAACAAAGTAACGCCTGAATATATAAATCATTACACACCTACTTGCATTGAACTTTAGCATCGTCATAGCGTTTCCAGGGGTGCTCCAATATTAGCAAAGGTACTTACCTATACAAATCTCGGTGATGGTTACGTATTTGATCCATTTGGTGTAGAGATATTGGGTCCGTGGAGTCCGGGAGCTCATCTTATTTTCCTGAGTGCTTGGTGGATTTGACGCATGGTCAAAAGCTGGCACTTATTGGGCTCATCGAATAAGCAATGCAAAACAACGAGGCAATCCTGCCAACATGGAATTTGGAATGCGTGTAGGCCTGCAAAGACATATTGGTTGCCTAAATGTAGTAGCTGTTAAGCAGTATGTAGTTTGTAGCGTTTTGAGAAGAAAGTAATACAGACGTCAAATAAATTGCTGATTATTTGTAGTATCGCTATACATAACAGTACAAGCGTTATCAAAATATTTGCATTATAGTTAGTAGGTAAGTTTCAGGATTTTTTTTCTATAACGGAACGAACGCAGTATGTCTGTTATACCTTTTTAAATGATATAACCTTAAGTATGACCTAATAATACTTTACCAAATAGTAATTTAAAATAATTCTAGTAAATAAAAATAGGAGAGTAAGAGTATACATATACGTCAAATTTAAGAAGAGTGAAGTCTATAGTATATGAAGGAATACAGTAGTTTAGTACTTAATTCAAGAGATAGTGCACCCAAAAAATTAAAATTACGAGCGTACCCTAAGAATCCTGAATTGAATAAAAGAAAACACAACGTTTTTGTAAATACATAATTCCATACCGGATGTATAGTACGCCTCTAACTAGATGGACCAAAAACTAGGTGGAACATTATGAGAATCATTGGGAGCCGTCATGCTGGTAAATAACTAAAAGCCGTTCAATGGGCTTACGTTTAATAGTTGGAATTACCAGCTCATCTTGATCCGAGGATATTGTATGGAACCCCTTGGTGCGGGAGTCGCACTTGACCCGTTTGTCTGTTTATTTAATATACATAAAAAAAATCATAACTTAAATTGATGAAATTCAAATGGAACCAATTTCGAAGTGCCTTGATGTATATTATACTCCAACAAAAAATATATTTATAAAATCACTTGAAAAAATGTTAAAGTGACATCTGTTTTTTGAACACTTTTTCAAACGTTACATAAAATCTCTTCTATGACATATATTTATAGTTTATATTTATTGTAAGAAACTGGATTTCGCCCCACGGTTTTGCTGGTCTAGAGTTTAAGATTTGCATTTGTTTTTTCATTTTAATCTAGTTTATGTTACCCCTTACCGCTACTCTTAACACAACACTTACTCCTTGCTCTTGTCCCACCTACCATTACCTCTGCACTTATTCTTACAGGAACACAAACCTGGGTTTAACCCCTTACACTTGTCTTAACCATTCCCTTACCTCTAACTGCGCCAGATAGTATTTGCCATCAGCAACAGATGGTTCCCATCCACTTTTCTCAACTACATAATTGGATAACCTGCTCTGCGCACGTTCTATTTATGTTACCTCTTTAGACGATGTATTTACAAAAAAATACAGATAAGCATAAACATTAATTTTCATCTAACTTCACATAAAACTCCTTGCAAACTGTATGCCCCAATTTAACATCTTTCAGTGATGATTTTACAAAAATCCATTCTAGGTGCTAACCTAAATGATACATATGGACCTCCTCTGCTATGTTCCATGTTTCTAGATTAACTGTTCAAGCTGTGCATTTATGAAGCAATGACAGCCGAGCGGTAATGGCTATGGACTGCCGTGTCGCAGGTCCATGGTTCGATCCCCATCGCCGGCTTGAACTGTAAGGGTCGAAGGGCATTTTGCGAATACCGCCTAGGTAACTACCCCTTTCAAGTAGGAAATCTGTACAGTTCGTACTTGTGACGAAATGCATCTGTTATAGGCAGAGTTTATCACTTAAAATGAGTTGGGCCTCGTACTTGATCCGTAACCATAAATAAAAAAAATTATACGACTATCAATGAAAGAATCAATGTTAGAATGTCACCTCCCCATTTCTTTTCGTGGATGTCGTAAGAAGCGACTAAGGGAAAATTGTGTCAAATGAGCAGCATGCCACTTTTCACATGGATGTGAGATTGTAGTGTGCATTAGACGCAAAACACGGCTGAATACCTGCCAGGGTTTCATACAATATGTTCTTGTGTTCCTGTCTTATATGTTGTTAGCGTAATCATATTATTCGTAATATATTCTTGTGTTTCGTTCAGTGTGTTAGAGAAAACAGTTTGTATGTCCCTGAAACTGTGCCCGGTGAGTGACAATAGGCTCGCCCCCTATTACATGGGACCAAAACGCAATTGGCGAAATGTGGGCATTTATACACCCCTTCGGAGAATACAGTGATTATATGTATGTATGTTTTAATGCATGTGGATTTTGATAAACGTATATTTTTTTGTGAAATAGACTATAATTATTATTAAATAATTTAGCTGGACACTTGTAAGAGTAAATTGTACTCGGAACCTCATAAATGTATAACATCTAATATAACTACAATTATGACAGCAAAAATAATTTAAATGGCATAAAAACGATCTGATTTCACGCATACCCTGCAGTTTCATGAATATAAGGGTCAGACAGTGAACTGACGTCAAAGATGGTATTTCCTGAACGCAAATCCTCACAAAAACCCCCGCTATATAAACTTGGCCGACGTATGCAAGTTACTTTTGAGTAAGCTAACCGCGCCAGATTTGCGTAGGTAATGGTCTCCTTTCACCACCAGTGTCAAAAAACTTTGAGCTTGCCTCTTGCTTCTCTAGTATTCTTTTATTAGCTTTTCTTGATATTCATGTAGGTTTCGAGGAATTTTATGTTTTTACAAACCATCCTCATCTCTATGGATATATTTTCCTTAACAATTGTTATTTTGCTTAGAAATGTAGATAATAATTTAATTTATTCTGTGCGTATTGAATACAACTCATTCAACCAAGGATAAGTTCATTGTACTTCTAGATTCTAAAACTTGCGATACTCCTACTCATTTCCTGAATCAACCTAACACGCGAAGTACTTTATATTATAGCTATGATTATCATCATCCAAATGGAACCAGGAAAGCGAATACGTGGTGATCTAGAACGGTGTGAATGAACTGCAGACCGCAAAAAAACAATTCAAATAGTTACTCTACATCTCTCAGCATGTAAATGTATTAAAAAAGTTGCGTTCATTTATCATCATTTACCATTCTTTGAAAACAAGGCTTAGCATTTCAGCTCAGTTAATTGAAAGAGACGAATGTGGTCAAAGATCTAATTACCTTACGTAGTAGGCAGTTTGACAATGAGTAGGAGTCACCGAGCTAGCGGCATACAAGGACTATAACCTGAAATGATTCCACAAGAAGTTTGTCACTGTTGAAGATGATGATGATGGTATTAAGCTTCACGCATGAAGTCAATCGGATTACTCACTATTCTGTAGTTCCGCTACACATATCTAGCTATGTTAGCTATGCATACACAGAATATCTTTTAGGTAATCTAAGGTCATTTAATCTAAAGTGAACCTTTCTTAAAACCGTTAAGAATCCGCCTCAAAACATTCGTTTCAGGCGTTTAATCATTCGCCACATATGTATCTTAAATGCAAGTGAGCTGGAGAACTGTATACATATTTTTTCTGTGCTGAAATTGTTCCGCAAGAAGTTCATTCTTTCAACCTCTTTATTCTCGTGCTTTGACCGGCCATTGGGCTAGTAACGACACAAAAGATTTTCTGTAGGTTGCTTTGGCAGATCGTCACAAACGCGCTCTCTTAAAATTTGGCTACGTGTGCCTCTCCGTACATCCACCTCGGATTTAGTCGTTAACTTTGACGATGATGGAACCGAGGCGTGGTTAACGCTAAATTACTAAATGAAATACTCACCCGGGTTTATCATAACGTTTTTATCTATTCACTGGTAATAAAAAAACTATGAAATATTTTATGGGTACGAAGAATTTTTATTCATATACTATATTTTACTTCATTTAATTACAAATATATTGCTGTCTAGCGCGGAAGCTGCAGATTATTATTTTTCTAATTAATTTTTTTTGCGGTTTATTTGTGAGATTGTTATAAATTGTGCCAAGACAGTATAGAAAATGTTTTGTCAATCTTGTACTGGATTTCAGTGTTCATGAACTCAAATTTTTCAGTTTTTTGTATATATATCTTTACAATTATTTGTGTTGATATTTGTGTTAATAGCCAAAACCCAAATACGTGGGAAAAGTTTTTTTTTATTGCGTATAGGTAAGCTTTTGATCACAATCTCACCTGATGGTAAGTGATGATATGGTCGAAGGTGTTAACAGGCTTAACCTAGAATTACAGGCTCTCAAGGACAGCTGCCGGAACACACCCTTAGGTGCTTGGCGACAGATTTTCTACTTGAGGGTGGTCGCTAGGCAGGGGGGCATTCGCAAAATGCCCTTCCACCATGCGGTGCAGCTCAAGCCCGCAGCGGGATTCGAACCATGGTCTGCGCGGCAGTCCACAGCCAATGCCACTGAGCCATCACTGCTTCAAAGTAATGATGGTCTATTTTTCTTAGTTTTGAATGATATTGTTTTGGTTTGAACTAATCAGTAGATATTGTTATAATATATAAGTTAGGCTTCATTTTTCTTTTTTTGCCAAATTTGGTAGTGAACCAACCAATCAACCACAGTTTATTCCAGACTATTAACTGCAACAAATAATTATGTGCTAGGAAGAGACTAGTCACCCACAACACAGGGTATCCTAGTGTGGGGGCTAGAGTGACATGTAGACAACTTTGTTAAAAAACTTATAGGTATTTAGTAAGTTAGTGCTTATTATGCTATTCTTTGAGTATAATTTCTCATATTGATACATATATTTGTACAACCTACCTAACTTAGATAGTAGTATAAATGTCTATTATAGAAACTTATTTAATAGTCTATATATGTTTAATATTCACTTTTTTTGAACAGTAAAAATATTAAGTAAGCTAATATTATAAAAAAGTGGCTAAATTGTGAAAATGAAATAGTTCCCGTCTTTGGACATTCTAATATTTCAAACTATGATTAGCTTTCCAAATGGATATCGTTTACTCTTTATAGACTTTATCAAGTTCTGTAGAATCGCGCAATTAGCCTATTATTTTTATGTATTGTACGCATCATGTTTTATTGGATCATGTAATCTTTATGACTTTTCATGACATTCAAATTTCATTAACATCAGTCAAGTAGTTTTTAACTTACACCAAATAACTGAAAAACGTATTTCGCTGTAAGCCTTTATCTGGATGATACGGTGATTGAAACTCTTGGTATTCAGGGTTGCGGGCGCGTGATAATGGAACTTGTAAGCAGACCTTACAACTGAAAAGGGAGAAACAAATAAAAAAATTGAGGCTACCATCTACACTGAAAAGTAAGAAACAACTTATGAAAGTTGGACCATGGAAATGTTAACTAATAAGTTTTTTTTTTACACCTCGCATACATACCGTTCATGACGCGTTTTATTAACCTTTTTGACTAATCCTCTCCTACATTCCTTCCCTATCTATGAAAAGTAACACAATGTGATAAATAACTAGTCTAGCCACAAATACTGTTACATAAAAACTAAATTTTTTCAACTTTTTTATTATTTTGAACTCGTTTATAATTTTAAAACTTCTTTC
The DNA here is from genome assembly GCA_963890685.1 of Plagodis pulveraria. Taxonomy (NCBI): domain Eukaryota; kingdom Metazoa; phylum Arthropoda; class Insecta; order Lepidoptera; family Geometridae; genus Plagodis; species Plagodis pulveraria. Next base: position 18,144,850 of record OY982952.1, read on the forward strand.
AGATTTCCCGCCGTTTCACATATTTATTCGTGTTCAATATCAAATAACAATATGGAATGGGGCTTAAAGAAAATAGGATTGTAGTGATCGCCTTGCACAAAGTGGGTATGGAGCCGTTGGTCATATTCCAGATACTTCAAAAACTTGGCATCAGTCGTATGTTCGTATATCGTACCATCAACATACACAACAACACTTCCTATGTCGAAGACCATAAAAGATCGGGGCGGCCGCGTGTTGTTAGAACTACAAAGAAAAAGTGCTATTAAAGCCAGAATTCATCGAAATTCCATTACGAAGCAAAAAATCTTATCGCGATAAATGAAGATTCACGTTAGGACTGTCGCGTATTATAAAATAAGAACTGAAGCTTGTTGCTTATCGTCGATATACCTACAGAATACAGATGAACGAAGAAGCAAATTGCTTCTTTCGGGTAAATGGAACATCCACCATATAACGGTGGCACTTATGAGTATCCCTGGATGTCCAATTATAGAATGTGGATGGCGGAATCAAATCATGCATTTCCGTGGGACATTATCCGTTAGTGATGGTTTGGTGAGGTGTGAAAAAATCTCTGGAGCAAGCAGTGGCGAAATTTTCCATGGAAACAGTGCGTAAATCCATAGATTTGAGGCCAGACAGATTAAAGGCCTGTATAAAAGCCAAAGATGGACATTTCTAGAATATTGTTTTTATTTTTTGTTGAGACTAATAAATATGTACATAAAAGTTTTAGTAATATTACATTACTTCATAAAAAAATATATTTTAATTTGTAACTGAACTTATGACCGGACTAGGTAGATATAGAAACAATAATAAAGATCGAAGCGTTACCTTGCGGAAATACATATTTGTTAATAATAAATATTTTAAGAAAACATTAAATGCACAACGAGTAGGGTCATTCCAGATGACGCCGCGTGTAGAAATGAAACGCGTCGAAATCCTCCCGATAGGGCTACGTAGCGTTAATAACGTCAAAATAATTTACACTAGATATATTTTTAAGTTTTTAAATGCTTATAAAAAGTAACTTATTATTCTATTTGAACTTGAGTTCATAACATTTGATTTAAATATGCGGTAGCAAACGTCGCTTATCTTCATACCTATCAGTTAGCGCTTGTGGGAACAATTATACTTTTCTGGACTTGGAGTAATACCATCGCATACTAAGTGAGCTTTGCCAGTCAACTTACCGGTTAGGTATTTCTCGGCATCCGTGAGGGATGAATTATCATGCACGGTTTGCTTAAAACTCGCATAAAATAGCGGCCATGAACGAATATCACCCGAAAACTCTACTAGTTGAATAGAAGGCAAAGAAGGCCGATGCGACGGTATATGCACGTTCGATTCCTGGGACAGTAACGAAGGTAAATATTGAGACTGTATTATTTTAATTCTACTATATAAAGACTCGAAATAGTCAACTTTAGCGATTGGAGTTAACGTCAACAACCGAGAACTATAATCATCTAAAATTTGCACGAATTGATCAGGTAATGAATCGACTTGTTGTTGTGAAGTTTCTTCAAGAAATCTTTCTCTGTTCGCGGTATTTATATGAACATCAGAGGACTGATCATACATACTTTGAACTATTTGGAAGATAGCTTCGCGTTTGGCTTGTATCATACATAGCTGCATATCTTGCGGTTCATGCTTATCGCTGTCATCTGTTATAGGTTTCTTAGGAGGCATTATGTAATAATGTGAAGTAAAAAAGATAAGTATGAAACGGAAGAATTAAGTTGGTTACTGAATATGTACGCACGATAAACGTAGGCTGGTCTCCGCTACGTGGTCGGGTAATATCAAACCAATCCGAGCGCACGCAGCTGAGATGAAATGTATAAGTAATGATGAAGGTAGAATAAAATCTGCAACATTCGTAGTGAATGATTATTATAACGTTATATTTTTGTTTTATGTACAGGAACGTACGGATCTAAAGGACCACCAATTGATAACACCAAAAAGTAATTATTTTATGTCTTCGTTGCGGACTATGTTAAGGAGAATAGGACCCGCAGGAAGAAAAGGGGTGGGAATAAAGAAAGACGAGGGAATGGAAGCCTACCAGACAATCCAGGAGCAGCCAGGTAGTAGAACGCGTGATATCACACTCGCTGGCGGACCCGCCACGCGGTCTTCTTCAGCAGACACTGCAATCCTTTGTTTCACCCTTTATGATTGAAAGGCTAGCACACGCTATCACTAAGAAATTACAAAGAGCGCAATGCTCTGGGTTTAAAGTTTATTTGTACGTAGATTATAATATTATTTGCGGAGCGATATATTTGTCAGCCGAGATGGCGGCAGGTGAGTTCAATACTAATTTTATTTCTTCACACCAGGTGGCACTAGTGCCAACCAACTACTATACCAACGAAGGGCGGATGGCGGAAGTTTTGCTTGCTTAACGCTGAGGATTTTTCATATTAAGCCGTGACATTATTAATGTTTTCTGGAGTTACCAATTATAATTATGGGTACTGTATCAGCCGGACAGTTTACTGCTAAACACAGCCTCCCCCAAAACGGGGGGATTGCCTTAATCCCCACGCTTGGCAGGCGGTTTGGGGATCGCAGTGTGATCAGTTGCTCAGAAATTGCTGCTGCTCACCTTTTTTTATTGATTAAATGTAAGCTTTTTATCACAATCTCACCTGATAGTAAGTGATGATGTGATCAAAGGTATTAACAGGCTTAACCTAGAGTTACTGGTTCTCAAGGACAGCTACCGGAACACACCGTGCTTAGCGATAGATTTTCTACTTGAGGGTGGTACCTAACCAGGCGGGTATTCGAAAAATGCCCTTCCACCATGAAATACCACCACCTTCTGGTGTGTTACCCTTAATCGCCTCTTACGACACCCACGGGTAGAGATAGGGGGTGACATTCTAGCCTGGCACCCCACGGGCCCCAATTATAGGTATGGTAGGTATGGTATTATGATACTTATTACGCGCCAAAATTATGGTAATTTTCTTTGAATTTACAATTGAATTTGTCACAAATAAATTTCTAGAGTCGGTGACTATGTTAATTAATATTAAATTAATATAATCATTTCATCATATAATTTTTGAGTTTTTTATTTTATTTACTTATATATTTTTATTTTATTAACAGTGCATTATTATATCTGTGCGTATTGTGATTCAAATCTGTAATGAAATATTACCGGAAATTGCATATTTGTGGCATAAACGATGGCACGGACCTGGGAGCCAAGTCTCACCTCTTATAGTAATAAAAATTTAATCTTACTGCTGAATTTTATACCTCCACGTCAATTAAGCAATCTTATAAACAGTAATAGAATCGCTCGTCGTTTTGATGACGTCACAAGAAATTGATCACTCTTTTCGCGAACTCTGACGTACGAAATATTACTGTCCAGCGACAAATAATAACAATAGTAATAATAATTTTAATTTTAATTTAAAAAAAATTTAACCTATGTATTTGACCTGTGTAACACATTTTATTTCGTGTCCGTTCAGAAAAACTAGAGCTATCTTCCCCGGACCTGTCCTTGACCTGAACATCATAACCTCCGTCTTAAGCACGTTGTATTTCAGTCCATGAGCATTGGCATAATGCTCACAGACAGACAGCAGTTTCCTTAAGCCTTTGATTGAGGGAGCCAGAAGAACCGGCATAGCTTATGCTTTTTATACATAAGCTTCCCAAGTGACAGCCGATCCGTCATGTTTATCCATCTTAAAAAAGTTACTTTCTAGCAGCGGATTTAAACTTGATTTGGGTATTTTACGATAAAGATGGGTTTAATTATTGTGTAAATTACGTGCAATGTTTTTATTTCTACTATTCTTTAAAGTAAATGTAGTAAAATTATTTGATGAGTGAAACTAAAAAAATTACAGACAGCTGTTGTGCAGCATACAATAAAATGTCGTAAAACTATGGTAAATCTGTTCCATAACATCGTAGTTCGGAACAGTGCGAGCGGGATAACGGTATATTATAAACATCTTGTATCTCGCTTGCACATCCGTGATTATCATATTTCATTCGTTCTTTATGTAGGATCAAACCAATATTGTTTTATGCTGTTGTGGGTCGGTGATAGTTTGTGCCTACGAATGATTATTTTAAGCATGAAATAAAACGCTCCTTTTTTACGAGGGTTTCATAAAAGTTGGCGCCCTGCTTGTAGTAAAGCAAATGACAGTGCCGGTTGTAAGCAAATATTCATTGGTTTTTTTTAAAGTGTCTTGAAGTGATGAGTTGATTGATGCACTGCCCTTTATACCTACATACAGTAGTATTTGGACACTACTCCTTCAAGTCAAAATATTAGACACTGCGGTGGTATATAGATACCAAGTAGAGGTTGTCTTGGTAGATGCCAAGATAACCTCTTGCTATTGAGATCGATCACCTGGTGACATAATATAACACTATGCAATTAAACCTAACCTAAAGTCATTATAGCTATATAGCACTGGATTATATTGTTACCTACTGGTTATTATTATGATTAGAATTTGGAATTTCAAATATATAATAAAACTTTAAACGTAGACAGAAAAAAGTTTCATACCAAAAATTTTAACCAAACCTTATATTTGTCACACAAAAAAGTAAAACTGAAAACCACTAATACATACCTAAATAAAAGAAATTTATAAAGTATTGTGAAAATTCTGCAATAGTGACGATATCAAAAGGTTGACTTCAGAAGACGCGGCTGCCCACCTTTCGGCATTTTTCCTTTCAGCGCCTCCTACAACTTCCGCAGGAAGATATTGGGGATGTAATTCTAGCCCGGAACTCCATGCGGATATATATTTTTTTTGTTATTGTGACGGAACTAGCTCGAGGCCCACCTGATGTAAAGCGGACTAACCTCTGCTATAACAGATTCATTTCGTCACAAGTCATGAATTACAACGCGATCAATCACCAAGTGGCTGTAATTTTACGGGCTCTTATGGACTGGTGCCGGATCACACCGTTAGGTGCTTGGCGACAATAGTCTACTTTTCGAAGATCAACTCGTACATGAACGTAGGTTTTTATCTTCAAGTCCCTACACGTGATCCCTGGGTGGTGGCCAATGGGAAAAATATTATGTTGCCAAACAACCTAGCCATGTTCCAGCATGATGTCTTATGAAGCCATTTCGATGGACGGGTATTAAACATTGAAAACTGATGATTTTAGTATCTTAATGACTAGTTCCGAAGAACAGCGGGTCCTGAGACCGTTCTTCGCCAGCCAACTGCAAATAGCAGGTGGCGGGTTTGACGTATGTCATCGAACCCACCTCGCCCATCACACCATATGAACAGGACAAGAAGCAACAAAACTGGAAAGTGGAAATAGATTTTTCCATATTAGGACATCAATCAGGCTGGATAAGAGGCGCTTAAGTTATTAGTATTAGTTATTAATGTTACGAAATATATATGGTTGGTTTTGAATTTAACTAAAAAAATGCAAACCCAGGATAGGCCTGGTTCTTGATGCACAGGTATCAGCCTAGCTAAAGAGTCAGAAACGATAATTTTAGTAAACTCGTGGAAATGCGTATCTCCCAATCGATATTCCGGTAAAATCCAGGACATTTCATTACACTTGAATGCATAAGCCATAATATATTTGCCAAGAACTTTGTTTATATAAAGTTTAAAACAAATATTATATATAGGCATTTTAAAATTTTGATTTTGCCCAATTTTTCCTTTTTGATGACGACATTTATTGGTTATGTAATTTTTTAAATCGTTTGACAGTTTTAGTTGTTATTCCACTTTATTTCACTTTGTGGGCGTTTTCCTGTGTACTCTTGGTTGTTCCCTTGATGATATACTGGAAGAATTATCTTTATCACTATACCCTTTACCCTTGTCTGTATAACCCTACTAGTTACTCGTATATTTTTAGTTAGCATTTCGATCAGTGATGGTTCAGTGGCATTAGCTATAGACTGCCGCGCAGCAGGCCGTGGTTCGAATATTGCCGCGGGCTTGAGCTTCACCGCATGATGGAAGGGCATTTTTGCGAATGCCCGCCTGGTTAGCGACCACCCTCAGGTAGAAAACCTGTCGCCAAGTAACTACTGGTGTGGTCCGGCAGCTGTCCTTGAGAGCCAGTCGTGCTTAAGCCTATTGACACCTTCGACCACATCATCACTTACCATCAGGTGAGATTGTGATCAAAGGCTTACCTATAAGCAATATAAAAAATGTAACTAACTGGTAATTTTCCTTACGTTAAACATTATTTACTTTCATATACTGAAATTAAAAAATATTAACTCCAACTATTTTTATTTGGAGAAAGATGATTGTTTTCAATTAGTTGTAATATTAATAAGATATACTCAAGGATCATATATCCTTGCCTATTATTTGACTTGCCTGATATGACAAACAATTTAATAAAATATCTAGTTTTGTATAGCACTATTACTACTACAATAAATATATCTGAATCTGAAACTATTCTAATAAAGACACTTGAAATTGTAAAGATTATACCAACAAAAAATAAATCAGTCCTATGTTACGACTTATTGAATCGCAAGAGTAACGAAAGAGTTCAGTTTAATCAAGCAGTTGATTAATTAAATCCCGTGCAAAGATCTACGTTAGACGCAAAACTACAAACATGCACTTATCATAATAAACAGTTTTATTTGTGTTACTACTGATTTATAAAATAAAATAAAGATAAGAAGAAGATAGCATTCGATACATTAGTTCACTTATTATATAACGACAAAATTTTGTTATTAGTTCACTTATATAACGACAAAATTTGTTCGTAGACCTGCCTATTACATCTTTTATAATTATTTTCGTTATAATTAAAACCGTTAGACCGCGTGCCACCACTGCTTGACACTAGTACAGAGGAATTGAATGGTGTACTTTTTTGGGAGGAAAGCACCTTATTAGGTCCTCGTGAGGCATTGGTACGCAAAATTTCATCGTGGCCGTGTTTGTCTCCATGATGGAAGTTCACGAATTAACTGCGATGACAAAAATATGGCTACATTCAGGTAACTAATTGAAGAAAATCACCGTATCATCTATGAAGAGATTTGAGGACATTTGGGATAAGAACCATAAAAAATCTTAAAAATTTTAAAGTTTTAAAACTTTTTTGCTTTGTATTTCAAAGTGTTGTTGAAGTACAGTCAGGGACGTTTAAATGCTGTGTATGTATAACATGAGATGAAATTTACGAGTAGATATATAGTTACATACCGGAAAGAAACCAACAGACTTCTGTATGGGTATTCAAAAGCAACAGCAAACTAAAAAATTACATCAACGATCACTTTGACATCTGTCACACATTTGAAATATTTTCTCGTCATTTTTAGGACACCAAATATTAAATAGGTACCCGCAACGGCTTCGCATGGGTATTTAACAAAAACTTCAAAAAATAAAACATAGATTTAAAAATATTCTATACCCTATGTTCATCAGGAATAATGTAGGATTCTAATGGTGAAAGATGTTTTCAAATCGGTCTAGCATTTTTAAGTTTATTCGTTACATACAAAAAACAAATCTTTCCTCTTTATAATATTAGTGTAGAAATGTAGAAAAACGGATAAATATGACATCAATAAACTAAATACTCGTGAGATTACGGTTTTATACTCGTAGGTTTGGTTTTTGACTTTCTCATTCGCGTTTTTCTCTTTTTTCCTCCTCCTCATTTCGATAAATAGAAACATCTGACAGAGAAACTGGACCTAGCGATGGGAGTCATGCTAAGAGCATCTAGACGCAAAGGGTCTCTAACGTATTTGCAAATATTTTCTTAGGCGGAGTCTCCTCGATTCAATGTACTATTTATTATCTTTTATGAATATTAACTTAACACTAACGAATATATGCACTTACCTAATGTGCTCTGTTCACGGTCTTTGCCACGAATGTCAAAAACCTTTGCTCATGCGGGCTACAATCTCACTATCACACACTACACGCATATGTTAACATGGAGAATTATTCCTGCATTATACAAACACGTAAAATAATAATAACCAAAATTTGTTATATCAGTACTTTAACCCGAGCAATGCCAGGCTAAAAGGAGAAAACCCTTGATCAGGGTCTGAGATGGTGATGTTTACTCAATCGCTTTACAGATTTATTTATTGCTTTATATTTATTTATGAGGCACACAAAACAGGACAGTGTCAATAAAATTACAGAAATTTACAATATGCAGAAGGGTTTTGACAGGAAAATGTCCCAAAACTATGCGTACACAGCCTGACTATATAAAACAGTTTAAAACAAATTTAGAAAAAACAGTTACTTACAATTGATTAAATTTCATGATAATCAGATGACTTGATTATGCTCCAAGCTATTTTTGTCAAAGTAATATGATATGTTTTTTCCTAAGTTTTAATTAAAACCTTTAAGTAGTAGTTTAAGTTAGAAATAACCTTTCAACTTTATTATTTTCGGACTACTATTTAAATACAAAAATTCCATCATCAGACATCATAGTGCAGGGTGTGATGGTGGATTTGTCTCAATCGATTTGCAGACGACTTGAAAAATCCCAACCTTTCCGGTTTAAGGCTATTCGTTGAGGAATATAATAATTTTCAAACTAGTAAGAACTTTCATACAAATTCTGAAAGCAGTTTTCACCCCGCTCAGGGTTTGAATTTCTTAAAATCCTTTCTCAGCATCCTATATTTTACAGAATGGACCCATTCTCAGAATTTCAAGTTCCTTGCTTCATTAGATTAGGCTCAGCGTTGCTTATTGATCTGTTAGAACTTGATCTTTTAAATGTATAGATATAATTTATTACTTACGTTATTTCAAATTCGTTTATGGTGGGGTAGTTCTGCAACTGATATTGTGTATGCAAGTAAGTATGAAAAGGTGAAGACTATTGTGCTCAGCTCTAAGCCGCTACACACTTTTGCGGCATACCATATGATATTATTCAAAGAGCGCTGACGTATGCTCACCGGAAACGGAACATTTTCGAATAGAAATATTACTACCGCTGGAAGTTATATATTTTATACCACGCCCACTCAGAAAGTGTCTCATTGCTCGTTCATACACGTATTATTATAAACTTTGTCATTTCTCCCTTATAGATGTGCGGTGGGAAATGTTATATGGACTTTCATTCCTGCCCTCCGTAGAAGGAATGTTGTATGAAAATCCATAACCGTCCTACCATTACTGTAATCCTACCTTTTTTAGCTGCGAACATAAAAAAATATAAATGTCAAAAAGGTTTTATAATCAAAAAGGTTTATATCAATTTGCATTCATTCCAACTATGAATTTATCTTAAATTGGAGGGGAAAACTACGTAGGACCGAATTCATATCAGAAAAAACATTACTTTCAAAAATTGACTTTATTTCTCGTATCGTAACCGCTATAGCGCGTGCAAATATGAAACTATTATCAATAATGTTAATTTTTTTTTATAGAAGTTTTCAACGAACGATTAGCGCAGATATGACAGAGTAGTAAACTATGACTACCTAATGCTACATTTGATAACAATTGCAGTAGTTTTCTTAATGAAAGGGTACTGAAGCAATTGAAAATCATTTGATGAAACTTAGTTTCGAAGCGCTCGCATAGTCGTTCTTAGCTGATCAACTGAGTTGAGCAACGCCAGCTGTGATCATGATTTAGATGGGTGACCGCTAGGGCCATTACTACTTAGGGCTTCCGTGCTTCGGAGGGCACGTTAAGAGAAGTGTCTTCGTAGCACTTTCCATTCCAGCGCAGTTTTATCAAATTTTAAATACCAAGTGATTGAACTTGTTAAATTTTTACTATATTTAGAGATAAAATAAAACGGAAAACTTGAAAATCAGAAGAATAGATAATAGAGGAATAAGGCACAAAGACATGCAAGCAAACTTTAGCCGAATTTGAACTCACAATATTCGAGATATGGCCAAACTACATTTGTATGGAGAGCTCTTCGAAGACACTAGCCTTAAGTTGTCAGTGGGACTGACTTTGTTGTCTTATAGGATGGCAGTCGTTATTGCATGGTAGCCTCCCAACATTTTACGAACGCCCGCCCGGCTAGCTACCATCCTCAAGTAAACACTCATCTGTCGCCAAGCACATAACGGTGGGTTCCAGCACCTATCCTTGAGACCCAGTAATTCTAGGTTAGCTTGAACAACATCTTCGACAGCATCATTCCATAACCTCCTTTCCATTTTCCATAGCTCTTGAATAATAGGTTTACTAATTATTTCTAGACAGTGCTTGCCGTTTTATTTCCAGGAGTAGTCATTTTCATCTCAATTTTCAACATCAAATTTATGTATTAATTTGATTACTTTAGGTCAATCTTATGCATTTAATTATATATTTTATTAAAAACCACCACACAATCCTTGCTTAATATACGCCTGCACAAATCTGAGCTAATTTACAATGTTTAATGATCATTTATTACGTCATTAGTACCCCATGGTTAAGACTATATTATTGAGACTAATGTTAATTCGCTATATAGCTTTAACAGTAATAACTTCACAATAATCCTATGAGCAAAAAATACTAAGCCCATATATTTCGTAGTCATCAGATAGGTTTGTCAAAATTAATGATAAATACCTGTTTTTGATGGTTAAGTATAGAGTTTGTAAAAGCAATTCTATCGTCGTTAGACCGTCGAATAAATTGGCTAATAGCAGACATTGACTCGGACCGCCTCTCAAAAGAGTTCAACGCACGTCGCTGCTAGCTAGCTAGTCGCACGACTCTTTACACAATAGCTTTTTGTGCATTCCTCTTTTTGGGTATGACATCATCGCCAACTTTAAGTATTGACTATGATCGTAATATCGTCTTGATATTTTAGACATATCGGAAAGCTGAAGAGTTGTTAAGTAAGTACATGAGCAGATCGGCTGAGTAATTTTCAATTTCTATCGAACGCGTGTTATGGTAGGGACTAGGATACGTTATGATTTATCGTTTACAAATCCTAGTTCCCGTATGCTCCATATATGGATACTCTTGTATTCATGTTATTCTAACTTTTCTTAATAATGTTCTTATGTTATGTAGAACAAGGTGGTGGATACATCCAGACGTCCATTATCATTCTACCATTCACAATAAATTAATAATGTATGGTAGTTTATTAATAAATTTGCGTCGAAAATATTTATTGGAAGTTTTTAATCCCATTAGTAAAAAAAATATAATAAATCTGTCAAGGACGATGAAAATAGGCCGAAGAAATTTATTTATTCAATGAATATTACGTATAATGCACGTTTCATAAAATTTATTTTCGATTTGAAGGTTTATTAATATATATTGATGTAGGTATTTTGAACGGTATTGCTTTGCAAAATTTGCTATTATTAGGTCCTTACATATGAAATTGGCGTTTTTCGTACTGGCCACTTTAATCACGAATTTCTCCTCTTTGGTAAGGAATTCCAAATTCAAATTTGTACAGCTATAGACTCATGTATTTGTGCTTCGATGATCGTCATTCATTTGTTTTTTTTCTTCTGTTTTTTTCTGTTTGCGTCACTCATTTTACAAAATGGAAAACCTTAAATATCGCATTATTTACGAGTACGAGTTCCGCCGTGGCACTAGTGCTGCGGAAACAACTCGAAGGGTGAATGATGTGTATGGCGGTCGTGTTGCAAAAGAAAACACAGTTCGTTTTTGGTTCCAACGTTTTCGTTCTGGAAATTTCGACCTGCAGAACAAGCCCCGTGGACGGCCTGAGACTCAAGTTGATAATGAAGAGTTGAAGGCTATTGTGGAAGCGGATCCATCGCAAACCACGTCCGAGTTAGCTGCAGGCTGCGATGTTAGTGATAAAACTGTTTTAATTCACTTGAAGCAAATTGGGAAGATTAAAAAGCTTGAAAGGTGGGTACCTCACGAATTGACTGAAACAAACCGGCAAACGCGCGTCGACTGCTGCGTTACATTACTAAACCGGCACAATAATGAAGGTATTTTAAACCGAATCATTACCTGTGATGAAAAATGGGTTCTTTACGATAATCGGAAGCGCTCAGCGCAATGGTTAGATCCTGGCCAGCCAGCCAAATCCTGCCCCAAGCGAAAATTAACCCCAAAAAAGTTACTTGTAAGCGTTTGGTGGACTAGTGCCGGTATTGTTCATTACAGTTTTTTCAAATCTGGCCAGACTATTACGGCTGATGTCTATTGTCAGGAATTGCAAACCATGATGGAAAAGCTAGCGGCTAAACAACCTAGGCTGGTCAATCGCTCCACGCCACTGCTGCTTCACGACAACGCTAGACCACACACTGCGCTACAGACGGCTACTAAATTAGAAGAGCTTCAATTGGAAAGTCTAAGACATCCTCCGTACTCCCCGGACCTTGCTCCAACAGATTACCATTTTTTTCGAAATTTGGATAACTTCTTGCAAGGGAAAAAATTCAACTCCGATGGGGCAGTCCAAATCGCCTTCAAAGATTTTATTGATTCCCGTCCGACTGGTTTTTTTAGTAAAGGGATCAATGAACTACCTATGAGATGGCAAAAGTGCATAGAAAATAATGGTTCATACTTTGATTAATTAAATATATTATATTAAAAAATATTCGACTTTTTGTTCCTCCCATACAAAACGCCAATTTCATATGTAAGGACCTAATATTAGATATGTGAAAAAATAATCATTGAATTATTAAAGGTGAATTTGTTACAATTGGCTATTAATAACTAATAATATTCTATTGTAAGGGTTATTTTTGCAGAAATATAATAAATTAATTAATTTTGAACCTGATCGCTCCATATTCATTTCGTTGTAGCTATATTGTTTATTAAATATACAATTTGGGATAGTTACCTATTTTAAGGCAATAGTGACCGCCAGTTTGCTTCTTTTACAAGGCATTAAAAATGGTTTTTGTAATACAAAACCAAGTGCAAAATTTATACATATGAAAATCGAATTAGGTTATTACATTAATGACATAAAATCACATTAAAATGTCTCATGTAACTATATTTTTGGTGTCATTAACAAATTTTTATATATATTATATATATTTAATATATATATTAAATATATTATAAAATTTTACTATATATTTTACAAATTTTAATATATATATTAAATTTGTTTGTAGTGACAGGTGTTTGGCTACCGATTTTCCAACATTTGATTTTATTATAACGCAGGAATCAAACGTCTTTCATAAAATGAGGAGTATATTCCCATACATTTGCCACTTCAAGTGCACAATACGCTAGGTTTATCATGACAATCATGATGTTAATGATGTAATATAATAATAATAATATATATTATTTATATAATAATATATAAATTAAAATTTTGCACTTAGCACATTTTGATTTCAATTTTTTTATTGAAGCCTTATGAATAATAAAATGAAATTTTCAGGGTAGCCTGATAGATAGAGCTAGTTTTTTTTATTTAATTTTTTTTATTCCATTCAAGGATCTAGCGATAGTAAATGTTACCATACTGAATTGGCATAACTATCAGTTTAGCATACAAAAAAAATCAAGCATCTACCGCAACAATTCACGTCACCATAAATAAAAACTTCATCGAAGTCGGGGATAGGTGAAAAATTAAAAAAAAAGTAAATTAAAAGAACATACATGGGGGTGATTCAGATAGCCTTCTAGGTCCTCTACCTCCCAGCTTCAGTATATCACTACTTCTTGGGACACCCTGTATAGTTCGTAGTATTTTGTTAATAAAGGCATTAATAAAAACATCAGTATTAAAAAAAACATTTATTCATAATACCAGCTGGCCTCAGTGACAGGCAAAAAGAACACTATAAGTAATGTTGAAAATTCATGACAAACGTGGTGCAATTACGCCTTAGAATAGAAATCAGATTCCTGAGTTATCTAAACCTTTGGCAGTGGTCAAACCTGTTGGTAAGTGATGATATGGTCATATTTGTCAGCAAGTAAAGGCTATAATGAAAACTGGTTCTAAAGGATAGCTGCCGGAACACATAGTTATGTGATTGGCGCCAAATTTTCTGCCAGACGGGTTAGGAATCACTACATAGCATAAAACAAAGTCGCTTCCCGTTGTCTGTCCCTATGTACCTATGCTTAGATCTTTAAAACTACGCAACGGATTTTGATCAGTTTTTTTAATAGATAGAGTGATTAAAAAGATAACTTTATACATACAATACTTGTTTAATATAGTAGATAAACACTAATAATAACAAATATTTTAGAAAACATCAAATTAATATTTTAATATAACACTTAAAAAATATAAAAATATATCTAGTGACAATTCCGCTTAATTTTCCTGCTAAGCCGACGTGACGTCACAAACTCCACGCAGCCAAACCGGAAGAATTTTCGACGCGTTTCGCTCCTACACGAAGCGTCCTCAGGAGGTCTTGACTCTACGAGCGCACTATCGAGAATTCTGGATGTTTTCTTAAAATATTTTTAAAATATTTGTTATTAATAAAAATGGATTTCCGCAAAGTAACGCCTGAATCTATTCATTAGATAAACACTGATAGTTTTAGAGAATTCTAATGTGATATCGAAAAGGAACACATTTTTTTGCGCTTACATTGCAAACGTTGGCTGAACCCTACGACATAGATCAGCATAATGTACTACAGTAATGTACACCTTAAATATCTATAAAAGGTACCCAGTAGTATATGTCTATCTCTTAGGGATAGCCCACAATAACCACTTTTTATCCTTTAATTTTTACGAGAAATAATGGCTTATGTACGAAGCGCTTATTGTCTAATGACAAAAAAGTATTTATATACAACGTTCAGCGTTGTATATGAAGACATTCTGTAGTATATTTATTATCAGCATTTCACCCGTGTGAAACCGGGGCGAGTCTCTAGTGTAGTATATAACGAAGATGTAGTTTATTTGGATTCAGAAAACGCAGTCCGAAAACTGATGGTCAGCATGGTAGTACGTGAGAGACTTTGATCACCTAAATATTATATATTGTGGGGATAAGAATCTGACAGAGATTTGCAAGAATCCATTTCATGTATGGGAATGCTTCGAAGACCCACGCGTGCTGTTCAGTGCTAAGATGAGTTCTTCCAATCTCAATGCTTCTGCTGATTGTGCTGGTACCGAAGACCGACTCAATCGAGCGTCTAGCTGTAACACTTACATCCAAACATAATTTTTAATTATAAATGAAGTCTAAATCTAAATTAGCGAGGAAAATATGGGTTCCCAGGGAAAGTGTGGTGGTATTTCACATCGGGACAGTTTCTAAGCATTTATAAACTACAATTTGGTATTGGATGGAATAATGCAGCCATTTCCGGGACAGTTCTGTTAAATATGAGTTCAAGTCTTGGACTCCATGAATAATTAAGAAAGAAGTTCATGGCAACGATACGTTTAGTAGAGACTAGACTCGAAAGCCTCGAACATAAAACGCAACGTTGCCGGCTTATCGGTATTTTACTGGTTTCATTGCGTAGAATGTAGAATCGATCTACATCATTTTGTTCCCCCCTCAGAATTTAGGATAGATCTTGGATAGATTAGGTACATAACTTTGTTCTCTTTAATTGGACAGTCAGCCGCGGCAACCGTACATGCTCGATTTTTTTAAACATGTGCTGTGGTTCCTCTTTCATTATAGGCACGTATGGCAGAAATATAAACAACCTACCATTATATCTGTTTCCTGATAGATACAAACTGGAAGTCTTCAAGTATAGGGGTAATAGATAATGTTCTAGCAACCATGTTCTGCCGTCAACCTTGTCGTTTTCCAAAAGGCTTACTCAAGGGGCTTGTATTTTTTTTATGCTATTGTGACGGAACAAGCTCGAGGCCCGCCTGATGTTAAGCGGACTAACCTCTGCCTATAACAAATGCCTTTCGTCACAAGTCACGAATTGCACTGCGCCCGTCACCTTGAGACATAGTTTTTAAGTCTCATGTGCCTGTAATTTCACTGGCTCTCAAGGACAGCTGCCGGAACACACCGTTAGGTGCTTGGCGACAGATTTTCTACTTGAGGGTGGTAGCTAGCCAGGCGGGCAATCGCAAAAAGCCCTTCCACCATGCGGTGAAGCTCGAGCCGGCGGTGGGGATCGAACCAGGGTACTGCAAAATTGTATTATTATGGCATGTTTTATCTTATTCAAAACCATATCAATTTATCTCGTTTATAATAAAATACGGATAGCTCAATGAGATCAAGTATATTTGACAAAAAAATTACCAAAATATGCCATTTGTAAAATAACTTGTTGAAGTCAGCACCATGATGGTTCAAAAGTACCTTTTATCACAAAATAGTGCGCATGGTACCGACTTTGATAAGTTATTTCACACATCTGAGTGTTGAAGTCAGTGGCATTTTTTTTTAAACATTTTTTTTCATCCTTTTTAGTGACCCTTGCCCATAAGTATTATAGGATCGATTGTCATTCACTGTCAATGACTATATGATAATGATAGAAAAATACTTTTCAGTTATTGGAGTGTAACTCAAAAACGGCTTGACCGATTTTTATGAAATTTAAATTGGACTACACGGCAGGCATTAGCTTTGAAATAAAAAAAGAGTCCTCAAAATCGGTTCACCCAGTCTCAAAAGTTCTAATATACAAACATAAAAAAACAGACGAATTGAGTTCCTCCTCCTTGTTTTGAATCGGTAGAAAAACGTTACGGTATCGAGAGTTATAAAAATATATATTTTAAAATGACGAAGGTAAATTCACAATATACAGATTTTTTTATTATGGCGGTATGCCTTTATTAAACAAATACTACAAACTATATACAACACTACAGCTACTACAATACTACAGCTACTACAGTAAAAGCATTTGGACTCATAGGGAGTCCAAATGCTCTAGCCCACTATCAGTTGGCAGCGTGCCCAGCATGCTGGCAGCATTGCCCCGTTGAATTGCAATGCTTATTCTTTGAGCCAAATAGGTGCCAGCATTTTGATCACGCGTCGCATCGACCAAGCGCTCTGATAAATTTTGGAAAATACGATGAGCTCCCGGTCCCCACGGACCCAACGTCTCTACACCAAACGGCTCAAATATGTAAACCATACCGAGGTTAGCATATTTGCGCCGCTTGAGTTGCTCTGCCGAAGTAGCCGCGGCGCCAGCCCTCACGTGGGTTTCAGAAAGGTGTGACGGCGCTAAAGTGTCTACGCATGTAGCGTCCCACACTAAGGGCCGTCCTAACTTCCATGGAACCAGAGTCATGCCGTCAGGTCTTTTACCATCGTCACGCATCAGACCGTTCGGTTCGAGAACAGCTGGAACATTGGCGCTGGTAAAAGCCCGGCGAATGATATCGTTAAGGCTGGCGTGGCGGGAAATTCGACCAGCACTTCGAGAGCAGGAGAGGCCATGGTGACCGAGTTGGTCAACTGCAGTACCACACTGGCAGTGATGTGCAACACAACACCTTGCACCCAAGCGTAAGCTAATAGCGAGACGAAAAGCGGAAGGATCTATAAGGCTACCAGTTTTGTAAGAAGGAATGGCTTGTAACCAAAGACCTGATTCCCACACAGAAACAGCGAGAATACGAGCACGATCTGCGATACTAGGGCACGTATTTAAAAGATCTTTCCGTGCTAGCTCGCATAGGGGCCGATCCCACTGTTTCTGAGATGACAAAATTTTTGGGAACTCAGTATTTGGACAAGCCAGTCCCCATGTGGTTTTGGCCTCAGCCAGATATGCTACATCAAAAGAGTCTAAAGATGGTGCAAGAATTTTTTCTACTAATTTGTGTGTACTGTGTACAGAAGACAAAAAAGCTGGTAATGCCACACTAGAAATTTTGCGTATCCCTATGCCCCCCAACCTCACAGGGAGGGAAGCTTGCACCCAAGCCCTATCATCCATCTCAACATTCAAAACCGATATTAACGTATCTTTTAATAAATTGTCTAAACTTAAAAGAAGCTCACTGTGTTTCCACAGCTGACAACATCTCAAAAAGTATGTAAATTTAGGAACGAAAAGGCAAAATCTAATAATAGTAAAAGCCAATATAATATAAATATAAGCCAAATATGGGCGTTAATTTTGAATAATCTGCTAGAAGCATTTCTAAACTTTTGAATTTGATCTTCGACAAATGGTGACAAAGATTCGTCAAAAATCGGTGAACCCAAAAGACGGAGCGAACGTTTTTCTACTAATTTTATATTAGGCGCAAGTAAATTGAATTTTTCAATTATCGAAATTTTATCCGGACAAGTATCACAAACAAAAAGTTCACATTTGGAAAAATTTAGTTCAAGACCAATAAGACGAAAATCGTCTATAAGTACTCGCAAGTCATTCAATACCGTGTTCGCATCGCCTCCTAAGGTTCCGTCATCCAAATACCAAACGTTAAGTTTTGATTGGAGACGTTGAATTATTGAGTGGATGGCAAGGCTAAAGATGGCTGGTCCCAGAGGATCACCCTGTTGACATCCTACGGAAGATAATATAACGTTGTTTTGGTATGTTAATTTTGATGGTTTGCCGTAACATTGCCAAAGAAAAGGGTATAATTCCGGAATTTTATCTTTCACTTCGGTCAAAAGGGTGCCTCTATCTAATGAGTTGAATGCATTTTTAACATCCACCTTCAAAAGCACATCTCCACAATTTTGATCAAAAAATGTGCGAAGTGAATGTACAGCAGCCTCACAACCACCCTGAGAGCCAAAACCGAGTTGTAGTGGTTGAAAAAGATTACTTAAAAAAGCAACCCTTTTCCTACAACCACATTTGGCTGTGAGGCGACGATAAGTGGTGCCTACTGCTATAGGCCTAATACCACCATCTTTTTTATTAAGGGCACATAAATTCGCACCGTACAGAATTTCGGTAATTTCATTGTTGACCTGACCCGACAACATCAAATTAACCAAAGCCGTCACATCCCTTAGAAGTGTCTCGCCTACCTCACCAGAACTAAAAGATAAAATATCTTTTAAGTGCTGAGGCGTCAGGCCATCTAGACCACCGGCTGAGCCACTTCGAAAAGATGCCACGGCTGCAGAAACATCCTGTGGGGTCACCTCAACAATGTCATTATTTTGTTCAGGAGAGTCGGGAAGGTGGAGACCTGCAGTTGCAGGCGGATGCTTTTCTATTAGGGAATTCAACGTGTCAGATGTGAAAGGGGCGATTGTATCACTCGAAAACAAGATGCGTGCCGCGTTTTTGATGTCACCATCATTAATTTTGTTTTCTACTATTTTAATAGTAGCTGAAACGACATTATTTGTTTTTGTATTCCGCCGCAGTGGCGGAATTATTAAAGTTGAGCCAAAAGATTGCTCTTCCCGTGCCTTGTATTTCACGCAGTTTTCCTTTACTCTAGTTGTAAGGGATTTTTTGTTAGAAGGATCAAAATTTACGTGAAATACGTGGTACGGGAATGCTAGAAGATGCTCCCAGGCTTGCCTAGTATTAGTAGCCAAAACGTTTTTAATCGAAGAAGATAACGATTGGGCAACAGAAATTCTCGCACCCCGAGGTATGCGTTTTATAACGGGAATATTATTTTTGTACGAGCTTAAAACCTCCCAAAACGGTTTGGCAGGGGTAGCAGGGCTCGCAACACTGCTACCACTTACTGTTAGATTATTTATTGGCGCCGAAAGGGGAATTTCAGAACTTTTATGACACCTTTTTTGGTGAATTTTGAGGCCTTTTTGACCTTTAAAATATCGAGCCTGGGGGCACTATTATTACTATTATACAGATTAATTAAACAGTACGTAGGCAGCTATAATTCTGTAAAGCAAACAATATTATAAATTATTATTATTTAGCAACCGGCTTGACCTTGCGTAATATTTACTGGATATTTCACTAGCCGGTTGCTAAATAATAATTGTGGACCAAATTAGCGGTAACCTCAAAGTTTTATAAGTTTTCAAAAGTATTATAACTTCAACGTGTATATGTGTCTATATATATGTCTGTTTGTGGTATCATAGCCCCCAAATGGACGAACCGATTTCAATAACTTGTGAGTGTTTTATATAGTTTGCAGTATTTTTTAATAAAGGCATAGAGCTGGTAAATAGGCATAGGAAGGCTTCTTGGTTACTTCATTCAGTCAAGCTGTGCTAGCATGCATAGGTTTTTACTGAATCATATAGATTCTTATATTTGTAAATTCTTTTTCTAGATATAGTCGACAGCAAGCGTCATTGAACAGCGTGAAAAATTATATACAAATATGAATTTATTTAATTCAGTGAAAACTATACAAATTTCACAGATAAAAAGAGATGTAGAGATTGCTTTATATTTTCTCAATATTGATTTAATGGCCCAATTAATCTAAACAGTTTTAAAAATAGTCCAAAGCACTTGGACAAAAATTAGATAGTAGGCACTTATTTTATTTATGAATGTAGTGCTACAACTAAAAATACATTCAATTTTTTAAGTATTACTATTAAAAATACAGGAAACTACGAAGTTAACAAAAACAATCAAGAAGACGACCTGGCTATTCTGGGCTCATAAGTTATTCCAGTGCGTAGTTATGAGAAGGGATTTTTTGCACGTCAAATCGTTATTATCTGTCGGGACGTGCAAAAAGTGTTAGAATATTTGGTGGAGGCTCCGCGGGCCTGGGGCTGCGCGGGCGGTGGTTACGTAAGTTCATCTAGTTCCAAGGCCGAGGACGTTGCTCCCAAATCGCTGATCGCGTCCTGCCGGCCTGTGGAGGGGCGACCAGGCGAGTTTCGGCGTCCACTTCTTTTTTTACTAATACATATCTAATAAACAGAACTAGCTTAGAGTTCATTGCTTTTTTCTCGAGGTATGTAAGTATATCTACCTACTCACTCACCTCTTGGCTTATCCTTCAAAGGTTCGCGCGCAAGTTTTTACTTATAAAATGCGAGAACATGTTTAGATATTACAAAAAAATTGGCTGCTTGTATTTAAGTAGTCGGCGAAAAACAGAAGTTAGGACCGGCAAAATAGAATCTTTCAAACTTCAAGGGCTTAACGTGGATTTTGCAAAATCTTATTACTACGAGTAATTATGCTCCTAAATATTTTTTTCTCGCAAAATCCGATTAAAATTCAACCACTAGTAGTAGTGGTAGTACCTTGATCCGAGTATCTCGAATAATCTTTTAACAAAAGCTTTAGGAACACAAAACGATTAATAAACAATAACAGCTACTGGTGTCATAAATTAATGAGAAAGTCATCCCCAAATTTATTACAAATTCTTTACACTAAGGGTGGTCAGCGGTTAACAATGAAGTGAAATCTGTGTAGACCCCTTTCTTTTATGATCAGAGCTACTGCATTATAAAACTGTCCCTTTTCTTTTGTTACAGACAAGAGTTTTAAATAATGAGAACATGCGGGTTTGTCCACGCTGACGAAACTTTTTGTAATGCGTATATGTATTTAAGTAATTCAATATGTACATATGATGTTAAGGTAAGCATTAAATTAGTATAATTATGTTGTTCTTTATTTAATTATGTATCGTACATTAAACAACAATAATAAATTGTACAAAAATAGTGATGCCTATACGAAAGATTTATATGATAATAAAATGATAACAACAATAATTGTGATGAATAAAATGAGAAGCTTTTAACCTTTGATTTTGACTTTACTGAATAACACTACATGCGTTCTACTTAGAAGTAAATTTAACTACATTTAAAAAACCATATCGCCTGTATGGTCCCCAAGGGTAAAGCAGACGCCTATGAACATAAACACTACAATTTGCAAGGTGACTTTAGGTCCTACGTAATAAGGGGCCGGGCGATCGGCCGCAAGCTTATTATGTCACCTACCGGTTTCCATACTCTACAACATTATATTCTGGACTATACTACTGAGGCTGTTAATTTTTTTTTTTAGCAAGTCGTTGATAAACTAACCTTTGAATACTACCTCAGCAGTTAATAAGCGGTGATGAACTCGTAGATGTTAAACAAGCTTAACTTTTAATGGAGTCTGGCTCTAAACGTCAGCTACCAAATAACGTTTGATGCTTAGTGATAAATGTTCTGTTTATGGGTGGTAGGCAAACAGGCAAACATTTGTACTCTTGTTAAAAAAAACTAATAGTAGTCGAGTCGAGAGATCAGTCGAGAACTGTGTCTGATGAGACGAGAAAAGACTCGCCCCATCTCTCAGTATGGTGATTGCCCCCTTATGGGACCTAACAAGTCTGATAGACTGCCAACCCCTTTAGGGATATACAAGCGTTATAATATATAGATACTAGTACAGGCACATATCGTAAAAAGAACTTAAATAAAATTGCGCATGTTTAATTTAAGTAAATGGAAATAAAAAACAAAAGCTTCTGCACACGCTTGACAAAATGTTGTTCGATTCAACATTGCAATGAAATGCTTTCTTTTCCCCAAATCACTTTGTTTCGTCACAGGAAACACAAAAGTTTGTATGTCATTGTTTTTTTATATCTAGTTGCAATGTGTGTTTGGTTTGAAGAACCGTTACTCGTAGTTTATTTTTTGTGCGTGCATTATAACCTAACGGCCACCCTTTAAGGAAAAAAACGTCCGGGCTGGGCAGGTAGAGCGAATCTCTCGATCGAAGCCTCCGATCACTGCAGCGATTTGTGTTACATAATGTGCCTTTGTTATTCCACGTTTGTTGCTCTTGCGTAACTGTAAAAGTCCTTTTTGAAATCTCAAGCATTAAACATATAGTCGTATTGTAAAAATGACAAAATTTTAAAGCAAAGGAAGACATGTGCGCCATGCAACAATGGTAATCTTATATAGAGCTCTTGATTTGATAGATAATATCTTGCTTATGAGTCCTTGGTATTTAAAAGTGATACTTTGATATATAAATTAGTAACCATTTTAGGGTTCCCTTAGAAACGTGTCTTTTCAACTTATGTATTTTGTTTCAGCGCTATCGTAAAAACGATAACATACAAGGGTTAAACATTGTGTATTTGTAGTGCAAATAAACTCTTAAATCAGTGCAAAGACGATGACAACAATATTATGTTAAATGTACAACAATATATATGGAAAGTTATGTTAAGGATGCGCCTTTATAAATTCTAAGGTTTTTAAACAACAACCGGGACCAACGGCTTAACGTGCCCTCCGAAGCATGGAAACGTTCAGTAGTATTGTCACCAGCGGTCACCCATCCAACTGATGACCGCGGACGTTGCTTAACTTTGCTGATCGGTTCAGAACAACTTTCTATTTCCTGATTTTTGAGCACATTACCAATAATTATTAACAGCGAGATTCAACAAGGGCTGTACCCACCCAGCTTTAAAAGATTTAATTAAAATATTGTTACATATTTTAAGAAAATTAAACTCGCTTCGTAGAGACGATTCCTTGGTACGATACACAATATATTAAGGGATCAGCTTGACGATTTGATAATTTTTATTACAATTTAGAATATCACATTGTTTATAATCGCCAGGTTTTCGATTTACTATCAGGGTTTATATAGTTTTGTATAGAGAGGCAATAATTACAAGCACTCTCACAATGTGGAATTTGATTTCATCTTTAAATTTCGCTTTTTGCTTATTGTTTAGTCAATTTTAACCTTTGGCAAGGGACAATATGGTCGTCATACGTGTTAACAGGCTAAACCTACATTTGAACAGCAGCCGTTAAGTGTTAGGCGAAAAATTCACTTGTACAACAAATTTTAGTAAAAGATCCTGTAGCCGTCAAAAACTAATACGTAGGTCACACTTACCCCCTTACTTATAAAAACATCGCTATGTAGTTGCTAAGTAATGCATAACTAAACAGTGTTTAAGTAATGCTTAAATATTTCTTACTTATAAACGCTACATAGCACCTGTTTAGCTAAGCAATGGATAATGAGGTCGAACGTATTTTAAACTGACAACATTGTACTAAAAAGTATTATGAATGACCTAAATGGCCAAATAGCATGTATCTAGTGCTAAATATCTTGAAATTAAAAAGTAAATATAATACTTTTCTTTGTATAGTACCATCAACTTAACTGTGCAGTTTTCGAGGGCGCTACTGGTCAAGGAAATCAACTACGAACTGTCACAATTTGAAGGAATGTTGTAGTTCTTTTTTGTGCCACCTGAACAGATAAGTTGGTGGGTCTGTAACTAAATCAGCTGATCAGAAATATGGGCGCCATCTTGTTACTTAAAATTTAAACAAGGGTGGGACGGTGTTTAAATTGACAGCTGATTTAAGCAGTACTTAGGTACTGGATAAAGTTATGTAGCGTTTATGAGTAAGAAATTTTGCTAATCAGCGGCTAAGTAATGTTTAAAATTTAAGTAGCGTTTATAAGTAAGGCTGTTAAAGATTTGCGTAACTTAAAAAAACAACATGTTATAAAGAACATATTATGTTTATTGCTTTTTAAAATACTCTCCTTTACATTTCAAACATTTTTTTTTAAACAGGTGGACCATAGATCATGTTTTCTATATGCTGATTGAACGCTATCACTGCCTCTTTGGAGTTGGTAAAAGTTTAACCTCTCATCACATCTTTGATTTTGGGGAAAATACAGAAATCACAGGATGCTAGGTCGGGGCTATGTGCAAGATGGGTGACGAGTTGTACTTTTTCGAAAGCTAAAAATTACTTTATTTTGTTGACCGTGTGTGAAGAAGCGTTGTTGCATGATGTAGGAAAACGCGGCTTTTTGGTCGTCTTTCGCGAACTTTTTCTAACACCCTGGGTAAACAAATGGTAGAATACCACTCAGCATTAGTACTCTTTTAATCTTCAAGTGGAATTGTGCAGATGGCCGTAGCTGAGAAAAAAAACGTGATCATTTCTTTACCAAAATATTTTCGCTTGCCTCACTTTTGTTGGCCTGTTGTCATTTTCAAACACCCATTCACAATTCTACGTGTAACATTTTCAGAATTTGGCTCATACCAATTCCCTTAGTCCCGAATTGTCTCATCCGCGGGTTTTCTTCAATTAGCCGCTTAACAGTAGCCACATTATTTTCGTTGACAGCAGTTGAGGGCCACCCTTCACGAAATTCGTCATGTAAAGAAACCCGACCTCTCTCAAATTCAGCAAACCATCGTCTCTCGGTGCTCAAACAATGTGCTTCTCTCCCAAAAGCATTCTGAAGACGAGCTGCACAGTCTTACGGAGAGAAAAAACTTTAAAATCATAAAAAATCATCGCTCTAAAATCTATTCGACTTAATTCCATTTTTGTTGCGTACGTAGAACTTCGATGCGTGAAAATAAATAATTGACAAATTATTTCCCGCCAAAAATTTTTATTACTAAAAAGGTTGCAACTCGTTTAAAAGTATAAAATTCGAAATTCAAATAGTTCCGATTAGCTAGAAGTGCAAAACTTTTAGTATGCCCCATGTATGTACTCGTATGTGTTCTCGAATAGGCAATAGAACTCAATCACAGATCACCACTCGGGGGTAATCTGTGAACTCAATACACTAACTGTGCAGACTCTACCGAGTTCTAAATTACATATTCGGTAGGTATCTGTATGTCATTTGATGTTGTTATTAACTAGCAAAGTAGAAATATATGGTAAATCCCATGAAAGTGAAAAATTGACTAACATGCAATTTGATCCATTGCTAATCTTTCGAAAATAGATTTAGGTGAAAGAGAAAACTTAAATCACACCCAGTTTTTAGACTCAAGCCAGTTAGCGAAAGCAATTCGCGTTTTGAGTAAACATTATATGACACTTGTTCTAGATCAGCTCGGGGCTGGCGAGCTGGATGTAGTGAACTCACTGTCAGCTTCGACCATGGCATTGGAAGCAATGGTGCGAGAGGGTGATAGTGGGAGTTGGCATCTCGCTCACACGCAGCAGTTCATTCACCCGGCGGCGGCGCGAGTACGGAAGAGGAGCAACGGCGCGGGCGCAGGTACCGGCGGTGACGGCGGGCGGAGCGCGGACGCTGAGCGTGGTTACTCGCGCAGGAAGGACGTCTCCAACCATGAACCGAGCTACATTTTATCAGTTATCCGGAGGTGTCGGTGCGCCGCGCCGTGTCTCTCGCCGCTCCATCACCATGACCCTCTAGTACGAAACTCGAGTGACGTTTTGCATTTATCTAGACTGAAAGCAACATAGATCTCAACATAAGACTTATTTTAATATTTTTCTCATATTTTTAAGTGACGGATACAGTGACGTGTGGATTTATATATTAAGTGTTAGTGAAAACATAAACAAAACATTTCCATTAGGATTTTCAATTTGGATTTTCATCGAGATTTACTTCGTGATATGTAGCAGCCTATGGTCAGTACTTATTAAATAATTATTTATACATGACTAACAACATTAACATAATTTTAAGGGTTTGCAAGTGGACAACAATGTATGCTAGGTTCCTTGCTATATCTTGCGTTCAAAAGACATCAACGCGCGATCCTGTGGCGTCGTCGGATTCTTATTTAGTTATTTTTTCTCTTTTTAGTAATAATTATAATAATGCATGTATGGATTTATTTACATTTAATAATTCATGAGTTCAATTTATAATTATATTTAATGGGCCTAATCTTCTTATTTTAACTAACACTAATAATAATATATGATATATTTTGTAAAAATTGTCATTTGTAAATTAGTTTATTTCTCGTTATTAACCATAAAGTCCGACATCCTAATCTAGATTGATGACTGATTAGATTTTATTGCATTAACCTATCTATTAATTATAATATCCCAACTGAGCAAGTCATATTTTCGTTGTTTGTTTATCATGTAGTGTCGTATTGCAGGATTCCTGATATTTTTAAATGTATCCATTATAATTCAATGATTACCTTTTGATTACTACATACTAATTAAGAAATAGCATAAATATTAGACTTCCATAAGTCGTTAAACTATCGTGACTTTGACATCGGTAAGCTGGAACAGAATCTTACCACTCAGGGTAAGATTCTGGCTTGAGCACGTCTAAATACGTTAATTAAGCCTTCAAGCCAGGGTGTTTCCAGTGCTTTATTTCCTGATTTAAGGAATGGTACCTAAATTCATCACAAATTTTATTAAATTATTAGAAGGCATTTAATACGATGCCTCTTGTTTTGGCCATATATAGAAACTGAACAAAGCAATATTTTTTTTCAGCATTCTAGTTCATTGTTAGTCACTAATTACATAGATTTTCTTAAGCTGCTCATATCTAAATATGATTTAGTTTAGTAAAAAATATTATGCTTATCAAAAAATAGGTACAGATAACAAATTTGCGCTTGGGTAATAACACTATAAGTAGGTTGTATTAACTGCTTCACTAAATTCGCATGCTGTAAAAATAGTAATTTATTTCAGATATTTTCCATAACATGACATAACTCGTCCTTGGCAACAACAGGTACGAAACGAACACATCTCGAAACCGCTCCATTTTTTTGCACATAATAATAGTTATTGATATGTGAGCGTGGGGCACACAAGCGCAGCTATTGTATTCGTCTGCAAAAACAGAACCTTGAACTTGCAGAGTTCAGGCCCAAGGTTAACATTTGAAGCACGTGGTGAGCCCACACGAGGATTGCGTAAGCATCCTCACACGCCGATTAATTGCCGAATGCATAATATTATATAAACACATGTGTCTAGATGCTGCTTTACAATTTTAATCTCACGTACTTTAAACTTTCTATATTACCTATCCATTTTGGAACTCTAATGTATAATCTGTCGATAATTGTAGTCCAACCACAAATTTCTTTTTATATATAAAAATTGCTAAATATTATTTAAAAAATCGAAAACATAACCATGTTTTCCAAAGTAAAAAAATATAAAACTAACAAAAAGGCCTTACGTTAGATGTTCTTTAAGAACTTACCTAACTATATTTTTAGATATTATTACAAGCACTGTCGTGTGCTAAGCAAAAACCACATATACAAATGATTAGAGCACAAAATGTTTGTCCCGGACGCTAATCAAACCCACGGCCCTTTATTTCGAGCTGGGTGGTTTATGCAACCGGTTAAGTTAGGCTGGACAAAGTTATCATATTAATGTCCGCTTGGTGACTGTTGTAATGTCAAAATTATATTAACGATACCAAACATTCGAATGTTTCGACGTTGATATTCTTGAGCAAAACAACCGAATTCCAAATCTTGATAAGTCACAAAATAAAAAGTTATATATTACACTAGTCTAGATCTAATCTGCTAATTAAAATAATAATATGATGTTTCACATATTCAAGCAAAAACACAAAAGATGAAGCAAAAAATGAGCTAACAAATGTCAAAGAAAAGTAAACCCAGTTACAAATACGTAGGTAACAAATTAGCATACTCACCGTCGCGCGGTTTCGGCAATGACAATGACAACGACCGATGATATAACAGAAAGCTGTCAAACTCGTGAAAACTCGGTCATTGAACCGCGCTCGCGACTCAGGCCCACTTATATTCCACTCGCTTTCGCTACTGCGATTCTCACTCTTACTCAAATAGTCATAAAGTTTAAACTTGCAACTCGCAACCTACTCAAGTTAAAGATGTTAAACAGTTAAGATTCATACTTGAAAAATTCATGACGCAAATAATATGGTAATATTTTACTCATTTTAAGTCATTTTATTTTTAAAATGTTTTCGTCCAATTTTATAAACAACCAGATTTATTAGATGATGTCTAACTACGCTCCTATTGCAGACTTCCTGTCTATGCACCACAATATTATAACTGTTTGTAACACATAATAAACTTAAGAAGAAAATATTAGGATACAAATTTAGGCCTTGGCCTTAAAATTTTTGCAAAATTTTTGTGCTCTAACTTTTATGTAATGTTTGCTTGGAATGAAATAGTGCTAGATATCAATATCATACTTAATTTATTCTATTATAGTTTGATAATAAACGACAACAGACTTTCACCATCAAACTCAAATTAGGTAACGAAATATGTTACAAGGTTACGAAATCTCGGCGTTCTAATTACAGTGGAGCTCATCTCATCATCACCCTTGGTTAGACTGAGTCGGTACTGGGTATGTATGAAGGTCCTTGATGGGTAGAAAGTAAAGGTTTATATGCGTGGCCGGTGCAGCATAGGCCAGAGGAAGGCGGAAAGGTGGAGGAGGGGGGTGCAGTAATGCGTGGAACCTGTTCGAGCAACGGTACCCTCGTATCATGCCCCCGGCGCTCACGCACCTATTATGTAATAACCTTTTTCTTGGTTGAGTGACTCGTCTCGTAAACATGTGACCTTACATCGGTATTGGTTGACATTGCGTATTAACAAGTTCTTAAGATTATGCTGTGGTTTGCATTGCATAATTTTGACATACACTTAAATAACTTATGCCGATACGGATTTGAATTTCAGCCGTCCGTTTTGCTTCCGCGTCATTGCGAAAAACACAAATACTTAACTCTATAAATGATGCAAAAATTATCAGTTTAATTGACACATTCATAGCAAGTGGACCTACATGATGTACCAAAAAATACTTTGGTGCTAATACTAGAAGCACGTTATCTTAAAGGACAGCTCTTCTAAGTCAATACGACGGATCACATATCAATCAGCGGCTCTGCATAATTCAAATACTTAGTAGCTTTCCATTCCACCGTCTATGCACTATTCTGTTCCTAGATACGCTGTGTGCTTCTTGTTTTCAAAGTTAATATTTCTTTATAATTTATTTTATTCATTCTGTAAACATAGGTACACTAAATCCTTCAAAAGGTAACACGCTTCGAATTAAGGTACTAGAAAAGTGTGAACAAGCAAAAAAAAGTATCCCGACTTACGCACCACTATCGACCTAATTTCTAACTCTAACATGATATTGAATTCAGAACAATGAAAACAAAATGATCCGATTGTGTTACACTAAATACCAATCGCCTTATAATTTTATTACAATTTTAAACAAATATTCATAATAAAATAGGACTATATTTGAGAGTCCCTTCTCATTCTAGAATTAGACTGTAATTATATTTGACCACATATACAGGTGAAATAGGGATCAAAGGCTAGTAATGAATCAAAACGTAAACATAAGCTTGTATCGTATTTATTACAATTCACTACTATTAATTTCAAGGTAACATTGCTATATATATATATGTACATATCAACTGTTTATTATTCAGCATAAGCTACGAAAGTAAATTTGCAGGAAATGCATCGAGCACGTGTGAGTAAAAATATATCGATGACGGAGTGTCCTACATGCATATAGGTATCTATAATATGTATGCCGAGTCCCTTCCGGCAGTCGATGGACAGTTACACTACCATACCTGCAGCTATTGGAAGGTAGCTAACTCACGATTTTTCGATTCAAACCATCAAAGTAATCGTTCAATAAAGACACACTTTTTATTGATGCATAGCATAATCAGCGCTTATTATGTTATTTTTTGCATTTCAATGAGTTTTAATGGTCATAGTTTCAAAATTTAAATCATAACTGATTTTAATTTTCTTCTCTAATGCTTTAAATTCAACTGACAAATATATGTGTCTTTATACAAAAGGTGTGCGATACTGATAAGACAGATAATGGAACTAGAATAGAAAATAACAGACTAGAATAGAATACATTATGCGTAATCTGTAATTGCGTGGAAAATGAACATTTCGACTCAAAACAATTATAATGTGAGAGTGCATTATAATTATTTTGGGAACTAAAGTGGGTGAAATGTAGCTCAGTTGTGAAATTAAATACTTTTATCATAATGATCTGATTCAATACTACAAAAAACTCTGATTTACCAGTATAACATGGTGGTAGGGCATTTTGCGTATGCTCGCCTGGCTAGCTACCACCCTCAAGTAGAAAACTGTCGCCAAGCACCTAACGGTGGGTCCTTGAGGGCCGGTAATTCTAGGTTAACCTGAACAGCATTTTCGACCACATCATCACTTACCATCAAAAATAGAAAATTAAAAAATAGTAATAATCGTACCCACTTTCACAAGCGCATTTGGTCTGAATTATGAAAGAGCAATAAAATATAGGTTTAAAGTAAAGATTCATCATCATCATTATGAAAGCCCTAACTGATGATTGATCACAATAATGACAGCATTGCACACATGTATTACATATTATATAATATACAATGTGCTTATTTTGAAATGGGATCCAATCAAAGAGGAATTTTCATTACAATTTCAATATTTTTTTAACGCATACGTTAAGGATTCTCGAAGGCTATGCTTCCCGCCGAGCTATGATTTCACCCACCCTACACTTTTTATCATTCGACCTAACGGTAGCTGGCCCTTGGATACCGTAAGATTTTTTAATGTCTATTTTATTGTGATGTACGATGCCATTTCATGTTTATTTCCTGTCCTACCACCTGGGTAAAATTTAAATCGATTTTTATAATCAATTTTGAATGTGTTATATAAAATGATCTAATAAGAAACTATAGAACTCCTCTCAAAATCTAAGCAACATTTATGGAAGTGTTTATCCATTCTTTTAAAGTAACTGAACACGCTTTACATCTTCAGTCACGCTTTACAGCTAGAGTGCACCTCAAGATATTTACAACGAGCAAACACTAGGAGTAAGGATAAGTTATTCCGGTATTTAACTACCTTCCGGCTTCATGACTAGATCAGACCGATAGTATTTTATATATTTTTTTTTCTGTCGCCAAGCACTTACCGGTGTGTTCCGGCAGCAATCCTTGAGAGCCAGAAAAATTACGGGCACATGAGATTTAAGGGTGAACTGGCCGGTCAGGCTCCATACAAACGTCGTAGGATAATCACTCCCTTATTTGAGGAACTAGGTCCAAAACAAAGCATGATATCGGTTGATCTTGTCATTATCTAGGCTTGTATTGTAACGAAATTTTAAAAAGATAAATAAGTTGCAAGTTATGATCCTCGAAAATTGTATATGAAAATGTTTCGAGGCTCATAACACACAAGTTAACTATCTTTTTAAAATTTCGTTACGATACAAGCCTAGATAATGACAAGATCAATCGATATTATGCTAAATTCTGGGCCTGAAATCTCAAATAAGGGAGTGATCGCCCTACGACGATTGTATGAAGAAGCGACCGGCCAGTTCAACCTTAACAGATGTATGCATTGAGATATCAATGGATGTATGTCTCAGTGTGACGGGCGCAATGCAATTCGTCACATGATTAAATGCAGAGATTAGTCCAGATGCAGAGGTCAGTCCAATTAAAATCAGGTGGGCCTTGTGCTTGTTCCATCACAATCACATAAAAAAGAAAAAAAAAGTATCATATTATTGTATTCTCATGAAAACAATTAGAAATTCTTTCATGGTTGAAACTCTGTTCCTCAAATATTATAACACACAGACACAGAGAGGATAACCTAATATTGAGTTTACGGAATAAAATATAATAATAAAGACCACATTCTTGCTATAATCTATATAAAAATATTGTAACAAAATAACAGGTGAATAAAAATATAAACAACCAAATCTATGATCATACTTCTTGCTCGACTAATAGTCATCTCAAATGGATCTAACGGTACTCGCTCACAAAGGCGGCTCTGTCCCAAACCTCATAATTTTTCCGCCTCTACCTGCGATTTAACCAAACACTTGCCGTTCCTTTTCAAATTTTTTTATTGTAACCGTAGATAATCTCTTTATAATGTCGTATATTAAAAGCGAACAAGGAATTTACGAAAAACTACACTAAGGATATTTAGACGAGATAGATAGATACCAAATGATTTGGTAATATGTGAGATTGATTGTTTTACTGAAAAATAAATTATATAAAAGTAAAATGTTTTTACGAGTAAGAAAAAATCTAAAACTAACAAAGGAAAGTAACCGTCGCGATGCGGTTCGTCCGATCGATGAAAGTAAAGGCCTGTGTAGACGGGCGCGGGTCCCGTTAGGCGGCCCGAGCTCCAGCTCACGGAATACTAAGCGCTGACATACTGCGCGGCTTTTGACCCTAGCACATTCTAGACTAGTACTTCACACCTCTATGCACTCGATTTGTACACCTACCCGATTACCTGGAACAAATGCCTACCTCTTGTAGATGATGGGCATAATTAAACAAAAATCAACAACGGTGTGAGGTGCATACATGATCAGTTATTATTTATTCTTTATGCCATTAGTATTTTTTTTACAACAGGTGACTTATCTGTTAATTACAGCCCCGAAATAAGAAAACGATATTGTTGAGGCAAACATTAATTTAACAAGCCGCAAACAACCCCAGCAAGGCCAGCTTTGTAATAAAATGTTAATAAAAAGTACCATTGCACTATTCTCCCTGACATTAGTTTTCTGTCCTTCCAAGATTTTTGCACTTTTTCTACATAACATTGTATTTTTAAACAAAAGGGCACGAATATTTTTTTATCGAAACAGGGAATGCAATTTGCGCAAATGGCATTTTTTAGCGCAGACTATTCTTTAGTGTCAAAATTAGCCATAAACCGAGGAGTCCGTTGTTTTCGAGTCCTTTGTTATAGATCAGAATAACGAAGGTTGCCTTCGTTATTCTAATGAACAATGAGATGAACGTTCCGACGACGGCAACGAGTGGAATTGCACATTTTACGCTAAAAGTGAAAACTGTAAAATGCAAAAACTTTTTCCATCATTCGCATTACCGCGGGGGTCGATGGTGCTTAAGAGAGATAAGACTTTTAGTTATATATAACTCGACTGAGACGTGAACGTAGATTATATCAGTCCATACGGACTACGGTACTGGTGTAGGAAAGGACGTCGACCTTACGCAAAATTCACTGCATTGGCCTAGGTCTAATGGCGATGCGTATGTAGTTGTAACAACACGGAAGCAAAGCGAGCGGGACCACAATACGCAATCACCCTCTGTCAGAGCAGGAAAAGGCATGAATGAGTATTGAAGCCTACCCCAAGTAGGGGGAAATCGAGTTTGCACTGCGGGCACCACCACTTCCACAGATAGACGTGCCCTGCACAATATCAAAGTGTTAAGTGCAATCGATAGATTCAACCCATCAAAGTGTGTGTAATCAATGACAAAAAGATTTTAATTATAATAATAAACTGCAATCATATATTGCATGAACAAATGTTGACTGTTATGTATAAACAAGCAGATGTTTTTTCAAAACTGCTCATATGCGAGTACAAATGAAATGCCTTTTTATGAACTTTTTTTGGTTATGACTGGCCCCAAATTTCTTATCCCTGTTTTTGTCTGTACAACTTTATGTGGTGCCATATAAACTATAGATATTTTCCAATACTTTCTAAAAAACATAATATAGTAGAAACAACCTCATAATCAACATTTAAAATCGTCTTAAAAGTAGATGCCATATTTTTTCAAATAACAATAATACAAAAATATAAAATTTTGTTCGAAGTAAGCAAGTAGCTTAAGTTGCCAAAAGAAAATCAGTAATGTCGTTGACCCTGCCCTGCCCAATAGTTGTGCAGTGAACGCATTTCCCGTATATAAGTACATACACCAGCACAGGCTCAGCTCAACGGCGCGGCGGCGGTGGCATGGCGGTGGCGGAGACGGGTGGCACACAGCGTGCGATTTATTCGCTATGGCAGAGCGAGCCGGGTGACGCCGGGTGGCGCCGCTAGTGGGAAGAGCGGCGGCCGTTCACCCCGGAAGATCCAGTGTTTTGATACCGTGCAAGCCTTCGGTGCAATGGAAAACTACATTTTCTTTGATGCGCTTCGCTTTTCATGCTCTAATTGACAGCTGATCGGTCGATTTCAGTACTATCTTATAGATGGCTCATCAACACAATGTGCAAAAAATTAAAAAAAATTTAGGATATTGTTTTATGAAATATTTTTATTTTTAAATCAACCACATATTCTGACTAACCGTTTTTACCATGTAAACTACAAACTGGGAACTCAGTATCGTGATTACGTCTTAAATTTTTTACATTAATAAGCATCAAATATTTTTAATAAATCATTGGACAATGGGATATTGTAGTGTAATGGAGCTCTTAGGTTTTAATTAATTTAGCATGGAATCGACTTCAACAAATTCCTGTTTAATGTGTGTAGGTAGAGATATTTTTTTTCTAAGAAAACACTTTATACAATTACGTATAGAGGAAGTTATAATACATATTTTTATGTGCCGCACTAGGGTATGTAGTACTCTGTCAGAACTGATAAAGAATCATTGGAATCGGACGATCCAAAGATTTGTTGTCATTCAAAATATACAAAATACACATTGACTTGACGAACATCTCCTCGTTCCATATCATCCAAAACATCTGAAATTTTGAAGTATAAAATATATACTCGTAGCTTCGATAGTAAAATAGTAAGAAAGAAAGATGAGGTCGGTAAAATACTACATATTTCCATGGTCTAAACGGAAATTACGTCAAATAACATGAGAAATTGACAATTTAGTTTCTCTAATATCGTGCATTCTTCTGAATCAATATTGGCTGAGAGATAGTTTGGGATACTACTAAAACCCCTAAATATGAAATATGGACACGTCTAGTTACAATCAGTTCTAATCTATACCATAGCTAAAAATTAAATCTGAGGCAATAATAATGCAAGCGACTAAGAGCCACTGAGGAACAGAATTCATATACGAAGGGGATTCCAGACACTCTACGAGCTAGACGTTAGGGCAGGTCATTAAAGGGGTAAATCGGTTGAGGACAAAAGCCTGATGACACAATAAATAAAGGGGTCGAGTCGATGCTAAACTGGTTAGCGAATACCATGGTGTGATGATGTGTACCGAAAAGTAATGCGTATTCGTCTTTTTACAAATACATGTATTGTATAATTGGGTAGGAGCTTATAAGATGCTTTAGATTCCTTACAATGTCATATTTTGTCTAAATTTAAATTAAATGTCATAAAGATAGGGAAATATAGAAATCCAAATATATACCTGCCCACAGGAGTAGTGGTAGCATAATGTAGCTTGGTGGATTTTATGCGTAATTATAATATTTCACAGTCCAACAGTATTCAACAGTCTTTTGATTCTTTATCTTTATCTTATCTTTAAGAATATTGCATAAATTTCTGAATCACGTGCTTAATTTCATGAATGAAACAGCTTATTATTCAATACCTATATAGAAGCTAAAATTTAAGTTTTTCCTCAAATATAAATCTGTCATTTCAGCTGAGTCAAAGTGTCGCTAAACATATTCAGGGCTGTAAATAGTAAAATCGATATTGGATGACAGCGGCAAGTGGGCGAAGGAGAGCAGAAATGACTCCTACTACGAATCACAATAGTGACATGAAAAATCACAAGAAATAGTTTTTTTCGCGCTCTACGTACATTCTAGGTATTCCATCTCTGTATATGAAAACATAGATTGAAATGGGCTGTAAAGGATTTTATATTACGATCGAGTATCGGAGGTAAGGATGGCAGGCTGTGTCGTCGACCCGCGAGAGTGAAAGCGTGTTCCGGGGTGGCAAGGCGGGTGCAGTAGCGGCGGCGCGCCGCCGCCCGCCCTAGCATGGCTTTCGCTGCCGTTCTCACGCCACTCGCAACCACCTTGTTTTCAACTTGTTTTAATTAACACTTCATGACTTATGTTGCGCCGTGATCCATATGTTGGGTGCAAGATCGTAAAAGTGCGTGAAAAGTACGGGCGGAAGTGTATATAAAAAAAAATGCTTCCTGAAGCATGACTATGACATGACATGATATTTATTTATATATGTTTTAGAAGTGAAAATGGCTGAATTAACAAATTTTTATTAAAAGTTCAATTTTAGTGATATTTTTAACGAATTCAAATAAAATAGCTCCACTGTAGACCTAATTTTCTAGCAAGCATTCGAAATGTTCTAAAAAGAGTTTTAATTTAATTGGTAACGAAGCGTTAATGATAAGCGATAATATGAGCTTGGCTGATCGGTCGGTCGGCTCGGGATCGAGAGCACGGTCAGGGCTGCCGGCGCGCGCCGCAGCCGTTCGGCTCACTACGGAAGTAATGAACTTGAATGCAGCTCGCGGTCGCGACTGCAACTACTGTCTCGCTCTTCTCTAACAAGAGAATAGGAGGCGCGAACGTGACGTACTCACTGCAATTGCCGTCAAATTTGTCCGCATTCTCTGTCACAGGCCGCTTTCGTCG
The DNA here is from genome assembly GCA_963890685.1 of Plagodis pulveraria. Lineage (NCBI taxonomy): Eukaryota > Metazoa > Arthropoda > Insecta > Lepidoptera > Geometridae > Plagodis > Plagodis pulveraria. The sequence goes on from OY982952.1 coordinate 18,182,034, forward strand.
CCGATGCGTTTATCGGAACGAGACGCGAATATGTGTGTCGATTGCATTCTCGGCGTCGTAAAAGTGCATCTAGGTCGGCAAGCGTCGCGGCGTCGTCGGTTAGTGCGATGCTAGGCGGCTAGACGTGGGGCAGGTCGGCAGCCCTAGGTTGCATAATGCTGAGCGCGGAGAAGCGAGGCACATTCGGCGGCCGGGCCGCGTCCTCAGCTCGCTAGATAACGCCGCCGCCGCTACCGACTCGGGCTGGAACCGAGAGCTCGGCCGACGCACCGACATGAGAGCGGCTCGCCGGCACCGGCCCTTAGTCCCACTGTTAGTGCTCCGCATACTCCTCGAGTACCTTAAGTCGCTGGACGTAGCGCACGCCTAACTGGGACGTTGTCTAAACGAATCCAAAGACGATACTTTACTCTCAGTTTACCGGGAAGTTAAAATTACGTTACGAGTTATTTTAAACAAAAGTTTTGAAGAATGAAAAAGCCACTGAAAAATAATTTTGTAAGTATTACTGCTATGTATTTTTATTGCATGGCGAGCAAATGACGTGAAATATACATGGGAATCTAGTCTAGTAGTAAAAATATATTTAAAATTTGTTACAACTAGTACTCCGGTTAATTCAATTATTAATGACATGGTCCGGTTTATAGGACCATGTCATTAAATCTTTGCTATACAATAAAAATTCTATGCAAAAAGAAACTGATCAAGTAAATCATCATCTTACCATTGTCTCACTGTAGGTTCGGTACAATAGCATTTAAGCATGTAATTATAATAGTTGTGATTTAATTTAAATTGCCAAGGTAATCTTTTGGCGTAAAGCATATCTTTGAAACCCTGATGTCTTGTGATCTTATGTTCGTTTCTGGGTTGGAGACTGGTTGGTTGTTATTAGAACTTTTGACATAGATTTTTTATTAGTAGTCCCTATTCTAGAACTGTGCCCTCTGTTTAATATGGTAATACGATCGCCCTCTATTACATGAATACCTAACATATCACCCTTAAGTGGATAGATGTATAATGTAAAATAATGGTCCTGAAGTGTTTACACACCCAAACAATTAAATGATACGTAAAAGGAAAAAAGTTGTAAAAAATAGTCTGAAACTGAATTTCATTTTCCATTACAAATGCATACAAGAGTCCTATATACAGTGCACAATAAAACACATATATAGGTATTATTATTCAGTGATCTCTATTCCAATCGTACAATAGCTTATCATAATTTGTAGGTACATACATTTAATTGCTATATACTCGTACTTCATGTAATAATGTAGTGGAAATGCACTCGTAGCTATTAGAATTAATTATAGACACATTAGGGTTACAATTCCCGTTGCACTTGCATAGAATTTTACTACTGCCATGTTTCTTTTAATCACATTAAATTATTTTGTTTTAATTAATCGACATTTAAATAATAATTAACAAACGTTTACGTAATTTTCATAATCTATATGAACGTATGTTTCTACGTTCATATAGATTAGTATGCTTCTACTTACATTAACGAAATTTTTATTAAATATATATAGTATATTGTATTCGTTACCTTCATAAGCTAAGAAAGAGGTATCGAACATTGAATAAAACTTAAAAATTAACTATATATTCTAAAGTTATAATATAGCCATTAAACGTTTGCAAACAATAGGCAGAGGTGCATATGATTAAATTAAAATTCAAGAAACATGTTTTATAAGTTCATCATTTTAATCTATTAATTGTTTCAATCACACTTTAATTCATAAAGTACAGCATTTTCTTAGGAAATAACTTTTGTAAATTCCCTGGAATACATGCAAAAATATTTATGGGACCCTCTAGGGAGGAAAGTCAATTTCAAGTAACTTAGGGTAATCAATATTTTTGTAATGTATTTTGTTTTGTTTTATGCATATTATTTCAGGAAGTATATAATAGTTTCAAATTGGATTGTCAGTTTTGTGTTTAGTGCTATTGATTGAATAGTTTAAAACCAAACATTGCGATTTACTATATTGTTCATGATCACCTAAAATTATTGGTAATTTAACACATTTTTACATTGACGAAAGAGGCCTGGGTCCTATTCCACGGGTCAAGAGCCTAGTTTGGGAACCATAAGCTCCATAACTATCTTGTTATAATTATTTGCGATTTTTCACTCAATAAACGATTTTACTATTATTATTATAGTTACGTAAGAGTCTGGAATGAGGTAAATCTGAAAATGTATACCTAAATTATTAAAAAAAAATACCGAATAGTTAGTTTAATAAAAATATATTTCCCAAATACAAACCATATATTTTATTTCCTGAAAGATTATGTTTTGAAAACTCGTTTGTAATGACCGTACTTGCAATAGTATAATAAAAATATAACGAAAATCTAAAAAAGTCTAAATCTTAAAAAGTTGCTGAAAATCTAAAAGTATAAATTTGAATTGAAACTGTCAAAGGTTTCCATTAACTGTTTGGTATAATGAACATTTTTAATGAAAGTAATCATAGAACAAAATCGGTGCAATGATAATGTATCGGTGCATAATGGACGAACGTTGAATGTGAGCGCATAATTACGTCAGCGAGTGCAATACGCAACGCGCTATCCGCAGGGCAAGTTCAAGTGCGAGTGTATCAGCCCAAGGTTGCTTCCTGGTGCGCGCGCGCCGATGCGCAGCGCGCCGCACCGCCGCGCCGCCCGCGCCTGTACCACGCCACCCGTGCGCTACCATACTATACCACGGTACATCCTGAGCTCAATCCAATGCGCTTGCAGTTTTTACCTTGTGTGAAAGTAGAAAAGATCGTTAACCTCGCTTCGATTACGTCGGAAAATTGCTCTCTCAATACATTATTGACTACTAAGAAGTCTTGAAGAAGAGCAGAGCAAAAACAAATCAAACCGGAACAAACGCGCAATCGCAATCTTATGGGGCGATGATTAATGAAGAAATTATGTGTTTTGTTACGAGTAGTTTATTTTTTACCAACTTTAATTGCAAAGTAATAAAATTTCGGTTATACTACTGTATATAAATTAACTGTCATATTCAATAATTTCGATATAAAACAGTAGCGTTTTGTATAGTGACCTACGTCTTATGCATTGAAAAAAATAGCTTTTCCTAACTGTCATAGATTCAAAAGTGCGGCAATAAGATCCCGGGCTTCCTTGGCGTTTGCAGTGTGAATAATTGTGATTAAGACATTGCTTGGACGCATTGCGCAAATGTTCTCGTGTGGTCTAATTCTAATTTTAATGTGGTCACTCTGTGTCTACTTCCCGCCTGCTATGTACTATGTATATAACATATACATTATGAGCAGGATATAAGTACACAAAAGTGTTTACCTTGTACGCATTTACAATTGTGGTCAAAGGCTAGTCTGTCAGCAATAATTAAAATAATGTAAAATATTTTTTTGCATTTTACACATTCCTACTCAAATATTTTTTGTGAAATTGAATTTGAAATAAAAGTTGTTCATGCGGTTCATGACATAAATAGAGCTTTGCATACTTGAAATCCACTTATCATTTTAATAGAATTGAATTATGCTGTAGTTAGTTGCTCCACTTGGTAAAATTTTAGGTAAATGTAATTATATTTATATTTTTGTATTAAATGGTTGTGTGATTGTTGTAATTACTAAAAATATGAGAGTGTGAAAACTAAAAATACAAATTTCGTTTTAAATACCTCTTTATGGCTTTAAATAAAATGTTAACAATAAAAATATATCCTTGTAATAATCGCTTTAAATCAGATACACAAAGAAATGTTCTTCATTTTCCTTGAATTAAATACGATATCAGGTACGTAGGTAGTTTAATTGTATATTGGGCACCTCTGCCTACCACTTCAAGGAATACACACATGACAATATGTATTTTCTTCGTATTTTTTGTTTAGTTTAGTAGTATTTGTTAATAAACCCACATGTCGGTATAACCTGGGGTATAACCAGTGACCTTGCGATTTAGAGTTAATCCTCATGCCCCTGGATCACAATTGAGAATAAGGTTTTTCCTCTAGATTCTATTTTGCTTAGTTGCCTATATAAAACAATTTACAACGCAATTAAATCACTTATCTATTTTAGTTTATATACCTACCTTACCTATCTAACAATCCAGTGTCATATGTATGATATAATTTTTTAGACCAAATGGTGTATGTGGAGACCACATTATGTGCTACATCGTTCTGTTGATACTCATCTCAACGAAAATAGGAACCTACGACTTATTAATCAAATAAGGATGTACCTGCCAAGTAATGATATTGAATGTCATCATTATATTATCTACTTAATTAATAAAAACCTTAGCGGCGTTTATCTTTGTCTAGCTAAATGCAGTTGCACCAAAAGAGAAAGTAAATAGGTAGGTATAATAAACAGATCAAACAATATAATTCCAACACAATTGTAATATTTATGATGCACTTCTGCGGTCACAAAGCTCATACATAAATCTATTACAAATGCAGCACATAATGTTTACAATACGGCGCCCAAGTGGCGCTTGCGCAACAATTTGAATGTCAAATGGACCCGGTTTGAAAACAAAATTTAAGTTCTCAGAGTGAAGAGTCGTCGGCCGCAACCTGGCGTGCTTCCGCAATTGTGCAATGAAATGTTGAACTTTACTATTGCTTCACACTACTTTATCGACGCATTCTTTCAACCGGCAGCAACGAACTGCGTAAGCAGCTATTTGGAAGCCAAGCTTCAATTCTAATTGTTATAAACACATTGTCTAAAAACTGGAACTATGTATGTGTAATTTTAATTAAGTACCTATATACTTAATTAAAATTACACATACATAGTTCCATTATAGTAATTTGGAAACTCATTATGATAATTCGTGTTTAAGGCATTATTTTGATTTGCGCTATCTATTTAGTCTCGTTTCCGTGTCCCAGGTTACCTATTGCCAAATTAGAAAATATTTAATGCATGCTGCAACTGATGCTACAGCAGCTTTGGTTCAAACAGATATTAATTACGACATTTTATTACCTGTACAACTCCATCAGGTTTTTGGTTATTATTTTTATATATAATGTAATAATTTTTCCGTTTGTCCAATGATAGCAAAATACTTACACAATACTTTGAACATTAACTTAATGATGCATATTTTTAAAATGAATGATGTAAATATAAACTTACATATTATGTATACAGCAATTTAGTCATAAGTTAAATTCTGAAAAAAGAGACAACATAGTTTAACATATTCTTATCATTTAAATTTTAGTTATTAGGCTTTAATTAATATTGTGTGGTTGCTATTTTTGTTTTTATTTCAGAATGAACAATAATTTGCAAAATAATTGAAAAATAATAATAATAATAAGGTTCTTACTAAATAAAATTATTTCATAAAATAGTATGAAAATGCATTAAAAAAATTACATATTTAATTTTACTTTTTATTGTCCCCAGGTACTTCTAAGAATCTTCAAAGAAAGAAAACATCTAATTATGAAAGTTTTGTTATAAGGATCCAAGAGAATCAAAATGAGACTGGTAAGTAAAATATTTATATCATATATTAGGGGTTATTTATAAGTATTTAGGAAATATAAATTACCAAAGGGGTAGTATCGGTGCGCAGTGGAAAGAGCGCACTTGTCACAAAACTGGGTCAGTAGGAGCACCGCCCCTTTATTGAACGAATACTTCAACGAAGGAAAAGTAAACTCTTATATCTCTAGTACAGTGTTCAAAATTCAAGAAAACGATTCTACATACCGGTGAAAAGTGAGAAAACGCAGTTCTCTGCAGTTTGCATATTTTTGGATGCGAAAATGATTGGGGCTCTACGTAAATGAATACAAAATCAATTAGACATGTCTTACCAACAAATCAAATCGTTTAATTTCAACCTAAAGTCGTGCTTTAGGTTAAGTTTGCCGGTTTTTTTTCTTAAAGTAAATTTTCAAGCCAAAACAATAATCTAATAGCTCTGTGTATTATTAACAGTCTACAAGTGAAGAAGTGGCTAGCACTAACGTGGGGCGGATCGGGAGCCCTGCGGGTGCCGCAGCTGTGAGTGCCTTGCCTGGCGTGAGCGCATACGATGTGACGCGCATGCGTGAGGAAGAGTTCGAGAGGCTCACGGTGTACATAGTGCCCGACGTGCCTTGCGAGCGCGGTGCTCCTAACCGAGCTGAAAGGACTCTCCCTCGCAGCCTTACCCTCAGACCATCAGCAGTATTATCTACCCCCAACACACCGGTAAGACTATTTGATATACAACATACTTTCAGAAATACCTATGTTATTTGGACAAGTTAACTCAAGACGCCATATTTTACAGACGGAAGGTGTGTGGAGCATTGGAGTTATCCCGAGAGGAACACGTTTCGGACCTTTCGAAGGAACCCGTACTCCAAATAAACCCAATGACAAAATTTCCTGGCGATATTACTGGAGGGTGAGTTTATAAAACTTTAATCATCTGAATAGCCCGCCTGTTTCACTTCGCTTAGCGCTGAACTCTCTGATTGGTGCTTCATTATGTAAATAAATATTCTTGAATTTTATCACCTAACTACCTAGTTAAGCCAAACATAACACACTAAAGTAATAGTGTAATAATTCAGTGGTACTCCCATGTATCCCTATGCACTGTTAGTGACGCCTTTAACTAACCTATTTCCTCTCTATTTTGGGCCAGGTACAGGAAACTGTCAGACATCATACTTATGGAAATATTAAGGTGAGATTGGGTTTCCTTTTCTTTTCCTTGGTGATTGGTTTTACTATTTATATTGCTAGAAATATTACAAATTTAAGAGAACTATGTATACAGGTTATTGCCAAATGACTAACAAACTCTTAGGGTTGACTTCTGCTAATCTTAACAAACACTTTAAGATATATATTTTTTGTATTTTAATGCCTATTCCGAGCCAAGAGTGCCAGCCACGGCAAAACTGGACTACGCTGTGCTCCCTTTGAATAGAGTTTTGAATATTTACATTGAGCAAAGTACCAAAACATATGAAATAATACATAACAGGCACAAGAGACTTTTAATATCAGGTGGTAAGCACCACCTGATATTCATCTCGTGCTAATTCCGTCAAAAACATAAAAAAAACATGTCAAAATGTTTGTTAGGACCAGCAGAAGTCAACCCTAAGAGGTTGTTAACCATTTACCAATTACCCTGTATAGTAGGAACAATACGGATTGTGCCATATAGGTATAACAGTCCAATATGTGAACTCCCAAACTATATAAATACACTCGAGCGTATTTTGTACGAAAAGTAATAAACTTAATAAGCAGTACTCAATACATTTAAATTTCTTAATAATCATACGATAGGCATATCTCATAATTATTACGAGTATATTGTTAGAATATGTGTTATCTTTCACGTCCTACTTTACCTTCGTAGTGACATTGCATCTCGTCCTTGACTCCCCCACCACTCCACACAATGCAATCGAGTCGTTATCAGTTGCACGCGCACTGTAAATATCCTGCACGTGCCACGTGCTTCATCAGACATGTGCTTTGATTACCAACTGATGATATAATAATAATAGCGCCAATTGAAATCATTCAATACTGCTAGACTCGTTCCTATTAAAACAATTGAGTCAACAGTAAAACATGTTGCTGTAATTACAGATATTCAAGGACAGTGACTACTATTACCTGGATGGTTCGGACACGAGCGTTGCAAACTGGATGCGATACGTGGCGTCAGCGTATTCTCTCTCCGTGATGAACCTCGTGGCGTGCCAACACCAGGAACACATTTACTTCTACACGATCAGGTAACAGTTGTTTGTGCAATAAATTTCACAGTCGAACATTTCACAGCACGTTGCTCACACAAACTTTATGGTAATACACATTACACAAAATAATTAAATTTTTTGCTACGCAGGGATATTATGCCGAATGAGGAGCTGATGGTGTGGTATTGCAAAGATTTTGCAACCAGGCTTGGATATGATATTGACCCCGAACGAGCCACTTACTCGATTTGTAAGTTCACATTATTAACTGAATTTTGAAGTACTATATAAGGATTTTTTTTAATATCTTTGTGTTAATTATATAATACCTACAATATGATAACTTTTCAATTTCAGGTAAAGAAGAAACTATCAAAAAAGCTTATGGAATACCTCCTGCCCCGGTGCATCCAGAAATAGCATTGAACCATATGAAGTATGTGCTCGGGTTGACTAACGCAAAGGATCTGCTAGAAGCGGAAATACCCAGCAGACGCAGGAAACGCGAATCAATCGAAAAGCCTTACCATGAGAATACGAGCACATACATTCGTGATGACCCCAGATGTTCAAATAAAAATGAGAGAGTAATTAGAACTGACATTTCAACTAATTTTATCCATAACAAAACAGAAAATGCACTCATCAATGAACCCTTATCACCTTCAAGTTTAATGCCGTGCCCTTTGCCTGTTAAAATACATCACAGAGAAAATCCAACATTGATAATACATCAGCACAAAGAAAGCACATCACATGTCGTTATACATCAGTTAGAGAATCCGAGAATACAGAGCAATAGGTCCCCTGCACAACATCACCATTTAAGGGATGTACGAGGTCCATCACCAATGGCACAAAATCACGAAAAAATGGACAGCAAATCACCTTGTCTCCCTCACAGTATGGGACCTCACTATGAACATCAACTAACTCCAAACGACGGCTCAGTGCGATCCGATGAAGGATATCACAGTAACGGATATCATGACGAATTCACTCCGCCAGAAGATTCGAGCGACTCTGATGTAGATAATTACGTTTTGGATTGTTCAAATAAAACAAATGAGCCCAAAGAAACTGTCATAGTACAGAAAATGGATCCGGATATGCACCGGAATGAATACCGAAAAGTCAAAATCAAAATGCCAAGAGCTTACCAATACCAAAATCATAAAGATATGGACTGCGAGAGTGAAAGAGAGTTGGTAATTGCAGAAGAGATTCCAGAAGGCATACCACAAAATCTATCCCCCCCTAGAAGGGACCCGGCTACTTCCACAGTAATTGTGCTAGAGTCCTCTCAAAACGCAATTGTTCCTTTAAGTAAACCTTACTACGAAGATGGGACTAGATCACCATCCCCGCAACCTGCTTTTATGAGATACACACCACCAGATACACGCATCTTGGAGACAATTCTAACTGGTAATAGAATGGATACGAACAACAATGATCCAAACCGCCGGCAACCAAATGCAACACCTCCGCCGTCTTCTCCAACCGAAATGGCTTATTCATATAAGAAAAGTCATAGGTATGGCAACGCCTGCAGCCCTGATTCGAGCTCAAACCTAACACCTCTTCCCTCGCTATTACCCTTGCCACAGCAACTACCAGCGCCAAGCGCCGCAGCACTCTACTCCACCTCACCACCGCACTCAATACCGCATACGACGGAAATTCGGGAAATACGTGAAATAAGAGAAATCAGAGAAACACGATATGAAAGCCACTACCCAAATTATTCGTACAGTCTATACTCTCCACCGAACTCTACCATAATCACTCAGCTAGGATCACCCCCAAGTACCTATTCCCCGACTGTCACTTCGTCTCATCAATACGACAGAGCACAAAATGGTCAAAGCAATCACCACTATCCCAGTTCTACTAGTGTAATCACACTCAAAAATTGCTCACAATTAAGTTTAATTCAGAATTCGAATATGAACGGTGCAATGATACCGCAGCACAGTCCTATGAGCCCAGACGGTTCGTGCGGTATAATGGTGGGCCCAATGAGCCCCAACTCGCAAGTTTCAAGAGGTTATAGAAGTTTACCTTACCCATTGAAGAAAAAAGACGGGAAAATGCATTACGAATGTAACGTCTGCTGTAAGACATTCGGACAACTCTCTAATCTGAAGGTTCATCTGAGGACACACTCAGGAGAACGGCCTTTCAAATGCAACGTTTGCAGCAAGTCTTTCACACAGCTGGCTCACCTACAAAAACATCACTTGGTTCACACGGGGGAGAAGCCACATCAATGTGACATTTGCAAAAAGCGCTTTTCTTCTACTTCGAATTTGAAGACGCATTTGAGGTTACATTCGGGACAAAAACCGTACGCATGTGACTTATGTATGCAGAAGTTCACACAATTCGTTCATTTGAAACTACATAAAAGACTCCATACGAATGATAGGCCGTACGTATGTCAAGGCTGTGACAAGAAGTACATCAGCGCTTCTGGATTGCGCACCCACTGGAAAACTACTAGCTGTAAGCCGAACAACATTGAAGAAGTTTTAGCCATCACCAACGCCGCCCACACTGAATGTATCGGTAAGTTGCACAATATAATAATAATTTTCACTTGTCGTTATTTTAAAACAATATATTCACCGTTGGCTTTTTGTTTAATCATATTTGATTAATTAATTAAAGTATAACACTATTCAAACGAGATATGAAGAGAGAAGTACGCAGTCGCGAGAGCAACTGCAGCGCGCTGCACTTTCTCCTCGTAGGTGAACCGCAACTTTCACTTGCGCTCTCACTGAACGAGCGCGATTTCATTTTCGCGTGCACTTTGCAGGTACCGTCGACAAAGACTGCCACGAAAGAGAGGGGCACGAAGGCTACGAGGTTCACATGGGGCAGGGAGGGCTGGGCACCGGTGGGGCGCGCATGTTGTCGCACGAGGCGCTGCTGCACGCGCACTCCACAACGCCGCACCTCTCGCCGCAGTACCAGGACGAGACGCCTCCGCCACCGGGGCACTACGGTCCTCCGCAATCCTCAGCAGAGCCGCGGCCCACCGTCATCGAGTCCAGCCAGCCACTGATCATCGAGTGCACTTGACCCTCCTGCCTCTACGGTGACTACCGCGCGTGCCACCACATTATGTGATTTCGCTCTTGTGATCAGAACTGTTGTGAAAGAACGCTGAGATGTATGAGTCCGCGTTGCCTCGTCGTCTCTTCGCGTCCCACCCAGTGGCTATGAGATTACGTTATAAACTGTAAGTGTATATTTGTGTAAATAGTAGTTTAGCGCTATGCGATTATGAGTACTAAGTACTTGAGTTACGTTAGTCCCCTATGGGAGTTTATATTTTTAAAGATAGAAAGAATAAGCATTTCACTTCAAAAATACATCCGAAGTCTTATCTGTCTTTGTTTTATACTAATGCTCAATTTTATATTACGTAGATGCTACCTATTGTATATAAATTTTGTTACATCGATTTTATTTAACTGTATCTGTTTGTAAATCGTCAATATTCTGACATCAAATGTAACGATGTGCAGATACTTTATTAATGAATGGTGTCTTCTAAGTGGTATTATACATATTATATTTTTCTTATAGAACAATTTTGGAAAGCATTGCACAAATTTGAAATATAGAGTTATTCCGTCGCTATATTTTGTTTGACACCAAAGAACTCGTAAGCAGCTACATATACCACTTATTTTTATTATAATTGTTATCGTTTTTGCCTTTAGTTACAGCAAGACATCAACACAAGAATTTATTATAGTGTTACTCAAACGCCGTCAGTTTAGTGTTAAGTGCCAAAAGCACATTTTATATTTTTTAAGTTATTGAGATATTCGTATAGTATTTTAAATTGTTGTTCCTAATGATTAATTCGGAAAGTAAGCGCGCATGTTATGTGCATGAACTTAATCATAATGTTGTTAGAGTATAATCGTGGAATCGTGTACATTATCCCTACGCTAGAACAAATGGTGCTTCACATCGTAGATCGGCGCATAGGCAGGCACGAGAGGTATCGCCCTCCCTTCGTTTTTTGCCCGCCGCCCGCCAATAACTCGCCCGCTCCTGGGTTTTCCATTTTAATGTAAATTCACTGAGTCTACTAGTTATACTACGTATTTTATATTCCCGATAATTTATAATTCTCCTATTGAAAAAGGCTGAGATAAAATATTATGTAATGTAACGTTTGGCAAATATTAAACGTAAGTTTTGTGGGTTTGCATGTTGTGTAAGGGTTCGTTGAATAACTGCTCGAAATACCTGTAGCTTATACGTGATGTTAAACCAAACGATAGCTTTTTGTATATTTCTATAAAATTTTAAGATTTTTACACGCTGTTCCTTAGGTTTTGTACCGTATATTTTTTAACATGAGTATTAACGATACTAAATGTTTGTACTTAAGCCGTAATGGTTTTTAAATGTCAGGTTAAAAAATAATCACCTTAAAATACTCAAAATGAAGTAACTTGTTCGTTTGAAAACGTCGCCTTTTCATCGTTCCCTTTAAAATTTCGTTAGAACCAATAATTAAACTAAACTCAACATATAAATATTTAGAGAACACATAAATGAATTTATTGTCATTTTAATATATCTCAGCTGGAGTACCTGGTATAATGTTCAAAAACGCTGAAAGTAATAAATATTTTCATAAGAAACTTATTTTCAAACTTTGATTTAAATAAGGTTTATTTAAAAACTACTTCAATTATTAAGTCCAACTGCGTTTAGAAAATGTCCTGTGATATGAAACAAAACTGTAGTAATCACAAAGAAATATTGACTCGCAGTCGGATAATATACAGGGTTATAAACCTTATTTGGCACGTTATATAACATCTTAGCATACAATGTATTAAAGGAACGGTGGAAATCGACATCCTTGTAGCATATTCGTAGACTGCCTACGCAGGAGCGTAGAGCCTCTACGAAAGATTCTTTTATGTTTCACATTTCGTACTTTTAGAACAAGTTATTTCAGCCAACAAAATTAGCAGTAAAATACTTAAATATACATACATTAGAATGTTGTACTATAAACTGTATCGTCCTAAAATAAAAAGGTAGTTTTGTATGATGGAAATGATAAGATACCATTAAAATGCAGGTTCTTTGTTGAAAATATTTCCACTCTAAAATATCAATTGTATTAACTATTAATTCTTACGAATCACTCGCTCTACGTTAATTGATGATTGTTGAAATTATACTTGCAAAGCTTAAGACCGAATTATTTTTATTTTGAATTTATATTCTCCTTAAATGATTCACAAATTAAGTCGCACAAATACGAATATAATACTTAGAAAGAATATTTTTCATACGAAAACTTTAAACCTTTTTAGTATTATTATCTTGTTCCATTAAAAAAGAACTTACCTATAATACAATACAAGCGATGACATTAATATGTGAACACAGATATGCAATTTTAAATAAAACATGTTCAGCATCATATTAGAAATGAATATCAATCACAGATCAAATAAAAGTACGATGAACAAGCTCTTTGTGTGTTCAGATATTATTGATCTCGAATGTATAATAAGTTATTATGATATAAAAATATTGTAAATAACTTTGAAGGAGATGTAATCTAATCGGTAATTAATAAAATAATCCCTCAATCAATACATTCATAAATTGTATTCTTCATGTACTTATGTATCACTCGTGTATATGACCATGTACTTACCACCGAAAAACAATCTGTTTCATTATATAATACAATGTAAAGATAACCCGACTAATTCTTTAGTTATTTTTGCCTGAAAACACCCTATATACGATTGATACATAAAGTTTGTATGTAATTACAATAAGTTACTAATGTTACGGCAAAGTAAGCAATATTATCACATTGTATATCAATAACTTCGGCTAAATATATCTTAACTATATGTACGTATAATAGACTCACAAACATTTCGTAACGAATGTTATTAGTCATACCTAAAATGCGCCAGAACTTACCTAATGTAAAAGCATGTAATTTTGTACACTTTGATTGATACTTAATTTTACAACACCAAATCCATTAAAATGAAGTAAACATTGAATATCTTGTTTTTATTGTTACCGTTCCCCATACATGGGTATAGAGCTAATATTAGTATCCCCCTATCTATATGAATCCAAATCAACTACTTTAGTTGTAAGACGCAAGCACATAGGTAAAGAATAGTAGATTGTTATACAAGGGTCGAAAGGAATCAATTCCTATACGAGGTATTTAGACGCCCGAGCGTAGCGAGAGTGGCTATAGTCCGAGTGTTAAGCACTCTGATTTTCATTTCGAATATAAGGAAAGTAAAAAATAGTAGTTTTTCTAAATTATTCATTAATAATAATAACATGAATAGGCAACTATTTAAAATTAAGTAATTGTGATATTAGAAATATTTGGGAAATTTAAAGTTAAATTTTGCTTGCAATATTTTCGGACGGCTATCGCCCGAAAAGGTATTTATGACTTTCACCCTTGTTAAACACTCTACTTTTCACTACGAATATGAGTAATATAAAAAATATTTTTCTATAATATTTATTGATAACAAGAACATGCGTAGAAACTATTTAAAATGAATGTACTTATAGTCAAAATAGTATAACTTACATCCGTGTTAAACACTCTAATTTTCAATAAAAATATGAGAAAATTAAAAAAATTTAGCATTTCAAAAACTCTATAAAAAAATCTAAAACATTTGCTGAAAACCATAACATGAGTAGAAGAAACATATATAGAATTAATTGAGGGATAAGAACAATTTGTAAAATTAAGTAAATTTTTTATTAGATTTTTTATAATTTTACTTACCATCCTGCCAATTTATATATGTATCTAGTCTTTTTTAAATTATATACATGGCACACAAAGCGTCTGCCGCGGAAGCCATACCACTTAAAAGGTATTTTATTAAAGTTGTTTATATATTTACCCTTATAAACATAATTAGTGACTAAAATGTTCATATAAGATACGCTAACTTGAGAGAATCACATTAATTCTGTTATAAACTAGTTCTTTTAGCTTTTACAAACAAAAAAGTAGTCGCAATCAGTTTTTATAATACAGCAAAGTAGTTATTTTAGAACGAAAAAATACAGATGTCTAATTTTGTTTACAACCATGGTTGCCATGGTTACAGTTACAGCATGCAGCAGTACCATGGCAACCATTGTTTACAACAATGGTTGCCATGTTTACAAGTCATTCCGGCCCAAGAGAGGGAAGCATTTACAATGAGTTTTTCGCAGCGTCTTCCACCCGCTACTCAGATAAAATAAACAGCTCTCGATATTTCGGCACTGTTGCAAGCGCCATGATCACGAGTAAACAGAAGTCTTTGCGAGTGGATGGTAGGCACTAAGAGCAGACGAACCGTTCTACACTCTTTCTTGTACTTCCTCTTTTTCGGCAATTGAAATATCGAGAGCTCAAAAGTAATCCAAAACGCGGTAAATGTCCCGTTTGTTTCAAAAATTATAATACTAAAATGTTGGGGTAGCACCTAGGAATATTCGGTAAAGTAGAGATAAGATATATTTATGCCGTTAACGTGTATTGAACAATAAGCTGCAGCAAACCTACAAGCATATGGTATCCTACATGACCGACAATATTGATTTCGCCAAAACTGTTCAATTGGGGAAAACACATCTAGAGCGAGATCGTAGATAAGCACCTAAATATAAACGCTTGCCATTTCTCTTGATAATGCAAAGGTGATAGGGTATGACATCAGAGTATTACTAATAAGCTTCCATCGTACGGCTTACCTGCTGGTTCGTGCTCTTATATTTCTTATTCTTGAGGGAAAGACGGCTACGAGTTGTCCTTGAAGGATGTTTGTCCGATGTTGGGGTACCTCAAAAGCAGTATTGACGATAGAAGAATCTCAATGTAACTATGTACCGCTTCACACTCTGCTACACATGATAAATATATTCTCTTATATTAGGCCCGATTGACTATTATTATTATGGTATGTTCTCAGATGTCAAAATAAAAATGCAAGTCCAAATAAAAAAACTAATACTTTCCCAGTAAAGTTACGACACTTGTCATTAATGAAAAACTGTTTTCATTTTTTTTTTGCGTATTAACTATAATCAAATGTTTGTTAATGAAAACAAAGGAAGTAACAAAAACTAAATGAAGTTGCAGTTAAATTAACTTTTGGTGGAGGTATGGTGAGAGAATATTACTAGGTATTATTAAATAAAAACGCACATTGTTGAACATTTTATTAGCAATTCAATAAATAATATAAATAAAATAACAAAATTTAGGAAAACATATATTATTTATTATTATTCCTAAATTTACTAAATATTGAAAAAAATAGTACATTTAAACTGAAATTACAGACACATGAGACTTACAACTATAGCTCAAGGATGGGCGCAGTGCAGTTTTCACATGTGGCGTAGTGCATCTGTTATAGGCAGAAGTTACTCAGGGTCCACATGGCGTTAAGCGGTAACGAGCTTGTTCTTACACAGTCCAATTAAAAAAATTTAGTATAACAAAAAACACTTAAAACGATAATACCTCATTTTGCATAGCATGTAAGTAGATTAAATACGTTACCTACGTATTTACTGTTACCATTGTAGTAATGGTAAAAAGTACTTCATGTAGGAAAGGAACTTCATTTAATACCTTATTTATGAAGTGGCATCTGCTAAGTCAAATATAACAAACTTTGTCTATCATCACTTTATAAATGTTTTATGATTTATAAGTGTGTTTATAGCATTTTCCATTCCAGCGAATCTTCGTCATAATTAAATTCCAATTGTGAAAAAAAAAGTCGGTGAAATTTGGCTCGAATGTCCTTGAGCTTATGTATATATGCTATCTATGCTTTTAATTTGCCAGATTTTATTTTTTCATCTATTATATTTAAATGTGATAAGGACAAGGATTGCCATACTAAACAGACTTTTTCAATTAATTTTGATAATACATACATAATACATACTAAATATATACTAGATTTACGTAAATTTTCGACTCAAATAAATCAAAAAAGAAGCATCTTAAATTTCAGCGATATTGAACAATATGACGAAACTAGGTTGAAATGGAAAACGCTATCAACAAACTTCCCATAAAATATGAGCATTACTTCTTAATGCAGATTTGAACAAGCATGGTTTTTATATTGTTCTATCCGCGCCGCGCTAAGAGTAACATCATTGTTATTACTAGAATCATAGAGAAAGTACTATTATGAGTGACAAAGACCATACATGACAGCGTACACCAATAACTAAATACCAGCTTAGGCGAAAGATGTCGCTAAATGTATAAAATCACATAAAATAACGAAATTACATTTATAATGGCCGTCCTAAATCTCACTAAGGCTACTCGCACTCGTGATGGAATGAAAACAAATGGCTAGATGGCGCTATTTGCCACACATTTTACTTGCGGTGCAGCGCCATCTATCAATAAACTTATGAATCGTGGTAAATTATCCATAAAAAACAAATTTATTGGAGCAGCATTTTAACACAATATTTCGTATTAAAAAAAAACAAGACATCTTTTGGGCCTGTTTACCATCGATGAAATTCAAATTGATCGGCTTTAGGTGTCAGCCAAAATTTTCAGGCTACGAGTCAGCGCCATCTGGATATAATACAAGATTTGAGCTTATTCCGGCGTACGTTGCGATTGCTACTCTTATATTAGTTCTTTCTCTATGCTAGAATCCACACTAAACACGAATTTCAGACGCTTTAACCAATGTTGCATATTAACGCCATCTAGTGACTCCTTGCCTTACTCAGAATGAAAACTTATCTACTTTTTTCTTTTAAAAACTGAAAGCTCTAAAATAATATTATTTCTTGATAATATTATTTTAGAGCTTTTTTGCTATCAGTTTTTAACCGTTATCTTCGATCTGATTGATACGGACAAAATAAAAACACAAATAGGGGTCAAATCTACACTAAGGTATTGCTTAAAAGGTAGTATAGTATTGATGTAAGGTTTTCAACTGAGGAAATGTATACAAAACTTTTTATCTCTAACAAAGTTATTATAAAATAAAACAGACATAGGTACTCCTAGTATATCATTTTTAGTAGGTAGATAGATCTCCAGTGAACGAAATATAATAACCAAATTCCACGCGCGTGAAATAGCAGATGAATTAGCTAGATGTGTCTTAACGACATAAAACGTAGTTAGGAATATATTATATAACGATGTCGATTTCTCCGTTATTTTGATCATTCTTTTCTATTTTTTTTTTTTACATTTCTAGATACAGTTTTGTATCTAGAAATGTAAAAAAAAAAAACAACCTAGAAACAAAGTATTTTCTGTTACATATTAGGTACTATGGCTCTCGTTGTTAGAGGTAGGATCAGGCGCATTGCACTTCTTGAGATGCGTCCTCATGTTTGACGACTGGGTGAAGGCAAGCTTGCATCGAGGACACGAGTACGGCTTGGAGCCCGTGTGAAAGTTCAGGTGTGATTTGAGATGATGCTTCTTAGTAAATGACTTGGGACACAGCGAGCAGGAGAATGGCTTAATACCTGAAACAAAAATGTTAGTCTCATAATTATAATGTGTAGGACTCTCGTCTTAATTCTAAT
Source organism: Plagodis pulveraria (assembly GCA_963890685.1). Taxonomy (NCBI): domain Eukaryota; kingdom Metazoa; phylum Arthropoda; class Insecta; order Lepidoptera; family Geometridae; genus Plagodis; species Plagodis pulveraria. The sequence goes on from OY982952.1 coordinate 18,200,449, forward strand.
CTGATTCGTCGCAATTCTGCTATTCACCACCAACTTACTAAAGTTTAGCGTATTAAAATGTATCAATCTATTTCATTGTATTATATTACAACACAATTTATTTTTAAATTTTTCTTTTATTGCTGATAGGTAAGCCTTTGACCACAATCTCACCCGATGGTAAGTGATAATGTGGTCGAAGATATTAACAAGCTCAACCTAGAAGTACTGGCCCTCAAGGACAGCTGCCGGAACATACCATTAGGTGCTTGATGACAGATTTTCTACTTGAGAGTAGTCGCTAGCCCGGCGGGCATTCGCAAAATGCCCTTCCACCATGCGGTGAAGCTCAAGCTCCGCCCCCTGGCTCCTGGGCAGTCCATAGCAAATGCCATTGAGTCATCACTGCTTCAAAAATTCCCGTGAGTGCAGCTATTGTGGTTCCTGTATGCTTCCTTTTCTTACAAAGTTGCCATAAGTGTTTGAACAATTATCATCACTTTTCATAATTGTCTATGCTGGTAAACCGAGGTGCGCAGCTAGTACACTCTACAGGAAATTAGAAACACTAATACAGAAAATATAAAGGTAAATTTCTTAGTTCACTGTTTATTAAATGTTTGCCCCCCGTGGGATGCCAGGGTGCACTTCTCCATATCTTCCTGTGTAAGTTGTAACAGTCAACAGGAAAAAATTCAAGAAGGTGTAGCAGCGTCTTCTGATCACAATCTGCGATTCCCAAGATACCAGGGGTGCTATTTTTTAATCTCTCTCAGAGACAAAATTTCATCAAAATGTTCGATAGTCACCGATTTCCAGTATATGGTATTTTTGTGACATTAATTCTCATACCTATTTATATCAATTACGAGTGGTGGTACCCATGGGTAAATTTATTATTATTTTGCCACGAAAGTTTCTCGAAAAGTACCTAAGTACCATTTACAATAGGTTCATTCGCATTTGAATGAATGAGGGAAACTTACAAATTACATATTGAAAATTATTTTCTTTGTTTTGTGAGAGTCAACGTTGAAAATTTAAACTCTTCTGGCACAGAATTCAAATAGTAGCGCTGGTTAATATGCATGCAGAAATATTTGTAATTACTAAAATAAACCTATTTTTACTATAATACAATATATATATTTATTAAGGTACATACAATATTCCAAATAAAAACATTTATAACATTATAATTAATCTGAGTTGTGAATTAACTCCATCTCCATTCAACATAGAGATGTTGATTATAGATGGAGTTCATTTAAATTAAAATGAATAGATTCAGGCGTTACTTTGCGGAAATACATATTTAATAATAACAAATATTTTACATAGAAATAATTGAATTAATTATTAATATTTTAGAATAAAAATAAATATTTTACAAAATCACAAATATTGCAAACCTAACAATATGAAAAAAAAATAAAAAAAATATCAAGTACTTACATAAAAATATATCTAGTGTTGTCACTGGACACAGGAAAATTAGGCGGAATTGTCACAAGATATAGATAGATTTACTTTTTCAGGTATAAGTATTTTCTAAAATAATATTTGTTTTCTTAAAATATTTGTTTATATTATAGAGATTATGTTGCAACTTTGGTTTAGTATTTCTGTGACGAGTCCTAATAATAATATAAAACTGCTCCACTCGGACTTCAGTTAAATTATAGCTTTTGGTACTGATAGACTTTAATAATATTAAATGCTAATTACTCTAATTAGTGTTCCAGGCGTCTCTGAGTGCGTCTCGTACTTACTATAAGAAAAACGGTAGTTACCAACAAAAAAAATGCTGCGTTAAATGGAACTCAATCGTAGGTCTACTTAAACAGCTGTGACATTTTTGCAGGTTGGTAGACTGAATATATGACATTCAAAATTACAACAATTTAAAACCAAATTATATCAATGTCACCGATTATGTAGTCACCGGTGAATTCAAAATTGTCGATGACATTAAAAATCGCCCCCTATCAAACATGGGGATTATGGCATGCCCACACTAATTGGGGAATCCATTGTTCAAAGGCTTTCATCAAACCAGAATAATATAATATCTTTGAATAAACTAGTAAAAACTTCTGCAGTTAAACGTCAGGGTGACCGTCTCGTTAAGACAATCAATGATATTGTTAGTAATACTATAAATATAACATTGATTAAAATTGAAACAGATATTTGAATAATGCAATACATTGAGTGTCATTGTTTCGTTAAAAAAATATCCTTATCTTTAATAAAACTCCTGATCTATTGGTATTATTTGATACCCAGACAAATGTCTTACTTGAAGTAGGTATATTACAAATTTTATCTTTAGAACAACTCAAAAAAGCATTATCATTAAGCAGTTTTACGTAAAACAGGCTTTGTGCACTAAAGCATAAAAAGTTGTTTTTGTCCGCTTACACCGGGCATAAACAAGATCTTTAAGAGCATGAGAAGTGTAAAAATATTCTTTCAGTAGACAAGTGTTTTATTACAATACTAGCGACCCGCCCCGGCTTCGGACGGGTGCAATGCTGATACGAAATAATCAGTAATATCATCGCAAATAATAATTTCAATTACCTACATGTAGTAAAGAGCCAAATTGATCTATATTAACCGCGCAATAATTTTAAGGTACTTAATTAGATGTGGATTCATGCTGTCTGTTGTATTGCAAATCACTTCGAAAATAAGCCATTATTTCTCTTAAAAAGTAAAGGATAAAAATTGTTATTGTGGGTTATCCCTAAGAGATAGACACATATCATTGTCGACTTTTTTGTAGACCTTCTAAGGTGTATATTACTGTAGTCATTATTTTGATCTGATCTAGAATTCAGCCCGCGTTTGCAATGTAAAAACAAAAAATGTGTTTATTTACGGCATCACATTAGAAACATTTTAGTAAATAATACGAGATAACTCACGTGAATAAGTCAGATAGCTCCGACTATAGTTTCACATTAGAAACCTCTAAAGTTATCAGTGTTTCTCTACTAGGTATATTATATATGTATTATACATATAAACCTTCCTCTTGAATTACACTATCTATTAAAAAACCGCATTAAAATCCTTTGCGTAGTGTTAAAGATCAAAGCATAGATATATAGGGACAGACAGACAGCGGGAAGCGACTTTGTTATAAACTATGTAGTGATGGATGATTTTGTGATCTAGGTTTTGGGAATGTCCTACGCAAATTTTTAAGAGTGAACTACTCAGTGTGCGGATTTTTCACAATCGTCAAAACTAGGTAAGCATTTTATTAGTACTATTTTAATGATTTTGATTCAATACCTCGATATTGTTAATACCGAAGTAATCATGTGTACTATGTAAGGATACGAATGTATTCTAATATTAAAGCACTCTATGAACGAATTTTTTTAGGTTATTATGACGGAACAAGCACGAGGCCCCTGATGTTAAGCGGTAACCACTGCCTATAACAGATGCATTTCATCACAAGTGACGAACTGCACTGCACCCGTCACCCTAAAACATACAGTTGTTGAGTCTTATGTGCCTGTAATTTTGCTTGCTGTATGCTTGTCTCAGAATGGAAACGAGTATGTGCGCGTGTATGCAGTGTGGGGTCGCTCGTAGGAGTGCATACGTTGAATTTGCTTCAACAACTTTTTGAGGCAGTTTAGTTGAATGCAATTGTGTAACCTGTATGCAGCCTCAGATGCAGTGTCATGTTGGAGCGGTCCGCGAAGCGCTTGTCGCAGTGCGGGCACGCGTAGGGCCGCTCGCCAGAGTGCGTGCGCTGATGTTGCTTCAGCAACATTTTGCGGGAGAACGCTTTGCCGCATTCCTCGCACACATGGGGTTTCACGCCTGGAATATTTAAAAGAGATCACCTTCATTTTTGTTCAATAATAGTAGATGATGTTAACTACCTCGATAAACATTTAAAATGCCGGTAAATGAACAAGCCGAGAGATGGGTTGTAATTTTTTATATGTGCATTTTGCTACATACTTTTATCAAACATGGGCAATAACAGAAAAAGTAATGTATGCCTAAACGGAATAGAAAAAACTTATTGGGACCACAACACGTGATAGAAAATAATTTGCTTTAGAAATAATCATTTTAACTTTTATTTTGCTTCCTCGAACAGAATGCATTCGCGCGTTCTGCATTTGTTTGTATTTTAGCGCCACTTTTATCACCGGCCAGTTACATACATTTTCCGTAATCAACGATCCTCTAAAAAAGTTAAAAAATAAAGTTACACACTAATAAACTAGCTACATTACGACGACGCCCAAGAATCTGAAATATAGCTTCGTGCTCTTTCTGATCAGAGCATTACTACACTCAGAGGGCGTCTGTATTTTCTATTCACAAGATCAAACGATCAAAATTTGAATGCTTCCCTGTTGTACTGCACCCGTGCGCATTTTGTGTGTTATATAAGAACAGCGTTACAACAAATGTAATATTTATCATCCCTCAAGGTATCTGAAATCCAGGTACTGAACTGACTTGAACTTGAAGTAAGCTATAGGGCATAGAAACTTTTCAATGACGTTGTTACGCGAAACCCTATCGAAGATCTTTGATTTTCTAAGGATTAGAAGATATCTAAGGAAACAATAAATATTGTATAATAATTATAGCCAATGGACCAATCCTAAATGTGTACTCACTGGCAAAAATCTGTCCTTTGTGAATAATAAAGGACTTCAAATTCAATTAGCGAGAAATTATAACTTATTAACATAAGAATAAAAAGTGATCAAAATGCTGGCACCTATTTGGCTCAAATAATAAGCATTGCAATTCAACGGGGCAATGCTGCCAGCCAGCATGCTGGGCACGCTGCCAACTGGCAGTGGGCTAGAGCATTTGGACTGCCTATGAGTCTGCAATGGCTTATAGGGATCTAAATGCTTTTATTGTAGTAGCTGTAGTGTTGTATATATTTCGTAGTATTTTGTTATTAAAGGCATACCGCCAGTAAAAAAAAAGAATAACAAATAATATTTTTTGAGGTAGGTAAATGTGAAACATTTTGAAGATAGAGTAATTTATAATCAAACTAAAATGATTAATTTTACCTGTATGAATCCGTACATGCATATTGTATGCTACTCGTTGATTAAACGACTTCGGACATAAAGAGCACTTGTATTCTTTTCGATTCCTGGAAACAAAATTAGATATAGGTATACACATATCTTTGATACAATATGATGTTAGATATAATACTTAGTACATATGATATCAATGTCTAGAATGTCCAGTTCAGACAACAAACATAATTTATAGGTTATATATTTATACGAATAGCTCCTTGGAGACATTTGCAGTGTATCCTGAAATAAGTAACCAATGAAATATGAAGCGGGGTTCATGGTTGTCTTATCTCTACACAAACGCTAGTGTATACTCGTAGACAGTCGTCTTTTTCTTTAGCACCAAATGCCGCGCAATCAATGGGCTAATGCCCATAGATAGACCCCTAGGCGTATAATATTCACCAGATTAGTTAAAAAAGGTAAAAGGTCGTTGGTTAGGATTAACGTAGCATTTTTTTTACCGATTTCAATTCGTATGTATGTTTTTTTATGATTGTTACGCAAATACTTCGCAAATTTAGAATTAATTTTAATAATATTTTTTTGATGGGTAATGTATACCTCCAAATAGGTCCCATTTAAATTTCATCAACATTAGTTTAGTAGTTTTTAGGTTATAGTCAATTAAATGAAAAATGTCTTTGCATACCGAAATGATTTACTGGAAATTTAATTCTTTGTCGATGGTGAACGGTATTTTAGCGGAGTGACTAATAGATAAGCAGTAGGAATGCAATAGTCATCACCAGAGTGAAAAAAACATTAAAAAATCGGAATCTTCTTGCATAACCGAAAAGTATGAAATAACCTGTAGCTGAAGTATCCCATTCACGTTTACCTCGTGTAACATTATTATGGATGTTAGCAAAGAACTTGTAGTCTCGAAACTCACCGATGGATCTTCATATGGCTGCTCAGATACCCCCTATCGTTAAAGTACTTCCCACACACGGTGCAGGTCGCCGCAAACTCTCTAGTGCCTCTGTGTATGGACATGTGGTACTTGAAGTTCCGAAGCTGAGAAAACGTTTTGCCGCACTCGCCGCAAGTGTACCGAGCGTTGCTCGAGTGCCTTCTCATGTGCACCGCCAATGACTCGCTGCTTGTGAACACCTGAAGTGTATCGGAAAACATATTTTTCATCTCATCTATTCGAAAACGAATGATTGGATCATTTATAAGTACGAGCTAAGTTGGTATTTTCTGTTAGAGAGTTTTGTATGGGGCGGAAAAGGTTTTGAATTAGGAATATGAATATTGTTCCTTGCAGGGTATAGACTAGCTATATCATAGACTTATTAGTAGTATCGTATAATGTTATAAAAGTTTGGAATTTTCCGGTCATAAAAGTGGCGCGAAAATAAAATGATCTTAATAATAAGATCATTTCAATAAAAAGGAGGCAAGGATTATTGTATAATAAATAATAATTAATTCATAATAAAGGTAAACAATCATCAAAGTTTGTGTAAATGTTATAGAGCTAAGAAGTGCACAATGGTAAACACACACTCTCAATTATAATTATTCACTATTATTTTTCTATTAACTCTAGTTTGTATATTAACACACGTAATAAATAAGTAGGAGTTATCCAAACATCAACGTACTACCTAATAATACGTAACGTCGCCGTCTTCTATGGAAATAACAGACTTCCAAAGCCATGCTTAGTAGTTAAAGCCTCTAGCAATAAATTTATTGATAGCAACTTATAGCTATTTCGTAGACTCTCAAAAGGTAACATGGTGAAATATTTACATACATTAATTTAAGACACATGATAATAAATCGATTTAGAGTCATGATATAAAGATTTAGACTATCAGCTGAATTATCCACTATGCAACAGTCTCAACACGGAGGGGGTTTGCCCTTATCTCCACGCTTGTCAGGCTTAGTGATCGCGGTGCAAGATTGCAGTTCTTCAAATGGTACTGCTGCCCACTTTCAAGTATTTTCCTTTCGTCGCCTCTTACGTCTCCCACAGGAAGATATGGGGGGTGCTATACCAACCCCGCACCCCATATAAAAAAAGCTACTACTGTCAACCTACTGCCAAATTGTTGTGAAATATGTATGTATATTTTGATTGCTTTTGATTTCTTATGAGAAGATGAAATCAAAGTCTTGGGCAAACAAATAGCTCAAATTGAAAGCACTTCAATTGATGTCATAATGGTAATAAAATAAAATATCAACATACGCATTTGATTGTATTTACTTGAGACTTTTTATTACTTTGTATTTACTTCCTTCCAGAAATTGATAGAGGAAAGTATCTTTCTATTGAATTAACATACCATGATACTCGTATACATAAAGATAAAGTGCAATGCACAGACTACTATTGCGTTTTTCACTTAAACGTGAAAGCTAAAATCAATTCTATTATGTAAAGCGTGTAACAAAATGATAAAAATTATGTAACAGTATAATTTTTCATTTCATTAACATTTCGTAATTTTTCATTTTATCGCTTTAGTAATTTCCACAAGTACCAACGTGGTAATTGAAGACAAAGCAAAAAAAGGTGACTTTTTACCTACCTGATTACAGTGAGTGCATTTGATATTTTCTTGACAAATGTTTATAGCAGAGCCTAGGCTCGTCGGTTCAATTGTTTCAAACGATAAGCTTGTTAACAGTTCCCCAGATTCTTTCGTTCCTGCCACTTGGATATTATTGTTGTTGTCATTCATAACACCGACTTTCTCCACCTAAAACAATCCAGATATTAACTTAACACACTTAAGAGACAATTATATAACTTAGGCTAATACTCGTACTTATACTAAGTCAACAAATTGCGGACATGAAAATAAAACATACCGTAAGAGTTTGAATATCAGAACGCTCATGTTTTCTTCGAAACGGCTTGTAATCAATAGGCCTACGAGGACTCCATGGATTCTCAAGCACCTGGTTGAAAATCGCTTTTGGATATTGACTTGATTTTGAGTTAATACTTTTATCTTCCTTAACACAACCCAATAGAGAAGTTTCTAAGTTCTGCACCGAACGACAATTCACAGCTCCAAGAATTGATTGTCGAACGTTTAAAGATGTATTAATTCCAAACAACAGGCTTGAATCTTGTAACTGTTGAGGCAACAACGGAATCATATCAATAGGATACTTTGGAATAGGTTCGCTATTACCATAAATGAAAGTCATGTCACTTGAGCCTGTTGGGCACTTTATGCAAGGTGGTGCTTTGCTCGTCCATTTTCCGCCAATATGATTTGTATATTCTTGCTGTTGTTCAGAGTGAAGTATGGTAGGTAAATTTGAAGAATGTTGGGTTATTTTTGTACTAAATAACGTGAGTGCGTCGCCGACGAGATGTTTACCATTTGCATTCGTCGAGAGCACAGATGCCGGAGAGCGATAGCATTCATTTGATATTGCTAGCACGCTTTCCGTCAGACCGTTAACATTACCGTTTCGAGGATATGTCTCGATAAATAAATCACGTAGGAAAGAGTTCCTTTGTCGGTCTCCATATGATTTCAGATTTCCTAAACGAGACCTGCAGCGGTCGCTTCCATTCTGACATCGTACGATGTAATCGGGAAAATCAGGCTTGCTCTGTGAATATTGTAAAATCACGCTCTGGAGTTCTTTTCCTTTTCTTATATTTAAAAACTGTTGATCTGCTTCATTCCCAAGCCCCAAAGTAAATATCTCCTTTTTCAAAATATTTTCATCGTAGCTCGAATTAAAATCAAAAGTTTCTTCTTCAACTGTCTCTCTTACTTTAGGCAAGTATTGGCAATCGATGTAAATCTGCATAGCTTGTATTATATCTAAGAACAAGCCTAGCTTATGCTTTGGTATGATAACTTCACCGTTGTATACGTAATAAAGAACTGAAGACATCGCTTCCAGATCAAAATCCGGTAAAACAATATACGTCGGCGTTTCATCAAATGGACAAGAGAGCAAGATGCGCTGCAATAAAATAAATAATTAAATTAGCACAACGCGTAAGTACAATATATACTGATTATTTGTTTACTACTGTTATGAAATACCCTCAAAAACTTGCTCACACTAGCAAGCACGGCTCGATGGGCACTGAAGGAGTGACTGCCACATACAAGTTTTACATCGCACCATTCGCGTTGGGATAGCCATTCGCACATCTGAAACATAAATAATGATCCGAAGCTGATAATAGTAAATAAGTATATGCGACACCATGCTAGAAGAACACCTGGGTGACGTGGTGTAGCCAACCTGAGGCTACCTATACAGTAACACGAATAAAAATCCCATTATGACCAATTTATATAGAAACAATAACAAACAAAACAACAATATAGCATGTAACGACACCTACTGACATTACCAATTGGTAATAGCATGAGAATATACACCGTTACGAAATGAATTAGAGAAAATAATTTTATCGTTTCTTTCACGCAATTTTCGTGCAATTTGGACGACGCCTGCTTGCTGTCCGGTAAGTATGGAGTCTGTGTAAACACGCTATGTTTGTGGCATACTTTTAATTCTTACCCAGTCGTTCAAATAGACAGAGCCCCCGCTCGGTGCCCATCTATACTATAGGCCTGCAGGGTCATGCAATGCCTAGCGTCTGCTACAGCAGAATTCGAATTGTAATATATATTTCCTAGATATCCGCTAAGGATGCGACTAAATTTTTCACTAATAGACACAATAAATTTTTTTTTAATTGAACTTAGATTAACTTTTTATTGCTCTAGGTTAGACTTTGACTACTATCTCAAGGGTCGGTAAATTATGATGTGGTAGAAAGATGACAGTAGGCTAATTCTGGGATGGGAACTAAGGATAGTTACCGGTAGTGTTGAATTTCTACTTAGGTAGCAAGCATTCACAAAATGTCCTACCACTATCATACGGTCAGGAACAATCCTTCAGCAGAATTCAACCATGCGGTCCCCCTCTGTAGCAGTCCCTATACTAAGAGCTGTTGGCGCATCCTTGTTTCCAAAAAGACGCCGCACACCAATATCTCACCGCCGCACGCCACAAAACGCAAAATTGACCAAACATGCACGACCAGGTCAACGTTTTTTAAGTAGCACCACATGTGAAAGTGCAGAGCAAATAGTTTTGATCAAATAAGACGAAAATTAGAAGCTCCATCTCAACGATCCATCCACTTCCTACACCATTTGTTTACCTTACAGTAGGCAGGTAATGTAGTTAGCACGTTCTTTCAACTTTACGTACCAGTTGTACGCATAGTGAAATTTTATATTGACCTATAGAAAAAGGGGCCATGGTTTACAGCTAACTCTAAAATGTAAGGGAACTAGGATAATATTCTTCTTTACCTTTACCTACTTGTGTTACATTGAAAGCTACGCAGCTACGCTTGTCGTTAAGCGCTACGTCGAATTAAAATTTATGTTATTACGAAATTTAATCAACAGATATGATCAAACATTTTCAATTGCTTTTGTACTTTTCACATATAAGTTGGGTAAAATAATCGGCATATCAATTTATTGCCCATAGTGAAAAAAGAAAAGAAAGCTGCAGACAAGTAAAACCTATATTTTTGCACATTATCAATTATTTCCAGTATTTTGTTGCGTCCGGAACACATGTAGCTGTTATTGTAACATTTGTAACGCTTATCGCCAATTTGTTGATCAATTATCTCGTGAAGGTGTAAAGTAGACACGAATGGCTTGGCTGAGGCGATACCTCTCTCTTTTGTCATTTATGTACTGCTATAGCTGAACCACCAGCGACTTCAATGGCTTGGGATTTTTATCACAATCCTTCAGGAGAATGTCGAATTGAGATAAACAGTATTTGAGATAGACCTTTTATGCAGTTATCTGTTATTTTGCCTTTTTTTATGGTGATATCAGGTGGGCCTCGTGCTTGTTCCAAGCACGAGACCCACCTAATGTTAAGCGGACCAACCTCTGCCTATAACAGATGCATTTCATCACAAGTCACGAATTGCGCTGCACCCGTCACTTTGAGATATAGTTGTTAAGTCTCAAGTGCCTGTTATTTCACTGTATTTCTGTGATCACTGACACAACTAAGGGTCAACTTAATTTCAAAACCACCAACCACATGCCCACAGCTGGATCTAATCAATTCAAAACAAATCTAAAATCAAATAAGTACTTAACTACAAGGCTAGCTTCTAGAACAGATGACATCTTGCGTGCTGACTCTTGCATGTCACATTCGATACAAGCGGTGAGACATGTAATTACCGCCATAATTTGTAGGTGTCCAATAAAATAACCATAACCTCATAGCTACCACTCGCATAAAGCTTTACAGCATGGGAAACGATCTTTTACTTGGGTAAGAATCAGATATACCTACCTTAAAAAGAAAAATACTGCACTAATATCAACTTATGTACTAAGTGAATCGATGGATACAGAACCAATCTCTACGTTGTAATCTCTATATCTTGTATCATAACAACTTGTTGTTATTATTATTAGGTATTTATCCTTCTCCAGGTTTCAAAATGCAAAAGTTGATTTACTATTTTGTGTTAGAATAAAAGAGGCTGTAAAGGCAGACAGACAGTCAGACACCTTTTGCCATCACATACGTACTTAGATAATATTATAATGTATATCGTATGCAGTACACAATATATTTAACCACAGGTATGAGCAATACGTATACCATAGCGTACAATATTTTAATAATTGAAGTATCTCGGGTCAGTCTCTAGGCCAAGACAACCACGGTAAGAGTTTTTGATTCAGTGATGGCTTAGTGGCATTGGCTATGGACCATGGTTTGAATCCCGCCGCGGGCTTGAGCTTCACCGCATGGTGGAAGGGCATTTTGCGAATGCCAGCCTGGCTAGCGACCACCCTCAATTAGAAAATCTGTAGCCAAACACCTAACAGTGTGTTCCGGCAACAGCCCTTGAGAGCCAGAGAGCCACCTAACAACTGTAGGTACGTCTCAGTGTGACAGGCACAGTGCAATTCGTCGTTGACGAAATGCATCTCTTATAGGCGGAGGTTAGTCCACTTAGCATCAGGTGGGCCTCGGGGATGCTCAGTTACAACAACATTAAAAAAACGTGGCGACGCCCCTGATACCCATTATTTTGGGCTTACCTAATGAGACACCTCAGCTTGCCTTAGCCAGCTGTCCGTGGGTTGAGATACAAAGCAAGTACCTTGCTCAAAGGGTGGAAGTATTGCAGAACGTAGCACTTATTAGGGTTCCGTACCCAAAGGTAAAAATAGTGCCCTAGTATTTAAACTTCGCTGGCTCTCTGTCCGTCCGTTCATACATTCTAATGGCACGTAAATTGATGTAGATAACAATCTTAAATTTTAACACTTTGTGTTAAATTTTGGCCCAAAGATAAAAATCAGGAATTCAGGACGCACGCGATAAATTATTTTTCAGAGATGATCTAATACATGAGAAGGTAGACAATAAATAAACTTTTTTGCACCATATGTGGGCGGTATAGCCTAGAGCTCATTGATTAGAGTAAGAACACATTTTTATAATATTTATCCCAAATATACATAATGATTGAATATATAAGAACAGAACCGAAGTGTAATTTAAATGAAACATTTTTAAATTGTACAGATAAATGTAGACTCATGTGATTGTTTTTTTTTTAACTGCAGCAAACCTCTTTACACTTTTTATTCATTACAAATTTGATACTTTCGCCGCGATTTCTGGTGGTCCTTATTTACAAAAGCCATGCTCTACTCCACAGAGTCCACAAAACGACAGCGTGCTGGCAGGTATATCAAACACCTTATGTAAGAGCATACTTACCTGTGATTTTAATTTGGCAATGCAATATACACATAAAACAGCCGTCGTCGCTTATCTCAAAGCATATGAAGATGTGAGAAAATGTACGTCACCCTTAGACAATTGGGAGCTAAACCCATGTCTACTAGATACTAATTTAAAATAAATACCAGCCAAGTGGAAGTCGGATTCTAGCACCTATGGTCCTATACCACCACACGGCATAACTTCTATTAAAAATAAAATATGCATGTATGGTCACATTATCAACTTGTATGTAAAATACTACATTCATTCGCCAAACTTAATTACGATAAGTACTACTTAACCAATAAATTTATTTACAAATTATTAGAGCTCAATTTTTTGTCCCGGGCGGGTCGACCCCTGGTCCTCCGATTTCGCGCCGATTCCCTCAACCACTTGGCTACCAGAACATACTTGTCCGAGCCGGAAATATATTAAATGTCTTATAATTTATAAATAAATATAATATTAACTGTTATGTTCTATTTAATTTTTATTTTATAAAGCTAAAACATTTATAACAAATAAACGATAAGGTATCGATTTATTTTCTTATGCTGTAAGACCTTAATGAGAAATTTCCTACCCAATAGGTTTTGATAAGTAAATTGGTGAGTAACAAAATATATAATGTAATGGCCGTTTTATGTAGTATAATAATAATTTTAATAGGACCTCAGGCCTAAGGACTAAGGAACTGTAGACCTTTGTATGTAATAATAATTTAATCCACACCCGCTGCGGAGAAAAAGGCTCTTAACCGGCGTACAGAAGGACAATGCATTATTATATTAAGGGTCCATAATTAGGTCTCCGCTGTTCACAACCTAAAAATACTGATCTGTTTTATAAGAAACTTCGATAAATGAGACTATATAGGTAAATGTTTTACATACGATAATAAGGTTTGATTAATTTTGCCTACAGTAATAAAATAAAAACTGAAATTTACTAAACAGTCACATAATAAAAATAATTACTCACATTTTAATCCAGAAGCGTGCTGGTTGAAACTATTAGATTCCACTTTTTTTTCTAAACAGATTTATTTGCTGTTTTGGTATGGTCAAAGATCTCGCACGCAGACCGGTACCGCCCCAGCGAACCACCTCTGAACTAATGCGTGTACGGCACATGTGCCCAACCTTCGTGATAGGATAGGCACCATTCTGACTACATAGCGTTATTTGTTCGCACTTTTGATTTCTGTCTTTGGATAGGTGTAAACGTGACAACTTGATTACGAGAGGTTTTCCAGCCTCTTTCATTTTGATACCCACTAAGTTTTCACGGAATGAAATTAAGGAAGTATTGCGTTGCTACGTGTGATTCGTTGTTGTGTATCGGTTCTTCAGCATTTTGGAACTAACACAAGTACTTACATATAAATCAATTATGGGGCTTTACACCCATATAATATTAGTTAGATTGTGATACAAGTGAGCTAAGTTGCTCATCATTATACACGAGGCTGTGTGTTGCAGCCCGAGCCGTAGGCGAGGGCGTAAATCAGCCGAGTAAACATTTTTTCGTTATAAATCCCAAAAATTCACTGATTTTGACTTTGCACTTGAAATTTAATATGCATACATTTTTAGGGTTCCGTACTAGAAACGGGATCCTATTAATAAGCCTCGGATGTCCGTCCGTCCGACCTTTAAAGAGTAATCTTTGCAACGGTAATAGGTAGCCGGTTGAAATTCTCACAGAATAATAAATTAACAAAATTTAAAAATGAGGGAATACAAGAAACATTTTTTTACTTGTTTTCTATTTGATTAGTAGGTACAGTTTTATTCCAATATCTTATGGACAAAAAAATACTTAAAACCGGCCAAGAGGAAATCGAACTCCTACGAAGGATTTCGATCCTATGAAAAATATAACAATTGATTTGGGATATTATTTGTTGGTACGGAACCTTCGGTCCAACAAGTCCAACTCGCACTTGACCGGCTTATATTTCGATAAGTATTGAGCTTTATTTATAAGTAACAAATTTGTGCCTTATATTGCAAAATGGCTTGGGGAACCGGTAAAACAGATTTTCTATAAAATTATCTGAAATAACAATAATAGCCCGACCAAGTGCTAGTCAGACTAGCTATTTGTTTACCAATATCGTTACTTTACATTCGATCGGGGTCCTTAGCACGAGTCCTACTGGCGCGAGTCCTAGGCCTCGAGGTTTTTGTAATTAATTATTTAACTCAGCCTCACTTCAGCAGGATCTGGAGCACTTTGTATGGCAGCCATCTTGAAATCCGCCATTTTGGATATTTTACAGATGTCATTTGACTGCTATCCTGATTCCCTATGACATTTGTTCAAACACCCCATTACCGTTTTTGAGATACAGCATCTGAATTGGTATGGTCTCACAAACCGAGGTTTCTGCACCAACACACATGTTTACCATATTGTATAAGTACCAAAAACTTTTCTTTCAGTTCAGGAAACGACCCGCAGTTGGCAAGTTCTTTTTTTTACTACTATAAAACGCCAAGTTTGTTGCTTAGAACTGTAACTATTTACACGATAGAGCAAAAACAAAAGGTACGCGTTTTTTTACCAAGCAATCTACTGCTACACTATGTACCTACTTACTTAGAAGACGGTTCAAAAGATGCAGGGCGCCAACTGCCACCTTTTATGAAACCATCATATAAAAAGAGCGTTTTGTTTCATGCTTAAAATAATCATAGTTAGGGTGGACGAACAGCTTAGGCTATGTAACATGGTCCCCTTAAAATGGTATAGGATACATCAAAGAATTGTACGTTTGCATAATGATAGGGCATTGGGAAGGCCTTTAGAATATATATGTATACATAGTATGTACTATGGAGAGGCGAAATACTCCCCACTGGGGGGGAAGGGGGTTACAGTAACGTATATAAATATGTCTTATTAGAAGTGAAATAATTCTATCACAGCTCCGGCGCTGTGGGTACGCAGCGCTTTAGTTAAGACTAAAGGGCTGCGTACCGCAGCGTTCGCTACCCCTCCTGCTGACTACTACTGCTTAAGACTGCTTGGAAGGTGGGTGTCCCGAATCGCTTCTGTTATAACTTTCGACCTACTCTTAAGCCGCCTGAATAATTCGGTCTGAATAAAGTGCGGTCAGGAACAGTCGAACGAGTATTTCGAATCTATAACGCTACGCCATGTGCATAATATGCCATGTGGTCAATTGACAGTATAATATATGCCGTACATAATTACGCGAACAATGCTGTACACTCTGTGACATATTTTGTTATCTGCGGACTGTGCAATATTCGATTAGTCATCTGTGTGCAAATGAGGGAATTTCAAATTAGTAGAAGTGCTAAAAATACAAATAATCAAAGTTTATAATTATTTAATTTGTATATTAGGTACCTACGCACACTTACAGACTTACGCGCATTTACACAATATCATATAGTTCATACATTCTATCAGACACCTCTGAATTAATTTGTATAATAGGTAATAATATAATAGGTACTTACCTATATATATTCCTTAGTGTCGGAAGTGTTAGATATTTCTTTTCATCCAATATAAGATACAAATAGCTAGCTGAATATAAATTCTTTGATAAACAAGGACTAATTTTTGCATTATTTGCATGAAGATGGTCCGATAGTGTCTTTAGTGAGTAAGTACATAACAACACGTCATTATTTTATGGTCACGCTTGTTTAATTAACATCGTTCCCACTATTAACGTTACACGATGTCATGGAGCTATAAAAAAATTAAAAAACCTCCAAATAGGTATTAAAAGCGTAAAAATGTGAGCCAGGTACATTTAAAACTCTTTTTTAGACTGGAAAGTGTTTTAAATTCGGGGAAGCACGTTTTGCTGAGTAGGTAATTACGACGCGATAATTATCTTAATTAGCTCTCTGTCGCAAGTACGAGGTACCTATCTGCTTAGGTTCTTTATTACTGAGTTCCGTATGAAATAAAACTCCGGTTTTCTCTACTATACCTACGCTCTTTGTTCTACCTTTGGTAACGATATCTATCTCTCTATTAGGTTATGTACCCGCATATTCTTTTTTTTATATACTTATGTATTTATTATTATTAATGTATATATTTGTTTATTTTTATTTATTATTCTTATTATATTTATTTTGATATCTATTGGAATGTTAGTAGTATTTTAGTCATAATTAGTCATTGTGAATACTATATAATCTAGATCAACGCCATCCCTTGGTTCTCTTCAGTTATTTCTCTTCTTCCAATGGTGTCTGGAGGAGATCGCATTCAGCGATAAGACCGCCAATAATTACCCTATTTTAAATTGTGTGTAATGTAAACTAATATAATAAAGAGGAAAGATTTGATTGTTTGTTTGCATTGAATAGGCTCTGAAACTACTGGACAGATTAGGATGAAATTTGGTATGGAAATAGTTTGAGACACGGGGAAGGACATAGGATAGTTTTTATCCAACTGCGCAAAAAGAGGTTAATGGTTTTGCGCGATAACTAATATACCGCAGGCGGAGCCGCGGCTGGAAATCTGGTTTGTTAACAAAGGCATAACGCCGGTAAAAAAATACAAAACAAAATTTAATGTGAACGGTACAATGTTTGGCAGCAGCGATATCACGTCTTTCGTTTGGCATTATTTGATACGCGTCCAATTCGATGAGTTCTCAAAGTAACATTCTCAAAAAAAATACGTCTTTTGAGCAAATTTAATATGGGCTCATCCCCCGTGATATCTCTATAATTTTCATGACAATGCACTAGCTTCAATAGTGCCGTCAGGTTTTTTTTTAACGATTTCAATAAAAGGAAGAGGTTTCCAATACGACTGTATTTTTTTATTGATATTCTTTCATAATTTTGGATTTATCAATCCACTTGAAGCCATCTACAAGTTCTTTAACATCACGTAAGTCCCAATCGTTGCCTGAGACGTGTACTTGCTCAAATTTCATGATCAGGAGATGTTATTTTGGCTATCTTAGACGTACAGTTTCTCAAAGACAGCTGCCGGAACATACCGTAAGGTGCTTATCGACAGGCTTTTCACTAGAGGGTGGTAGCTTGCCAGGCGGGCATTAGCAATATGTTTTACTTGTATTAAAAAAATGAAAGAAGGTACTCTCTGAATGCTTTAGGGGGTAATAAAAAATGATTATTCTTAATATAAAGAAGACATCATCATTTTTAAACCTATGTGGTATAAAATCACAAAAGATGACTATTAGATACTTCAATATGTAAGAAAATAGGTGAAAAAACATTTTAAATAAAAAAAAACGATTTGACCTCTTGCTTTTTTTCTTATCCCACTTTTTATTTCTTCCACAGGAAGTCTAGCCATTCTTTCACTAACACAAACCACTATAAAGTCAAAAATATCTACAAATCTCAGGTCGCAAACGTGAAATTAAATGAAGGTAGATTTAAAACCATTTCGGTATTGCAAATAAATAAAATATTAAAAATCGCGTTTACAAAGCACATAGTGTGAGAATGCTTATTTTGTATTGGAAAAGAAACTTTTTGATGGAATTTCGATTGAAGGCTTAGAAAAGTATATTTTTGTAAATTGTCGCTTGGTAGTAATAGTAGTTTTTTAAAGTTTTTTGTCGAGTTATCAATGCATCAAATAATAAGTATCAGGTTTGCCAACGCAAATCAATAATAAAAATCGAAACGTAAAAAAAATTATAAGTGAAGTTTTGTTCGCTACTATTATACTCCTCAACTTAGATTAGAGATTTACTGAGGGTTACTTTTTGTGGTAAATTTTAGCTACAATATGAAGTGAAACCGAGAAAAAGGCATCAACTGTCACTGCTGCCACATCTAATACCCATGTCGACGGAGGTGTTAAGTTAAAATTAACCCAACACCAAATTCAAAACAATAAAAACGACGTCAAATGTCGCTTAGACTTATCCCAAATCCCCGACGTACTAGTGCCATCGTATGGTTGTGTCATGGGGATAATAAATTTCCCCTTGGCTTAACAGGTTTCGCTTAAGGAAATAGAATTTCTCCGAGAAGCTGCTGGCATCCTTTGGTTGTCATTGTTGCCTTTTCCACAGCTGGTTGCGTCAAGGGAATATCAATTCTTCAAGGAACGATCTCAGAGCAATGTCAGAAGGCACGACTGGTAGTGTTGTGCTACGGGTAGGTATAGGTAACGAATTTTAGCTATTTTTATAGAGTCGCAAGATTCTCGCTAAGTGGACTGAGTTAGGGAGTTGATTTACAGTAGTGTTGCAGAAGGATCTAAATAAAACCTTGCTTAAATTCTGAACTTGGATTTCTTAATTTATGATAATGCAATATTCACATTAACATTTACGTGGGAATATGAATAGTTCTTCTAAGAAATACATTTTGGTTGACAGCTGTCAAATTAAAAAGGTCTTAAGTTCGCTAACTAATCGTGGACACCCGTCCAATTTACTGTGTCCAGATTTTTTGTTGCGACGTTGTGGCCAAGCGTGGTAAACATTTTTATAACGTGGCAGGAAAGTACTTTTCATTCTTGACAAAAGTAATAGATCTAGTTATACATAGACATATCGAAATAAAAGGGCATTCGCCAAATACCCTTCCACTCTCAAGTAGAAAATCTGTTGCCAAACAACTAACAGTGTGTTCCGGCAGCAGTCCTTGAGAGGCAGTAAAATTACAGCCACATGAGACACAGGCACATGTCTCAGGGTGACGGATGCAGTGCAATTCTGTTATAGGCAGAGTTTAGCACTTAACATATGGTAAACCTCGTGCTTATTCCATCACAATTACATAAAAAAACAAAAAAAAATACATCCTGTGAAAGTAGATCGCTTTGAAATTCAGGTCTGATTCGTAAAACTACTTGCCCTATGAAGCTAAAATTTGACAGGTAGTTTACCTATAAGACAGAGACGTTAGCTATGCTATGAAAAGGCAGGATAAATTGATTTGAAACAGGTTAAATTGAGGGTGGAAAATGTATTAATGTCCTTTGTTTTGATGCTAAGAGCATGAATTAGTAGTGAGATTCGTGACATAAAAAGTAATATACTAAGATTTTTAAGATAAGATGTAATTAAGAGGGGTTAAATGAAAGCATTAAGGGGGACAAACTGGAGGTAAATTTTCTTACGACAATCCTATGAGAGAGCTTAAGAGCTCTGTTTTTTATGTTTCTGAAGTAGGAAGCAGAAATTCAGTAATAAGATTCTTGACCTAAAGATAAGGACGAATTGAAGGGTCACAAATAAAGGATATAACTTTATATGAAAGTCCTATGTACGAGGGCTGCACTAAAAGTATCGGGAATGGAACATGTCCACTGTACCTGTCATATTAAAATCTTTTTAATTTAAAACTCCTTGGTTTTAAAAATCGAATACCATTTATTTATTTAAAAAAAGATTGTCGGTCTTGTCACAAGGTTTTGTCAAACTTGTTTAGTCGTTGAGAAAATGGAACACAAAAACAGTGTGTTGACTCAACGTGGACATGTCAAGCTCAGTGATGATCCCCGTTAAGGTCGTCCAAAAACTGCAGTCACCCAAGAAAACGTTGATGCTGTGCGTAAGCTGATTTAGGAAGATCGACATGTGACATACCACGAAATTCAGGCAACTTTAGACATTGGCATGAGTCAAAAAAAATAATCTTGCATGAACAATTAGGTGTAAAAAAGTTGTTTTCCCGATGGATACCGCATTCGCTCTGTGAAGAGCAAAAAGCGGCTCGCGTTACTTGGAACTCTCGAAAGATTCCACGCCGGATCCTCAAATGCTGTATACAACATCGTATCCGGTGACGAATCCTGGATATACGCGTACGAACCTGAAACAAAAAACCAGTCACGAGTTTGGGTGTTCGAAAATGAGTTAAAGCCAACAAAAACTGTTCGTTCACGGAGTGTTGCAAAAAAAATGGTGGCCATGTTTGTCTCCAAAACCGGTCATGTTCCTCTTGAGGGACAAAGGACGGTTAATGCAGAATGGTACCTATGCTAGCATTTGTTTGCCACAGGTCGTTTCTGATCTCCGTAAAGAGAACTGCAACCGCCGCATCATCCTCCATCACGACAATGCTAGTTCTCACACCGCGCCCAGAACAAAAGTTTTTAGAGCAAGAAAACATAGAATTATTCGACCATCCGCCGTACAGCCCCGACCTAAGCCCTAATGATTTCTATACTTCCCTAAAATAAAGAATAAATTGCGTGGTCAGATATTTTCATCACCTGAAGCTGTAGACGTCTACAAAACGGCCATTTTGGATACCCCAACTTCTTAATGGAATGGTTGCTTCAATGATTGGTTCCATCGTATGGAAAAATGTGTCAAATTTCGCGGAGAATACTTCGAAAAGCAATAAATACATTTTTAAATAGTAATGTTGTGTCACTTCCTTGATTCCCGAAATTTTCAGTGCCGCCCTCGTATAAGCTGAAACTGGGCATCTACATTTCTTATAAATATATAGTGTGTAGACATCATCTTAGTAATTACTTATGGAAGGGTAGAAGGTTAAAGGGGGTATGGAATGAAGTGAAGGTGGGAGTGCGGATGCTGGTATCAAGGCAGGGGTTAATTAGGTGAAATCAAGCATGTGGATAATGGTAACTTACTGACAGACTGGCATAATTGATCTCCCATAAGGAATTGTGTAGGAAGGTAGTGATGTATAAGTTAAGTGTAGAGGGGGTGTGAGTATGGGATGATGGCAACTTATTAAATGCTTAGGTACCTAAATAATAATAAATGTGGAAGGACAGTTCTAGTTCAATAAAATAAAATGTTTTCCCCATTTCAAAATGTAATATCAATCTTCATCAAATAAATTACAGTCCATGTAATTTGATGAGTCATCATCTTTTACATATGAAGTAAAATAATTACCATCAGTAGAATTATAATCGTATTTACAACAAATACAATAGCCCTTACTTCTTCCACAGCTTCTGCATTTGCTTGCATGTTTCCAGGTTATTTCTTCTGGGAAATCACACTTTACAAATTCACCTAATCTATGTTTGTAGTCGATATCAATAATATTAGAATCCAGTATATGTTCATGCACATACTCATCAACACTTTCAAATGTACTTAAAGTATTGAATTCATTTTTCTGTTGCTTAGTCAACAACTTATCTAACATAAAAACTAAATGGTGGTGGTAGCATTGGAATGTAATGCTGTCACTTGATTCCCTTTTCAAGTCCATCCATAATTTGACACAGTTAAGAGGTGTTCTATTGGCACCACTGAACAGAGCTGGATTAGAAAGCATGGCACTGGCTGCCATTACACCACTGCAGTTTACTTCTTCATGCAAGAGATCAGCGTCACATAATGTTCTGATACCTCCATTGGCAATGACAGGCATTGATACTGAATTAATGACTTCCTTAAGTGCATTCACATCTATTTTATCACCAGTCTTCTGAGATGGAGTGCGCCCATGTACAGTAAGAAATGTCACTCCACATTTCTCTAGCTGTCGACACAATTCTATAGTCTTTCTTAGATCTCTCAGTATTCTAATCTTTACTGAGACACTAAAGTCATTTGGTAAATCGTTCCTTATTCCTTTAACTAATTCACAGACAACTTCTGGTTTTGTAAGTAGTGCACAGCCATATCCATCTTTCATGGCCCATCTTTGTGGGCAGCCACAGTTCAAGTCAATGCCATCTGCATATGGAAAAACCAGCTTTGAAGCATCAACAAAATCATCATTATTGTTGGCTGCAAACTGAACAATCAGTGGTGAATCATTGATAGTTGTTGAAAATTCACTAGATCGGGCTTTCTCATTTTGACAAAATGAGTCAGCCATTATCATCGGTGTAAAGCACAGGTCTACACCATAGCTGAAACAATAAGGAGCAAGTTAATATAATCCATCCCTTCTCAAAATTAATTTATGTGCAATAAGGTGTGATATAGTACCTAAACTTTTATTAAGCCGTTGATGATTTTATTAAGCTGTTGATGATATTATAGACATCCCTTTTTATACCTTTTCTGAATAACATTCAAGTGCTGGCCAGGTTGAATATAATATAACAACCAAGAGACAGATGGGTGACATTCCCTGAATACCAGATTCTCAAAATAGTAGAAAGATCAACGCTCTAATAAGAAAAAATAGATCTACTGCCGCACTCCCCAGCTTTTTCTCTACAACTAGTACATTGTGAAAACTTGCAAATTTGTTAAAAAAATTATAATACATCTGGACTGCCAAAAAAATGTTAGCTTGCGTCATTCGAGATGATCCAAGGAATATAATGATACTCCAAATATCCAACATAGAAGTTATGGTGGAATAAAGAAACTATGCAGTTGCTTGCGCTATTTGTCAGGAGGCCATAGGTACAGCAAGGCAATGATTGGTAGGGTGCAAGGTATCCTTGATGGGGGTCATTATTCCCGTCTTAGGATAGTCTGCAAAATCATAGGAAAAGCAAATTGTAATGGCAATGAAATGGAAATACAGGAACTATTGCATCGTCACACAGAGAGAGAACAACAAAATCTGAGGGATAAGTCACTAGACTGTAAACATGCAAAGTCCATGTTTCCAACTCTAAACAAGAATCTGAGAAATAACCTGCTAAAGCTACAGCAGGAGGAATTGCGCCTTGTTGCAGGCCTTCTTACAGGTCACTATAACCTGAATTACTTGCTGCACAAAACTGGAGCAACAGACAGTCCTCTACGAAGAGGCTGTATGGGTGAATAAGAGACAGTGGAGTATGTCCTATTGCACTGTGAAGCCACAGAACAAATAAGAATTGAAACGGGACTAGGTAAGCCATTCTCACCACCGCCACATATGCCACTGGAGCAGCTATGCCAGCGACCCAAAGTCTTTTTCCGCTACATTAAGGAGTTGGGATGGCTTGGCTAGAAGCTGGTGGGGTAAATGCACAAAATACCCCCATGCGGGACGTTCGTGCAAGACATATCGCCCCCAAATAGAATATGAATAAGAACATATTGTAAACATCTGTGATAATAAATACCTAGTTTCAGGGTTATCTGGGTTTTTAAACGAATTTAAAATAATGAGTCATTAGAATTAATAATATGGTTTAGCATACAACTATTTGTTAAATACAATGACGAGAATGATTATTAGCACATTACAACTTTGTTGACTGTGTTTATATTTACTTACTTCCTTACCAGAGTCCGAAATTGTACTTTGCTGTATCTAACCATAGGTGCACACACTTTTAGATAGGTTTTATTTATTTTCGACTCTTGAAACATATCTGTTATATTAATTCCCCTCTTCATTTTAAGATAATGAACAAAATCAAAGAATAAAGCAGCCCAGTTTACAAAATAAATTTCATACAATATTTTTATTTACAATGCGACGTGATTCTCGCTTGATTCAGTATATACAAAGTTACTTTATGGCTTGATTCTCGCTTGCAACCATAGAGAAAAGTAATATACTGGGAATCAGTGCTGCCCACAGACCTAGGATTTTTTCGCTACGCTCAATCTCTCTACATCCTAAGCCTATGGTGCTGCCCACTGCCAACCAGGGCTGTCAGATACAAAAACAAGATAATAGTATACCACACCTGTAAAAAAGTAGTACATCTGGGAGTTTTTTATGAAAACAATAGTACACATTAAATATATTGATTTTTTTAAAATAACATATACTTTTTATACAATACGGAATGTAATTTTAAGCATAATTTCGATATTTGGTTTAAAATTAGCACATCTACCGGCTTCATTTAATATACATATGTTATTTTTCCAGTCAGGTAAATTGATACTTTCATTGGAAAAACTATTTCTAATTATAGTCTTCATCAAATTTTGATTTAATTCATTGCACGTAGATAGATAGTATAGGGTCCGTACCACTTGGAGTGAAATTCACCAAAAACGATAAAAACTATCACACTCCCAAAAAGTTGTTCCACTTGGGTCTTGGCATTATTTTCGCCATAAACGCTTTGAAGCTACTGGAAAAATTTGTAGTACCTACATCTTGTGACAAAAGTGTCAAATTTTACTGGCATTCTTATCCTAAATTGAACAGGGGAGAACAGTTACAAACGATCAAAGTGATCAGGCCATTCCGACTGAGGGACTCAGGGGGCAATTCTCAAAATTGGGATAAGTTTATCGATTGTCGGTATTTATCCCGTGTCACCTATAGACTATTAATATCCCAAAAATATCGACTTTTCACAAAAATGCTATTCTCGCGAGTGGTAGATATAAAAATATGTCCACAAATGAACTTGTGTTCATGTGTATAGAGAGTATAATGATAATCCCGATATCGCAATGTTGCGTGTCGAGCGCTAGGGCTTGATATTTATCGATAGTGATATTGCGAGAATAACACAAAACTACTCGACTCGATATTCGCCATGTTTTCTCGATATTTATCTACTATGATATTCATATCACTGCACGAGAATCGCCGTCCTGGCGAGGAAGTTAGCGTGTAAATGTGTGTGTGATAACATGGAATACAAAATAGTTAGTATAAAGCCCTCTGCAAACCGGGCGCGGGGCGTGCGCGGTTGGCGGTCCCGCGCAATCTGTAAAGTAAAGCCCTCTGCACACCGGTCGCGGGGCGTGCGCGGGGCGTGCGCGGTTGGCGGTCCCGCGCAATCTGTAATGTATGGGATTATATGGAGGCCTTCACACCGAGCACCCGCGCGGGACCCGCGCCGCGCGCCGCCCGCGCACGCCACCCACGTCGACAAGAGCGCCGCACCCGCGCGGGTCACGTGCTCCTTGGTGTTACTAGTTTTGTTTATGGTTTCGATGTTTTCATGAGGATAAAATCAAAGAACTACTATGTTGTTTTTTGGAAGCTCTGCTCTGTACAAATTTGTATGCATGTGGTTGCGGTTTATATATGTAAAGTTCGTAATCAATTTTCAAATCTAATTCAACACAGCGTGTAGTATAGTCTGAAATGTTAAAGCTAAGGCTTATTACTTTTAAAATAGTTGTGTAGAAGAATCGATTCTAATTGATCGAGCCAGATACTCTAATTCGTCGAAGTATCGAACTTCGGGTCTGAAAGATATATCCGCAAAACACGTATTGACTGACTTACTTTTGTTTAACTTCGTTCGTAGCATAGACTTGCAAGAATTTGCCTGTGAAGATTGTTTTTTTTTATCGGATTCGTATTGTTTGTACAGTTTCTAAATATGAAATTATAATTCATTCGTTTGCTTATACGTAGGAAAAGTCAAGTTCTATATATGCAGAAAGAACACAAATACTAATGAGAATATAAATTCCTATTGAGAACAAAGACATTCACGTAAACTTTAAATATCTTACCTATATTTTCTAGAACACCTAGCGACACCTCTCGCTGAGTAGCTGAGAGCTCCATAACTAGGATTCTTAGACGCTTACCATGGGAAAATGTTCTTTAATTACTCGGTGCTAAGACTTATAACTGATTGGGGCATATTAGTGTTCTCGGAGTAGTATGTAGATTCCATAGCGGGCAAGATTTGCGGTAAACCTCGGAGGAAATATCACTTGACTCAAATATCAATTGTAATATTTCCTCCGAGCGATAAACGATGCGGTCTGACCATAGACTATATCATACAACGAACTTCGTACCACAAATTAAATTTTCGTTGTCTAAAGTGTCGCTCGAACACGAAAAACGAAACTTCGTTGAATTGTAGTAGCAGCCCAGGGTGCCATTTCTCAACCAATTCTCATGAAATTTTATGAGCAGGTTTGATATATGTATTGAATTTTTTTGTCCAGTCAGTTTTTACTTACTTTTCGAAATGAAAGAGATATTGGGTTCTATAACTGTAAAATAATCGTATACCTGCCATATAGAAAAATGATTGTCAAGAGTGTTTGATTATTGTATGTTTTTAAGAATATTTCGGAGCAGGGCCGCTAGTACAATTCAACGAAGTTTCGTTTTGCGTGTTCGAGCGACCTTTTAGACAACTAAAATTTAATTTGCGGTACGAAGTTCGTTGTTTGATATTGTCTATGGTCGGACAGCATCGTTCATCACAAATCTTGCCCGCTATGGAATCTTCCATACTACTCTACGAACGCTATTATTCTTCAATCAATTTTAAGTCTTATCTTAGAAAAAATAAAGACTATTTTCCCATGGTAAGACTGAGAATCCTAGTTAAAGAACTCAGCAAGAGGTGTCGCTACAGGGCCGCTACTACTCGGCGAGAGGTGTCGCTACTGTTCTAAAAAATACAGGTAAGATATTTAGAATTTACGGTAATGTCTTTGTTCTCCATAAGTATTTATATCCTCATTAGTATTTGTGTTCTTTCTGCATATTTAGAACTCAACTGACTACTTATAAGCAAACGAATAAATAATAATTTCATATATAAAAATGTACAAACCATACGAATCCGATTAAAAATATATTCAGAATCTACGCAGGCAAATGCTTGCAAGTCTATGCTAAGAACGAAGTAAAGAAGTAGTAGTAAGACAAAAGTAAGTCAATACGTGTTTTGCGGATACCTTTCTTTCGGACCCGAAGTTCGAGACATCGACTAATTAGAGTAGGAGTTACACTTGGATTTTAACTAACTACGCTCAATAGTAATGTCAAGATTTTCTTTTTGGACTGCGTTTCATACTGATTGGAAGATTGATATTGTTTGGATTTGAATGACTTTGGTTTTTTTGGAATAGCAAATTGAGGAGGAAATGAGTGCCGGACGAAACAAATCGACATTATTACTAAGTGAGCACAAAGCGTCTCCGTTTCAGCTTGGACAGAATTTTTTTCCTATCTGTCCAGGTATTCTCCCCTACAGATCGCAGTTCTCAACTGAACATCGTGAAATTTTGTGAGTATTTACATAAAAAAAAATGTCGAATCAGTTTTTGATTTTCTACCAAAACGGAGGTAATTCAAACGTAAGAAAAAAACTGGCTACATACGAGTCGGACTTGTGCACGAAGGTTTCTGTGTCATTATCTATATACAACATTAGACACTATATTAAAACTTTACTAACTTACTTAAAAAAAGTAGGAGGTACTCAATACATCTGTATTTTTTTATGTTTGTTACATCAGAACTTTGACTGGGTAAACCGATTTTGAGGTTTTTTTTATCTGAAAGCTGATGATTTCCGTGTGATCCCATTTGAATTTCATCAAAATCGATCAATCCGTTTTTGAGTTACACTTCAATAGCTAAAAATATTTTCTTATCTTGATGACATATTCAGCGAAAGTGAATGATAACTAATTACGGAAGTAGAAATGGACACAAAAGAGCGAAAATTTTTTTTTACCAAATTCAACACTCAAGTTTGAAATAACTTGTTAAACTCGGTGCAACGATAGTTCAAAAGTACATAATATTATCACAACATTGTACCGACTGTTAACCTGCCCTCCGAAGCGCTCAATAGTAATGTCAATAGCGGTCACCCATCCAAGTCATGAGGGCAGCGAACGTTGTTTAACTTAGCTAATCAGTTAAAATGAATAAGTAAACTTCCCTAAAAAGCGCTTCAAAAACAGCATCATAAATATCTAGCTAGGCTATAGCAAAAAAAAACACCATTCAGTTGCTTTCCATGCATAAAACCTTCAATAGTAATTTTATAAGGTCTATTGCGTTGTTCTGTCTTCATAAAATGTATAGATAATAAGATTCTCTCTAAGCTGGCACTAGAATCTGGTAAAAAAATTGTTTATTAAATAAATTTACCATAAAGAATATATATTGTAAACAACATTTAATAATAGTACAACACAATACAATATTTATTTATTTCAGAAGTCATAAGCATTATTATTACGGACGGCATTTGAGTGGGTAATTTATTTTGATATGTTCCATTTTTAAGCAACTTGCGGCAATTTGTTCACTAGAATGTGAAAATTCTGTATATAATCTGTATCGCACATCGAAAATCGGTATAAATACGGTGAAATCTGTATATATGGCAACGCTGGCGGCGGGCCCGCGCCTCACACGCGCAGCCATTTTGGCATTCGGTGTGAAGGCCACCGCACTGCTCACGCCCCGCGCCCGCCACGCCACGCTACCGCCCCGCGTTAGGTCTGTCGAGGGCTTAAGGGATTATAAGGAGGCCTTCACACCGAGCACCCGCGCTGGACCCGCGCCGCGAACTGCCCGCGCACGCCACCCGCGTCGACAAGAGCGCCGCAACCGCGCGGGTCACGTGCTCCTTCGGTGTTACTAGTTTTGTTTATAGTTTCGATGTTTTATAGGATAAAATCAAAGAACTACTATTTAATGACTAAGTGCTTATTGCGCCAACGTTAATTCGAGAGTCAAAGTAGGGTTTTTTTTGTGAGAATTTACACTTAACTCGAGTTGAACTCGCATTTTCTCGTTGGCGCAAGTGGGCCTAAGTTGCTTCTTGGAAGCTCTGCTCTGTACAAATTTGTATGCGTGTGGTTGCGGTTTAAATATGTAAAGTTCGTAATCAGTTTTCAAATCTGATTCAACACAGCGTATAGTAAATTCTGAAATGTTTAAGCTAGGGCTTATTAAATAGTTGTGTAGAAGTATCGATTCTAATTGATCGAGCCAGCTCCAAATGGAAGCGTAGAGTCTCTGATACAGCTTACACAAAAATACTTTCGTATGTCCCCTTGTTCTCCTCTGCAGGGTGCATTTCTCAACCGATTCTCATGAAATTTTGTGAGCAGGTTTGATATATCTATTGAATTTTTTGTCATGTCAATTTTTATAAACTTTTCAAAATGATAGAGATGTGGGGTTCTAAAACTTTAAAATAATCGTATATCGGCCATATAGAAAATTGATTGTCAAAAGTGTATATAACTGTATCAGCCGGATCGTCCACTGCTGAACACTGCCTCCCCTATTTAGGGGTATTTGCCATAATCCCCACGCTTGGCAGGCGGCTTCGGGATCGCAGTCCAAGATAGAAGTTCTTTAGAAGGCGCTGCTGCCCACCTTCCAGTATTTTTCCCTTAGTCGCCTCTTACGACACCCACGGGATGATATGGGGAGATGCAATGCTAACCCGGCACCTCACGGTGCACGTGTAAATATGCAATTGTGGATAATACTTGGCGGCATAGGCTGCAAAGTCTCCGGTTCGTCCGGCTGTTGTCCGGCTTTAGTCCGGTTTGGTGAAAGCCCTTCGTGGCAAAGCTGAGGTCAAAACTCTTATTGTGTCTATTTTAAGAATAATTTGGAGCAGGTTACACTTGGATTTTAACTACCTACCAACTTTAGCTTTTCTTTATGGACTACGTTTCATACTGATTGGAAGATAGATATTATTTGGATTTGAATGACTTTGGTTTTTCCATACGGATTTTGTTGCTTAGTGATTGGAATAGGAATTTTGGAATAGGGAATTGAGGAGGAAATGAGTGCCGGACGAAACAAATCAACATTATTACCAAGTAAGCACAAAGCGTCTCATTTCAGCTTGGACAGAAATGTTTATATCTTAATATCTTCTAGTAATAGTAGATTATGCTACAAGTGAGCTAAGTTGCTCATTATACACAAGGCTGTGTGTTGCAACCCGAACCGTAGGTGAGGGCGTAAATCAGCCGAGTGTATAATGAGCAAGTTGCTCACGAGTTTCATACGCACTTTTTCAACAGCCTTGCGAGGAAAAAAAATATATCGCACAAATGCGATACAAACAACATACGAATATTATGGAAAATAGCGCGCAAGTTTTTTTTTTGCGCGCGGTATATATATATATGTTTGTTCATTACATATAAACCTCTTTGATGTTACAAATCTGTATTACCCGGTTAAATTGAAAATGCTCTGTTTACTCGCATATAATTTGCAGTTAGGTACTAACTTAACTTTGTAGGGATAAATTACCAGATTAAATTGAAAATGCTCTGTTTAATCACATATAATTTGCAGTCACGTAACTTAACTTTGTAGGGATAATTCTATTACGCACTAGTGTATAATATTATTATGCACGTGTTATAGTTCGTATTATGGCCCTAAGAACGATATAATTAAGCTCACTTTACGAGCAAGGGTGTTGAAAATTATTATATGCCACTATGCACATATTAAACACATTTCTTATATAAATATATTTACGGCAGGGAGGTTGATATAGTAGGTTTAAGAACTTTGCACGTTTTTGCCTCGGTATGATTTCATTTTGTTTATTAAAATATTTAGGGTGTGTTTTAACGAAAATACATAAGTCCCTAATGTACATACTACATATAATATAATAGGAAGTGGCAGAATATTGCATAGTTTAAATAATGGTTTGCAACTATCCATAAACCATGCCTTGTTTGTAGCCCTTACACACCTTTTTTGCATTATGAAAGCCCTGTCTGACTCTACTGAGTTACCCCACAACTAAAGACCGTAACTGAGGACAGATGATACGTACCCGTTACCAAAACGGAGGTCATTAAAACGTAAGAAAAAAAATGGCTACATATACGAGTCTGACATGTGCATGAAGGTTTCCGTGTCATTATCTATATGCAACATTAGACACTATATTAAAACTTAACTAACAGACTTAAAAAAAGTAGGAGGTACAACTGTATTTTTTTATGTCTGTTATTTCAGAATTTTTCACTGGGTGAACCGATTTTGATAATTATTTTTTTATCTGAAAGCTGATGCTTTCCGTGTTTGAATTTCATTAAAATCGGTCGAGCCATTTTTGAGTTACACTCCAATAACAAAAAGTATTTTCCTGTCTTGATGATATTTTTATTCACAGTAAATGACAATTCATCCCGTAATTAGAAAGGGACACTATAATGTGCGTTTTTTTTTTACCAAATTTAACACTCAAAGTGAAATAACTTGTTAAAGTCGGTATCACGATAGTTCAAAAGTGCTTATCACCACATTGTACCGACTGTTAACCTGCCCTCCGAAGCACTCAGTAGTAATATCAATAGCGGTCACACATCCAAGTCAGGATAGCGGCAAACGTTGTTTAACTTAGCTAATCAGTTAAAAATTAATAAGGAAACTTCCCTAAAAAGCACTTCAAAAACAGCATCATAAATATCTAGGCTATAGCAAAAAAAACCGGCCAAGTGCGAGTGTGACTCGCTCACGAATGGTTCCGTAACTAAATATTCTATGAATAGTTAAAGCGTCTACCTGTGACCGTAATTAGTATAGAGCAAGAAATGGTAAAAAAAACAAGTTTGTTGTATTGGAGCCCCCCTTAAATATTTATTTTATTTTATTTTTAGTATTTGTTGTTATAGCAATAGAAATACCTCATCTGTGAAAATTTTAATTGTCTAGCTATCACCGTTCTTGAGATACAGCCTGGTGACAGACGGACGGACGGACGGACAGCGAAGTCTCAGTAATAGGGTCCCATTTTTACTCTTTGGGTACGGAACCCTAAAAAACACCAATCAGTTGGTTTTCCATGCAAAAAACCCTCAATAGTTATTGTACTAAGTCTATTGCATTGTTCTGTCTTCATAAAATGTAAAGATGATAAGATTCCCTCTATGCCGGCACTAGAATCTAGTAAAAAAAATTTTTTTTGACATAAATTCACCTTAAAGAATAGATATTGTAAGCAGTATTTAATAATATTACAATACAATACAATATTTATTTATTTCAGAAGTCATAAGCATTATTATTTAACGGCATTTGAGTGGGTAATTTATTTTGATATGTTCAATTTTGTGTGTCTAGGGCTTAACCCCCTATCATCGTCAGTGTGACCAGATTTAGCAGAATTCTGCGATTTTAGCATTATTTGATCTCCAATTTAGGGTCTAGCAGATTGTGTCGCAGATCTGAAAAATTAGCAGATTTTGGCAGAATTCTATAAAATATCCGCAGAAACTTATCACAAAGAGGAAGAACTGGCAAATTAACTATGTTTCACTTGGGTTGTGGCGCTAGAAATAGTTGAAAATTGTACCATTCATGAATGATGTACGATTTCTTCTCACTATTCTGGCAGCAATTTACGGGAATGCCCAGAAAGTCTGTTTGATTTAACTTAGTGCTAACTAAAAATCTACAAGTTAAAATCTAGTCTACTTCCTAATGATCTATTAGAGCAATTGCATTTTTTAAGCAAAATTCGTTTGATTTCGCAAGTTTTGCTGGAAAAGTTTCTAAATTTTCAAATTTTTTAAACGAAACTGACGTACACACAATTGATTGTACTTTGCTGACCCCACACAAATGAACACAAAGGTTTTGGGGTCGTATTTAAAAAAATACTAAAGCCGATGGAACTAATAAGTAAGTACCCACACTTAGTCGATTTCGGAAAGGCCATTCTGATTTTACTTATGGCCAATACAGTGTGTGAACGAGCGACATGTTCCGGAAATTAACAATCTTAAAATTGACCTGCGGAATAAATTTAAAATTAACATGTTGCTGCAGTTCTACATGTGAACCAAGCAATAAAAAAACAGGGTGGATGCGTAAATTTTACGGCATCAAAGAAAATGATAGAGGACTCAAAGCTCAACGGTTCTGTATAATAATAAGTATGGACATCACAGAAAATTTGAAGTACCTAGGCAACATAACAATATTATTTTGCGTTATTTAATCATGCATGATTTTTAGGGTGCCGTACCCAAAGGGTAAAAACGGACCCTATTACTGAGACTTCATTTTCCGTCCGTCTGTCACCAGGCTGTATCTCAAGAACGGTGATAGCTACACAGTTGAAATATTAAAAATAAAATAAATATTTAATTCCATACAAAAAACTTGATTTTATACCGTTTTTTGCTGGATATTAATAACGGTGACAGGTAGACGCTTTAACTATTCAAAGAATATTTAGTTTTATGTTCTCTTTAAATATAATTTATTAAAATAAAAATATTAAGGGGGCTCCCATACAATGTAAGAGGTTTTCGCCGTACCTACCCAGCTCAATTGAGCACTTACGTTAAGTGTGTGTCACTTGCAAGATTAGGTTACAGATAATGGTACGGAAACCTTCGTGCGCGAGTCCCACTCGCACTTGGCCAGTTTTTAATAATATCTTGTTTTATTTTTATACATAACATTCGTTTTATTGGGTCTTCATTCAAAAGCAGAATTTCGGCATTAAACAAAAATAAAGTTAGCAGACTAGCAGAATTTAGGCGAGCAGCTAGCATAATGTTTAATTTAAATCTGGTCACACTGATCATCGTAGGAAAAGTGTCCAAGTCGTGTCCAAAACACAGCACAGGAGAAAAAAAGCGCGGGAAACTTTCTTTTGAACGGTTGTGTTTTTTCTAAATATTCTAAATAATTCTAAATTAAAAATAATTTTTTGAGATTTTAATTTGAAATTTTTTGAAAATTGAAATTTTGAAAAAATTTCAATTTTACTATTTTATGGTTTTGGTGATCAGTTAAGTAGTAGTTTGTAGTTAAGATACTTATTGTACAGATTTTGTATATTTGTGTATACAATTTTCTGGTAAGTATTTTAAAACTTATTTTCGTCGACGATGAATGATCCCCCAGACCCTGGGGGAACAATTCCCTCCGTTGGATGTAACGTTACCATTGCATCTGAATCTGGTATGGAGACGGATGGATCGCATAGTGCACGAGCCATTAAGCGTAGTCGCCTACATAAAGTTTGCAAACATTGTAACAAACGCAGGAGAAAACATAATTCTGAATTGAAATCTACCGATTGTCATTGCGCTGAAAATGAGCCTCTTATGGAGAAATTAAAATTCGGAACCAATTGTACCCGCTGATACCAACTCTCCACGTCCGACCCCGGTTGCTAGAACTTTATATGAACCTTCTGATAGTGCCCCTTATGTTGTACACATCCAAAAGGAACAATCTGCCCCCAATGATGGTAACAGTACTCCACCTCATAGCTTTTGGTAAATTTTTGAAGCAATATAATATTCAAAACATTATGAACGGGACTTTAAAACGTATTGTACTATCCAAGTGTAACATGCAATACACGTATTCACAAACACTCACTTTCCCATACATACCCAAGACAAGCTGATACACCCTCACACACTCACATGTACCCTCACACACACACCTACCATGTCACCCACTCTCACTCTCTCATACACACCCCACACACGCTTAACACACACACATAATAATAAAATATAAGGAATTGCTAGATTAAGTAAGATAATACCTACAATAAAATTTCATAAACAACAT
Source organism: Plagodis pulveraria (assembly GCA_963890685.1). Classification (NCBI taxonomy): domain Eukaryota; kingdom Metazoa; phylum Arthropoda; class Insecta; order Lepidoptera; family Geometridae; genus Plagodis; species Plagodis pulveraria. Next base: position 18,235,511 of record OY982952.1, read on the forward strand.
ATCATGGTTATCTCATTAGGGTAAGAGTAAATGTATACACACTACATATTTTCTATGCTACGCAGAGTAAGCGGTTTTTACCGTATTTTTTTTTTCGGTTTTGGTTATACTATTTACTGCCCTTTAGAATATATGTTCGTGTAATTTAGAATCTGTAGTAATAGGTATTATTAGTGTCTTTATAATAAACATTTGTACCTTATGGAAGAGACTGCCTTTTGTAACACAGTTTTTACTAAAACAAAAGGCAGAGCTACAACATTTATTTGTACCTTTTATGTTTTTAAATAAAGATATTATTATTATTGGACGGAATAGAATCACCATCTCATTTTCACACCATTTAAATGCAAACTCATTCCTTACAAACAATAGCCTTTCTTCACACAACCTAAAAGCCTTCATACCATCATTTACTGTAACTCGGGGTGGGTATGGGTTTAGTTCGCGGAGTGCCTAGTGAGTGGACCCCTGAAGAAGTAATTGAAAACATTAATGTTCCCATAGGGTGTGGAAAGATTTTAAAAGCTCGACGACTTAACTATAAAGTTACAATCAATGGTGAGACAACATGGAAACCATCTCAAACAATGGTTCTTACTTTTGATGGTCAGATTTTACCCAAGCGTATTTTTATGTGCTACAATGCACTTCAAGTAGTACCAAGTTAGAAGAATTGTACACTTAACAAGAAAGTTGTTTATCCTATTTTGAGGCTTGTAAACTATATCCTCCCATTTCAAAATCTTTTGCAGATATTACTACTAAGCAACAACCACAAAAGTACTCTATCCCTATCAGTTCACAACCCACTAATAATACTAGCATCTCACAATCATACAAAAAAACTGTCTTTAAGAAACCCTTCCTAAATTTTCTAAGGGTTAACTATGACCAACATGCTCATAATGAGCTAACCAAAGAGTATGATGCACCAACACCCTCTAATGCGTGTGCACTGAAAAATAATATTTCTTCTAGTGCAACAGAAAAACAATCTGTTAATTAAAGCAATTATTATTGCTTTAATTAATTTACTTTCTCAGTCCCAAATTATTGAACCGTCCAACGTTGCCCCATTCATTGCAGCTATTACAAATTTATCGGTCCAATATGGATCAAGTCCAGGTAGTTCAGTGGAACTGCCGCAGCATAAACAGTAAGAAAAACAATCTTATATATCTTATAAATAAATTTAAACCAGATGTCTTCGTCCTCTCTGAGACATGGTTAAAACCCAGATTTATATTTAAAATTAGGGGATACTCATGTCTCAGAGAGGACAGACAAGATGGGTATGGCGGTGTAGCCATACTTATTAAACATTCTCTTTCTTATACACAAATTTGTCTTCCTCAACATGGTAATGAGTATTCTGTTATCGCCACCTTAGTCAATGGTACCTGTTATGTTTCTGTTTATATTCCTGAGCCTTCTACTGCTATATTTGATGAACTTAACTCAATGTTGCATTCACTTCCCAGGCCCTATATAATTTTAGGGGATTTTAATTCCCAACACCAATCTTGGGGTAGTTCCATATCCAGTAGCCATGGTAAAGATTTGTTAGAAATAATTGACATACATAACCTATGTTTATTAAACACTGGTTCCCCAACTCGTCGCACTAGCCCTAATGAAAATATTAGTGCTGTAGATTTATCTATATGCACTCCTAATTTAGCCTCTCAGTTTACCTGGTATACACTCCCATCCACATATGGTAGTGACCACTTTCCTATCATTATCTCTTCCATAGAAAAATCTTTAAATCCGATTCTGATTAGGCAACCTCGCCTTAAATATAGAATCCAGGAAAATGATTGGGATAATTTCAAATCTTGTGTGGAATGTTACTTTAAAGACCTTCCGGAAATGTCTGCAGGTAACAGTGATATATGTTCTGAAGCACTTGTAAAAGCTATTTTGTCAGCTGCGGACCAAGTTTCCCCCCGTAAAAATTCTGCTTCCAATTTGATACCCTCACCTCCCTGGTGGGACAATGAATGTACAATAGAAGTTCAAAAACGTAAACAGGCAGAAATAAATTATAATAACTATATGAGCCAAGGAAACTTTGATGTCCTTACTAAAATAATTTCAGATACTTACTATAAATTTTTTAAGAGAAAAAAGTTTTCGGCATTTAAAAGATTTTGTCATTCAATTTCGCCTAGGTCACACCCTTCTACTCTATGGATTTACATCAGAAGATTCAAAGCAGGTATGTCTAATACTAATTAACCTCCACTTCCAACTTCTATGGCTAGCTCATATTTAGACTATCTTGCACCACCATCAGTTGCTCCTTCACCACATACAATACTAATTCCAATTCCCCAACAACTTCCTTTGATTCAATCAGATATTTCTTCCCCCTTTTCATTGACGGAGATTAAAGGAGTGTTTTCTAAGCTTCGTGACTCTGCGCCTGGTGAAGACGGTATTCCATATTCATTTTTGTGTAATTTAAGTGACAACACTCTTTTATATTACCTTAATATGATCAACGGCATAATCATGTCTGGTAACGTTCCCCAATCTTGGAAGTCTCAAATAGTTATACCAATATTAAAGCCAAATAAACCACCAACATCTGTAACATCATACCGTCCTATTGCACTTTCTTCAGTCATTGCCAAAATCGTCTTTATTGGTATATAGAAAGTCGTGGTTTGCTTGCAGACTCCCAGTATGGATTCCTTAGAGGTAGAAGTACTTTGGACAGTTTAAGCATTTTTGTAACGGATATTCGACTGGCTTTTACAAATAATGAATCCATTGTTGCACTGTTCTTAGATATTAATTCCGCATATGACAGTGTACTTTTGCCAATACTTAAAGAAAAACTGCAACTTTTACATGTTCCTCCTATTATTTGTAACTTTATACTTAATATGCTTTACGGTAGATCTGTGAAATTGGATAATTCAAATGAAATTAGATTAGCCTGAACCTTGTGGAAAGGCTTACCACAAGGTTCAGTTCTTAGTCCGATACTTTATAACATATGACCTTGAATTGACAATTAAAAGCCCAGTTAAAATTCTTCAATATGCAGATGATCTCCTTCTCTATTGTTCAGATCGCAATATAAATAATTCTAGTTCCAATGTGTCATCAGCTTTAAACAATCTAAACACTTGGATGAAGAATAATGGTCTAGAACTTTCCGTTTCTAAAAGTAATGTGGTAGTTTTTACTAGGCAACGCACCGTTCCACCTGTTAATATTATCTGTAATGGACAACCAATTCCAGTTCAAAATCAAGTTAAGTTTTTAGGTTTGGTTTTAGATTCTAAACTTACATTTCTTCCACATTGTGATTATGTCGCAACAAAATGTGAACGCCTTCTTAACATTTTAAGATGTCTCTCGGGTGTTTGGTGGGGAGCACATCCCTCTTCTTTGAGAATTGTCTACATTGCTCTAAAAAGAAGTGTCATTGATTATGGCTCATTTTTGTTAGAACCATGTAGCATTGCTGGAATAAGGAAGTTAGATGCTATTCAATCCAAAGCTTTGAGAATCATCACTGGAGCAATGAAGTCTAGTCCAATAAATGCACTCCAAGTGGAATGCATTGATACTCCATTTTATTTACGGCGCCAGTATCTATCATTGCGGCATTAGAGGTAATGAAAATGCTGATCGCATAGCAAATGAAGCTGTTACATCTCGAGACATTTTTCCATTTGTAAACTATTCCCATGATTTAACATAATTATAACAGTTTTTGGATGCGTTCACAATAATACTAAGGGTACATTCTTAATTCCACAACAATCTTTACCAAAAGTTTTTCTCAAGGAATCCTGGAACAGAAATTGGGCCAGCAGTGCTCAATGTAAGGGAAGTTACGCAAGAAAGTGACGTCAATAATAATAAGAATGCGGCTGGGCCATGTTTGCAGTCCAGCTCATCTTGCAAAGCTTCATATTGTTGTGGTACCTGTGCATGCGGGGAGGATGTGGGAGATTTAAATCACATTATGCTCTCTTGTGCCCAACATGACCAAACTGCAATGCTTGAGGCTTTGGCTGTTCTTAAAATTCCGTTTCCAACCAGTATTGTTTGTATTCTTCAATGTTCTGACCCTGATACATCTGTATATGAGGCAATTTCTGAATATATCATTACTAATAATATTAAACTGTAAATATGTAAATATACATCGTATATATATATATATGTATCACTTATCTTTGTATGTATTATGACTAAAATTTAAAATGAATATATTAGTAGGTAGTTTTATCTTATGATAGGTACATATAAAGGTAGATTCCTTTCTCTATCCTCCTCTTCTATTCCTTTTCCATGTTATACTTTCCTGATCCGATTACCTGTTCTAAATTTCCCGTGATCCGTCTTTTTTCCTCCCATTTATAGATTTCATAAGGTTTCCCCGTTTTTATATCTCATCGAGCCATGCTCGAAGTTACACCTCAACAAAAACCAAAGTCGTCTCTAAGAAACTCTAACGAGGATTTAAAACATGACACTGGCAAATGCACAAGACGTGCGAGACCATATACCAACATAGGGAGCAAATTAAAAAAAAAAAAAATCACAGCACAGAATAGAAAGTAACTTTGTAACCTGAAATAGCTCTAATTTATTAAATACTTTACAGGCAGAAATGAGTGGTATTGTGGACATAGGAGTTTTAGAGGAAAAAAGTAGTTATCTTTTACATCCAAGGTTTTTTCCTAGTAAAGTTGGAGGGAAACCGGCATGGTTAGATTTAAAAAATTATCCTTCCAATGACGATTTAACCTGTAAAAAATGCAAAGATCCACTAATATTTCTTTGTCAGGTATGTACCGACCTAGGTGAAAATCATTTATAAATAAACGATTGGACAATAATTGTAAAGATAGTACGTACCTAATTGTACCCATGTTTACATTGTAATTAAATGAAGAATACATTAAAATGAAGTAATATTTGTAGGTATATGCGCCTTATGAACCATCGGACAACTGTTTTCATCGGACTATATACATATTCATCTGCAGAAATGGAGCTTGTTGTAGGTTGAATGTGTCTGATAATATCATAGTTCTTCGTTGTCAGCTGCCTAGAAAAAATGATTTCTATTCATTTGATCCCTATGAAGAAAAGGAAGATGAGGTGAGTTCACATAGTAATCTGGAATTAGTTGTGTGTGCAACAGGTGGGGGAATTTGTTGACTCGATCTTTATAGGCCTTCACAGCTCTGTAGACTACCGCCACTCCCCCTCTGCCTTGGACCATAGATGGATATGGTTTGAACTGCAGGTAACGAAATCCTAGATGGACTGACATATAAATCTTTAAGAAATATCTGACTCAGTATCTTAAAAAGGTACACAATACACAATGGGAAAGCACTACAGATATTGAGCAAAATGTTAAGCAGTTTGTAACCAACCTCACTAAAAGTTTCGAGAGTGCCTTTGGCTAGTGACAATAGGGATAGGAAAGTGCTATGGATGAAAGCTCTAGAGACACAGAGAGGAAAAATACATAAACTGCTTAACCTTATAAATACATATATAAAGGTTTAATATAAACAAATAATGAATAAGGTAGACCTATGCAGACAGTCTTAGGGCAAATTCTGCATTCCTCACTAAGTGCTTTGAGCAGGGTAGGTGTACTCAAAATTTTTCAAAGGTGCCTGATATCCAAAATCCGTTTGATGTCATCCATGTCTAATCAACTGGTACTTACAAGAAACATTATTCAGAGGCAGAACAGTATTTAAGCGCTTTCTTAAGAAATTATATCTCACACTGTGACCCCCAAGACACCTGCCAAGCATGGGGATTATGGCAAATCCCCCCATAATGGGGGAGGATGTGTCAGCAGTGGACAATCTGGCTGATACAGTACAGTACAGAGCAGTATGAGCACTGTCTATGATAGCGCTATCATCAATATCATAATAGACAGTGAAATTTGCCTGTTTGTGCTTAAAAGTTTTTGCATTATTCTGTGAAGATTAAAGCAGAAGTTTTTGTTCAGACATTTGGCTTGGAACAATCATAGATATTGATAACAAGAACTAAATGTATGCACACTTTTGCACTTCTTAATCATTCTGATTAACTTATGATGAGTGTATATTTTTCATTCTGGAACAGCTTCACCCTTATTATAAATGTATGTATTCAAAGCACAAAACCAAATACACACTTAAAGAGGAATCCTACTACATATTCATGTCGTGTCAGTTTAACATCAACTGTTTGCCATAAAGAATTGTTCCATTTGTTTAGTATGGGTTCTAGAGTTGCGAAGGAACTGGGATATATACTAAACCTAGCTGCTTTGTTATGTTATTTGTCTATCTGCTTTATATTGCCTCTTTTAGGTTTTTTCAATGGAGAGATGGCCAAAACTCTGTGAACTCTGTGGAGCTAGAGCACCTTCGCATTGTTCAAAGTGCAAGAAAGTCTATTACTGCAGTAGAAAACATCAAATTCTTGACTGGCAAAAAGGTCATAAGGGAAATTGTTCAACATTACAGGTAAAATTAATTTCACTACCTGCTCTGGACAGGTTAGTCCAGTAGCAGTACGTTAAAATTGCATGCTAACTTATGAAAATATAAGATTCAACCAATTTTTCACAGTTTATTAGTTACATGTTTACAAAGGTTTTTTGAAAATGTTAGAAAATTTTGACCGATGCATTTGGAATTATTTAGGTATTTGTAAAAAAACTACATAAAATCGTGAATATAAAATTAGAATTAAAAATTCTGATTGTATTTGACTTAGGACATTGTTATCTTTGGTTTATTAACTTATTAGAAATATTAGAGACTTGGAACTTAGGTAAACTAAAAATTTCAAACCCTGCTTTCAATAAAATATTAGAATGGCTGGAAATCAGTTTAATGATATTTTTATGTACATTGTAACATGCTGAAAAAAGATTAGAAAAATATACAATGTGCTTCCCGACTTATTTAGTTTTTCTTTAATAGCGTGAGTAATATAAAATTAGAGTCCAGAAGTTAGTGGCTACTGGATAATAATGATATACTCCATCGTCATACAAAAGATTAGAAAAAATAGTTCATGGCATTTTAAGATATCATAAGATTTGTTAATGCGGCCATAGAATAAACTATATAGGTACCTACGCGGCATTAGCTCGAAGAGTGAGACGCAGCGCAAAGGGTCTCAACACAAGTCACGTGTCGCGGCCGCATACGCCGCGCCTTGTTATACGATTTTAGTGTTCCAAAAGCATTTATATTTTGTTGATTATTCAGAATTATACAGCGGCAAGTTTCTTTAGTACTATACCTTCTTTTCTTTCATTATATTATACCTTCACACACATAGTGTATTAATCTAAGGTTTCTATGGAAATGGTCAATGGTCAAAAACTGATGAAATTTCTATAAAACACGTGTAGGTACTTATGTGAATTCTTTACAAACTCCAGGCCAAAAAACTGGACTAGGTGTCTGTCGGATTAGCTAATACCTACCTACTTATATGAATATAAATAGATACCTATAATATGTAGTTGACGCCTAGAGTTAACTCTAATTACGTATATGATATGTATTAAATTTACTTACCACTTTTCTGTAGGTAGGTACCTTATCTAGCTTGTTTGTAAATAACGAACGTAAAGAGATTTGTATATGAGGTATGAACCTATTTAAAAGTTTTATTATTAGATTAAATTTAATTGAGCATCCGTTAGGTAGGAAGATACGTTGGAATACGTTATCTTCAGTTTTCAATATAAATTGTCGGCCATCTGGACGAAAACTGATACAAGCATACCATATTTGGACTGACTTCTATTTATCGAGATTTGTAAAACCTACGTTGGGTAGTACATATTTTAAACTTAAGTACATCATGTGCAATAAAAAATAATTTAAGATTTTCAACGCTGACGAAATCCGAGAGTTTATATATATATTATTATTATTATTTGTGATACACAGGCAGCTCTTAAGCTGATGCGTGTATATCTGAGTCTTTGTCAATGCACTTTAAATATTTGTCCAGATATATATATACAGATATATATATATGTATTAGTATGATGTTTTATTATTATTATGTATATTTTTCAGAATGTAAATAATAAAAATATGTTCAATCACGTGATGATGCTGAAAATCGCTACTTAGCCTTTTAAAACATTGATTACCTGAAGGTAGCGGAGAAACTACCATCAAGAGTATTCCCAAAGGGGATTAGCATTAATCCGGTGGCCAGCCAATTTCCGATTCGCTTTTAGCGAAGTTAAAACTTTTTACAATTATGCTCTTGTGGTGTAGGAGAAGATATATTGTACCAGCCAGACATGAGTCTTGCATGGTGGTAGGGCATTTTGCGAATGTCCGCCTGGCTAGCTACCACCCTCAAGTAGAAAATCTGTCGCCAAGCACCTAACGGTATGTTCCGGCAGCTGTCCTTGAGAGCCAGTACTTCTAGGTTAGCCTGAACAACATCTTCGACCACATCATCACTTACCATCAGGTGAGATAGTGGTCAAAGGCTAACCTATCAGACATAAAAACATGAGTGTGGTGATGCTAGAAAAAAGAAGAGTTATATAAAATGAATATGGTATCCAAATTCCGTATTTTATTTGTTCATCGCAAATTTAGAAAGTTGAGTTAACGACTACACTAGGACGAAACTAGTTAAATTCATACTATAGTTAATGAAAGTAATAAAAATAAAAGGGTAAGTATAATATATACGTTTATACCACACCCACTCAGAAAGCGTCTCATTACTCATTCATAAACAAGTTATAAAATTCGTCATTTCTCCCTAATAAATGTACGGCGGGGAAAGTTATATGGATTTTCATTCCTTCACTCCGTAGCAGTGAAGGAATGTTGTATGAAAATCCATACCTGCCCTGGTAGCGTTCTTTTGTTTATTAGCCGCTAACATAAACAATCTCAAAAAGGTTTTATGTCAAATAAATAGAAAAAAGAGGTGTGATTTTTATTTGTACTCGATTTTCAATGCAAAGAGGTTGGCAACCTTTTCTGCACTACGAGAAAAGAAGCGCGACAATTTGTTATGTTTGGTTAAATTTTGTTTTTTATTAAATTGATATTTTAACAGGCCGCTTTTAATAATTTTCAAAAATGTCATCTGCTAGTGAAAGTGACGATTTTATAATGATGACGCCACCAGAAATAAGAAATGCAGCTCAAGAAGTCCTTATACTTATTGCCAGTGAAGTCTCGAGATAAGTATGAGAAAACGTACAATGATTTTATTTTCCACGTAGGTGTAGTATAAAGCACTATGTATCACTCGGGAGAACTGTGTAATTTTAATCGGATCAAAAATGACAGGAGATTGTAATTAAATAATCTACAAAACTAGCACTAGTTGTGACACGCTGTGACGTCAACCATCGCCTATTGCCCGAAAGTGACGAGTCGCCGCACAGTGGGCTGAAACGGGCCGGTAGAGGACTTAGCGTTTAAAAAAAAAGTTTATTTTTCTAAAATTTTAAATAGTGCGTTGGATTTATCTATTCATTTTAAGTAATTATTTATATGAGGTTTGTTTAGATAACTTGAGTATTTTCGGAGTTATTAATAACCAAAGTAATTTTTGTATGAAGCAAAACAAAAAAACTTGAAATCTAGAAATTCTCAAATTTTGCAAAGAATTGACTTGACGTATGTATAGTACGTATTTTTGTCCTATTTTAGCACCTATTCTCAGGTTGCGATTTTCTGCGATTTGGTCGTTTTCAATACTGCCACTGTTTTTTAAAATAATAAAAAGGTCAAGGTTGGTCACCAAATATTCAAACATCTTCACAAACACAAAATAACTCACACTCACTTCACTTATTTGTTTATGTAATAAATATGTTAGGGTAGTGCGTCTATTATGGTGGGTAATAGAACACTGAAGTACGTTTGAATGCAATAGTAAATTTTGTGCCCTATTATCGTTGCACCAATCAGGTAACGACACGTGTCATAACTTGATGTTGCGGTCGCGCATTCCTATCTCTTGATTCCCGGAAATAAGTGTCAAAACAAATTACGTCATACAAAATGAAAAATGAAAAAATTAATATGTATTTATTCCAGACATAACTGCACACAACAACATCAAATAAATTATAACATTAAAAAAAACAATAGTATCTTAAAATTAAAAGTATTAAAATAATATAGCATGTGCACATGTACTCGGACTGCTGTCATGTGCAGGTCTGTCAGAAATAAAATCAGAAGAATCAGAAATCACCATACCTACCTATGGTATATTACCTATGGTGGTGGAAAATGTCGAAATTTTTTATTTATTTAATGTATTAAGTAAGTATTGAAGTACTTCAGGCCGTTTAGTGTACATTATTTTCAATTTCAAATTAATTGGAATACATTGCTAAACTAAAATTTCATGACTCTTCATACAAATTTGATATGGCTATATCTCCGAAAGTACGAGTCCAATTAAATGTCATGGAGTAAAAACTTTTTAAATATATGTCTAGATACTAAAAAAATACATTTTAGTTCTTAAGACCCAATCTTGTAATCCCAGCCCACTGTGCGCCGGCGCACCAGCTCAATAAGCTGTAATCCTCACAACATTGCGTATTATGTTTCTTTTATATATTTTTTGGTGGTGATAATGAATCTGATAAATATTACATTGTGCTAAACTGTTTTAAACATTGCCAAAATATGCACAAATAAGAAAATAAAGTGGTATAAAGTTACGAGGAGAGATTACAAAACTCCTCTTTCAAGCCAAAGTGGTTTATATACTGTTGACTTCCTTTATTGGTCCGGGCCTTTTAATTAAATCCTTTCCAATGGAAGCATACAAAGGGGTACATGATAATATAGTACCTACTATAAATTACAATGAGCTACAGCTATATATGTAACTATCTAACTAGCTTTGATTAATTAATTTAATAGTTATATGGGCAATATTACAACGTGATGATGATAATAAAAGTATTATGTGTTAATCCAGGACTTAAATGATCTATATTTTATGTTTTACCGAAATAGGTCGAGCCGACCGATCGAGCTCTTACATACTTTCGCACTAAGTATATAAGTGTGTTGCGATAACACATTTACATAGTAGATATTTGTAGGTACTAACTAGCCTGGCAAAAAGCAGTAATTATTACCGACTATTCAAGTGAACATATTTAAGTAAGTAGTTGGGTTCGTATCTAATCAAAATTATATTTGAATGGTATATAAAAGTTCAATCAATAGATTATTTAATCCAGAAAGTTTTAAATAGTCCACAAAATTTACTTATTCAAAGTTCACAGTTTAAGTAGGCAGGTAGTTACAATGCATGATGTAACAATAGGTAGGTTTAACTACTTCGAGTCAAGCCTCTCACTTTTATGGATCAACGTTATACACCAAAATTTCAGGTTTGTAATTTCTTTCAGTTTACGAGCTAGAGCCCCGTGACGTACGGACGGATGAAAGGACATGCAGATCACAATCAGAGAATAAACGGCAAAACGAATCCTATTAATGAGATTTCAGTCATTATAACTTAGCGCATAACATCAACATAATTATAATAAAAAACCATACAAAAAAAACATTCCACGCCGCGAAATGAGCGGAACGTTGAATTATCTGAACCGAACCATTGATTTTGTACGGGCGGAGCGGAGGGCGAGAGACGCGATGCCTGACGTCATCATACAACCGATGCTCCGAGCGGAGGTTTTGAAATAGCCGAACTAAAAAGAAAACTTTAACAACTTCAACTTCGTCATTTCTTAATTGTTTGAAATCATTTAAATCATGTTAAGTGATCCTCATTACGTCCATTAACCGTTATGTGCTAGGGGCGAAAACATATTTCTTAAAATGTTCTTGTTTTGTCACTTGTGTTATAATATGTTATTGTACCGACCCCACAAGCGTGGAATAAAATTAGGAAGATGATGAGGAGTTATATAAAGTAATATAGGTAGTATCCTGTTTTATAACCCTAAATGTAAAAACAATTTTAGATCACAATTCTAACTCGACGAAAACTAGTTAGACCTGAAGAAAACTGGCATCAAAGGACGTAAAATTGTATAGTTTTTTTTTGTCTTTTATATTCCATAAAAAAATGTGTATTTTTTTATAATTCAATTACACAACCCAAAATAGAATATTAAAGCAATAAAGAGAGAAATGATTTGTTGAACTAATATATTATATATAGGTAGGTACCTACATTGTTTACGTGTTAGCAACTCCTCCAAATAGGATTTATCTACCAACACCTTTTTAGAGGAAGATAAATCCTACCAAGGTCGGTAGGGTTAAGAAAACAGTGGAAGGATAAGATAAGTAGTCTGTCATCTGTGCTACTGAATCGCGATGATAAGGCTTCTAAAACAAACTAATATCTAAAACTTCAAACTGCATAAAACTGCCCGCGCCCAAACAGCAGTTGGCATATCTGTGTTGGGTGGGACACAGATAAATAGCAGTAGGTTCGTACTTGCATTCGCATCGCTCCGCGCTCCATAGCGACCACGTGGCGCTGCCGCCAGGGCGCGGCGCAGGGCCGCCCGCGGCTTTCCTGCGCGGATTTTAGTACTGAGGCTAGAAGTTTTGTTCTATTTTCCAAAACCATAAACTTTTTTTTCTAATCTTTTGTATGACGATGGAGTATATCATTATTATCCAGTAGCTTATTTACTTCTGGACTCTAATTTTATATTACTCACGCTATTAAAGAAAAACTAAATAAGTCGGGAAGCACATTGTATATTTTTCTAATCTTTTTTCAGCATGTTACAATATACATAAAAATATCATTAAACTGATTTCCAGCCATTCTAATATTTAATTGAAAGCAGGGTTTGAAATTTTTAGTTTACCTAAGTTCCAAGTCTCTAATATTTCTAATAAGTTAATAAACCAAAGATAACAATGTCCTAAGTCAAATACAATCAGAATTTTTAATTCTAATTTTATATTCACGATTTTATGTAGTTTTTTTACAAATACCTAAATAATTCCAAATGCATCGGTCAAAATTTTCTAACATTTTCAAAAAACCTTTGTAAACATGTAACTAATAAACTGTGAAAAATTGGTTGAATCTTATATTTTCATAAGTTACGATCGTACTGCTACTGGACTAGGTACCTTTTGAGGGATCCACTGCATATATATTAAGAGAATAGGAATATTAGTTTTTATATGAAATTTGGAACATTGATGTAAGGATTCCACTATTATTGAGTGAACCTATTTACCTTTAATTATGGTTGGTTAGTTTGAAGCAGTGATGGCTCAGTGGCATTGGCTATAGACTGCCGCGCAGCAGGTCCATGTTTCGAATCCCGTCCAGAGCTTGAGCTTCACCGCATGGTGGAAGGGCATTTTGCGAATGCCCGCCTGGCTAGTGACCACCCTCAAGTAGAAAGTCTGTCGCCAAGCACCGAAAGGTGTGTTCCGGCAGTAGTCCTTGAGAGCCAGTGAAATTACAGGCACAATGAGACTTAACAACTATGTCTCAATGTGACGGGCGCAGTGCAATTCGTGAGTTGTCATGAATTGCAACTGTTATATGCAGAGGTTAGTCCACTTAACATCAGGTGGGCATCGAGCTTGTTCCGTCACAATAACATTAAAAAAAAAAAATTTAGTCTATGACTAAAATTTCATCAGATAGAAGGTGATGATGTGGTCAAAGATGGAGATGACGATCAGACTTCATCTAGTGTAGAAAATTACTCTCAAAGACAGTTGCTGCAACACACCACTGTGCTTGGCAACAGATTTCCTATTTAAGGGTGTTGCACTAGCCAGGCAAGCATCCACAAAATGCCTTTGTCAAATAGCTTTAAATTAATAACAGACCATGTGAATAATATTATTACCTAATAAATATCATCTAATAACCTTCCATAACTGACAGCAAACAGTAGAATGTAATCATCACCTATAGTAATTTAAACATTATATCAATTAAAGAAGTAGTATCGTCATCTGGCTCATCGCTGACCGATCCTGTAGTCGATGCTTACGTTGTCGCTCGCTCGGGCATAAGCACAGCTACCAGAAAACTATACTTATTGTGCTTAGTAACAGATTTGTTTCTTGATGGTGGCAGATTTCAGCCAAGCATAACATTTTGCCGGAACACTATATGCTTGGAAACAGATATGTTACTTGATGGTGGTAGCCATCCCTTTCCAGGCATTCATCACGAAATTTCCTACCATAATTTAATATCTAAAATGTTCTCTGGCACCTAAGTATAGGTTACTTGGTGGTGGTAGCTTTCCAGGCAATCATATCAAAACTCCTACCTACCACACAGCTAAAATGTTCACTGGCACTTGAGAACAGTTTCCTGAACACTATGATTATTGATTAGCGACAGATTTGTTTTTATTGGTGGTAGATGTCCAAACGAGCATAACAAGATGACCTGCCTCTAAATAATAGCTATAATGTACACTGGGCACTAAAAGCACTGTTGCTGGAACAGTTCATGCTTGGTGCTATTTTATTTATGTTTGAAGAAGAATTCTATTAGGTATATATTTTTGAAGTCGGTTTTTATTGTTAATTTTTTTATATTGTTGTGGGAAAGGATGTAGTTGGCCGATGCCAACTCCAATTCCACTTTAACATTTCCATTGCAACCGCGCTACCTATCGGTGCTGTGAGTAAACGCTTGACGGGGAACACTCGGCTACGGTACAGTACAGCCCCGAATAGCGCACGTTTGGCAAACTAGATATTTGCCATAGCATAGTGTGCATGCTGTGACGCGTGCGTACACAAATACAAGCCACATTTGGTACCGATCTAAGATAAACTACTTTTCTGGTTTTACTATCGTACTACACTTCGACAAAAACATGATGTACTTACCTACATACATTCTTTACCAACTTCCTAACCAATTCGTACATTGATGAAATCATTTGTTTCTTACAGGCAGCAGAATCAGTAAAAAGTAATGACTTTGTAGCAACACCAAGTGGAAAATCTATTCTTTTCAAAGAATGGGAACTCATAGTAGACGAAGAAGATCAGGTACAAACACGTTTAGTTGCATCCATAGACACTGGCTAAGTAGATTATAATGAATATATGTTTGTTATTAGATCTATTGAGATTAAGGTATAAAATTAAAAATTGTAAGGTTGTCGGAAATGTAACCATGCCTAAGCCTACAATAAAACCGGCTCTGACTATGACTGGAACACTGTTAAATGCTTGGCGACATATTTTCTATATCAGGGTTGTAGCTAGCCAATCCAGCATTCATAAAATGTCCTACTACTATGCTGCTCGCGGCAGGATTGGATGGACCTTCTGTGCGGCAGATCATACTAACTGTCACTTCTCAGTCATTGATTTATAATATTCCCTGCAGATTGTTCTAGAGCTAACCCACACCTTGACTTACCACAAAACACCATTTTCTTGCTCAATAATTAATAACTTTTTTAAATAGAAATTACTATTCTGAAATCTAAATCAATCAGATGAAGCTTGTAAGTATAAACTCTAAATTTATACTTTTGTATATTTTAGGAAGATGTTAAAGATGTTGACGTAGAACAGGAGATAGAAAAGATGCAAAAGATGATACAAGATAAAAAGGCAGGCACATTGGATAATGTAAGTGAGAATGAGTTGGAACAATACACACAAGGAACACCTGAGGATAAAGTGTTCAAGAAGTTCAGTAAAAGAATAGCAAGGCATCCTGACCAAGTGCTTAGATATGATAAAGGAGGTCAGCCATTGTGGATTACAGGGAATTCTGATGCCCTTGCGCATGTTCCTCCTTGCCAATATTGTAATGGCGAAAGAGAGTTTGAATTTCAAGTAAGTACATAGTGAACTAAAATTTCCTTTCACATATTTGCTTATGAAATGTACTTGTGCGGCTAAGCGTTAATAGAAACAGAGGCAAAAAAGATTTTTCACCTCGCAAAATCAGAAAGGTGTTGTTTATCAATCGAAATATAGTATGTGGAAAAGGTTTTTAAATTTCTAACCTCTTAAAGTTCCAGGACTTAAATATTGCCTATTTTATAAATTTTTACGAGAAATTAACGCATATTTCTTATTACACCTATCTTTTTCTCGTTTAATTGACAAGCAACCGTAAACAGCACAAGAGTACCCCATTCTCAACTTTTAGTATACTCGTCACGCTTCGTCGCACGTCATCGTGCGCGAGTTGCGCGTCCCGTACTCAAGTTAGCTCAGCGACAGCTCAGAATCAGTAGCGGGGTGAGGAAGGCTCGTTTTGGTGGGGGGAGGGGAGTGTCCATTCTATACGTAGTATTATTATATGTTCTATGCCATCGGTTAAAGCTTGAAACGCGCTGCAGGTTAACTGTCATTTTTATCTTTCAGTTATTTTATGTTCTGAGTAGTAGAACATTCTGAAACAGGCCCTTAATATACTCTAACAATTGGACATATTCAGAATTATGTTATTTCAATTGAAAAAGCTGGAGACATACACACGAAAAAAAGACTTAAAGTAAACGTGGACCATTCCGTGGGCAAAAGCTGGTATTATATATACTAGCGGGCCGCGTCCGCTTCGCTTTCGGGTGTTTAACAAAAATTTCAAGGACAATATATTATGTATGTATGTTCTTCATCAGGGATAATGTAGGATTCTAATGGTGAAAGAATTTCAGATTTCAATATTCAAATTGACCCACTAGTTTTTAAATTCGTTACATACAAAAATTTCCTCTTTATTAGTGTAGATTGGCTTGTTTACTTGCCAATTGTGGTTTCCCAACATTTTTTACATCAGCGTTTTCTACCACTTTTGCTGACCCTCATGAATTAGTAGACTAGACTAAGATATCACATTTTTCATTTAATTTCAGGTGATGCCTCAATTATTGAACTTTATTGATGTTGGAACAGACTTCCAATGCATTGACTGGGGTGTTTTGGCCATTTACACTTGCAAAGAGAGCTGCAATGATGGGCCAGCATACAAAAAGGAGTACATTATTAAACAAGACTTAAGTAACTAACAGTTTTGTTATAATTTATTTACATTATTATAATAATATAATACATGTTAATCCTTTGCTGGTTTCTTTCCATAATCTTCAGAAATATAGGTTAAGAGATCATTTAAACCACTAAATTCTGTTCTTGACTGGGGAGGGTTGTTTTTCGGTAGCACAGGTAATATATTTCCCATTTTGACTCTAAAATCTTTAAGCTGTAACAAATATAATGAGTGGTGACTACACATTTCGTAAAGAATTAAAACAATTTTGCATATTTTCAATGTTCTGCAGCCCTTACATCTTTAGCTCCAGAGAGTTTCCAGATACCATAACATAAACATGAGGTTCCAGTAATGGCATACACAGTGCCCCAGCCAAGTGCTCTCAGTGCTAACATAGCACCTGCATCTGCCATTTCTATGCTACCATGTAGACCTGAAAATATATAACATTTCTGTGAATTCTGAATGAGACTAGCATTTATGTTCATCTCAAATTAATCATTTGCAATGGGAATTTCTCAAAAAAGGGCATGCATGCATAGTTTTAATACAGATGGTATCATGTTGCGTGATGCTCTGCTGCAGAGCCACTAAAGTAAATACCTTTTATATAACTTCACTTAGAAAACTATCGCGAGTTTTGTCCATTATAAATAAATAGGTACCCGGCTGGGACTCGCGTTATATTTACCGGAAAGGACCGACAGCGCCATCGTTACGTCAGTTACGTGCTGAGGCCCGCGCTCGCCGCTTCGCGCAACCGTGACTCCCAGACGAAGGGCTACAATATAGCCCGAAACTGGTCGGAATCTTTCCGGTAAATATAACGCGAGTCCCAGCCGGGTACCTATTTATTTACCTTTTATATAATCTCATTCGGTAATATTCTAATAATGAAATGAAATACAGACTTTTAATGGCATAAATTACATACTTCTTTAAGAAAATTTAAAAGTTTAATTAAAGTGTAGCGACACATTTAGCATGGCTTGCATTCTGCTGACACGGTGGGATGCAATGCATGACGCAAGTGCGCTGCACCAGTCGCCGCCCGCCCGGCACGATAGGCACTCGATATATAATAATTTAAATAATTAATAATCATTTTGTAATACGAATTAAAACCAGTGTTTCAGGTTACTTAAGTCTTTTATTGAAGTCACTCCGTAGGAACCTTAGCATCGGTAAAAAAGCATTATTCTCCTAACAAAACAATGCTTTAAAACATTTTTTTAATTATTAAAGTACAATGTGCCCCGACCAAGAAGGTTTCAATTCAATTTAAGTACACATTATCTGTGGAGAGCGCGCTGCGCGCGCAACGCGCTTGTTCCGAGCCATAGACCAATAACACTTTTTCCATTTTGGCGCTATTTCGTACATACGAATTTGAGTAATATTTTGTTGGATAAAATGTTTATTTAATGTAGCTACCTATAACCATGAGATTAAATAAAGTAGTGTATGCAACTGCATATAATTAGGTATTAAAACACTTGTGTAATCTCATTTGAAACAACTATTAATTATATCTTAAAATGATGTACTTCAAACGTACATAATGAGCAGAGCATGCGCCGCAGCAGAGCTACAATCAATTCCTATTATTTCATAAGTTACGTACAGCTTACTACATATGTACAGCAGTAACGGCATATAATACATTATGTACGTTCGGACACATGAGGCCACTTAGAACAACACATCAGGAGAGATAAACGCTACTGTTTTTAGATGAAAACTGATCTAAAAATGCTTTTTATTATGGGTAAAAATAAAATTATCCCATAGGTTATTATTTATTTTAACCTTATTGATGCATTCATAGAAAACATGCCTTGTTATTTTATATTAGATTTTTTTTAATAAGCCGCACAAGTATGAATAAATAGGTTTCACTTATAACTAAAAGTTGTAAGTGTAACAATTTGTGGTCTAATCACTTGAGCAATCTCTTCGAGACAAAAGTCGTCTAAATGTCAAAATAATGTTTCGGAATGCTCTGCGCGTTGATGTGAATAATATTCAAATTCTTAAATACGTCAGACAATTGTAATTGTAGCGTTTTACGAAGAGAGAAGTTGCTTGAAAAACTATTGACACTATTGCTTGGCGAAATTTAGGTGCAAAGCTAAAAATTACATAGGTGGCTTCGTCTAGACGGATTTACTAGTTTTTATTTATTTACTCTTTACGATTCGTATGATTATATCGTAGTAAACCTTGTGTTCCTTATCAATTTGGTTATAATTTGGATTTTGTGTCCGAAATAAATTATTTTATTATTAATTACTAATAATTTATAATTATCTTTATCCTTAAATTTAAGCAATATGTAGCAACATGAGTTTAACCTAGTAGATAATTTCCTATTCTAGCAGCTAATAAAAATAACTATACTCATAACAAGAAATTTTACTTTGTCTTTACTCTCGTACTTCTGTACTTGTCAGCATTAAAAATACCATTAGAAGTACCTACCTTTGAACTTCTTTCATAATAAAGAGACGAATTACTTAGCATTCCATGCATTCCATTACAAAATCACAAATATAAAATAGGAAAAATGTAAGTCATGTGCATTAGAACCCGCGTCCATCCACTCCTTGAGCCGGGGTATGCTCTAACCAATTGAGCTAACAAGACAATGACGTCATAACTCAATTTTTTCGTTCTTTTACCATCGTGTTGGGATGGCGTTATTGGAGCCTATAGGGGTTATTATTCACGTGGTCATGATAATACTCAAAATCATACGAGAAGCAGCGAGTCTCTCAGTAGCTGGAGCAAATAATGGTTTGATCACGAACAAAGCACACATTGCTTTTGTAAGAGTCATCTACAAAATCAAAATCCAAGCCTTACTCCATCTTAGGCGCAGCTCCTGATATTTATATACTCAAAAATCTAAAATGCATAGTACTTATAGAACTTACTGTGCCATAGGAAACAAACATACCTAAAGACCACAGAATAAAAAGTAACAAATATTATGACTTAACAAATGGATTAATCAAAAACGGTTGTGGTTAATTTAAATGCTGTAGAAGTCAGAGCAAGGGGTATACCAGCAAAATCCCTATATAACCTATTAACAGACCTTGGCCTGTCAAGAACAACCCCACCATCTTAGAATGTGTATCCAAGGCGGCATTAGTAGGGTGTTACCATATTTGGTTGGGCAGGGGAGGAGGCTCGAGCGGTGAAAGGGAGCATTGATGCATCATAAAGGGGCCCCTTAACCTTACTCACCGGGTTGCAAGTCCCAGGCACCTTGACTTGGGCCTCTTCCTCTGCAACGCTATGGATTCGGCACCCGCACGGTGAATCCATCGAATGCTAAGTAATTCGTCACCCTATACCTATTTTAAGGGCCTCCTTCATGACCTTCAAGCAAGGTCTCAAGCCGGCTAATTGTCGGTTCAAACTCCATACTGGGTGAAAGCTTTTTGACTAAAATTATTTTCCACGTATGAATAAGTCACAGTGTTAACTGATTTTGAACAGATATTTGAATTTACTTTGAAAATCCTATAAGTAACCTGGAGTTGTTAATCAGAAGTCTGTTTTCTATTGTGAAAATTAAAAACCATAATTGTAGCTATTATTAGCTGAGTAACTTTATGTATGAAGTAAATAATCGACACTTTACTTTATATGACCTTTAGGTCATGAAAGAGGCCCTAAGTATATTAAGAAATAAATGTCAAATCAACATGCGGATTGCCCAAGTTGCCACTAGTAAATTGTTTTCTCTGTCAAATAACCAAACTCTACCTTTGTTGAAATATTTAGGGTCAGTCTTCTTAGCTGCAGCCAGAGTTGCACTGAACCCAACTACAGCCGATATTCCAGCCACTGAAGCTAGGAATGCACCAGCTAAAAAATAGATAAATCATGACTGAAATTTATATTTAAACAATAAATTCAAAAGAAACAAAGCTGTATTTACTTTTAATTCTTTGAAGTCGTTCTTCATTCTCCATAACTTCTGTGCAGCTTTCACTTATTTACTAGGTTTAAAAAAATTGTGATTCGGTCGGGCTCGCTCATTCATGGTGTAAACAAAACAACACAGATCATAGTATAGAACATTAAACCATAGATGAATTAATATTTATTAAACACAGGCAGGGTAATATTGTCGATGGGCCTCGTTCCAAGCCTCAGAGTGTAGTTGTTTTAACTTACTCGAAGGTTCGGAACGACCCGGTTGTTTTATAACCACAAATATCTATTTTTGGTGGGGATCTATCAAAATGTATAGACGTTTAATGATATTTAAAAAGCAAGAACTACTACCTGCAAAATAGGAACGAGTGCCTATAATTCTCTCATCAAGAAATGTCAAGAATATCATCCAGGAAGACCTTGACAGCATTTACCAGTGGACCCAAGACTGGTTAATAACACTAAATGAGACCAAATGCACAGTCCTACATATGGGCATCAATAATCCTAAGGCAAAATATCATATTAATAATAATCCAATAGACGTTGTGGAATGCCAAAAAGATCTAGGAGTATATATCACATCAAATCTGAAATGGGAGACACATATCATAAGTATGACAAAAAAAGCCAACTCAATTCTGTACACAATACGAAAAACTTTTATGCACATTGACAAAACTCTATTTTTGAAGATTTATACAACATATATACGACCACTGCTGGAATATGCATTCCAAATTTGGAGTCCATACTTTAAAAAAGATATTGATCTTCTTGAAAGAGTACAGCGGAAAGCAACCAGAATGGTTCTATCATTGAAGAATGTGCCATATGAACTTCGTCTCAAGAAACTGGGCTTGACCACTTTAGAACAGCGAAGACAACAAGGAGATCTAATTGAAACATATAAAATCTTGAATGGATATTATAATGTCCCAAACATGAGGACACTCTCTGAAGCTGCAAATTTTGAAGTGCAACAGCAAACCAAAAAAACACTTTTTGCCAAAACGTGTAGTCAATGAATGGAACAGACTGCCAGAAACCGTTATTAGTGCCCCTTCAGTGAACTGTTTTAAAAATAGACTAGATAAACATTTGGAACTATAAAATTAATGTGCACTGTTTTGTTTTCCATATACACGCATCAGCTTTAAGCTGCTTAGTGTATCACAATAATAATAAAAATAAGGTCATGTTAGTTAAAAATAAAATATCTTGACGACCTATTTTGATAGTTAAAAAGTTGCCACAACCGAACACTCTACTCGAAGGCTGTGAACGACGTTAGGGTGAAAAGTTGCACTCCGAGTGCGCTCTAGCCAGGGTTCGGAACGGCCCCCTGGTAATGTAAGGGTGCGTACCATTTGAAGTTAAGAACGAAAAAATGAAGTTAAAAATGGGTCCTAGGCAATCTCAGAGGGATCTTTTTAAAGAAATTGATATTTTAAGTTTACCAAGTATGTAAAATTTTTAGTAATTTTAAATTAAACAGTGACAATCACGTTTACAATACTAGGAATAGAGATAAAATAGCGGTGCCAGGTTTTAGATTAGCAAAGACAAATAAAAGGTCCTTCTTAGGTAATTGTGTGCGGTTTTATAATAAAGTTCCCAAACATATTACAACGCTCACAGAAGGGAAATTCAAGTTGCACGTGAAAAACATATTGATTAAAAAATCCTACTACACAGTTTCTGATTACAAAAAAGACAAAAATGCCCGGACAATTCCGCCAAGCTATTGCCTGTCACCTACATAATTTAAACAAATATTGTAATAACTCTATTATATAGTAAGTATCACATTGTTAAAAGATGTTTAAAAGAATGGCCCCGAGTTTCTTGCCCGTTCTTCTCGCAGTGGCTCTATACAATTTATTAGCTAAACGTGGCAGTACAATGTAGAATATTTCAATACTAAAATTTGTAATTGACCTTCATAAGAGCGTCGTAGATGCCTAAATTGAATAAATGATTTCGACTTTGACTATCGATCACACTCCCAAATAGTTCTTCCACTTGGGTCTTGTCATTATTTTCGCCATAAACGCTATGAGGCTACTGGAACAGTTTGAATTACCTACATCTAATGGCAAAAAAGACAGAAGTGGCATTCTTATCCTAAATGGAACAGGGGAGAACAGTGAACAGTTACAAACGATCACAGTGATTACAACCATAGACGCAGAATGTAGTCAAAATTATCGAAATCAGCGTCCAGTGGAATAGGCCCTAAACTAGCACTTAGGCTGCGTTCGGATATGAGTGATTTCTCACTTGTGTAACACTTGTCAGTTTATCTAAAGGTCGTGTGCGTTCGTTTTGAAATTATATCGATTGTTGCAGTTTTGAAATTGGCATTTGCATCTATGCGCTCGGAAATCAATAATTTATGTTTTTGCCACTTTCACTCGCCAAGGATTCGACCCAAGTCGATCGACTGATAAGTGAGACTCCTTGATAAGTTAGTTATTCTCAAAGGATGACGCGCACGCGGCAAAAGATTTTATTAAAAAGACATGAAAATGCTGTCTTGAATACAAACAAAGTTAATATAAATATTGTCAGAATAAAATATATGATGATGTCGCATGATGACCACTATCTCACCTGATGGTAAGTGATGATGTGGTCGAAGATGTTGTTCTGGCTAACCTAGAAGAGCTTGGAAACAGATTTTCTACCTGTCGGGTGTATCACTTAACAGTCTTTACTTATTGTAACACTTGTCTTAATTGTTTTCTAATACAGCAGAAAATTGCAGACCCAAAGTAAACCTGTTTTTTATTCCGCAAACAAAGGTCAACTAAACAAACAATTACAACAGGTCATCTTTCCTAACGCGTAATGCGTGCGTAAGTGAGCTAGCGTTTCCGTCTTTCTCAGTCATCCACTAGTAGTGAATAAGTGAGAGAGACGACGCGGTGGTCGGCGATCTCCGACGCGACCGCCACTGCGCGACCCGACGCGCTTCGAACAGTCTATCTCACTCAATCGTGTCAGTGAGCGCCACGTGCCGATTGAAACCAAGATGCAATTGAGCGAATGATTAATTTGAAGCGGTGTTAAAGATTCGAATCAGTGAATCAGTTTAAAGAAACGACTCTCTGAGTCGTTTCCGTGAAGAGCGACACACCTCTATATTCTATCTCTGTTGCAATATAATGAAGGCAATTAATCAAACAAATATGGTTCATTTATGGTAAATTTAAAATTTATAAAGAAATTGATTCAATTCGAGTGAGGCGATATCAGGGTCTATTGAACATGTTGACATAAATGTTCCCTGCAATGAAAATTGTTATTTTAAGTTTCATAACTCAAAATCTCGTACATAATTGTACGAGGATAATATCGTCCTCGTACCTCGTACGAAAGACCAGAAATCTCGTAACTGTACGAGAAACCTCGTACGGTTGGCAACACTGAAGCTTCTTATCTCCTGGTACTTCAGGTTTAATTTGGTTAGTTTGTAGCGTGTTGTATGCTGTGCACAAAGTCCACTAAGCAATTTTAAAAAGTCGCCTCTGTGCACCTGGGTGATATATTTCCTTGACCTTTGTCTGGACAGGTCCACTCAAACCTGTATGGTGCTCTCCTCAAGAGCAGACTTTTGAAGCAATGATGGCCGAGCGATAATAGCTATGGACTGCCGCGCCGCAGTATCCTGGTTCGATCCCCACCGCCGGTTTGAGCTTCACCGCATAATGAAAGAACTTCTGCGAATAAAAAAATAAATTTAGTGAATATATCACTCAATTTATTTTTTTATTAGCAGAAATTTAGCATTTTAGACATCGCGGTCATAACCTCACTAGTAGCGTAAGCGGAGTTACGCCATTATAGACAAACAATCAGGCTTCTGAATAGAAGTACAGCACGGTACCAAATCAGCTAAGCCACACCCCTACCATAGTAGAAAGAGTGGGAAGTAGGCCATCTCCGGCCCAATTCGCGATATAACTACCTACCATACTTGCCTGTCTCAGGGTTGTTACTTATTTATAATGTATGTACTCGTATATGCAAAATTTTAATTCAGTACCCAGAAATAGGCAAGGGCCGGGAAGTTGTATTTTTTTACTTGTGTTGTCTGGGTTCAGGGTTAGTGAGGTAGGTTTTATACCTAAACGATGATAACACCTCTCACGATGAAAAAAATACCGACTGGCGATACCTATGTGGTTGCGGGGCCAGAGACGTGCGACGCGGGGCATACCTAATACAACAAAAAACAATGTAGGCATCACTCATCATCAAGTAAAAATCATAGGTATGAAAGTGACTTGCTTACCTTTCATGTTCAGTAGGTAATCTAAACAAAGACAACTCTGGAATCTATGAATTATTTAGACAGCCGAACACACAGCAATAAGTTTTCATGCGATTATCAAACATTTTTCATTTATTTAGCGGTGCCAAAAAGCCATGACGCGCGATCCTTGTTCGGTGTTAGCCCCGGCTGGCGCATTGAGAAACGGGTCGAGATTGTGTTAGAGTGTGCGTGCGGGACGCATACATACTATGGCGCACACAAACAAGCCGCGCGCGGTGCGTTTGTATGAAGATAACTTACTTCCCAACTCTTTATACTATGCCCCTACCTTTTTGACGTCATTTTTTTTTTTTTTTTTTTTTTTTTTTTTTTTTGTTTTCGCTGGGAAAAATGCATTACGCATGCCCCTCCATCGGGGGATGGAGGGGGGATGTGGGACTCCCCGGTGTGACCGGTATACCCACTAAACGACCCAGCGGCATTCCAGCATCGTCTGTGTGGAGAAGGACTGGGAGACGGCCAGAGCCTTTGCGTCCAGTCCCTCTTCGACGACCGCCCGCTTTACAGCGGGGCCTACACGCCCCTCCAGGCAAGAGGGGCCCGGGAATGACCAGGAATGCTTGGCCATTCCCGCCCGACGGAGGTGGTGAATAGGTGCAATGCGAGAGAAGGTGCCCCCGCGCCTTTCTCTCGCTATTCACCACCGGGTGGGAGAAGATGTCGATTATTCAATCGTCTTCTCCCACCCCTTCTTCGTCTGCGCAGTGGCGCCGCAAGGGGGTCTTCCTCCCTTGCGCGCTCTGCCGCCTCCTTTTGCGAAATCACTTCCTCGCAAAAGGAGGCGACCGCTGCCCAGGACCCCTCGCTCTCCAACATGGCGTTGACCACGCTGGGCAGCGAGAGATCCGGCCCGACTACCTCGACCAAGCTGCGGCGCAGCTCGGACCACGAAGGACACACCTCGAGGGTGTGCTGCGCCGTGTCTTCCACCGCGGGACAATGGTGGCACGCCGGTGCCTCCTCCCTTCCAATCCGGTGCAGGTAGGATCCGAAGCATCCGTGCCCGGATAACACCTGCACCAGACGGAACGAGAGGAAGCCGTGGGACCGCCCGAGCCAGTCTTGCAGAACTGGCCCGAGAGCGTCCAACGTTCGGCGACCAAAAGCAGCGGCGGCGGCGAGGTCCTCCGTCCAATGCAAGACGACTGCGTCCCTCGCCTCACGCCGGACGGTCTCCCGCTCCTCCAGGGTGGGGGGCTCACCGCGAGCCTTGCGCCCCGCCGTCCACTCATACACTCTGGCGAGCACTCCCGCCTCAAGCTCCCAAGGAGGGGTGCCAGCCAGAGCGCACGCCGCAGCAAACCCTACCGAGCGGTAGGCCCGCGCCACCCGCAGCGCAATGGCCCTTTGAGGCCTGCGGAGAGAGGATGCGTTCTCCCTCCTACGGAGGGAGTCGGCCCAGATAGGGGCACCGTAAAGGGCCATGCTCTTCAAGATGCCGGCGTACAAGCGCCGGCATCGTTCTCTGGGCCCCCCCATGTTAGGAAGGAGCCACGAGAGGGCACCCGCAACCTTCAGCAGGCGCGTCGACAGCCCGCTGAAATGCGGGCCGAAGCGCCACCTGCTGTCGAGGACTAGGCCCAAATATTTCATTTGGGCCTTCACCTCGATCCTGACGCCCTCCACGACAATGTGGGCGTCAGTGGAAATGCGATGCCGAGGCCCGTGGAAGAATACGGCCTCGGTCTTTTGAAGCGCCACCTTCAGACCCAGGCGGCGGATCCTTCCCGCGACTAGGGTGCCGCCAGCCGAAGCAAGACTTACCGCCTCTCTAAAGTCTCCTCCCCGGGCGGTGAGAAGAGTGTCATCCGCATAGCAGATGACACTCGTGCCAGGGAGGAGACTTCCCCGCAGCAGCCAGTCAAATCCGATGTTCCACAGGAGTGGTCCCAAGACAGACCCCTGTGGAACACCTGAATCCGCATTGTAACGGCGGAGCTGGCCTGCGCGATCTACTAGGACTACAGTTCGGTCCCTCAGGTAGTCCGCCAGGAGACTCCGCAAGTACTGAGGCACTCCATGGTAGCGGAGCGCCTCCAAGATTGTCGAGTGGGGGACGGAGTTGAAGGCATTGGCTATGTCAAATGACACAGCCAAAACTCCGCCCCCTGCGTCCACAGCCTCCCGCACTTGGCCCCTGAGTCGGGCCAACGCGTCCACAGTCGAACGCCCCCTTCGAAAGCCGAATTGGGCGTCCGACAGGTCTGGCCCGACACTCTGCAGGTGGCCATTCAGCCTGTTGGCGATGATCCCCTCGAACATTTTACCGACCTCATCGAGCAGAACGATGGGCCGGTATGCCGAGGGGGAGTCCACCGGGCGACCTTCCTTTCGGAGAAGGCACAACTGCCCCTCCTTCCAAGGTTTCGGGAACCTACCAGATGTGAAACACGCGCTGAATAGGTCCCGAAACCTCTCCTCCATTTGTAGGGTGGCAATGGCCACCACCCGGGCGGGGACACCATCCGGCCCCGGGGCCGTCTTCTTCGTGCGGAGGCGGAGAGTCTCCCTTTCGAATTCCGCCAGCGTGACTGGAGGAACCTCCCCCTCCTCCAGTGGAGCCGCTCCCTGTGGAGGATTCATCACTGGAGGGGTGAAGTTGGTCCCGTTCGGAAACAGGGACCGGACCACCCCATCCAGCAATGTCGGCTCGAGGGTTTCCGTCAGCGGGGGACCAGAGGGGCGCAGTTTGTTCCGCGCCGCCTGATATGGTCTCCCATACGGGTCCCTGTCGAGGCCCTCCAGCATTTCGGCTCTCGCCGCGTCATCGGCAGCACCCATTGCCGACTTGAGGACCTTCTTCGCCTCAACGTACGAAGCGTAAAGAAGGTCCTCGTTGGCCTCATCCCGCTGGCTGCGCCGTCGACTCCTCGTGTATGCCCTCCTTGCTGTCACACAGGCGGCCCGGAGCTCCGCTAGTTCCTCTGTCCACCAGTAAACGGCGCGATGGGGAGGCGGGCGGCGAGACCGAGGCATGCTGGCGTTGCAAACCTCGGTCAGGGACTTCCTGAGCTCGACCGCTGCGGAGTCCACGCCCAGGCCTTCGAAAGGGGGTGCGAGCCAGTCCTGCACGAACGCCGCCTCCATTGCCGACTCACGGTCCAGGCGGGTGAGAGCCCACCGTGGAAAGGGAGAACGGCCTGAGGGGACCGTCCTCCGGGGGCTCTGGGTGGAGATTTCGAACCGAACATATCGGTGGTCCGACAAGGTCTCCACCATCTCCACCCGCCAGTTCAAGACGCGGGCAGCTAGTATGGGGGTGGCAAACGATACGTCAACCACTGACCCTCCCCGTTGCCGCACACACGTCTGGACCGTCCCTCTGTTGAGGAGGGACACACCGGAGGAGGCCGCCCAATACTCAACGACGCGACCCCGGACATTGCAAGACGCGGCTGGGTTACCCCAGGCCACCGACTTGGCGTTAAGGTCACCTAGAACGGTGACCTGACGCGGCGCCGCCCTACCGACAACGGCGGTGAGGATTTCGAGAAAGTCCTCGAAATCCGAGAGAGGGCGGTTTGGGGAGAAATAAACGCCCACGAAGGCTATATCTCCCCACGCGGCGGCCACATATCCCGGTCCCCTCTCTAGAAGCGAGAGGGGAGGGGAGTCTGTGGAAGACCGCGACATCATTGCAACCAAGCCATCCCGATCACCCAGCCAACGGCCAGGGATCGAGTATGGCTCGGCAACCACCGCCACGTCCACCAACCACTCAGCTATGGACTGCATCAGCAGGTCCTGGGCTGCTTTGCAGTGGTTGATGTTCGCCTGGAGGATGCGATGCTCGGCCCTATCCATCATTCGGACATCGCACCCCCCTCTACAGCCGCCGGAGTTCCCGTTTCAGGGACGGCGGTAGCTACGGCAGGCTGGGTCGGCGCCTGCGCTTTGCCCTTCTTGAGGGGAGGATTGCAGTTTCTCCCCTTCATGACGTGTTCCGCCGGGCGGCCACTGGCAGCACACACCGCGCAGCGTGGCGTGGTGGCCTTGCAGGTGGAGGATTTGTGCCCCTCTTTGCCGCAACGGTAACAGCTGTCCGCCCTGTCCACCTCGGACGGGCAGAGGGCCCGTGTGTGCCCGATTCCGAAGCACTTGAAGCAGCGCAGAGGCTGATCTTCAAGTACTCGGACTCTGCAAGAGCTAAATCCTACAGATAGCCGTCCCTTGGCGAGGGCGGCCTTGGCCGCGGCGACTGGGCACTCGAGGCGAATGGTACCCATGCCGCCGCGACCGGGACGGATACCCCGACCTTGCACCGCTGCGACATCGCAGCCCCCTACTGCTGCAACCGCCGCCACCACCTCCTCTTTGGTGACTGAATCGTCCAGATCTGTCACCTCCAAGGTCGCAGACTTAACGGGCCTGACTACCTTCGCCGCGTCCGCGATGACCTCTTTTAACTTCGTTGCAAAGAGGTCCGCGTTGGTTCCACCTTCAGCCCCCGGGAACTCGAATATTCGGGCCCCAGCTTGGGTCCGACGGCACGTGACGCCTCCGATCCCCAGCTGGGTGGGATCGGCGCCAGCACGGGCCCGCTTCAGGACGGACTCGTAGGTCTCGCCCCGCTCCGCAGCCTCCATGGTGAGTGTCACTACAACGGCCGCGGTTTTGGGGGGAACCAGGGGCTTAGGTCTCCTCCCACCGGCAGGGGCCCTTTTGGCTGCAGGAGCAGCGGTGGTGGGCTCCGGGGCCGACTTTTTCCCCTTACCCTTCCCCTTTCCCTTGCTGGTCACCTGGGACGGGCAGGGAAGGGTGTTCACGGGTGTGGCAGGGGAGGCGGCCGCCTTTTTCTTGGCCTTGCCCTTCCCCTTCCTAACCACCTCCGTCCAAGATTGGTTGGACGGGGTGGAGGAAGGTAATAGGGCGTCCTCCTTTTGGGAGGATGGCCCCGGCTCATTCGGCCTCTTGTCCGCCGCGAGTGGCGGTCTAGTGCGTCGCTCCGGTAAGAGCCTGTCCTCGATGCCTGCGAAGCAGGCTCTCGTGAAGGCCCGTTCCTCCATGACAACCTTGCGGATGATATCCTCTAGGTTGGAGGAGGAGGAGCCTTCAGCCGCTGGTCTAGGTCTAGTCTTCCTTGTTACTTATTTTGTGTTTAAATCTGCTTAACATCATCACTTTACCAATAGGTAGGTTAGATAGTAATCAAGGCTAAGTGGCGCCACAATGATGTGAATGTCTCCAGCTTACTCAATTGAAATTTTAATATGCCAATATTTAGAGCATATTTTGTGTAATTAATTATGAATACCAACTCAAAATTTAGGTGCCAAATAAACTTCGATGCTGCGTGTGATTATTAGTGTGTTAGCTGACATTATGGTCTCCGGCTGACACATGCTGTATATACGAAACGGCTGAAGTTATGATTATATACTCTAGCCAGGGATTTAGAGCATAATTTGTGCCAGTGGCACAAAAACATTGGAACATCCTACTTGAAAACTGTAGTAGTTATGACCCGATTATAACGTGTAAGCTGGAGACCACGTGTCTACAGCTGCTCATCTGTATCTTCTGAACGAATGGACCTACGACTTTGTTTGATATGTCAAAATTTAGAGCATAATTTGTGCCATAGGCACTAAAATTTTCAAGTGTCTGGATATAAAGGTTTTGGAGCTACAAGCTCAAGCAAACGTGTAAGTTGGAGACACATGTCCCCAGCTAGCACATGCTGTACAGCTCAAACGGGAAAGGCTAAATTACTATTTAATAGCTTAAAATGTTGGGTAGAATTTGTGCCATCGGCACCAAAATTTTCAAAACAATGGGCCTCATAGTTTTTGTGTAATAAGCAAAAACATTTCTTCCCGCCAAAATATTTAAATATTTGGGCAAATACATTTTTGAGGGCGGCGTTGCCGTCCCGAGGACTGTAGCTGCAATCTATCTTGAACCTTATTTCTATTGCTTTTGAACTTACTTTTTGCTGTCACGTTATGAATCGGTGGAAGAAGTTACAAAAAACAGTACGTGCATAGACTAATAGCAGATGTTGTGTAGTTTGACAACCATTTTATGCCAATATATACAAAATATATATGTAGGCATTTTTTCTCACAGAATGTTGACCTATATCTTTATTACATCCTCTTTGACGGATATATTGCACTCATATCTAATCCTACACTCTACATCTGTGAGTGATAAATGTTTAAGAAAATACTGTTATTTTACGATTGGAAAAAAAAGATAATTGTACGTAATTCTGTTCACAAATTAATATGAAGTGAAATACAAAAGTTCTTATTTTGTTTTGCAAATGTCCAAATTGGTATAGCATTTACAAATTATAATCTAGACAGACAGTAGAGCTGCAATGGCAACAAAAATAATAGGCCACATTTCAAATGCTTGTATGTGTATCACGCACACAGTATGTGAAGCTACTACTGTTTTTGTAAGCGGGGTGCATCAGTGATGGTAAAGACGTGCTTAGATATACCGGCTTTTAAAAGCTTTTTCATGGGTACCAAAGAATTATTAAAAAATGATTTAAATATCTTCTTTACATAGGAGTATATGCAATCAATTAGGAGTACAGATGGGCTGGTCTGGATTTTTCTCGTGTTGTTAACTCACGAACTGGCTTGAATACTGAGTGTTATTATCACTGCAACTATAGTAGTTAGATAGTTCGACCAAGAAATTTGATACTTCTTATAAAAGTTTGCAGGTTATATTTATTACATAATTGTACCACAGTTGGGCAAAAGCCTACATTTTGATGACTAACGAAGACAATAATCGACCAAGAGCGTGTCAGGACCAGCATATGATATGCTCCCGTCGCAGATGCCGTCGATAAATAGAAAACTATTTACCGAGTATTGTTGGCTTTTTATATTATTTACAATTTCTCAAAATTTTACAGTTATAAACCAATAATATTTTTGGGAAAAAGTCCTTCAAATGATAGGAACGGTTATTTCATTATCACAGAATGCTCAAACCAATTACGTTTGATGTTTTTAGTATAATCTATCCATGGTAAATAATGAAATTCCTGGTCTAAAAGTTAGAAATATCGACTAGGCTACAAAAACTTTCACACGAAAATAGTTAATTAGCAGTAATATTTTTTAAAACACTCCCGTGATACTTGTTGTTAATTATTTCAAGTTTCCAATAAGGAGTGCATATATATTGATGATTGGCTATCCGCGGTTAGGAATACTCGCAATGATCAAGGGTGGAAACCATCAAAGAGTAGCGTGATTTGTTCCAATCATTTTAATTTGAGCGACCTATACATAACAAAATCTAAATCTCAGTTAAATCCCGTGGGTTGCCGGGTTAGAATTGCACCTCCCCATATCTTCCCGTGGGTGTCGTAAGAGGCGACTAAGGGAAAAATATTGGAAGGTGGGCAGCAGCGCCTTCTAAAGAACTGCCATCTTACACTGTGATCCCCAAGCCGCCTGCCAAGCGTGGGGATTATGGCACATCCAATCCGGCTGATACAGTATATCTTGAATACTACTGAACCGATTTCGATAAAAATGACAGTAACTCCTAAGTTGTAAGTTTATTAAATGAAATAAGAATTTTCGCAATACAATTTCTAGTTTCTGCGAAATACGTGGACAAACGTACATATATAGTAACATACATCCAAATATGTGGCGAGTAGTTTTCTTTTCAACTACGGCACCTGCGACAAAACCTTACCATATACGTAGCCTAACACGCTTTTGGTCAATTATTTTATTTATTGTCATAGAGAAAAAAAAAATCACATTAACGAAATACACTATTACCTTACTTACCCGAATTTAAAAACATACATAAAAATCACGCTCTATCAAATAATACAAACATCAGCATGCTAGTTTAGTAGGTATATACATACGAGTACGCATGCATACCATACATGTAGCGACCCGACGAAACTAGAGTGTGCCCCAGTATGTAGCGAATGTTTCCGAAACCGATTGTAGCTTTTTTATACCTATACAGCCAAATTAAATAGGCGCTAACTAGCTACAAACGTGAAACTTCCGCGTAATATATCGTCATTCAACACGATTTCCAGAACTCAAAATATCTAAATAGTTTCATTACAAAACGAAAACTGAAAAACCGCTATTGCACCGATAGATAGTTTTGGGAACCAGCAGTGCAAGTACCGTAGTATGGCTCGTTAAATTATTGAATCGCTAAGATTGATAAATTTAGCGAATCGTATCGCCCATTGCAAGTATGGAACTGTTGTCGATATATCTTATCGAGGGCTTACGATCGTGAAATTGTGGACAGTATGTCGATTATTACGAAATGGCAACGTCGATTCTAGAGTCCTTATGCTCAGATTATTAAAATCGTACATTCACTGGGGAAATTAGTTTTCCTGAAAATATTAATAATTAAGGTATTTGTTTTTAATAAAACATTATATTATGATTTGATGATTAAAACAAATTACACCAATATTTTAACTAAATTATAAAATTTCTCAGTATCATATAGTTGAAGTTTAAATAATAGTTATGACAGCTGACTGAATTTAACTTTTTTATAAAAAATGGTTCTTGAGATAATCATTAGGTATTAAATTTGTTAAACATATTCGTAAACCAATAAATTATCTAAAAAAAATTAGTTTTAGTAAGTACTTAGTTCAGTACCTGCCTATATTATTCATTTATAGGAATTAACCATAGGCCAAAACTTAGTCAAATTAGATACTATACCTACTTAGGTATGTAGTTATTGTAATGTGGACGGGTAGGACCTTGAGATCACGATCTATTGTCGTTATTAATACCTTGCAAAAGGGTGAGTACAACTTCTTTCGATATTCGAAATAGATTCCTGAAACACTCTCCGAAATTTGATATTAGCGTTCGTCAACCTCTTCTCTGTAGCATTTGGCTGTTTATAATATCCCACCGCTCATATTTCAATAATAAAAGAAGCCATAAAATTAATTTTTAATTTTGTCGTAGTTTTATCGAGCTTCTTTTAAAACCTGACAAAATCATCGTTAAAATCTACAAAATAGACGATCTCAGTCGTCATTTCAAAGATCCATGCTAGGGTTATCGTTAAAATTAGTTAAATTTTAACGAATGTAAACCGAATTTAATTAACGATCGTTTAAATAGGTTTCATACTTGCAACGTCAACAAAACGTCGATATAACCCGTTTTATCGAATTTAGACGATTTTAAATATCAAATTTAGCGATCGGTAACTACGGTACTTGCGCTGCAGTAACGTTTTAAAACGACCACTCGTAATGACGACTTCAATACCTACGAAATCCGTCCATAATATAAAATATTTGTCAGATTACATTAAAACCTCTATGGTCCTAGCCTCAACGGCTTTTATTTTGTATGAAAGCGAAAATTGTTTCCAATTCTATAGAAATAAGGTTCAAGACAGATTGCAGCTGCAGATATCGGGACGTTAACGCCGCGCTCTGAAATGTTTTTGGCCAAATATTTAAATATTTTGGCGGGAAGAAATGTTTTTGCTTATTACACAAAAACTAAAACTATGAGGCCCATTGTTTTGAAAATGTTGGTGCCGAGCCTTTCCCGTTTGAGCTGTACAGCATGTGCTAGCTGGGGACATGTGTCTCCAGCTTACACGTTTGTTTGAGCTTGTAGCTCCAAAACCTTAATACCCAGAGACTTGAAAGTTTTAGTGCCTATGGCACAAATTATGCTCTAAATTTCGACATATTATTCAAAGTCGTGGGTCCAGTCGTTCAGAAGATACAGATGAGTAGCTGTAGACACGTGGTCTCCAGCTTACACGTTATAATCGGGTCATAACTACTACACTGCCGTCCGTTAACTAAAAGGTCGCTAAGCCACAAAACCAAGTTTTGAGATATGAGCAAAAAACGTAGGAAAAATTAAAAACTGATGCTGTTTTATAGGTATTGGTCGCAGAAACAGCATTGAAATATCCAAAAAAAGCTCTTTTTATATTCTATCAAATTTCGCAATATATATCTGCAATGATTAGGTCTAAACAGAAAAAAAACTCTTTTGGCATTTTAGCCGTGTAATAATGGCTTATTTTACCATTTATATACTACACTAAAAAGTCACTAAGTATACTCTAGCGACCTTTTAGACTAGCATTTGTACATGAATATGTGCACAGTTTTTAATGTTATGAAGTTATATGCAAAAATCTACACTAAAAAGACGCTAAGTAATTTAACGACTTTTTTGTTAAATATTAACTAACATCAAAGATATCAAACCCAAGCTTGAATGTCGTTATAGTTTTTTAACTATTATGTAGTCTAGTTTTTTTACATATTGTATTTTTTTGTATTTATTTAATAGCATATTTTCTTTTAATTACTACACTTAATGGCAGTTAAGTTTGAAACCTTGAAATTAAACGACTATTTAGTTAAGTATTTTAGAATGGACATTTCAAGTTGTATCACAAGCATCAAGAAAAAACGTTAAGTATTAAAATAAAATCAACGTAATATATTCATTATTTGTTAATTCAAATTATATAACATAATTTTTAGACATAATTGTTTAGAATATATTTTCCTACGAAACAAAACAACTTATTACTATAAATAAGATTTAAATCTTTAAACAATGTATTTTAAAAGTAGGAATTACACACGCATATTTAGAATTACAATGGCAAACAACATAAAGAAAATTAATTGCTTATCATTAGATTATCCATCCAGGAATGTATAATTGTGAAATACAAATGATTATTTAAAATAATATTTTATAAATAATAACTTAGGGTCTTGCTTTTAAAAAGATCCGAATCACTCCTAGAACAGTACAACTAAGAATATGAGAATTAATGTCAATCAAAATACTTTTACAAGGGACAAATGAATGGAAGTGTTGGAAGTGGAAGACCTAGGTGAACGTTTCGAAATCAGATTGAAGACGTTCTGAAAAAACTCCAGGTCAGGAGTACCCTAGGCCGACGCTTATGTATGAAAGGATTGATGAGTGAAGTGAAATTTGTGGTCTCTGCCTTTCCCTACGGGAAAAAGGCGTATTTATGTAAAAATACTTTCGTAAGTATGAAGTCCTTGCACCTACACTTTTATGTCTAATCTTAATAACGAAGTAATACTTAAATATTAGTTTATAAAGGCACATTAAATCAGTATTTAAGTTATTTACTTGAGCATCTTTTCATTTAAGAAGCATATTTATCTCTTGTATATAGATACATTTCTGCAAAATAATAGTTTATGTAAGAGTATTATAAAGGCTAGTTTGTTTATAATCTAAAGTGTAAAAAACACAGCTTTTCTTTTATTTTGTTCATATCTTTCGGCGAGGTACGAAGAGTGATTGACAAGGCTCTTGGATTTATTTAAGTATCTATCAGACATGAACTTTAATGTTGTAAATTCGTCTTAAAAATCATTTTTGTAGTGAAGACCAAAGTTATTACGTTTGAAAGTTACCTGAACCATGTTTTTTAGATAAGCTCTGGGGTTTGATTTTTAAATGCACCTGTTGGAGGTGTAATTAGGTGAGTTAATAAAATCTGGTGGTTTAAGTGATTCAACTGTCACTGTGCCACTATTTATGAAAGCTTTGCATCTATATAATCTATAAAGTCGTAGAGCTTACCCTTTTTTTTATTGCCAGTTCAACTTGATGATGCATTTGGTCAGCGCTCATAAAAAGACGCCCAGGTTTGATAAAATAATACGAAATTGTTGCTGTCGATATTATGTCAGTGTTCACCAAGTGAACTAGCAAAGATAACCCAGACTAATTTTTATTTCGGGCACTGCAGCTGTCAAGCCAAGTGTTCATATTTTGAACATCACGATACGAACTACGAAAACGTAAATCGCACTCTGGATGTCTTCCTGTTTTCTTCCTGCGATGCCATCAAACCAATTAATAACAGTCACCGGTTCAATTTCAGAGGTTATTTTTCGATTTTAATGTATCCATTCTCGGTAACAATATATAATTTTTTCTAAATTTGTGGTGAAAAATATTTGATTATCACTTTGTTCCAAAGTTTTATGTGAATCATAAAATTGTCTTGCTTTTATATATTTCCCATGATGTTTAAATAATATAAAATCAACATCTGCCTACCCTTTCCGAGATATATAAGTGTGATGATACAACGACATGTTTTAATTAATAAAATACTAGAACACTGATTCAAGCTATAGAAACTATCATATTCACCGAGAAATGAGCGTATTACAATATTAAGCGAAATATTGTTAAACTATGATTTTACCCGTGTGGTGATAAAAACAGTGATGATGATGGTAATTAAAAGTAGCCTGTGTATCAATTCAGCTTAGTAGCTATCTCCATACCAAATAAAATTCAAATCAATCCAGCCTTTGAGGCATGAAATAGTAACCAACATCCACACATACAAACTAGCTAACAACAACTAGCTGCGCTCCATGGTTTTACCTGCGTTGTGATGAAAAACGATGATGATAGTGACGACCAAAACTAGCTTATGTGCTTATCCAGGGTATAAGCTATGACCATACCAAATTTCATCCAAATCCATCCAACCGTGTATAATATTAGTAAGGATTATTTTATAATTGATACACAAAAAGCTCGCTGCAGACGACTTAATTTCCGAGAAACGAGGCAGCGTAAGACCTCTTGCCGCTCCTCGCTTGTCTTGTTTGCACGGTACGTAAGAATTAATGAAATATTTGGTCAACACATTATTATAGCAAATAGCTACTAACATCTACTTTGCCATGAGAGTCGTTAATTGCAATTAAACTCGATTGATCATAGTAACATCTCTATAATTTTCATACCAATAGATATAAACAGCGCCAAGCTAACAAAACCAGCAATAATAATTTATATGACGACCTAGGCGACACTCAACTAGAATGCGTGCGGGGCAGGTCAAAACGTGAGAGCAATTTGCGACTTTTTAGGTAAGTATTGTCGTTTAATGTCTTTTTTGCTAAGGATGTGGACGCAAAATGTTGTTCATCTAAGAATTTTAAGGCGCTATGAATTTTGAGAAAAGTAAATCATTAGGTTCTAAAACAGCCGGCCTACGCTATAAAGCCGTTATCAGAGTTTAACGTTCATAAAGCGTAGTTTTTTTGTGAAGCTGCTTTATAGTGTAGGATTACCAACATTATTTAGCTATGAAATCAAAAACTTAAAGGTAGCATTAGTATCTTAACGACTATATAGCCTAGTAAAGTTAAATAACGTCTTTCTTGCTATGTGACGAATATTACAATTTTATTATGATGATGTCGTTAAGGGCTGTATGTGATCGTGTAGCTAAGTATTGAAGGTTAACGTCAATTAAGCTTTGTAAAATATATTTTTATCAATATTTAACGGCCTTTATACTAGACCTATCTCCTGATTCTAAAAGGTTATAAAAATAATTCCAAGACAGATCGATAGAGAATTTTTTTCTGTATAGGATGGCATTTAAAGCTCAAAATCGACCCCCTGTGGCTTAACGACTTTTTAGTCAACGGACGGCAGTACAGGTTTCAAGTAGGACATTCCAATTTTTTTGTGCCACTGGCACAAATTATGCTCTAAATCCCTGGCTATAGTATATAATCATAACTTCAGCCGTTTCGTATATACAGCATGTGTCAGCTGGAGACCATAACGTCAGCTAACACACTAATAATCACATGTAGCATCGAAGTTTGTTTGGCACTTAAATTTTGAGTTGGTATTCATAATTGCACAAAATATGCTCTAAATATTGGCATATTCAGAATTAAGAAATTTCAATTGAGTAAGCTGGAGACATTCACATCCACAATGAGATCTCGCTCCATCTGAATGTTACACAGCCCCTGACAGAATGCACATAAATTGAAGCAAGAGTGCATATAATAAAATAAGCATAATTATTGAAACTTTTTTATTCTTCTAGGAAAACTTAACTAGACTTGTAATTAAATAAAAAAAAAACATTGAAATGAAGGATCATATTTCTTTCATGTTTGTTGTATTTTCCAAAGCTATACAAGAGTAAAATTTTAATTTTACACTTTTATTGTAATCTATAAAATACATACAATATTAAATACAGGCTGTTAATATACTTGCTAATATTTACATTTCATAACATATTAACTATACACTTCATTAAAATAATAATTTAACAGGCAGGTATTTTCATGAAACAAGTAATATTTTTCAACACTCATTTCTTTTGAATTTTTTACTTGATTCATTCACCACATCCTCTAATTTGTTAATTCTTCTCGACTTTAAAAATGAGTTACTATCACTTTCACTAATAGTCTGTCGAAGGCAGTTTAAACTGGATACACTTTGATTATGTAAACTGTTTTTTTTATCACCTATTGTCTTATTATTCTTAACTATTAAAGTATTTTGAATGTCTTTAACCAAGTCACTTGTGTGCAGTTTTATTGGAATTAGTATTTGATTTTCACTATCACCCTTCTTTATAAATTCTGGTTTGAGTTGGACCATTGATCTATTTTCACCATCACTAGATAATCTTATAGTTTTTCTTAGATGTATTGTGTCAGATGAGTTGTCTGGGAAATTACGTTTCAATACTATATCACCAGTTGGCATCTGCTTCAAGTAAAGTGTAGGACCCTCAGGTTTCTCTCCTTTTTCTTTACTTGAGGAACTCCCTTTATCATTCTCGGAGTCATCATGGCTGTCTTCAGTTTCAACTAGTTTGCCTAAAAGCCAAACAAAAGAATATTATTCAGATGTCAAAAACATCAGCCAGATTTAGGAAATAAATGTTTTTTAATATTATATTAAGATACAGGAATCGCTATAATAATATTATGCATGACCCTCCAATGAAAGTTTCTCAAGAACTAAGAAGGAACTAATTATTTTAATAACCTTAATTTTCCCATCAAAACTTGACATTTGGTATTTGTATGACGAAACCTTAGGAGTCAAGGAGACGACTTGCGAGAATTGGTGATTTCTGTCTCATTGGCCTAGAACTACATTTTATCAAATGCACATGTACTGCGTTTATCCAGTTAATATTTTGACAACTGAAAAATGTAATTCCCTTGTGCCTTATATAAAATAAATAGAAAAAAGCGTGATATTGTGATACATTGTCACTTATTGAAACTTGGTTCAAAACTTCTTTCTTGCGAGGTTGGGAGGCATAGGTATATATGCAGAATACAGGCATCTTGGTGTGGTATTCTAGCATAGCACTACAGAGGTACGATGGTAAAATTGTAATATAGAGAAAAGCTTTTTGGAGGTATCATATGCGGAAAGTTGTTTGCTGTTTACTACTGCTCATAAACATTTAGAGCCCTCAGAACACATAAGTGGTCTCCGCGGCCTTTTACGGTTCGACATATGTATAATAATTTGATTGAACCTTAATATACCTTATCATCGCTAGCCTTTGATTTCTATCTCACCTGAAGTGAAGTGGTTGATCAGGTTAACCTAGAATTACTGGCTCTCAAGGACAGCTGGCGGAACACACCGTTAGGTGCTTGGCGACAGATTTTCTACTTGAGGGTGGTAGCTAGCCAGGCGGGCATTCGCAAAATGCCCTACCACCATGCTATAATGACTGCCATTCTAAGACAGCAACCGGGACCGACGGATTAACGTGCCGCCGAAGCATGGAAGCCCGCAGTAGTAATGTCATTAGCGGTCATCCACCCAACTCTTGACCGCGGCGGACGTTGCTTAACTTTACTGATCGGTTAAGAACAGCTAAGCAAACTTCGCTACGAGCGCTTCAAAAATATTGGATCACAAAACAAAGTGCAGTGTTTTGTAATTTATAATAACATTAATTATATTATGACTTACCATTTAATGTGGGGAATGCAATGTCTGGCAATGTCAAATGCGAATCAGGGTTGAACTTGTGCATTAGAGTTTTTAACAAGATGGAGATTTCTTCCCTTTTCCTAGTAACTACAATTTCGTCAAACCAGTTCACCAACTGTTTTATTGGGAGGTTATAATCCAACACTGGATCCTGAAACAGAAAACAAAAAAAATAAGTTATGATTACGACAAAGAAGACTGTTTAAGGCTAGACAATGTATATCATCAACTTCGACCACATCATTTTTCATACAAAAATATTTCGAATTGTGTCTTCTTCCAGTGGATTGATTTACTGACCCTTAACCAACATCATATTTTATGTTGATGCTAGATAAAATCTGCTGAAAAAGGGTGGTAATTTAAAAGTTTGTTGACCATATCTATTGACATTATTTTTTTCCATTACATGAGGCTTGAGATAAATCAGGCGTTCACAGCCTGCCACGAGTGTGGGGCGCCGGAAGATACGGCGCTCCATACACTGGAGGTGTGTGCCGCATGGGGCCCGCAGCGGCACACACTTTCAGCGCTCATAGGAGGGGATCTCTCTTTGCCGAGCGTTGTAAACGCCATGCTCGGTGGAGAGAGATCGTGCCAGGCGGTGGTCTCTTTCTGTGAAGAGGTTATGATGCAGAAAGAGACGGTGGAGCGGGTCAGGGAAGACGATGTCAAAGCTGACCCGCGCCTGCGCAGACGAACGGGTGCGAGGAGGCGGCGGTTCGACCGCCTCCTCCCTTCTCCGTAGTGGGGTCACTGGTGGAGTGTAGGGGGATTCTCCACCAGCTTGCACGGCCCCTAATGTCTAGGGGGCGACCTTGGTGAGCAAGGTTGTCCCTTCACAGGGCGGGAGCCCGGTTGGGTTCGGGAAATAAATCATCTAAATAAACTCACTTTGAAGAACTGCTCAACATACTGGAGTAGATACAGTCCACAATCTGTGAAATTGTTTTGTTGCGGGACCTTTGGGCAACTTCCTTTGATGTTATCTTTATTGTAAACTTTGTTTGAAGATACCTGGGAAGACGAAAACTGAATTGTGAATGAAAATACTATAGCAGTTCTCATAATCTTTGATAATATAAATAAGATATCACAGATTCGAAACTTACTTTAGCTTGGTATTCACAAGTGAGGTAATCTCTCAAAGTGGCAACCACTCTTGATCTAGATGCTCCCGCTAATGAATCAAAGATGAGTATACAAGGTCTGAAATAAAGTTTAATATTATATAAATCATAAAAACATATATTGTGATAAAAACTATGCACTGTGGCAAATTGGGCAAACTATTTAGTAGTTTTTTTTCATAATTTGTAGATAAAATGATAACTTTGTACAATTGATTGACAATTTAGAGTAAATCTCTTTTTCATTCATGTTAGGCAAATTTTGTTTTATTGCAGTTCCTGACATGAATAACATACGAAATATTTATTTCTAGGTCCATGCAGTGCTCTTTGACTAATCTGCAGTACTTACTTTGCATGTGAAGAATTGATAAATGATAGTTTCTGTTGCTAATTTCTAAAACAATTATACTATATTCAGGGTTATATTGCACTATATATTTTTTATAAAATAACTTACTGTTTGATAGGTTCAGTTTTATTAGTAGGTGCCTGTACTTCTACTTTCTTTTCGGCTAAAACTTTTTCATCTTCCTCATCAGAATCACATTGCATGTCCAAATCACTTTCCTGAAAAATAAAATATTTATTACACCTTGGTTACAATATTATTCGGCCTAATAGCTACAGGTGGCGTAATAAAAGCAGAATTCAGTGTAAAAATCATATCATAACAAAGAAATTTTTTTTATATGTCAGTAACAAATTTCATCTAATTCAGTTCAGCTGTAAAAACGGCAGATTTTCTACTTACAAGTAGAAAATCTGCCGCCAAGCACCTAATGGTTAGCCTGAACAACATCTTCGACCACATCATCACTTACCATTAGGTGAGATAGTGCTCAAACGCTAACCTAACATCACTTACCATAAAAATAAAAAATATTCGAAATCAGAGCGTTATTAATTCATATCAAAAGTTACATTGTGTTTACAATGTTTTCGAAAGTTTTATTACACAAATTAA
The DNA here is from genome assembly GCA_963890685.1 of Plagodis pulveraria. NCBI lineage: Eukaryota > Metazoa > Arthropoda > Insecta > Lepidoptera > Geometridae > Plagodis > Plagodis pulveraria. The sequence goes on from OY982952.1 coordinate 18,278,756, forward strand.
TGGATTAGATTAAGGTAATTTGAACATAACATACATCTGCTTCAGCTTCATCCCGTTCACTGACATTATCTGAGTCACAGCTTAATGTAAGCTGTTCTTGTTTTGTGAGAGGAGTGATTGTTGTGTTGCCTATTAGCATGGAAGACCGCCGCTCTGAAAAGTTATAATATCAGAATATGGATTTACTTACTATCATGCCATTACTATATGCTACAATAAAATATAAATACCTACATAAATTCTGAGTTGTATGATAATTCATGGTCAATTATTAAATTAAAATGGTTTAATCAAAGCATGTACCTAAATTAGTTTTCTGAAACATACCTCTTTTCTTTATTTCTTGAGGGGTAACTGTACGATTATCAACCATACTTCGGCACCCATCCAAACTAGGGAAGCAGACTATTGCCACAAACCAGTGACAATTTTCATTAATAGGAACTACAATGAAGTCTTTTTCAAAGATATTGACATTTTTCGTCCATGTCTTCACTCTGGCATGTCGTTTTTGTGCAGGAGTCAGAGCACTATCCCACTCATGGGGATTAGAACTCTTGTTCACTTTACTAGGTTTTGTAGTGAGTCTTTTGTAGAAAAATGTACTAAAAATATGAGTTCTTTCTCTTTGCCCAGGAGTAAGCACATCATGGACTAAATGTTTTAGATAGAAATCAATGATCACATCATTCAGAAATTGGTCTTGGGCAAGGCACATAAAATCTTCTGTGTTTATAGGTATACCACCTTTTCCAGGTGGATATATTAATATTTGCCTGATTTCAGCAGGGTTTGCACTGAAAATGAAGAGAGAAAAATATGGTATGTATTTGAATAAATTATATACAATGCTTTTTAACTCGTTGCCATTGGCTGACCCACTATGGCCAATTTATGAATGAAATTCTATTGTTATCATTATCACAGATTTCAATGGGTTAAACCCAACTGCATATCCTTCCAAGTATATACCAGTCATGTTTGTATGTTTTACTGTATAAAAAGATCTATTTCTCCACTGATTCATTTTTGGACACAGCCTCCCCATTATAGGGGATTGCCATAATCCCCCGGCTTGCTAGGCTGCTTGGGAAGCGCAGTGTAAGACGTCAGTTTTGCAGAGGAAGCTGCTGTCCACCTTCTGGTATTTTTTCTTTTGTCTCCTTTTAATACTCCCACAGGAGATATGAGGAGTGCAAATGTAGCCCAGCACGAGGATTGTACATGTTTTACTAGATATTAATACTTACTTTATTACATTTACCATACTTAATTTTTACCTTCTAACTAGATTTTGTACCTGGAAATTCTCCTAATGTGGAATTTGTTTGGTGCGGGTCTCGAGAAAAGTAAAGACAGTGTAGAGACAGATATTATGTTACAATAAAGCTATAAAAGTACTATAATAGATAAGAGAAAATAGTGTTATAAATAGGATATCATTTAAAAAACACAAATATTTTATATTCTTTTTCCTCAACCTGTTGTTTTCAACTTTTGCACTAAAATTGTTCCTATTTTGGGCTGAATACTTGAGGGAAAAATATAAAAGAAAAAAATATTTGTATATTACCGGCATTTTTGTTTAAGAAACTAAAAAAAGTAGTAGTAAACATAAGTTTCTCTATGTCCTGAGACAACTCGAGAAATCAAGGTAGAGATCAAGACTATATAAAAAACATTGAGAAATCATAAATCCTGCTTCTAACATACCTTTTAACTCCTGACGCTGATGCTGCACTGCTGGATCTGGTTGTCATCTTTGCGACATTATTCTCCTTAGGACATGTTCTCACTAAAATTTCATTTGCTTCTCTAGAATTCAGTTCATCCATCACCTTTCCAAACAAAGCTTTCAGGGCTACTTTAGCTTCTTCAGAAATTGCCTCTGGCAGCAATGTAATTCGTTTATATGGATCTACTTTTGACATTGGATCATAATATGGCCCTGCACATAAAAAAGAAATAGCTTAAAATTTAAAGTAGGTATAAAACTTATTTTCTCACTAATGAGCTTGCGTTTGACAACAATTGACCAGTAATGATGTGGTAAACAAGCTTAATCTAGAATGAGAACTGGGTTCAACTGCCGGAACACATGGTTATATGCTTGGCGCCACATTATGTACTTCAGCCTAGCCAATCCATATATAAGGCGTGCAAGGTTTTCATCACAAAGAAAATGTATGGAATAAATAAATTAACTCTTTGAAGGCTTTGTGACTAATGCTTCATGTTATAATAATATCCTAAAATCAGTAAATTTATCTTACCTGATTCCTTTTCCATGTCAAGAGTATTCCTAATGTAATTACCACATTTACTCATGGTGTACAAAAATATGACAGGAAGTCCTTTGCCAAAGTGAACCAGTATTCTGACTACTTCTTTCAACGGAATTTGTAGTGCAACATCTCTCGTTTCATTTGTAAGTGACGGTGCTACTATCTTTATCCCTTTTGCTGATATGTAGACCTAAAAGAAATTTTATATTACGAAGGGTTTTAAGAAATATATATTAATTAATAAGGAATTTTTTTGATGGAACATTTACTGGTGATGAAATCTGGGTATCAACAAATTGTACATTAATACACTGCCATGGATTAGCAGTGTATGCATTGTTATATTCTACATTGAAGGAATGTAGCCAGGGAATTCACAGTACATGAGAACTAATATGTAATGGTATGGTACATTTTAGTTTTATGGAACTACAAAATTTCAACTAATGGATTTTTTACCATGAGCGTTATGTGAAGTAGGACACTCCATTACTATAGCCGTCACAAGCTCTGCCAATTGAGCCATAATGGTGAGTAAAAAATGTTCACTTTTATTGTAATTTTGTACGATTATTTGCTTAGCGGGTAAGCTTTGTAAGCTTATTTGCAAAAAAAATACTTTTAGAATATTTAGTTTTGTTGTACTTGATACAGGAAAGGGCCAATAGCATAACAATATGTGGACCAATATATTAGATTGTTACCCTTCGACACTAAAAAAATATGTTTAGAAACAATGTCATGTAAATTATAGAACAATTGGACTAGATTGAAGCATACATACTGAAGCCAAATTCATGTAGAATGGTTGATAACAAAGTGATGCATAGCAACCACTTTAAGGTAGTTTTCAGAATACATAACTGCAATATTCGATTTCAATAAAGAATCTACAAGACTTAATTTAAACCATCTAGTATGGTTGGATCAAACCTTTATAATAAGGAATGCAGTAAGGAAACCTAAAAAGGCAGTCCATAAAAACTTAGGTTAGTAGGTACATTATCAAAATTGATGATCAATAAAAAAAAACTCTATATTGAGTAAACTTGTGCAAGCATGAAGCTTTTTGTGACATTAATCAGCACATGTTCTGATAGAGCATTGTTGATAATTTACAAAATTTATTTAAACTATAAACTTCCAAATTCTAGCATAAAAAAAGTGAAAAGTATCTTTAGCCTACATCAAATTTGGTTTTAGTAGAACTATAACAAAGATATTCATAATAGTATGTAACTTTTTAAGTAATTTGATAAAATATTATATGCATACCTTTTCTTTTGGAGTATATCTGTAAGAGCCGATCCTTATTGTCCGACAATTGAGTGATGTGACAAACCCTTGCATATTGCTTGGATTCAATTCTTCTCTGCTCCCATCTAAACATGGTATAATATAGTTATCAATAATTTATTCTTGAAAAAAGTGGAGTTGGACTCACACATTGTGGGTTCTGTACCAACACAGAATGTACAATGAAATTGTTATACTTTTATTAGATTTCGAAATCTTTAGTGGGACTCAAACAATTTTTATTATAGGTTATTTATTATATGTTAGATATTGGACTATGATCGTACAAGTTTGCCAAGTTCACGTTTATATGTATTCTAGTTTTTTATGATAGAGCAAAAACAAAAAACAAATTTGTTAAGCAGATACTAACAAATATTCTATGAAAATTTCAACAGGCTACTGTTTTAAAGAAACACATATGGACAGATGAACCCCATTACTCAGCTTAGGCTGTTAAGCCTAAGCGGAGTAACGGGGTTCATGTTTTCTAATACCAAACCTTAAAAACAGTAATTTCACAATAATGTTTAACCTTTGACTACTGAGGTTGATGGCTCTTGGGCCTTTAGAAAGTAAAAATATTGAATTACTCCTTTCCCTTATGCTCTACACACAAGTACCATTTAATACCTTCGAGTTTAGTTGCAACAAAGTCGTCAATGGCTGTTTATGTGTTTGCGCAAGGAATTACAGCAAGTTGATAAATTTTTAAGTTTTTCGTGGGCCTCTCAACCCCACCTCAGTATTCACATAACTTTTTAGTAAATAGCTTTGATATTGTTATCATCTTTTTATATCATTTTTTTGTTCCCATTATAGTATTATAATTACAGATTTGTCATTTGCCAGCAAGACTATTTATAAATAAGATCGTAAGTTTTTGTAGATTTTCTTAGTTTTAAAAAATACCATGTGATTTATGACCTCATGTGATTTTTACCAAAAAATTTGAAGTGTTTTCTAAACTTTGAAACAATAGGTAATTAACAATATACTTAATTAATAGTAACATATAAGTATATAATAGGTATTAACAGTAAACAAATAAATTATACAAGTATAATTTTATTCTATTTAAATATATCCACAAAAGCAAATTATTTCACACAAAGCCCTACAAAAAGATTTTAAAAATATAAGTATATTATATATATATACGGATCTCTGCAGCCCCCACATCAGTGTTTAAGTGAAATAAAATCCATCTCAGTAGCTACAGGTTAACAAAAAATTATACAAAATAAGTGGGGTTTGACACAAAGATAGCCCAGTGGCACTGCTAAGGGGGATAGACTTAAATCCTGCTATGGGCCTGAGCATCATGGTGGTAGGTCATCAGCTGGTTAACTACCACATCAAGTAGACAACCATGTCACCAGGTATGAAATAGTAGTCGAAGGCTACCAAATAAGTTATAGAAAGATACAATACAAAAGGTATCATTACCGCCTTGAGCCGTTACAGTTGTTATACGGCTCAATTAATGTCGGATAATGGAAGGAGGATAGAAGATCCTCTCTGAACTGCGTTCCGATGACAGATTAGCCAGATAAGGGGGTCACTAGACAGAAAACGCACGCCGCATAACATTAGATCAACGAGTAGCAAACACAAGATCTTTACTTTTTTACTGTCACTATTCAGAAATATCATCAAAAACTATCTCAATAACAGTAATTAATTGTTATTTACTACAGAAAACTGTATCGGCGAATATATAGCTAAACAAATTCGCATTGCCGTTAGGTCTTTACATTTACGACATACGTATGTTATAAATTAATGTATAATTCACAATACCATTAGTGTTTTCGGGAGTAGTTTGAGACATAGCTGCTTTCAATTTGATGATGGAGATAACCAAAACTTAAAAATACACTAAATTTCCACCAGACACAACATACGCAGCCATTTTTACCATAGACATTGTTTAAGACGAATAGTGTTGTGGTGTGGATATTTGTGACGCAGTAATTTCACGACTGATATAGATCATAGATACAATAAAGCTGGCACATTCAAGTGCTTTGAATATGGGCGTATTCCATTTGGCGCAAATTTCGTTATTTTCCATAATTTTGACCACATTTGCGTCTATGGTTGTGATCACTGATCGTTTGTAACTGTTGTCCCCTGTTCCGTTTAGGATAAGAACGCTAAGTGCCACTAAAATTTGCCGCTTTTGACCTAAGATGTAGGTAATTGTAGTAGGTTCCAGTAGCTTCATAGCGTTTAGGGCGAAAATAATGCCAAGACCCAAGTGGAACAACTTTTTGGGAGTGTGATCGTTTTAAGCGAATTTAACTCTAAATGGTACGCACCCTATGCAGTAAATATTTAACAAGCCACGAAGAGCATGAAACGTGTTGTTACAAGAAAAACACTTGCAGTTAACGCGACTTTAGGCATTCCAACCTAAAAACTTTTGCCACATCGAATCGAACAAATTAGGCCGTAAGCTACTTGACGCCAATTTCGTTATTTTCGATAATTTTGACATTTTGTGTCTATGGTTCATATAAAATGTGGAACCATAGTTGCAAAAAGTGGTCAAAATTATCGAAAATAACGAAGTATGCGTCAAGTAGAATACGCCCTAATAAAACATTTTGTTAAGAATTGCTTAGTTCACAGACTACAGAGCTGTTATTTAACTTTTAACTCGTACAGTTTGTATATTTTGATAGACTTTCAGCTTTTTTATACTATATCATGTGCATTGGTGACCATAAACTTTCAGGGTAATACAAGCATTATTTATTGGAAACACGCATATAATAAATGTCGAATTGTTCCTAAAAATAGCTAAGCATTTAAAAACAACGAAATTTCAAGCACAGATGTAAGTTTCTTCGTTAACCGTTACAGCAATTTGACGATACGTGTGGTCGGGTTGTCGATAGATGTGTGCTCATTGCGACTTCATTTGTGGTTTCATACATACCAATTAAATTTTTACGGTTAGTTCAACTATACATCTAACCAAATTGTCTATGGTCAGATTGTAGGGTGTGAGACGAGCATTATTTTAACGGGTCAAAGAGAATAAAATATGTTATTGAGGCTAATTCGATTTTAACTAAACTCAAACAATTAAAAATATTTTTTTGTAAAAATTAGCTAAATCATAGTCAAATCGTTATCTATTATAGTTGACGAACTAATGACTAGATCTTGTAACTATAACTTACGACAGACAATATAATATCACATTCTATTTAAATGATTGCTAAATTTACCTAATGGCTGTTGTTATTAATATATATATATATATACTGACATCAACATTCAAATTGGATTTCATATTTAGATTGCAAATAATCCAAAAATTACTAGGAAACGGGACTCATGTGACAGATGTCAGTGTGACACTTGATGATTTTTTTTAAATTTAGGTTCCAAATTTGGGTAGAAAATTTTCTACTAGGAAATAGGCCTTAGATAAAGAGATGTCAATGTGGCACTTGATGACATATGTTTCAATTTGTATTTTACAGTAGCAAATAAAAAAAGACTAGGAAATAGGCGGTAGATGTCACTGATGTCAAAGTGAAACCAGAAGTTTTTTTTTCTATTTAGATTGCAAATATTGTAAAAGTTACTAGGCAATAGGCCTTATATGTCAAAGTAACACTTGATGTCATATATTTCATATTTGGGTGACAAAAAAACAAAAAATAGGTCTTATTAGTGATAGATGTCAATGTGACACTTGGTGACTTCTTTCAATTTAGATTGTTAATTTTCTACTAGGAAATAAGATCTTAAATAGAGAGATGTCAAGGTGATACTTGATGTCATATTTTTCAATTTCTATTTTACATATACGAAGATAGTAAAAAAAAACTAGGAAATTGGTCGTAGATGTGGCCGATGTCAAATGGACACATGATGTTATGTTTTTCGGTGTGTATTTCAAATTTGGGTCTAAACACTATTAATTCCTAGTAATATTAGAAAATTTGCAACACAATTATAACTCAAAATCGAAATATACGACAACCAATGTCATTTTGACATCTGTCACATTTAAGACTTATTGCATTATAGTTATTTTCAGAATATTTGGTATCCAAATATGAAATCGAGGAATACGTCATCAACTGTCACTTCGACATCTATCATGTCTGTCCATTAGTGCATTGTCGGTCCGTTCACTCGTCCAGTGCTTATTGCTGAATACCAACTCGTAAATGGCCGGTTTTTCATTTTCAACAACCGAATGACAATGAAAAAGGTAAGTGTTTTCGACTTTGAAATCTTTCATTCTCTAAAATTATTTATTCATATGCTGAGGGTGAGTAAAATAGTTGCTTTACGGAGATCTATGGCCATGCATATAATTGAATAAGTGTAGTAGATATGATAAAAAGCAAATAATACTCGGTAAAAAATATTTAGACGACCAGCATTGTTGAGTCGTTTCAGTAGTGTCAGACGTAGCGTCATTGATTTCAGATTAAATATATTATCGTCAACGTTGGTTAATATATCCTGTAGGTGTTTCTACGTTTGTCGTAAAGTTTTAGTTTTCATACTAAATGGATCCTTTTTACTATTGAGCTAGTCGCATTAACGGTGCAACTTTTAATGTGGCGCTGTGACATTGGCAATAACTATATCGATATGTACATCGATGGGTGAATTATATTGCCAATGGCATGGCTACAATTCTGTTGGCCCCAAACTAAAAGAATGTCGGTCACTTTCTACACATATCTGGACCTGACATGAAAAATCTTTGTCTTGGCATTATTCTTATTAGCTCGTTTGTTGTGTTAAACTGTATAAAAAACACCCCATATTTATATTTTTGACTAAGGGCCACATTTTTTTGTAATGTGATCGAGGTTGGTCAATTAAATAAAAAACAGAGTATGGTTTATTGTAGCAAGCGCAAAGAAAATCGTCCATCCGCCACAGATTAAGATCACTTGAATAGTTTTTTTAACGTTCCAATCTGCATATAGTCTGTAGGTTAGTAGTTTTTCATCATAAAAGTCACTTTAATACAAATATATATACGATAGAGCACGAACGTACATTATTATAACATTTATACCTAACATTGTTTTTACAATTGCGGTATGAAATAATATACATCGATGAAGTTTTATAATAGGCAAATAGGAACGTATTTAAAACACGGAGTGCGTTCGGAATGTTGTGTAGTTTAAATCGGTGTACGAAATCATATTGCAAGAAAAGGAATATCATTTTGATTATACTACTTTGAATACACTACGCGACGTTTCCGAGTACTTATTGATTTGTTTAATATGTTTTTGGCGATTGTTATATTTGTTTTGTTACCCGTTACGATGATAACGGTGAGTCTAACTCAGTTGGCCATCAAGACATGCGGCATCGAAGATCTTAGCGGTTCAAATTAAGATACCTAATACAAAATATTGCTAACAAAATAAAATCAGTTCCAATTATTTCTGTGTTTGCTGTACCTACAGTCACCTACAACTTCGTTTACTTACCTATGACTGCTTGTTTTTTTACACGACTGCCCACATAAACGTGTGTTAAGTTTCCAAGGTTCATGTATGTATGTTTGTGAGTTTCTTTATTTCACCATAACTTCTAAACGGCTCAACCGATTGTAATGTACGAGATGTCGTTAGATTTATCTTCATAGCTCAAGTGACACTATGTACTTAAAAAAATAAAAAACAAATTGGTGGATTTTAGACGCCATATAGTGAGAAAAACAATTATTTTTTGAATCCAAAGCCATCGTGACGTGTAACAAAATGAAGGGCTTTAAAAAACGATTCCATAAATATATTAACTTCCAGTTTTAATTTCAATGTATCAATAAAACGCTTAACGAAATAAATTATTTGCAGTCGAGTTTTTTATTTTCTTTATTTGAATTTATACATGTCATGTTTTATCATTTCTTTTTTTGCACACTGTACGAAGTTCTAGTTTTGACGTCACAACATGGCGCTAGACCGATCCTATTCTTATTTTAATCGCATTGTAAATAAAATAAAGTAGCGGAGTTAAGACGCCATATTGAGAGATATTTTATTTTCTTCCAAATCTATTGAGTAGAATATCAAAATTAAGGGCTACGATTCCATTTAATTCTTTTCAGTTTAATTTTCGTTTAGACGGGCTTACTCAACAGTGGCTGGCCGCGCGCCGTCCGAAACGAGCCGAATTTCGTTGTTTATTTGTTAGTCTGTTTACGTACCTAGTATTTAGTAGGTAGATTGAAATGAGGGCAAGATCATACTGCATTGCATTTGGCTGCATAAATAACAACTAAGATCTAAACCTCACGGTTTTCTCACATGCAAAGGACATCGAAAGGTAGGAAACGTAAGCTTAGGCAAAGAACGTATAATAATACTATTGCTATAGGTTTCTAATGTTAACTTTACTTTTTTCAGTTTCCCATATACAGGGTCATTGGTTAATAGACCTATTCCTGCTAGGAGGTTGTAGGGGAGGTTATTACCGATGAATTAGAACATTATGTCCCTAATCAAAAGTTGACCATTTCTGAGGAAAAAAATAATTCCGTTTTTTTTTTCAATTAATCGAGGTGATACGTTTAAAAAATATTTTTAAAAACCCGTTTGGTGTAATGAAATTTTTATTAAGTAATGCGTTCCAAAAGAAAGAAAAAAACAATACATTTGGCGTGCAGATTATAAAAAAACCTCCGGGGAATACGGACGTGAAGATGATAGCAATGATTTGTAAATACAAGTTTACTAGGTGCCTGCCGCCAAAGCTCTTTTCCCTACTTAAACTATAAAATGACCGAAAATACAATCCTTTCCGATAGTCCACAAGTGTATCATACCCATAATTCATCCTACTGAGAAATTCGTAATTTAGACTTTTGTCTAATGCAATTAAAATTTTTTGTAATTGCAAAACTGTACAACTTTAGTCAATCCCAATTTACGTTTTATTAATTTTAGGTTAAAACTTCTGTATCCATCAAATTAGTGTACAACGGCATAGCAAAACTGCAGATTTTACTAAGTTTTTTTTTTAACGAACCTAATGTGAGAGGCTTATTAACTATAAATACTATAATATGGCGCCAACAGAATGAGGAATGTTCGTTCGACATCTCTAACCTTATTTTACTAAAAATGGATGGCCAGAACGTAGGTACCCCGCTAGATCCAGAAGGTGTCTCAAAAGGACTTGAAATAATATGGCGCTTTTTTCTCTTATCAAATAAAACAAACGTTATTCTAAGACAAGCCCTAATGAAAATGATATTCCTTTTCTTGCAATATGATTTCGTACACCTATTTAAACTACACAACATTCCGAACGCACTCCGTGTTTTAAATACGTTCCTATTTGCCTATTATAAAACTTCATCGATGTATATTATTTCATGCCGCAATTGTAAAAACAATGTTAGGTATAAATGTTATAATAATGTGCGTTCGTGCTCTATCGTATATATATTTGTATTAAAGTGACATTTTATGATGAAAAACTACTAACCTACAGACTATATGCAGATTGGAACCCGGAGTATGATATACTGTCGGAGAAATAAGACCCTGACGCCAGCGTTGTCATCAAACCAAGATGGCGTCTGGCATGTCAACCTCAAATTATAAGAATTTATTAAAATTAACAATTTCGGGTCATTCATTAAATATTTTTTTATACGTAATAAATATATGGCACTGCTCTATTTATACGTTTGTTCTGCTGATCGTACTCATTAAAGTGAATATGAGTGAAGTTAGCCGAGAGCCCGTCCTATTCTTATTTTAATCGCATTGTAAATATTTTTTAACCTAATGTCATTTGCACTATCAAGACAAATCTAATGATATCTTGTACATTAAAATCGGTTGGGCCTTTTAGAAGTTATAGTGGAATAAAGAAACTCACAAACATACATGAGCCCTGAAAACATAGTACTCCATTTTTTGGGCAGTCGTGTCTACAAATACAGCACCGGTTAAATATACTAATTAATCAAACAAATCACTTACCATCCATGCCCATCCCACTTTCTGGCCCTCCTTCAATTTCACTTAAAGTTGGTTCTTTCGAGCTCACTAAATATTCCTGCTAAAACAAAACACATAAATATTAAAACAATGATAATTACAAAAGTTTAAACTATTAGGTACCAATCCTCCAAGTGGTATCATTGTATAGCTGTTTGTTTTCCTTGTATTTATAAGACATAAATAGCATGGTGGTAGGGCGACGGCCGGTCAGGCTAGATACCACCCTCAAGTAGAAAATCTGTCCTAAGGACCTAACGGTGTGTCCCGGCAGCAGCCTTGAGAACAAGTAATTCTAGGTTAGCTTGAACAACATCTTCAACCACATCATCACTATATATCATAAGTTGAGATATTGATTAAAGGCTAGCCTATCAGCTATAAAGAAAAAAAGATTATATCTAGACATTTTTTGTGAGACCAAACCTATACTAGTGTCTGAAGACGCCGTCAAATGCTGAAATTTTGTCACTATCGGACTCCGCAGGAGTGAAAGAGAGGGAGCGACGATGAAATCGCGATCAGTTTAGGTAAAATCCGAAAGTAAGCTAACTTACACAAAACTAGTAACGTAAGTCGAAAATGTAACTTTTCTGGTCCCTCTTGATAAGGTTTTGCTATTTAATTAATATATTTTCATACAAATTCATAAGTAAATAATAATATTTACGTTAGAAGCATAACTTAGAGTTATATTTGCAATTTATTCTATCGAGAAAAAATTAAGGAAACGTGTTTCTTGGATAATCAAGATTAACATATAATTTTTTAAGCTACAAACTAAATACAAAGTAAAGCTATTTAGTAATTGTCAGCGTCTTAGGGCAATAAGAGGGCACTCTGGTGTAAATAGTGTATTTAACATATATTATGTATGATTTTAGAAGAATTTTGATTATTCGAATAAGATAATTCAGTTTTGTCTGAAAAATAAAACTAAACAAAAAAAAAATCTCTAAATGTTTCTTAGGACTAGCAGAAGTCAATCCTAAGAGTTTGTTAGCCATTTACCAATAACCCTATCTAACTAGACAAAACCCATAAGAACATTGCCCGATAAAAAGTAATGTTAAATATTCAATATTATTAAAATATTATATTACATATAGGACTTTAAACACTGTATCATATACAAACCATTGATATGAAAAATAGGGAGGTCTTTTAGATAATGTCGCTGCTAGGATGACCAAACCAGCGCAGTGGGGACGTCTTACAGTGTAGGTATTATTTGTTACAGGGACAAATGATATGCGAAACAAAGCTTTTGTCGCGAACCATAGAGTACATACCTGATTACTCATCATAGAACTGTTGGAGTCTTCTTCATCAGAGCTAAGAGTCAGTATGACTGGCTCTGGGTCAGGTTGTTTGCCACGCGGTTTTCTTACTCTAGGCGGCTTCTTCTCTTGTGCTGGCTGTTAGTTAAAAAAATTGAACAATAAAGAACAAGTGACATACATTCATAATAAATCGTAACATTATTATTGACATCCAGTGGTATTTTGGTGTTCTATTATCAACCAATGTCATGAGAATATCACACAAAGTATTCCTTTTGTGCAAGCATTTAGTTACCAAAAAACACCTACCCGACAATATGTTTTTAAGCTTTTGGACTCTTAGTTATTGTACTAATTCCCGAAAACCATTTTTATATTTTCAAACATATTAGTATATATTACGGAAATATGCAAAGTGTCAATATGTGGCATTTAAGTCTATAACTAACGGAAATTATTTTCTGTGATAAAACTATCTAAGTGTCATCCACGTTGAACAAAGGCCTGTAGGATTGCCATAATGCACATTGGGCTGTCCCGTCCATGTATGGGATAAAAATAAATTTGAGATATGGCTACGCAAGAGGTATCAAAAGTTGCGTTTTGACACAAAGATTACGATTATTATTAAATTTAATTAGTTATCTGTCATCTTGAGGCATCTACCGGATCTTGAAATTTTTCAAATTTGTGATTTTTTGAGTTTTTTACGTCCATGTATGGGATGAAAAAAAACTGAGCTACGGCTACGCAAGAGGTATCAAAAGTTGCGTTTTGACACAAACATTACGGTTATTATAAAATTTTACTATATTTATATCATGTGGAGGCCTCTACCAGTCATTGAAACTTTTCAAATATTGCAAATATTTGCGGTACACTCTGGAACGAGTGAGCCATGAGTTTGGACTTAAGATTAACCGCAGCAAGGACCAAGGTGATGATTATCGACCGTGCCAGAAATAATTTGGCAGAATTGACTCACATTGCGAACTGTAGCGGAAAAGTGGAAGGCCCTAGACCGCGCGGAAGTGCCTTTTTTATCTAAGTTTTCCATCGGAGGTTTACTGAACCAGTGCAACAGAATGACTTCCAGCAGGAAAAGGTGGCGAAACATCGTGAGGCGCATCACATCTGCCCCTGCAAGTTCTACTACTGCATAGCGATCACGACCTCTCTGTCAAGAGCGTACCGGATAAAAAGAAGAACATACATTTTAAATAACACAAAAATAACATTAAATAGTTTTTATTGAATTTGGTATTAATTTTTTTGAAAATGAGGCAAAGCACGGTTTAAAATAGTAGATAGTCAAATAATCCATAGCAACTTCAAATTCTAAACTGGTTTTAGTATCCAAAATTAGGCATTTTCGCGCGAGATTTTAATCTGTTCCTAATGAAACCATCACGAACTGTAGCGTCCGTGGCGTTTTAAGAAGCCTCTTTCACTAGATTCACAATTCTTTTACAGGGAAAGTCCACAATGTCGAGGATGTGTTCTTTAGCCCTAATTCTAAGTTCATCGTTGGAGACGTGTCGCAAAATTGATGGAGCTGATATCTCACACTATTGCCAAAATATTATATTAATGTAATCTTGTGCACAGAAGTTAAGCTTTGATGCTTTAAATACCTTACAAGAGTTGTTCTTTTCTGGTTTTCTTGCCTTTCATATTTTGTGTGATGAAAGCTCTCGAATATGGTCTCTATCGCCGAATAACAAGCATTTCTTTCGATTACTGAATTAACAATAGATCTTTGACTATTAGGCAATAATCAAGAGTACATAACCATTTGAAAAATATACTTGGTTCCTTCTTTAAATTTAAGTTTTGCTTGATGAGGAACCATACAGGAGCGCAAACTTTGACCAAGTTGTTCATAAGCATCCGCAAATTATCTGACGATGAAATAGTGCTTGCGTAAAGTCTTTGTATGTGATTGGCAGTAGTGAACCATCTCGAATGCGCCATTTTTCCTGGTGCCGCCAACGTGGAAAAATGGCGCATTCGAGATGCGCTAGCTCAAGGTAACATGAACCAGCCATCACAGCATGACATATTTCATAGAGATACTTTTGATCCATGCTTTGTTGCTTCACAATTTTATCAGGTAATTTAAGAAAATTGCCAGCTACTGCACAAAAAACGCTAGACGTTTACTTTTACAAACTGCTAGCTGCTTTCCAATAGGTCCTGTATATTCTTTTGGCCCAACTGTGCTACCATACAGAGACATCAACAAAGGGCGAAGCGGTTATTCATTTATGTGAAGCATACAAATACTCCAGTTCTTTATATGATCCCAAAATAGAACAGGTAGTCTCACTTCGTCTTGAACTCAATATTGTATTGTAACAAACACATATTTTATCAAAAGGAAGTGCAGAGCGATACCTTTCAGCAATAAAATCGCCATAGAAATGAGACAAATTGCATCACAGTAGAAGAAGAGAGTTGAGAAAATCAAGTTAAAAGTGAGAGTTTGCGAGTTTGATCCAAACTAATCCCTAACTGAAAACATCCTGTTGTTGCCTGCAAATCACAACTTAGGATTCCACTATCAATGATATAAAAACAAATTATGGAAATAAAGTATATATAATATAATAGACGACATTGAATGGTGAGATATTTAAGTGATATAAACATTTAAAAAAAATCTGGTAGAACCCTGAAGATATTTTTTTATATTTTTTTTATTATTTTTAGGGTAATCTACAAATAATAACGCAACTTTTGAGGGGTCTTGCGTAGCGAAAATCGAAAAATAATATTTTCGGGACACCCTAATGCACATACATGGCATGCGTCTTGGAGATCGCAGTGTAAGATGGCCATTCTTCAGAAAAATAAAGATTTTCTCAGGTAAAATATTCAAGCCAGGGGCGTAATGAAGCCGAAAGCGTAATGACTAATGGTCACGCATTATTTGTATGTAATTTTTAACATACTTGCAGAAAGAATTTTTTTCACAAACTTATAACAATAGACAATTTATTATTTGCTTTCTTCATGTAACATGTAACAATATAAACAACACTACATGTACAATAATAAAGTTACTTTTATTTTTGACTGGCGTCCCCGCGTCTTCGCCTATGCTTAATTTAGTTATATCGTGCTTGATCGGGAATTACTCAGTCAATCATAATAAAATCTATTACCTATACCTATAAATTAATTTAAAAAATAAAAACCCAATCGCAAATTATTTATCTTCTTCACGCTTTTTATCGTGCCATTGAGATTTAAACTGCAAGTTATATATATTTATGGAATCGTTTCTTAAAGCCCTTCATTTTGATTACCCACTCGATGGGTTTGGGAGAAAAATACTATATTTTCTCACAATATGTTTTTTTTTACCTAATTAACAACCCTCTTATTTGCAGATTTTGCGGCGTAGATAAAATGGTAAATCAACAAAATTACGCGAAATGTATTTTGTTATGATGGTTTTTGATTTTTGAACTACTAGGTAGATAACATTATATGAAAAATACTCAAATCTACGTCACGGGTTGGGGGGCGCATGAAGCCAGCTTGAGCAGCCTCGATTATAAAATTATACATTACATTTAAAAAGAATGCATAGCGAAATTGTATTTCCCTTTTTAATAAATTTAGAGCAGTATAAAATAAAAATGCGTTGTACTCACCGTTTTACTAGGCGATACTGTTTTCATTGTAGTCTTCAATAAATTAATTTTAATACCTTCGATTGAACTAAAACAGAATAAATAATTTTTATCATATTAGTATGTATTACGAGTGTGTTATCATCATTCTTATCATTCCTATGTATGGCAACTTACTTTGGCTTTTCAATAGTTAATAACCTTTCTGGTTCCTTCTTTTTCTGTTCTACTGCCTTACAAGCTATTGGTACTCCTTTAGGTTCTTCAGTAAATACTCGTTTACACCTAGAACATAATGTAACGAATGTTAGTAATCCAAGCTCATGGTCAATATAATCTTGAATCTTACATTTTAACATACAATAAGATCTATTTTATGTGAAAAGGACCAATCTTTATACATTCTAACTTGAAGCAGCGATGGCTCAGTGGCATTAGCTATGGACTGCCGAGCATCAGGTCCATGGTTCACTTCACCGCATGTTGGAAGGTCATATTGCGATTGCCCCGCATGGCTAGCGATCACCTTCAAGTAGAAAATCTGTCGCCAAGCACCTAACGGTGCGTTCCGGCAGCTGTCTTTGAGAGGCAGTAATTCTAGGATAAGCCAGCTAACACCTTCGACCACATCATCACTTACCATCAGGTGAGATTATGATCAAAGGCTTACCTATCAGAAATAAAATAAAAATAAACTTAAGATTGGTATTTTTTGAGCTTAAATGCGCATCATTGAAAATATATGATATGATTTATTGAGCTTAAATAATCATTGCTTGATGTCAATAAGTACTTTGTACTGCACAAGTTGTGTTCACAGCACTAGGGAGTTATAGAACAAATTAAGAATATGAGGGTACTTTTAATATTGTTATGTTTTCTATGCGGATTACATTACAAATTTACAAATATATGATAGGAAAAATTTAAGTCATGTGCGTGATTCGAACCCGCGCCCATCCACCCCTTTAGCCGGGGTATACTCTAATCAATTGAGCTAACATGACAATGACGTCATGACTCAAATTTTTCCTATCGTTTTTTAACCATCGTATTGGGATGGAGTGACATCTATAGTACAACTTATGTTGTACTAAAAACAAGACCAATTTTGCAATTGGTTTTACACTTGTAAATGATGACGCAACCTTATAATTTTAATATTGCGCCTGCTATGCGGATTACATTACAAATTTCGTGTTCGAATCCCGCACATGACTTAAATTCTTCCTATCGTAATTTGTAATTTTGTAATATGAGGGTACTGTTCGAGTATAATTTATTAGTGAAAATATCTTACCGCTCGCAACGGCTAAAGTCAAATCCTGTGTAGCCACAGGGCTTACAAAGTGCTAACATGCCATCAACGTGTCGAGGCGGTGGCGACCGCTGCTCGGGAGATTCTGGACTATTGCTTACTGCAACACACATAACATAATCAATTAAATTACGAGATTGACTATTGAAGGCAAGATTGTTTTAAGAAAAGTTTGGAAGAACTAATATAATAATCCAGTAAATCAGGTTCTCATCTATGAGGTCAATGTATTTGTTTTTATAACACTGCAGAAGTACACACTGTTTGCTTCAGAGAGTAAATTTTGTACTTGTTTTATATTTTGTACTTGTGTTACAGGTCTCAAATATACCTGTATTTTAATTATGTTACTTGGTAACAAAAGGACACTTGATACTAGCATAGATTTGTAGCTATAAATCTCTTACTATTAATGTGTACAGACACATAATAATATAATCTATTAACTAGGGTAAATTAATACTAAATAATGTAACTTTGGAGCAATAAAACCTCTGTATAATAACTGTATTTACATTAATTATAGTTTTCCGATTATGTAACTATATTTTTACAGTTTCTGTTCTTTTGACTGTTACTAAACTTATATTTAATGTGACATGTATCTATTAATATGAATCTAAGCATTTATTCATTTCCAATCACTATTATTTTTACAATAGAAAGATATTAAAATCGTATCAATTAATCCATACGGATTAATTGCAAAAAGAAGTTGATGCGAAACACTGGTTATCCAACCAATTTAGATGGTTATGTCATGTTTTGAACCATAAAACCCAAACTAACAAATCAATACAATACAATTGTTTGATACGATTTTCTATCGTCAAAAAAATAGTGATTGGAACTGAATAAATTATTTTTATAGATACATGTCACTTTAAATATAAGTTTAGTAGCAGTCAAAAAACAAAAACTGTCCAAATGTGGATACATAATCGGAAAACTATAATTTAATGTAAATACAGTTATTATACAGAAGTTTTATAGCTCCAAAGTTAAATTATTTAGTATTAATTTACCCTAGTTAACAGATTATTTAAAAGCAACGACGAGTTGATGAGTGGAGGGAATTTACGTTGAGAAAGTGTCCAGGTTAATCATTCATCAATTTTAAAAATCACTTGCCTCAGTTGAATAATTAAATACTATCATTATTTTTCATACCATTGTCAGGGCAAGAAGATTTCTCTGGTGTAGACATCTCACTGCTCTGAGGTTGGGACATCACATTAGGGGAACTTCTACTGCTAATATCTCCCACCAGCATCTGCAAAAGTAATTTGATAAAAATGAATTTATTCAGAAAAATATAACCGCCCCGGCTTCGCACAGGTGCAATGCTCATATTAAATCGAAAATAAGCCATTATTACTGGTAAACAGTAAAGGATAAAAAATAGTTAGTGTGGGTTATCCCTAAGAGATATACATATACCATTGCGGACTTTTTTGTATAACTTTTTATAGTGTACAAAACTGTAGTATATTATTTTGATCTATCTCGTAGCGTTCAGCCAGTGCTTGAAATGTAAGCGCAAAAAATTTGTTTATTTACGACATGACATTAGAAACCTCTACAATTATTAGTGTTTCTCAACTATATTATGCATGTTTTATACATATAAAAACCTTCCTCTTAAATCACTGTTATAAAAAAAAAACGCATCAAAATCCGTTGCGTAGTTTTAATGATTTAGATCATACATAGGGGCAGACATCGGGAAGCGACTTTGTTTTATATTATGTAGTGAAGCTACCAACAATTGTTTCCTTCTCCTGACCTATCCATTATGTGTTTTTAAGGA
The DNA here is from genome assembly GCA_963890685.1 of Plagodis pulveraria. Taxonomy (NCBI): domain Eukaryota; kingdom Metazoa; phylum Arthropoda; class Insecta; order Lepidoptera; family Geometridae; genus Plagodis; species Plagodis pulveraria. The sequence goes on from OY982952.1 coordinate 18,298,407, forward strand.
GTTATTTTTTGTTTAGTGGAAATAATAATCATCATTTTTTCATATTCAATGTGTGTAACGGCTGCTGTAAGAAAAGGAAAAGCAAGCAAGTGTTAAACTAAAGCAGAATTTAGTACTTCTTTGGCCACCCAAATAAATAAGTTGGAGACTGCATAACAGCTTTTTCTTTTAACTTTTTGTTATGTTATCATGTTTTTTTCAGGCAAGAAATATTAATATTAATATATTATAATATTACTCCTAAGATTTATACTTACAGGGTGATTTTCCAGCATCTCCTCAATCCTAGTGGTTGATCCTACTGATACAAAATAGTCAATTTCACTGCTTGTGTTCTGCATACACTGTATGTGTGTATCCTCCGAAAATGGAACATTGACCTGTAAAAATACATACTAAAGTTAGAGAGCAACAATGGATTCAAAAATTAAAACATACAAAATGGTGTCTTGTTAGAGAAGACATTAACGGTATCTGGCGCCTATAGTTGGAAGATCCCGGTTCAATTCCACGAGAAGCGAATATTTTGCGATATATAATGTAGGATATTAAGTAATTAAACAACTTTAAACGGTTTAAATCGCGTATATTTGTCATTTTTTTTTTTTTTTCTTTTCATTTTTTTTTTTTTTTTTTTTTGTCCCGACGTTTCAAACACTTTGCAGTGATCGTGGTCACGGGGTGACTCTAATGTGGTAATTACTATGTGTAATAATCGCGAAAACCTAAGACAACATTAGGATATTAAGTTTTTGTGAAAGTGATTTGTTACCAAATAAGTGCTTTATAAACAAAAATAAAAACACAAAACATATTTACTGACAAAAACAATTCGATAGTTACCTGTTCAAGTACCTCTTGCAACGTACAACTTTCTTTTGGTAAGGTAAAAGTAATAAGTCTTTGTTCTCCGTTCTGTAGGAATATCAACATTTTAGCGGATTGGGGCTCTGATGCTTGCTCTGAAGGGCCAACAGGAACTTCGTTGCTATCTGTAAGTACAAAATATATTGTGCATTTTCTAAGAAAAATATTCAGGTATGGCCACCACAGAGTTGTAAAAAAATTAACATATGAATGGTCACTATTTTGCTATTGACACTACCACAGATTAGTTAAAAGTGTGTTCTGGGGACTTAAACTTAAAACCACTGTAATCGACGTCACAACATGTTGGCTTTTGTTTCAAATATTTGTAGAACAGATACAAAATGTTATAACTCTATCATACTCTTTAGTATTTTTATTAGTTGAAATCAATAATTATAATTATGCAATGAGAAAACTGGCTGATTTGTACATTTCTACATTATTTATTCTCACTTTAAAATCTGACAAAATGCGGGTGTTTAGAGGATATTCCCTTACAAAATCACAAATATACGATAGGAAAAATTTAAGTCATGTGCGGGACTCGAACCCGCGTCCATCCACCCCTTGAGCCGGGGTATGCTCTAACCAATTGCGCTAACATGACATTGGTTAGAGCATACCCCTGCTCAAGGGGTGGATGAAGACGCGGGTTCGAGTCCCGCACATGACTTAAATTTTTCCTATTGTATATTTGTGATTTTGTAATGTAATCCGCATAGCTGGCGTTATTGCAAACCTAACAATATTAAAAGAATATTCCCTGTTCAAGTAAAAACAACTTCTTTAGATTCTCGGGGGAGCTAGTTTATTTTTTATAATGGTGAAGATTCCTAGCACATTCTTTCACAAAATTCAACTAACTACAGATAAAATACTGCCTAGTTTTTGATTACCTACATAAAGTACATGATTTCATCAACATCTCAGGTACCACACTTAATACAGTTTGCGTAGAACTTTACATGTTCTGAGCAGCATGTTTTAGTTATGGGCACTGGTAACAATGTTGTTAGCGGTAATAATAAAGAAAATTAATAATTACCACTCTGCGTTACTTGCTGTTGCGCTTGCATAGGTGGTACTCTTTGCACGGGCCTCTGTTGCTCTTTGCTTCTTACTAGCGTTTGTCGGCCAGTTTCCCTATAAGAAAACCAAGGTGTTATAATGGACAATTAGATTGATGTTGAGATGTTTATCAAGCAACAAATACAAATTCGTTATGTTATATGAAAATAAATAAATTGCCCGTGGGGTGCCGGGCTAGAATGTCACGCCTCCATCTATGCCCGTGGGTGTCGTTAGAGGCGACTAAGGGTAACACAGCTGAAGGTGGGCAGCAGCGCTTTCTGAGGAGCTCACAACTCACAATGCGATCACCAAGTCGCCTGCCAAGCGTGGGGATTATGGAAAACCCCGCCTCCATAATGGAGGAGGCTTTTTTCAGCAGTGGACAATCCGGCTGATACAGTAATATGAAATTATCGGAACCCTAAAGCTCTTTCAGTCCTTGCTTTAGTCAATAATTATTATTTTTTTGGAAGTCTTGTAGAGACTCATCACAAATACAACAATGCATTTCTTTAAAATCTTTTGACGCGTTCAAGCTATAAAGTAATTTTATTAAAAATTAATAAATACATATAACGAGCCAAATAAATATGCCCTTATTTTGAGTGAATAAGTAAAATGAGACAAAAATTATTGAAACCGAGAACTAACTGAGATCATATAGATGTGCAGGTATATGATAAATATGTATATTCATAAAATCATACATAACATAATGTTCTCTAGCCAAAATCTGATCTAGATGAAAAGAGGTTACTGTGGATAATGTGTTACATACACCTAAACAACCTATAAAACGACCCATTTAACTATAAGTTGATGTTCTTAGTCACCAGTTAATCATGACTACCACTTTATATGAAACTAGCCTTCCGGCCGCGGTTCCGCCAGCGCGTATTTCGGTTATCGCGCAAAACCATTAACTTTTTTTGCTTCTAGACCAAGAGAAGTTTATGCAAATATAATTCCTCAATCTGTTCAACTGCAGTTAGAATAAGTTAGGTGTTTTGGCATAATAATCCCTTTGGCGGAACGCCCAGCGACCCACTAGTTGGTGAGTGGATTACAAGAGTTCCCCCGTATTCACATACATAGATCGTCTGGTTTCTTCTTGTGACTTCCAGGAACCCACGACGTATGTGGTAAAGTTTGAGACTAAGGTTTGAGATTCTGGAAAAACCGCCCTTATCATACACAAATCTTTCCTTTTTATAATATTAATGTAGATAAAAATATATGCTTATAGCTCGACACATCACAGACATCATATTATTATTATGTAGCACACTTATGTATACGGTTAGCAGCAAAAGTAGCTGAACTAAATTCAATTATTTTCATCTGATTCAATTTGCATTATAATTCAAAATTAATTCCTATTTATTAGAAAGCTTAACTGCATCTTTATATTGGTAACTTTATATATATCTTTAACATGAGTATGGAGTAAGTTAATTGTTCCATTCAAGGAGGGTTTAAAACTACAAAACTTTTAAACTATAATTTAGGCTCGTATAAATGCAATATATAATATATGCATTTCAAATTTGATATTAGGCTTATGATACAGTTTTTGACAGATGTTTCCATACATTAAATGTCAAAACTGCAGCATAAGATCAATCTCAACATAGAGATACATATATTATAAATATGAGCCTAAATAAGCTAAGATAGAAATAATAATCAACATACTTAGCATTATACAACTGTATTAAACATACTTGTGAGTACTGTAGTGTATCAGCCTGATTGTCCACTGCTACACACAGCCTCCCCATTAAGGGTTTTTTTTAATAGCCGATTGGCTAGCCTTTGACTCTGACCACTATACATATATAGACCTTTGGCGACAGTTTTTCTACTTGAGGGTGGACGCTAGCCAGGCGGGCATTCGCAAAATGCCCTACCACCATGCTGTGACTGCCATTGTAAGAGACCATAACTAGGACCCACGGTTTAACGTGCCCTCCGAAGCATGGAAGCGCTCGGCGGACGTTGCTTAACTTAGCTGACCGATTAAGAACGGCGAAGCTAACTTCGCTACGAGCACTATAACTTTGACGGATTTGCCATAATCCCCACGCTTGGCAGCCGTCTTGGGGATGGCAGTTTCAGATATCAGTTCCTCATAAGGCGCTGCTGCCCGTCTTCCGGTATTTTACTTTTAGACGCCTCTTACGACACCCACAGGTAGCAATGGGGGGGGGTGGGTGACATTCTAGCCGGGCACCCTAGGGGCATTTGTGAGTAAAAATATGTAATAAATTTTCAATTTTACTTTCAAATGTATGCTCACACAGAAAAAAATTACACTACGTATATTTTTAAGCCAAGAGAGCTGTTATTCTTAATAGTATAGTTTAAATATAAGACAATGTTATCTTAACTTGAAACATTTGTATCAATCAAAGAAATTCACTTCTCTTGCATTAAGAATAATTTATTCTTATTTTTTATTCTGAAACTGAGAATTCCATGCTTAATTCAATACTTCATATTATTCTTCCAAGACATTGACCTATTATTAATCCGAGAATAGAGTTCGCTTTTCATTTAAGAATATATATTTTCTAAACAAGAACATCCCATTTCTGAAATTAAATTATTTATTTTTTCTTGGTCGAAAACAATATTATTCTTAATGATAAAATATTATATAAGATTATACTTGAATCAAGAATGATTTTCTTAAAGTGAATAATAATGTTAATACACTTCGATGAAGATTATTTTTCTTAATATAAGAATAAACAGATATTGGCTTTAAGCATCATATACTTATATTAAAAACTTTATTACTTTTTCAGATAAGAACATTAAATGTATCACAGGAAGATTCAGTATACTTGGAATAATAAGTTCATAGTTTAACAATACAACTACAATTTTTACAAATATATTTTTTAAATAAAATTCTCTTAATTGAAAGGCAGCAAATATTTCTCAATTAAAGAATATACAAATATTTGCTTTAAGTATGATATTATTGAAATAAAATGTACTAGAATTTTCGAGTTGAGTAGGTATAATAAAATTCTTCCAAGATTTTTCACACATATTTTCAAACAAATATTCACATCAAAATTTCTATTTTTTTATGAGGTGACATATATATTCTGGATCCAAAACAATTATTTACTCGGCTGAACAGAGAAAATCTTTAAACAAAAAGCATTTTATTTATTTTATGAATATTTCCCTTGTTGAAACAAAATAAAACGCTTTTCAATCAAATAATATACAAATGTTTATTCTAAGCATAATATTTGTAAATAATAAAAATAACAATTGACAATATAAGTATATATACTTATATTATCAATTGTAATATTTATTATAAAATCTTCTGAATTATTCTTAGTTCCAGAATAAATATTTATAAAACAAATACACATCAAAAATTATAAAATGTCATAAATGTCATAGTCTTGTAAGAAGGCATGTTATCTGGAATCAAAACAATTATTTACACAGCTTAACAGAGAAATTCTTTAAGCAAAGAATATATATTTAGTTTAGGATTATTTTCCTAATTGAAACTAAGCATTTGCTTCGTTTCGCGTTACAACAAATGTTTACTCAAAGCATAATGATCCTGAAATAAATATTGAAAAAAGTACTTGAAGAATTGTCAAGTTAATATGTTCCATAATAAATATATATTTTTGTCAATAAAAAACTTTTATTTTTAATACCGTTAGGTTTGCAATAACGCGGATTACATTACAAAAACATCCCGCACATGACTTAAAATTTTTGTATATTTGTGTTTTTTTTTTAACTTTTATTCACTGAAACGAAAAGAACATTGTGGAAATAAGTAAATTTATTTTTATCTGAGAAATGGATGTTGAAGATTTACATTAACTATAATATAGGTAGTCCGGAACTTTACTACTTTAATGTAGTTTTTTTTAAATGCTTGATTAGCCTTTGACCACTATCTCACCTGATGGTAAGTGATGATGTGGTCGAAAATGTTGTTTAGACTAACCTAGTATTACTGGCTCTCAAGCACAGCTGCCGGAACACACAGTTAGGTGCTTGGCTTTAAACTTTCAATTGACAAAGCAACAGTTATTTTTTTTTATGTTATTGTGACGGAACAAGCCCGAGGCTCACCTGATGTTAAGTGGACTAACCTGTGCCTATAACAGACGCATTTCGTAAACGACGAATTGCACTGTGCCTATCACACTGAGACGTCCAGTTGTTAGGTCTCATTAGCCTGTAATTTTTCTGGCTCTCAAGGACTGCTGCCGGAACACACTGTTAGGTGCTTGGCGACAGATTTTCTACTTGAGGGTGGTCGCTAGCCAGGCGGGCATTCACAAAATGCCCTTCCACCATGCGGTGAAGCTCAAGCCCGCGGCGGGATTCGAACCATGGACCTGCTGCACGGCAGTCCATAGCCAAAGCCACTAAGCCATCACTGCTTGAATTCATTCAAATCACTGCGTTCCTTCTAGGGACACAGATTCAACATTGCAATGGGGTCCCTATATTAGAACTCTGTCAGGAAGACTTAGTTATGCAGCATATGCGGTTCGTAAAATTAGACAATTGACTGATGTAGCTACGGCGCACTTTGCGTACTTCCACAACTGTCATATTATGGCATATTGCTTTGGGCTTCAGCATCATCATTGTATATTTTTGAAAATATAATACATATCCGTTAAAATATATCGATATTTATGTTAAATAGTGACCATCATCAGTACAACACTAGAAATAAAGACAAAATAGTCGTTTCTAGTTTTAGGTTAGTGAAAACAAACAAAATCCCAAAATACATAACTGAGATCAGAGAAAGGAAATTCAAGTCTCACGAAAATGCGTACGATGATGTTTGTGATTATTTAGAAGACAATGTATATAGGCGAGAACAGTGAAGCCAAAACATCATTATAGTTATATAAGTCCCTATACTATCTGACCCGGCAAACGTCAATCTGCCATATATATGTACATATAAATACAAAAAAACATTAGAACCTCGAAGTCAGCAGGAAATTGGATTTAGCATGTGACACAATGTTGTTAATTTTTCTTTTATTGATTAGGTACATTCATTAATGCACGGCGGCATATATATAGCGTCGCTAAAACAAATATTTTTCATGCAAGAAAAACTCAAATAATTATTCTTATTCCAAGAATTCCATTCTACGATAAACCACGCAATGTTGCCACGTTATAATATGTCGATACTATAGTAGTATTCCAACAAACATAAGCAAATTTTATCTTTTACTCTGTATCGTTCGCAACTTCTGAAGCAGTGATAGCTCAGTGGCATTGGCTATGGACTGCCGCGCATCAGGTCCATGATTTAAATCCCGCCGCGGGCTTGAGCTTCATCGCATGGTGGAAGGATATTTTGCGAATGCCCCCTGGCTAGCGACCACCCTCAAGTAGTAAATATGTCGCCAAGCACCTAACGGTGTATTCCGGCAGCTGTCCTTGAGAGCTAGTGAAATTTCAGGCACATGATACTTAACAGCTATGTCTCAAGGTGACGGGCGCAGTGCAATTCGTGACTTGTGACGAAATGCATCTGTCATAGGCAGAGATTAGTCCACTCAACATCAGGTGGGCATCCAGCTTGTTCCGCCACAATAACATAAAAAAAAAGATATTCGTCCACGTCAGTTCTTATATTATTAAATCTAAAAAACCCTGTTTTATGATAGTTACGTAGCTTAGATTCTAAGATTAATCTTTAGTTTGCAAGCGCTGACGATTTTTTTTAAAGAAACTATATGATAATGTTTTCTTAGGTTTTCGCGATTATAAATGTTGATGATGTTGTGTATTAATACTATTATTAATAAACAACATCATCAAACTGACAATATTTCTATACTTCAGACCCAGAAAATCATGTCATATCACCAGTTCATAATTGCCATTGCGATAATTTGTTTGTCCTTGTTTCTCCATATCTTTATATATTAACCTCTGTCTTTATTACCATTCAACAATCTTTTTTTGTTTAAAATAGTATATAGGATGATATATAATTTGAGTATACTATTGAAGTGGTCCCATTATTTTCATTTAACCCACTTCGAAAATAAGGAGGAGGTTATATGTCCTGTTGCCCACGATTATTTCGCGTGGGAACATTGGATCCCTAAACTAACACCATACAAAAACTATTTCGATCACTAGCTCTGTGCAATACAGTCACAAACCTATCCCAAGAGAACTATACATGTTTTGAGATAAAAATCCATCCAAAATTTCTCATCAATAATATCATAATAAGATTAATAAGAAATAAAATTGTCTTGATGTCTTTTTCATAAAAAGTTTTTGTGTTTACTATATTTGTTTATTATTTCATAGATTTTGTTATAAAACCGCGCACCGTTCCCTAAAAAAAGGCTTAATTTGGTTTTTAATAATTTAAAACCATAATTATGAACAACTTTATGTATACAGGCGTTCCTATAGTTTAAATCAGTATATTGAATATTTTTTTGTACACCCATTTTATTTTCAAAACATACAAGGTTAACATAAATTACTAATTCTAGACAAGGATTCGTGAGTTTTTATCTCACATAGAGTATGAACTCTACGTTTTCGTGAAAAAACCTGTACATCGTCGCATAAATGACGTCAACAATTTATCGTAATAGTAAATTGTGTTTATGGAATGTAGTAATTTATACTATGACCTGGCAACACTGGTGGTAGCGCGTCCCCACGCTCCGACTCTTAGTCTGTATTGACTCCCTACTACCAAACGTATGTCACATTTCACAATCTAACTCATTAGTAGTGAACTCGCAGTTATAGTGATACTGTTCATACTTTAGATGCTGAGTAATCTTAAAGACGCCACTAGGTATACTATTAGAAAAAAACTCAAAAGAACTCAGAAGATGGAAGAGTTACTGGACCAATAAAAGTGATAAACAATTTTACAGGTATGTATGTATATTAAACGGTTACTTCAATTTTGTTTATTTGTATAGAGTGTAGATAATATAATATCGTGTATATTAAGCTGCTAACAACCCTTATTTAGTTAATTTCGAAACGCCGTCGATGAAAATTACTTGATCCAAGAATGTGTTTGTTGGTTTCAGATAATATAAATCCAGAGCAGTTAAGATATGTATTGGATACCTATTAAATGAACTGTGCCCATTTATTGGTATACGCAAACAATCAAGAACTTCGAGAATTCCTCATTTCAATGGTAGGTATGTTATATACTCGTAGGTTTACCACACATGATTTTCCATACACACATGATTTAATATCTTAGATATAATTGTGTTTTATATTTCAGATGAATATTGATTCGGATAAAAAAGTATCCGAACAGCAATGGAAACTTTATTCAAAATGGAATAGGTATCTCGATGAAATAATAACAAGGAGTTTTCAATTACAGACGAAGCTATATTAATTGAATTGGAGGATGTAAAGGAGGTCACTGAACTTGGTATGTAACACTTTTTTTAAAAATTGATATATATATAACTACCAAACAAGTATATACATAAGTAATATAAATAGTATGCTGTTCAGCTAACCTCTGTTGAAACATGTGTTTTACAACGTGAAAACCTAAGACAACATTATGTGTTTTACAAATTATATTCTGATATAAAGTAAAATTATGTATGTTTCAGACAAGAAAGCCATCAGACAAATAAAGCTGCTCTGCCGGATTATACCGCCGTTGGGGAGATTAAATGGAAAATTGAAATTTTCTACATTTGAATGCATAGGGCATAGTTGTGAAGGTTGTGATAAGTTTTTAATAGTTTATCTATGAGGAAGTAATTTTAATTTAGTCTACAATGCCTTCAAAAAAGTAAAGCTACACTTTACTTATTTTTTTTATTTTGAACGAAGTCAGAATTAGTTTCTTACATTTGTTAGGAGCTTAGATGTTAAGACTAAAAATGTTTGTTAAATTTTTCGATCATCAGTTTCTTCATACGTCATATTTTTTGTTTAAAAGTATATTCATAAAGTAGTTCACTAGATTGCCTATCAGTATGATTATGTTGTATTAAAAATGTAACGCCAATGACAATAATGAGAAAATAATATTCAATATTAATATTTTGGTTTTTGTTAACTTACAATATGATTACGTTGTAGTGAATATTGCTATATTAGTTTTATTACTAATGTCATCAGATTATTTATTACAAATGTTATTGTTTAGTTACTCCTGTTTGATTGCTTTAAGTGTGGTTAACCTTGTTTTATTTTAAAAAGTTGTTTATTTTATTATCATGTGTAAATATCACAGGAAATGTTTTCCCGGTAAAATATGTACTCTATTAGTGCGTTAGCTTATCTGATATCTATATTGTAATAAATTTGTAACTACACTTTTTATGAAATTTTATGTAGCGAAAATTATCTGGTCTAACGAGAATGTAATTTCTTGATTTGTTATGTGTTGATATTATTTTTACATTAAGAAAATTTAATTTTACATTGATCATTTGATACTTTATTAAACTAAGACACCACAATCTTCCTCACAAGAAATTATATTCTCGAAACGAAATTCATAATCTAATAGTTTAAAAATAAGCTATTATTCAAATGAGAGGATAATATGATTAAAATGAAACTTAAATTTATTGAATCAAGATAATATTATTGTCCATACATTAATTGTTTTTCTCAAAATAAAACGCATAATTACTTTAGTCCAGAATGAATTATTATTCACCCAAATATATTATCACTTGAAACAAAACCCTATTTTTATTTCTTCAAGATAGCGTGATCATTATTATAAGAAATTGGAGTCTTAAAATATTAAATAATTTCTCTTACATCAAGTATAGATTGTTTTCATTGAAAAATAATATCGATTTACATTGAAACTAAGATTTATCCAATCAAAACATCATTGATTCTCACGAAAAGAAGTAAGCTTCTTAAATTTAACAAATTAAATGATTAATTTAAGAAAACATCTAATTTGCCTTAAGAATATGATATAGTTGGAATAAAACCAAATTTTATTGAACGAAGAAAGAATTATCCATACGACAAGAAACTGCAGACTCACAACGAAAAAATATTTCTCTTTCATAAAGAATAGCTGTTTTGAAACAATAATAGATTATCATTTACTTAAAAATAGGTTTAGTTAAATTAAAAATAATAAAGTGCTAGTTTTAAAATAGCGACTGCTTAAACGAATATATCATATCTTGCTGTAATTATTTTTTTTTTTAAGTTAAAACACTATTATACTTAATATAACGATTTGGTGTTTCAAGCGGACTAAGTTATTCTTGTTTTCAACGAAAAATTTGTCATTTGCTAGTAATTTTTTTGTTGACTTAATGACATTAGTCTTCTTGACAAGAATGCGATGTCTTATTCCAACAATAGCATATACTTAAACACAAACTATGTATATATTCATTTAAGATATCATGCTTATTTGACACGAAGAATCCGGATATTCTTGCCATGCGAGACATTAAATATACTTGAACGTAGTATTTAGGACAACAAAATATTATTCTAGAACTAAATAACATATTTTTAGTTTAAAAAAGCCAATTTGAATCAATCTTATGCTGATGTCAAGTATACGTTGTTTTAGCCATATACAAATCATTATTATTCTTGACCAATAGAATAATTCTTGCACAAAGAATACTTTTTTTTCTGTGCAGGATTTACAACACATGATACCACTTATATAGAAGATTATATTATAATAAACTACGATTATTTCTTTATGGTTAGTGGGTAATAATTCCTTTGTTTGTTATTTAAGGGTCAATTTCTTATCCTTGGAATTATACTGTAGAATTTATCAGTATGACTTTACATTTGGCAGTGCTTATCACAAAATAGACATGGCCCTTTGCTACAGTTATTAATCTATTTCTTTGTCTACAGCTGCAATCACATGTTATAACACTCATAACAGAGAAAACACTAAGTTTCTCTTTTTCCATAAACCAAAACCCAACAGATTTTAAAATGCTACTACATTTTACAGTCTATGAAATCAAAGTCCTATCATGTATAATAGTTTATAGTTTAAACTTATCTGTTGGTGTATTTCATCCTAAAGAAATTGAATCATACAGACAACAACCTACTAGAATATGAGACGAATTTTTTAGCATTACACGGATTCACTGTGCGGGTGCCGGGTCCATAGCATTGCAGAGGAAGAGGCCAGAGGGGCTTGGGACTTGCAACCCAGGAGTAAGGTAAAGGGGCCCCTTTATGATGCATCAATATGCCGACTCAAATAAAGCGTATATATATGAACTGAATTTGTCTAACGCGGCTGCTGATCAAAAAAACAGTTACATTACCTCGCCTGTTGTTGCTGTTGTGCTGGCGATCTGACCGGCTGATGTAGCCTCTTATACTCAGCCAGAGATATTCTCTGGCCGGTGGTAAGCGTGACAAACTGTCTTTCCTCTTCCAATGAGTCTGGTTCCATCAGCAATTGCGTAAGGGTTTGCGGATGCTGCTGCATATGCTGGGGCTGTTCGTATGTCATTTGTTGCTGGTAATGCTGGGCGCTGTAAGGTCAAAATATTTTGCTCATACATGACATTGAGACAAGCAAGGGCTACACTGATGCATTTTGACAATCACCACCCTTTCATTTACGACGATGACAACATGGCTCAAAAAAAATAGATTAGAGTCCCCATAGTATGAACCTTCTGATATTGCAGCAAGTGTGATTATGCTTCGAGATATCGAGACCCATTGCATTTTGTGGTATCAAATATTACTTCTGGGAACAGCATTTTTTTTTTACTGCTGGCATTTATGGTATGTTAAAGGACATTCGTTTCATTATTTACACAAACCTGTAAGGTATTTGCTGTTGTTGTTGTGACGTTGTAGGGAGTGAGGGACGCATCGCAGGCGGCGGTGTCTGGAACTGATGCGGAGGCGCGGGCACTCCTTCCGGAACCGGTTGCGTTTTCTGCACTATCGCTGCTGTTATACTCTCTTCTAAGTCGTCCATGTCGTTGGCATTGTTAGGCTGTACTGCCACCTAAGAAACAATGGCCGTTCTTTAATAGAAGTAAACTCACAAATAAAATATTTAGTGAAACATATCAGATCACAGTTTTGATGTTTTCTGAGAACTGTAATGCAATATGTTCAGTAAATAAAAACAATGTTAATGTGAATTACTTCTTGGAGCATAACATTAATGCACTGGGTTTCGATTGCTCTTAGTTCTGTAGACTACACAGAATTCGAAAAATAATTATAATCATAGTTTTTAACCTCTGTAGTAAAATTACCATTATCAGATTTTAAAGGCATTACAGATATTTCTCCTAGCCTTCCAAATTGTCTACCATTTATATTAATTTATGGCTGTAAAAATCAATTAATCCTCTTTTATGAATACTGACTAGAAAATTGTATTAAACCAAATTATTATATTATTTTTTCATTATTTGAAATTTGTTAAAGATGTTGCTTTATTGTTTAAAGGCCTGAGATATTATTTTATGGTTTTATTCAATTGTATTTAATCTTGTTTTTTTACCGGCGGTATGCCTTTATTAACAAAATACTACGAACTATATAAATAAAAACGATATTTATCTTGTTATGTGAATTTTGTGTAAATGTTAAATTAAGAATGTATATAAGTATAATGATTAATGACATACCTTGTATAACATATTGTTATAAGATGAATAAATAATCTGAATCATGGAAATATTGTTTTGAAGTTCACTTTACCACCAGATACAACCTGATTCATGTTAGTGAAACAAATAGTTAATGTCACCAAATAGGTATTTTACAAGTACCAACACCAAAAAGATCAAACTACATGAAAAATGAAAGCTCACTGGACATTGATGATCATGTTATATAAAACAAGGAATACACCTTGATCTTTCCCACATATGATTATATGTGGGGTCATACTTTTACTACTTCCCAGTTTCCACCAACGTGAGGCGGTGGCAAATGGGAATAAAAGTTAAAGTTACTATTCTGACATCAGTAGCTGATTAATTGAAACGCGTAAAAAACGCTGATCAAGAGTTGAAACATACTATAGATAACACAAATAGCTTTCAAAAATAAGCAACTTTTAATTGTACAGTTTAAAAGTACATACTCTTTACAGGATTTGTTTTTTTATCAAAAATAATAAAGAGTGTTTGATTGTATTTTAAATTTACGCTAGTACTACCATGCTACCTTTTTAACCTGTTGTTGAACTTGCTGTGGATGCGGTGAAGCTCTTTGTGGAACAGCTGTGAGTGTTTGCTGTGTCATCGCACCAGTCTGATTCGCAGCACTGTGCTGAGGTTGGGGCATCTGATTCAGCAGGTTTTGGGTGACAATGGTCCCATGAGGTGTGATGATCCTTGCAGAGGGGGTATTAATCTGGCCTTGTGGGTTTAGGAGCTGTAGAGGAATACCATGAATTGTAAAGGTGCAACATTTCATCATGCTACAGCTTTACTAAGTATCTCAGGTATTTTTGTAAATTTGAAAAAGTTTTAGTGTTATGTTTCTAGATTCGCTGCTACAAACATGCACACAAAGTTTTAGGCTGAATTAATGTCAATAATCTAATTACCTAATGCATTTAATCATCCTTATATTTTCATGATAAATCTAGTTTGTGTAAAAAAACATTGAAAGAACACAAGAAGAGACGAATTGGCATGATAACATATGTATTATGAATTTTAAAGTTCATGCTAAAAGCGAAAGATTTTCATAATAGAAACTAATATCTTTTAAATAAAATAATCTGATATGAAATGCAATGTTAGTGTAAATTCTTAGTATACAAATGATTTAATTAGTAAGCTAAAAATGAAAGTGATAAATGGTTACCCGACACTAAATATCATTTATGTAAAATAAGAATACTGGTAGAACTGGGACGATGGCATATACCAACAGAGTCCCGATTCTATATAAAATATATTGGATTCATCATTAAGGGTCTTAATTGCGGTATGCACGCTCTCAAACTCTCATTGCATCTATTCTGATCTGAATCGTAACCTATAAAACCCGTGTTTCAACCTTAAAATGACGATGATAACTTTCTTTTTAAAATACACGGGCGGAACAATATAATGCGAGGCAATATCCAAAATAAAAATTATTTCGGATTTAATCGCAAGGAAAATTTAAAAGGGTTGACTTTAATTCTTAAAATACCAGTGTTTATCAATAATAACACAACTAAAGAAGAAGAAAACTGAGTATTTACAACCATCCATGTTGCAGTTTTATCTTTTCCTATTGTTGGAATTTGTATATTTTGTTTATTAAACTTACCGGGTGAGTCGACATTTTGAGCTGGTTTAGTGGCTGCTGGCTCGCTTGGTTGATAGCATGTTGCACTATTTGATGCGGTTGAGGGATTTGCTGTTGCTGTTGTTGGATCTGCTGCTGCTGTTGTAGATGTTGTTGCTGGGGATGTTGCTGCTGCTGTTGAGGATGTTGTTGCTGTTGTTGGACCAGTTGTTGCTGCTGCTGCTGCAATTGCTGATGCTACAAAACAATGTATTAAAGGGACTAAATCGAGACCGTCATCTGTAGTCAGTTTCTATGCATTCAGACGAAGTGTGGGATTTTCCTTGCTTGTGTAAAGTTAATATTATTGCTAATAACACGAAAACTACGCAACCAATCGCGATTCATTTATATTAGGTCCTTACATATGAAATTGGCGTTTTTCGTACTGGCCACTTTAATCACGAATTTCTCCTCTTTGGTAAGGAATTCCAAATTCAAATTTGTACAGCTATAGACTCATGTATTTGTGCTTCGATGATCGTCATTCATTTGTTTTTTTTCTTCTGTTTTTTTCTGTTTGCGTCACTCATTTTACAAAATGGAAAACCATAAATATAGCATTATTTACGAGTACGAGTTCCGCCGTGGCACTAGTGCTGCGGAAACAACTCGAAGGGTGAATGATGTGTATGGCGGTCGTGTTGCAAAAGAAAACACAGTTCGTTTTTGGTTCCAACGTTTTCGTTCTGGAAATTTCGACCTGCAGAACAAGCCCCGTGGACGGCCTGAGACTCAAGTTGATAATGAAGAGTTGAAGGCTATTGTGGAAGCGGATCCATTGCAAACCACGTCCGAGTTAGCTGCAGGCTGCGATGTTAGTGATAAAACTGTTTTAATTCACTTGAAGCAAATTGGGAAGATTAAAAAGCTTGAAAGGTGGGTACCTCACGAATTGACTGAAACAAACCGGCAAACGCGCGTCGACTGCTGCGTTACATTACTAAACCGGCACAATAATGAAGGTATTTTAAACCGAATCATTACCTGTGATGAAAAATGGGTTCTTTACGATAATCGGAAGCGCTCAGCGCAATGGTTAGATCCTGGCCAGCCAGCCAAATCCTGCCCCAAGCGAAAATTAACCCCAAAAAAGTTACTTGTAAGCGTTTGGTGGACTAGTGCCGGTATTGTTCATTACAGTTTTATCAAATCTGGCCAGACTATTACGGCTGATGTCTATTGTCAGGAATTGCAAACCATGATGGAAAAGCTAGCGGCTAAACAACCTAGGCTGGTCAATCGCTCCACGCCACTGCTGCTTCACGACAACGCTAGACCACACACTGCGCTACAGACGGCTACTAAATTAGAAGAGCTTCAATTGGAAAGTCTAAGACATCCTCCGTACTCCCCGGACCTTGCTCCAACAGATTACCATTTTTTTCGAAATTTGGATAACTTCTTGCAAGGGAAAAAATTCAACTCCGATGGGGCAGTCCAAATCGCCTTCAAAGATTTTATTGATTCCCGTCCGACTGGTTTTTTTAGTAAAGGGATCAATGAACTACCTATGAGATGGCAAAAGTGCATAGAAAATAATGGTTCATACTTTGATTAATTAAATATATTATATTAAAAAATATTCGACTTTTTGTTCCTCCCATACAAAACGCCAATTTCATATGTAAGGACCTAATATTTGATATTAAAATGATGCCGATATAGAGAAAAAATCACTGGAATATCTATCGATATTTATATGAGCAATACAAAGTGTTTTCGGCAATTTTCGGCATTTATAAGTAATGTTCTTTAGTCTGAAGAATAATATGCATGAAGTGATGTTGTTTTGTAGAGAGACTAAATTCCTAGGTCATGTGTGATACTGTGTTTCGTTGTAGTGATCGCACCGTAGATTTATGTTCCTCCTAAATGTCATTGTGAGGTTAGATCATCTCTTCACTTAATTGAATTTTACGAGCATAGAGAGTTATTCTAATATAGATAATAGAGCAGGCATGAGACCTAAAAACTCTCAGGTGAAACTACTTTTCACCTCAAATTAGTTTCTGAAGTAATGTTCGCGTATCTTTTATATTCTCGATATAAATATATTGCATATTGCAAATATATCGATATTGCATAAGTTCATGCTCTAAATAAAATTATTTTTTGTCACGCTTACAATAACATATTTTTTAGAAACAAAAAAGGTGTTGCTTGTCTGGAGTTTTAAAGTAAACGTTTTAAGGTTCGTCCTCAAACGAAAAAAAATAATAAATGATTATAATTAAATATGTGCTTATGATTACATGTCTATGATTTAAGTCTAAATAGCCTTTAGGTCTAAATTAGTTTCTAAACCAGTCATCGCGTTGTTTTCCTTTTAGCGTCAATAAATTCCAGTGGATGTACAATTAGAAGTTCCTTTGAAAAGGTATTTGAATTTCTTCAATTCCAAGCCTGTGAGGTGAAAAAGATATGAATAGTAAATGGTTTACCTGCAGTTGTATGTGCATGTTAGCAGGGGTGCGCGGGCGCGGCGGCGGGCGGTGCTGCGCCTGCGCCGCCTGCGGGTTAAGCAGTCGAGGTGCGCCGCGTCCCGCGCCCGCCGTCACCGACCGCACTGGCGATAGCCCCGTGCCCTGCAAGAGCGCACCGATACCACGCATCTACAACGGATTCTTTTATACATGTTAGCTAGCCTCCAACCAATATCTCATCTCTTAGTAAGTGATGATATTGTCAAAGATAGGTGGGTTTAGGTCAGTCTTCTATATAATTGAGGCATACAAGATCATCAACAAACATCATTCAAAAAATTTTAACATGACAACCCGGTACAGCAGCCCTTCGATGTGAACTACATCACTACAGAGCAGCTAATAAGCACCGTTTGGACGATTCACATTTTAAAGCATCTACATAAATCTTACCCCGTGGGGTGCCGGGTTAGAATTGCACCTCCCCATATCTTCCCGCGGGTGTCGTAAGAGGCGACTAAGGGAAAAATACTGGAAGGTGGGCAGCAGCGCATTCTAAAGAACTGTCAACTTACACTGCGATCCCCAAGCCGCCTGCCAAACGTGGGGATTATGGCATAAATCCCCCTAATAGGGGAGGCTGTGTTCAGCAGTAGACGATCCAGCTGATACAGTACATAAATCTTTGGTTTATACCAAACGAGATAATACTTGTGCTATCTTCACAAATTTTAAGTCTGCGGTTCTCGTTTCGTTAACGTAAATGGCAACTTAATAATTATTAGTTTAACACAGCATCAAGAAAATAATGAGATTGTGAGTTCGTTTGGGTCTAAAGTGTGTAAATATTCTAACAGGCTTAACCTAAAATGCGAACTGGGTCTTAAATACAGTTGCCGGGACGCATCGTTATTTGCTTGGTGACAGATTTTCTATATGAGGTTTGGAGCTAGTCTAGTGAGCATTCGCAATACATACTTCCAATATGTTGTTAAGCTCAAGCTACTAGTATTACTGCATTTTAATGTATAGCATGCAAGTGTAGTTGTTTTGGAATCGATGGCAAGCCGAATATAACACTGAACTTCAGCAATGAACTAAATGGAAAGCGCGATGTCGAGAGTTAAGGTAAGGAGACCTTATGATCATTAAGGAGGAGAAGGTGCCCCCACTATTGTGGCGCTTGGGACGATTACTGAAGCTTTACCCGGGAACAGACGGCATTCTTCGAAAGGCGTCATAAGGAGAGCACTAAATAGCATCCGTCTTTTCTTAGGCGATGATTGAAAGCAGGGCTTTCAAGGGCCCCCAGGATGTTGGCGCGCACTCAAGACTTACGGAGGAAGCGTGGAGGGAGACCGCTGCCCACCGCGCCACCTCATGATGCCGACACATCCATAGGATGTTCGACGCGCGCGCATACTCTAATAACCATCTCAGTATTATATTTTTTATATTGCAATTTTACATTAAACGTTTGTTCAATCGTTCTATCCTTTATGTTCATCCCGAACAATAGCCATTAAAGACTCTTTTCAAAAGTAGAATCCTGAGTGCAGCAAGAGATTCAGTTACTCGAGCTTTAAATAGTTGTTGGCTCCCTAGGTGGACACTCTTCTTTTTATAACCATCTATGAGAAAATAAGTAAGTGCAACTTATGAATATGAATAGTACGTTTATTGATTTAGATATAATTCGGAAAAATACGATATAGAATAAAAATAACGGATAATTTTTATATTTGAACAATTATGGAAGTACATTGTAACAATTCTACCACTACCACCCGTTACAGTTGTCGAATAGAAGAAGAAGAGAGAATTAGAAATAGTCTCAGAAAACGTCACCTCAGGATGTAGTTTATTTTAGGTTGTAAAAAAATATATAATATAAAAATATTTAAGTAAAATAAAACTAAAATACAATCATACAATGTGTGTGATAGATCTCTTTGGTGGTTGGAACTTCTACTAAAAATATCCACATTCTAAATTCAAATCAGTTTTTGTCCCTCAGGGATTAAAAAACTATTTTAGACACTGTTACAAGGAATATACTAGCTCTTTTCGAATAGATTGGATAAAAAGTAAGACGAGAGTCAACTGCCGATCAGACGATTGTAGTTACCATCCGCACAACGGGGTTGAGCTACCACACTTTATACTGTATTCTAGCCAATAACTTGAGGTGTGTTCCAGGAACTGGCTCGAGAGTCATATCCAGTTCTAGGTAAATCCATGTATTATCAATCATAAACAGGTAAAATTGACTATTTTTCATAGAATAAGAGATCCGCTCTTGACCTTATTCGCGTGAGCTTTATGTCGCTCTCACTGGGTTACTGTAAATGTCAAATCACTACAAACCTACCTACCTACCTTGGCCAGTGAATCTCGTAGTGGACAGGAGCGGGGTTTTGGAGACTAAGATGTATTTACTTTTTGGTTTCAGTACTAAATACTCAGGTACTGTATACCTAATACATAAAAGTCCTTTTTTTTGGCTTTCACATACAGTTTTATAATGTTAGAGCATGATTTTATTAATAAAACAATACTTTATTGTTACGACGTGATATAAATAGTATGATTATGATATTCATAATCTGGATTTGACGAAATGAGTTCAAATAAGTACATACACACATCAAAAGTGCCTAGGGATCAAGTACATTTTCAAGTATTGTCGCAATAGAGGATTTTATTCGTGTGCTTTTCTGACGAGTCTCGTTTCGGTATGCGGCCTGATACAAGACGTACTCAAGTTTGGAGGAACTCTGGACGTCAAGAACGTTTAAAATTGTGTCATGGATGTTCACCCATATGGAGGAGGAACAATAATGGCTTGAAACGGTATTTGGATCGGTGGAAGAACAGATCTCATTTGGATCAGGGGCAACCTCAATGCTCAGATTTATGCGGAGAGTATTGTTTCAGAAGTGATCATCACTTTGCGAAGCCGTTTGGCTAATTCGTTTCGTCTAATGCACGATAATGCACGTCCACACACGGCTAAAGTCGTAACTCGCACTCTTGCCGATGCTCGCATCAACGTTCTGCCGTGGCCTGCTCAATCGTCAGACCTCAACCCCATTGAACATGCATGGGATATGCTACAAAGAAGAACTCTGCCTAGTATGGATGCCATGCATACCCCACAACAGCTTTTTGACTTGTTACAAAGAACGTGGGCGGCCATTCCTCAAAGTCATTTTGATGAACTGATTTCAAGCATGCCAAATCGCTGTACTTGTGTAAATGTTAGAAACATAGATTATCAATTAATATAATTTTACAATAAACATAGCAAAATCCTAATTCTTATAGTTTTTCTGCCATTTTATTGACAACATTTACTAAGGTTACATTTCATCAAATTGCTAAAATTAATTTTTTTCTTTATTCTTACATAATATAGGGATTCGTTGTTAACTTAAACATAGGAATTAAATTATAAAATCAGTCTGGATAATTTTTGGTACATATTAATTGATTTTTTTTTGTTCAAAATATATATATGATCCATAGGCACTTTCGATGTGTATATCTTCAGTGTATTACATGTATACATTACTCAATGAGTTGATTTAGTTTATCCATACTTATGAACCTTTAAATATTGTTGTCTAGTGGGCGCCGTCTCATCTTCGAGCCGTTTACCGTTGTAGAGTAGACAATAAGCATAACTCACCGTATGAGAGTTTAGTAGCCTAGCAGCCACCATCGGCGATGCTGGCAGGGCGGCGCGAGGATTTGCACGTCGCGCTCTCGCAACTCTTACAGGAGGTGTCCCCCCCACCAATGTCAATCCCCCACTTGGACTGCTTAGCGTTTGGTTCGGCACCTGTAGTGGCGTTAGACCGATTGTTTAGTAACTCACCCGACGGGGATAGAGAAGCAGGCATCGACAGCAAAACGGGCATGGCAGCAAACGGATCAACTACTTCACCAATGGGGCCGTTTAGAACTGTAGTATTATTAAATAGCTGTGATCACTCACCGGGTGGCGGTTGAGTAATCAAGCAGTCATCATCAGCAAAGTGCAGGGCATTCAGATCTCAAGACGCTTACTGGAGTCCCAAGCAACTATTTTTTAGAAACTGTATAGCATTTTTAGCAAAATTAGTCAGTATTATCATCACTTACCGGGTGTGGGTTAAGTAGTCTAGTAGGCAGCGGAGAAGCCGTCATGGCAGGTGAGGCGTTAGAACGACGCGGTCTGGCAGTCCTCACTGGAGTCCTAACTAAAGTCACCCCACTAGGGCTGTTCAGTGCTTGATTAAGCAGACGCGGTGGCGCTTGTCGTGCAGGGGTGCCCTATAAAATGCCCAGTTATATAAGTTAAAACACTACAAAAAAAATCATAGATATAATAAAAAAAAAACAAATAGATTACAGTATTAGGAAACAAAATATTTTTTTACTCACAGATTGATTAATATACGTTGTATGCATAACAACTTGCTGATGCCCCTGATTAATTCCAATCTGCTGTGGTTGCATGTGCTGTTGGACCTGTTGGTGCTGTTGAGCCTGCTGTTGCTGTAGTTGATGGTGCAACTGCTGTTGTTGCTGCAGTTGCATGTGAATCTGCTGTTGGTGTTGCTGCTGTTGCAGATGCTGAATGAGTTGAGGAGACGCGCGCGCTAGCTGTTGTTGCGGTTGTTGTGGCTGTAATACAAGCTGTTTAGTTCATATAAGTGATATAACTCAACATATAACTATAATAATAATAATATAATAATAATAATAATTGTTTATTTCTTGAAAAAGGCAATTTTACAAAATAAGTTTAATAAAAACTAGCGTTGTTAAAGCAACGTCTTTTTTTCCCGATTTGCTCTCTTATGCTTCATTCGCGTCAGACTTGGTTTCGTCTATCCCAAGTAAATTGCGTGTATAATTGCGATTCAACTATCTGTACGATTTTTCTGGTGTAGTAGTTAAAATATGAAATTTTGTATGACACAAATTATCAACACACATTATATGTAATTAATTGTATAAGGAATTATTGTTTCATGTCTGTCGGCAGAGACGGCCTTTTGAATTTTAATGGTTACACCTAGTCTCCTCTAAAGGAGCGTAGAAAACGGGGCTGAATCGCCCTTAGGTGATCAAGTGTTAACGTCCCAATTATCACAACAGAGAGCGAACATAAACACGAAAACAAAGCTACAATCATTCTACTTACAGTGGGTTGTGGTGGTGGGTGTTGCTGCGGCGGATGCTGTTGTGGGGCGTGTGGTTGAGCATGCTGTTGTGGCGCATGTTGCTGCGGCGCGTGCTGTTGTGGGGGTGGGGGCTGCGGCGGCGGAGGCTGCGCGGGATGTATCACTGTCGGCTGCGATAACACGTGTGCCGGGTTCACCAACTGCTATCGAAATAATCCATGTAAGCCATCACACTCAGAAACACATTCACAGGTATAAGACTGCACAAAACTCGCCGTCGTGGTCGTCGCCTCAGCTAGTTATATACGAGAAGTCGGTGACAGCCATTTTGCTGAATTTACAAATTGACTTATTTTCGTGTTCCAGACATCAATGTCGGAATTATAACATTAAATTCACAATTACTGTATAATAACAGATATTAAGTCATTTATCTTAATTAAAAAATTCAAACTTGCTTGAACATACAGAACATATTTCTGTGTATTTCATTAAATTAAATATAAACCAAAGTTAAAACTAATTATGTGAAGAGGTAAGATAAAAGGCATCATACGACAAAAGCTAAGCATTATAATTATATTGTGTATACAGTGAAACACAAACATATTTACAGGTTTATAAAAAATAAGTAACTGCATATTCATGTTTTTTTTTTCATTTATGCTACAGCATTTACGTAGTCCGCCTGTAAGTAGTTTTGTACACAGTTAGTAATAAATATATAATGCTTTTAACAGTTTTTGTTTAAGTCCATTAAGCGTAAGTGCAATATCTACATTGTATATGACTTAGTTACCTCAACCATTGAAATGAATGTTGGACAATAACTGTTATTTTGATGGTGACAGAACCTTATAGTGCATGATTTATATATAAAAATATATATGTTACAGGTATTTTACACAAAAAATATTTTAAATGAGTTAGATTGTTATGGGAATCAGGCTTGTACTCTATGTATTCAAAAATGCTGTTGATGCTTGTATGTTTCATTTAGTTTTCAGCACAGGTAGTATGTAGCCTTTTAAGATTTGCATAACCTTCATTGTAACTGGAGTTACAAGAAGTATTACTTTTAGGTATCCCAAATGTAATTATACCAGGTGGACTAGAGCTATAAAAACCTACAAAGTTATTTCAAACAGAAATAGAAAGAAAGTACTAAAACCCATAATGTAACATTAACCAAATGAAAAATGGTATCATGCCAAGCGGATTATTTATGAGAATTAATCTACAACCATATTCATTCACTGCATTGAGTGCTTAAATACACAATGGTTATCTAACATACATGTTGTGGTCGTTGTGGAGAGGACTGTTGTTGCATCATAGATGCATCAATGATCTGCTGTGCCTGTTGTAACACAACCTGAGCATCCACAGGTAAATCAGATGTGTAGTAAACCTACAAATAAATTTCACATAAGTTATCTAAGAACCATATTAACCTCAACATACCTAATATAATAAAAAAATATTACTTATAGTAATGATAAAATTCAAGAGACCAGAATTCATTACATTGAGAAAATTGATGATTAGAATAATATATATTTTACAGTTTTTGTGAAGGTATAAGTGATGAAGCAATGATCGCCAAAACATAAAAACTCATATGTATAATTCTGGTTCATATTATGAGAATCTCATTATTGTTTTTTAAAACTACATTTATGATTATTATTTTATACTTGTCTGTGTAAGGCTTGTTGTTGCTGCTGTTGTTGTTGTTGTTGCTGCTGTTGTTGTTGTTGCTGCTGCTGTTGTTGTTGTTGTGGATGTTGCTGTTGCTGGGGTTGTTGTTGCTGAAACTCTGGCCGCGGTTGTGAAGCTTCATGACGAATTATGTACTGTTGTTGGTATTGCAAGCCATCACTAACAACCAGTTGAGGTTGCACACCATCATTCACTACAATGTCATTTGGCTGTTCTGCTTGTTGCACAATTACCTTAAATATTGTCGCAAATCAGTATGAATTTTGGTTGGGAATTAATACAGTTATTATGGTATATTATCACTTTTAAAACAATATTATTGTTAAGTATTTGATGTTCTTTTTTATGTATTGACTAATAGACAACTATATATGCAACTGTATATTTATTACTCTCCTTTTACACTTTTTAGTTTTTGATGTTTTAATTTTGATTAAGACTTAATGATATATCTTAAAATGTTGAGGCTAAGGGATGATTTATATTAGACCGGGCCGGGGCGAGGACGGGGCGGGCCGGAGCGTACGTTAGTAGGCGGGCCCAGACAGGACACCGATCAGGCACTGTCTAATATAAACTGCTTCATACAAAATGCCCCGTTCGGGCCACGTACACGGCACGCCACGGGCACGGCCCGGTCTAATATAAATCTACCCTAACTTTATCTATAAGTGATTATCTTTGATTGAATTATTAATTAATATAACATATTTTTCTATGGATCAAGAAAACATCATAGAATTATAGTAGGTAAGTGTTGTAAACATTATCTCCTATTAGTTGGTGAACTTATTAATGAAATTTATGCTGTGAGTACTGGATTGTACGGTACTTCATAATATTTACCTGTTGCTGTCCATATTGCTGATCATCTTGATTGAGAATTATGCCATCCAAACATATATTTGGACAGTATCTTTGTATGTCTTCTAAAGTAAGTGAATGCCCTGGACCAACAATTTGGTAATATTGAGCCATTGCTGATATTTAACCTGTTGAAAATAAGTATATTGTGTTAAAATAAATAACAATTCTATGTGTTGTAGTGAACTTTGTAGGATCATATTACTATATGTACTTATTCTAGGACACATATTCAAATATGAAGAAACTAATTAAACTTTACTGTGCGACAACCTAGGATCTGGTGCAGAATGCTTCATAATTATTGGAAACCTACATATAGTTGTATACATATATTATCAGCTTGTGGGCATGCACAGCTATAGTCGGTCACTGGTGACGAAATGCATAATTGGCGACGGTAGAACCATACTGATCCAAGTATTGTTTTCATTATATTGAGAAAAAGAAGGAAACGCGTTTGAACATGTTTTAAAAAAATACGTGATTTATTATGCTTTAATCTTTGTCCAAATGATGGCTAATATGCCAGACAAAATAAAAAAAAATCTATACTAAAATATTTTTATCAAAAGTAGTCAAAATGTTGGATTCTGCAGAAAAAAACCAGATAAAAAATAAAAATGGATATGTATAGCAGGCCATATTTTTGAAAGTAAGTATAATGCTAAAGTGAAAAATTGAGGTCCGCTAGCAATATACGGCGCTTTTTGTACTTGGATCAATGTGGCATCAATTGAATATGTTTTTCCTTGCATATAACTCCAATATAGAAAAGATTTCACTTGGATCAGTATGGTTCTACCTTTGCCAATTATGTTATGGGCAGAGGTTACCGCTTAACACCTGGTGGGTCTTGTGTCGTCAGTAAAATACACATACTCATTTAGTCTCTTTCATATTCTGCAATGGTGGTAATTGGTACAAATTTTTTTACAATGTTAGTAGGCGGGAGGATTTCATATAGTAACTTTGTTTGCATGGTTTAAGACCCTACTCTATGTATACTCCTTTAACCCTATGGATACTCATGTCTGTCCTTTATAGTAATTGTTTATGATTGACTGAAGCCCCAAATAGAAATTTGTTACTTGTGTAATAGATTAATCTGTGGTAATCAAATTATGATATTATCATAGAAAATTGTTAGCATTGTAACAGTTGCTATTTACCAAGATCAACAACAATCAGATAAAAAAAAATCAGTTAATTTTTTATTATCAGATCATATTTTCTTTCATAACTTTTGAATAATTGTGATACCGAAAATTAGATTTCAAAGTTATAGATATAGGTACTTGTAATTTTAACTTTGTCACAGTGCAGGTATTTGGTTGTATTTTTAATGTTAAACTATTACATTTTACAATAAATCTACAGGGTAAACTCCATATTAATATAAAAAAATCTCTCAGTAGCATAGTGATTTCTTGACTTTGTTCAGTGTATCTTAGTAATACTACTAAGGTAAACCGAACAATATAATACTCATACTCAATAGTTTCACACATCATTATCATAAGATTATATTAAATTGGTATTTAATGTTTTTAAGGTGCACATTTTTTTATTAAAGCTGCTGTCATCTCTTTGCTTGCTGTTTTTACCTAGCAGAAGCTATCAATGAATGTTGTTGCAGTCAAAGCCGCATTTCCCTTCAAGTTCAGTGTTAACAGCAAAACACATTATTGTAATATCAATTAGGTAATTTATTAAACATTGAACATCGCAAGTACATGGCAGAAAAGTTTCACACATCATCATCATAAGATTATATTAAATTGGTATTTAATGTTTTTTATGGTGCACATTTTTTTATTAAAGCTGCTGTCATCTACTTGCTTGCTGTTTTTACCTAGCAGAAGCTATCAATGAATGTTGTTGCAGTCAAAGCTGCATTTTCTTTCAAGTTTCAGTGCTAACAGCAAAACACATTACTGTAATATTAAATAGGTAATTTATTAAACAGTGAACATCGTAAGTACATGGCAGAAAAGCTTTGATTTGATGAAAATTCCAAACCATCATATTCTCAGGGAGTTTGCTACCTTTTTCTTTACTTGTGACTTAATTCAAAACAAACTGCATATGACGCGATGATATACTTGAAGCCATAAATCTGGTCTAAAGTTTAATAGCACAGCATTTTAAATTCATCAAAACTGAGTTGAAACTGCCTTGTATCTGTATTTTTGTGATGGGATGTATTAACATTGACAGGGCCACTATTTTATCATTAAATGAAAACACTGGCCAAAGCACATTAGGCCTCACTCTTTTATGGTTTGGCATAACAGCCCATAAAAGAAAACTTGTTTGTTGGTTTTGGTCACAGCTTCAGAACTACATCAGCATTTTCAGTGTTTATTGGTAAAATGGAGGATTATGGTATGTAATACATTAAAGTTTGAGATTTCTCAAAATAAAGGTGGTATAAAATTGACAAGTTTGGCAGCTCTAAATTTATTTTGATGAGTCTACTGTTGGTTGCAATGCGGAACTCAAGAGCTAAGCCAGAATTAAACATAGCCAGGTTTTTTTATTGCTGATAGGTTAGTCTTTGATTACAATCTCATCTATCTCAATCACAATATCACCTCATCATTTAGCATCATAAGGTATGTGATGCGGTTGGAGGTGTTAGCAGGCACAACCTAGAATTACTGAGTCTAAAGAATAGCTGCCGGAACTAAACATTAAATAATAAAAAATATGGTCAAACATGAACTTTCATATTCATAATATTGGCCAGATTATTGAGTATTAACATACCTATCTACTAACCTTTGGTAAACATTTTAGATTATTCCTTATCTTAATTACTTCATTGATTAGGAGAAAATTAATTTATTTTAAATGAATTTAATTAATGATCCAAAATTTTACTGAAGTGGCAATGAAAATAAAATATTTATTTAAATTATTAAAGTTATGACAAATAATTTAGTAATATGTTAAAACCCATGAACATAACTATTAAGACTGTGTTGTTCATTTTAACTCTTACTTATTTTATAATTGTTTTCAAACAATTAAAATGTATACTTTACCTACCTTTCAGGAAATCTATATAACTTGTACTGTGATGTAATACTGATAAATGTTTTGGTAAGGGTAGATAAACTACCCATTATATACATATGTTATAGATAATTAATAAGGATTTATAATAAAAATATACATATCAATTTCACCTGCATATGAACTTCAGTGAATTGTTTACAATGTCAAAAACTTACCTACTAAATTGTTTGTTATTGGCACACTTTTATCAATATTTGTAAGAATCGGGTTTGATAGAAGAGAATGGCATAAAAACACTGGGCAAAATCTCCTGGTTTTGATGACAGCCACGGCTATACACCCTGAATGCTACGTACGGTTCAACAACACCAAGATATGAATTTGGAGATCGCATGAAATCTTTAACTATGGCGACGACGGAAACAACGCCTTTTTATTGCAACTTACACGAATTCACTAACATATGCGCTGTGAGCGCATTTCAGCCAAGAGAAAGAAAAACATATTCGATAGAAGTTTACATGAAGAGAACGAAATGGCTTCGATTCTTTTGATCCAACCTAAATACTAATGGATGGCAATGTTCCTGCGGGTTTATCTTTGTTTTACAAAATTGATTCTTACCGATATTTACTAGGGACATTTTAAATGTCATTATTGTACATTCTAAACGAATTTTTATGAATAATATCTTAATTTTTCAACTTAAACGCCAAATCTAGAAGCAAATTTACATTATGGCGTGTGTGTCACTTTATTAATTTTTTTTTAGAATGTTGCTAGCAATGGCGTTCCAGAGATAAACATGAAAGAATCTATAGAGAACCATTTTTTTTTTACTAAGTCATATTATAAGGGTGCATACCATTTGAAGTTAGATTCGGTAAAAACGCTAAAAACGATCACACTCCCAAAAAGTTGTTCCACATGGATCTTGGCGTTATTTTCGCCATAAACGCTATGAGGCTACTGGAACAGTTTGAATTCCCTACATCTAATGTCAAAAGTGACAGAAGTGGCAAATTTTAGTGGCATTCTTAGCGTTCTTATCCTAAATGGAACAGGGGATGACAGTTACAAACGATCACAGTGATCACAACCACAGACGCAGAATGTGATCAAAATTATCGAAATTAACGTTCTTAGCGACAAATGGAACATACCCTAGGGCTGTACATTCATGAGATACATATATAGCATAATTTCCATTTTTCTCTCCTAGAGATAAATCTGACTTAACTTGCGAGCTGGTGATGGGGGACTAACCAATTTTTTTTTGGGGTTCGTATCCACCTCTTCCGTGAGACATCTCACCATAAAGTGGCACATCACCGCGCCGCACAGTAGATCGAAAATCGTCTTTCATAGACATAGAATCTGGAATTATTAAAGCTAAATTTTTTTGCTTGGGACGAGTTCTGTTAATCATTGTTATACTATAAAATGGGATGTGCGACAATTGTGAGTACAAATAGGCAAGATATAATTTTTTTTTGAAAAATTTGTATGGGACTAACGTATAAAATGTCAATATCTCCGTAATCACAAGTTTGGCCGTTATATTCTTGCACACGTAATAAGTACTAATTATTTATGATTTTTTGACATACTTTGTTTTGCGGCACCACTTGCGATTTTTTTTTTAAAAATCGTCAAAGTTATCAATTTTTTTTATATTGAAAACTGTTTGTAATGCTTAAAATATGCGATTATTAGTTCTAGTTTAGGGTATTTTATAAATCCTAATGCAAAACTTTCTAAGAAATCACAAAAGACTGTTAACCAAAACATTTTCACCTCTGAATACAACTTGCATGGTAATAATAAATTATCTTTTGAATCTAATCTAGTCACCTGTAATGGTATGGTAATCAATAACAAATGAGTACTGTAAAAGTACTCATTTGTTAATGACCTCCGTTAGGTGATCAGATAGACTAAATACCTAATAAAGCAATTAGCGAAAGGATACACTCAAAAGAATATGTATTAAGTTTAAGAGCTCCGTAATTTAATAATTAGTGCAGAATTATCATTCTTTTTTATAGGCTATATTTAATGCTTCAAATATACGTAATTTATCAGTTTTATACTATGCAGATCCATAGTATAAAACTATCATTAGTCTTATACTATCATATATCATTCAATTTTCTGTTAAGATTTATAAAATACCCTAAACTAGAACTAATAATCGCATATTTTAGCATTACAAACAGTCATCAATATAAAAAAAAATTAATAACTTTGACGATTTTTAAAAAAAAAATCGCAAGTGGTGCCGCAAAACAAAGTATATCAAAAAATCATAAATAATTAGTACTATATACGTGTGCAAGGATATAACGGCCAAACTTGTGATTACGGAGATATTGACATTTTATATGTTAGTCCCATACAAATTTTTCAAAAAAAAATTATATCTTGCCTATTTGTGCTCACAATTGTCGCACATCCCATTTTATAGTATAACAATGATTAACAGAACTCGTCCCAAGCAAAAAAATTGACCTTTAATAATTCAAGATTCTATGTCTATGAAAGACGAGTTTCGATCTACTGTGCGCCGGACGTTTACCCACACAAGACACGGCTGCGCCGGTATCACCACGAGCGCGAATTGACCGGGCCGGGCCGACCAGGGTTACACAACACAGGTGAATATCCCTGTTATTATCCTATTTTATTGTATCAGAGACATCCAAATTTATTACCAGCTATAGAAAAGACAACACTAATAAAATTGTGATCCCTTACTTATGTTCACATGCTTACAAATATGTCAGTTTGGTACGTCATGTCGCACGGACTTATTATGTGTTATGACTTATGTGTATCTATATGATATGCTATCTATGGTATAATTATTATGAAGTCAATATTTAAAAAATATTGTTACAATATTAAATACTTTGTACCATATTTTCGTAATAATCTACATAGTGTTTTTTATGTTGTTGTGACGGAACAAGCTTGAGGGCCCCTTCATGTTGAGCCGACTAACCCCTGCCTATGATAGATGCATTTCATCCCAAGTCACGAACTTCACTGCGCATGTCACTTCGCGACAAGTTGTTAAGTCTCATGTGCCTGTAATTTCACTGTCTCTCAAGGACTGCTGCCGCAACACACTGTTAGGTGCTTGGCGACAGATTTTCTACTTGAGGGTGGTAGCAAAATGCCCTTCCACTATGCTGTGAAGCTGAAGCTGGCAGTGGGGATCGAACCAGGCACCTGCGGCATGGCAGTCCATAGCTATTACCGATCGGCCATCATTGCTTCGAAAACACTTATTATTGGTATTTCAGTCTAATACTAGAACAAGAAGAACTAATTATTTCAAACAATTCGTTTGGTACAAACGTCGAGATAATCCCGGCTAGGGATGTTAACAAGTATTCTTCCTTCAGTGTGTTTAATTTTAATTTTTGCTTTTGTTTTCCGTGAGATGCTGGGCTGGAATTTCAATTTCAAATTTATAATTTCAAGGTGATGAAACTAACCCCATGACCACGAGACTACTACTCCAGTTAGTCTTGACGATTAAGACAGGGTAAATCTTGGAAAATTGCATTGAATAAAAAGATAATAAAAAAATTAGTAGACTATCTTAAAGCTACAGCAAAAAACTCAAGCTATTTATGAAAGACTTAATCAAAATTCTACGAAAGCAAGAAATCCCGTCGTTGATTTTATACATTACTTCGTTATTTGACACTACCTACAGCACACACACACACACACACAAAATTGCACAAAGTATACACAAAAATATACAATATATTTTTGTGAATTTTATGGCAGAGTCACATCCAAGAAAGCCTGCCACGCTAAAACCTATCTGTCCAGCTAGTATGGGTGCCAATGTCCACTCCCATTTGAAGATGGCTATCCGTGGTGGGTCACATACTGACTCTGTTCAAGATCTGAGAAAACGGATTGTACTAGCCAAAGCCATGTCTTCAGAGGATATATTACTCCCGCTTAGACCCTGAGGTTGATATTACCGAACTTAGGGCGTCAATAACAAAAGAAAAAATAATATTGTGCTCCTTATGACAAAATTTGAAAGAAACCTGTTTTTAAGAACAGAAGTTTTAATAAGTCACATATTTCATAGGTTAATCAGAATAAGTACGACCAATAGCGTAAATTATAGGGCCACGTCTTCAAAGTTAAATTCACTGAACAAAGACCTTCAAATTTTAAAACCCGCGATGACAACTTCTCAATCTTCTACTAGTGGTCAATCTGAGACTCCCTTGGAGCAACCAGTAATTTCTGTGACTTGTAAAAAAACACGATTTTCTCGGAAATTAATACATTAAAATTAAATGGCAAAACTTGTGTGTGGACCTTTATTAAAAAAAGTTGAAGAATATGTGCACTCTCGACACATTACATATGAAAAAAAGGCTATGAGAAGAATCGTCCCCACCATCCTACAGATTTGAAATAAGTGTAATTTGAAGCGTTTAGCGGATTTAGGCTTTTAGGATAACATATGTTGTTTTTTATTTACATATTTTCTTTTACCTACACATTCAAATTGTGAATTTCTGCACAGGATCATCCAACCGTTTTTATCAATTGCTCAATTTCATCGTAGCTGAGTTTAAGCAGCTAATTGTATAGTCTTGTAGACTAAAAACACTTGGTTCATCGTAGCCATTCCAGTGCTCGCCTTGCAGAATCTTCTCTCGTGATACCGGATGTGGCTGGGAAGGTTACCTCGTCATTATTGTGGTACCTCCACTATCACGATGTCATCTTTAGTACACTTTTCAAGGTACTGCTATCATCTGGCATCATCATGATGACCTTTGATAACACGTGACATGGTGCACAACTATTGTAGAAT
This sequence comes from Plagodis pulveraria, assembly GCA_963890685.1. NCBI lineage: Eukaryota > Metazoa > Arthropoda > Insecta > Lepidoptera > Geometridae > Plagodis > Plagodis pulveraria. Next base: position 18,331,760 of record OY982952.1, read on the forward strand.
CTATGAATTAAGATCAACTTCCAATCTTATAGGCTTGTGCTTCTCTCTTGATCATAAAATCACCGTTTCGTAATAGGAACGCACTGTTGTAGGGTGATTAGTTCACAGTCCTCACATCATATGTTAGCTGTCATAGGTATCATTACATAGGTGGTGCCTGTTCCGATGGTCGGTAGAAGAGTGCCGAATCAACTGCAGTGACTAATGACGTTAATACTACTGACTAAAATGACACACTAGAAATAACACCGACAAATCTTAGTATTGCCTAGTATTGTCTCGTAGAAAAGCAACTCCAGTTACCCAATTGATGTTTTTAAACATTAGATATTTGATGCCTTGATGGATGACACTGACACACAACACCCGATGTGTTGCAGTCTGTGTTACCTACCACCTTCAAGTAGAAAATCTGTCAGCAAGCACCTAACAGTGCGTTCCAGCAGTAGTCCTTGAGAGTCAGTAAAATTACAGGCACATGAGTCTTAACAACTGTGTATCTCAGGGTGACGGGTGAAGTACAGTTCATCACTTTTGATGAAATACACCTGTTATACGACTAAACATCAGGTGGCCCTCGTGCTTCTTCCGTCACAATCACAATTTAAATAAAAAATAAGTATCTTAGAATGCATACTGGTTCCCAAAGACAGCTGCAGTAACATAGGTGCTAGATTATTCACTTGAGGATAGTAGTTAGCTACGCAGGCATTCTGCCTCAAAGCAAAATGTGCAACCATATTGAAATGACATGCCATTCTAAAATGACAACCAGGACCCATGACTCAACCTGCCCTTCAAAGCACGGAAACACTCACTTTATTTTCTGTAGTAAAGCCACTTACAACTAACTATCTATCCAAACAACTCAACCGCTTTACTCAGTTTTTTGGTTAAGAACTATAATTTGGTTAGTCCCACTTCAACTTAAAACATATAACTATCTAAAAACATACATATAAAAAACATTTTACGGTGTTTTCAGAAGAGCCGCAAATCTCAACTATATAATAATTATTTACCAAGCATATGATGATGTGGTGCAGAAGCTATCTTGTTATAAAAAAAAAACTATGCCTGCCATCTTTATATTCGATTCGATTCAACGCTCATCGACTATTCTCTGGAATATCTCTACTAAAATAGACAAGAAAACTTATTATCATCGTAGCGATTAAAATAAAATTAGTTCAACTTATTCCGAACACCAAATAATGGATCTGACAGGACTAAGACCAATAATTATACTTGAGTTTTAATCAAGTTCGTGATATGGAATCGACGTCATTGTCAAAGACATTCCACCATTAGCATCGATTCTGAAGTGATTACTGACCAATAGGAATAGAGATCATCAGCCAATAGGAGATGGATTGGGGTCAATTCCATATCACGAGCTTGATTAAAACTTAACTATAATTGGTCTTAGTCCTGTCAGATCCATTATTTGGTATTCGGAATATGTTGAACTAATTTAATTTTAATCGCCAAGATTAAAATAAGCTTTCTTGTTTACTTTACCAGAGATATTCTAGAGAATAATCGATGAGCGTTGAATCGAATCAAATATAATGATTGCAGGTGTTGTGCTTTTTGGTATATTGCACTTACTATGAATTGAGTTAATGTCTATCAGAAGGTGACGTTCAAATAATACTACGTGTTCCGAAATATGTGTGCGTTTATTGGACGCTGCCGCGAGACTGCGGAGCGACTGTGGTTACAAACTGTTTTAAGCCTAAGAAACATATTCAATCGATGTAGGCATGTACATATACACTACATATACATCCCCCTTAATTAGAAAATTATTTATCTTATACCCAAAACATTGGACTTATCCAATTTTTACAAAACGAAGTACAATCAAATATTTAAATAGGTAAGAATGCAATATAAACACAATTTTCTATAAACTAAGCAATAATGTATATGTACAGTAGGCGAATAGCGCATAACATATTATTTAAAAAAAATACAAATGAAAGTTTGTATAAAATACGATACTGAAATACATCCATGGTATACTTATGATCCTTTTCTAATATGATTTAAAACAACAAAACAAAACTACCAAAAATAAACGCATAAGAAAGTATACTAAGTACTTATTGACACAAAGTTCTTGAGTTCATTGTTTATATCGTGGTCTGTACGTAGCGTATAGGAACACCGCATAGGAATGTACTTATCTCGCGCACTGATAAGATCATTGTTTAGCATGGGCTATTTTTAGAACTAAGACACTTATATGATACGACACGATTTTTTTAACGCGCACTTTTTATGTTTTTTATTTCACTGAACTTGTTACACAATGTGCTTGTAAACGTTGCTGTTGGGCGGATTGACGATGTTAGGTGATGTCGGCAGGATTGCTGGAACTGACGCCACTTGTTGTGCCACCATCCTCTCGATACGTTTGTCCACGGATGCTTTAATGCGCCTCTTGCAATATCTCCAAACTAGGTAAAGTGTGCCTAAGGTAATGGCAGCACTTACCAGTACGACAGCTGCAAAAGACAACTGGTGGGACTGGGCGGTGGTATCGTCTACCCGTGCAGTGTTCGTTGAGGCTGCACTGGTTTGCGCAACTATTGTAGTCTTGCTCGGTGGTTGACCCATGTTGCTTGCTGATGCTTGGTAATTAAAGCAGTTGATAATAAGCAGACGTAGAGCTCGCTGGTTGTTTGGTCCTCAACTGTTGGATGACAGATGAGGCGTAGGCAGGAAACGATTAGACAAACTGATGGCCAGGCATGAGTAGCGAGTCAGATGTCAAATCTCACAGACTTCTTTTTTTTTTTTTTTTTTTTTTATTTGTTTTACTTTAATTAAAACGGTGACACACCAATTACAATAATTAAAGATCAAAATACGATGTTAATACATAAAATAACACTATACAAAATTTTCATTTCATACATCCCTTTCACAAAAACGCACACATTCATGTACGATATTTGGCCATACATCAGCAAACAGATCACAGTCAGGGTTCATGTCCAGGAGAGCATTGAGAGCCGAAAGGGTGCGCGGTATCGGTGAGTTGCCGTGTGAAACGGTGTAACACAGCGGCTCAGCAAACAGCTTGTGTTTTCGGGCTGAAAGGTACTTTTCGGGGACATAAAATTGACATAGCGCCTCTCTAAGGTCTGGTGCATCAATTTTGTCCCGAATAATTTTGCATGAAACAATTAGTTGGTTCCTTTGTCGTCTTACTTCCAAGGAGTTGTAACCCAAACAACCTAACAAAAATTTTGTAGGGTACATATAGGGGTAATACCCATAAATACGTTTATAAAGGTACCTAAGGAAAGCTTTTTGTACCTTTTCAAGTAAAAGCACATAACTGCTTTCAAATGGACTCCATACACACATAGCGCTTTCCAGTTTGCATCGTACAAGCGTTCCAAATATCAACCGTATCACATGATGACTTTGGAGATCCCGAGAATTGCGAAGGATGAAACCCAACCGTCTGAAGGACTCTTTAGCCAGTGTGACAATGTGATCGTGGAAAGTTAATCTTCGGTCAAATATTATGCCCAAATCACGTACGGTCTCAGGATGAACTAGTTTTTGACCGTTTATTGTATAGGGAAAATGAATTGGGTACAATTTCCGACTAAAACTCATTGCTGAACACTTTCCGACATTGAAGTCCATTCCATTACGATTACTCCAGGCGTTAACAGCGTCAACGTCCCTCTGCAGAGCCGCACAGTCGGCCTCAGACTTTATCTCAGACTTTATCTTCTTAATTGTGTAATGGCCCACCATGGGTTGCGACTCACATATCGAATCTCACGGTCTTCTTAATTATGCGACCGGATCTCATTACCACCGGTGATGTCTTACCATTAAAAGATTTGGGTTTCATGCTGCGAAGTGATTTAGGTGTCGTAGTGTCATGTTTGGTGATTTCGGTGTCCGGCGGTTTAATTGTTTCAGTCGTGTTCGGCGAAACAATTTGCTGCTCGGTGGTCTCCGTTGCTAAATTATGGGAAGTGATTTGCTCGGTGGTCTCAGGCGTGGTGTTTATAACATAAGCTGGTTTAAGCCTATCGAGCGAAATAGCGACGTTTCGAGAACCTATTTGAAGCGTGAAATACTTAGAAAACCGTTCCAGTACTTTGAATGGACCCTCATATGGTGGAGTTAGTGACTTTTTCACACCCCGTCTAACAAATACGTAATCTGCACATTTAAGATCTTTGTGTATGAATATTTTTCGGTTATCGACATGTTTTCTTGTTGCTGGTTGTAATGTGGCTAGCGCTCCCATAAGGTTGCTTGTGTACTCCGTAGCGTTAATGTTAGTCTTGGTAGGAATAAAAAAATCGCCTGGCAGCCGTATAGACTTTCCGTATGTCATCTAGGCAGGGCTGAAACCTATGTCCTCTTTTATGGTTGACCTTAAACCTAGTAGGATAATAGGTAGTTCCCTAACCCATTGATTGGAGTCGTTGCAGCGGGCTAGTATTGCACATTTAACCGTACGGTTCAGGCGTTCGATTTGTCCGTTAGCTTTAGGATTATATGCTGTTGTGTGCAATTTTTCGATACCTAGACGTTTCATCAGCTGAGTGAAAAGTTGCGATTCGAAATTCGATCCTCTATCAGTTGTTATTTTAACTGGACATCCATATCGTGATACCCATTGTTCTATGAACTTATTGGCGACAGTTTCTGCAGTTATATCTTTGGTTGGTATGACTTCTGGCCATTTAGTGGTTCTGTCAATAATAGTTATGCAGTATCTGTGGTCTTCCGAAGGTGTCATGGGCCCTATAATGTCGATATGGACGTGAGTGAAACGCTCGGAGTGTTCAAATTCTCCCAACGGCGTTATAGTATGTCGATTAATTTTTGATTTTTGACATTTGATGCAGTGTTTAACATAATGAGTAACGTCAGTATTCATATTGGGCCAAAAATATCGTTGAGCGATAAGACGTCGTGTAGCGGCTATTCCTGGGTGGCTAAATCCATGTGTAGTTGTTATAGCTTGTTTGCGGAACTCTGCTGGAAGGTATAGTCGAGCTTGTGGAGTTGATGTTTCGAACACAAGTTCATGTTTTGAGTATGGCATTGTAAATAATTTAAATTGTAAGTTATCATTTTCTTTTAGCTTTTGAAGTTCTGTATCTTCGATTTGGCTTTTATGTAGTTGCTCGTAGTCGAAAATATCAGGCACATGTATTTCTTCTATTCGTGATAAAAAGTCTGCAGCGCTGTTTGACTTCCCTTCTACGTAATTAATTTTTGTACAAAACTGCGCAATGAAATCTAGCTGGCGTAGACGCCTAGGCGAATCCGATTTAGACTCTTTTTTTGATAGCGCATACGTTAGAGGCTTATGATCAGTTAGTACTGTAAGGTCTCGTCCCTCGATCACATAGCGAAAGTGCTTGATGGCCATATATATTGCTAATAGTTCTCTATCGTATGTACTGTACTTTGTTTGTGCATTGTTGAGTTTTTTTGAATAAAATCCCAGCGGTTGTAGCTCCTTATTTATAACCTGGTGTAGAGCGGCCCCGACGCAACTGTTGGATGCGTCGGTCATTAAAACGAGCTTAGCATCTGGATCAGGATGTGCGAGAGTTACAGCTTCAGATATTATTTTTTTGGAATCGTTGAATGCTTTGATTGATTCCTCTGTCCAAATTATTTTAGTTTTGTCTCGTTTTTTAGAGTTGTGGAGATATTTGTCTAGGACAGTTTGAGTTTCTGCTGCTCTTGGAATACTGGTGCGATAAAAATTTATTAGACCGAGAAAACGTCTCAGCTCTTCGATGGTATTTGGTTGCGGGTATTCTGAGATGGCTTTTACCTTTTCTTCGTCCGGTTTGATGCCATCACAGGTAACATTATAACCTAAGAACGTAAGTTCAGTTTTTCCAAATGCACATTTGCTGGTGTTAATTGTGACGCCATACTTATTCAATCGCTTGAATATCTCATCAAGATCGTTTATGTGATCAGTCTCCGATTCCGAGGCAACCAATATATCATCCAAGTAACAAAACGTGTTTTTCATGTTTTTCATCATATTATTGATAAATCTCTGGAAACTTTGAGCAGCGTTACGTAAACCAAAATTCATTTTAATGAATTCATAGAGTCCAAACGGCGTTATAATTGCGGATTTGGGAATATCTTCAGGCGCGATGGGAATATTATGGTACGCGCGCCGGATGTCGATTTTGGACATTATCTTCTTGTTTTTTAATATGTATGTAAAGTCTGTCAACCGTGGCAATGGATAACGATCGGGCTCTGTGATTGCGTTCAAACGACGGTAATCTCCGCACGGTCGTAGTTCTCCATTTTTCTTATTCACTACATGTAAAGCGTTCGCCCAAGGGCTAGTAGAAGGCCTGCAAATGCCTAGTTCTACCATGCGCTCGAATTCTTGTTTGGCAGCTTTGTACTTTACGGGATTCAATGGGCGGGCTTTTTCAAACACGGGTGGTCCGTTAGTACAAATGTGATGTACCACGTCATGTTTAGGTATAGCTTTGAATGACTCCATTTTAGTTATATCCGGGTATTTCATCAAAATTTTATGATATGGGTCGTTGCTATTAACAGCTCTAATGGAAGGAAAACTGTCTTCCGTTATGATTTGAGTTTCTTTAGAAATGTTTGTCAATTTATCAACCAATTTTCTACCATGTAAATCTACCATTAATTGGTTTTCGGCAAGAAAATCGGCTCCGATTATCGACCTTTGTACGTTGGCTAATATGAAAGTCCAGCGCAGTGGGCGTCTAAGACCAAGATCGATTGTGATAGTTTTTTCGCCATAAGTAGAAATAGGCGTCCCATTAGCAGCGTATAATGTGTAGTCACATGGTTTTTGAGTTGTTTTTTTACATGCAAGTACTGATACATCTGCTCCGGTGTCGATCAGGTATCGTGTGCCCCTCTTAAAATCAGTAACACACAGGCGATGAGATCGATTGACACCTACGCTCGCCACCGTGGGTGTCGATTCTAGTTTAACGACTTTTTATGACTGCAGTTCTCGTGGCCACATTTTTTTGCATTTTCCCCGTAAATATAATGGTTAAAACATTTAAAATTGCTGTCTCCGGGCTGGGCTGTCTGGCGCCTAAACTTCTCCTGGTTGTTTATGTTACGCGAACGCGATCTTGACCTTGACCGATTGTATGCCGGTTGTCTGTAGTTATCGCGGCGTGTATTTTCCATTTGTGTAATTTTTTTATTCATGGCTGCAATTTCTAAATGTAAATTTGCGAGTTGTTGATCCAAGATGGTACTTGACACACTAGGCTTTTGTACGTTGTATACTTCTGATGGGCGCGAGGTTTCCATAATTTTGTCGGCAATGGTAGCTATACTATCTAAATTAACGTTATCGCAAGCAGTAATTACGGCACGAATCGTATGTGGAAGCCTTCCTATCCACAGGATTTTGAGTGTTTCTTCTGGTACTCTATTTCTGCCTAATTCCCTCATCTTTCGCAGAAGCTGTGAAGGTTTTTGATCACCGAGCTCAATTTCCGTGAGAAGTTTTTGTAATTGTTTAGTTTCCGATTCTTCATAAGCCGAAATAAGTCGCGATCTTAATGTGTCATATTTATTACTGTCGGGTGGGTTCTCTAAAATGTCGCTAATTTGCCCTAGCTCGTCTCTTCCCAGCTTAGCTATAACTAATTGATATTTATGCAAATCACTTGCCTTTTGTGGGTTGACGATGGCTTCGAACTGATGAAACCATAGCCGGGGCTGCGTTGTCCAGAAGTCCGAGATCCTGGCGTGGACAGTGATAGCGCTCGACGTCAGTAGTTGCTGCTGGCTGGTACTGGGTTCTGTAGGCATGGGGTGCGGTGAGGGCGTCGGCGCGTAGTTCGCCGCAGCTGCCTCCCGCTCCATCGCTAATTTGTATTCGGCAGGGTTCATGACGGATGCTGATGATGATGATGAATCAAACGAAGGCACTTATTGATGTCTAAAGTTCGCACAAATTAATATAGAGCTGTGCACAAAAAAGTTTATAGTTGTTTAACGCGGTTTTTAACGTAAAATGCACTCACGAATATAAAATCGCGTATTTGAACGTCGGTATGTCACCACTGTTGTGCTTTTTGGTATATTGCACTTACTATGAATTGAGTTAATGTCTATCAGAAGGTGACGTTCAAATAATACTACGTGTTCCGAAATATGTGTGCGTTTATTGGACGCTGCCGCGAGACTGCGGAGCGACTGTGGTTACAAACTGTTTTAAGCCTAAGAAACATATTCAATCGATGTAGGCATGTACATATACACTACACAGGCATAGTTTTTTTTTTTTTTAATTAAGATAGCTTCTGCACCATGTGGTGCAGAAGCTTGATTTTATGATTGGAAGATATTGGCACAACCCTATAAGATTAGAAGTTGATCTTATATCATAGATTCTAAAATAGTTGTTCACCATGCCACGTGTTATCAAAGGTGTTCATGATGATGCCAGATGATAACAGAACCTTAGAAAGTGTACTAAAGATGACATCGTGATAGTGGATGTACCACAATAATGACGAGGTAACCTAACAGGAATCACGAGATAAGAGAAGTTTCTGCAAGGTGGGGACTGGAATGGCTACGATGAACCAAGTGTTTTTGGTCATTTGTGTTTTCTCGCCCCTGTTAAGAGAGCTTTGCTATTAAAACTTATGATATCGAGAAAAAACCATACGAAATCTCCGAGAGATATATATGATATAACGCCACACGTAAACTAAAAATCAGTATTTTGCTAAACAGATTATATGATCAGTCATTATGATATCGATTTATAATTTTAAATACAATCCGTCATTGAGGATCTCCCGAATCTAATGTTTTTCTCTATGGTCACTTCACTTGTTCCTCGATTAAAAAGAATACAGTTTGACTATGATACGGCTTATTTTCACGAAAAATTATTTTTGATTAGGTTATGGTTTAGTTAAAATCGAACTAATCTCGAATTGGCCTCATTATCAGGCTGGGAATTACGCACTGGAGAACAAGCTGAACAAGCGACCCATGTATTACCGACCTGATAATCGAGTACATGCATGATGTACATGAGTTATTGGCCCGGTAAATTTGGGCCGGGCAGTATGAGTCGTATTATATCCCAACAGGGGTGGAAGTCTCAGCCCCATAATGCGCAGCCTGCGAAATATCGTGCATGAAGTATTTGGTCGTGCATTATTGCATGAAGTATTGGCTCGCCAGTTATCGAGCCGGTCATTCCATGGCCGGGCATTATGCACTCTCTTTGTGTATACCGTAGTATATTTTCTATTTGATCTATGGTATGTACTCTGCTGGCAACACTGGAGCCTGCTTGCCTGCAACATCGAAGGTTTATTAGTGTTATAAAAATTGCATTTATTTTTTATTCTCTTTCGATTTTACTCACTGTTTACCCTATTTTGTTGGGACGGCTTAAATAAGAAGATAATTATCATTTGCCCGACGATACTGAAATTGTTCAAGTTTTATGACATTTTGTCTCCGTCCTCTCTCATGCAAATGGATGATACTGTGATTTCGCCAGGTAAACTGCATGAAAGTCTATCAGCAGAAGATAAACACTTGAACACAATACTTCAGAATTACCAAGAGTGAATTTTACAGGTAATAAAATGGGCGATTCAGCGTCCGAGAGTGATTCCAGTTCACTGGATGGAGGAGCTATGCTGCCTCCTAGCACCGTATCTCGTGACCAGCTTCAAAAAAGAATTGAATCTCTGCAACAGCAAAACAGGTAACGCAGTGTTTTTAAATTTCTCACCAAGAAAAATTGAATTCTAAGTTTCAGAATACTGTTACACATACTTTAAGACTCAAGCTTAGTGGTCCTTTTACAGAGTCCTCAAAGTGGAAGTGGATACATATAAACTACGTGTGAAAGCTTTGCAGGAAGAAAACCGTGCCCTGAGACAAGCATCTGTTTCAATCGTAAGCAGATCATATTTATATATTTTTTTAAAGATAATACACTGGTTTGACTGGTGTCTGTGAGCTTGAACAATTTGTTTTTAGCCATGCATCATGTACATACCCTAGATATCATGATTTTCCTTGTCTAAACATAATTATTCAAGAACAAGGTGTACATTAAATTTTTGATATTCATGATGTCACAAATTTATATGAAGAAAATATGCCAATGATGATGATTTTATGTCTAATTACACATTACAACCTAACACAGATCCTTGGATCTCCATGACTGGTTAAAAACATATACATATCTAATTAAAAAATATGATGATTTTGTCCTCTAGGAATATTCATCCCTGAAGCTTAACTTTGAATGGGTGACAATTGCCTTATTATTAGCAACAAAGCAAACTTTTTAGGTCTCAATTAAGATTTCAAGTTCATTCAGACATCTAATTCTTTGGACATGTTACACAAGAATAATTATCCTCTCATCTGTCAAGCGGCCAGCAGCTGGCCTCTCTGGTTTAACCCAATTGTCGAGTGGACCGGTGCTGGCCGTAGTATTAAGTAAATGTATTTAAAGATACTATCACAAAAATATGTTATGTTAATACTAGTTTATTATGTACATTAAAGTACTTTTCTATTAAAATAATGGTTATATAATTTTTTATAAATAATAGCAAAAACAGGGAAAAACGTCTTATCTCCTTTTCAACTTGCAATAACATTGGGAATAAACATAAAACATATATTTTCTACATTAACAGTTAGCTTATTTCACCGCAGTTTCACTGGTATGTGTACTTTCTGTCTAAACCCTGCCAAACTCGAGAAATTAGAGGTTAAACATGAATGCATGCCAAGCAGCCAAAACCTGTTCACACCGCTTGACAGTAAACGCTTTGGCGCCTGCTTAGCTTGATGGACGAGGGGTTAAGTAAATAGAGTGTGAACATCCCTCATCCTGTATGGATTGGTCTTTGTTTAAGGTCTATGGGTCTCATCCTTAAGTTAAGCTACATACTATTATATAATGTCAATATTTTTTATAAACAAGCAGCACAAGTACAAGCATGAGACTAATTAACAACTTTATGTCTCAAAATTATGGGTCATGGGCACAGTGCAGTTCACTACTTGTAATTAACTGTATCTGTTGTAGGCAGAGGTTACCAATTAACATCAGGTGGTAGGTATAATCCTTGTTCTATCCTGATATCATTAAAAAAAAATTCCCTATCCAATTTGACATACAATCAAATAGATTTTTAGATCAAATTGAAACCATGCGATCTGAACAGCCAATCAATTGATTTGACTCTGTCAAAGATTAATGCAGTCCAAACATTGAAGTTGGCACACATTGTTATGTAGGTATGTTATAATAATAGGCAGTCAATCAAAGTACAATCTGGAACTTTGGTATGGTTATGTTACAAATGTAAACAAACTTTTCCTACTTTACAGCTTAATTACTTTATTTATGTTAAAAAAATTGGATATTACATTATAATTATTATTGGCATTTGCTATTGGATGTTACAAATGTAAACAAAATGTTCATACCTTACAGCTTAATTACTTTTTACATCTTAAGTAATTTTTGGCATTGCTATTGGTGGCTGCAGTAAGATGACAGTAAATAAGTAACAAGTGCATGTTTATTATTTCTAAGAAATAACGTGGTTAGGATGCAAAATTGCGAATATCTATGACTATGAATATTCTATTCTCATTAATTTTTTTGTAGTATTGCCTTAAACAACAGGCCTAAATCCTACAATGGGGGTTTATTCTAGGGTTGCTATCACTAACAGCATTTAATATAGTAATGAATATTTTAATTGACAAGCAAGTCATGAAAAAATGTGTCTGGGTTTAAGATCAGTACCAGATTTTCGAAGCAGTGATGGCTCAGTGGCACTGGCTATGTACTGCCGTACAGCAGGTCCATGGTTCGAATCCCGCAGCGGGCTTGAGGTTCACCGCATGGTGGAAGGGCATTTTGCGAATGCCCGCCTGGCTAGCGACCACCCTTAAGTAGAAAAACTGTCGCCAAGCACCTAACGGTGTGTTCCGCAGCAGTCCTTGAGAGCCAGTGAAATTACAGGCACATGAGACTCAACAACTATGTCTCAAGGTGACGGGCGTATTGCAATTCATGGCTTGTGACGAAATGCATCTGGCAGAGGTTAGTCCGCGTAACATCAGGTGGGCCTCGAGCTTGTTCTGTCACAATAACCCAAAAAAACAGAGCCCATCTTAAATTTTGCTGAGGATCTTGCAATACTGAAATAAACCAAAAAACAATGACAGGAATATTTACAAGAAGTGCTTATTTACCTCTTACAATCTGGGAATCTTTATAGGAGGGCAATGTGGTTCCACGAGCTGAGCTGTGTCAATTATATTTCTTGGTAGAAAGATAGATTATGTTATAAATAGTCATTTATAACATAATCTACCTTTCTCATTACACCATTTATACACACAGTAGTCTACAACAAAAAAAACCTAGGTTTTTTTAATAGACAACTGGCTATAAGGTTGACCAACAACCATTAAACAACATTAAAAAGCTTGGATATATGAGATTTTTTTTTTTCTTTTTTTATGCCTGATAGGTTAGCCTTTGACCACTATCTCACCTGATCGTAAGTGATGATGTGGTCGAAGATGTTGTTCAGGCAAACCTAGAAGTACTGGCTCACAAGGACAGCTGCCGGAACACAGCGTTAGGTGCTTGGCGACAGATTTTCTACTTGAGGGTGGTAGCTAGCCAGGCGGGCATTCGCAAAATGCCCTACCACCATGCAAAAATTGACATCACATGTGAATTGGCCCTTATATAATATACAAGCTATAACCCGCGCCCATTTGGACTATCCCTCAGGAACCATTACCGGTTTTTGGGAGCTAAGTCATATATAAATAGATTACTTTTTAATCTTTTTAAATTGGCCCCGTAAATCGTAATCGTTTTATAGGTTGACCTTCAATACCAGATTTTCCATAAAATTTTTCACTCTGGTACACTTTCAAAACATAGTTTTATACTTCCCCAGCGGCTACCAGTTCAAACGTAGTGCCCCATGTCAAATGTTGTAACATATTGATACAGTACTCAGCCGCAGTGGTGAAATTGTCTCCGTTACACTTAGCATCTGTCTTATGATATCGCAAGTTCTCGCCAATTAGCCACTATGGCTGGCAATCTCTTTATGGACATCCATTGCCCTTTTCTGAGTCCCATAGAATAGGGATTGAAAGTCGCTGCGCTCATCTATTGCAATGTGGACATTTTACAAAATTGCTTGCACATACTACTAAAAATATGTTATGAATATCTATATTTATAATCCTCATGTAAATTAAAATTAGAATTCAGAAATTTTATATTTTTATTTTTTAGCAAGCTAAAGCTGAGCAGGAGGAAGAATACATTTCCAATACACTATTGAAGAAAATCCAGGCATTGAAGAAGGAAAAAGAAACTCTAGCACATCACTATGAACGGGAAGAGGAATGCCTTACTAATGATCTCTCCAGAAAGTTGAATCAGGTAAGGAAATATATTATAGTGTTGGCAGTTGATAAGTTATGATGTGGTTTAAGTTGGTAAGTAAGTAGGGTAGACTTACAAAAACCAACAAATCCTACCATTGTTACTTACACATTTAGAGCTTTGCAACACTTATTCAGATATTGTTATTTTAAAATTCAAAAAGGAATCGTCAAAAATTATATATTAAACTATTGTGCTTTCTAAAGAATGAACTGACGAAGTATAGTATAAAATAATTGAAGTTGTGCTTTGTTTAGAAATATGTGCTATAAACATGGCCGATTTATCGAATCACACATTTCAGTCACACAAATTATATACCAGTATACACAATTTATATCTGAGCAAATAAATTAATTTAAATTACAGTAATGTAAAAATAACATACTGTTTACATCCTATTGCTTAATCCTCAGCTAAAAAGGTTTTATATTCGTTGAGACAATTGACAACGCATTTTGCCAAAAAAAGAACATTATTTCAGAGTGAGTAGTTTGTATGAGTGCCTTTTCTTATATCTCTATCAATTCACAGTAAATTATGAACATTTTTAAATGTCAGAAACATCATATTATTCAACAGGAAAAAGGATTTTTTTGTGTATTTTATAATTGATTTTATGACAGTCTTATATTGATGCATTATGGATCAAAATAATGCAGGAATTAATATTATCAATTAGATAATATTCATTGATAAGAAAATGGCTTTAATGATATCAACCTTTGCAAACAGGTGTTTTAATATTTGTAACACATAGTAGCTGTAACGTGTAAATAACGTATGTTCAAATAAAATAAATTTATACGCTTTTTGTACATTACACGGCAGCAATACCTATTTATACTGCCAGGCAGTAATGTGCCCATCACTGTGTCCCGGTGTGAAGGGCGCGGGTGCAGGTAAAATTACAGGCACGTGAGACTTAACAACTGTATGTCTCAGGACGTTGGGCGAAATGCAGTTCGCCACTACTGCCTAATGCATCTGTTCTGGGCAGAGGTTACCGCTTAACAACAGGTGGGCCTCGTGCTTGTTCCGTGGCAATACCATAAAAACAACTGTCTTTGATAGCCAGTTTGTAGTGTAGGATTAGCATATACAACATCTTCGACCATGTCATCACCTACAAACAGGTGAGATAGTGGTCAAAGGTCAGGCAATCGGTAATAATAAAAAAAAATGTGGCATAAAATGGCGAGCATTGAATGCTGGAGGAGTATTATCACGTGGTGGAAAACCATCATGTGGTCTTCGTTGGAACAAGTCTATCACATGATGAAATGCATCTGTTATAGGCAGAGGTTAATCCACTAAAGTCCGGCCGCTGAGAGAATGCGTTTGACAGTTCGTGTTCGTATTGTAGTTTTGGCTTTTAAATGAAGTAATATATACAAAATTTCCCATTCTCAGATACCTAAATACAATATTATGCAGTCAGACTGTCTATGTTACTTTGAACTGAGGAAAAAATATTCACAAAACGAACTGTCAAACGCATTCTCTCAGCGGCCGGACTTTAAACACCAGGTGGGCCTCGTGCTTGTTTCGTCACAACCACATTAAAAAAAAACAATTACTTTGTTAGGGTGTTCCACAAACAGTCGTACTGACAACAATGAGCGAATTACGAAGTACTTTTTGGATATATATTTTATTTTTAGGACTACATAAAAAAGAAACTTTTTTGTTTTAACGTGTTTCTTTTTCTATCTTTATCGTATTTGTGTGTTAAATATTTGATTATCTAATCGTATTATAGTCAAATAGTTACAAATATACAAATGTTAGATATTTGACTATAATCGATCCTACTTTGACGCCCGTATGTTTTAATATTATTACGATAGAAAAGAAAAAACCCTAAAAAACAAGCCTCTTGTACGGAGACAGCCATATATTAAAAAGAAAATGTTATTATTATTATTTGTTAGGCATTCCGTCGTACAAACACACAATTTGAAAAAAATCCAACCAGGTACATATTACAATTTCAAAGAAGCTCTTTTAAGGCCGAACTAACGGACAGCCCAGGCTCAGTAACACAGTGCCGTTTTCGTTCCCGTTTAGTGTAGTTTTTAAGGCTTAGGATCACGACAATAACGTCGTCTAGTAATGCATGAGTGGCACTAACGGCACGTCCCTCGCACCACGCAAGGGTCACGCAGTTGCTTGGAAGGAAATGATTAAGCGCCAAAACTATATCTTTTAATTTAGAGAGTACAGTTCCAGTAAACCCTTTTTGTCTTGGCGAAACTGTAGGCATTATACATTTGACATTAATATGTTTCAATCTAAGCATCAAGTCAATAAGTCAAATTAGTTTAGAGTGTAAGGCAATTGTATGTCAAAATTAAGATATTTTGAAATTTTTATTCATTGTACAAAATTTAACATATCATAAAATAGTCTTGGCGCTTTTATACAAAATGAAATAAAATAAATACGACTGCGAGTATATGAATCCTAGCTTTTTAATATTTGAAAAGCAGTATGAGTATCAAATATCCCGGAAATGTTGATATTTATGAGACAGTAGCCTTAAGGAATACAAACTATTATTGAATGTGCAATTATAAAATACAAGCATCTCTTATCATCAATCGAAAGTAAGTATTCAGGATCATTCGATTTCTTTATAGAACGTCATATTGCACAAGAATTTGGTTTTGTCGTCTCGCCATCTATAGAACCCGGAATTTATGATCTGATTTTAATTTTGTTTCCGTTCATGTTTTGAGAGCATCGTGGTTAGGGAGTTAAAACTTATTTTATTAAACATTACACGTGTGCCCTATTATTGTTTGACGTGTCCCTGTCTCTACCCCAGCATGTATAAAAAGGACATTAAAGATAACTAATTTTATCAGTAGGAATGATAGGAATAGCTATTCCCAACATCCTCAAATGTCATGTGTGAAATGTCAATGGGGACGTTGAGAATTTATATATCCAATATCGCCACTAATATAGACGGTAGGCAATAATTGTTCCCAATACTACTTATCAAGCTTACACAGAGATATGAAAGATAAAAATTAAAAGCCTGTTTATTCACGTAACTTGAAAATTAATACACACAGTTGCACACATAATAAAAACAAATTTTGGAGAGGTCAGTGGGGACGTTGGGACTGATCCATAATTTCATTATCAAACGTAATTAGTACCAAGCACAAGACTTTTACTGACCAGACCCCGTGGGGTGCCGGGTTAGAATTGCACCTCCCCATATCATCCCGTGGGTGTCGAGGCGACTGAGGGAAACATAATGGAAGGTGGGCAGCAGCGCCTTCTAAAGAACTGCCATCTTACACTACGATCCCCAAGCCGCCTGCCAAGCGTGGGGATTATGGCAAATACCCCCTTAATAGGGGAGGCTGTGTTCTGCAGTGGACGATCTGGCTGATACAGTACAGTACAAGACTTTTGGTTTGCGCAGTACTAAATGACTTATAATAAAGTTATCTGTTTATTATAGGTAAAAGAGCAGTTTTTCTATTGTTACTCAATGTTATTTACATTTTGTATTCGCAGCTACGTCAAGAGAAATGTCGATTGGAGCAAACACTGGAACAAGAACAGGAGTGCTTGGTAAACAAATTGATGAGGAAGATTGAAAAACTAGAGGCTGAGACGCTTGCAAAGCAAACCAATCTCGAAAGGCTTCGCAGGGAAAAGGTAAAAATGGATAGCACTTTAGAAAAGACTTCTCGTTATTTTTTTGTGTTTGATATTATATTTTGGGGTTTGTGGTTTGGTAAATTCTTGTCTAGCTATGAAGCACTAGTACGAAGGCGGCACTGAAAATTTCGGGAATCAAGGAAGTGACACAACATTACTATTTAAAAATGTATTTATTGCTTTTCGAAGTATTCTCCGCGAAATTTGACACATTTTTCCATACGATGGAACCAATCATTGAAGCAACCATTCCATTCGGAAGTTGGGGTATCCAAAATGGCCGTTTTGTAGGCGTCCACAGCTTCTTCAGGTGATGAAAATCTCTGCCCACGCAATTTGTTCTTTACTTTAGGCAAAGTATAGAAATCATTAGAGCTTAGGTCGGGGCTGTACGGCGGAACTCGCATTGTCGTGATGGAGGACGATGCGGCGGTTGCAGTTCTCTTTACGGAGTTCAGAAGTGACCTGTGGTAAACAAATGCTAGCATACCATTCTGCATTAACCGTTCTTTGTCCCTCAAGAGGAATAGTCGCAACATGGCCGGTTTTGAAGACAAACGTGGACACCATTTTTTTGCAACACTCCGTGAACGAACAATTTTTGTTGGCTTTAACTCATTTTCGAACACCCAAACTCGTGACTGGTTTTTTGTTTTGAGTTCGTACGCGTATATCCAAGATTCGTCACCTGATACGATGTTGTATACAGCATTTGAGGATCCTGCGTGGAATCTTTCGAGAGTTCTGACGCACCAAGTAACGCAAGCCGCTTTTTGCTCTTCACAGAGCGAATGCGGTATCCATCGGGAAAAAAGCTTTTTTACACCTAATGGTTCATGCAAGATTATTTGTATTTGAAACATGCCAATGTCTGAATTTCGCGGTATGTCACATGTCGATCTTCCTCAATCAGCTTACGCACAGCATCAACGTTTTTTTGGGTGACTGCAGTTTTTGGACGACCTTGACGGGGATCATCACTGAGCTTGACACGTCAACGTTGAAATTCAGCAAACGAGCGATAAATTGTAGTTTTGGATGGGGCTTCATCACCAAATGCAGAAATCATCCGGTCAACACACTGTTTTTGTGTTAAACCACTTCGAAAGTCATAAGTCATAATAAATCATTGCTCTTGAATTTTCTCGAGTCAATTCCATTTTCTCAACGACTAAACAAGTTTGACAAAACCTTGTGACAAGACCGAGAATCTTTTTTTAAATAAATAAATGGTATTTAAAAAACCAAGGAATTTTCTGTTAAAAAGATTTTAATATGACAGGAACAGTGGAAATGTTCTATTACCGATACTTTTAGTGCCAGCTCGTAGAAGTAATTAAGAACGTGTAGATACTTAAGTTGAGTCGCTAGTTGTATCGCAAGATTCGCAAGTCAATGAGCGTGACATAAACACCTTTAAAGCGGTATGTTTTGACGAGCGTTTTAGATTGATATAACATTTGATGAGTAGAACATTTAATGATAAAAACATTATTTGTTGTTTCCTTGTGCAAACAATTGCCACAAACCACGCGCTTGGCAGGCGCCTTGGGGATGTAAAATTGCAGTTCTTCAGATGGCGCTGCCCACCTTGTAGTATTTCACTTCGTCGCATTCTTACGACGCTTATATAGTTAAATGATAAAATTATAAATACAAATTTAAATGCCTGTTTATTTCCTTATCTTGAAAACTAACTAAACTACATAAAATTTCAAACATATTAAAAAAAACAAAGTAATTACTAAAATTCACCTAAATCACAATTCTATCGTTAAATTAAAAAAAACAAAAATGCATAACTTCCCTGAATAATTTTATTTTATTTTTTACTATTTTGTTGCTACGGGTAAAGGCGTCCTCCATGGTGTACCAAATTGTGTGTATGTCTCCAGCTTACTCAATTGAAATACCTTAATTCTAAATATGCCAATATTTAGAGCATATTTTGTGCAATTATGAATACCAACTCAAAATTTAGGTGCCAAATAAACATCGATGCTACGTGTGATTATTAGTGTTATAGCTGACGTTATGTTCTCCACCTGACAATGCTGTATATACGAAACATGCTGTATATACGAAACGGCTGAAGATGTGATTATATACTATAGCCAGGGATTTAGATCGCAATTTGTGCCAATGGCACAAAAAATTTTAAACGCCCTACTTGAAAGCTGTAGTAGTAATGACCCAATTACAACATGTAAGCTGGAGACCACGTGTCTACAGCTGCTCGTATCTTCTGAATGGATCTACGACTTTGTTTAGTATCGGTATTTCATTGGTATGAAACTTTTTCGGCTTTTTTTTTATTACGTTCAGGTCGATTGAACCTCTTAACTTGTTATGGGTCAGATGGGTAGGTACTCTGTTTTAATACTTTCTATATATTAAGAATTGATGGTGTGTAATATAGCTTTTTTTGTCATACCAGGTGAAATCCAGGTCCATCTTTTATGTTTGTTCTTTTTAAAAAGAGTATTAATTATAGTTAATTTCAGCTGAAATACGAACAAATGTAATCTTTCGCCTTGAATGTTTCTGATGCCATACACATTATTTCCGGTGACTTTTTTGGGCTGGTCGTATATATTTCGGCAGTTTTGTGGGCATTTTTAAGCCTTGTTTAAAATATCTACTTCTTCCTTTGCTTCATCAAAATAATTATTTTGATGTTTATTCGTGCGTGAAAAGACCCGTTTAGAATTTGTGTACTCTCCCACAAATGAAGCAATTTTGAGTCTAAGTATTTACTACTAATACAGAACAAAATAAACCTACAAAATACTACAATGAACTCAATACCCGCCCAAAGTATTAGAAAAAAGAATATATTAAAGCTAAGTTTGCAAGATTTCTGCTGACACTTATACAAGTGTACCTTTTCTTTAAACTTTCGTGAACTAAGCTCATGTTTCTAAATTCTAAACGGGTCTTTTCACGCACGAATAAACATCAAAATAATTATTTCGTGCGAGAAAATAATTATTTTGATGTTTATTCGTGCGTGTTCGACACGGGTCTTTTCACGCACGAATAAACATCAAAATAATTATTTCGTGCGAGAAAATAATTATTTTGATGTTTATTCGTGCGTGAAAAGACCCGTGTAGAATTTAGAAACATGAGCTTAGTTCACGAAAATTTAAAGAAAAGAGTACACTTAATATTATGTCTTCAAGCTACAGCCAGGGTAGCTTCGCTCTGTCTCTTCTATACCGAAAAGCCCAATATTCTTGCGCATGCTATGCCGCTCCAATAGATCCAATCGCCGTTTTTTATCTATGCCTTGTTGTTCTAACTGGTTCTGTTTTTCTTCGACTTCAAGAATTTTTGATCACATGTGCTTTTATATTTTTTGTTATATTTGTCTCCATTTTTTTAGTATGCTACTTCTGCTCTGCTTGGTTTTTTTATATAGTCAACAGCATTTTTGTAATGTCTTCCATGTTAGTACACACTAGGTGGCCTATACTAATTATTGTGGCCAGTAGAGTTTTTCACCACCGGCGCCAGGTTGATTATATGAACCGTTAGTAGAAATGCGCCTTAGTCGTTTAGGACGCAAGTATCTAAGTCACTATTATTCTACTTCTATTTCATTGTAGAGGTTGACAAGCTTAGGAATCACTACAGAAGGCCCTGTTATAAAAAATATTTAATAGTAAAATGCTATGTAATGTATACGTTTTGAAATTCTTTGCTTATTTTGCTAAGTCGATTACTTTGCACTTACTGGTCTGTAGAAATAGTGAGCTGTAGAATATTAAAACTTTTCCCAAAACAGAATTTTCTGGTTTAGTATTATAATTTTTTTCTTGTGTTAACAGTTTAAATTTTTAATCAATTTTCTGTCCAATTATGGTCTTAAATCCACTTTTTGTTATCATTTAAAATGTATATAGTTTTTTTTGTTTGGAACAATTTGAATCAGATATCAACGGTAGAAAGGTGGCTTCATCCGGGGACAAGAACATATAGGGACATGCAATTCTAGCCCAGCACCACACCCCATATAATACCCACTGTACCGGGCCGTTATTTACACTGTATAATTCAATAAAATCACTCAAGAATAATAATAAAATAACATCCACATATTACAAAAGTGGATAGTGGTTAAACAGTTACTTGATTTGTTCTTCTTTCTCGCTGTGAGGGTGATATAGAATAATGTAATTGTTTCATACATATAAATTAGTGACATAAGACATTTCTTGTTACTCCTGTCCCTATTTGCTTTATGAGATTGCACAATTTTATTAAATTCCAAGTTCACGAATTAGAGGCGAATTCAGCAAGTAATCGATACTACTTTTTGTAAGTATGTCCCCTTTATGTAAAATGTCTATATCCACGCCAGGTATATTTTCTGCGATCTATCAATCTGTATTATGATAATCAATTAAATGGGTATAAACTTTTATTTTTTACTGAGATTATAATTATTATACAATATTATTATTAAAATTGATATACAATCCTAAAGGTTTCATGAATTAATTTTAATGTGTCGTTTGGTTATGTAATAATTAGAGTTTTGATAAAATTCTGTACATTATCCTAGCTTAAAACGTGCGCGAACGTATATTCCTCATTATTCACATAATTTAATGAAAATGTTGAGATAATAATGTTAAAAAAAAACTAAATAACTGCATTTTTTTTTAGGTTGAATTAGAAAACACATTGGAACAAGAGCAAGAGGCCCTAGTCAACAGGCTGTGGAAGAGGATGGACAAACTTGAGGCAGAGAAACGGTCACTCCAGATCAGATTGGACCAGCCTGTTTCTGACCCTGCAAGCCCTAGGTGACAATATTAACAACTCTTCCTATAGCCTAATTAATTGTAATTAATTGATCAGGAGACGGGAAAGAAAATGTTGTGCTACTGAAAGAAATTGCACTGTGTCCATTAATTGTTTAATTAAATTCCACCAATGAAAAAACATGAAAATAATCACCTAAGATTATTTTCTGCAACAGGTTGTTGGGAAAAGAACATTGCCAGGCACCATTCTAGGTGTAGCCTATTTACTTATGAGATAAAAATGGTACAATGGGTGCCATAACAGTTTTCGAAATAGAAAGTAGAAGCAATCATGGCTCATTGTTAGTTTCAGCTAGTGGCCATGTCATCACCCGGTTTGAATCCTATAGGGTAGAACTTCACTAAGAAAACCTAGCTATAACAGATTATGAATGAATATTTTCGTTGATTATTGGCCTCATTTAATGTTCGACTAGTAAGGGGTGTTGATTCTACGCAAAACCTCTAAATTTAATTCTCTAAACTTTTTTTATTTTCTTCACACTAATATCCACGCTCGTTTAACATATTAAATTACCATTTAAAAAATAGGATTATCCTATTCAAATGTACGTAATTTTGAATCAGTATAGAGAGCACCAAGTTACGTGATGAATAAATTTGGGTAAATCAGCGCAATTGAACACACAAGTCACCTTTAAGGACATTCTCAAGGTGATATGAATTTGGATTTTAGCGTAAACAAAATTAGAAATGACAAAAGTTAGAGAATGTTTAGTTTAGGAATTTGTATACAATCAATACCTGGCTTAAACATACAGAAAAATAGAGTTTAGAATAATATATTTTTTAATGCCTATATGGGTTAGATCGGCTTGGGGATTGTTAAGTTCGGGACTTGCGGTATTTTATACATGTGTTGTGATGTCTCTTTCCAAATTGATGAGTGTTTATTTTTGCTAGGGACATTAGTAATGGTGACACGGCATCCAATCTCAGCACTCACATTCAAACCCTGCGCTCAGAAGTTGTCAAATTAAGGTAAATAAACACATATTCTTTATTAATAAATTTCGATATCAATATATGGATGAGTATTTATCAAATTTGGATAAGCTGGTGTAACGGCCAACGGTAAATGTGTATGAAAAGGTGAATCAAGACATGAGTTGCACCCGAGTAAATATTTTACTTGATAAAACATTATACCGAATGGAGAAAGCAGACACCTATGTTGTACCGGATGTTTTGGTTCTATATTTGAGCGAGCCTATTGCTATACTGATATCTATCCGTATAATTAAAGTATTTCGTTGTTTTAGTTTGCAAACATTGCAATGTGCTTGTTTTAGGTTACAGAACATATTATGATCTGTAGATTGATAGAGAAAACACAAAAAAGTATTATACATTTTACAATACTAAGGCAACATCCCGAAACATTATATTACATACTGAGTATGGCCCCGGAAACGCGGATGCGCAGTGCTCCTGACTTGAAACTGTGAACCAGTTTATACAAAATGTATGCAAGCACTCAAGGAACATTCACGGCATCCTGATCCGATAATGTATAGATAGCGCCCGAACAACGAGGCAGTCTAGTAAAAAAGGAGCCCGGCAGATAAGAAAACATCAAGTTAGGCTTCGGCACTGGCCTGTGGCCACCCAAAATCGATCGGCTAATCACCGGAATCCAAACGCTCTAGCGATGTTCCGACATGAAGTCAAGCCATGTCAAGGGGCCGGTCGAAATAGTTGCGATGTTGAAGACGACTAACTTAAGACACACAGAATTGATTGTTAGTATCTCCATCGCTAGTTCAGGTGATAAGCGGGATCTGAGGCAGGGTTCACCGCTGGCCAACCGCACAGAGTAGGTTGCCCAAGTAGTGTGCTAGTCACAAGAAAGGCTGACCCGCCATGTTGCGAAAAATGCTGGTAATCCACATTCGTGTCAGTTGGCGACCGGATGAAATGTTCAGGAGGCTATACTAATTTCTTATGTAATTTATGATTTTATTACAGTTTCACATGACACATCTTATCTAATCGAGCCTATCGTTAGGTACACTGCCGATACCTTGCTGCAACCTTTCTAGCACATGTTTTACTTAGTACAGAGCTGTTCACTCATTTTTCATTTGTAATTTTTTTTAATAGCTGATCTTTGATCAGTATCTCACCTGATGGTAAGTGATTACGTGGTCGAAGATGTTGTTCAGGCTAACCTAGAATTACTGGCTATCAAGGATAGCTCCAGAACACACCGTTAGGTGCTTGGCGACAAATTTTCTACTTGAAGGTGGTAGCAAGCCAGGCAGGCATTAACAAAATTACGCTTCAGTACGACAGTATGATAAAATAATAAATATTATCGTTTGGTAGTACTACACTAATAAAATATGGAGGGGCGTGCCTTCGTGTGTGCAAAGTTGTGTACATGTTTTATGAATTGATGGTTCACATTTGTTAGAGACCGTCCATTAATCACATGAGGCATGAAAGGGCGGAGGAGGTATATCGAAAATCGCGAAATATCACAAGGTGAGAGGGGGGTGTAGTAAGATATGTATTAATTTTTTCATCAGTTCACGTACTAGGACCGTATATATTTTTTGCATGATTACACCATTCCATTAATTTTGATGTCTGTCAAAATAACCTGCAACTATTCTGTCTAGACATTTTTGGCATTGTCCTTAATTTCAGAATAAAATGATATAGATTATACTTTATACCTGTATATAAAGATAATATTCAAACATATTTTAAGATTATTTTTAGATACTAAAAAATACACGTGATGTTTGGTGGGGGTTAGTCTTAAACCTCACCAAGTATCACCTAGGGAAGGGAGGGGGGGGAGGGCGGTGTTAAAAATACCTAAAAATAATCACGTGATGAATGGACGGCCCCTTTACTAAACGACGTGAATCCAATGTTTTGGTCAAAGGTTTAGGCGTCACTCAGGGAATTTTCTGAGTCTGAATTATTCTTACATTTGTTCAGCTGTTTAATACATAATTAAATTATCCAGCTACCTTTTGTAGTGTTGTTATCAGTCTCGCTGTTTTTGAAACAGAAATCAGCTGGCAGTTTCGCAAAACGAAAACAAAGAGAAGATGCACCGCTTCGCTCTAGAAGAGAAACATATTCGTGAAGAGAATGTGCGCCTCCAGAGGAAACTTCAGCAGGAGGTCGAGAGGCGCGAGGCGCTGTGTCGACACCTCTCAGAGAGCGAGTCCTCGCTGGAGATGGAGGAGGAGAGGCAGTTCAACGAGGCACTCAGCGTAAGTTGGGTTTATTCAAACAAACCTGTGTATACATTTAAATTATACTTAAATAATTCCTATCCTATCACTATTCCATAACTTGAAAAAATTATGGCACACTTTACTGTAGATTTGTGCTTTAACATTGTCATTTAACTTTATATCTAGATGTGTTATCTCTCAAAAAAAAAAATATAACCATTAAAAAAAATTAACAATAACATGTTTTTTACATAATGTTATTGTACTACTAACGTCATCTCTTAGAAAACCAAAGAGTTAACATCGCTGCAACAGGACTGACTCAATACTCAAATACATCGTAGGTAATCTACTTAATACTAGATGACACCACTAGAATCACGTTGTAAAATATACGCGAGCCCTCACAAAGCTCAGCTTTTTGCTAGTCGGTCTACGAATAAGTATGTAAAGAAATGAAAGTAAAGTTCAAAAACAGCAGTACGCAATACTTACCGCGACAGGAGTGGTTTAAGAAGTGCACCATGGGGCGCAACAACATACCTTAACGCTACCGATCGGACGCGACCATTTCTAAACACCAAATCAATTAGCCAATCCAATTAAATTTGGAAGACTGAGCGTGCTTTGTTAATTGTGAACTTGATCAAAAATCAAGGCAGTAATTGTATAAAAGTTACGCACGCACACATACAAGGTTGATATCTAATATCTACTAATATTATGAGTTTTTAAACTGCCACGGTCATTAACACTATATCGAGACCTAAAAACTAATCAAAAACACGGTAAATATCCCGTTTGTTATTATTTTTACATTATAATAATCTACTAATATTTTAACCCCGTGTGGTGCCGGGTTAGAATTGCACCGCCCCATATCATCCCGTGGGTGTCGTAAGAGGCGACTAAGGGAAAAATACTGGAAGGTGGGCAGCAGCGCCTTCTAAAGAACTGCCATCTTACACTGCGATCCCCAAGCCGCCTGCCAAGCGTGGGGATTATGGCACTTACCCCTTTAATAGGGGAGGTTGTGTTCAGCAATGGACGAGTCGGCTGTTACAGTACTAATATTTACATGATTTTATTTTTTATATTTTGGTTACTAAAGCGCATCACATAGCAAATTATGACAAATTAAAATAAGATGTTAATATATTTGACGGTTCTACGGGTATATGTAATCATGTTCGTTGATGTTCAATACCTTTTCAATAATGTGTGCAATATTAATTTAAACTCACGAATATTATGATCACTTAAAATATTTTATTTTTAATATTGTTATGTTTGCAATAACGCCTGCTATCCGGATTACATTACAAAATTACAAATATACGATAGGAAAAATTTAAGTCATGTGCGGGATTCGAACCCGCGTCCATCCCAATGCGATAGTTTAAGAACGATAGGAAAGATTTGAGTTATGACGTCATGTCATGTTAGCTCAATTGGTTAGAGCATACCCCGGCTCAAGGGGTGGATGGACGCGGGTTCGAATCCCGCACATGACTTAAATTTTTCATTTAAAATAGTTGCCCGCGGTGTGCCGGGATAGAATTTCACCCCCCCCCCCCCATCTCTACCCGTAGGTGTCGTAAGAGGCGAAGGTAAAACACCCGAAGGTGGGCAGCAGCACTTTCTGACGAACTGATATCTCACACTGCGATCCCCAAGCCGCCTGCCAAGAGTGGGGCATTATGGCAACCCCCCACCCCCCGCATATTGGGGGAGGCTGTGTACAGCAGTGGACTATCCAGCTGACAGTTCAGTTCAAAATACCTAAACTAGCTACACTGTTAAAATTTTTAAATTTCCCATAACAGATGTGAGTTTCCATTCTAAGAACATTGGATCGGTTAAGAACGACTGGCCAAGAAGCCCCGTTACGAGCTTTTTAAAAGTTGTCTAAAATGTATGTATTGCGTTGTTAAGGCGCGGTCTCGCAGCGTGTCGTCGCCGGGCGGGTCGCGGCCGCTGTCCCCGTATGCATCGCCGCTACTGCCCGCCGCCGGCTTGCCGCTCTCGCGTCCGCAACTGCACCTTAACTCACAGGTCAGAGTACTGCCATGACATTATACAGGGTTATTAGTAAAATGCTAACAGCCTTTTAGGGTTGACTTCTGCTAGTCCTAAGAAACATTTTGAGATGATTATTTTTTTGTTTCGTTAAAAAAAACAAACAAAAAAACTTTTGCTCGATTTCTCGGTTACTTTGCTCGATGTAAATATTCAAAACTCTATTCAAAGGACCACGGTGCGGTCCAGTGTTGCCGCGGCGGGCGCTCTTGGCTCGCAGTAGGCATTAAAACACAAAAAAACATATCAAAATGTTTTTAGGACTAGCAGAAGTCAACCCTAAGAGGTTTTTAGCATTTTACCAATAACCCTGTATGTTACTGAAAATATTATTACCTTAATTTTAAATTGTAATTTAAAAAAGTAGTTAATAAAAGAATAACTAAATATATTTATAAATAATCTAAATGTATTTACTGTATTAACCGGATTGTCCACTGCTGAACACAGCCTACCCCATTAAGGGGTTTTATCATAATCTTCACGCTTGGCAGGCGGTTTGGAGGTCGCAGTTTAAGATAGTAGTTACTCAGAATGCGCTGCTGCCCCGGCGCAATATTAAACTTAAAATAACCTTCCGGTATATTACCCTTTGTCGCCTCTTAGGACAGAGAGAAGACGAGAAGAAATGCAGGAGGTCGCACGATTTCCATCTAATGTTCAGAGGTTATATCTGCCTATAATAGATGCATTTATGCCGGTAAGTGACGACCTGCACTGCACCTGTCACTCAGAAACTTATAGTTGTTAAAGCTTGGATGCGTGCAATTTCATAATTACTTTCTGGCTCTTAATGACCGCTGCCGGAACACACTGTTAGGTGCTTAGCGATAGATTTTCTACTTGTGGCTTGTAGCTAGCCATGGGGCATTCGCGAAATGCACTTCCACCCTGCTGTAACGACTGCCGTCCTAAGACAACAACCGGGACCGACGGTTTAACGTGCCCTTCGAAGCACGGAAGCGCTCAGTAGTAATGCCACTAGCGGTCACCCATCCCACTCATGACCGCAGCAGGCGTTCCTTAACATAGTTGATTGTTTAAGAAAGTCTAAGTAAGCTACTCTTTGAACACTTCAAAATCTGTCCACAAGCACGGTGTGTTCCGTCAGCTGTCCTTGAAAAAACAGTATTCAAGGTTAAGGCCTGAACAACATATACGTACGCATCATCACTTGACCGAGCTACCAAGAGGTGAGATAGTGGTCAAAAGCTACCAATAAAAAAAGGACTTATTTGCGACCACTTTAAAATTAATGTAACACATTTTTTGTATTAACTAGATGAATGTACATACTATACCAGTCCAATAAAACTAAAAGAAAAATTTATTTTTGCAGACTCGCCGTGCCAGCGACCGGTTCGTGAAGCCAGCCATCCCCGGGGGCGCGGCGCTTCCCCCCCGTGCGCCCCTGGAGCCCCTCCCCCCGCCCACCGCGTACCCCTCCCCGCCCGCACCCGCTCCGGCGCCCACCATCCTGCAGCCCGCCAGCCCCATGGATACATCCTCTAAAGACTAGACACTACAGAGAGACACACTTATTCAGCTCTATTCACGTTTTAGACCTCATACAATAGGTCCGTATTGATAAACTGTTCCTAGTTCTCAATACCAAATTCAGCTGCTAACCATTCAAGACCTGCAGACTTATTGTCTGACTAGAATGGTAATAGAGATGGACTTAATTTTGACATTTGAAATTCTTCAATGATCTTAATCTATATATAGAGTATATTTAAATTTGCTTACATGAAATGCATCAGTTATATATTTTCGTTCATTATCAAAGCAAATAATACAGAAAATAAAGACCATTCAGGGGACCAAATGTCAAAAAGAAGTTCATCTCCATTGCTATTCTAGGCAGACAATAAGGCTGCAGCCTTAAGTTGAACAGCATCTAATATAACTCCACTCTCAAGAATCAGCAACTCCGGAGCGCTCTGTATCAGCTGATCATTTTAGAACTGGGTTATTATAAATAATTCAGTATCTTTAGACCTCCTCTGAGATTATCCGAGAGCTGAGATCGGCTTAGTAATATGGACCTTAGTACAGCATTGACGGTCAGGATTGATATAATTACATCGTCGCTTAACAACTTTTCGTTTCTTTTTGTCGGTTATTTTAGTACGAACACCATAGAAGTAGAATCATACTTTGTTTGTATTCTGGTGCCCATTTCGTAACTGACACAATATCGCCGTATAGTGTTGAGCATCCATTGTGTTTATGACTCTAATTGTACGTAAAACTTAGAAGTACAATCGTACTTTTCCTGTACTCTATTGTATATTCCGTGACTGAGAAAATGTCAAGCAATATCCCATCATGCTGCAGAAATGCCAATCATTTGTACTATTGTCTGTTATAAATAATAATGTTTTTATTTCTCCTAAATAGTATACTATTTATTTACAAACTAAATTCATTATTATAGTACTTTATATTGGTTAATTCTTACAAAAAGTCAATGCTGGTACAAGATTAGTATGTACAACGTAGAAATAAAATATTATTTTGCTGTACTTTGTTGTATTTGTGTACTTGATACCTATAGGAACAACGTAATTGTGCTTCCTTTCGTTGGTTATGCAGTGGGCACAAACCGAACTGTCTGTATTGAGTGTCCCCTACGTACGTCTTTGCCATCTATGCTGTACTAAAACATTATTAAGTCCAGCACTGATGGTCAAGATGGGCATACAACTACTATAACTATATTATTAGAATACAGAAATTGAGTGTTACGTTTAGTTCTGAAGAAAGCTAAATGCTTGCTTTGCGTGATCCTGTCTAGTGTACTATAAATAGCCTACAATCAAAGATTTACTCGTACTGTATTTAGTCTTTGGACGCTCACGTTTATACGGGTTTTTGTTGGTGTGTTTAGAGCTATGCAGTGGTAGACCAGGAATACAAGTTGCATGCAACGGTTACACAAACTGTGAAAAGCCTATTTGCTTTTATTTCTGTACTAAAAATCGACACTGACGCCATTATTTTTCGCGAATGACGTTTTTCGAAGAGTCAGTCCTGACCGTCAGTTCAGCATTGAATCAAGTTATAGGCATCTTGCTTTGTTTGCAGCTGCAACTGATTTGTTTATGAATACCTATTTTTGTACATTAAAATTCACGATACTAATATTGTGTGTATTTCATCATGGCCAGACTATGTCTAAAACTATCACTCAGAGATATTGTGAAGTCAACACGAATTAATATTACAATAATTGTTTTGTTTATTTCAATATTCTATGTTAAAATTAAGCTAGTGCTTGCTCAAGTAATGCAGTTCTTCTTTTATATGAAACATTCGGCTCTATTAGTAGAATCTCTAAAGAGGGTCTAGAACTGACACTATCAACTTTGTTTCTACGTTGGAAATATACGCTTAAATTATATTATATCGAATTATATTCAATCTTTAATTCGATTTCAGAATTGTGCAGCGCCAAACACTAAACATTGTACGGATATAGCATTGCTAAAGCATATAATATTGTTTGTTTAAACGTGTCTGTGCTGTATATTTTTCTCATTATATGCTTTTATACTGCTCACTAACACATAACTGTAGCCGAAGCATTTTACCTAGAATACACGAAATCATTGCAGCTAAATTGTTAATTTAAAAACAGTGTATGAAAATTATTCAAGCATTTAAATTTAAGTCAATTATACTGATGATAGTGATGCGTTATCTATCCAAGTTGAGCTGATAAGTGTTAATATACTTATAATGGACGAAGTCGCGACATAGAGACGGCTATTAGTATAAAGTGGCGTCATAATTGCATGTTTGATTCTTAGAAAGCATATTTTTATGGCTACAATGTTGAGTTGTTAGAAGTCGGAGGTCGGAAGACATGGTACGAGAATTGATTTAAAAGCGGTATTTATTTTGTTTAGATCTTATCATAAGGAGCAACGCAACTGCGTGAATAATCCTCCTATAATGCAAATTTCACTTATTTTGTTAATATATTGTTAAGGAGCGGAGTTCATAGTGATACAACACTGTACTGTCTTATTTAGAGGTCGATAACAAATAATCATTGTTATTATGATTTTCAATTAATCTAAAAATCGTGATTTATTTTTCGTCAAAACTTTGGATTAATGGTATATGAATAATTTTTTTGGGGGGTATTTACGTCTTCAGACCTAATCTAAAAATATATGTTATAAATCTGCCGAGCTATTTCAGAATTGAATAGCGATGACTAACTCCAAACGAAATGTAACTTCATAATAATTTGTGATTATTAAAAAACGATGTACAAGTTATGTAACAGTGCTTTGCTTTGGGTCTATAGGTCTGTAGATGATCAGAATCTGATGTATTTATTCCATGTGGCGTATTCTACGCTGATTTTCGAAGTATAGAGTTTAAATAACTGAGCCTGCTTAGATATGACAGCCAACGCCCCCGTCCACGTGCAGTTATAAGAATCAGCTAGTCTGCTCCCTCGCGCTTTTATTCCTTGTTGTATTTATAGTCATATATATATGGCTGGAAGTTTTTTTTATCTCATGTGAACGCACTGCTCACTGCCCGAATGTACGCTCTCGAATAAGCTTGGGCGTGGATTGTTACAGATTTAAGTTAACGTGAAATTGGAACACAATCCGTGTAATTAAACGATTATTTTGTTATCTCACACTGTGAAGATTGCTTTAGGCTTTTCATGTACAGTTTTAGCGTGAAGTTGGCTCGAAATTTACTAGTAAGAGTAAAACTCTGTTTAAATTATTCACATAGCAAAATATAACCATAGTTTGCGTTTTGCTGTATGATTTTCTCGTTTTCATCACAAATCATGAGTCAACTATCCATCTAGCCAGCGTCGTGCTCCGGCAATGCCATTGGCTGCGATGCCTTGTATAATAGGGTACGGTACGGGTGACCTTGTAACTTCAATTAGGATAGTCATAGTATATGTAAGACTAGTTTACATTGACTCCACTTTGACCAACGATGTAATGTAAGCATTTCTAGACCTAATTTTATCAAATGGGTACGTCGTAGGTACATATCACTAATGCAAATTGATTTTCCATTTCAAATAATAATGAAAAATAAAAATATTCGTTTATTTTCAAATGTTAATAAAAACATACCGAGTATTAAATCATTGCGATATTTGATTTAAATTGAATGTGGAAACATTTGCTGTCGCAGTCGATGATTAGGCTTGAATTGATACTGCGAAATTATGGCCATATTATGGCGGATAAGTAAGATCTTTCTAAGTCGGGTCGTCCACTGCTGAACACAGCCTCCCCTACTAAGAAAGTATTTGCAATAATTCCCCAAGCTTGGCAGGCGGCTTGGAGATCGCAGTTTAAGATAGCAGTTCTTTAGAAGGCGCTGCTGCCCACCTTCCAGTATATTTTCCTTAGTCGCCTCTTACGACAACCACGGGAAGATATGAGGAGGTGCAATTTTTCTCCCACGGGGGATGTAAGATCACGTTGTGTCTAACCCAAATTATTGAACATATAAATAAAAATAGAAGTTCGAAAATCCAATAATATCTTACCACCGAATAACAAAGTAAATTTTTGTTATGTGAGTATTTACTCTACATAAGCAGAGGTAATAAAATAAGCTAAAAGGTTAATTTAAAAAAATAGTATTGCATAAATATGTTTTAAATTATAGTGTTTCTGTCTTTCTAACGCATTGACAAAGATTTGAAAGTTCATATTTTGAATTTTATCTTATTGATGTTATTATTTGATTTACTTGAAATCACTAGGTAAACTAGTGTATAATTTGCGGAGTCCCGTCATAAGCAAACTTTACTTATTATAATAATGTCTTGGTGAAAGTGTATTTGTAAAGAGCAATGTAAACTATCCTATTGAATTACGTTATACGTTTATATATTACCTGGCTTAAATTATGGCGGCAGTGGGTTTTATTTTTATTATAAGGCTGTGTAAAAATCATTTGTGAGTATTATAAGTGAGCCGGAAGGTGTATTTGTAAACTATTTGAATTTTGATGATGTGTAGTGTGCCACTCTACTTCTACGGTTGTTGTTAGGTGTGTATGATATTTAGGAATGTTTAGTTGCCCAGAGGGCGTTGTTTGTTCGGTGTACGCTGGTAGAAGTAGGGTGCACCCGTCTTTGGACTCAATTATGCAAATTTTCACATACATTTTTTTCATGTTATAATTAAAACAGAAATATACGCATTAATATTATTATTTGTGTGTTTTTGTTA
The DNA here is from genome assembly GCA_963890685.1 of Plagodis pulveraria. Lineage (NCBI taxonomy): Eukaryota > Metazoa > Arthropoda > Insecta > Lepidoptera > Geometridae > Plagodis > Plagodis pulveraria. The sequence continues at coordinate 18,365,325 of OY982952.1, forward strand.
CATTACAACTTATATAGCGTACAGTCGATATCATGAGATAATTAATTACTGATAAGCCTAAACAACACAAGTACTGGCTCTCAAGGACAGCTGCCGGAACACACCGTTAGGTGCTTGGCGATAGATTTTCTACTTGAGGGTGGTAGCTAGCCAGGCGGGCATTCGCAAAATGCCCTACCACCATGCTATAACGACTACCATCCTAAGATAACAACCGGGACCGACGGCTTAACGTGCCCTCCGAAGCACGGAAACGCTCAGTAGTAATGTCACTAGCGGTCACCCATCCAACTCATGACCGCGGGCGACATTGCTTAACTTTGCTGATCGGTTGAGAACAGCTAAGTAAACTCCGCTACGAGCGCTTCAGAAACAGTGACTACAAAAATAGTTACAGTATGTTTGCTTAACTGTTGATACAAATTTGTCTGCTAAATTTATTCCCGTCTCAAGAGCCGCGTATCCACCAAACAAAAGTTGCCAGTTTTTGTCACCAACACGTGTTGGAAACACAGGTTACCAACTTTTGTTTCGTAAAGACCCAGTTTTACAGATACTTATCGTCAAAATGTGTTGCTAACACAAAAGATGGGGTAAGGGGTAAGGTATGACAACTTTTGTTTGGTGGAGATCTCAGCTTTCAATCTTTGTACTACATGTTGAAAAATTGATGCGTATTAGTATATATTCATTCTGTGACTAATATCAGCTGGAATTATCGTTTATGTGGTTGCCTATCTGTCACGTATTTTTGAAAAATGTGTCTGTTTAACTTATAATCACGATTCTTAACTTCAAATTAATGCCTATCTGAAAAAAAAACTAAGTACTGACATAATTAATGAACTGTCGTGATTCATTAATCAAATAAGTCAAACTATTGACCAAAGCTAGGATGCACGGAGCAAAGGATAATTTTTTAAAGGTATTGTGACGGAACATGTATTAGGCCCACCTGATGTTAAGCCGTAGCCTCTGCTTATAACAGATGCATTTCGACACAAGTGACGAATTGCACAGCGCTCGTCACTTTTTTTTTATGGGATACGAGGGCAAACGAGCAGGTGGCTCACCTGGTGGTAAGTGATCACCGTCGCCCACGAACATCCGCAACACTAGAGGTATCGAGGATGCGTTGCCGGCATTAAATTTTTTTGAAACATATAGTGTTAAGTCTCATGTGCCTATAATTTCATAATTACTTCCTGGTTCTTAGGGGCTGCTGCCGAAACTCACTGTTAGGTGCATGGCGACAGATTTTGTACTTGAAGGTGGTTTTGTACTTGAGTTAGCCAAGCGAGCATTCGCTAAATGCCCTTCCGCCTTGCGGTGAAGCTCAAAGCTCGTGGAGATCGATGGACCTGTTGCATGGCAGTCTATCGCTGTTACCGCTCGGATATCATTGGAAGTGGTGGAGAAATGGCGTAAACAGTCTCTTAACTTCGTAACTTTGAGTTATGTGAAAATTATTATTCTATCGGCTACTAAGGTCCACTCTTTACCGCTAGGGTATTCGCGATACTCGTATTTATTTTTAATCCCCGACGCGTTCTAGATTTTTATTTAGGCTGTGTATTGCTGGAATCATAAAGCTCCCAAATGAATGTACTGATTTTGATTTAGTTTATTATTATTTTATTTTACCAATTTTGAGCAGTGATAGCTCAGTGGCATTGGTTATGGACTGCCGCGCAGCAGGTCTAGGTATGTTTCGAATCCCGCCGCGGGCTTGACTTTCACCTCATGGTGGAAGGGCATTTTGCGATTTTCCGCCTGGCTAGCGACCACCCTCAAGTAGAAAATCTGTCTAACGGTGTGTTTCGGAAGCTGTCCTTGAGAGCCAGTAATTCTAGGTTAAGCCTGTTAACCACATCTTCACTTACCATCGGGTGAGATTGTGGCTTTTTTTATATGCTTATGCTTGATAGATTAGTCTTTGACCACTATCTCACCTGATGGTAAGTGATGATGTGGTCGAAGATGTTGTTCAGGCTAACCTGGAAGTACTGGCTCTCAAGGACAGCTGCCGGAACACACCGTTAGGTGCTTGCCTATAAGTAATAAAAAAAAACCTTTGAATAAAGCAGCTAGTAACAATCTTAGCTATGATTCAAGAAAATCATTTCAGCCGTTTGAAGATCAGCTCGTTTCTAGATGGTGAAGGGTTCGTCGATTTCAAATGTTACTTCAATGATAATGCAAGAACATGGTAGCCTTGTACTGATCCTCAAGCGTTTCTTTGCTAAAACATCATTTTGAAGCGCTCGAAGCGAAGTTTGCTTAGCCGTTCTTGACTTATCAGCTAAGTTAAGCATCGTCTGGTGCTCATGCAAGCATCATGAGTTGGATGGGTGACCGCCAGTGACATGACTACTGAGGCGCTTCCGTGCTTCTGATGGCACTTTAAGCCGCCGGACCTGATTGTTGTCTGAGGATGACAGAGCTGCCACCTTCAAGTAGAAAATTGGTCGCCAAGCAGCTAACGGTGTGTTCCGGCAGCTTTCCTTGAGAGCTAGTAATTCTAGGTTAGCCTGAACAACATCTTCGACCACATCATCACTTACCTACCATTAGGTGAGTAGTCAAAGGCTAGCCTATCAGGTACAAAAAAAATCACTTGGATTCTAGAGGATATCTAACTTCTCACCAACTCGGTCTCTATGTAATACTTAAATAGGTGATAGCGGGGTTAGTAGAAGTCTTAGGGCTTTTAAACCGAGTTCCAAAATAAGGAGGAGGCTCTCTATTCGACTGTTATATTTTTTCATTTATTACGCGATTATTCCGCCATTTATGAAATGATTTTGATAAATCATTTTTTGTTGGGTAGAGTAAACCTCCAAGTTTGTCCCATTTAAATTTTATCGAAATCAGGAGAGTAGGTAGTTTTTAAGTTATGCCTAGTCAGTTAAATTAACACAAAAAAACTGGCCAACTCGGATGGGCAGCGTTCGGGAAGTTACGCGACATCTTCTCGTCGAAGATCCCGCAGAGCCTTAAAAATAAAAATAATACTTAAACAATTCACGTACTGTACTTAAACAAGTATTATTTTTAAGGTATATATGGTATATATACCATAAAAATAAAAATAATACTTAAACAATTCACAAACCATTTTTATGTAATTGTCACTTTAAAAACGTATATCTTTTCTATTGTAAGCTACGAACAAAGAGCCGTGTTTCATGATCGTCCCTATATAAAGGCGTGTTTGGCCGCCGGACGTTTACTCATCCGACCCATGGTTTAAACCCCCCCGTCGCCGACCACGGCAGGTATTGGACGACCCGGATGACCCCATCGCAGCCATTACGTTGGCAGCTTTAGCGTTGTCCGCAAGTCGTCCTGGTAACATCCCCAGGTGTGCGGTAATCAGAGGTTACACAATCAAACACCGAGCTCGCCGGCGAGCTCGAGGCAAAAATAAAATCCCGATTAGTGTCTCTCCAAATAGTCACAGAGTAATATTCAATAGGGCCCATTCTCAACGGTACAACACTGCAGTTGTACCGGGGCATTTAGTTCCGATTCCCCCTTTGTCTCTCGGCAGCGAGACAAGCCGAGGTCCGAACCACAGTGGTGCCCTTGAGCTCGCTGTCACCCCTCCCGATAGTAGCGTGGCGTTTTCGGCGCCCGCAGGAGACGGAGGTATAAGGCGCTTTTCGCCTTATACGCCCGTCTCAGAAGAAGTGCCCTCAGCGCTTCTTCCTCCTGGGCTATAAGAGGGCCTCCCCTCGCCCAAAGTCCGGTGGAGCTGTACGTCCGCTTAGCGGTAGTCAGCATCTATGTCCTCCCTAAAAAAAAAAAAAAAAAAAGCCGGACGTTTAGTCTCGATCGTGCGCTCGTAGAGTCAAGACCTCCTGAGGATGCTTCGTTTAAAATCGAAACGCGTCGAATACTCTTCCGGTTTGGCTGCGTGGCGTTTGTGACGTCACGTCGCGTCGGCTTAATAGGAAATTAGGCGGAATTGTCACTAGATATATATCATTTTTATAAAGATTTTTAAGTGTTTTTTTAAATAATTAATTAAATGTTTTCTTAAAATACTTTTAAAATATTTGTTATTATTAAAAATGGATTTCCGCAAAGTAACGCCTGAATCTATTCATTAAATATAAGTAAATTTTTTGTTAGATTTTTTATAATTCCCTTATAATTTTACTTACTATCCTACAAATTTCTATATCTAGCCTTTTTTAAATTTTAAACATGGAACACAACGCGTCTCCCTCCGGTGCCATCTCACTTAAAAGATATATTTTATATTTTTTTTTTGTAATTTACACTTATAATCATAGTTAGTAACTAAAATGTTCATATAAGATACACTAACTTGATAGTCACATTAATTCTGTTAACTAAAAACTAGTGCTTTTAGCCTTCAGGTACATAATATAGACGTCTAATTTTGTTTACAACCATGGTTACAGTTACAGCTTACAGCAGAGTACTTAAGAACGAAAAAAACATAAATATGTAATCTTGTTTACAACAATGGTTGCCATGGTTATAAGTCATTCCGGCCCAAGAGAGTGAAGCATTTACTATGAGTTTTTGCCACCCTTAGGTGGGAAGCAGCGTCTTCCAGCCGCAACTCAGATCCAATAAACACTACTTTCCGAGTATGAGAAATGAAAAATATATTTTAAAAAATGGCACCGATTTCATACTATATCTACACCTAAAAGTATGAAATTACTTGTGGAAGTAGACCACGATAACGGGAAGTCAGTGTATTGAATCAGCATTATAACGACTTCCTCAAGTAATTTCATGCCTGTGTTCAGTATTGGGAGACGGTCCCGCTATTAAAAATATTTTTTAAATTTTACTGTAAGTAATTTTATTGGCTTCAAGTCCACCCACCACATGCATACGGTGTTGCTTTCAGGCTCCACAATATTTTTGACTAAGAAAAAGCCTCCATATCACAGACATATAATATAGGTTACAGAAGGATGACCCTACGAATCATTTTCTCTCCAAGCCTGGCCTGCAATAACCACCCCATCAACACTTACCGACAGGTGAGGCGCGATATAGTGGTCAAAAGTGGCTTGTCAGTAAAAAAAAACTTTAATTATAATAAAATTCTCCTTTTCAATTCGGAATAAAGGTCGATAGACGATATAGAGATACGAGTATCATTATTTATTTCTTTTATTGAGTCACGGAAGCAACAATGTCTATTGATGCCATAAACCGTACAAGGTGTTAAAATCGAGGATAAAACATTCCAACTATTAAATACAATCGACTCTGATGTAGCATCATTTGACTGTGTTGCGTGTATACTGTACTGTTTATACAAATACTACTTTATTTATTTAATCTTACTAACTACTGATCAATTCTCTGCTTGTGACGTTAAAAAGAGTGTTTTGTCAATCACATCTAACGCTGTTGGAGTCGATGGTATTAGTCGCAACATGCTTGTTCCTCTCCTAGATACCATTCTTCCCATACTCTGCCACATTTTAAATCTGAAAGTGTGTTTCCTTCCACGTGGAAGGAAGCCCAGGTTATCCCATTTCCTAAAATATCCAATCCTAAGTCCTTCTCTGAATATCGTCCAATCTCCATACTTCCATTCTTGTCCAAAGTTCTTGAGCGTCTTGTGCATGATCAGCTTTCAAAATTCCTCTCTACGCAAAACTTGCTTAATCCATACCAATCTGGTTTCCGGCCAGGCCATAGTACGACTACTGCACTTTTAAAAATCACAGATGATATACGTTATGGCATGGAAGGAGGCCAACTTACTGTGCTGACATTATTAGATTTCAGCAATGCTTTCAACACCATCAACTTTGACATTCTACTTGCCATACTACGCTCTTTAAACGTATCTCCAACAGTAATTGATTGGTTTTCTAGTTATTTACATGGCCGTCGGCAGCGGGTGCGTTTCGAAGATTCGTTTTCTTCGTGGTGCAACTTGTTAGCCGGCGTGCCACAAGGTGGTGTCTTATCTCCTCTCTTATTTGCAATTTTTATTAATTCATTATCAACACACATAACTTCTCCCTATCACTTGTATGCTGACGATCTCCAGATTTACTCTCAAGCTTCACTGAATGAGCTTGCTAGTGCTATAGAAACTACAAATTTTAATCTACGTCGAATAGCAGAATGGAGTGATGCCTATGGCTTGAAAGTTAACCCATTGAAAACCCAAGTCATGATCATTGGCAGTAAACGCATGGTTGATAAAGTTGATTGGTCTACTGTTCCGAATGTCGAGCTTGGTGGAGTCATTATCCCATACAGCAAATCGGTCAAAAATCTTGGCTTAATACTAGATCAATGTCTTACTTGGAACCTTCAGCTAGAAGCTATTAGCCGCAAGTTATTTGCGTCTGCTGGCTCCATGAGAAGACTTCGAAACTTTTTACCAACTGCCACTAAAGTAGAGCTTGCGCAGTCTCTTCTGCTCCCAGTTCTTGATTACGCTGATGCCTGCTATCTAGATCTAACGGAGGACCAGCTGAATAAGCTTGAGCGTCTGCAAAACTTCTGTATTCGATTCATATTTGGTTTGCGTAAATATGATCATGTGTCTGAATTTCGTAATAAGCTCAAGTAGCTCCCTATACGACTTCGTCGGAATACTCACATACTTTCTCTTCTCTACACTATGCTGTTTAGTCCCTCTGCCCCGTGCTATCTACGGGAACGTTTTGAATTCCTTCATAGCTGTAACAGCCTTTCACTTAGGTCATCAGAAAATCTCATCCTGCAGATCCCTGTGCATAGAAGCACTTTCTATGACCGTTCGTTCTCTGTACAGGCTGTTCGCTTATGGAATGCTTTGCCAGTCTCAGTGCGACGAGCACCGTCACTGAAGGTCTTCAAGGATCAAATAAAAAAGTATTATCTGTCTCGGTCATCAAATTAATAATGCTTGTTTGAATTATTTATTACAAATGAGAATGTAAAGTTTTGTTTACATCAGTCTGTTATGTTATTGTATATATATTTATATATATATGTATGTATATACCTAGTATATATATTTGTAATTATATATTATATGTAGTGTGTGTATTTATTTTATAATATGTAATATATTTATATATTTTATGAGTTTGTGAGTAGGAACATTTTTACTTACTTATATTATTTAATCGCACCACCGTTAATAAAAGTATGTTAACTCCTCTCCATCCAAAGGTTGTCTGGAAGAGATCGCTTCTAAGCGATAAGACCGCCCATTGTACAGTCGCCTGCAATAAGAAGTATACACATTATAATTTTCATAATTGTGGCGTAGACTTCTGTTTCTCTCTATGTGCACAGAAGTATCTTAAAATCAAAGAATAGTTTGAATAGTTTTACTTATGTTAATATTAACTTCGATAATTAATAACTTAGCGACCTCACATTATTTTGAAAATTACGCAGTGTATACTTCTTATTGCAGGCGACTGTACAACATTATATTTAAGCTAATATTAAGCCGTTTTTCTTACTTTTGGTGTACAATAAAGTGTTATCTATCTATCTTGCTAATCGAATAAGCTTAAAATTACAACGGTTACAAAAAATTAAAGCCGCGCACTCCAAGGTCGGTTCGCGGGTTTGAATCCTGCGGTATCTTTCTTTGTAAATATACTCACATACCTAAGGTTCTAGCGTCCTGTGAGCATGAGGTAAATAAAGTATAATTAGCATAAAAAAAATAATTCATAATTTTTGTTACTAAAAGTGAATAAAATGTAGTTAAGAAATGAATTAAGTGCAACATATAAAATAAAAATAAATGTATGCGCATCGTAGATAATTAGGTATAAAAAATAGAAATAACAATTTAATAGATATGGACGATATCGTCTACTGCGGATGCCAAGAGGTCAAATGCCATTGGTCTGCCGGCGCGCGGCGTTGCGCTCACCAAGACCGATATGAAATCGTACTTTACGATTGCAGGAAGGGGCATACCCTTTCCTGCAATCACACATGCGATGGATATAGAGCTGATTGGCGGATGAATTAATGGAGAAGGTAGGTACTCACAAGTGATTTGGCGGTGGATCACAGAGGACCGTCTTCTTCACTAAGAATCTTAACAAGTAGTGAACTAGGGTGACGATGCCGAAGTGCTACGAGTCGAACACGTTTTTCTTTGTTAGTAAACTTAAATTTCTTTGTAGATTTTTGTATTTTGGAAGATTTACCTCAAGACAGATCGTAATAACCCATTCTTAATGGGTTCTTCTTAGAAGTAAAATACCTAGTACTCAAGTTTCATGTCTTCTCTTATTATTGGGACGTATATACATGGAAAAAACAGGACAGGGGATACACACTTTTATTAATGACCATCATCAGGGCGGGACCACCATTTCCGATTTGAATTTCTAGTCAAATACTTAATCGTCTTTGGGGCAACGTTTTGCAGAAGATATGTAAATTTGAGTTAGCAACCCATTCCGTTAATGCGAAGTGAGTAGAAAAAAAGCAGCTTTCTTAACATATCTTTTGTACGCCTTACAGAATATATATATGAATATAAATATGAATAACAATATATAATATTTAAGAGGATATAACAAATATTATGCTTGATCCGAAAACACGATTTCATATATTTCTCTTGATGGATAAAATCATGAATATAGCTTTAAAATTTAACATAACCACGTTTTGCGTCTATACAGTAAATCGTATTAAATCAAATTTTATTTCTAATTGTTATGAAACAACCATGTGATGTGACCTGAAACATATTTTCCGTTTTTGAAAAGCTAATTTAATATGAATTTATTAAATAATATTCGCTCTTGCTATTTCAAAATTTGGTTTCGATCACTCGCATGCGAAACGAGATCTCTCCGTACTACGGTACAGTGCAGTACAGTCTGTCATTTTTTCAAAAACGACTTCACCGATCCGTATGATATATGAATTTTCGGACAGACAGACAGCGGAGTTTTATTAATAGGGCTCCGTTTTGCCCTTCGGGTACGGAACCCTAAAAACTGAACCGACTTCTAATGCTGAACTATGAAATAACTTGTGGAAGTTGGACCATGAAATTGTAGGTTCAGAGCGTTTCAATCAGCATGGTGTGGAAGTCGGCCACAAGATATTTCATACTTTTTAGTACCTACCATAGATAAATGAACAGAACCATTTATCTATGGTACCTACCTACGTGTACACGGAACCACGAAAACGGAACCAACTTCCAACTGAAATCTATGAAATAACTTTGTGGAAGTTGGGCCATGAAAGGGCTGAGTGTGCTGCTGATCTCAGCCCATAAGCTATTTCATATCTTTCAGCACCTAATGGAAGTCGGTTTCGTTTTTTAATGACATAAGTGGCAAACAAGCTCCGCTCGAGCAATCACCGTCGCCTATGGATATCTCTGACATCTGAGGCATCACAAATACGTTTACGACCTTAATATCTATGATAAGCTCTAATGGAACATAAGTTTTTGTAAACGTTGAGCCGAATCGGAGCTATGGACATTACCGCCGCTGCAAGCGCGGCTGTGGCGACTTTCTATCAGTCCATGATTTGAAATTGCCTGCTTCAGTACTTTTATGCTATGCCTAAGGTCTGACTGTATTGTCAGTCAAATATTGTTGTGTAGTTATGCATATTGGTAGGGCATTTTGCAAATGCCCGTCTGGATAATTTCCACCCTCAAGTAGAAAATCTGTTGCCAAGCATGTGATTGTGTGTTACGATAGCAGTCCTTGAGAGCCAGTAATTTCCAAATTAGCCTGAACACAGTCTTCGCTCCTATCAGCAACAAAAAATATAATATCCTGGGTATACTTAAGTAAGGATTTTTTTTGTTTAAATCTTTCTTTATACTTAAAAGTCACCTACTTTTGGATAGTTAGGTACGTGCTATTAGCAAAATTGTTACATTGCTCATCGTTGATTCATTTAAAACACACATCATTATAATACTTATTAGGTACCTACTTACTTATTTTTCTCAACTTATCGTCATCATTATTAAGCAATTGTGAAACCACAAACGAATTTACATACATTCTACTCGCGAAAAAAATTAACAATAGAAACGTCGGCAAAGGAGTGTCGCCATTCGGCGTCCACCAATGGGTAAAAAAAAATACTCGGTAATCGCATTTTTAGAGACGCGTTGTAAACCTAAGCAAACGTCGACTAAAACAGGATAGGATAAGGTGTATGGCTATTTACCTTGGACTGCAGGTTACAGGTAAAGTGATTTGCATAATACCTCCCACGGTGAATATTTGACTTTATCAAAACTATTTTATGATGGCAAATAAAAGGCGGCAGATGAATAGAAACGGCAAAATAAAACAACACATTTAATTCGTTTAAAATTATTAGTTCTTTGCAGTTTCTGTTCAAAGTACCTATTATATCTGGCAGTATACATTTATAAATCAAGATTAGATATGTTTTATGTTATTTTATAGCATGTTACTTACTAATTAGGTAACCTATACTACCTGTTAATTATTTTTGTAATGTATACCTTAATTATTATACTATATATATATACAATACACACCTATGTACGTAGATACCCAATAAATAATATATATATAGTTTTTGGTTTTAGACAGCTATTTTGTATGTATTCATAGCAAATACTTAATTTTACGGATTAACATATTTAACTAAAAAACTTAAAATTAACTAAAAAACTAATCAACTATTCCGCTACCATTTTGTATGTCAACCTACGTATTAGGTAAACTATCCTTTAATTATCTGCAATAGTTCAAAGGTGTCATTGATAAGTTACATCAGTTTTGTGCATTAGACAATTATGAAAGTGATTATGATGATGAAAAGTATCCTTTGTCCTAATCCAGGACTTTAAGTATAATACGAGTTTGATTCAAATCGGTTTAGCTATTTCAGCGCGAAGGAATAACAAACATGCACATTCACATCTTCGATAACTCACTCAGAAACATTCGCATCTATATGATTAGGGTAAAAATATACATATACTTGGATGCGGTTAAAGAAAATAGAAACACTTTTCAGTTGCCATAGGGTTAAGCGCTTTTTTTTTGTTATTGTGACGGATTAAGCTCGAGGCCCACCTGATGTTAAGCGGACTAACGTCTGCCTAGAACAGATGCATTTCATCACAAGTGACGAATTGCACTGCGCTCGTCGCCTTGAGACCTAGTTGTTAAGTCTCATGTGCCTGTAATTTCACTGGGTCTCAAGGACTGCTGCCGGAACACACCATTAGGTGCTTGGCGACAGATTTTCTACTTGAGGAAGTGAAGCTCAAGCCGGCGGTGGAGATCGAATCAGGGACCTGACACACGGCAGTCCATAGCTATTACCGCTCGGCCATCATTGCTTCATAACTTACGGATAGATGCCGGACTTTTTGGAACATTCTTGTATTTATTTTTATCTATCATCAAAAATAGTTGGCCCTATATGCGTGAATAATAACGTATATACCTATTATAAACTTTGGTCTTATGACTGTTTACAGACCTTGTTTATTTTAATTAACTTCAGGATATATTCTGTACAAAACCTGTTGGTATTAAGGGACCTATTCTCAGGCCGATAGATGCATGGATATATAGATGCGTAACGGTACGGTTATATAATGTACTTGTCTTGTGCTCTATCCCAATACGATGGTTAAAGAACGATAGGAAAGATTTGAGTTATGACGTCATGTCATGTTAGCTCAATTGGTTAGAGCATACCCCGGCTCAAGGAGTGGACGGACGCGGGTTCGAATCCCACACATGAATTAAATTTTTCCTATCGTATATTTGTGATTTTGTTATGTAATCCGCATAGCAGGCGTTATTGCAAACCTAACAATAATAAAATGATAAGGTTGCGTCATCATTTACACATATAAAACCAATTGCAAAATTGGTCTTGTTTGTAGTACAACGCAAGTGGTACTATAGATGTCGCCCCATCCCAATACGATGGTTAAAGAACGATAGGAAAGATTTGAGTTTTGACGTCATGTCATGTTAGCTCAATTGGTTAGATCATACTCCGGCTCAAGGGGTGGATGGACGCGGGTTCGAATCCCGCACATGACTTAAATTTTTCCTATCTTATATTTGTGATTTTGTAATATAATCCGCATAGCAGGCGTTATTGCAATCCTAACAATATTAAAATGATAAGGTTGCGTCATCATTAACACATATAAAACCAATTGCAAAATTGGTCTTGTTTGTAGTACAACGCAAGTGGTACTATGGATGTCGCCACATCCCAATACGAGGGTTAAAGAATGATAGGAAAGATTTGAGTTTTGACGTCATGTCATGTTAGCTCAATTGGTTAGAGCATACCACGGCTCAAGGGGTGGATGGACGCGGGTTCGAATCCCGCACATGAATAAAAATTTTCCTATCGTATATTTGTGATTTTGTAATGTAATCCGCATAGCAGGCGTAATTGCAAACCTTACAATATTAAAATTATAAGGTTGCGTCATCATTTACAAGTATAAAACCAATTGCAAAATTGGTCTTGTTTGTAGTACAACGCAAGTGGTACTATAGATGTCGCCCCATCCCAATACGATGGTTAAAGAATGATAGGAAAGATTTGAGTTTTGACGTCATGTCATGTTAGCTCAATTAATTAGAGCATACCCCGGCTCAAGGAGTGAATGGACGCGGGCCGAATCCCGCACATGAATTAAATTTTTCCGATCGTATATTTGTGATTTTGTAATGTAATCCGCATAGCAGGCGTTATTGCAAACCTAACAATATTAAAATATAAAATCAGTTTTATTGAAGATAAACCAAATAAGAGGAATCGCCTGTTTTGACAATGCCACGTTCGAGGTACCGTTTCTCCGTTTTACAAATTCAATGGGTACTTTAATGTATATAAACGTCACCTGATTTGACATTGCCACGTTCGAGGTACCGTTTCTCCGTTTTACAAATTCAATGGGTACTTTAATGTATAAAAACGTCACCTGATTTGACATTGCCACGTTCGAGGTACCGTTTCTCCGTTTTTCAAGTTCAATGGGTACTTTAATGTATAAAAACGTCACCTGATTTGACATTGCCACGTTCGAGGTACCGTTTCTCCGTTTTTCAAGTTCAATGTGTACTTAAATGTATAAAAACGTCACCTGATTTGACATTGCCACGTTCGAGGTACCGTTTCTCCGGTTTTCAAGTTCAATGGGTACTTTAATCTATAAAAACCTGGAATCTCCACATACCACTTTTAAACAATAAACTATACAAAGTTACTTTATCTCATTAATCGCATCTGTTTTTTATTTTTACAGTGACAACTTGGCAAATTATGTGATATCTGTCGTAGCATATGATCGTACGTAGCTTACCAAGGGGTAAAGCAATTGTGACTTTTGTTTTTATTTGTTTAAAAGTTGACTTGAACGAGAATGTTTTATCTATGATTGAAGAAAATCTTATCGACTGTTTTACCATCAGCTCTTTTCTAGTGGACGAAGGGATGTGAGCAACTTCCACAAGTTTTTGGAAATTTGGTATCCTGTTAGTGCAATTTTTTTATTTTTTTTTTATGCTTTATAGGTTAGCCTTTGACCACTATCTCACCTGATGGTAAGTGATGATGTGGTCGAAGATGTTGTTCAGGCTAACCTAGAAGTACTGGCTCTCAAGGACAGCTGCCGGAACACACCGTTAGGTGCTTGGCGACAGATTTTCTATTTGAGGGTGGTAGCTAGCCAGGCGGGCATTCGCAAAATGCCCTACCACCATGCTGTAACGACGGCCATCCTAAGACAACAACCGGGACCGACGGCTTAACTTGCCCTCCGAAGCACGGAAACGCTCAGTAGTAATGTCACTAGCGGTCACCCATCCAACTCATGACCGCGCGCGACGTTGCTTAACTTTGCTGATCGGTTAAGAACAGCTAAGTAAACTTCGCTACGAGCGCCTGCAAAGTTGACCTGGTGTTGCTGCGTCACTTGGAATCCTAAGGATACGTAACTCCTCACCCACTTACAGCAGAGGTCTTGTGTTAGTCGGGGGTTATTTAAATTTAAATTCTAGTCCAGGCCTCAGTATACTTTTGAAACAATCAATTCCACCGAGCAGATTATTAAACCGAATCCATGCATATCCTTATGCAAGGTTTAGCTATTTCTAAATAATAATACATCATATATTTAAATAAATAATAAAAAATACTATATTTTTATATAGTTCTGTTTGCAATAACGCCTGCTCTGCGGATTACATTACAAATTTACGAGAGATAGATAGATATAGAGATATATTTTATTGGTTTATTGTTAATATAAAAAACCACTTTACATATATACATTTAATTTTTTAAAGTGTGAAGTCCTATATAAATGGTATTTGAAAATGGTGGTCATATTGAGATTATTATCAGAAAATATTTGCATAAGGACATGCAAATATTTTCTGATATTGACAATTTTTAGGAGTGTTTAAAGTTGTAAGAAAATCAAGGCCGAAGAAATAGTACCTATAACTTGTCCATTGATTTAGATGATTTAACTATTTATTTGTTTTAATAGTGATTTTAATTCAAATAAAAACTACAACAGCAAATTCGGACCCAAAAAGCTTGAAAAGTGGATTCATATTGAAACATGGGAAATATACACTGAGAAAAATCTAAAGTAAAAAAAGCCCTAATGACGGCCAATTTATATGGTATAAGGCGAAAAACCGACTAAACGTAAATACGTACAAAAACGCCTTCCAACTAGAAGGCGTTAAACGAGGTCAGTGAAGGCGAATGTTTCTTTTCGTCTTCATTTAAGGTGTATTTTGTGGTCTTTCTTAAATATTGACTTTTCGATGAGGCTGATTAAGTCGTACGTTATAGTGATAATCACCGTATATAAACCGCCGTAAAAGTAAGGTATATTTTATGGTCAATACTGCAATTATTATCGTATAACAAGTTCAATTCTGAAAATACTTTACGGAAGGCGTTTTTGACGGTTGTGTTTATTATAAAACATGGTACATTTTTATTGATTGGTGAAAATCATCTTAAGAGTTGTGAATTCACCTTGCGTAGTTACAATTCAACGGTGAAAGGTCAAATTTGATTGAAGCCTTTAAGTCGTTTGTCTCAGTGTACCTACTCCGTTTTATGTGCATTTTCACGAATATTAAGATCAAATCATTTCATCGAGTGATTTATTGATTAGTTTAACTGTCTGGATTGTGGATAGGCTTAACCTATTAGAATCACGCGCACACGAATATGTATGAATGAAATTAAATTTTTCTCGTTTTTATAATGAGCAAGGATTAAATATCTTTTGTAATTAAGTGAAAATAATCCTGAATGTTATAATAAAATAATATAATTACAAGAGACATGTGTAAGTATAGAGCCTTGCGGCACACCTGAAGATACTAATACTGTTCGAATGATAGCCGCTAATTAGTACTTACCTACTGAGTATCTATGATTAGTAACACAAGACAGGAGCCAGCCAGAAGATTACCTCAAATGCCATTGTACGCGATTTTATAAGTTAAAATTTCAGGGTCTACGCTGTCGAAAGCTTTTTTGAAATCGGCATGAATAGTGTCTACCTGCGTACAAGATTTATTACCCATGCATTCGAACTTGTACTAGTGGAAACTGTTAAGTTTGATGTAGTTGACCTTTGTATGAGAAACCATATTGCTCTCGTATTGTAATAAAATATTGGGTTGATTCCATTGTGCACCAGTTTTTTAAAAAGCTTCGATAAACATTGACGAATCGAGCAATCAATGTGCAGTGTTGGCTATAAGTATTATGTAAAAGTGACTAATAAAATTATGAAAAAATCAACGACCAGGTATAATCTATAATTAACATATCCTACAATTTGGGGTCAATCCAATACGTTTTCTCTGACCACATAAAGACCCAGGAACATACCTATCACAAAAATATGTTTCTCTAACAAAACGTAGGGCATTTTATGGCCGGCAGATAACGCCAACCTTCCTTGGGAATATTTTCGTTGAAAGTTTACCTGGTAGAGTGGTAGGATAGTATAGATCCAAGTTGTGGGCCTGAGCGTGGTAGCACACTCACGTCGATACAAGTAGTGGCACGCTGTTTGATAGATGCATTCTTTCCAGTTAAGATTAATAATAATAAAGATTAGTGTTCATTAAAACACACGCATAAATACAATTAATTGCGAAGTTCAAGATGGTAGGTTATGTTCAACTCACTCAATTATACAGGACTTGCAAAGCCCTCGAAAAGAAAAAAACTTGTATCGCGTTTTCTTCCTTCGAGTTCACAATATTAGTAGTTAGATTAGGTAAGTATTTTATTAAAAATAATGTAGCTGGGATGAGGAGTTCAATGCGAGGTGCTTCCTCAAGAGCTACTTGGGGATGATCATCGTTGATAGGTAGTCGTTGATAGCTGTAACTGTCTGAACAGAGTGCACTTGCCCTTTGGAAATATCGACTTCATTTCAGTGTCAAAAGCTGGTTAATTTAATAAAATATTCCTCTAATAATCAGAATGTGTGCCCTGATGCCAAGGAACCAAATAAAATTACATGTAAATTTTCTATGTACACGTACTACGTCGTGGATATAATCACTATGTTTGTTGAAATAAACTTAAATTTGAAATTAACATTCAAATAGAAACGCGCGGCACGGCACATCGGTCTCCTCTGCTCATAAAACTTGTTTGCAGAGAGACGAATAGTTGTCGTAGCTTATTGATCCTTCCAATAATTATCGAACACGTTTCATGTCACCATGTTTAAGCGTATGTTTAAACACAAAAGTGGACGAGCATGGCGGATACGAGACGCTTGTTCAGAGTTGTTTGTAAGTTTACGCACGAAATCGTAAAGAGGAGCCAGTAGGTAGAGCTAACAGAAAACCTGAGACAGTGAGAGCAACGGTCGATATGATAGAAGCGGAATTTACGATTTGGTGTTAGAGACCCGTAGAGTTTTTATAATGGTTTTAAGTGACGATACAGACGTGACCGACCTGAGAGTAAGTGTCACCCTGCCCATCACATTTAGATCTGTGTGAAAAAAGAAGCAGTGATGGCTCAGTGGCATTGGCTATGGAATGCCGCGCAGCAGGTCAATGGTTTGAATCCCGCCGCGGTCTTGAGCTTCACCGCATGGTGGAAGGGCATTTTGCGAATGCCTGCCTGGCTAGCAACCACCCTCAAGTAGAAAATCTGTCACCAAGCACCTAACGGTGTGTTCCGGCAGCTGTCCTTGAGAGCCAGTAATTCCAGGTTAAGTCTGTTAACACCTTCGACCACATCCTCACTTACCAGCAAGTGAGATTGTGGTCAAAGGATTAACTATCAGCAATAAAAAAAAAACACACCATTTTCTGTTTTAACTTGAAAAGTTTTTACAATTTAGTAAATATTATACGGTCTATGTTTCAACGACCGACGAAACAAAAACTGTACGCGATTATTACCCTTTTTGAGTTTAGTTGCAGGTTTGGTTTAAAAACATTTTAGTAGCAGATGTCTATTTATTACATTAAATATAAATATATAGTACGCGCGGGATGGAAACCGGGGTTCCAAGGGGCGGTTTTCAAATAACAAGTAAAAAGAACGTCAAAATGATGTTTGGATTCCAAACTTTAGGTATGCAAACTATCTAAGTCTCTAAGTTTGCAGAATTTCTTCCAGTTTTACTGTATAATTATCTTTATTCAATTCATTTTAATTTATATTACTACATTTTTTACCTATATTATTTATCTCTCAGTTTTCTTTTTTTCAATCCCATCCTGGATCTAGTTCTTCTATCGGTGAAAGAAGTCCTTCCGGTAGCAAAAGTAATCATTACTGATGCTGTATTAGCAATACTAGATAGGTACTAATAATACAAACACAAGGAAATAATTAAAGTACCTAAGACATACTAGTACACTTCTCATATATTAAAAATAAATGCACACATAATCTTCGTCTTTAACAAATAATCAACAAAATCTGGTAAAAATAATGACCAAAAGACATGAAATGTTTTAGTAAATGACATTCCTTGACAGACAATTTACCTTGTTGTACTCATTGAATATTTAATAATAACAAATATTTTTAAAATATTGTACGAAAACATCAAATTAAAACGCGTTTCGCTTCTACACGAAGCATCCTCAGGAGGTCTTGACTCATCGAGCGCACGATCGAGAATGATGAATTATTTCTCGATCGTGCGCTCGAAGAGTCAAGACCTCCTGAGGATGCTTCGTGTAGAAGCGAAACGCGTCGAAGGTTCTTCCGGTTTGGCTGCGTGGCGTTTGTGACGTCACGTCGGCTTAGCAGGAAAATTGGGCGGAATTGTCACTAGATATATTTTTATATTTTTAAGTGTTTTATTAAAATATTAATTTGATGTTTTCGTAAAATATTTTCAAAATATTTGTTATTATTAAATATGGATTTCCGCAAAGTAACGCCTGAATCTATTCATTATCATTGAATATTCTCAATCATTAATCAACTGGTCAGTGCCGGTGAAACTTCAGGCACAATTAGACTTAACAACTTTCGCACGGCACAGTGCAGTTCATCACTTGTGACTTGTGCTTTAGGCAGAGGTTACTGCTTAACACCAAGCGATGTGCATGTTCCGTCACAAACCCTTAAAAAATCTTCTAGACAAGATCGTTGAATGCATGGTCACTTAACATCAGGTGAGATTGCGGATAAAAATGAGCCTATTATAAATAAAAAAATATTACCTTATCGTTTATAGACACACATAATGAAACGGAACTCTAATATTCAGCTGTAGCTACAACTACAACATGAGTACATACATAAACTCATCTGGCCGTAAAGAATTCAAAATGGAGGTAGACAAATGTTGATTTTCTATCGAGTCAATTTCAAACTGCCATCTTTAGCGTTTTGTTAACGCTTCAAATGCCATTAAAATATTTAGTGTAACGTGTGTTGAGTGAATACTCTTATGTAAATATATGTTTAAATGTATGCGAATTGTACTTATACATATTTACTTATACATGTAAGTAGGCACGTATAACATACATAAATACCTGGGTAGGTACCCATTTAGTGACATGTGGTTTTCTCAAGTTTCAATATTGAGATTACGGATATACAGATATAAATCAAACATAATATGTTTGGTCTTCTGTTGATGGTTCAATCATATCCTCTATTTATGTACCTACCAATCGATCAATTTCGTGACTCCGCATCTGCAAAGTCACGTAATCAAATGTCAACTCGCAGCTACAATTTTCTTGTACAATTTGTACATTACATATATGACCTTTTGTGATGTCATCCACATTATAATAACATATACACATATCTGTGACGGTTAAATCAATGAACTAAATCCTATGGTATAATATCACTGACTAGAGCGAATATTCGTCCTTCCGTCCAACGTATCGGTGGCTTAACTTAACATTACAAATCCAGAGTTACCAAAGAGGAACGAGCGACATTATTGCGAGTGTTTAAAAATAGGAGGCCCCTTCTCAAATAAACTCTGTTAGCTTGGTTAAAGTCAAATTCAAAATAATTTGTTCAGTAAGTCGTGTAATAGAGCCACTGCAAGAGAACGGGAAAGAAAATCGGGGCCATCCTATAGAAACGTCTTTTCATGTCTTTGATAGCACGGCGGAGGCGGAATGGTTCAAATGTTTTTGACTTTTATATAATCACAAACTGTTACTTTTCTGTAGGCTTTCAAGATTAAAATGTTTCTCTCGTGCGACTTGATTTTTTCGTCTGTGAGCATTGTAATTCTTTGGGAACTTTATTAAAAAATCGCACACAATTTTATTAGACTTTTTATTTGTCTATACTAATCTAAAAACTGGCACCACTATATTTGTTATGATCGTCATTGTCATTTAAATTTTTCTAAAATTCTTATGAACATACATATTATTTTTGAATAGACACAATTTCCGTAAAGTTAAAATCTTCATTTCTTTTACCAGGATTCTGAGAAGACTGTCGCATTGTTAATCGAGAGTTTATATAGGCTAAGCTTAATTTTTGATTCAACATAAGAAACATTTGGTAGAGAAAACTTTAAATATTTAGTAATTTTGAATTTAAGAGAAGATTATTAGCGGTGAACCGTTTAGAGATCTTAGATAACATTATTTACTTGAATACGTGCGCCATACTCTCTATTTACTTAAAAAATCAAAGAGATATTACCTCTAAATAAACAATATCGCAGAAATCTTTAACCATGTAAGGCAAATCACTAATACACGCTACAGAAAATATCCTAAAATGGATCCTTGTGGAACTCCTTTTTTATGTTTTACCAAAGACCCGGAAATTAAATTGCCTAAAAACTTATTTCAACCTTCTGTAGCCTATCTGACAGATAAAACTCAATAAGATTCAGAAATTTTCCACAACTACAGTATTGTGAAAGTTTACAAATCAATGCGATGCTCTACACAGTCGAATGACTTGGAAATATACACAAAATACTCCAATAACATCATGTGTGAACCATGGGAACATCTGCATCTGTTGTGGGTCTGCTCTTTGTGAAACCAAACTGATTCTCATACAATATATGAGGCTAATTCTGTGACAGACGTTGTTTAAGCATAATTATTTCGAATAATTTACCTACGCGTATAACAGGAAAGATGGAAATTGTTATATTATTTAAAGGGTTATAGCTTAAAAAATGTAGTGATTTATTATAATTTTATAATTATAAATAAATATAAAATATACTCTAAAAATAATAGACTCTTCCATTCTTGCTGACGTACCCCATGGCTACCACATGGCTGCATCGTACTTATGATGATTGTTAAAATAAGTAGCAGTACTTCGTCCATCGTATCGATGGCATCCGGTGCGTATAACTGCAAAAAGATGGTTCGATTACCGCCCGGGTGAAAAAAATCTGCACTAACAATTTATAAATGAGATATTCGCTGAGCGTGTGATAGAGCTTGTACGATTATATTTAAATAATTATAAAATAAGTAACTGCATATAAACATTTCCTATATTTTGGAGATTTGCTTCAGTTTTAGCCAGTCGTAATATAAACGCCAACCAAGACAAAGTCAAAATCATTTATTAAATTTAGGCGTCTACGACGCTGTAGGACGCTATAAGAGCCATTGGGATATCGTGTTGGTATTTCAAAGTCATTGCCTAAGCGCCATCTTTGCTTCAATGTATGAAAGTACTAGATATTTATTCTACTGCTGGTTATAATATCTCCGATGTTGTCTGTGGAGTAATGAAAACTAGGCTATTTTAGGTGGAAGAGAAAGTAAGTGCAAATAAAAGCCAAATAAAACTGAAGGAACCTTTTGTTGGTATGGTACCTTTCGTCGATGTTAAGGTAGTATAAACTTATATCTTTCTTACATACATACATAGGTACACCAACCATACTATTAATTTATTTATATAACAAGTGTAATATTCTCATGTCCACCACAAGCTTTTCTGTCTTAGGTATTTATGAGTTACTCAACATAGCCAGCATATAAAAATACGACGAACTCGATAAATTAGTTCAAATTATGAGATTGTATGTGAACATCAATAGAAAAATACCGTAACTGTGCCGGGGATATCGTCGGCACCGTTAATCTCAGATTTGACGAATAGGTGTCTAATTGCCGATTGTACCTACGCATCACCGCCAATTAAACGCCAAGAATGTCTGATCATAAACTTGGTCAATCAGTCTACGGAAGACAGATACGGCACGAGGTGACGACTTGACGAGACTAAATAGTATTTACGCTGAGGTGTTAATTTCAGGAGGTTAGAGTAGCGTGAATTTTATTTATATGAAAAGTTAATTCATGGGCTTGTTGCGCGGCGTGTTTAAACGGCGGAGTTAGCACGGAGCTTCGAATAAACAAGCTGCGACGGTCGCTGCGTTGGCGACGCATGAGCATGCGGGGACAAGTGTTCGGTGTAGGTACTTCTTGATAAATGTATTCAAAGCTAACAAAAGTGTAATTTTTTAATTTAAATGTTTAGTATTTTGGTAGTTTGCATTTTTTTGACATAGTTCTGCTAATAAGTTACAACAACTAAGTTACAATACTTATAACAGTTGAACAACCTTCCAGCCAGCTGAGTATAAAGTCAAATTCTATTTACTAGCAGTTGACAGCGTACAAAAATGCATATGAATTTGAATTATTTTAGCAGCACAGCGTGGACATCACGGGTAACGGAAAAATCCGCCGCAAATTTCAGAAATAAATGTTCTCTGAACTCCAACTAAGATTTTTTTGTTGTGTTTTTGTCTCAAATGTTACATTGGTTTTCACTTTGAGAAGATTGTTTGTGGGTATGTGTGTTATGAAGAGTGAGTTTTCTACCGAAAACATCTCCTCATTTAATTACTGTCTTCTCCTTTTGACTGAGATTAAAGAGCAATAGGCAACTGTCTTGCATATCTAAGTAGGTACGTTACATTAAGCTTATAAATAGTGATTGTAACGATAAGAACAATATGAATATTTAACATTAATTTAGTAGTATTTACATCTCCTAAATCACCTAAAATATAAGCAGACACCTAATAACGTGATGCAACGATTATTTTTAACGCAGCTATCACATTGAGTGTGTTAAAAAGTTCTAACTTGCAGCTAGTCCATTCCGTATCTTTGTGCAAACAAGTGGATAAAAAGAATTTCGGTAGTTTCTGAGAAAGGCTGAGCAAGTTTAAGAACCACACAGGAAGGACGAGTTCTCTAAAATTAAAAAGGCACCGGGCAATGTTTGGGGCTCTTTCAGAGCGAGTATGTACAGGTAACTTCATAATATAGATACAAAAAGTATACTAAGAAAAAAAAATAACAGTTTTTTGCCTGATTTTCTTACTATTTAATAGAACCCCTAGGTATGTTCTATGATATAAAATGTTTTTTGATAATGTAAGTGAGTGATCTCGAAATCAACAAATAAATCCCACTAGGTCGCAAACATGCAATCATGCATATGTATGGAGGCATTTTGTGATAAAGGAATAGCAAGATGCATAACCTCAAGGTTCTATTTTGTACCTAGAATGTTGGGGCAAAATACCTAAAATGTTGTTCTATGTTGGGGCAAAATGTATCATCCCCGGTAAGGGTGAGGTTTTTCGCAATAACAATCAGATTGGACACCATCCACCTCAACTTAAATAGTCATTGTCATCTTTATTTAGATAAGTAGAGGTTCTTTGACCGTATCACCAGATATTACCAGATGAGGTAATAATAAATCTTTGTTTTATATCTATATTTCTATCTACCGAAAGAGAAAAAAAAGTAATTCTGCATAATCGTTATAGGAAGCTACTTACTTCTTTCTTTTTTGAAAAGCGGCAAAAAACCTTCTTCCCAAGCATCTTTTTGTCTTTCACATGTTAAGACGTGGTATGCTTTATACCTAATTAAAAAATATAGAGATTATAATACAAAAGTAAAAATATAGAATTACCCCTCCGCTCCATAAACACATCTACCTATATTTTTAACAAACTGAATTTCCATGCATTTCATTTAAAAATTGTCATAGGGTACTACTCTATGAAGTGTTTAGGGTGATTAGTAACTTTCTGATCTAAATCCTGGTAGGAACTTAAACTCTCCCGTTTGCAAAACATTTTAATAATTCTATACCCTTTAGGGGTCCCTTTAGGGACTACAATATCTGTTTATCAGGATGAAATAGTGATAACAACCCCAAGTGTTAATTTAGTATTAAATAACCTTCGCAGAAAATCTATATGAATAATAGGTAGGTAGGTATACTTATTGGCTTCATCGGCCTCAACGAGTTCATAGGTAGGTAGTTGAATAAATTTTACAAAGCATGCCGCCGCCGACGGTGATACCTAATGAAGTAGGTACCTATCACCTGAAAGCATTGATTGCTCTTTGTCTAAATAACCCAGATCCAGAAACGTTCACTTTGGAAGCGCAGACGATCGGTCATCTCATAACGGTTGGCGAGAGATGTTTAAAAATGAAACATTTCTGTGGAGAGCATTGAGCTCGTTCGTTGTTTGAGGTTTCCTTTATCAATTAGCACTTAGTCGGCCGGCGGACCGTAGTGCCGTAACTGGGTGAGCCGAGCGGTGGAATGCTGACTAGTTCTCTACAGAAGTTTCTTCTTACGGGAGGTATGGATCGAAATAAAAGCATTGCTAAACATTATTAGAATTTTTCGACCTTATGGCAATGAACACTGTAGCTCATAATTCATTGCCACTAGGGTAAATCACTTTTACCAAGATGATATTGCAGTTGCCATGACATGCAACTATGATTAGAGAAAACCTGCTCGAAACTAAAATCGTTTGCAGTTTCCTCTAGTAAACACGATCGGAGCCTTGTGAAAGCCGTCTGAGTAAACCATTTTATAGGTTTAAGGAAATAATAGATTCAGACGCTACTTTGCGAAAATAAATATTTGTTGAGCAGGAGAACCTGACTCTTCAAAGGGTGAAGACCTCCCTATTATGTTACGTGTAGTAATGAAAGCGGCGAAATTATTATCGTTGGTTGGGCTACGTGGCTGTTATGACGTCACGTCGCTTAGCAGGAAAAATAGGTAGAATCGTACTTACATATAAATATATATATATATAATATTAAATATTTTTCTTAATATATTAATTTAATATTATCATAAAATATTCTATTTTTTTGTTATTATAGGGTATACGTGAAACGCAAATTATGTTCGTTGGTTGGGCTACGTCGCTGTTATGACGTCACGTCGCTTAGCAGGAAAAATAGGTGAAATCGTCCGTAGATATATATTTCAAATATATTTTCATTACATATTCAATTAACATTTGCATAAAATATTTTATAATATTTTTGTTATTACTTAGGGTGTATCCAAAAAAATATGAAAAATTTAAAATTGGTAGGTAGGTGGTGATGGTAGTAGGTACCTAAAACAGTATTTCATGAATATTCTATAGATTAAAAAATGTGCTTAAAATGTTACATTTGGAAGTGTGGTAGGGGAATACTTCTTAAATTCAAAAACCAATTATTTAGAATTTAATAACTGGCAATATATCTGTAGGTTATAATAATAAAGCGTACTCTACATCTACAACTTTCACCTACATTATTAAAACTAGCAATAGTAGATTTTTAGGTCCAATAGTAGAACGAATAAAATATCACAGTATTTACAATTTATTATTTTAATAACTAATTACAACAGCTATTGGTGAAAACTAACTGAGACCCTTCTGTGAAAAACATATACGTAATTAATTTTTGTGTAGGTATTATATAAATATTTTGATCAAGTTTGAATTATTCCCGCATTCCAATATTAAACGTAACATTCGTACAGTAAATTCATTTTACTTGCTGTATAAGTACGGATACATAGATTAGAATATAAAGAAAACGAATGGTAGGTAGTTAGGTAGAGCCTCTAATAGAAATTGATTCTTTCAAAGTTACATAACCACAATTGAGTTAATATTTATGGAAATACAGGTGTTAGTCGAGCAGACGATTCAAAGCTGCGCAGGATTGTCCCATCCAAGTCCGAAGTCCGCCACCAATCGGTTTGTTTGTCAAAACGTCATGGGCGGGGCCTCGATGCGGTGCACAACTACGAGCCTTCATCGATATTCAAATCAAACTGACTCTTTGATGTAAGTAATAAGACGCAATATCGTCTGTAAATATATCAGAAAAGCCTTCCAATCGATTCAATAAAATACACTCTATCGCCTTCATTTTAAGATTGTTTGTACAATTTTCTGGGTGGATGGCAGTGGGTATGTTATTATGTGTACATGCTAATGAAGAGTAGTGTGGTCGAGTTCGCGGTAGTTGCTCATGCAGTTGGCACGCCACCACTGATTTGTGATATGTGACAACTGAGGAACTAATTCTAATCGTATTTAGCGCTAATTACTGCTTCTTTTATTTTATTTTTTTACAGTGATTATATAGACCTTTTATTTTGTTTTTGAAGTGATTAATGAACTGGATTTAAGTGTAACGTGAAGTGGGTGCAGTTTATGGGAGTTTTTGCACTTAGATGTGTTGAGTTGAATACTTAGTCAACATTGTGGATAAAATTGCGGGTGACGACAGGTAAGGTTTTATTAAGTACTTACCAACTTGTTACTTTTTGTTTTAATTAGAATTGTTCCAAAGTTCCAAAAATAAATGAAGCACATATACTTAAACGAAAACTATTTTAGATTAAATTTTTTAATTTAGAGCTACCGTCCTGTGATCTTACTTTTATGTCGTTAGGTTATAACACAATTTTAGTAAAAGCAAGAGCGATAAAGTTAGGCAACAGCGTTTACATCAGTTTAAAAATGTAAGGATGTAAGTACTAAATAAAGTAAAAAACAACACTTTTTTTCAATATGTATTATTGCCGTTACGAGTTAGTTTTGAAGAACAGTGTCCGTACGTCTATTTTTTAGTCTAGTGTTTCTGCATGTCATGAACATTTTATTAGGACTACAATGAAGGGGCGAATCCCTGATTATGGTTACTATGAAAGTGAACTCCTTTTCAGAAAAAATCTTCTATATCCAAATAATATTTAGATTTACAAAAATATACGGAGGTTAAAATTGTTTGTAACCCTTCAACCATAAATTATTTTTACATGTAACTTTTCCTAGAATGTGACCAACCATATCCTTAATAAATTCCTGTCTAACATTTGAAAATCTGATAACCGCATCCATATGAAAATAATCGTTTTCCTTAATTTTGCGCATTTTGTACAAACAAAAGGTTGTAACCGCCACCAAGTGCGGTGCGCATTGAGTTAGAACTTTATTTGATTCATGTTTTACCCATGGGGTGCCGGGTTAGTAGGTATGTTGCCCCCCCCCATTTCTTCCAGTGGGTATCGTAAGGGCGACTAAGGGAAGCGTGCGCTAAATGTGCAGCATGCTACTTCTCACGTGGATGAAAGGGTGTTGTGTGTATTAGACGCCCAACAGGGCTGTATTACCATCTTAGTGCCCTGCCAGAGTTTCATACGATATGTTCTTGTGTTCCTGTCTTATATGTTGTAAAGTTAACATATTATCCGTAATATGTTCTTGTGTTTCGTCCAGTGTGTTAGAGAAAACATTTTGTATGACCCTGAAACTGTGCCCAGTGAATGGCAATAGGCTCGCCCCCTATTATATGGGATCAATATCCAATTGGCGACACGTGAGTGTTTACACACCTCTGCCTACCCCTTCGGGGAATACAGGCGTGATACAGTGTATTGTTTTATTTATTTTAATTTTTTTCTTACGTTTCATACTCGAGACCCACCTGATGTTGATGAACAGACTAACCTCTGCCTATAACAGATACATTTCGTCACAAGTCACGAATTGCACTGCGCCTGTCACCTTGAGACATAGTTCTTAAGTCTCATGTGCCTGTAATTTCACTGGCTCTCAAGGACTGCTGCCGGAATGTGTTCCGCTAGGTGTGCCGTTAGGTGCTTGGCGACAGATTTTCTACTTGAGGGTGGTCGCTAGCCAGGCGGGCTTTCGCAAAATGCCCTTCCACCATGCGGTGAAGCTCAAGCCCGTGGCGGGATTCGAACCATGGACCTGATTCGAACCATGGACCTGTTTTATTTGTTACAAGCTCCTAATTGCTCTAACTCGCCACCTGAAGATTTAACTTGAAGATGTCTCATTTATTAAAAGTAGGTACAGTACTACCTACTACTTTACAGCAGCAGTAGATCTCTTGGTGCGAGTTCATCCGGACAAGTACTGCCTCTATCTCTATTTCTACCGCCAAGCGCTTATGTTCACATTACTGTGTTCCGGATAGAAGGGTACCGGTGAAATTACAGGCACATGAGACTTAACAACTTTATGTCTCAGGGTGATGGGCACAGTTCAGTTCGCCTCTTGTGATGAACTTTATATATTTTAGGAATGTGTCATATGAAGTGTAATGTACCTAATTTGTACATTAGTGACGTCATGTTTAAACTATTTTCAATAAATAAATGTTACCCAGTATTTATTATACATCAAACTAATCCTCATGACCCTATCAAAATACTGATTGTACAATCACCTGGAATAAGAAGTATACACTTCGTAATTTTCAAAATAATGTGATGTCGCTAAATTATTAATAATCGTAGTTAACATTAACGTGAGTAAATATGTTCAAATTATTCTTTGATTTTTAGATACTTTTGACTACATAGAGAAAAACAGAACTCTTTGCCACAATTTTGAAAATTACAATGTGTATACTTCGTATCTTACAATAAAGGAGTTGAAGCCTAAAAAAATATCACTTGGAATATCAATTAAAAAAGTATGGCTCAAGAGACTTAAAATATCCTGCTAAATACAAATATAGCATTTTTGATAAAAGAAGTCTGTCTTTCTGTCAGTTTCTCTGTCTGCAAAGGCATCACGTTGAAAATCATCACCCCGATGATAGAATTTGGATACACATAGAATGTAGTTTGGGGATATAGCAAGACACTTTTTATGAGGGTTCCGCAACAAAATACGGAACTCTTTTAATAATAACAAATATTTAAAAACATTTTAAGAAAACACTAATTAAATATTTTATAAAACCACAAATAATATAGAGATATATCTAGAACACAATTCGCCTAATTTTCCTGGTCATAAACGCCACATATCCAAACCGGAAGAATTTTCGACACGTTTCGCTTCTGAACGAATTAGAAGCGCTATTTCTCAACTCATATTTTACAAATTATTAGAGCACAAAATGTTTTGCCCCGGGCGGGAATCGAACCCACGTCCCGGAGGACGCACCGGATGCCTAAACCGCTCGCCAACTGGACACGCTATTTCTAGCCGAAATTTCGTGCTCCAATTGTATTACTTTAACCGTCATAGGGGACGGTGCGCGGCCATCAACCAGACTACTAGACTTCATCTGATCGAAGGAAGTGCTTTTACAAACACTTAACTCACGGAATGATGTCGCTACCCTTATATATTTATAAATATGATTACAATATATGCGATAGTACTATCGCGAGCTAAGCGAAAATTATATTTTACATTGGAGCATAAAATTGTATGCTCCGGGCGGGAATCGAACCTGCGTCCACGGTTAAGCTCGACGAAACCTCATACCACTCAATGACTAAACGAGAGAGAAAGAAACGAAAGATAATATCTCGAACATTACTTGACTTACTCTGAAGCTGAAATTTGGCAGATATGTAGGTACGAGTAGTTTAGTATTTTAGACGGCAATTAAAAACGTGTTTTATGAAACGGCAGCATTTAGAGGGTTCAATTGTATGAAAATCCTATTCTTCTGAAGTCGGAAGCATATAATTCAGTATAATAAATAATTATATACTAAAAATATAATAAAAAAATAAAATTAATGCAAAAATTAAAAAGCATTGTCTTAAGCTTTTTTATAATGGATGAATTAAGGGACAAAATGGGGTAACAAATTTGTATGAAAGTCCTATGTTTAAGCTGAAACTGAATTCGTCATCTACATTTCTTATAATATAATTCGTAAACATTTACAAGGATTAAGGGGGTGTTGAAGAGAGTAAGAGTGAGAACATGGGTGATGGTAGGGGGGTAATAGGGTGACAGTTAGGGTGTGGATAATAATAATGGTAGCTTATAGTCAAAGGCGAGGTCGACGTAGACGTAGATATCAACGAAGGTCTAGCTTGAGATTATGAATATAAAATTAACCGTGAAAGAATGATAATGTCCATAGCAAATGTAAAATAAAATTTAAATATGACCAAAGTAAACGTGAGTGAAGCCCGGCAAAGCTAGTCGATTAAGGACTAAAAGAACACATTTCTCATACTAGCTATAAATCAAAATAATGATCTTTTGACGCTATTTTCAATCAATAATTCAATAGCTCCGCTATCCTGCGCTTAGTCTGCCAGAACACGCTCGCTTTGCTCGCTCGGTACGCACGTCTCGTGGTTGCATTATACATACTTCGTAGTAGATTAGTCATGAAAAGTTATTTAAGACAATAACCGGGACCGACGACGCGATCGATGGCTTAAAGTGGCCTCAAAAATACGGTAGAGTTTAGTGTCATCCTGAGACCGTCCATCCGAGCCGTCGGTCCCGGTTGTTGTCTTAGGATGGCAGTCGTTATAGCATGGTGGTAGGGCATTTTGCGAATGCCCGCCTGGCTAGCTACCACCCTCAAGTAGAAAATCTGTCGCCAAGCACCTAACGGTGTGTTCCGACAGCTGTCCTTGAGAGCCAGTACTTCTAGGTTAGACTGAACAACATCTTCAACCACATCATCACTTACCATCAGGTGAGAGTCTCAAAAAAAGAGAGGTCAAAGAATAACCTATCAAGCATAAAAAAAAAAAAAAAGAGTGTTGAATATTATTGTGGATGTTTGTGAAAGGTGTGAATGAGATTCCAAATATATTAGAAAAGAGTGGAAGAAGAAAAATTGTTAGTCTTGTCAAAGGTCCGCGTTAACGACACGTACAATATGGTACTAGGGTAACATCATGCTTAAAACCTAACTTGTTCATTCTCATTATGATATTAGACATACAAAAAGAGGCACCCTGATGTGTTTTGTAACATCGAAAGATATTGTTCTAGTTAGAGATAATGCCACTGAAATTTAAAAGAGACTAAAACTGGTGGCATTATTGGAAAGTATTGCATTGAAGATGATCAGAACAAAACTGAGCACTTGTTCGACTTCGGTGACACATCCAGATTCTTCCACATAGCCTTTTACACTACCAGTATTGCAAGCCAGTGGTGTCAAGAGTACGTTAGGTTAAATTGGAATAGATCACCCATATAGAAGGGTTCACGCCTTGTCGTGGCGCTGGGGCTTAGTAGCCGTTGCTTCGTCACCCACGGTGAAGCGAAGAAGAACCAGAGGCCGTGCTGGATTGGGCAGCCGGCCGGCCCCACAGGGGCCACTCCTCTGGGCTTTGCCTCTAAGTCCAGAATGGAGCGCCAACGGGTAGGCTGCGGTGCTGTATGGGCAGCACCGCATCTGAGGCGGGCTGTGGTGTTGTGTGGGCGACACCACAGCTGACGGTGAGGGGCCATGGCGGGAGAGGAGTGCCGGTATCACGGTGCGCCGCTCTCCCTACCTTCCGTGGCCACAGCGGGGCCGCCACCGTTGGATGGCGGATGCGGAGGGGCCGCAGGGGAGGAGGAGTGTCGGTATGGCGAGGCGCTGCTCTCCCTGTCCTCTGCGGCCAAAGTAGCAGGCGACACGGCTACTTATCTGACCCGTCGCAGGGGGACCTTGGGCGTCAGAAGCGGGGTCGTCTGACGCCCATTAGCGGGCTTGGTTCCCGGGTGGTAGCGACGTGCCATGTGTTCTGGTGTGTCGTGAGGGGTAGCACCCCAGGAGGTGTCCGGCAACGGACAACCGTGGCGGGTTCGTGGTTGAATGCTAAAGTGTCCCTGCGATCCCACCGAGAAGCGGTAGAGATGGAACACCGTGTGTTATTTAGTCGGTAGGGTACTTGCTGCTGTGGGAGTAGTTGGTGTCGAGCCCGACATATCCCGGCCACCTTCCCTGGGGTGGACGGGAATGCGTAAATGCATTTTTCACAAGTGAAAAAAAAACCCATATAGCCTGAAACAACGTCCACCGTTGAACAAACGAGTTATTCTAGACAAAGGTCGGCGTTACCGACAAGTTGAATATAGCACTAGGCTTACATCAGGCTTAAACCCTAATTCTTTCTTTCTCATTATGGATGCACTGACATCAGGCACAAAGAGAGAGGCATCCTGATTTGTGCTGTACGTCGAAATATATTGGTATTGTTAGAGATAATGGAACTGAGGTTTAAAGCGTACTAAAACTGGTTGCTTTATTGGAAAGTATCGGTCTGAAGATGAGCAGAACAAAGCTGCTTGCCTGTTCTGCGACTTCGTTGACACATCCACATTCTTCCATAATAAACCACAACACGCAACCCATATAACAAGCTTTAAACAACGTCCACCGTTGTGTAAACGCTTCTCCCAACAGGATTGCCATAAACCCCACGCTTACGTCTTGGGGTTTGCAGTGATAGATGGAAGGCACTGTTGTCCACCTTTTGATATTTTTGACCCACATTCACCTCTTACAACTCCCACAGCAAGATCTCCCCCTTAGGCTAATAGGGTGCCATTCTAGACTGGAACCTCCACGGGGAAGCCGTATACTTATAGTTTATCCGATTTCCAACTAGCGTGTTCCGTACGTTCGGCCAGATTATACAGAAGACTGAGGAGTATAATCGGCCATTATGTTTAGCGTTTGTGGACTATGAAAATACCTTCGATTCAATCGAAATCTGGGCCGTACGGCAGTCTCTTCAGCGATGCCAAATTGACTATAGGTACATCGAAGCGCTAAAGTGTTTGTAAAAGAACGCCACCATGTCGATTCAACTACAGAACAAGAGCACGGAACCAATCCAACTGCAGCGAGGCGTGAGACAGGGAGAAGTTATTTCTCCGAAATTGTTCATGAATGCGTTGGAGAACGTATTTAAGCTCTTCAACTGGCATCAACATCTGTTAGTAGTATCTAGTAGTAGTATCTGTAGTAATTGTCATCAAAATCTGTAGTAATTGGGAACGATACGCTTGAAGTTATTGACAGTTATATTTACCTGGGACAGAGTATCCAGTTGGGTAGGTCCAACTTTGACAAAAAGGTCGCCCGAAGAATCCAACTCGGATGAGCAGCGTTTGGGAAGTTATGCGACATCTTTTCGTCGGTAGAGCCTGAACACCAAAGTCAACCAGTGTGTGTTGCCAGTGACAGAGATGCCTTATGGCTCTAAGACATGGTCCTTATCTGTGGCATATACAAAGTCAGAGTTAGATATGGAGACAGCTATGCTCGGAGTTTCTTTGCGCGATAAAATCTGTTACGTGGATATTTGAAAAGTCCCCGACATAGCTCTCAGTATTTGCAAGTTGAAGTGACAATGGGCGGGCCACAATGCTTGACGAACTGATAACGGATGATGATGGTGATGTGTTCTAATTTTTTGCCTATTGTTTTAGTGATAACCAAGACGATGAGTACTTGGGGCATACTGAATATTTTTGGAACTGGCCACTTATAATCACAATAAAAAAATAAAAGAAGAAGTTACGGAACATGAAACTCTATAGATACATGTTACTGTTTCATTTGGGAGATTGTCATTTGTTTTCTCATTATAGCGTCCTGTAGAAAATTTTGTGACGGTCAGAAATAATTCGTGATAATTTTCGCTCCAAAGTCAACAAGTCAAAGTTGCCAGAGACGTTAGCTTTAGCGGTTATAGAATCTAATATTGATACTGTACGACACCTAATTGAAACTGACATAAACATTATTTATCAGCAAATTCGAATTTTAGTAGGCATTGAAATGAGCCAAGTGCAAAACATTATGCATGTGCATCTGTAGGTTTGGATGCTTTGCACTCGCATAATTAACAAGAAGACCAGAAACGACTGCGTGTCGAGTGGTGCTGAAAAATTGTAAAACCATTTTGATGGAGGACAGTCATTGTCTGTTTATAATATCGTGGCAGGTGACGAAACCTGGGCGTACTACTCTTTGAACTGGAAATAATAAGCCAGTCGGCAGAATGGGTCTTACCTTTTGAAGATTTACCGACGAAAATTAAGAAAAATGGAAGCACTGGTAAGAAAATGGTTGCGTCTTTTTTCGAAAATCCGGACATTTCACCAAAGGTTTGTTTGAAGACCAAAAGACAGTGACCGCAGATTGGTACAGCAACACTAGTTAGCCCAGAGTTTAAGGAAAAGTTCATGAAAAACGTCCTCGAAGTAATGTCGTTCTTCATCACGATAACGCGTCCTCACATAGCGCTAAGATAACGGAAGCGTATTTGAAAGCTCCTAATAAAGAACTGATGATGCATTCATACAGCACCACAGTGTGATGGAGGATAGACATTGTGTGTTTATAATATCGTGGCAGGTGACAAAACCTAGGTGTACTGCTTTGAACTGGAAAGAATAAGCCAGTCGGCAGAACGGGTCTTACCTTTTGAAGATGTACCGACGAAAGCTAAGAAAATTCGAAGCATTGGTAAGAAAATGGTTGTGTCTTTTTTCGATAATCAGCACATTACACAAAAGTTTCGCTTGAAGACCAAAGAACAGTGACTGCAGATTGGTACAGTAACACTTGCTTGCCCAGAGACTAAGGAAAAGTTCATGAAAAACGTCCTCGAAGCAATGTCATCCTTCATCACGATAACGCGTCCTGACATTGCGCTAAGATAATGGAAGCGTATTTGAAAGCTTCTAATGAAGAACTGATGACGCATTCATAGATCACCACAGTTTGATAGATGACAGTCATTGTCTGTTAATAATATCTGCGCAGGTGACGAAACCTGAGTGTAGACTGCTTTGAACCGGAAAGAAAAAGCCAGTCGGCAGAATAGATCTTTTCTTTTGAACATTTACCGACGAAAGTCAAGAATGGGGAGGGCATATACTTTGAAAAACAATAAAAGTGTCATATGCATCGATAATATCTGGTCTTATTTATCAGAATCCTTTTTTAAAATCAACTTTTCGCATGCTCTAAGTAACAGGATAAATACAATATAAAATGAAATGAAAATAAAAATATCTTTATTCCTACTACTTAATGCACATTAAGTAAATCTACAAATTATCATATTATTATATACTATTAATATAAGCTACTCTTGATTATCACTATCTAGTTCTTCCGTAGTAGTCCACGCTGTTGGCCTCCCCTAAATCTCTCTATTAGACCCTTTCTCTAGCCTTCCTCATCCAGTCTGGTCCGCATAGTTCCGTGAAAATGTCTCTCCAACTCTTTTTTGGTCGTCCTTTTTATCTCTTTCCTTTGGGTCAAGTACTTTTTTTTTTCTTATACTAACTTTGTCAGATACCTTCAGTCTTAACATACTCCTCTACATTTTTCGTTGACATATAGCTAGCTTTCTTCATCTTTTTTCCTTAGTGCCCAAGTTTGACAACCATATGTTAGGAAAGGAAGTATTGCTATGTCAATAACTATTTTTATGTTTGACTTTATTCCTTGATTTTTAAATATTTTCCTTAGACTCCAGTACTTTTTCCACGCTAAAGCAGTTCTTCTATGAATATTTTTTTTCTCTGCAGCTTCCAAACCATACCAATTGTCCAATAAAAACATAGTCCTGAAAGTACTCTATCTCTTCACCATCTAAAGTTACGTTTTCCTTTTCTTGGTCTTAGATAGATTGATTACTAATCCAAACTTCTTGCTCTCTCTCTCTCGCTAGCTCTCTAACCATCGCTTCTAACTCGTGAGCGATTCCCGCAAACTAACACGATGTCATCCAACAGGATAAATGTAGGATAGATGAAATGATGACAGGTCTCTGGACCACATGTGATCTACTAACACCCATGAAACTTAAGAGAAAAAATTACCAAACCATTCTAAGATCAGTGGTGATGTTGGAGTCGAATGAAAGAAAATGCATGGGACTGAGAGTAAGTAATGTAAGTAACTTTAAGATTGGTGTTCGGTTTTCCTAGAATGGACCTAATAGCACCAGTGACAGAAAAGTTGAAGAGATTGGTGTGGTAACAACAGGTCAAAAAAGAGT
The DNA here is from genome assembly GCA_963890685.1 of Plagodis pulveraria. Lineage (NCBI taxonomy): Eukaryota > Metazoa > Arthropoda > Insecta > Lepidoptera > Geometridae > Plagodis > Plagodis pulveraria. The sequence continues at coordinate 18,400,962 of OY982952.1, forward strand.
GTTGAATGTATTCATACTATGAATGTTTGTCATCAAAAGTGGATGTTTATGAAAGGCACAGAGATGACAAATATAAGTACTGAGTGGAAGAAATACAGGGCTATTGTAAGTCCAACCCCACTTTGAGAAGAAGGGTGGACGAAAATGGTTATTTGTCCAATAAGTGAGCAAAGTGTTTTTAGTGTGAGAGCCGACATTAAATCCACGCGCGTAATTCTATTACAGACTTTAGAATATAGTGAAGGTATTAAAAGCATACTTACAATTTTGCACCTCTAGAAGTGAGGAAACTATCAGGTAAGAAACATTGAAAGCAATATTGAACAATTATATTAATTTTTATAAATTTATTTTAGTTTTAATATTTTTACGGGTAATGCTGCCAACATGCTGGACACGATGCTAACTGGTAGTGGGCTGGAGCATTTGGACTACATGTAAGTCTGACATGACTTGTAGGTTTTTTACATGCTTTTATTGTTGTAGCTGTAGGGTTGTATAGTATAAAGTACGTATCGTATAAATTACGTATCTAGTGACAATTCCGCCTAATTTCCTGTTAAGCCGACGTGACGTCACAAACGCCACACAGCCAAAACGGAAGAGTATTCGACACATTTCGCTTCTAAACAAAGCATCCTCAGGAGGTCTTGAATCTACGAGCAAATTAAATGTTTCGATCGAGACATTGTCTCGATCGCGCACATTTGATTTGATTCTTTTCCGTTCTTTTCGTGCTGGAGAGAAGAAAAGTTTACTAACGCCACAAGTTAAAAATAAGAAACAAATTCTTTATTTTTAATATTCTTATTTTTGCAATAACGCATGCTCACCAATCACCTATCCCTATAGCCGGGGTATGCTCTGACCAACTGAGCTAACATGACAATGACTCATAACTCTATTTTTTCCTCTCGTTCTTTAACCATCGTATGAGGATGGCGAAATATTTCTTTATGTTTTTCTCTGCAGAATAAAATTTCTAAGTTGACTTTAAGTTACGGTTGTAACGAAAATATTTTAATTATTTATACACGAATGTGTATAAAAATATAGCAACAAAGTAGCAAAATCTTGTCAAGCTATATAGTTTATTCAGATTTTTTACTCAACTTAGGTACTCGCGTCTGCTAATTTATTGTTATTATTTTTTTTCATTTTTACCAAAATCGTATCGTGCACTATTGCTGCTTCTCTTTCACTCATACGCAGTCCGATGGTTATGGAACTTCTGCATTTGTCAGCATCTTAAGGGCAGCTGCTGAAACATCATATAAACAGCGTCAGATGATAAGCGGCAGATTGTATACCAATGAGTGGAAGCTACCCAGGCGAGCATTCGCAAAATTTACTTACCATCATGTGGATAAGCTCAAGCTCAATACTGCTCTATTCCAACCACGAACCAGCTGCGTGGCGGTCCATTACATTTGCCACTAGGCTGTCACTGTTTCAAAAGCAACAGAACGTTAATGCTAATAATGCAAAATTTGTAGGTATTAGAAGATCATTCTGCAACTATTACGTATCTATAAATAAACCCCTAATTACTACCTCAACAGTTTCATGGGCAGAAGTCTAAGTCATTAGCATGGAATTGACCTAAGTATTAGAGAACTTAAACAACATATCGCTTTTTTACATACTTGTAGTTAGAATACGAATTTCACCAAATGGTATAACCTTTTTAGGTTCATGCTTACTCATTTCATTTTGTATACCTACAATTATATGTACATGTATTTGCATAAGATGACTAAGGGATCATTACTCGGGTCTGCCATAAAATTGTGCACTATGCGCGTTGAGAACAGATGTAGCATTGGTGCGCACGCGCATAAGGGTTGTATTGTGCCGTCTGAAGGTTGTAGCGCGCAAGCACAAAGGTGGCGGCCGGCGGCGGCGACAGCGGTGCGGAGGTTCTCTGACTCCGGGACAGAGGCCTATCGGCGCGTCCGGCACGCCACAAAGCCCTTCAATAAACTTTTACAGCACACATAAAACCCTGACTTTTTAACCCGAGTTATTTGAATTAATATCAATTCGGAGTTTCTCAATGGGCTTTACTCGTCCAACTTTAAAGCTTTACGACAACCACAGAATTGAGGAATAAAATTTAATTGAAATGTAGACCCAAAAAGTTTGATTGCGGTTATCAGCTTCCGAATTTGAATATTTACACTGAATGTGTATTAAAATAAAACAAAAATGAACACAATTCTACGACGCGAAGGCTAATTGTATCGACACCTCTGTACTAGGTTATTACTCAGCAATTACCTGCTGGGCTACCGACTTTGCTCCAATTAATGCGTAAGGTGGTACTGGGACTATTAAACTAACTAATTAGTATTAAATACGACGGCTGCAAGTATCCGGAACGTTTTTAATCGTCGATGTCTGACTGTTACTAGTATTTTATTGATATGAAAATTAGTTACGCCTTTTAATGCGCTAAAAAACGGTTTGTTGAAAAGTTACTACGTCCAATTTAACGCATTGATATTTAAGTTTTATAACATTTACATAGGCAGATATCTATTTGGTAAATCTTTATGATTGTGCATGTTCAATTAGGATTCAATTTAAATACTTGAGTAACATCTTCTTAATATTCAAACTAATTATGTAGGTACCTATACCGGAACACCGTATTGATATGGGCTTTTAAATTTTATTTGACGGAAAATGCCAAAGTTCAATATCAAACATTCATGTAGGTAGCCTTTTAGTACAGAAAACAATCAAACATTGTGTCAACAGTTAGTCAATAGTAGAAAAATATATTTTATTTTAAGGTCATGTGTTTATTGATCATGTGTTGCGGTTATTTGATTTAAGACTATTGTTTGATTAACATATCAAGGCTAGTGGTTGTATACATGCCAAGTGATAATGAAAATTCAAGTTTGAAATGGCGATGACGCAAGACCATTAAAATACTCACTGAGTTTTCGGCATCGGTCCATTTGCGCACCGCTCTCGGCCTTCATTACGCAGCCATTCCGCAAACTTTGAAATTGGAAAAGAAAACACTGGCAGTATTGTTTCAATGGTTTCAATATCGGTTTGGTCGGTCTTGCATTTGATAATTAGCACCTCTCGCCTCACATCGCGCGCAGCCATGCCGGGGCCGCGAGACAATTGCTCGATACCGCCGCGTACATAATGCTTACATTTATCGAAGAGAGCACGCCATAAACGTCCAATCACCTGGCCCGGGTTCCATTGGAAACAGCCTTCAGAGCCACTCGTCGTTATCTTTGATATTTTATAGGGATCAGTAAAACGCCGGCACTGCAAAGCGATTAAGCGACATTCCTCATCCATCGATGCCGCCGCATCACTCCGAGGGTTGTTTGAAGTTACTGCCACACCATACTGCAGCTGATAAAGGACGTTATTACATGTAATTAAAAAGTGATAAACACACTTATTATCTGGCACGCTTTGAATCCGAGCGCAAGCTCATCCTATGTCGGCGCGGACATACAGGCCCGAAACCGCGGTCGATACTCACACATCTTATTTAGCCTAGCCATTAAAAAGAAAATGTTCGCAATTCATCTATACGACTTAAGTTTAATATTTATACCTCATGGAGTCGTAAAACGATGAATAATGACGCTGCAGACGAGTGGGCTAGCGCTGTAATTACCTCGTCTTTTATACATACATTTTGCTTTCTTGCTGTTAATACTTTAAATGTAGGAATACGATAGGAAACTCCATAGCCGTTCTTTGAGGAGGACGTAAAACCAAATTACGAGTACGGTATTTCAGCTCTTACAAGCAAAATAAATATTACATATTCAATAAAGTAAGTGCCGTCATTCAGTCTGTGTTTATAGCTACAAGGCCCTCCTCGCTGGAGCCGTCGCCGCACCGATCCGTTCCAATTTTAAATATGACTCTTGCATTTAGTTTTGCCTTTGGATGCTTACATTCTAACTCAACATCTAAAATAAATTTATTTTCCACTACTTTCGTAGTCTTTTTAAGTCAACTGTCATACTCTAATTTGATATTTGGTCATAATTAAACAACTTTAAACGGTTTAAATCGCGTATATTTATCATTGTTTTCTCAAATCACTGCAAAGTGTTGGAAACGTCGGGACAAAAATAATGGTAAATATACGCGATTTAAACCGTTTAAAGTTGTTTAATTACTGTGTGTAATAATCGCGAATGTAATAAGACAATATTGATATTTTGTTTATCTTGAAAGTATTTTTCCTCACATTTATTGTAACCTTATCTGTATTTTGTTCGTGAGGTTTTCTCTAGGCTTCCATACGAGTTTGGATTGGTTACACGCCTCGTAATAAGCTATATGCATAAGAGATAAAATGTTACAAGATCAGCAGTAAAATTTGAGGACGTAGTGTTATATAGTACTTTGATGTGTGTTTATTTGCTTTACCCTTAGCAGATTTTTCTGCTACTATATACATAGTAGGTATCTCCTTTAACATATGGAAGATATAAACCAACCTACAATCTACTCGATAATTAGATGAAGAACTAGTCGTATGTATCATATACCTTAGTATAAGACAAGACGTTCCTATCAATAAGTTAGAACCATAGTATCTAATTATTTCAAATTTACGAAATAGCTCGGAAGCTCTGCGATATAAAATTACTTCGCAGCGCTCGCCACATGCCTTAACCAAGCATCACTTGAATGAGTGACCGCTATGCTATTGGCCATTATTACTGAGTGCTTCCATTCTTCGGAAGGCCGTCGTTGGTCCCGATTGTTGACGCCAGTTGTTAAAGCATTGTGGTAGTCAACTGTCCTTGAGAGTTAGTAGTTCTATAGGCTTGAGCAATATATTTAACTGAATCATCACTCACCATCAAGTGAGGTGATGATCAAAGGATAGCCTATCAGCAATAAGAACAAAACAGTAACGAAATTCTATGCGGGCGAAGTAGAAAGCAAGAGCTGGTCAATATATATAAATTTGCGTTAATCATGAAGCATCAAGCGTCTAATTGGAATCTAGAGGTTCTGGTTCGATTCTCAGCTCGGATAGTTTCAAATAGTTGGAGTTCTTTCGACTATGACATTTACTGTAGAACGGTGTCCGTAAGATGGCAATAGGATCGCCCTATATCTGTACTATATATATCGGTGGAATGCGCTTGGGTACTTTAAATATTACCCGTGCTTTAGAGGGCAAGTTTAACCTACCTAATCGTTATAGCATGGTGGTAGGGCATTTTGCGAGTGCCTGCCTGGCTAGCTACCGCCCTCAACTAGAAAATCTATCATCAACAACCTAATGGCGTGTTCTGTCAGCTGTTCTTGAGAATCAGTTATTCTAAGTTAGCCTGAAAAACATCTTCGATTGCATGATCACTTAACATCAGATGAGGTACAGTTCCAGGGCTAGACTATCAGAAAAAAAACGTCTGCCTTACACATAACCCATAGAAAAGACCAAAACGTACGTCAGATTTAATACAAAGAACAAATTCTCCAATGTTGGAAAATTTAAGCAAGGCGCGTTGAAGTCTTTTGTATGAGTAACTTTCAAAGTACACTATTATATATTTAGAACTGGACTACATTTTATTGTTTCGAACAAAAACACTACAAACTATATACAATACTACAGAATGTTATTTATGTATGTATAACGTTAGTATATATATTTATTATGTATATATGAAGGTATTTATTTATTTATTTATCATCATTTATCACGTATTAGATTTATGTATCTGAATTTAATTTATTGTTCACCACCGTCTACCTTTTCCCTTATTTCTGTCCATCCAAAGGTTGTCTGGAAGAAATCGCTACATAGCGATAAGACCGCCCATTGTACTGCCATAGGTTAATTAGTCTTAATCAGTGTAATTTACTTTTACTTGGTAAACAATAAAGAATTTTTGTATTGTATTGTATTGTATTGATAGTACAAAGAAATAATTTAGGCAACGTGAAGACCATTGCAGGCCCCAAGTCAGTATAAATGCTCCAGCCCACTACCAGTTGGCAGCATGCCCTGCATGCTGGCAGCAATGCCCCGTTGGATTGCTATGCTTATTCGCTGAGTCAAATAAGTGCCAGCATTTTGTTCACGCGTCGCATCGACCAAGCACTCTACTAAGTTTTGAAAATAAGATGAGCTCCCGGTCCCCACGGACTCAATGTCTCTACACCAAACGGCTCAAATATGTAACTATTATCATAGAACATATAATAATACTTGCCATTATTTTGTTTAATTGAAACAAGTTACATTAAAAGTTATAAAAACAAACAGTAGTCCCGTAATCGGTGTATTATTTACCACCAGAAATGTTACAGACTCGTATTATATATTTTTTGCTATAATATAACAATCACGAGGTCCACCTTGTTAAGCGGTAACGTCTGCCTATAACAGATGCAGTACGTTACAAGTTTCAAACTGCACTGTACCCATCACCCACATAAAGTTGTTAAGTCTCATTTGCCTGTAATTTCACTGGCACCCATACCCTTCAAACCGGAACACAGTAATGTGAACAATATTACTACGCGGTCGAAATGGGTATGGATCTACCTTATGTGCTGAAATACAAATTGAAAAAAATAACAACATACACACTTTGTCACAAGGTTTTTATTTAACATAGGAAAACAAATACATAAGATATAAAAATCACAGGGAGGTATTATATAGAAATTATAGAAGTATACAGTAGAAATTGTATATAAAAATGTTAATAAGCCTCTACTGTCATAAACCCTGGTTGCATTACTTCACTGTATATTATTGTTACTATTTTAGTCGAGATACAAACCAGCATTCTATTCACATGGTGCTTCCACCAAAAGTTCTGACAAGACAAAGTATGGCAAGTTTTGATAGTCTATGAGAGTAAGTATGTGCGTAATTAATGAATTTAAATTTATAGCTGACTGTCTCTTTCTTCGTGGGTTTCCGTTTTAAAGTCACAATTGTTAAGAAACTTAGTTAAATGTTCTTTTTATTTCCTAGAGTTACTTATAATAGGATAATAAGATCAATCATGTATCTATGATGGTTTTTTTCCTCATGACTGTGTTTTCTTTGACGCATCGTCCTGTAATAAGCTTAATAAAAGTATTTAGTATTAGATTTTATATTATAGAGGATTAGAATTTTATCGAATCTAAATAGGTGACAGCATTGTACTTGTAATAAATAAGTTGTCGCTATTTATATTGCAAGTGAGCCTGAATTCTTGACTTTTATGGTTAACTACTAGCTACAAAGTAATTGACGTATGAAGGAACTTATTTTTATTTAGTGCAAATTATTTGAGTAAAATACTGTATAAGCTGGATTGTCCACTTCTGAACAAAGTCTCTCCCGTTATAGGGGTGTATAGAGTATAATATATATTTTTTTGGTTTTGTAGAGATAATGGGCCCATCACGCTTTGAACAACTTAAAAAGGTTAGGCGTGTACCAGTAGATGAGAGTGTTAGCGTCAATTTACACCGTAATGGCAGCAGCCGGCAGTTTTGCAAAAACGTTTACGAGTTTGTATGAAGGTTGAAAGACTTGCATAAGGCTGGGTAAATTAACAAGAGTGCGAGGAAGATGAGTGGTGCAAGGATGCGTAGCGAAGCTTTAAATCGTTGTGACTTCTACCAGAGATGTGAGAGGAAGAGGATGCATAGTGAAGCTGTGGAACAGTGTGTAGCTGAGCGGTGCGGTGAAGCGCAGCGCACTCTTTTCAGCTGTACGAGTAGGTAAGTGCTCCACCACTTCTTACACATCCTCGCTCACACAACTCGCGCACATTCCTCACTCACGATCCTCGCACACATCTTGCATGGTGGAAGGGCATTTTGCGATTGCCCGCCTGGCTAGCTACCACCCTCTAGTATAAAATCTGTCACCAAGCTCTTAACGGTGTGTTCCGGCAGCAGTCCTTGAGAGTCAATGAATTTACAGGCACATGAGACTTGACAACTATGTCTCAAAGTGACGGACGCAATGCAATTCATGACTTGTAAAATGCATCTGTTATAGGCAGAGGTAATTCCGCTTAAAAATCAGATGGGCCTCAGGCTTGTTCCGTCACAATAAAAATAAAAATACTATCGATTTTTTATTGGTTATTAAATGGGTCAACTGACTGGAATGACTGGACTGGAAGGATGAGCAAAACAAAATTTAGAACATGAAGTTGTGACTGCAATTTGTTGTTCGCTCATAAAATATCATTAGATGGGATGGTTTAGTTCTGCATCTATAAAAAAAAATAGCCTTACTTATAACTAGCATACATGCGGATATGTGGATAGAAAACACAAACGTCGCTTTTGCATTATACATTTGATTCAATATCATAAAAATATATTAAAAACAAATACATTTTCTATTTAAACTATGGTTAATGAAAGTTTTTCCTAGTTTTTATATTTAAAAGTCTTTAAATATTGAGTCACAGTGAAATTGTAATAAAGCAAGAAGATTACCAACAACACGTTTCTTTTTAACAGGAAACTGACACGATAGTGTCTATCGTGCTAAAACAATACAGAGCAAAACTTTAGCAAAACATGAATTCAAACTTGTGGACAAGTGCTTTTAAAGATTACAAAAAGGTCTTCACAAAAACTTTATATTGTTATTCATTAGTGATTAGATTGTGAAGAAATACGAGGTCAAACTTAGTTATTCTCTGTGACGTATGAAGATCCCAATATATACCTTCTTAAAAATATTAATTTTTGTATTTTGTTTTTTACCGACGGTATGCCTTTATGAACTATATACAACTAACTATATACAATACTACAGCTACTACAACAAAATCATTTAGACAACCCATAAGTCAATGGTCCAGTCCACTACCAATTGGCAGCGTGCCAAATTTTTGGACTGCCTGTGATTCTACAATGACTTACAAATTGTCTAAATGCTTTTACTGTAGTAGCTGTAGTATTGTATATAGTTCGTAGTATTTTGTTAATAAAGGCAAACCGCCGGTGAAAAAAAAAAGTGGTATTTAGATATTTTAGAAACTTTAATAAAGCCTAAAACCACAAAATATTAGAACTATTACTTCATTTTATTAGAATGTCACATCATATTATCGGATTTTTATATAATAATTCATAAAATAAAAATTTAACCAGACAGTCTAAGAATCGGGTTATAATGTAAAGCACTTCTTAAGCCAACAATAAGAAAGAAAATTATAAAAATAAATTTAGTTGCCGTTTGTGCCTAAATACCTAAATCAGTAACATTGTAAATGTAACAAAAGCTTTATACCTCACCTTAAAGGCAAGGTGTTTGGTTGTTAATAATTATTGTACATATAGAATACTTTATTTTATCTTACATTTTGTTTAATTATTTTCCAACTTTACCGTTAGGGTAGATTTATATTAGACCGGGCCGTGCCCGTGGCGTGCCGTGTACGTGGCCCGGACGGGGCATTTTGTATGAAGCAGTTTATATTAGACAGTGCCTGATCCATGTCCTGTCCGGGCCCGCCTACTAACGTACGCTCCGGCCCGCCCCGTCCTCGCCCCGGCCCGGACACCGCCCGGTCTAATATAAATCATCCCTTAGTCTTCACAGACTGTTTTTTCATGTGCATATCATGCTCTTTTATTAATCTTCAGCATCTGAGTACAGTAGGTACTATTTAGATTGACAAAAATATATTGTAGTAATCGATGAATATACTGTAATATTGATTTTTAACATACAGTTTTCTTCAACTTTACATTGTATGTCGACGTGGATTTAGTAGCAGTAGAACTCTTTGTGCGAGATTGTCCGGGGTACTACGGCCATTGTCCGTGGGGTGCCGGGGAAGAATGTCACCCCCCCATCTCTTCCCGGTGACTAAAAATACCGGAAGGTGGGCAGCACCGCCTTCTGTGAAATTTACAACAAGAACTGCGATCCCCAAGACGCCTGCCACGCGTGGGTATGTGGGGATTACGGCAACACACATAGGGGAGAGGCATTTGTTCAACAGTGGACGTCTTCCGGCTGATGATGATGACTACAGCCATAGCTATTTCTACAGCCAAGCAGTAATATTCACATTACTATGTTCCGGTTTGAAGCGTATGTGTGCCGGGCGAAAAATCAAGTCGAAAGGTCAAAATCATGGTAAACATATTAAAGTAATCTTAGAAACATTGGAAAAGCATACACAACTATACCCGTAGATATTACAATTCGTGCCAGAGTAAGGGAACCCGTATGTCTATATATTTTTTTTTTTATCGGCGGTATGCCTTTATTCACCAAATACTACAAACTATATACAACACTACAGCTACTACAATAAAAGCATTTGGACTCATAGGCAGTCCAAATACAGTCTATATAAATACCAACATAAATGTTTCGATTTTAATCTGTCTCTATCACTTATAATATGGTATCTCTTTCACTTATAATACCTACAGATATTTGAAAACTATTGACAGACGGGCAATTAATAAAACTATTGTAAGTTCAGTGGCAATTTATTTCTGTATAAAATAACATAACAAAAATAATTATTAAGTACCTATTAGTAGCACTCGATAATATTAACTGTTATATTATATGGCACAAAATAGTTATATATTCAGATGTATATATATCTAGAGTATGCAAGAAAAGGCTTAGGTATGTACTATAGGTACATTCGGAATTTCTAATAAAACCTAACTAAACCTAACCATTGTGAAGAATAATTATACTTCTACAGTTATTCAAATGAAAGATTGCCGAAGAAGCATGGTTACCAAGCCAAGCAATATATCATTTTTGGATTGTAGCCGTTTTGTACATAACTAACGTGCGTTTACTCTGACTGTCAGTCGCAACGGACTAAGCAGCGGTTTAGCATCGCGCTCATACGGTTTGGTAAGAATTAAAGCTAAAAAGATGGGTGTCTTTTTTGCACTGTAAAATATAAAGGATTTAGGTCGAATTTTGCATATAAAAGATATTGAGATTGGCCTTTATGTATTTAATGCGCGTTATGTTATGACCTAAATTCACTAGCCATTTTTCACCAGAGCTGTGCTCAGCAAGGCTAGGACAGTAAGGTATTGGTGTTTTTATTCCTTTTATCCCGTTCATCTTTTTTTTCCATAACTCGGATGGATACGCAGCCAAGACTCGCGGCTGTCCGCGTTTCATTACCATGAAGTCTTTCATCCTACACATACTCGTATTTCAGATGAGTTAAAAAAATAAATGTAATAAATTTACTCCGTTGAATTATGAATATAGTTGAGGAACTCATTTACAAATTGTTAGGGCACACATTTTCGGTTTACAAAGCTTTCGGTGTACGAGTGGTTTAGGTACGAAGTCGGGGAAGGCGACTTCGTGCTTGTTGAATTGGGTTCGATTCCCACTCGATAAAAAATTTTGAGCCGTAATAATTTGTAAATGTACTTTTCGCTCATTATTTATTTATATTATTTTTATTCATTCATTTAAGGAAATGATTTATCATGTACAATAAGATTTTTAATTTCTCATTTCACTGCAGCGTAGCATACCTATAGGGCAGGATGGATGGTATATACGTAAGGAGGTTTAATACGTGAAACTACACTTTGATAGCTGGATCTTATTATCACTAGATACAACATATAGCTGCTACAACAAAAACATTTAGACAACCTACATGCTAGTGTATTGACAACAGGAAGTCTAAATGCTCCAGCCCACTACCAGTTCGCACATGCCAAGTAAGTTAGTCCATACAGGAACACATCTACATCCAGCCGAGAATATTAAAATAAGAGGTCTTGACTCTTTGAGCGCACGTAAGAGAATTAGAATTTCTCTATGACGCTTGAAGCAGACGCATCAAAAATTCTTCCAGTTGGACTAAATGGCATTTATAACGTAACGTCTGCTTGGAATGCTCTATTTTTTTTATATATTTTTTATTAATAAATTGAATTAGATGCCAACTATGCTAACTTTTGATCATTTTATCATGTCTACGCGGGTGAAATCGAAGCGCGAAGGGGTTAAAGTATGAAATTGCCGATTTGTTCTGAAAATATTGAAATACTTTTTTTAAGTTTAACCAATTTATTTAATCATAATAATTACTATTATTATCCATACATTGCTGCCATCTGATAGGAAGGTCATTTATGCCTTTGCTATATAACTCTGGTGATGTAGATTCGACAAAATATGCGAAAGCATTTTGTGCTGCCTTCTGGGAAGATTATTTTTTTATCACGTAGACAATTTTATTGTCCACATCACGAAAAAAATGGTAGTCCTTTGGAGCAAGGTCTGGCGAATACGGAGGGTGACGAATGGTTTATAATTGTAGTTACTGTAGAGTTAAAACGGTTTCTCGTGCTACATGAGGTCTCGCGTTATCATGGAGCAATGATGGTGAAGATCTATTAATGAGTCGGGGCTGTTTCACTGCACTCACAGGTGTTTAACCTGGGGTCAGCCATTGCATTTTTCGCTTTCAGTTTTCGATCCAATATTCCTTCAACAAAGCAACATGGGTTTATTACTGCAGATCAGTCTAATCATGAGGCACCCATTTTAAATATTTTTTCGTTTATTGACTTGACGCAAATGACTCAATATTGTTGGTAAGGTAACGTTAAACCATGCCGTTAATTCCTGGGTAGTTTGGCTCGGATTAGCTTCCACCATCTCTTTCAACTCATTGTTATTCACCCGTGGGCAGCCAAGTGGTTCATTCTTCAAATCAAAGTTTCCATCACGAAAGCGTTTAAACCAAAATCGCACGGTGCGTTCATTAGCAGTTCCCTCTCCAAACGCAGCATTGATATTGCGAGCTGTTTCTGCCGCGTTGGTTCTCGTATTCAAAAAACACTCGATTTTTTTAAGTATCCATCTTTCTTATCTAAGTTGAGGAAAAAAAACAACTGAAACTCGATAATCGAGTGTTGCACATTTTTTAAATGAAGCAAGAACCTCATTGGTACCATCTGAAAAAAGTTTCACTCAAAAATCCTTTCTTAACCAGCCTTTATTAACCAAATACTACAAACTATATACAACACTACTGCTACTACAATAAAAGCATTTGGACTCATAGGCAGTCCAAATGCTCTAGCCCACTATCAGTTGGCAGCATGCCCAGCATGCCCCGTTGAATTACAATGCTTATTCTTTGAGCCAAATAGGTGCCAGCATTTTGATCACGCGTCGCATCAACCAAGCGCTCTGATAAATTTTGGAAAATACGATGAGCTCCCGGTCCCCACGGACCCAACGTCTCTACACCAAACGGCTCAAATATGTAACCCATACCGAGGTTAGCATACTGGCGCCGCTTGAGTTGCTCCGCCGAAGTAGCCGCGGCGCCAACCCTAACGTGGGTTTCAGAAAGATGTGACGGCGCTAAAGTGTCTACGCATGTAGCGTCCCACACTAAGGGCCGTCCTAACTTCCATGGAACCAGAGTCATGCCGTCAGGTCTTTTACCATCGTCACGCATCAGACCGTTCGGTTCGAGAACAGCTGGAACATTGGCGCTGTTAAAAGCCCGGCGAATGATATCGTTAAGGCTGGCGTGGCGGGAAATTCGACCAGCACTTCGAGAGCAAGAGAGGCCATGGTGACCGAGTTGGTCAACTGCAGTACCACACTGGCAGTGATGTACAACACAAGACCTTGCACCCAAGCGTAAGCTAATAGCGAGACGAAAAGCGGAAGGATCTATAAGGCTACCAGTTTTGTAAGAAGGAATGGCTTGTAGCCAAAGACCTGATTCCCACACAGAAACAGCGAGAATACGAGCACGATCTGCGATACTAGGGCACGGATTTAAAAGATCTTTCCGTGCTAGCTCGCATAGGGGCCGATCCCACTGTTTCTGAGATGACAACATTTTTGGGAACTCAGTATTTGGACAAGCCAGTCCCCATGTGGTTTTGGCCTCAGCCAGATATGCTACATCAAAAGAGCTTAAAGATGGTGCAATTTTTTCTACTAATTTGTGTGTACTGTGTACAGAAGACAGGTTGCTTAATAGATAGGTAAAAGTAATAGTAAAACATAAAATATCTGAAATATTGCAGTTGAAGTATCAACTACTCCCACTAGTGAGACGACAGAAGGTTTACTATAAACTTTGGTTTTGCGCATTTGTTCAATAAGTTCAATAACTACGTATTCCATCTGTTTGGAAAAGTAAAATGATCAGCAGATACGTCACATTTGTATTCTTGCTTTAAACTTTAAAAGTTGTAGCTAAAAATGCCGACCTAAGCTTTTTCGCCCAGTTAATACAAACTTAGATACACTGGGCAATAAACATTTTACTTAGATACATGCTGTTTATCAGTTTTACTCCGCGTCACAGGAGATAATTTTTCTTTTTTGTCAAAATACTCTCAACATTTAATACATTTAATCATTGAATAGTTTTTAATAAAATCTATAGCTATTATATTCGTGATAGTTTCTAACACTTTTAACGTAAGCTATAGAATCTACATATTGAGTTTAGTTCACGGGAGGCGTGCTGGGACGTTGAACCGACGTAGTCAGTGATAATGGGTACTATAAACATTGTCGAGAGAATCGTGGTCGGGCCAAACTCACAATAAAATATCCGGCTTATTTGCCATCGCCATCGGATTCGTGATGCCCCACGTTTGTACAACGTTTGTACTTGTAACTATTCAATAAACCTGGCTAGCTTATGTAAACAATCAAAGGCATTTCTGTATTTATGTACCTTATGATAGGTTCTTTTCGGTTTGGATTTTTGGATAACCGTTAGTATGGCAGTCATAATTGCATGGTAATACGGCGATACGGTGCGATTACTTGCCTGATTAGCTACCACCCACAAGTAGAAAATCATTGTGTCCTAGCAGCTGTCCTTGAAAGCCAATAAAACACTATATTTGAATGGAATGTTTGAAGAAGTTGTAATAGACACTGATGTTCACGACAATGTCTATAATATGCGTTATGATAAATTATTTTTAAAATTTTATTTAATATATTCTAGGAAATAGTAGTAGTATTTACAGAATTTATTACGGGTGAGTTTAGACAAGAATGAAATCGTTATTTTATCACTAACAGATGTAGGTATGTATTTTCCAAAGTTTTACTACTTCTATTATTTATTTCAAACCTCGGTTTATCGTTATGATCTAGGTGGTAGAAATCCTATTGATAAAGACATCTTGTGCCGGCGCTGTTGGCAAGTGCGCAAATGATTGTTTTTTACAATTCGTTCGGCAAATGGTCGATCTACAAAATCTTACTTGACATGTTTACACAGCTATCTATAAAGCTTTACCTAGTTTATGCCCCAATAGCTGAAATAAATTCTATGAAATTTACCGCATTGATCTGAAGCCTAAATCAGGGTAGGTAGTGTGTACTTTTGTTAAAACACATCTACGAGTAAATCTACACTAATATTGTAAAGAGGAAAGATTTGTATTTTTATAAGCAATGAACAAACTTAAAAACTACTGGACCTATTTGGATGAAATTTGGTGTGGAAATAGTATGAGACCCGGGGAAGGACATAGGATAGTTTTTATCCAACTACGCATAAACAGGTCGGTTATGCGCGATAACCGACATATGCGCGGGCGGAGCGGCGGCCGGGGGGGGGGTTTTACTAAATATTTCAAACAACTCAATAAAATCATGCCAAGACATAAAAGTGCAAAATTCATAAACCTACTATATCAACCTCCCTGCCGTAAAGATATTTAAAAATTGTTTTTCATATGTGCATAGGCGTATGATAAATTACCAGAAGACATTAACATTTTGAATCGTAATGTTTTAGGGCTAAATTGAATAGTTGGCCAACTGACAATTGTTTTTACAGCATGAAAGAATACATAAACTTATATGTAATTATGAATTATATGATTAATTATTTCATAATGCTAATGTTAGATAGACAATATAAGTCACTATACTCGTATTTAAATGAACATAGAAATATAAACATTTGCACTCTGCTTGCAGGATGAGTACAGTGACCCAACAATAATGAATTTAAAATGTAATTTAATTATGTATTCAAGCAAATAAGCATTTTAATTACCTAAAATAAAAAGGATCATTTTTTAAACCGGCAAATTCCAAGCAAGAGCGATGTCAACAAATCCCAGTACAAAATACACCCTTTACCCGTAAAGTGCTAAAGAATGCTTTAAAAGCTTAATTTTTTAAAGCTTGTTGTATTTTTTCCAGGATGGCGGCATCGCACATCCTGAGCGCAGTGGAGCCTTCCGTGGGAGGCAACTCCACGCGCAACGGACGCGAGCGCGAAGTCAATGTTGCGCTTGACGATAGGGAGCTATGGGTGCGCTTCCAAACTCTTACGAATGAAATGATCGTCACTAAGAATGGACGGTGAGTACTATACTACTACATAATTTGATATTGGTGATAATTTAAGACAAGTATTTTGGATAATTCGACCCTTGGGGTGCCAGTTAAGCGCTCGTAGCGAAGTTGACTTAGCTGTTCTCAACCGATTAGCAAAGTTAAGCAACGTCGCGCGCGGTCATGAGTTGGATGGGTGACCGCTAGTGACATTACTACTGAGCGTTTCCGTGCTTCGGAGGGCACGTTAAGCCGTCGGTCCCGGTTGTTGTCTTAGGATGGCAGTCGTTATAGCATGGTGGTAGGGCATTTTGCGAATGCCCGCCTGGCTAGCTACCACCCTCAAGTAGAAAATCTGTCGCCAAGCACCTAACGGTGTGTTCCGGCAGCTGTCCTTGAGAGCCAGTACTTCTAGGTTAGCCTGAACAACATCTTCGACCTCATCATCACTTACCATCAGGTGAGATAGTGGTCAAAGGCTAACCTATCAGGCATAAAAAAAAAAGCCTAGAATGCCCGTGGGGTGCCGGGCTAGAATGTAACCCCCCATTTCTACCCGTGGCTGTCGTAAGAGGCGACTAAGGGTAACAAACCAGAAGGTGGGCAGCGGCATTTTCTGAGAAACTGATATCTCACACTGCGATCCCCAAGTAGCCTGCAAAGCGTGGGGATTATGGCATATTGGTGGAGGCTGTGTTCAGCAGTGGACTATCCGGCTGATACAGTATGTTGGATAAATTTGTTGGGGTTCAACTACATTGAAAGTGATTACACGTATTATTTGACGTATGGTTGAGTTATTGTATGAGCTTTTTTGCTATAGGGATTAGCAATTGTTGGCCTTCCTGATACTTACCAACGAAATGATAGTTAAGTCAATTTAAATCAAGATTGAGCTCCATACGGCTACATAAACTGAAATGTATCATAATTTCGTAACTAAGATAAGATAAAATATGGTTTTGCATCTGTAACAGTACCTAGTCTTGGCGAACGTACACCACAACGGCAGATCTAGATTATATAGGCACTATGTGGACAGACGTCATTATGAGCAACAAATTCAAAGTCAAAATCGTTTATTAAATTTAGGCGTCTACGACGCTCTTATTAAGGTCAATTACAAATTCTAGGCAGCATGATCATAAATGAAATATTCTACATTGTACTGCCACGTTCAGAAAATAAATTGTATAGAGCCACTGCGAAAAGAACGGGCAAGAAACTCGGGGCCATTATTTTAAACATCTTTTAACAATGTGTTACATACTTACTATATAATAGAGTTATTACAATATTTGTTTAAATTATGTAGGTGACAGGCAATTGCTTGGCAGAGGCGGAATTGTCCAGGCATTTTTGTCGTTTAAGTTATCAGAAACTGTGTAGTAGGATTTTTTTATCAATATGTTTTTCACGTCCAACTTGAATTTCCTTTCTGTGAGCGTTGTAATATATTTGGGAACTTTATTATAAAACCGTACGCAATTACCTAAGAAAAACCTGATATTTACCTTAGCTAATCTAAAATCTGGCACCGCTATTTTATCTTTTTTCCTAGTATTGTAATCGTGATTGTCACTGTTTAATTAAAATTTACTCAAATTTTAACGAACATACGTAATATTTTCATATTTATACAGACTTTGTAAATTTAAAATATCAATTTCTTTAAATTAAAGTTCCCAAATATATTACAACGCTCACAGAAAGGAAATTCAAGTTGGACGTGAAAAACATATTGATAAAAAAATCCTACTACACAGTTTCTGATTACTTAAACGACAAAAATGCCTGGAAAATTCCGCCTCTGCCAAGCAATTCCCCAGAGATTCCCAAGGACCCATTTTATAAATGGTTCGAATTACACGCTTTTGTATGATAAAGATGGTCTCTATCTCAGCAGCAGTTCCCCACAGCAATACACCATACGACATAATACTGTGAAAGTACGCGAAATAAACTAGGCGAGCAGTAGCTACGTCTGTTAACTGTCTTATCCTAAGAACTGCATATGCAGCAGAACTAAGTCTTCCGGAGAGATTATGTATATATCCCACTGTAAAGTGGAATCCATTTTGATTCCCAGGCCTAGTTGACAACACATATAGCCGATGAAAACCAATATCTTATGTCCATTCATTGTGAATTTTGATGAGGGAAGTGATTATATAAGGATGTTCAACATTGAATGTATTTCGGACTCTGGCTGATGATAAAATACTTTACATGACAACAAACAAACTTAAACAACTTTTTCTAAACGTTTTATTCGTCGATGTAAAACCCGGCAATTGTGACGGAATAATGTTGTTGGAAATATAGGGTTGAATAAGATTTTTAAAGATGATAATATCTGTTGGATAAACTGTTTATTCCTACGACTCGAATTGGAGCCAATCAATGAGAAATCGTCATATTCTGTTATTGAATGCAGCTAGGTCTATGAAGAGTAAAATATTAGTAAGAATAGAATATTATGTATTATAAACCGCTGACCCCATTAAAACAGCTACATAATGTCACATTGAAACTAGGAAAATAAAATAAACTCCAGGCTATATCACACACTAACACCATATGCCATATATACGAGTATATATGAAGACGACCAGTATCAAAAGATGAAAAAAAAGAAATACAAATATACTGTTTTGTTAAGGAAGTTGTAAAGAATTACTAAAGTCAAAAACAAATAAATCAAAGCAGCATACAACCAACAATATAGTTTACAAACAAAACAACTAAATGAAATAAACTTTGAAACAAACTAGTCAAGTTTACAACGTAGGTGCTTTAGGTTAATAGCTGATGAGCCCTTTGTTGCGATGGTCTAAAAACTATCTATGAGCAAACGTGAGGCATTAAATGGAACAATACATCTTACAATATTGTTTTATGGCTAAGTATAGGTGTCCTCATAAGAGAAGCCATAAATGCGCTTATTAAATCATGCTAATCTTCTTGCCATTTATAAGGCCTTACTTAACTTACATAGTATTTTAATGTTACGGCCTACGGGTCAGTAAAATATAAAAACATCTCATCAATGAGGCAGGTTTAGGTCAAATAATACAGAATATTTAATGAGGATCGATTGTTTACTTAAAATAGTTTGAATAATATTCATAGAATCAAGATCAACATGTAGCTAAGAAGTAAGTGATAAAATTTGTGACCTAAGTAAGGAGTGTGAAAAGCCTCTTCTTTTAAGATTTTTATCTTGGGCGGCTAGTTATAATTCTGCGAATTAAAAAATATCTTTAGCAGCGATCGAATAGAAAAGAACACGTAAATATCACTTACAAGTTCGTGTTGTCAAAGTTTTACCAGAAGTTTTACCATGGGTATATAACGTCCCACAAAAATTCCACAATTGGGGCTGACTTATTAGTTTTATACCATGTAGAAAATTTCCTTCGTGGTTTATCCAAGCATCGAGTCAGAGAGATAAATTATTATCATTTTTGGTGACGATACAACAATTAGAAGTGGATGAAATTCAGTTTCTAAATTTGAACACATTCTCTTACTTAAATACAGGTCGATAAAACAAAAGCATGCTGTTAATTTACAATCTCGTCACGTTTAATGTAATATGTTGTTTTTTCATATTACCGATTTATTTAACTCCCGATTCATTCCTTAATGTCTAAACAGCCATTACTCTTTCATTTAACACACAGGGATGTGATCAGTGCTTGTACACGTTGCACAGTCGCCGTGCTAACCGTCCGGCCGACGGCGGCTAGTTTTCAGTTATTAACGCGGTAGGTCTTACTCATTAACGCAGGGTGGCTAAACGGTATTGCCCGGTGCATGACGGTACCCTACCCTCGAGGTTGCGTCCTTGTTTAGTACAGAATATGTAATGAACAGGACTTTGAGTTGGAACAGAAATGTTCTATCAAACTAATGCAGCTTTGAGGACATAAAGTTTTTTAATTGTGAATTTAGAGTTTGGAATAGCAACCGACACTGTATGTTATTACATTGCGCATTAGTTTAATAAATTGCGTATTATAATAAATAATTTTTCTTCAACATGATAATGGGCTCACAGGGTTTCGAATAGTGCAAAGTTGCAGGTTCAGTTCACGCGGAGACATTCGGTCGTTGTGAATTAGGAATGTACTTTTAATTCATACTACTTTAATTGTTGTAGCTATTAGGTATTAGATGTTAACGAAACAATGAATTTGAGAGAAAACAATGTATATTACGATGAGTCACCTCATAGGATTTACAACGTCATCGCAGGTATTTTAATATGTTATCGTGACTACGCATGCTTCTACTCCAGGATATAAATTGGGCCTGCGTTCGAGCAAATTTACTAGGTTTACTAGTTTCTGTCGTTCACATCACACAAAACCGTCCGTTCGTAGTAATAGGACAGACTTCCCTGTAAAATTAAGAGATGAAGAGCATTCCTTTTTACCGCGGGCGGGAGTGTGTCTTTACGTCAGAGAGGATATCTGCATAAGTACGTAAGGCTCGTCTCAGTAGCCTTGAAGGACGGGGGCTATCTGACATTTGGTTGCGCGTAGACTGCGATGACCATCCGCGAATCTACGCGTGCCTCTATAGGTCCCATAGCAACGGTGATGCCGAAATAGATCAGTTCATGGAGCACTTACAGATGGCTACAGATTCCGTGCTTGAGCAGATCCCCACCGCAGAGATCGTGATACTTGGCAATTTCAACGCCCACCATACCAAATGGCTTGGTTCGCGCACCACCGATCATGCGGGGAGATCTGTTCACGACTTCGCTTTGGCATATGATCTTACACAACTGGTCACCTCGCCTACGCGTATCCCAGATGTGGATGACCATACACCGTCCCTGTTAGACCTTCTGCTGACCTCTCACCCGGACAACTACTCAGTATCCGTGAATGCTACTCTCGGTTCGTCGGACCATTGCCCGATCCGGAGTTCAGTGCCGGTTACACGCCCAACTCGACCCCGTTTTGTAGGTTGTCGTCGCGTGTGGCACTATAGGTCTGCAGTTTTTTTTTTTTTTTATGTGATAGGAGAGCAAACGAATAGGCGGCTCACCTGGTGGTAAGTGATCACCGTCGCCCACGAACATCCGCAACACCAGAGGTATCGAGGATGCGTTGCCGGCCTTTGAGGAGGGAATATGCTCTCTTCTTGAAGGCCCCTAAGTCGTATCCGTTCGGAAATACTGAGAAAGAGAGATTGGGACGGGATGCGGTCCTTTTTTGCATCCTATCCATGGGGCAAGTTTGATTCTTGCCAGATGATCCAGATGTTACTGCCGACTATGTTGCTGATGTAGTGCTTCAAGGTATGCAACTCTTTATTCCATATTCTGGAGTGCCCATCGGTGGCAGGTCCCAGCCCTGGTTTGGTCGTACTTGTAAAATGGCCTATGGCCAAAAACGAGAGCGTTACCAAGCTTGGGCCAACTCAGTGGCATCTAAGGATTTAAATACCAGCGATCTCAAAAAGGAATATCATTTTGCCTCCAGGTCCTTCAAAAGTAATCGCAAGAGCGAAGTCGGAGCGGCATAATTGGCGAGAGATTAGCCCGCCTTCCTTCGGGAACACGTGCGCTCTGGTCTCTAGCCAGGGCTGTCCAGGGGAATTTTTGTCAGTCATCTCTATCGCCCCTGCACAGAGAGAATGACACACTGGCCGACACCGCAAAGGAGAAAGCCGATCTTCTGGGCACTCTCGTTGCGTCAAACTCGACTTTGAATGACCAGGGGAACTCACCACCGACTATACCACAGTGTGATACCTCGATGTCAGATATAAATTTCCGGCAAAGTGCTGTACGCAAAGCACTGTTCTAATAAATAGATTCAGGCGTTACTTTCCGTAACTCCATATTTAATAATAACAAATATTATTAAAATATTTTATGAAAACATCAAATTAATAATTTAATAAAACACTTAAAAAATACAAAAATATATCTAGTGACAATTCCGCCTAATTTTCCAGTTAAGCCGACGTGAATTCTTCCGGTTTGGCTGCGTGGTGTTTGTGACGTCACGTCGGCTTAACAGGAAAATTAGGCGGAATTGACACTAGAAATATTTTTGTATTTTTTAAGTGTTTTATTAAAATATTAATTCGATGTTTTCATAAAATATTTTAAAAATATTTGTTATTATTAAGCACTGTTCTCCTTGGATATTCATTAGTCGAGTGGGCCTGATGGCATCTCTCCGATAGTGCTGCGGACTTGTGCTCCAGAATTGACTCCGGTTCTAACGCGTCTTTTCCGGCTCTGCTACACATCAGGCGTTGCCCCAAAAACATGGAAGACGGCCTTGGTGCACCCGATCCCTAAAAAAGATGACCGCTCCGATCCGTCCAACTACCGCCCTATTGCCATAACGTCTTTGTTCTCCAAGATAATGGAATCCATTATCAACAACCAGCTCTTGCAGTATCTAGAGGAGCACCAAATGATAAGCGATCGCCAGTACGGTTTTCGTCGCGGTCGCTCAGCTGGTGATCTTTAAGTATACCTTACGCATCGATGGGTGGAGGTGGTGGATTCCAAGGGTGAGGCGTTGGCGGCTAGTTTGGACATAGCGAGGGCCTTTGATCGGGTGTGGCATAATGCGCTTCTTTCGAAGCTTCCTTCCTATAGGCTTTCCGAGAAATGGTGCGAGTAGATGCTCCAGGTTTTTTGGCAGATCGGAGCATCAAGATCGTTGTCGACGGTGCATGCTCCGACTTGAAGCCAATTAACGCTGGCGTTCCGCATGGCTGTGTGCTATCTCCGACTTTATTTCTCTTGCACATAAATGACATGCTGCAGCTCAGCGATATTCATTGTTATGCGGATGACAGTACCGGAGATGCCTTACACCGGCCGTGCTAAAATTTCTCAGGAAGGCGTTGTGGAGAGTCGGAACAAACTTGTGTCTGGGGTCGAGACCATGTTGTCAATTGTTTCGAAGTGGGGCCGACTGAACTTAGTTCAGTTTAACCCTAAGAAGACACAAGTTTGTGCGTTCACCGCTAAATTATGTACCTTTGTCGTATCCCTCCGTTTTGAAGACACTCCCCTTGCCCCATCAACTAGCATTGGAGTACTTGGCGTCGACATATCGAGCGTCGTTCAATTTCGCTGTCACTTGGAAGATAAGGCTAAATTAGCCTCTAAAAAGCTTGGTGTGCTTGGAAAGGCGAGGCGGTACTTCACGTCGGCCCATTGCCTGCAACTTTATAAGGCTCAGGTTCGGCCTCACATGGAGTATTGGTCTCATCTCTGGGCTTGAGCTCCCCAATACCAGTTTCTTCCATTTGATCGCATACAACGCAGAGCGACTCGAATCGTTGACGATCAAGTTCTCTCCGACCGGTTCGACCCTTTGGCACTACGTAGAGATGTTGGATCACCTTATAGCAGCATCTTCTACCGCATCTATCACGGGGGGTGTTCTGAGGAACTGTTCGATTTACTACCTGCAGCTCAATTTCGCCATCGGACGTCCCGACAAAGCATGATGTTTCATCAATTTCATGTCGACGTCTGAAAGTCCACAACTCTGCGATTTTCACGGTATTTTCTACCTCGCACTACCACAATATGGAAACAGCTGCCAGGTGCAGTATTTCCGAACGGATACGACTTAGGGGCCTTCAAGAAGAGAGCATATTCCCTCTTCAAAGCCCGGCAACGACGCATCCTCGATACCTCTGGTGTTGCGGATGTTCGTGGGCGACGGTGATCACTTACCACCAGGTGAGCCGCCAGCTCGTTTGCCCTCCTATCCCATAAAAAAAGGTACTCTTTTTTTGGTAGTTTTCTTTCTTTCGTTATACAAGTTATCGAAGCAAGGATAGTTTCCATGTAAACGACTTTTCTTTGCGATTACTGATTTTTCTTTTTGAGGTATCTCAGACACCTTACCCCACATGCCTACAGTATTTTTTTTACAAAGTCTGTGAATGGTACTCATGAAACTTAAGGATATTGTTTTAAGAAAGTTTAACTGTAGCTTATGGTTAATTGCAGTCCGGTGGCGTACTGGAGTAGAGTTGTGCCGCCCTATATCTTCCTTTGGGAGCGTAAAATGTGACGAAAGGAAAAGTACCAGAGCCTTCTGTAGATATTGTACTTTGATTATACTGCGATTACCAAGCCGCATGCCAAGCGTGTGGATTATGGCAAACGCCACGTCAATTGGGGAGGCTGTGTCCAACTGTGGACGATCCGGCTGATGCAGTATAGTACCGTATATTGGTGTTCAGGTATCCTTACTTTACAGTCTATAGTGTATATACAGATCCGCGAGCGTTGGTGGGTTATGAAAATATTTTGAGTGTATTGTTTTGTTTCAGGCGGATGTTTCCCGTGGTAAAGGTGACTGCGAGTGGATTGGACCCGACGGCTATGTACACGGTCTTACTAGAATTTGTTCAAGTCGATTCACATCGGTGGAAATACGTAAATGGGGAATGGGTAAGTAAAATTAGCAATGATATTACTAACATCATTGAATGACATTATTAATCTTCCAATAGAAAGTTAGTGACCCCGTGAGGTGCATGATTAGACTGTACCCTCATATCTTCCTGTGAGAGTCGTAAGGAATAAAATACCACAAGGTGGGCAGCAGCGCCTTCTGATGAAGACTAAATCAATTAACAGAAATATGTACAATAAACTTAATGTCCAGCGTGACGATGTTACCTCAACAGAGCGTACAGAGTTCTACAAAAAAGTGTCATAGGACCTCTTTTATTTATCATTTATATTAGTGACTTGCCAAATGGAATTACCCTACTAGTGACTTTATTTGCAGATGACAGTGTATAAAAATTGCTTAAAATAAGGTTGACTCATACGAAAATTACTAAATAATTCTTTGATATGGTATGATATGGCTTAATAATAAAAGTTTAGTAATCAATTTGACCAAGAAAAATATAATGCATATCAGCCAACGTTTTGGTAATTCATCGGGCATTACCCTAATCTATAAAAACAACAAAATAAATGTAGAAGACCAACATATCTGGGAATAGTTACAGACAAAAGTTTAATTACCTACGACAAATAGAAGATCTTAGCAAAATATTTTGTAGCTTAGCATATGTTACCTATATATAAACATTTCACTATCTTAAAGTCTGACATTACTCATGTTGATGGTTGAATTGTAATCAGATTCGAAATAATTATCTAGGAGAATTGAACTTTTATTTTCTAAATGCAAAAACGCCGTGTTAAAAACGATTGATTGTAAGATTGATCTTGTAAGCCATATTTTGTTAATCATAAAATTTTTACACTTCCATCGTTATAGATATATACAAGGTATGGCTATTTTAGTTAAAAAAAAATATCTAGCAATGTTTCCTAAACTAGCCGACCTTATAGAAAGTCACCATTGTGATAGTAATATAGCATGTAAACAAGCAGTCAAACCGCTCTTCTACAAAAGAGACCAATCTGCATGGCGCCACGCATTTGTAGTAAAATCCTATAGTGCTTGAGGAAGTTGAGTATTAAGAGTGCGCCTAATGGTAGGAAAAAAACAGTTTTTACCCCCACTTCTTCCATCGCCCGCTCTCGTGGGAAATACAACCACAGCCAGGCGGCAGCGTCACGATCGCAAACAGCCCTGCGCCGCGCTCGCTCAAGGCCTTGACGTTGAGCGCAGTATATGTGTTACAGTCAGATAAATTAAATCTATACCACTAGGACTAGGACTGGGTAACGATTATTAATAAGTTACTTTAAAAAACGGCTTCTATTACTGAAAAGTACTTTATTTGCATGACAGATATTGTTTCAGTTGTTTGAATTTACAAAACCATACTAGCGGAACTATTTTGATAAAACTCATATGGAAGAATCATCAAAATCAAAATCAATTCATAATTGGTGGAATAATCACGTAAAATACATAAAAAATACTGTCATATAAAAACTTCCTCCTTTTTTGAAATTGGTTAAAAATATTAATTAATTTGTTTTTTACTATTAAAATTGCTAGATATTGATGATTTTTAGAATGGAGATGAATGATGATTAAATGGAAATGAAAATGTGGGGGGCATTTAATTTCGGAAATTTTTGTTCCAGCTGTTCTCGAACCGAACGGTCTGATGCGTGACGATGGTAAAAGACATGACGGCATGACTCTGGTTCCATGGAAGTTAGGACGGCCCTTAGTGTGGGACGCTACATGCGTAGACACTTTAGCGCCGTCACACCTTTCTGAAACCCACGTGAGGGCTGGCGCCGCGGCTACTTCGGCAGAGCAACTCAAGCGGCGCAAATATGCTAACCTCGGTATGGGTTACATATTTGAGCCGTTTGGTGTAGAGACGTTGGGGCCGTGGGGACCGGGAGCTCATCGTATTTTCCAAAATCTATCAGAGCGCTTGGTCGATGCGACGCGTGATCAAAATGCTGGCACCTATTTGGCTCAAAGAATAAGCATTGCAATTCAACGGGGCAATGCTGCCAGCATGCTGGGCACGCTGCCAACTGATAGTGGGCTAGAGCATTTGGACTCCCTATGAGTCCAAATGCTTTTACTGTAGTAGCTGTAGTATTGTAGTAGCTGTACTGTTGTATGTAGTTTGTAGTATTTGTTTAATAAAGGCATATCGCCCATTTATTTCCATTATTTCGGATATTATGATATCCGAAATTAAATGCCCCCCACATTTTCATATTATTATAATTATATTTTCGATCAATCCATCTGGTGTGGCAGCTAGAAATGGCATTTAGCCGTCAATGAATAATCTTCAAGGATTTATTTCCACATTTTCTTGTTTTGAAAGTTGTTTTACAGCAATGGTTTCATTGTCCACGCTGTGCTTGATTGAAACTACGCTTGAAATATTTCTTTTATATAATAAGGCTTTTACAATACTTGCGCTAGTAGTTGGGCGGCGATTGATGATTTTCCCGAAATTGAAAGCCGTTAGCAAATTTCTTCGAAGCTCTACTATCCCTTTGTAAAACAGTAACTCGCTCAATTTGCGCCCAATTTCGGTTCTATTCGGTATCAATTAACATAAAATATGGGGACGAAGTTTGATAGAGGGGAGTGGAAAATATACATGCCTATACCTATACGAGTATTATGGTCGTACATTATTCCTCAACACATACAATATACTTATATACACCATTTGCCTATTTATATACACAGCATAAGACCTATACATAGATAGCCGTTGGTAAAAGGGTGGTAACTTTGACCAAATACATAAAAATTACTGTATTATATTGAATAAACGGCACCCGCTAACTATTAGATTAAAAACATACAGCACTAATATATTAAAATAATAAGTAGATATATAATAGGTAAATATTTTCGTTAAATTTATTGTAGCCTACATACTTGTACATAATTGTACTACAGTTTAATACTGGAATTACATTTTAATATTTGCATTGTATTTTTGTTCAGGTTCCAGGAGGTAAAGCGGAAGTCCCCCCATCAAATGCAATCTACATTCATCCGGAGAGTCCTAACTTTGGCGCCCACTGGATGAAGGAGCCGATATCATTCGCAAAAGTCAAACTCACTAACAAAACAAATGGAAATGGTCAAGTAAGACTTTAACTCAGTACTTATCTATCGTAGATTTCTCGTTAATCGTACGACACTCACAATATATCCACCTAATTGTCAAATGATTAAACCGCAGTATACCATCGCGGAACAGCTATCACGTTGGACAACGACGTAACGAAGAATGACACATGATTTACATCCTTATTTAATTTTCATACGGATCAAGAGTCTTTAGTGCATTGCTTAATATAAAAAAAACCTATAATCGTTAAAACAAATCCCGAATTGTTTCCAAAATTATCTGACTTTGTAGATAGAAATTTATATTTATAGATATTTTGCATGGTGGAAGGGCATTTTGCGATTGCCCGCCTGGCTAGCTACCACCCTCAAGTAGAAAGTCTGTCGCCAAGCACCGAAAGGTGTGTTCCGGCAGTAGTCCTTGAGAGCCAGTGAAATTACAAGCACAATCGTCAAATTCTTATATAAATATATGTATGTATATATACCTATATAATCCTTTATAGGCCTGGCATCGTTGGTCATAACGTGGTAATACTTTAAAAGGCATTCTGTCAATAATTCCACTAGACACATAGGTAGCCATAATACTACTGTATGCAGTTGTATATATGAGGAAATGTTATTAGTATACTTATAGGAATACCGGCTCGTCTCACGGAGCTTCCCATATGGCTATTCAAACACTCAAAATACCGGAACTCAGTAGTTACAATTTGTTAATTTCAGCCGCTCACGTATGACTACGATACGAGAGCATAAACAGATTACGAAGCCATATTTACAGCCGCATCAGATTACGAGCCTGACCGAGCATATTAATTAGTTCACAGTATTGACAGAATATTAATTTATAACAGAAAGCTTTCGATAGCGAGGTGCTACAGCGCTACAGTTCGTGGCTACCGCTACTTCTGAGAAGGCAGTTCTCACGCTCAATGTGGCGCGAATGATATATGAAAGTAAACATCAGATACATCCAGATCCATATGTTGACATCTCGGTGTGAAATCTGTAGCTTTACCAACTGTTTAGCGGTTGGCTGTACGCACTATCATTTGTAATAATTATTGTCTCTGCGCTATGTTTACATTACACATATTTTAGTCTATAAGTTAGTTGCCCCCTAGACATAGTGCTAATATTGACTACATTATAATAAAATTAACTGTTTTCTCACAAGTTTACACTATGGTAAACGATAGACACTATAATTTTATGAGATACGCGTGGCGCTGTGGCTATACTTACTACCTATGAGGTGGTGATTCCAACACTTGCTTGCGTACAAGTGCCATTAAACAGATTTTTGTAAATACCTCCATAATATTTAGATACATTCTTCCATTGAATGCCAATGAAAAGGAAATGTATTTTTTCCATATAATATTACCACTAAAGATAGTCTGGCGGCGATGTCATTATCTGGGTAGTAATTACTGCCTATCCTATTTTTTTATTACCCTCAAGTAGAAAATTTGTCGCTAACATTCTAACAATGTGTTCCGCCAGAAGCCCTTGAGAGCCAGTAAAATTACAGGCACATGAGACATAAAAATTGTATCTCTCGGGGAGACGGGCCCAGTGCAGTTCGTCATTTGTGAAGAACAGATACATTTCCTTCTTTCATTTGTGAAGAAATGTAAGTACCTATATGTTTTGGGCAGAGTTTATAATAATAATATAATAACTTAGCATCAGGAGGGCTTAGTGCTTGTTTCGTCACAATCACATTAAAAAAAAACATATTCAAGCAGGGTTTGAGTTATAATGTGGGTAAGGGATTTTTTTGCATTTATGTCGTGCATATACGAACGTCGATTTCATTACTTAAACTTAACTGCCACATTAAGCAAAAAGTTATATGGGTCTTAGAAAAAATAGCATATATGGCCAACGCGAGAAGAATGAAGAAATATCTCTATTCTTTTAGCAATGTTTTATAATCACAACATAATATACAGGAGTATCAATTCTAATGCATACCTAGTTGATATCAATAGATCAATTTTAAATTAACGTTATGCAGTTATTAGGTCAGTCAATCACCTGATGGTGAGCACCACGTCTGCCCATTACAGTTGTATTTTTTTTATTTATATTCCTCATAGGTTACCCTTTGACCACTATCTCACCTGATGATGTGGTCGAAGATGATGTTCAGGCTAACCTAGAATTACTGGCTCTCAAGGACAGCTGTCGGAACACACCGTTAGGTGCTTGGCGACAGATTTTCTACTTGAGGAAGGTAGCTAGCCAGGCGGGTATTCGCAATGCAAAAAGTTGTAGTGTCAACATTCTTCAACTGACACCGCACTGGACTCACTTCGAGAAATTAGTTAGTAATTATGATTTGCCCAGTTATTTCACTTGCTCTAGTGCCCATCTTATATTTCATATAAACACAGATACAGTGGTACCCATGAAGACGGATTTTGATTCACAAGTACTAAAATAGTCACCAGAGCAATGGCCCATAATTTTATGCTTCTTTTGTTTCAGATAATGTTGAATAGCCTACACAAGTACGAGCCTCGGGTGCATCTCGTGAAAGTTGGCACCGACCTACGTAGAATTATGACCTACCCATTTCCGGAAACGCAGTTCATAGCCGTCACCGCTTACCAGAATGAAGAAGTTACATCCTTGAAGATTAAATACAATCCTTTTGCGAAAGCATTCTTGGATGCCAAGGAGCGACCAGAAGGATATTATCAAAGAGATTTCGTTGGGACACACTATCCTCAGCAGAGTTCGTCACCACATCAATATCCACAATGTTAGTTCTTTTCTGTTTTCCTATACCTAATGTATATGTTATACAGCTCTTATTACTTTTTACAAATTTCCGCCTCGGATTCACCTGGAAGCAGTTCGGTTTGCCTGGTGAACTAGCTACACTGTAAATCATTATAAAAAGTAGACGTGACTAATCTAGAATCTACGGGTTGTAGGTTAGTTACTAGGGCTACTTTTCGAACAGGTTTCACCCAAATCCGTTTAGCCATTTCGATACAGTGCTATCTTTTACATATAAGTACAGTGAAAAATGGTTGTACTGCACAACAACAGAAGTTTAGGAATACTATATGATAAACCAATCCACCGCGTTCATGCGTTCTTTCCTAGGAATTCTTGGACAGTCGCTCAAAAAGCGCGACGAACGCAAATAACAAGTGCCAGATGCGGTTAGGCGCGTTGCTGACTACGTTTTCATGGCAGAGATTTCTAGTCCACAATTAATGCAGGTTCGCCTAATGTCATATCCTTGAGTGTTATACATTGAAATTTAATAGCATACAGTGAGATTTTTTATAATGTGCTAAGTAATAAAGACATTTCTGTCCAGATCTGCATCATAGCACATGACACCTATAGGTATACTAGCTGTACTAGGTGTCATAGTTATAGGTATATCGCTTTAGTTCACCACTATTTACAAAATAAATAAATCCCTTTATCCCTAGCTGTGTTACGAATGTTAGCTTAACTGTAATATGCGTTGAAATAAAAATAAAAATACCTTATACCTATTTTTATTTCCGAATAATAATTTCAATGTAATGTAAGGAGCTGTTGTCTTCTGAGCGAAATTGAACGGAATTATTAGAAGCCCTGTTTAGAGTCATCGTATAAAGTATTTTATCTTATTTTATTCCTTTTTGTGCAGTTGGAGGCTGGTTCGTTACGTCACAGCCACTTTATGGCAGCAGTAACGCAGCTTCGCGGAGGCCTGCGCCCTACCCGCCGCGACCTCCATCGAGACCTCGGACATTGTCACCCCCCTGTAAGTAGTCGAGTCTTTTGTTACTATGGTGATAAAAAGAAGAGATAATTTTTAGGTCGCACCAAGTAGAGGACGTGCCTATAGTTATTTACCAAGATCGCAGATAGTGCCGGACTCCTGACTGCTATTGAGAATTTCCTGCAGGAAACACATATAACCTAAGTTATTATTATTGACTGACCCGGAGACAGGACCTCGTGGCGATGGCTTGACGCTAATTCCACTGCACCAGCGAGGTGTATATTATTTATGATACTAAGTGATACGAGTTTATCTCAAGGGCATCTTCGTAATGCTGCACACTGCACTCTGTGGTGGCAGAATATCTGATATTGCGTTGATGTCCGCCAAGATCCAACATCCAACTCCCTGCGAATCACGGGTTTTTAGTCTAATTTCTTTGTTTCGAACTTCATCGCGCAAAGAAATTCAGAGGGAAAAATAAGTCGCCAGGATAGTTCTCGCCCTCCTAGACATGGATACTGGGGTTACTCGTATTCATTTACTTTCAGTGAGGGAAGAAAGATATATGAATTATTTTTATCAATTATAAAAATAATTTGATGATAATAATGTAAAGAGGTTAAACTTAATCGCTTATTTTTTTCAGCTGTCCTTTTATTATAAGAAAAAGTACTTACCAAGTTCTGTACCAAGTTTCAATGCACAGGAAATGTGTGTAATTATCACACATTCAATCATCGCTTTCATTGTATTCATTCATCATTCTGTTTTTTATTTTACCTAATTAACTAACTAAATTTTCCACAGCAACTTACAGCAGTTCAGAACGGACATCGACGACTCCAAATGGCAGTGGCAACTATACATGGGCCGGCGGCAGTGGGTACTGGAGCACCGCGCAAGGGGGCAGCTCGCCCCAGGCGAACACTTCCCCGGTGCCATATCGCACACCTCCGCACGCTTACCCTGCTCCACTAGAGTACACTCCCGCACCGCCCACCAGCTCAGCCCCCACGTCTGCGCCCGCGCCGCTATACCCACTACAGTACGAGACGTCGACGCAGCACCACTCTCCATATTATCAACATGCCTACGCGCCGTACGCTCACCATGCTATAGAGGATATATCTTATTGGCCTAATAGGTTAGTACTGACTGAACCCTTTTTCGACTCACTCAAAGCCATATTGACATGCTCCTTCTAATGTTTTGCTCTGGTGGCCTACAACTATGCAATGCATTTATGTTAAGTATGATATAATCTTCTAAGCTGACAGAATCCAGTAATGGAGGAGGAAGAAACCTTTAATAACAAGGAACCCCAAAGTTAATGTTCTATATACGATTTACAAAATACGGTGACTCTAATATTAGGGGTAAATTCAATATATTCGGGAATTCAGTTCGGAATTGACTCTACAAGAAAGTATCATAGGACATCGCCCCAGAAGACCAGTACTTAGGAGAACTACTGCCCTTCAAGTCTATTAACCTATTTCTGAGGCCGCTGGTGGAGTCATTTTGCGGAGCCACTCTCTCTCTTTCTATTGTCACAACAGGTTGTAAAAACTATACTGACTACAAGTACAAAACCTGAAGTAAAAGTTAAACCCTAACAGTATTGGGGAAATATATCAATTAATCTCAATGGTTATGCATGTTCGAGAAAGTCGTATCTAAACTTGACCCTGCAGATTTTTTAGCTATTGAATCCTTTAACAAGCACGATTCAACGAGGTCTAAACTATGTTTTTAATAAAGAAATAATTACTGTATACAGCCTTAACACCTACGGATACCAGCCGTCGGAGTACGTCGGCAGCGGTGAGGTCCCATACTCAGATGGCATGCCGTACGGTCCCAGTGGCCCTGCACTCGAGGCGGCCTCTGGTGAAGGTCGCTCTCCTCCCCCCGCTGCCGAACACCCACCTCCAGAGAGGGAGTACAAGTTCAGCACGGAAGAAGAACGCCATTCCCCTTGTGAAGAAACAGGACAGTCGCGGTCGCCGACTCAATGATAATTATAACAAAATTATAACTAAGTAGCCTAAGCTCTATTGATGCAAACTTGTAAGGTGCTCATTTTAACAACCTAGAAAAGTTACTTAACTTTATACACATAAGGTTTATGTGTTCTGTATATTTATATAAAGTATTTTTAAAGTCAATCCTATTATTATTTGTTGGATAACACTGCAAGTTCGTTGCTAAGGTGTTTACGTTGTAGATATATGCAAAGCCGGTACACAGTCCTTACCTGTAGTTCGGAAAACTATGTAAAAAACAGGTACACCAGTAGTAGCAATAAACGTTACGTAATGAAATGATATCATTATGGTACCTATGTTTTGAAATGTTCTACAATTCTATACCAACGGGCTGGTTCCATTAGAAAGGTATAACATAAGTTCTTAATCGCAATCCGAACAAATACAAAAAATATTGGCTATGCCCGATGTTCATACTATAAAAAGCACCTACTCGGGATCTTAATCCTATATATTATACTCGCGCGTAGGTGACAGAAAATAAATATATAAGTTATATAGTAAATCAGGCGTCAAACCATCTTGAAGCTATGTAGGAAATATACATTTTTTAAGGGTATCGTTTATTGACAAAGCCAAAATGCTCAGTTTGTAATTGGAGTTGTCTCTTCACCGACATCATCGGAACGGAATCATAACTCTGCAAAACCCTTTGCCAGAACTGACTTGGCTCCTCAGTAAAATGCGTAAATAAATATGTACACTACTCTCATGTTATGGTCCCCTAACATGAGCATGTTTCCTTTCCATACATTTTGTACGATTCACCTTCCCGTTTACTATGCCATCTGGCACACGCTATACATCGTCAATGTTCCAACCTACGAAGTCCATCAATTGGATGATTATTCATAGGTTTGCATTAGATTTGAACAAGCAACATCAGTTTTAGGATGTATTTTCCACGCGTGTTTTATCATGTGTGTTATGTCTATTATGGAATTTTGAGACGTGAAAGATATAAAAAAATAGAAGCTTAGTACATATTGCAATACGATTACCAAAAAGCAGTGCTTCAAACATTGAGTTATACAAAAAGGTATCAACCTTTGTTTTGTTTTAGTGATCGTGTCCCTGGCTCTTTCTATGGAAAGCTAATATCTTGTAGGAACCTAAATAATTTGTACCTTCATTGTATCATGTAAAAAGAATGTCATTGTTAGTAAATAAAACATTATGATGTTTAGCTAAAAGTTATTAAATAATAAATTATTGTTGTATCGAAAACACATTAAATTAAGTGATATAAATTTATTAAAGTTTTTTTAATAGCACTTTCTTTATATATTTTTTCCCAAACAAAAGAATGTCTACAAAGTCGCTCGGATATAATGTAAGATATTTTAAAATTCAATACATCATACGGCATACATAAATAACTAAACACCTGGTCAAAGTCGCGGTCGATGGCGAGGCGAATGAAGATAATAACACAAGTCCCAGTTCATACGAGTGATCACTATACTCTAAACTAATATAATAAAGAGGAAAGATTTGATTGTTTGTTTGTTTGCATTGAATAGGCTCTGAAACTACTGGACTGCTTAGGATGAAATTTGGTATGGAAATAGTTTGAGACACGGGGAAGGTCATAGGATGGATTTTATCCAACTGCGCAAAAAGAGGTTAATGATTTAGCGCG
Organism: Plagodis pulveraria; assembly: GCA_963890685.1. Classification (NCBI taxonomy): domain Eukaryota; kingdom Metazoa; phylum Arthropoda; class Insecta; order Lepidoptera; family Geometridae; genus Plagodis; species Plagodis pulveraria. The sequence goes on from OY982952.1 coordinate 18,436,315, forward strand.
ATAACCGATCTACTGGACCGATTAGAATGAAATTTGGTATGGAAATGGTTTGATACACGGGGAGGGACATAGGATAGTTTTATACTAAAATAAAACAAAATATTAAAATCGTAATAAAAAAAAAAACAAAAAATTAAAATCGTAATAAAAAAAAACAAAAAAAAGCTCATTAAAATAATTATAGTCAAATATTCTTTATTATTTTCATTCCTTAGTAACCTGACTCAAATAGAAGGTTTTACGTGTGTGTATATAAATATATATTTTTTTTAAATACCCTTGCGAAGCCGGGTCGGTCTGCTAGTTATTTATACAACAATAGAGCAAAGTTTATTTTTGCAGCGAGTGCTGAATTTTAATCCCGTTTAGTGAAGGATGCTATAATTGAATCACGGGCGTATATCGAGCAAGTGATTCTAAGTTAGAATCCTGAGCGTACCGAGAGATTCTAAAGTACGAGATGTATAGTAACTAGATTGTTATACAAGGGTCAAATTTACCGTTAATAATTTTCACCCACGTTAAACTCTATACTTTTCATATTTTTACAAATTAGCACGCGAAAGTGCTTGTAATCATATTTAAAAATACTCTACTATTAATTTCTCCAGAAGTTATTTAATTCCGTCATCCTTGAAGGTAAAACGCAAGAAGTGTGGAGAGAAGAGTAGTGGTACTGTTCTTCAAAAAAGGTGACGAGACCTTGTTGAAGAACTATAAGCCCATTTCACTGCTGAGTCATGTTTATAAGCTGTTCTCGAGTCATTACGAATCTTCTTGCTCGTAGGTTTGATGACTTCCAGCCTCCCGAACAAGCCGGGTTCCGAAAAGGCTTAAGTACCATTTACTACATCCATACGCTCCGCCAGATTATACAGAAGATTAAGGATTGTAATCGGCCATTACGTTTAGCGGTTGTGGATTATGAAAAAGCCTTCGATTCAATCGAAACCTGGGCCGTACTGCAGTCACTCTTCCTATATTCGATTTGGCATCACTCTTCAGCGATGCCAAATCGAATATAGGTACATCGAACCTTTGTTTAGAAACGCCACCATGTAGATTCAACTTTAGGAGACGAACACGGAACCAATCCAAATGCAACGAGGCGTCAGACAGGGAGACGTTATTTCTCCGAATCTGTTTACGAATGCGTTGGAGGACGCTTATAAGCTCTTGAACTGGCAATAATTCGGCATTAACATCTATGGCATGATGAATACATCACTAACCTTCGTTTTGTCATTGGCCAACGTCATCAGCGAAACGAAGGTTCGTTTCGCCGATGACATAGTCATAATGGCAGAGTCACTTGAGGAACTCAGTACAATGCTCAGCGGACCTCAGTAGAGTTTCCAAGCAGGTGGGTCTGAAAATAAACAAGGACAAGACGAAAAGTATGTCTAATATCAATGTTGCACCCGTACCAGTAGTTGGAAACGATACACTCGAAGTTGTTGACCATAACATTTTCCTGGGACAGACTGTCCAGTAAGGTAGGTCCAACTTTGACAAAGAGGTCTCCTGAAGAATCCAACTCGGATGAGCAGCGTTCGGGAAGTTACGTGACATCTTCTCGTCAAACATGCCGCAGAGCCTGAAGACCAAAGTCTTCAAAGTCAAGTGATGACTTATGGAACTGAGACGTGGTCCTTAACTGTAGCCCTTATGGACTATCTAAGAGTCACTCAACGAGCCATGCTCGGAATTTCTTTGCGCGATAAAATAAAATACGAAATGTGGATATTCCCAAAGGAACTAAAATCACCGATAGAGGTTTCAGAATTGCAAGTTGAAATGGCAATGGGCGGGCCACATTGCTCGACGAACTGATAACCGATGGGAAAGAAAGGTTCTTAAGTAGGTAAGGTAATTTGAAGATCAGATATAAATTATTTGTACTTAGTAGGAACCTTTCAATAAAATTATTTGTGTATTCTAACTTTTTGAATTCTAAAAGCTAGGATGAGATTCAAGTATTACATTTTAAGTTTAAAAAGTAGGTAACTGGTATTGACTATTTTGTGATTATTTTTACGGATGGTAAATTTAGAACATGACATTTCAGGAGAGAGGGTGAAAATATTATAATGTTTGATTAAAAATGTCGTAATAAGAATATCAAATGTTATATGAAAATAAATCTTGAGCCATAGAACATATAACTAGCAAAAGGCTGAGCTTTGTGAAGGCTCGCGGTTTATTTTACAACTTGGTTCTAGTGGTGTCATCTAGTATTGAGTAAATTAACTACGATGCATTTATATATTGAGTTTAGTTCTGTTACAGCTATGTTAACTCTTTGGTTTGTTTTGTAGCACATGGCGTTAGTAGTACAGTAACATTCTATGTGTATTTGTTATATGTGTAGGTAATATTCAATGCAACTTGGTCGAAACGTCGAGGTAAATAAATGTAAGTATAAATGTTTTATCGCGATTAAGTCCCGTAATACTTATAACTAACAGTAACATTCCATCAAATGAACAACACAATTGTTAATGTTTATTTTAATGGTTAAAAAATTGTATATTTTTTGACAGATAACACATCTAGATATGAAGTTAAATTACTATGTAAAAGTACAAATCTATAAGCGTGATAGTTTTTCAGTAAAAAGGGCCACAAAATGTACAAGTAATTTTAAGATTGAAATTCTATTGTAAAATGTTGCGAGAATCTGTCAGTAACACAAAATGATATGGGAGGGCTTGCAAGGAAAAATCAGTTATTGTAAATTCTCGAGTCCGAGAGGTGATCTTTATTTTGATACAAATTATAGGTACCTAAGTATAGAAATTTTATTGTAAAACATTGTGTCATGTGGATATCCCTATTGCAATCTTAAGATTGTGAAAGCAAGACCTTTTCTTATAAAAACCTTTTGATTGTGATGGGAGACTTACTTCACGGATTATAATATAATATTAGTAAAGTGTCTCTCGGACAGACAATATGTCTACCGCACCGGCAGATAGACCACGGGGTTAGTGATTAATCTAGTTAGACATATACTAGAAAGTTGCGAAGGCTCAAGACAGGTAGCGGTAATTTTTTGCGACTTATCCAAAGCTTTCGACGTTGCTGACCACGATGTGCTGATTGCCAAAATGAAGCACTATGGGATCAACGGCAGATCCGTTAATCCCATCGTGCTTCCACTTGAATTACTGGTAGACTTCATGAAAGGTCGAAATCAGGTGGTCGTTGGCGAAGGGGGCCACGTAAAATCAAAACCGTTGCAAACGTTTATAGAAGTAGCACAAGGCTCGTCACTTTACAACATTATGTTCTGCTTTCTGTTAAACGACCTTCCAGGGAACGTCCACAACGGACACGTGTTAATGTACGCGGACGATTTTGCAGTGACAGTGATTGCTTCATCCCGTGACCAGCTGGAGCATAAGCTTAATATTGTAACATCGGAACTAAACAACTGGTTTAAAATAAATGGCCTTATTTTTAACATATGCAAAACGCAGTATAATTATTTGTTTTAATTTGGCAGGTCATCTACATAAGAGCAGCTCAGTGTAAAAGTTGGTGAAGAAGAAATTGAACAAGTCAACAAAACAACATTTTTAGGTTTTCAATTAGATAGCGCTCTAACGTGGGAGTCTCATATAGAAAAAATGTGGGTAAATATTGGCCGAGCTTGCTTTGCTTTATGGCTTATATCAGCTATTCTTCCAATTGAAATGGTCCGCAGTTGTTACTTCGCATCTGTGCACTCGCTAATACAGTACGGCATCGAGCTCTGGAGACGCGGTGCTGATAGGGGACGTGTCTTTAGAATGAAAAAAAAATTCCGTACGAGCTATTGTGCGAGTGCCACAAGATACTCCAGTGGAGCTATTGTTTCGCTCAATGAAAATTCCTTCTATGATTGTACTTCAGACTGCTCTCTATGCTAGGAACCACCTGGAGGAATAACATGGACTGAATCTGCAAGACCTCTGAACACTATGAGCGCTATGTGATGCTTTGGTCACACAAAAGTAAAACTATAGGTGCAAACTACGATGTTATAACTGTGGCCAAGCCCATACAGCTGATAGTTGAATATTGAAGAGCATAATAGTTCTTGCTGTCTTTGATCTGGTCACATTATGCAATAAATAAATGTTGCCCTGAACATGAAAGACAAAAACGTATTAAACCATACATGGCTGAAAGTTGTGTATCCTATTCTGAAGCTTCCAAACTCCACCCACCTGTATCCAGATCATATGCAGACATAAAAGCAATAGCTCATCCCACTCCCAATCAAAATGTAATGGCTCCTCCACTCTCATCAACAAAGTCTTATAGAAAAACTGTGACCTTCAAACCTCGTTCACCACATTAGTTGGCTAACGGCTATGACCGTGCAGCACATCAAGCTCTGATAAAAGAGTATGAAATGCCACCTCCGTGTAACGAATGTGGATATAAATGTAATTCCTCTGACAATGAGGAACATTCTCTTACAAATATTATTGTAACTTTGATAAACGCTCTGTCTCAGTCAATATCAAACCAAACAACGCTGACCCTATTATCGATGTATTAACCCATCGGCATCCATTGAGATATGGTACTACGTACTAGAGGAGACACCTCAACTCGATTGTTTGTAACACGAGTTAGAGCGCGCGCGCACCAACTCACTTAGTCTGTGACAAGCGCTTGCTCCAACGTGACACGTTCGAGGGCTAAGTTTTGTTTCATAATATGCCTTCGTGCGTATTGAGATATTGTGCTAACAACTCGAGAAACATAAGTAAAAGTCAAGGAGTGACTTGTCACCAGTAATATCAACATATTATCTCTAAAATAGGATTAATTGAATTCTATTTTATCAATTTATTGTAACTCGTGATGACGCATCCCGATGGCGGCCATGTTTAGGTGAATGTCAAAGAGTAAGAACATTTGAATGCGCAGAGTTGACACTATCGACGTATAATGTTAAGTTATTAATTACGGACAGTAAAATATTAAATAGAAAATACTAATAATAATCAGTTTAAATACTTTGTTATTTATTCCTTACGTAAGTACACACAGTATCAAGTAGGCAGAATATTAAAAAATGTCGCATCTGCGCGCATTGATTGTTGTCTATGAGAGCTAACACCGCCCGCTCACGTGTTTAATATTATCATATTTTCTACTGATATATCTGTATCAGCCTGATCGTCCACTGCTGAACACAGCCTCCCCTATAAACGGGGGTATTTGCCATAATCCCCACGCTTGGCAGGCGTCTTGGGGATCGCAGTGTCAGATGACAGTTCTTTAGAAGGCGCTGCTGCCCACCTTCTAGTATTTTTCCCTTAGTCGCCTTTTACGACACCCACGCACGGGATGATATGGGGAGGTGCAATTCTAACCCGGCACCCCACGGGGTGATACATACTGATATATACGAACGTAAATTACTGATTAAAAAACAATTGAAGCGTATTAGGTATATAGCTATGTATGTCACTTCTGTAGTCGGTTCACTCTGTGAGAGCGACAAATCGTAGTAGACAATTGAACGAAACGCGTAAGCGCCCGAAAATTCCCAGCGTTTATGACCTTTTGGGCGCGAGAAAACTGTACCTTAAAAGCGTACTAGCACAGTGTTCCTATACTGTCTAATTAGACACCACTAATTATGGTTTCAGCGCTGCAGCGGCTTTAAGTTTATTCCTAACAGAATGGAACATGACGATTGTTTAGAATAGCGACTCTATACGTTAGTAATAATATCTTGATGTTGGCATCGGCGATATAAAATGATCCATGCTCAACATGGATTTACACCAACAAATGATGATTAACTGTAATCACGCAATGGTGGTTCCACTGCACTACCCACATGTGGTGGTGCAGTGGAACTGCCGGAATAATAAAAAATCTGAAATTATGTACCTTTCTAATAAATATGACCCCTCAATTATTGCTTTAGCAAAAACATGGGTGCGGCCAGATTCTGTTTTTAAAATCAATGGTTTCACATGTCTTCTTGAAGATAAAATAGATGGATATGATGGGGTAGCCTTATTAATAAAAAATAATTTGCCATAAAAATAATTTCCCTCCTTCAACATGAGGGCTTGTATATTGTAGCAGCAGATGTTACAAATATAATTTTTGCATCTATATATATATCCCACATCCAACTTCTGTTATTACATTCCAAACTCTAGATAATATATTTTTCTCAAAAATGGTATGTAATGTTGCCATAACATCTCTAACACGTATCCAGAAAGTGAACTCTACCGGAGACTTATTCACAACTGTCCAGTAATAAGCGAAATTTTAAATTTGGATTCTTCTAGTGTCCAGTAAATAAGTATGTAGTATGTAAATTATAAGATCTGGAATAAGTGTATATTCATTACTGGACAGTTTTTTATTTTTCCTATCTCGTAATTTGCACTCGCACGTTTCTCGCATTTGCCAATGTCATGTTATATACTGGATAGTTAGGTCATCCTCTTTAGATCTGCTTAGAAAAAAAACGTAGTACCAGACACAGATTAGTTTTTAGCCATTATAACATGGTTAAAGGATGGAGACTCCAAATATATATCTATCTCCCCCTCCCTTTTTGGGATGACTTTTTATGAGATATTTTATGAGTTTAAAAATCATGTTGGTTAAAACTTTCCATTTTAAAATTAACATGGAGTTTCAAAAACAATAATTTACATATTTTTACTTAAACATTCATGTAATGTACAAAGAACAATGTTCAAAACTAAACACAAACTTCTTAGTAAAAAAAAACGACAGGCGGGATTTCCCGTAAACATAGATAATCCCAAAAAATTTGTTCGAGCAAATCTGATTCGGAATTAGATGTCACTCCTCCTGATTTAAAAGCTCAGGCATTCAATTTTGAGAAAAGCATTATACAAGCCTCAACCAGTAAGAAAGCCAATCCTGGCCTCGAATATAACCGGACCTCACCGAAAGGTGAGGTCCGGTTAACTCATACTTAGCCAGGAAGGCTTTCTTACTTAGTGGATTCTGCAGTAATGTACTAACACTCTCTACCTAAAGCATATATATTATTTGGAGACTTTAATTCACATCATAGTTTATAGGGTAGTTCTATATCCAATACCAATGGAGAAACATTAATAGATATATTAGACAGGCACAATCTCTTTGTTTTAAACATAGGGGTACCTACACGTAAAACCCACCCTAATGAAAATTTTAGTTCTGTTGATCTCTCTAGTGTTAGAGTCTTTAGCATCAAAACTATCTTGGTACACACATAAATCTACTTGTAGCAGTGATCACTACCCAATTATTACATAGGTATTTCCCAAATAAACAATCCAAAATACATTCCCCACAACTTTTTTTTTATGGGTAGGAGGGCGAACGAGCAGACGGCTCACCCGGTGGTAAGTGATCACCGTCGCCCACGAACATCCGCTACGCCAGAGGTCTCGAGGATGCGTTGCCGGCCATTGAGGAGGGAATATGCTCTCTCCTTTAAGGCCCCTAAGTCGTATCTGTTTGGAAATACTTCACCTGGTAGCTGGTTTCAAATTGTGCCAGTGCGAAGTAGGAAATGCCGTGAAAATCGCAAAGTTATGGACTTCCAGACATCGACATAAAATTGATGCAACATCATGCTTTGTCGGGACGTCCCATGGCGAAATTGAGCTGCAGGTAGTAAATCGAACAGTTCCTCAGAACACTCCCCGTGATAGATACGGTAAAAGATGCAGAGTGTGAAGAATCCAACATCTCTACGCAGCGCCAAAGGGACCAGCCGACCGGAGAAAACTTGATCGTAGACGATTCGAGTTGCTCTGCGTTGAATGCGGTCAAATGGAAGAAGCTGGTACTGGAGAGCTCTCGCCCAGAGGTGAGAGCTGCATGTGAGGCCGAACCTGAGCCTAATAAAGTAGCAGGCGATGGGCCGACGTAAAGTACCGTCTCGCCTTTGCGAGCACACCGAGCTTTTTAGAGGCTAATTTAGCCTTATCTTCCTAGTGACAGCAAATTGAATGACGCTCAATTTGTCAACACCAACTACTCCTATGCTAGTGTGATACTCCTATGAGGTGGCACGGGGATTGTCTTCGAAACGGAGGGATACGAAAATAACGTTCTTAGCGACTAATGGAACATACCCATATTATTCCGACAAAGGGAAAAAAAAGTTACACAGCCAGTGTTTAGTGTTAGTGTTTCGTAGTATAATTATACTATATGTACCATTATTTCATGTTGTGTAGTATGTAGTATAGGAATGTTACCTATACCACGCGAAAAGATCATAATTTCATATGCAGATCAACCTACTTGTATTATAGCCTATAGGTGAGCCCTATTTACTTTTTAATAGATATTAAAAAATAATAGGGTATTTCTTTTTAAAATCGGGAAGGGTGAAACTAAGCGGTTAGTGTGATATCTAAAAAGATTATTTTAAAAATTACAAATTTGATGGCCCGGTTTTACCTCACACAAATGTTGATACAACTCGTAGTCGTTGATAACAGTTATTGAATTGACTCTATGATAGGTACCCTTTTTGCGATGGGTACCGTAAGAGAAAGTAAATCTAATAAACTGCATAGAATTTATTACGTTGGCAACATTTTCCATCTAAGGACCAAGTTCCGATTGACAAATTAGCCAATATCGAAGTCTATTTGCCTGAACTTGATTACATATGCCTGGATTTCATGCATATTTTTGTCGTTAATTGATAAAACACAATATTATTTACGATTGACGAATGCATTTTTATTTTAATTCAAAACTAAAAAATCGCCAAATGTAGTATAATTTTGGATGAATAGTATAATTTAATTTTCGCTGTTGTATATTTTTTTGAGGGTCTAATCCAACCCTGTGCACAGCTTACTTGTCAGTTGTCACAACAAACACTAGCACACGAGTATTCTTTGGTTTTATTTGTATCGGTATAATTCATAATTTGTGTGATCAAATATTCCAAATAATTACATTATTTACGACCAGAGTAAATAATTTGTGAATTGTGTTGTGACCATTCGCTCAAATAGTGGATAATACGAGAACTAAACACGTAATCTTACTACATTCATTGAAGTAAACAGTGGATAGCTTATGAATTAAAAACGTTATTGCTTTCATTTGACCGCCATGGAGTCAACGGTTTCAGTTTCTAAGGTGGGTAGTTATGGATCATCCTCTCAACCTGTTATAGTTTTTAAAAAGGTTAACCCTAATCACGTAGTTAAAACTTAAGGCCGGCGCGCAGCGCTAGCCAACAAACAGCCTCGTAAGCTGAATGTGCTGAAATGATTTTAACTCCAAATGAAAAAGTGCATATCAGTCACATTTGGTTAATATTATCAATAGAAGACTTAGCAACACACCCCTCTGTTACTTATGATGACATCAATGTAACAGAGATCCATACTTCATTAATATTGTCAATATTACTGTATGAAGGTAAGAGGGTCCAAAGGGAGAGAAAATCAAAAACTGATTAAACTAGCAAGTTATTAATCGTTTTATTATATGTTTTCAAATTAGTGTCCATTCATATCAATACATTGCTGCATCCGATGGAACTACTGAGAAAAGCACTCTGCCCACTCGTCCTTAGTATTTTGAAAGGCAGCCACAGTTTCCTCGGTGTCATATTATTATCCTTGTTATATTATTATACCTACCGGTATCACTTTTATTATTATTTTTATATATTTTTTTTATAATTATTATACATACCGGCTTTTGGGAAAAAAATAAAAATTGCGAGATCTGGGCTTTAGCAGGTGACCCAGTAATTCCATGTCAGACATTGAATAGTCTACTGTTCACCTGGAGGTGTGTGAGGTGGCATTGTGTAAGGTGGATTCTACTGTAAGGTTGTTTCTCCTGAACATTTTCTAAGACCAGTGGCAAACAATTGTTAGTGTACTGCAGTAACTGTTTCTTGATCTTCTGAGACAATTGTTGCGTAATGACCTGTCCTTGCGAAGAAAAAGGCCACCATCTTTTTTCATGCTTCGACCTCTCTTCACTTTAGTTGGCAATTCCTTGGAAGGAAACACCCACTGAGCAGACTGTCTTTTAGTTTCGGGATCATAACAGTAAATCCAGATTTCATCACCTGTAACTAAGTCGAATACAGCATCTGATTCACCTCCATTAAATCTTTCAATCATTACATAATCCAATCAATACAATGGAGTTTTTGGGTTTTGGTCAGATTATGAGGTATCCACCGGGCACAAAGCTTCCTGCCTGCTAAATTTTTATGGAGGATTTTGTACACTTGGCTCATATCAATGCCTGAGCTTATCTGAATCTGCTGATAGGTCACTTTTCTATCAGTCTCTATCATACGCCGCACAACAATGATGTTCTCTTTAGTCGTTGCAATGGAAGGGCAACCCTCATGCAGATCATTGCTAAGATTATTGCAACCATGTTTAAACTCATTAAACTAGTTGCAAACAGTGACACAATACGGGGCTTGATCGTGAAAGGCCATTCGTAGTACATTAGAAAATTATTTATTGTTGACTTAATTGACATAGTCATAAAAATAATTGCACGAAACTTTTGTTGCATTAAATTTATGCTGACACAGTATTTAAATACTCGATTTTTTTGGCAGATTTTTCCTTACTTACATTGTTTACAAGTGGCCAGTTCTGAAAACTTTTAGTGTCACCCTCATGCTCCATGCTGAGCTATTAGTTAGCTCTAGCCTGTAGTAAATAGGATAGATATGATTTCAAGGTGCTCTGGATGACATTGCAAAGACAATGAGTTTGTTTATAACGTCCAGTAGTACATGTTTGTGTGCTAGCTTTCTTAAGAGGCCTTTGCTGCGACTTAAACACTATGGTTTTATTATAAAAACTAACATCATTTTTATCACACATTAGGAAAACTTTTAACAGGTATAAAATTGGATCCTTCCAACTATTGTTTCAACCACATCAGGTAGTTGAAATTATAGTGTGAACAATCCAATCAAAAAATAAAAAAGAAAATAGTGTGAAAAATCCAAAGCACTATGGTGTATCTGAAAAAAAAACAAGTAGAATTTTTTTCTGTCTATAAACACCAAAATTTTCTCTAAGGTCAAAACAAACATTAATTGGTTTCATGCTTTTTGTGCTAGTGGAATTGTACCCCTATATCTTATTTACCCCACATGAGGTGCGTTTGTTTTGGCTCGATTGCGTTTGTAGCAGTTTCAAAAGTGGCATTTGTGTATTAGCGTACGGATAGCTTTCAACGCTCGCTCTGAAGAACTTACCGATGAATGCCAATATCACATGACGTATGTATGAATTATATTGATTTATTTTGAAGAATACACGGTAAAAAAAAAAAAAAAAAAAAAAATATGAATTTCCTAGATAATATTACATTTAGACGCATACGGACAGTATCAGATTCCAAGCTGCACAATGATAGTGAGTCAAGCTCACAAATACTTAATGCCACTGTAAGCAGTTTACCCGATATATCAGACGACGAAGACAGCGAGTTAGTCAAACAACTTAAGGATAAAATTGAGTCTATGACAATCGAATTGAGTAGTGCACATTTAGAGATAGAAACATTGACAATAGAAAATAATGACCTTAAACGTATTAACGAAGATCTGACCAAGAAAAATGAGCTATACAAAAATATAACACATAGTCCAGCTAAGCAAAAACAGTTGACCTCCACAAACAAAAAGCGGAACTCTCCACATAAAGCATCTAAACAATCACAAACGGATAGTAATGCAGACCATAAAATATACCATAGTAAACATATACAGACAGAACAAGAGCAGATGGATAACACACCTAAGAAACAAAAGAAAGTAAATCGCAAGGGTAAAAAACATATTCAAAATAAAGGAAATAAGGAAGCAAATGTATCTAAACAGGAGAACGACATAAATCAAATACCCGTACACATAACAAATAGGAATGAATCACCAGAGATATCTAGTAATATAACTCTAATTAGCACCAACAAACAAAATAAAGTACTACAAATAGCACAACAAACACTAAATGGATCCAGTGGAAGTACTTTTCTTCGCCATTATCTTATACCTAATGGAGGAGTATCAGAACTAGTGCAGGGGATAGAGAAAAAAGTAGAAAACTTAACCATGGACGATTACTGCGTTATACTTGTAGGTGAGGAAGACTTTAAGATAGACAGTGACTATATTAAACTGATCTGCCACATACGGGAGGCTCTCTTCAATACAAATAATACAAACTTTATTATTTGCCTGCCAACATATAAATGTGCTTTAGATTCTTACTTCACTGACGATTTAAATTCATTCAATAACAGGATTGACATATTTAATAAACTGCTCTATTTAGATATTTTGACACACCAGTATGCATACATCTTCGACTCAAACTCATGCCTGACGTATGACAGCAAAACGTATTTTATGCGATCTGGAATGTTAAAAAATGCTGGTCTACGCACCATATTAAATAATGTATCTTTAGTGATTAAAGAAATTCAATATCCTACCTTTCAAGATTTGAGGCTAGGGACGAGTTACGATAGTGATATCGATTTAAAAGATAGCATAGAGTTTTTTCGAGAATGAGCACATTTGTATTATGCACCAAAACATCGCTGGGCTGATGAGTAAAGCAGATGAACTATCTGTTTGCCTTAATTATTTACAAAATGATAAAAATCTAAACGTAGACGTAATTTGTGTTACCGAGCATAACATGAGAGCCGGATTTGAAAATAACCTTTTTATACCTAATTACCATTTAGCTGCTAGTTTCTGTAGATCGAAAATGTCAAAAGGTGGCGCATGTATCTTAACCAGAACTGGACAACAGTATAAAGAGCTTTCTGAAATACAAGCTCTATCTCACTCTGGCATTATTGAATGTTGCGCAGTTGAACTGATTCCATATAAAATTGTAGTAGTGTGTATTTACAGAGTACCAAAAAAGAAACAAAAGGCAAAATATTTCAAAATGTTCTATACATGTATGCATAATCTTCTTCAAAAGCTATGTTCCAAACATTATAAACATATAGTAATAGCTGGCGATTATAATATTAATATTTTGAAGTCAGATATCAATACACGAAAGCTAGAATGTCTCTTGTTAAGTTTTAATCTCAAACTAGCCATTAGTATACCTACTCGACTAAGTAGTCAAACATGTATAGATAACATTGCTCACGATTTTAAAAAGAATTTCAAAGCAGAAGTAGTTGAATTTGCGATATCTGACCACACAGCACAATTATTCATATGTCCTGTTGATAAAAAATGTGTCAGTGATCGATGGCGTATTAAACGACGCGATTACAGTAAAGAGAATATTTCGAAATTTATGACATGTATTAAAGCTCTATCCTTCTCACAACTTTATAATATTGACAATGCTAATGACGCCTATAATAATTTTTTTGACATATTTAAATTATTCTATGATTTATGCTTTCCATGCATACAGAAAACTATAAGTTCCATCAAAAAGCTAAAGTGGATATCACGTGGAATCAAGCAATGTAGTAAAAAGAAGCGTATTCTTCTATGGGAACATAGACGGAATCCAAATATAGATAACAAGAACACATTTATGAATTATTCAAAGAGGTTCAAAAGAATAACTAAACTTACACAACGTGCTCAAAATGACTTTGCAATAAAAACAGCCCCAAATAAGTCTAAATGCATATGGGATATAGTAAATTACTCAAAATTCAGATCACCGAACAAGTTACTAGAAAAAATTAGAGTGAACAACGAAACTTTTACTGACCCTTACACAATTTGTAATGTTTTCAATGATCATTTTATTGATAAAATTGAGCCAATGAAGAATGGCAATCAAAAATATAAGTGTAACTCATTAATTGCAAGCCGACCTAATTCCATGTTTCTAGCCCCTAGCACCGCATATGACGTATTAAATATAATTAATTCTTTAAAAAACACAAATAGCGTAGGTTACGATGGAATCGCTACGAAAATACTCAAATATGTTGCTATTTTGATATGCGGACATTTAAGCTATATCATTAATCTATGTATCTGTGAAGGTACCTATCCTGAAGCACTTAAAGTGTCTATAGTTAAACCATTATTTAAAAAGAAGAACAGGGAATGCATCGATAATTATAGGCCAATATCACTCATTCCTATTATATCGAAAATCTTTGAAAAATATATTTATTCACAAATTTACAGGTACGTAGAGATGAAAGGTATTTTGTGCAATGAACAAAAAGGGTTTAGGGAAAGAAAATCAATAAATATGGCAATTTATGACTTTTTAGATAATGTCATCGTAAATGTTGATAAAACTATGCCAGTTTGTGCCATATTCTGTGACATGACACAAGCCTTTGATTATGTGCACCACGGTATTTTGTTGGAAAAACTTGAGGCATATGGAATTAGAGGTAATGCTTTAGAGCTTATCAAGTCATACCTAACTGATAGGATACAATATACAGAAATTACAAAAATAACTTTCATTAAGAAGCAAGAAGAAATATACCGGTCCAATGAACGCTCTCCTTTATATGGGGTACCACAAGGTAGCGTACTGGGCCCTCTGTTGTTTATTTTATATATTAATGACTTACCAAAAGCTCTGGAACATCCGACGACTCTCTTTGCAGACGATAGCACAATAACAATTAAATGTAATAATATCAATTCTTACGAAACTGACATAAGTAATAGTTTAAAATCGATAGTAGAATGGCTTGACAATAACAATTTAAAAATAAACCTTGATAAAACTAGTATAATTCATTTCCGACAGCGTGTTATGCGAAAGAAAATTGAGGTTAAATTTAACAGCAAGGTTATACAGGAGGTAGAATCGACAAAATTTCTGGGATTGAGAATAGACAGCAAACTAGACTGGAAAGCGCATACAGAGGAGTTAACTAAAAGAATACACTCATCGGCATATGCTCTGTTTAAACTGTCTTTTATAATTAACAAAAATGCTCTAATAACGGCGTACTATGGATTAGTTGTATCAGTTCTGCGTTATGGTATAATATTTTGGGGTAACTCCACTAACAAAAGGGTTGTTTTTAAAGCGCAAAAAAGATGCATCAGAGCGATGTACAACTTAAAAAATACTGATAGCTGTAAGCCATATTTCCTTAAAAATTAATTGTTAACATTGCCTTGTTTATATATATTGGAAGTCGCAACTTTTGTAAAAACCAACCCAGACCGATTTCACCGTTGGTCTGAAATAAGCACTAGTACACGGAGTAGGCGTGACAATACTAGACAGTGCCCCCGTAGCTCTAAAACTGCTCTAATGAAGAATAGTATGTTTGGTATGGGTTCCATAATATACAACAAAATTCCAAAATCTGTTAGAGAATTAAACAATGATCAATTTAAATACAAATTAAATAGTATATTAGCTGACAAATGTTATTATAATATTGCTGACTTCCTAAATGATAAAATTGACATAAAATCCTAATAAACTATTGATATTATATACCATTCGTGTGTTTTTGGAATGAGTTTGACATAACAATAAACCTAATTATCTGTTGAGATTATGTACTGTTGTGTTTATTTTTGTTTTGTTTTGTATGATATTGACATAAAATGAATCTTAATTAGCTGTTAACATTATGTATCTACTGTTGTGTTTTTTTATTATTATTTTTTTGTTTTGTTATGTATGATATGGACATAAAATGAATCCTTATTAGCTGATGATATTATGTACTGTTGTGTTGTATACTGTATGTTTTCTACGAGTTTGAGATGAAATGGATACTAATTATTTATTGACATTATGTGGGTACCCACTGTTTGTGTTTTTGTTTGTTTTGTATGGGTTTATTTTGTTACCAAATTTTAAAATGCAGGTTTATACTATGTATTATTTTATTAACGAACACTGAAATATTATATTGATATGACATTTGTACGCCACACCAGGCAAGAACATGAGGCCATCTTTGTTGTAACTATTGACATAATATCTTGTATGCTTCTGTGAATGTATACGTACCATGTTCTGACAAATAAATAATTCTGATTCTGATTCTGATTCTGATAGAAGCTTTTGCTATGTTTGACCACCAATTACTGCATGCTATCTGAACGGCTTAAAACATACTTTGACAACCAAAAATATTTTCACAATTTTGCACAGTACGAAACATGGAATCAATCTCTAAAATTAACAAAACAAATAGGTATATAATAAACTTGTGAAACTCTTCAATCGCGCCAAATACCACTGTCAAACAGTTGTTGTCCAAAAACGATCACAACGGTCCCACGGTAAGTTAAAAATATTACTTTTATCTGTCATTTGTAGCGTTTTCAAAGCTATCCGAATGGTGAGGGAAAACGATATTTTAGCTCACGAAGTCCCAAATCGAACGGCCCGTGTGATAATTTTTAGCGTTTGTGAGTGTTATTTTTGGCACCGATAGGCTATCCGAACGCACTACTGGTAGTAGGAATTCTTCTGGAATTTGAACCAATCACTGAGCAAATAATACTGTGTAAGCCCTTACATTGTAATAAGTTATTGTTGATTGTTTCCAAAACGACTTAGCAGCAGATGTGCGTTTACTTTGATCTTTTCGTATAATTTTTTTCTCTTTGAACTTGTTGGTGGAAACCTTTAAATCTAAATTTATCCCCAATGCATTATTTAGATGTCATATTGATGGCAATAACCTATCCGTTTTTTATTGCCTTTATATAGGTATAATCTCACCTGATAAGTGCTCAAACTATAAAAAATATGAACCTAGAATGGAAGCTAGCTTTCAAGTATAGCTCCTGAAACACAAAGTGCATGGGGACTATAATTTATGTTATCAGCACACTTTAAAAAAAAAAGTTAAAAATATGTTGAAGCAGTGTTACAACTTTAAGTCTATATGTTTATTTTCAGGGTGTTTTTCTATTTTCAAATGGATTTAATAAATTGAAGAATAATAAAAAGAAATCAAGGCAAGTTTTATTTGAAAAGTTGTTCAGAAAGGAAGTTTGGTATACAACATATAAATGTAATTGGGATGCCATAGAAAACCAGCTAAAGGTAAGCTTCAAATAGATTTTTATCTGATTGACACTAACATTTGTATTTGATACTGCCATTGACACTAAGTAGAACAAATTATCACAAAAAATCAAGTGTTGTAGAAAATTTGTTTCTATTGAATTTTTTGTTGTAAGCCTGATATTTCATTATGTATCTAAGAGGTTCTCAATAAGCTGGACAAGGTTTAAATTGTTCTCTGCTGCCCATGATATCCACATATAATTAATTAATCTTCTTTTGGAATTTAATTTATGAAAATATTTAGTTTTCTTTGTACACTTCATGTTTTGTATTTTACTCTGCACATTATCACACCTGTATATTTACTAGGTGGTATGAAACAAGAATCTGTCTTAGTGGGTAACACCGCAGTGTCAGATATTCTGCCTCAAAGCAGTTTTGTGCAAATAGTAGGAAGCTACCGTATTTAGGTGTGAAGAGTATTGTAGCAAATTACTGGGGGAATGAGACATTAGAGCTGATATCTTGGAGTAACAAGCTGAGATCAGTGTCAAGCAGGATGAGAATGGTGACACTGCAACTATAATGGATAAACTTGACGCTTATCATCAGGGGGGCAAAATTTCTGTCTCATCACTTCAGAAAATAAAAAGAAATAGACATATTTTGGTTTCATGCAATAGAGAGTTAGTCTATTGCCGTCTACTGGGCTTCATATATTTATTGAAGCACTAGAGGCGAAGTTTGCTTCACTGTTCTTAACCGATCAGCTAAGTTAAGCAACGTCAGCCGCGGTCATGAGTTGGATGGATCGCTGGTGACATTACTACTGAGTGCTTCCATGCTTCGGAAGGGCATGTTAAGCTGTCGGTCCCGGTTGTTGTCTAAAGATGGCAGTCATTATAGCATGGTGTTAGGGCATTTTACGAATATCCGCCTGGCTAGCTACCACCGTCAAGTAGAAAATCTGTCGCCAAGCACCTGACGGTGTGTTCCGGCAGCTGTCTTTAAAAGCCAGTAATTCTAGTTAACCTCAACAACATCTTCGACCACATCATCACTTACTATCAGGTAAGATAGTGGTCAAAGGTTAGCCTAACAGGTATAAAAAATTAAATAAAAACTATGTGGTCAAAGGTGTTAAGAGGCTAAATCTAGTAGATAAACTGGCTCTCAAGGACAGCTGCCGGATTCAGTTTGGTGCTTGGCGACAGATTTTCTACTTGAGGGTGGTAGCTAGGCATGCCCATTCACAAACTGTCCTACCCCCATGCAGTGAAGCTCAAGCCTGTGGTTGGGTTCAAACTGTGGTCCTGCTGCATGCCACTGCATAGTCATTTCCAATGGGCCATCACAGCTTCAACTGTTATCTGTCTGTGGCTGTAGGGTTATAAAATTGCCTTGTAATAGTTTTTCAAATGTAATTAAATCAGAGTTCCTCATTTATAAAAGTGTAGCTTTAAAATCTCAAGGTCCTTGGTCAACCCCTGTATTAGATAGCTAATTAGTTTTTCTGACAAAGGAATTCTCATTTTCATTAGCTGTCCAGACAAATATTTGCATCTGACCTCCGATCAGGACTTGTCCGATGTACGGTGATGAGGGAGAAGCAAGTAGAGCTTAGAGTTAGTATCTAGAAACAAGCTAGTGATCAGGGTACAAGTATGTATGTAGTTCTAATAGGTTTGTCACTGTGCTATAGGAGAGTGTGGTGGACGATTACTTGCACCACTTCCTGAAAAGAAGTGTTAAAGATGTAGGTCCACCTTTCTGGACCTCATTGCCACTTCACCTATTTATATGATTAGAATAATTTGTTGAATGATTTCTTGTGATAAGTGATTTATGGAGTTTTGTTTCAGGATTTACATCAAAAAACTTACAGCAAGCTGCTCGATGACATTGTTGGATTTCTTAAACAGTCATATAATGATGATGAGGCTTTAGCATTGGATGGTGTCATACCAAGTGCTACACTGTTAACTGGAGTCAGTCAGCCAGATCATGTATCACAGTTTACTGCTTTAACCAATATGATCAGGTAATTTCTTAAATTTTCATTATCATTTAATAATATTCATATTATAAAAAACATAGTAATTGGTAAAATATAAAATCATAAGTCATTTATTAAATAACATCCCGTTGCATTAATGTTTTAAAATCTTTGTTATCTTTCATAATTTCATATTTTGAAAGAACATAATAACCCTACAGCTTCTAGGCAGAATATACGACACTGCGGTGGTACCGACCAAACTATTGCTGAAGATACCTATCACCTGGTTATATGTTTATTTTATGAATAAATTAAAGTATCAGGAACTTCAGAGACTAAATAATTCGATAATTCTGCTTGGTTTTCGCTCTGTCTTGAGGGTGGTAGCTAGCCAGGTGGGCATTCGCTAAATGCCCTACCACCATACTATAACGACTGCCATCCTAAGACAACAACCGGGATCGACGGCTTAAGGTTGAACTGGCCGGTAACTTTTCCATACAAACGCCGTAGGATGATCACTCCCTTATTTGAGGTTTTAGGTCCAGAACTAAGCATGATATCGATTTATCTCTACATTATCTAGGCTTGTCTTGGCACCGATTTGTAAAAAAATCTTCACATGATAGTTATAAGCCTCGAAACATCCCTGTAATATCACCAATTTTAGCGCATGTTTAGTCGTAAATAAACGACTTATAGAGCATGAAATCCCTAAAATTATTTACATAGAAGCATAGCTCAGTTCATGATCATTTTAGATAACATTTTGGAAAACAAATACATCCAGTAGTATAATCATAAACATCCTAGAGCCAAAGGTCGGCACACATAGTTTTGCGCGCTAGTTTTTCGTTCAAAATATTGGGCATCTCATGTCAATACTTCCATTCCGCGGTGAGGGAAGCGGGCGGGTGGGTCTCATGCGCAGCACACTAATATATAATTAACAAAACGCACACTACCAAAAGTCACGTGCACCGCGCCGCGATCTTAGAACATAATATTATATTGTAGGAATGCCCTGTTGCTTTTTGGTGTGCACGTATGTATACACTACCAATATGTAGTGCCTATGCCTACTTACGTACTTATATATATATATATATACATATGTTGGGAGTTGGGGACCGGATTTTCTTTCGCATTTGATTAGTTTGTTCGTGATAGTAAGTGTCGGACGCCATAATCCATATAGATAGGTACTTGGGTAATATAAATCCGTAACTATGTCTAGGTACTCACCTACTCTCACCTAAGTTAGTACCTAGTAGGTATTAGTCAATACGCAGGTCATGATAGCTATGGTGAGTACCTAATCATTTTAGCAACACTTAGACAATATAAAAAGCTGCATTTGGTTAGATATGGTATGGACGTAGGTAGTCCGCATTCTTTTTAGAATATAGTCTAAGCAGTAATATAACTTCGAGAAAGTACCTACCTAACACAAAGTAGTAAAGGGTTAGAATTAGAAGCTCAATGGAAGATACCTACCTATCTACGATATAATTATCATTTATCATATAGGCCTGCCTAGGCACGCAACTGTCAGCGATGTCAAATCGACATTCGCGGGCGCGCATTACATTGCATACCTATCTACATAGCTATAAGATCACAACAAATAATAAAGTTAGTACTATGTATCTACCTACGTAAATTAGTAGAATAAGTATGTATATTTGTAGTAGGTACTTATACCTAAGGTAGTACGAAAGTTTATATGGTAAACTTAGCGGTGATTGTAGGCACTTACCTAATCAAAAATAACCTATGATTAGTTATTGATTTTTCCACCATGACTTCCACCATTCCACCATGCGGTGAAGTTCATGCCCGCGGCGGGATTCGACCCATAGACCTGTTGCGCGGCAGTCCATTGCTAAGAGCCATCACTGCTTCCCGTTAAGTGTTTAGTGACAGAATTTCTACTTGAGGGTGGTAGCTAGCCAAGCGAGCATTCGCAAAATGCCCTTCTACCAAGCGGTGAATTTCAAGCCCGCGGCGGGATTCGAACCATAGACCTGCTGCGTGGCAGTCCAAAGCTAATGCCACTGAGCCATCACTGCTTCCCGTTAGGCGCTTACTGACAGATCTTCTGCTTGAGGATGGTGGCTAGCCAGGCGAACATTCGCAAAATGCCCTATGCCCTTCCACCAAGCGGTGAAGCTCGAGCCCGCAGCGGGATTCGAACCATAAACATGCTGCGAGGCAGTCCATAGCTAATGCCACTGAGTTCATGTTAGTTGCATGGTGACAGATTTTCTACTTGGGTAGCTATCCCGGCGAGCATTCGCAAAATGCTCTTTTTTTATGCCTGATAGGTTAGCCTTTGACCACTATCTCACCTGATGGTAAATGATGATGTGGTCGAAGATGTTGTTCAGGCTAACCTAGAAGTACTGGCTCTCAAGGACAGCTGCCGGAACACACCGTTAGGTGCTTGGCGACAGATTTTCTACTTGAGGGTGGTAGCTATACAGGCGGGCATTCGCAAAATGCCCTACCACCATGCTATAACGACTGCCATCCTAAGACCACAACCGGGACCAACGGCTTAACGTGCCCTCCGAAGCACGGAAGCGCTCAGTAGTATTGTCCTAGCGGTCACCCATCCAACTCATGACCGCGCGCGACGGTGCTAAACTTTGCTGATCGGTTGAGAACAGCTAAGTAAACTTCGCGCTACGAACTCTCCACCACGCGGTGAAGCTTAATATCGCGGCGGGATTCAAACTATGGACCTGATGCGCAGCAGTCCATAACCAATGCCACTGAGCCATCACTGCTTCCCTTTAGGTGCTTGGCGACCGATTTTTTACTTGAGGGTAGTAGCTATCCAGGCGGGCATTCGTATAATGCTCTTCTACCACGCGGTGAAGATTAAGCCCGCGACGGGATTCGAACCATGGACCTGCTGCGCGGAAGTCCATAACCTATGCCACTGAGCCGTCACTGCTTTACAAAATATGTTGTAGTAAAAGCAGTAACTTGCTAATTATGTAATAAATAATTATTGTAGGTAAATATTTACTACATCAATATGAAAAGAACAAACTAATACATTTACTATGTACCTACAAATCATTGTACCTACTTACTAAATATTTACCTACTATAGGTGAAATAACATCAGTATGTTATTATAAAACGAACGAAAATTATAACAACAGGTACCTACTGTCCGAACCAAAATGTATTCCTCTGTGAATATATAATATTATTTTATAAGAAATACCTACACACGTCGTGACGTAGCTTGAGACACTATCTCCGTTCGTCGTCAAACATCGTAATTCGTTCGGCATGGTTCGGCTTTCATTGATATATCGCAAACAAGTGTGCGTAATTAGCGTAGATGCAATACGGGTGTGTGATGCGCGATCACTATCTTCGTACTACTCATCACGGAGTCTTACCCTTTCCCACAAAGGTATAGGTGAAATAGCATGCTTTGTGGCCCACATCCCGCTCTCATGACCGCGCGCGACGTTGCTTAACACTGCTGATCGGTTGAGAACCGCTAAGTAAACTTCGCTACGTGTGCTTCAAACTTGTATGTGATCTACACATACAAGTGATCGCTTCCATGCTTCGTTGAGCCATCACATCGGTCCCGGTTGTTAACTTAGTGTGGCAGTCGTAGCAGTATGGTGGTAGAGCATTTTTCGAATGTCTGTCTGGTTATTTCATTACCACACTCAAGTGGAACCTGTCAATTGGAATAACGGTAGGTTTAGGCAGCTGTTCCTGGGAGTCAGTTATTCTAAGTTAGTATTCATTCTGTCGCACGGGCGATAGCGATCCGAGCGCAACTAGTCTTATTGAATGCGTATGTACACTGGGTTTATACTTTGACATAGGGTAACACTGCGAATGGTTACTCTCTTCCGTGTTGCTTAAAGACTCGTACTAATGCTTGTTCGTAGATCTAGTTTTACCATCTTTTTACCCTTGCGTGTTTCGATTTGAGACGAAAGCTTATGTATCTGTTTCAATATTTTGCTATTTTCGCCCAATTCGAACGTTTAATTTAATACTTTGACCACTATTTGACAATAGCTATAATACTCAAAGAATAACGCGCGCGTATATTATGTTTTAAAATTAATTAATTCAACAAATGTATGATGTAGGTACTTATGTATTCATGTAGTTAGGTTTCCTTGAAAGTTGAATTGGAAAGTTATCCATATGGAACACATTACATAAACAATCCTGTGTTTACAGAGATGAAGTCACTACACACATTGCCTTAGTGAATTCACAAGATGCCTCCACTGTCAAACATTTAGTAGAGAATGCAGTTTGGCAGCTGATACATGGACAACATATGTTGGTAAGGAATTACAAAAAGTCTCAACTTACAAATTTTATTGTGTATTCCGGCAGTAGTCCTTGAGAACCAGTAAAATTTACAGGCACATGAGACTTAACAACTGTATGTCTCAGAGTAACGGGCGCAGTGCTGTTCATCACTTGTGTCGAAATGCATCTGTTCATTCATGCATTCGTCTTACGCTAAACCTCCTTGAGAGTTTTTGAAATGAAATTCTCGTGAGTTTCACACATATTTAAATATTATAAATTACAACGGCTAATCTAAACCTATCAACATTCTCAAGGAGATATTTAAATAATATAAATTAAACCGGCAAAAACACTCACGTTGGGGATCGAATACGTCGACCCGGGTTTCGAGCCAATCAGATGCTCATCATCAGGGCGAGTGCGCAGCTGCGGCTGCGAGCTCCCGGCGGGCACTCTGATATGCTCGAAACCCGGGTCGACGAATTCGATACCCAACGTGAGTGTTTTTGCCGGTTTAATTTATTTTATTTTTTGAATATCTCCTTGATAATGTTGATTGGTTTAGATTAGACTCTAAATTTAAGAGCCCTGTTGTGCAGAAACACCTTACGTCGTTGACTTGAATAGTAGCACGCTGTTTATTCAGCACATTATTTCCCTTTAGTTGCCTTTTACGAAAACAAGAACAGGATATGGAACAGTTCTAATATTCTTAGCTGGGGGAGGTGTATTTGCAAAATGGTATAATACACTGTTGATATTGACAAAATTATGCCATTCACAGAGAAATCATACGGCGGAAGCGGGCATAGTAGTCATCATCTGCTATTTCCTCTTTGTTTTACCTTAAACGCTCGTATCTGACTTACCTCCGCGTGCTGCCTCAGATCAAGCCTTTCTTTATGGGATAGGAGGGCAAACGAGCAGGCGGTTGACCTGTTGGTGTGTGACCATTGTCGCCTATGAACATCCCCAACTAGAGGTCTCAAGGTTGCGTGTAGGTGGAATGGTGTCATTTAGGAGGGTTCATATGCTCCTATGGCTTCCTAAGTCGTATTGGTTCGGAAATACTTCTGGCAGCTGGTACCAAATAGAGGTAGTACGACTCAGAAAATGCCATAAGAATCGGATGGTTGGATTACCACACGTCGAACAAATTTTTTTAAAAGTCAAATAGCGGGAAGGTATACTACCAACATGAATTTCCAAGGCGGGTTGTTTTGAGAAAAGCAATCAGCCGTAAATCCAGAGTAAAAAATAACAATATGTCCATGTTTTCATATTAGCAACAGGCAGATTTTACCGACTCCACCATATTGGTAGAAAAAGGGTTGGATTATGATGATTGTACATTAAATATTTGTTTGATTTTAACAAGGATTTATGTTATGATTCCAGGATACTTCAGTTGATGATGACACCGTCCAAATCAAGCCTAAATTAAAGAAAAATCAATGCACAATGAAAACTCTCAAAAGCTGGTATATCTCAAAATACATTACATCATCACCAAGGAAAAAGAGACACAACATGGCCAGTCGGTCACTTGTAATAATTATACCTGATTTTGAGAGTTTTAACTGCAATGTTCTGCAGGACTTTGTCATGATTGTAAGGTTAGTTCAATACATTTATTTAATAACTACTCAGTTTTCCCGTGGGGTGCCGGACAAGAATGTCACGCCCCCATCTCTACGCGTGGGTTTCTTAAGGGGCGACTAAGGGTAACACACCAGAAGGTGGGCAGCAGCGCTTTCTGAGGAATTGATATATCACACTGCAATCCCCAAGACGCCTGCCAAGCGTGGGGATTATGGCAAACCCCCCCATAATGAGGGAGGCTGTTTTCAGCAGTGGACGATCCGGCTGATACAGTACTTAGTTTTAACTTCCTTGATCGGTTAAGACCGACTAGACAAGCTCCGCTACGAGTGCTTCAAAAACTAGGCGGTGGATTTCTAGCGAGGAAGACTTCAACTTCCTACCGCCTTGTACATTAACCCAAAAAGCATAATTATTACTGTGTTCCGCATTGAAGTATAGGAATTCTATGTGATACATGTCGGAGAGAAAGCAACAGTGTTCTGTATGGGTGTTCGAAGGTGACAGCAAACCAACAATATGAAGCATTTTGACCACTCAACATTTACAGTTTGTTACTTTATATAAAGTTTATATCTTCTGCATGCTTTTGAATCTATTTTGGTTAATATGACAAAAGTCATGTGACAATGCTTCAGGCTACATATGTAGTTCTATGAAATAGCAACAGAGAACAAGAGAAATAAGTGTGTAAAATCTTGTTCCTACTTCCTAGGGCTGTGTATTGTGATGTAAACTGTATCATCTAGTTTTGCAATATGTTGTACATTTTCCTTTTCAGTTCATACGTGCCGTCTCTGCCAATAGTATTGGTGTTTGGAGTGGCAACTTCGGTGTCGGCGCTTCATAAGTCATTCCCATACCATGTCTCGTCCAAGTTGCTGATCAAAGTGTTTCATACACACTCATCACCAGTTTATATGAATCAAGTGGGTATCTTATACTATTATTTAAATCAATTCGCAATCGCATCGAGTGCTCTGATGGACCGCAACTTTTTTTATTTATTTGCAAATTGCAATAATTTATATTTCATAATCTAAATTCTGCCAGACTGCAGAGTAGTTTGCAAATGCGTGAGCGATTTTTCGCTCGTTTGGTAAGCTTTTAACTCGCTTAGCGCTTGGTAAGTTGTTCGCGCGTCTTCATTATAATCAACTGCAATATGTCCGAACTATCTGTTGGACATTATACACCATGTACGCCACTATAAGCGGCAATTAATAAAAGCTATTAGCTCTTTATTGTAGTACATCAACAAAACAGGAAATAAAGTAGTACCCAGTATTCGTTAGATTAGCCTTACCAACACACCTTGGACCGCAACATCACTTACCATCAGGTGATATAGTGGTCATATGCTAACCTATCAGTCATTAAAAATAACCAAGTAGGTTCATATAGTATTGTCGAATGGGTGTTTTATGTTGAATAGATTTATTCTGGCCTGTAAACTGGGCACCAGTTTTTCTATTTTTTGTTCACATTTTCATGAATTTTTTGGCCGTTAAGTATATAGATAGTTTAATTAGTACTGTCCTTATTATTCGGTGACTGGGGTGGTTAAGAAGTGATTTATCCATGTTTGTATATAAATAAATAAAAAGGCTATATTGGCAATAAGCAAGGAAAAGATTGTCTCTATTGTTACTTCTTCAAAAGTTAAACATGTCAATTCCTTCCCTTTTGATGCAACTTTAGATTAAATGTATCCCAAAAATAACCTGAAGCCAATCGAAAAATAGACATACCCTGTCTGTATTTGTATTATTAGAAATTTAATTATGAATGTTTATATATGATTCATAATTTTAACTGTTCATTTTAGCTGCTGGAGGATATTTTCCTTACGCATACAAGCCCTTTCCACCTATCTGGAAAATCATTGGAATTGCTCACAGATGTGTTCCTCTTCTACGACTTCTCGGTTGCCGGTCTTGTTCATAGCATAAAGGTAGTTATTATTATTACTATATTCATATGTGATTTATTTTGATAGAAATTAAATAAATGTACAGTACGGTGAAGCGTGCCTGCGAATAAACATTCGTTTTTATATAATCTTTCATTTCCGAATTAATTAGTAAAATTATTATTATAACATTTTAATTTGTTATTTTCTAAATAAGCTTTCAATATTCGTCTTTTATAATTTCATATACAAATATTAGATCGTGCAAAGAACAAATATCCGAATGAAATATTTAAAGATGTGTCGTCGTCAGTCCTTTCTCGTCTCCGGCTCTGGTGCGAAGAGATGTTTCTGAGTTTGCATTGTTGCCTTAGCGGTGGTTTATGGAAAGTTACCTTATGCCATATATTAAAAGAGATAATAATATTCTGAGGAGCCTACTAAACTTATTTTTACTATGCCTTCTTAGAAAATACTCTTAAAAATCAAGCAGAAGGATAAGAATTTTCAGATGGGTTCGAAAATCCCTCTACTACAACCTAAATCGTTATATGACTTTCAGTATTGCTTGATGGAACATTACTACGGTGATAATCTCAAATCCCTTTGCTGTGACAGAGAGAAAATCGAAGAAACTATTTTGAATTTCAAGACCGACGATCTGGAAAGCATTCGACATCTAATTTCATTTAGACCATTCTTGGAGAGGCATGATTGTAGAACAAAGATAAAGCTATTTGAAGATGATAATTTCTTCAGGGAAGCACTTTGCAAGGAAATAAACAGGATGCATGACTATTTATATAGTTTGTACCTGTGTGTGAGATTGCTCTGCGCATTTGTGAAGGAGATGCCTAGAAATATAATGGGAAAGTCGGTAAGTGTATCTTATAATGAAGTGGCAAATCAAGCGGCCTTATTAATACTAGAACGGTAACCCCATTTTGACATTTTTAACATTTTCAACACATTCTCCTTAAACCATTAGAGTAGATATGCTTGCTTACATTCGATAATTGCTTATAAAATTGCACCTAAACAATGCCTTGAGTTAAAAGATCAAAAGAAAGTTCATCTCCATTACCAATATACTTAGTCAGTCAATAAGACACACACACAGGTCTGGTTCTTTCTCTTCTAATATTACAATGTACTGTCATAATATGGATTTAGGTCTCTTTTGCTCTACCGTATACCGGGTTCCACTGCAGTTTATATATTCTGCTTCGAATCAATAGCGTGCAAACACTACTGATTCCGTGTTTTACTGTGAAGGGCACTGTAGCAATTGAAATAATTGGGTGAACAAGACATTAGAGCTAACGTCTCGAAGTAATGAGCCCAGTGCAGTGTCAAGCAGAACGAGAATATGACTCTGCAACTGTAATAGACAAGCATGAACCCTTAACATCAGGCGGGCGAATTGTCCGTCTCAGCACGTCGTAACAAAAATAAGTTAAATGGTATCCATTTCTTAAGAGCATAATTGACCACTGCAAATGAAATTGGTAATTTTTAATCTTTAACTTCATTCTGCAAGGATGACGGACGACGTACATAAGTCCGTCCGAGTACTTTTTTCTATGGTCTTTATTATTTTGATATTACGGCATATTACCAACAGCATACCCAAACCCCGTGGGGTGCCGGGCTAAAATGTCTCCTCATTGCTACCTGTGGGTGTCAGAAGAGGCGAGTAAAGGTACAATATCAGAAGGTGCAGCAGCGCCTTCTGAATAACTGATATCTTAAATTGTGATCCTCAAAACGCCTGCCAAGCCTGGGGATTATGGCAAACCCCTCCCTTAATGGGGGAGGCTGTGTTCAGCATTGGACGATCCGGCTATCCAGATACAGAATACCCAACCATTCAATTAATAATTTTTAGAGTACCATTCCATCAAAGCTGTGCTAGTAATCTGAGCGGTAAGCGAAACAAAAATCACCAAAAGATCACATCTTGGGATCATTCATTTGTTATGAAACAGAAGCAAATTCGATTTTTTCCCGCTTACCGCTCTGCTAGCGTTTAAAGCTTTAGTGAACCTCCGTGTATTTATAATAATTGGTTTCAGGTACGAGAAATCTATACAAAATGCACCATAGAATCTATAACAACCACAGCAGCTTTCAAAGAAAGCATGCAGCTTCTTGGTTTTCAATCTCAAATGAAATTAGTTGATAGCATTAAAAGTGCATTAAAAGTTGTCAACTCATACTTGCAAATAGCTTCGCCAATTAAACCACTTCGTTCAACACCTACGAAGAATAACATGAGCAACGTACACCTGAACAATGATCTTGGAGAGAGTTTTGCGAAGAATGTTAGAGTGCATTTGCTCATTTTTCTGAGACAAATAGAAAATGCGAACACTGAAGCAACCATTCTCATAAATAATACTGAGGTTAACGAGGATGTAGAGAATGTTCCGGGAAACAGATATAAGCTCAAAGAGGTAAGACATTTTAATAAGTTTTTCCAAACATAAACAAGAAAGAATATCCAGTGGTAGGTCTGAGGGAGTGCCGGGCTAAAATAGAACCCCTTCCGTGTCTTCCTGTGGGAGTCGTAAGAAGCGATAAAGGGAAAAATACCAGAGGTGGGCAGCAGCACCTTCTGAAGAACTGACATCTTACACTGCGATCCCCAAGCCGCCTGCCAAGAGAAGGGATTATTGTAAATGAGGGGCGAGGCTGTTTTCAGCAGTGGACGATCTGGCTGATAGCCTATTGCCATCTGACCAGTACCAGACATCGGACTGCTACTGAACTGTCCGATTTGAGAATTGAACCAACGCGTTCGAGATTTAATGCAAAGCTTTCGCTAACAATTCGCATGGGGCAATCTACAAGTATTGAACCTTATCGCGAACAAACACTTATCTCCATACATTTATTATATTCCAGAAATTACTTAAAGCGACTAGAGCAGATAAGGTCCAGTCGGAGTTTGAGATGGTCCGCTCTCGATTTGTGAGCTATCTAGAAGAAATGTTCACCAAAGGGCTGCAACCGCCGCACGCGCAACCTTTCCACGAGATATTGTTCTTCAGTGAAGTGTCAAGTGTTAAGAAACAAATCGTGGGATCACCGCGCGGTGCGTTGCATACGGCGCTAAGCAATCCGGCGCATTACCTTCAGGTACAATCATATTATACATGACTGTGTTTATTTACTTATACAAGTACACTATAAAAGTTTAAGCCACTGGGACCTCCTAAATTTGTGTAAACTGAAAGACGGACCGTCTTTCAGTGCCACACAGTGTTCTCAGTACGTGAGCTACGTAGAAAAAATTGTCTAGCACAGTGCTGTAGTGCAGCTACTGCTGTAAGCAAAACCTTTTTATGAAATATTGTTCTTTAGCGAAGTGTCAAGTTGGGGATTTTCGATACAAACATAATTCTAAAATCATTTGTTTATTTATACTATACTATGCTATTTTCAGTCTTATTAAATACTTATGTTATTTAAAATAAGACCAATTATTGGTCGTATTTACGAATGGTAATTCGCTGGGTATTACGTTTGGGAAATCCGGCTTTCGCCGGCGTCTTGAGAAACGGTTCGTAGGGGAATTGCCGTATTACAATCGGTCCTTAGATTTCCCGCTAATTATTTTCAGGTGAACTAATTGTAAGTTGCCTCTGCCTGCGAGCTCGGGATTCTAGGTTCGAAATCTGGCGGACGGAAACTTTGTACATAAACATCTTGCTTTCTGGTCTTCGATTCGACTCTCGTGGACAGTGGCTGGAACACCTTTTGGTGGTTAGCGAAAGATTGATCTTCAGGGTTGCATGTAGGCAGGCGAACATTCACATATTGATACTAAGATTCGTATGTCTCACCACCATGCATGCTCTTAATGCTTCTGCCGTCACACACCTAGGGAATGTAAATTTGTGTATGAGTGTGAGAGTTTGAGTATGAGTGTGTTGGCGTATTAGGTTAGTGGGTACCTTTTCCCTTTGTAAGTTTCCATCAAAGCTGTGTAAGGAAGCGGACCGTTGATATAAGAAAAATGTTTCAATAGAAGAGTTATAATAAACAAGTAAATAAATCGGGAGCTGAGCACGTTACAAGTTACGTCACGGCATCGACTGATGAAGAAATTCGAATAAGTTCAAAGCTAGTCGTAGAAATCGAACCAACGTCCCCCGATTTTACGAACGTGGTGCATTAACTACTGGTATATCGAGGATCGCTCGACTGAGCCTTATTTTTTTTCTTCAACCGTCATAGGAGACGGTGTACGGTAATCAACCAGACTTCACTTGATCGAAAAAAGTGCTTTTTCAAACTATCGGGGAACGAATGTTCAATTCCCATACGAAGTGAGAAATTTTGTACTCTATACATTTTTAAATGTGATTTTCGCTTAGCTACTTTGTAATCATAGTTAGATGAAAGTTTCGGAGTAAATTCCGGAAAACATCACGTATTTCTTATCCGGTTGCTAAATAATATTCTCAAACCTTTTAATATTATAATATAAATGATATTTGCTTCCCAGTGTTCCTGCTGCCACCTACTATCGCCGGACAGCGTCGTGGACACATTGCCAGATGTCTGTTTAGCGTACAAACTGCATCGCGAATGCGGGAAGCATATCAACTTGTACGATTGGCTGCAAGCTTTCGCAGCTGTACTGCGGCCTGAAGACGATGACGAACAAAGGCATCATGACTCGGCAGTACAGTAAGTAGTACAGTATGATGGTTAAAGAACTAAAGAAAAAATTTGAGTAAAGACTCATTGTCATGTTTGCTCAATTGGTTAGAGCATACCCTGGCTAAAGGGGTGCATGGGCGCGGGTTCGAATCACTTAAATTTCACAAAATTTTAGATTTCACATGACTTAAATTTTTCCTCTCGTAAATTTGTAATGTAATCCGCAGAGCATGCTTAATTGCAAACATAAAAATATTAAAAGTACAGTAAGTGTCAAAAATTATTGTTTAATAAATATCATATTACATTGGTTCGGAAACCAACCTCGGAACTAGCCAGAGATACTAACTACTCTAACAATGTGCATCTTTCCGTAGAACCTCTAGGCAATAGTATTCAATCATTAGCACTCAGATGTATCTTAAACTGTGGCCTTTTGAATAAGCACAGTCACATAACATTAAGTAAAGGAGGGAGCTATGCCTGGATTTTTTCACGAGATAGGACCCGAAACGAGGATATTAGCAATTAGATCAAAATCATCGACATAGTTCTCAGAATATGCATAGCATTCCTTGACTGGTACCTTGAATACTTTCAATGCTTTAAGTGATTCCTTCAGTGCATCATAAAAGTTTTGGAACATTTATAGCCGAGCGGTTAATGACTATGGACTGCAGTGCCGCAGGTCCATGGTTTGAGCTTCATCGTAGTGGAAGGACATCTTGCGAATGCTCGCATGGTTAGCTAGCAATCTGAAGTAATAAATCTGTCGCCGAGCAACTAACAGTGTGTGCCGGCAGTAGTTCTTGAGAGCCCGTAATTATGTTGAAACATCATTTACATGAGATTACAACTATATGTCAGGATAATGGGCGCTGTGGAGTTCGTCAATTGTGACAAAATGCATCTGTTATGGACAGAGGTTACCGCGTAACATCCAGGGAGCCTCGTGCGTGATCCGTCACAATACTCACTATAACTTTGTTAAATGATAACTTTTATGATGTACGTAAATTACGTCTTAATTTATTTATTGTCCGATTCTTGTGTTGGAAATTATTGCTTAATTTTTATTATTATCAGTATTGTTATAGATATACCTCCGTCCATATCTATTTATAAATATCCCTTTGTATAGGGTTGTCTAGAAGAGATCGCTCTCAGCGATAAGACCTCGAAGATGACCACCATTGTCACACCTACTTTTAGTTATTGTGTTAAGTTATAAATTTGTAAATTTTAATGTCTCAATAAAGTGTTATCTATCTATCTGTCTATAACAAAAATAAGCGAAACTTGAAGTGGACATGCTTTTTCGATCGACGAACTGAAAATAGATAAGAGTAGAGGTTATCATTAGAGCACCTTTCTTCCAACATAGATGGCGTATGTACACCGCCTTTAAAGTGAACCTATGACATCGTAAGGTTTGCGAGGGGCGATAGATTCAAATGGTGAACTGCTCCAGATGCTGATCTCATCATTCATCATCATAATGTTACACTCCTTAGGTAGGTATTGCCTCTTCGGCGGCTAGCACTAGACTTACTTGTCAACTGAAGTGTCTTGTGAGGTAAGCTTTGAGTCACAGTTACAGTATCTCAAACGACTATAGACTAGTAGCGACCACAGATTATAATAACGTCGGTAAATCATAATGTTTCCCGTCTCGTATCAAACTAACTGCTACGCTCCGACATGTACATGAATTGATTTTGATGTTTTTTTATTTTTATTTATTATGTTATTATGACGGAACAAGCCAGAGGCCCACCTGATGTTAAGTGGACTAACCTCTGCCTATAACAGACGCATTTCGTCAGCGACGAATTGCACTGTGCCCGTCACACTGAGACGTCCAGTTGTTAGGTCTCATTAGCCTGTAATTTTTCTGGCTTTCAAGGACTGCTGCCGGAACACACTGTTAGGTGCTTGGCGACAGATTTTCTACTTGAGGGTGGTCGCTAGCAAGGCGGGCATTCACTAAATGCCCTTCCACCATGCGGTGAAGCTCAAGCTCTGGGCGGGATTCGAACCATGGACCTGCTGCACGGCAGTCCATAGCCAATGCCACTGAACCATCACTGCTTTTGGTAGCTCATCAGAGATTGTCCCATATTTTTTTTATCAATATCGGTTCAGTAATTTGGTTTTGAAATCATAATAAATGTATGGAATACCTCTGTCACCCAAATAAATTTAAAACAAATTGTATAACCGCACCCTACAATGTGGGATAAGGGTAAGAAGATGATCGTGACTCTTGTTTCAGATTACGATTCACACGTGCCGTTGCGGAGCTACAGTTCCTCGGCTTCATAAAATCATCCAAAAGAAAGACTGATCACGTAATGCGTTTAACTTGGTAAATAAGTTAATTGAAATAATTAGTAATATAACCCATTGTATTATTTTATTTATTACGTTTTTTTTTTTAAATAAACGTTGTAGTTAATTGTACACTGTATTTTGTACATAATTTGCATCTTGAAGTATGTGTGTAGTCCTGTAATATTTATACAACAATCTAATTCAAACCAGGCTGTTCAGATTAATTACGATATTTTATGGAAAATAAAACTTGAATTAAATACAGTTCAATCACAATGCGCCCTGTATGTGGCGGCTACGACCTTTTGTTAGTCCGTAATGCGCGGAACTTATAGAAAATAATACTTTTCACATGGATGCAATTCAAGCAAAGACCATCGAATCTAAGGACAAAGAAAATCAAATCCATTGTAGGAGCGTTTTTGAATTTGGAACAATACAACGCTCCAGCAATGTTGTATGAAACGGGGTGCTTGGGTTATTAAATACTCTTTGATTGGATCTCCATAATCATTCTTGGCATACCAAAGTAAGTCTCTTTGCTTAGTACAAATTACGTTCACGTGTCTGTCGACCCCTTAAGAATCAACATTACGTTTGCTGCAAATGTATTTACATCTCATGACAATAGATATATCCATACTCTGCAGTTCCCATCGGTGGCAGGTCCGAGCCCTGGTTTGATCGCTCTTGTAAAATGGCCTCTGGCCAAAAACGAGAGCGTTACCAAGCTTGGGCTGATTCAGTGGCATCTAAAGATTTAAATAACAGCGATCTCAAAAAGGAATATAACTTTGCCTCCAGGTCCTTCAAAAGAGTAATCGCAAAAGCGAAGTCAGAGCATATCGCCAGAAATGACGAGAGATTAGCCCGCCTTCCTTCGGGAACACGTGCGATCTGGTCTCTTGCCAGGGCTGTCCAGGGGAATTTTTGCCAGTCTTCTGGGCTCTCTATTTGCGTCTAACTTGACTTTTGATGACCAAGGGAACTCACCAGCGACCATACCATGGTGTGATACCTCGATGCCGGATATAATTTTCTGGCAAAATGCAGTACGTAAAACACTTTTCTCCTTGGACATTCATAAGTCAAGTGGGCCTGATGGCATTCCTCCGATAGTGCTGCGGACTTGTGCTCCAGAATTGACTCCGGTTCTAACGCGTCTTTTCCGGCTCTGCTACAAATCAGGCGTTGTGTCAAAAAAATTGAAGACGGCTTTGCTGCACCCGATCCCTAAAAAAGGTGACCGCTCAGATCCGTCCAATTACCGCCCTATAACCATAACGTCTCTGTTATACAAGATAATGGAATCCATTATCAACAACCAGCTCTTGCAGTATCTAGAGGAGCACCAGCTGATTAGGGATTGACAGTACGGTTTTCGTTGCGGTCGCTCAGCTGGTGATCTTTTACTATACCTTACGCATCGATGGGCGGAGGTGGTGGATTCCAAGGGTGAGGTGTTGACGGCTAGTTTGGACATAACGAAGGCATTTGATCGGGTGTGGCATAAAGCGCTTCTGTCGAAGCTTCCTTCCTATGGGCTTTCCGAGAAATTGTGCGAGTGGATCTCTAGTGTTTTGGCAGATCGGAGTATCAAGGTCGTTGTCGACGGTGCATGCTCCGACTTGAAGCCTTATTGGCTTCAAGTCGGAGCATGCACCGTCGACAACGACCATGCTGGCATTCCGCAAGGGTGTTGTACTATATCCGACTCTATTTCTCTTGCACATCAATGACATGCTGCAGCTCAGCGATATTCATTGTTATGCGGATGACAGTACGAGAGATGCCTTTTACACCGGCAGTGCTAAAATTTCTCGGGAAAACGTTGTCGAGAGTCGGAACAAACTTGTGTCTGAAGTCGAGACCATGTTGTCAATTGTTTCGAAATGGGGCCGACTGAACTTAGTCCAATTTAACCCCAAGAAGACACAAGTTTGTGCGTTTACCGCTAAATTATCCCCTTTTGTCGTATGCCTCCGTTTTGAAGACACTCCCCTTGCCACCTCCACTAGCATCGGAGTACTTGGCGTCGACATATCGACCGTCGTTCAATTTCGCTGTCATTCGGAAGAAAAGGCTAAATTAGGTTCTAAGAAGCTTGGTGTGCTCGGAAAGGCGAGACGGTACTTCACGTCGGCCCATGCATCGCCTGCAACTTTATAAGGCTCGGGTTCGGCCTCATATGGATTACTGCTCTCACCTCTGGGCGTGAGCTCTCCAGTACCAGCTTCTTCCATTTGACCGCATTCAATGCAGAGCAACTCGAATCGTCGACGATCAAGTTCTCTCCGGTCGGCTCGACCCTTTGGCACTGCATAGAGATGTTGGATCACTTACCGTATCTATCACGGGGAGTGTTCCGAGGAACTGTTCGATTTACTTTACTTTACCTGCAGCTCAATTTCGCCATCGGACGTCCCGACAAAGCATGATGTTTCATCAATTTCATGTTTCATGCGATGGTGATCACTAACCACCAGGCGAGCCGCAAGCTCAGTTGCATTCGTATCCCAAAAAAAAAAATGTAAAATACAAATTGAAGTAGAAGACCATATTTGATCATATTTTTTTTTATTATTCTTCTTGTAATTTTCTAATATTATCCGAAATTTTACCTCTTCACCCCTACAATTTTTTCGGTACATGTTCTTAAATTTCAATTTGTTCACAAGTCCAGAAGATTTAGGAGTGCTACAGTTTTAAGGTAAGAATTCGCCAGAATTTAACACCAGTTTTAAAAATGTTTGGGATATTAGGTATGTACACGCAAAAGCAGTTGAACGAGAGCAGTATTTGAAGGACAAATTACTTGAGTGAGTATGAACTATGCATATAACTTTGCATACAATTGGGTTCTAAATATATAATACAGGTTCTGTGTATTTTACGTACATAGCTGATAGGCTAACCTTTGACCACTATCTCCCCTGATGGTAAGTGTTTGTATGATGTGGTCGAAGATGTTGTCCAGGACAACCTAGAATTATAGGCCCTCAAGAACACACCGTTAGGTGCTTGGCGAAAGATTTCCTACTTGAGGGTGGTAGCTAGACAGGCCGGCATTAGCACCATTCCCTACCGCCATGCTATAACGACTGCCATCTCAGGGTGCTCCTGGTCCCCACGGACCCAACCTCTCTACATCAAAGTATACGGCTCAAACATGTAAAAACTACCGAGGTCAGCATACTCACATACATACCTTCAGTACCAAATTTTACATAAAGTTTTCCATTCTGGTACACTTCGAAAAAATAGTTATATACTTGCCCCGCGGCTACCAGTTTAAACGTAGTGCCTCTTTGTTATAACATATCGATTGTAGTAATCAGCCGCAGTGGTGAAATTATTTCCATTACACTTATCTTATACATTATCATAAGACAAAATCGCAAACTCTAGCCAATTAGCCACTACATGGCTGTCAATCTCTTTACGGACATCCATTGCCCTTTCCTGAGTCCCATTTTATAATAGGACAGGGATTGAAAGTGGCTGCGCTCATCGCTTAAGTAACCTCGGTCCAAGCTCAGTGGTGAAGCACCACGTGATGGGTCGCGACACTATCCTCGAGTTGCCTGTCATGCTCGAGGCGCGACGACATCTCATATTCAGCACGTCGCATTCTCTCCATACTTTGTAAAACAAATTTGTTATAATAAAGTATTATAGGTTTTATGTCTAATTGATTAAAAAAATTATACTAATTGTACAAAGATACAATACCTAATATGATTAATTTATATACTGTACTGTACTGTATCAGCCGGACACAGCCTCCACTATTAAGGGTATATTTGCCATAATCCCTACGTTTGACAGGCGGCTTGGGGATCGCAGTGTAAGATGGCACTTTTTTAGAAGGCGCTGCTTGCTGCCCAGCTTCCAGTATTTTTCTCTTAATCTCCTTTTACGACACCAACGGGATGATATGGGGAGGTGCAATTCTAACCCGGCACCCCACGGGAAGTTTTAATTAAGTTTTATTTGTAAGGCAGTTTTTAGTTTCTTATTTTATTAATTATTTATTGATTTAATTTGAAGTGTCTGCATAAAACGGTTCAATAGATACATCAATATAACAAATGAACGAACTGGCCGAGCACCAGCGGTATAGGTTCAAGTAACAAACTTTCCTCCACATTTTCATTCTTTCTAATCAGTTCATTTTTCATTCTTTCTAATCAACCATGAATGATCTATCCGAATACAAATGTTCAGAACTGTAAGTTAAAAAACAAAGGACTTTTTCATAGTGACGATTTCACCCATTTTTACCCCCTAAGGGATTGAGTTTCAAAAAATATTTACTTATGAGTGTATACCCTTACGTATCAAGACGAATACACCCTCCAAATATCAAATCTCTGCGATCAACAGTTCAGGCTGTGCGTTGTCTGTCAGTCAGTGGGTCAGGACTTTGATTCTTATTGACCCAGCGAGAACTTCGAGTTCGAGCGAAGCGTCTCTGCTTTAACTAACACATAAATGCTTTCGTATGTCTATTTTTGTATGTACAACAACCTCCTCTACAGGTCGCATTTCTTAATCCATTGGCATCGGCGATAATGATAACAATAGAATTTCATTCATAACTAGGACGTAGTGGTCCTGACGATGCTAACTTATTAACCGACTCTCACGAAATTTTGTGAGCAGGTTTGATAAGCCCATAAATTTTTTTTGTCCATTAAGTTTTTGGTCATTTTTCAAAATTACGCAGTTATACAATATATGGTGTTGAAAGTATGGACGCCTGCGCTTAGTTTAATGGCAATGTCCCTGATTGACGTTGCCTATAAGGGATAGTCTCTCTCTCTTGGATAATCAATTATTTATTTGATATTTATGCGAGATAAATACGAGAGAAAATTAGGTAACAAATAACAAAACTATGTAATTATAACATTACCAAGTATGTAAAATTATTGTATATTTGCTACTTACCTACCTATTTCCGATATTACTAGCTTTCGCTGAACTACTTACTATTGAACTAAACACCAAAATTGCTTGACAACGTAGAACAGAAAAGAAATGGCTAGTTGCTAGTCTCCACTACGTTGACAAACATACTTCGAGTTGTAAAATTTAACGGTAGCACCCTATTCTCCTTCAAATTGAGTCTACATTTGATAATACTTAGTGCCATCGTAATTTGGGCTAACGCTCAGATGCGGCGGGGCCGTGCCGCGTTCTACGTAATCTACACAGTATATCCAAAAATGTTTATCAATCATTGTATGTATAGTCGACAACAGGTACTCGTATCACATAAATTCATGATTCGTATTACAAATTAATTTCCATGTATTTAGGATAGCCATACGTTAGTACTACCAATGCTATTCATGACGTTATATAAACTTTGTCATTTACCGAATTTATTTTTAGGTCAAAGAAGCGCAAAACCGATTCAGATATTGACCAACCTGGTACCTTTGCAGAGCTAATTAGTAATGAGTAAGTATCTCACATAATATAAATATGTGTATATTTTATTTATAACTATTTATTATTTTGGTTGTAATAACGTTACATCTGGGTCAAATGGAAGTGAAACATACCTACTTCACAGGAAAATAATTATGCTTTGCCGATTTGTGAGGTAAACAATAGATAAGGACCTTTTGTGTGATTACTCGGCCGCAACACCCGTTTGGGATTTCTAGGAACTTTACAAAATACTTATTAATTTGAAACCCCTACAAATAGGTTTGAACTCTTGTTTAGTTCTAGCAATTTTCATTTTCATACATTTTATTTACTTCAATTACTTTCAGAAATTTGTTGACAGTTTTGGACAATGTTGCAACTCAAGCTCAATTAGTAGCTCAAGAAAGGAACGTTACGTACCGTTACGTATAACAGCTGTGTAATCTCAATAGCACGAATTTCTACGAATATCCTATAAATTTCGAGTTAAAGGGATATTCTATTGATATGTATGTCATATATGGACGCTTCATAGCGGATGGCGATTCGAGTACATATGCAAGAATTTTGGAAGTAAGTCATTACAAAGACATAATTGTGTGGGAAAGGTGAGTCCAAAAATCACATACTCAGCAATATGTGCAATAAATTGGTCTCCGTCAGTAAAGATACGAAGTATCCATTAGACCAGAGAAAGAGAATTCTCAAGAAATTTTACCAGAAAAGAATATACCAGTCGTGGGTATCTAATGACATAGAACATTTTAGAAAACTGTTAATTGACGTTACTGATATTAGTAATAAGTATTCTGACCATGATATAATAAACAATGTGTTGCACAGTTTAAATAACAAATATGATACTATGATCAATCAAGAAAGATCTAAATTCTACACCAGACTGATAGAAAGTAGTAGAAATACCTCAAAATCTATATGGAATGTGATAAACCAACAAAAAGGAAAATGTAATGTAGGTATCTAATATTGACTTCACAGATCTGTGTGTGTTGGTTGTATAGTTACTCACTATACTTCCTTTCGAATAATCAAGGTGTAAAGATAGTAAGGAGTATTGTTGTGCGTCGAATGTGCTACAACACCCCACTCTCATCGACGTGAGTGCACGTGACTCGTGTTGACTGTTGGTGGTATACAGGAATTTAGGAAGGGAGAGGATATGGCGCGCGGCATTTATTCCACTGGTTTGATTGTCGCAGTTTTTCAATTATGTATCCCCACCGCACTTCACACCTACAAATGAAACAATAAACTCTTAAAGTAATACACTGAACGCAGCGCTCTCAATAGCTACTTACACTAACTCATTACAATGCACACGGACAAATCAACTAATGAAAGCAAAACGCTCGGACATCACAGTAACAATAAAAATTACTCCTACATGCATACATTTTCACGTCCGCCGGGGATTGATATTC
Source organism: Plagodis pulveraria (assembly GCA_963890685.1). Classification (NCBI taxonomy): domain Eukaryota; kingdom Metazoa; phylum Arthropoda; class Insecta; order Lepidoptera; family Geometridae; genus Plagodis; species Plagodis pulveraria. The sequence continues at coordinate 18,477,058 of OY982952.1, forward strand.
TCGGTAGAGTGTTATCGAAATAAATGTATGTTTTGGTGTGAAAATATCGTAGAGACCATTAAAATAACTTCCACTATACAACAGTCAACTTTTTATTATTAGTCCTTAACCAAGTAACGCTTGCAATATTACTTAAAAGTTTATTTACTATTAGTAATTAAACAACTTTAAACGGTTTAAATCGCGTATATTTATTATTTTTGTCCCGACGTTTCAAACACTTTGCAGTGATCGTGGTCACGGGGTGACTAATTGGTATTATTTGTCACATGAGTTATTAAGAAAATTATTTGGTCTACCGTCTGTTTTTTTTTTATATTTATCATAACGTTCCCTATTCACGCAGTATTCGCTCACAGTGTCCAGAGGTCTTGCAGATTTGTGTCGGCCTTGAGATTTAATTAATTTGATGACAGGATCCCAAGCAGGTGGTACTTGCCAACCATCATCTCTATTGAAATTTGGGTATTTTTTGATTTCAATAGCCTCGCGTAACATTCTTGGCATAAACCGGGTCTCTCTGGCGAGGATTTGTGCGTTGTCGAACCGAATGTAGTGGTTGGGTTTGTCCTGGGCATATTCACAAACCGCAGACTTGGTTGAGCGTCTGTTCTTCATGTCAGCAATATGTTCTTTTACCCGGATACCAATGCTCCTCTTTGTTTGCCCAATGTATGATAGCCCACATTCACAACCAAGTTTGTAAACACCTGCATCTTGTAGGGGAATATTGCACTTAACAGGTCTTAAAAATTGGTTGATCTTCTTGTGCGGCTTAAAGTAAGTTTTTATTGAAGCTCGTCTTAAGATATTACCAATTTTGTCCGTGACACCCTTGATGTAAGGTAAGATGGCAGGTTGTCTCTCAACTGTGAAAGGCTTGGGCCGGCTTCTGTGACGCATTCTTGGGAGCTTGTGATTATTGCTTCGCAGTACTTGTTTTACATACTGAAGCTCCTCCTTGAGATGGTCAGTGTCGCAGATGCCATTTGCTCTCTGTAACAAAGATTTGCCTACGGTAGCCAACTGACATGGATGGTGATGGGAGTTACCATTGAGATATTTATCTGTATGGGTGGGTTTCCTATACACTGTATGACAAAGGGAGTTGTCAGGATTCCTGATGACTAAAACATCAAGAAAAGCTAAGCATTTATTGACCTCTGGCTCCATTGTGAATTTAATTTTGTTATGTAAGGAGTTTAGATGGTTTAGAAATGCAGAAACTTTATTACTGGGGAGGATGGTAAAAGTATCATCTACGTACCGTTTGTAGATCTTCGGCATAGCCACAGCTGTGGAGAGAGCTCTCTCCTCGTAGTCCTCCATGAAAATGTCGGCAACAACGGGGGAGACTGGAGCGCCCATAGCTACACCTTCAATCTGTATGTAGAACTTATTTTCCCAGAATAGATAGCCAGATGTTAGGCAATGTTCTAGTAAGTCTGCATATTCCATGGGAAGGTCATGCTCACTAAGTTTTTTCTTGACAAATTCAATGCAATCTGCACAGGTAGGCTGGTGAATAACGACTGTACATCAAAGCTGACCATAACTTCATCATCAGTCAATTTTAGATTTTTCATTTGACTGACAAAATGGTAAGAATCCTTGACATGCGCACTGGTTTGACCGTGAAGTGGAGACAGTATTTTAGCAAGGTGTTGAGCTAGTTTGTATGTTGGCGAGTCAATTTGGCTTACAATTGGGCGCAAAGGAACGTCTGTCTTGTGTATTTTTGGTAATCCATACAGTTTTGGTGGTTTCACACACGAAGGTACCAGTGTGTACTACTATGTGTAATAATCGCGAAAACCTAAGACAACATTATTTACTATTATTAGCAGGCTCGTTAAAGTATCGAATTTTATATTTCTAGAATGTTACGACCACATCGCTCACTCCCGGCCGATGGGAGCGGTTTTTGTGTTAATTATAGGATGTTTGTACGATCGTGGATTCGTGATTTTACCTTTACAAATATTTGTGCTATGTATATCTAGACTACCTATATTCTTTCTAAGTGTCTTTAAGCTATTTTGAATACTACCTATTATTCGATTAATATTGTTACAGGACTTTCCCGGCGTTTTTCTCGAAAATGCCGGGACTTACAGGTACAGTGCAAGTGCTTCGGGGCACACTAGAGTTTTCCCTATAACTTACTTTTAGTCCTATCTTACTACTATCACATATGCAAAAAGACTAGGTGGTTTTCCACTTTGCGATATTCTGCCAAAAATTATACTTATTCTAATCATGCGTTATCTTATGTTATATAGCAATACATATAAAGCGCTTATGTTCTTCTTATTACTAGCTTATTCTACATGGTTGTATCATCTTTATTTTGGTTTTGCTTAAGACTATGACCTATTCTATGTTTTAGAATTATACATATAATATAAGGTTTTATGTGGCGTCGCTAACAAAAAGACTAAAAAACGTATTAGACACGTAATATTACCTTTATCTATAACCTGATACAATGAAATATGACCTCTGACAAAATTTATTTCTCTGAGCATATGACCTGATACGTTCGACTTCTACATTTTAATGTGGTTACCTGAATTACTATAGTGGAATTGAACGAAAAGCAGCCACGCAATATTTTTGTGATTAGGAAGGTTGCAACTACCAGCGGTGTATGAAAATATTTTAGCCGGACCAATTATTATAATAAGGGTTATCCCAAAAATGTATAACTGTTATTGGGACTATAAATATATATATATATATACCTATATTTATAATTTTTCACCGGCAGTATGCCTTTATTAACAGAATGGTACGAACTATATACAACACTACAGCTACTACAATAAAAGCATTTAGGCAATATAAGTAAATGCAGATTTACAGGCCGTCCAAATGCTTCAGCCCACTACCGGTTGGCAGCGTGCCCAGCATGCTGGCAGCATTGGCCATTTCGTTGAATTGCAATGTTTATTAGTTGAACTAAATAGGTGCCAGGATTATGACCACGCGTCGCATCGACCAATAGTTCTGATAAGTTATTACATTAAATTATTATTTACTTATTAATCTTTGTATTTAATTATTATTTAAGTTCATTTAATTAACTCTATAAATTTTTGATGTTACCGATCTGCTACGCCCGATGGACACGTTTTTTTTTATTTCTGATATGTTAGCACTTGACTACTATCTCACCTGATGGTAAGTGATGATGTAGTCGAAGATGTTTTTCAGGCTTACCTAGAATGACTAGCTTTCAAGGAAAACTAAACGATAGTGGAAACTGACTCACAGTCACATTGTTCAAGCAATTACATAATTTATATATATATATATAAGAAACACGCTACCGTCCGGAGCTTCCTCACGCATGCCACTCAGTTATATTGCGATCCTTTGGGTACTTTTCTGTAAATCGGGTTAAAAGTATTCTTTGTCTTAATCCACGACGAACGAAATATATTTGAAGCGCTCGTAGTGGACTTTGCGTAGCGATTTTCACTGCGGTCATTACTTGGATGGGTGAACACTAGTAGAATTTACTATTGAACGCTTCAACTTCTTCTTTGCGAGCGTTTTCCATAACGTCTTTGGTTGGCAGTCGTTATTGCATGGTAGTAGGGTATTGTGCGGAGGCTTGCCTGACTACCTACCACACTCAAGTAGAAAATCTGTCGCCAAACACCAGAGCCAGTTCCTATTGTAAGTTAACATTCGACCGCAACACGCGTGCTCAGCATCAGGTGGGATTGTGGTCAAAGGATAACCTAACGGCAAATCCGAATGAAAAACCGTTTTGGAAGTATGTAGACCCATAAACACACACTCACGTAATATTATCGTTAAAGTTAATATTATTAGTTAACAATATTACGTGAGCATAAAACAGCAGTAAAGTAGTTTAAAAAGGTTAAGATAAGTATGCAGGATGGATGCAATGAGTGTAGATACATGACTACATATCGTGGGCACGACTACACAACTAAGAATAACATTACTAAGTCCTGGTAGAAAACCTCAAAATCATGCAGTCCTTGTTTTTCCTGTATCGATTTTTTGTGTCTGTACCTATACACGTCTTAGTAGGAATACTTTCACAGGGGCGACGGGGATGACAGCTAATCGACGAGTGACGTTGGGATGATCAAGACATCAGCCCGTGACCACGATAGATGCCACTTGATCGAAACGTCGAGGTTAGTAAAAACATGTTATTTTGACCTTAATTTGTGCGCTAACAGACCCGATATGTAATTTACGCAGGGTTATAGTTCGCGAATGTTTGATAAATAGATACATACTACTAAAACAGTGTTGCATAAGAATGTGGACGAGCATAGGGGAAGAGGAAGGCCGTAGAAGCTTATGTTTGGACAACGTGAAGAATGAAAGGTTTTTGAAGCAGTGCTGGCTCAGTGGCATTGGCTATGGACTGCCGCGCAGCAGATACATGGTTCGAATCCCGCCGCGGGCTTTAGCTTCACTGCATGGTTGAGGACATTTTTCGATTTCCCGCCTGGCTAGCGACCACCATCAAGTAGAAAATCTGTCGCCAAGCACCTAACGGTGTGTTCTGGCAGCTGCTCTTGAAGCTAGTCATTCTAGGTTAAGCCTGTTAACACCTTCGACCACATCATCACTTACCGATACGTGAGTTTGTGGTTAAATGCTAACCTATCAGAAAAAAAGTCCAGGAAAGGTATGAGTATACTGAGATAGCTAGTGATAGAACAGAGTTGAAAAAAAAAAGTTGTTCCGACCCCACCTAAAGTGGAATAGGGATAGGAACAAGAAGCAATGATGAATGAATGAGGTGGTATGGTGCCTGCCTACTGTGATTAAGTGTTATTAAGAAAATTTATACAATTAGTTTCATTAGTTTGAAAACCTACCTATTGTTGAAAGGAACATTACATCAAACACGCGTTCAAACATGACGCTGCGAATATGTCACATATTATGTTCCTCCGAGGCCTCGATGTTTAATTAGTTAATAAAACTCAGGATTACACATCCACCTACCTATCGCTGTTAAAAACTAGGCGGCCTTGAATTGTAATTTCACGATGTAAAGTATAGACTGACCTCTGGAAAGGTTAAGAGCACATCACTTTTATTTGTGTCTTGCATACCATGTCGGGACAAGTTCTGCAGCCTATCCACATTGATTTTTTGCCATACCAAGACCTAATGATATGCTTAAATACTAATATTTATTTTATGGGTTGACCTTTAAAATGTTCATTAATTGGCTGTTCGTCTTCATTTTCTTAATATTAGTTTGTACGTGATTTGTAGTTTAAACTTATTATGTTTTTTACAGTAGTATAGTATGGAAGGGATGGAATTCATTTCCATCTCGCACAAGCAATAACTTTTTGTGGAACCTGTAGAACCACATGCGGGAGAGCTTAATAAATAATGACCTCCACCGGCTAGAAATATCTACCCGTCTATTGGAAAGATTGGACAACCCTTTATATTTGATCCCTGCCCTAATATCTATATCTCTTTATGGTATGACATTTTATGAGATAGATATATTATTGGATCCTTAAACAGCCATTTTATAGTCTGTGACACTTAACGCGACACAGAAAAATATGCACATTGCGTTTTGTACTTAGTAATGTTGTAGAAGTGTAGTGTGGGATTATATGTTTGTATTAAAAAAAAAAAGCAACGACTTAGGCGGGATTAAAGAGTAATAATAAGATAACAATAGGTATGCAAATAAGATCAAATATATAAGATTAACAATAAGTATGAAATTGTTTTTTTTTTTTTTTTATATCATTGTGATGGAACTAGCGCGAGGCCCACCTGATGTTAAGCGGTATCCTCTGCCTATAACAGATGCATTTCATCACAAGTGACGAACTGCACTGCGCCCATCATCTTGAGACATACCTGTTAAGTCTCATTTTGCCTGTTATTTCACTGGCTGTCAAGGAAAAGTGTTTATGTGACATTTGTCACTTACATGGTGTATGTCCCTTGTTGATGTGGAACCTTTACTCCTCATGACTCCGCCTCCTCCTCGGGGGCCGATAGTAACAACTCCCGGGGAAGCAGCCGCCATGAGGGCTGAACTTCAGGTGGTCTGGCGTATAGCGGGGCCAGGCCATGGAGGTGTTAAACTTTCTTTCATTTTTGAGAAAAGCATTATACAAGCCTCAACCAGTAAGAAAGTCATCCTGGCCTCGTATATATAACCGGACCTCACCTGCAGTTCGGTCCGGTGAACTCATACTTGGCCAGGAAGGCTACACTATCAGCATGAAGACGTCAGTTTTTTTTGTATGATTGCGACGGTTGTATGGTGGGTGCGTGCCCACCTGATGTTAAACGGGACTAACCTCTGCCTATAACAGATGTATTTCGTCACAAGTGACGAATTGCACTGCGCCCGTCATACTGAGACATACAGTTGTTGAGTCTCATGTGCCTGTAATTTTACTGTCACTCAAGGACTGCTGCTGGAACATATTGTTAGGTGTTTGGCGACAGATTTTCTACTTCAGGGTAGCTAGCCAGGCGAGCAAACGTAAAATGCCCTTCCACCATGCGGTAAAGCTCAAGCTGGTGCGTAGGAATTAGTAACACAGTGCTCTCACTGTTTTGTCTTGACTACCATTTGAGTGATAGTAGTGCGCATAACAAAAGACATACAAATTGTTTGTTTATTTTTATCCTTCCGTATTTTCCAACCGTTTTGCAATCATCCCGCTTGCAACGGCGGGACACGATAATATCGAGAGCTCATAGAAAATAAAAATGGCGGACTTTATCCCGTAAGTGAAATTACAAATTTTTATGGAATGGAGTTAAAATATCAACAAAAAAGTTTAAATAAATAACACAAAATGGAATAACAACTTTATGCCATCGGTTTCATCAATTCATGCCGTTTATTTTTAAGAGCAGCTACTTAAAATAATCGTAGCGACTTTTAATGTTTATTTCTATTCACTTTATAAAATAAGCAAATTGATAATCAGATTTTTATTTTAAAAATCTAAATTTAATGTAAACCACAGACGAAGGAATGATACATAATCTATATAATTTGTGGATAGTATTATACTACTGCCCATGGGGTGCTGGGCTAGAATGTCACCCCCCATATCTACCCATTGGTGTCGTAAGAGGCGACTGAGGGAAACACCAGAAGATCGGCAGCAGCGGTTTCTGAGGAACTGATATCTCACACAGTGATCCCCAAGACGCCTTTGGCAGGCGTCTTGGGATTTCGCCTCGTAATCGTGGGGATTATGGCAAACCCCCCCCCATAATGAGGGAGGCTGTGTTCAGCAGTGGACAATCCGGCTGATACAGTATTATACTACTATCAAATGCCTCAGTGCCTAGAACAAGAATGAACCTTATATTGACACTAGCTGTACCTGCGACTTCGTTCGTGATTGCCGTACCTTATAATATGAAATAAAATTATTATATGTTTTCTCGTACTTATCTCGAGACTTCTTAAGCAGTAAGTTCTTTATGACTTCTTGGGCTGCATTTCTAATTTCTGGTGGCGTCTTCATTATAAAATCGTCATTTTCACTTCACATTTTGGAAAATTATTTAGAATAAACAAAAAGCGTACTGTTAAAATATCAATTTAATAAAAAAACAAAATTGAACCAAACAACAAATTGCCGCGCTTTTTTCTCGTAGTGTAAAAAAAGGTTGCCAACCTTCTTTCATTGAAAATCGAATACAAATAAAAATCACACCTATTTTTTCTAATTATTTGATATAAAACCTTTTTGAGTTTGTATTTTTTATGTTAGCGGCTAAAAAACAAAAGAACGCTACCAGGGAAGGTATGGATTTTCATACAAAATTCCTTCACTGCTGCGGAGTGAAGGAATGAAAATCCATATAACTTTCCCCGCCGTACATTTATAAGGGAGAAACGACGAACTTTATAACATGTTTTTGAACGAGTAATGAGACGCTTTCTGAGTGGGTGTGGTATAAAGTAATATATGCGTTTCTTTGGAATTTCTATTTCAAAACGGCGTTTTTTTTGTCGAGGCTCTCCTTGTTTGGCGGAAGAATGAAAATATATTAGATTGTGCACTTCCATTGCGCAGTCTCCAAAATATATCCGGCAAAAGATAGATAGTTAAAAAAACTGATTGTGGCGAATGGTCCAGATTTTAGAGTTTTATCTTAGCAAGCTTGCAAAACTAAGAGTGCCGCCTGCCCTTGGGGTGCTGGCTGCCCGTAGGGTGCCGGGCTGCCCGTGGGGAGCCGGGCTGCCCGTGGGGAACCGGGCTGCCCGTGGGGAACCGGGCTGCCCGTGGGGGTGCCGGGCTGCCGTGAGTTGCTGGGCTGCCCGTGGGGTGCTGGGGTGCCTGTGGGGTTCCAGGCTGTCCGTGGGGTTAGAACTATTGTAACAAAAAAAGAATAATTGAAATCGGACAACGCGTTAATAAATTACAACTTATTGTACATTTTTACTCTGATGCCCTTTCCCGAGGGAACAGTGCTGAATTTCTGGATAAAAAGTATACATACTTTAACCTTCTTCGTAGTATGAACTCAAATCGTGTTAAGTTTTATTGAATTCCATTCCGTAGTTTCGGAGTGATGCGCGGCCGGGATACAGACAGACAGACAGACAAAAATAAAATAAAATATAATTTTGGCATCAGTGTCAGCTACAGAGTGCTCTCAAATTATTTATTTCAAAATATCTGCCATGTACAGAATTGGATCTGTTACAGTTTTATTATAAGTATAGAATAGATATGGATATAGATTAATTTGATCGTCGCCATATTTTCTTGGTACATTCTGTGTTGGTATGGAGAAGGCCCCCTCGCAGTGTTGGTCGAATTTCTCACCATGGCAACTATACGCATGGTAACTATTCGGATATCATCCGCCGGGCCCAATTTTGTAACTGAATAATAAATCACCAAATGGTCTAATGCGTGACGATGGTAAAAGACTACGGTATGACTCTGGTTCCACGAAATTTAGAACGGCCCTTAACCCATTGGCATCATCAGGAACACTTGGGCCTAGTTATGAATGAAATTCTATTATTCTCATTATCGCTGTTGAGGTTCAATTTGCGTGCATCGCGGCCGATCACAGCCGCGCGTGGCTAATGCGGCATATTTAACGAATGTTTTTTTTCCTTTTCACTAAACTTTATGAAATTAGGAACAACTCATTGATAGTTAACTGTCGAACAACATTCAAGCTGAGATGCCCAAGTTGCTTCTTAGACCCCGCTTCGATGTGCGATTTGTGTTTCTGTGAAATTTATTCTTTTGATAAATCATAAAACAAACACTGGATGCCAACCAACATTCAGCGCCCCCACATATTAATTGTAGATCCACCACTGTATACTTGGAAACCCATAATCATATTTACAAAAGTCAAGAGTATTTTAATCGTATTCAATATAATACTTATTAGCATATATAAACGTATATGGTGCCTTATCACCTTCATAAAAGTTTCCCTAAAGATTTTAAATATAGGCATTTGTCAAAAGTTCAAAGTTGAAACTAATTGAATATTCAAGAATCACGCGATGACGCTATTACACGCTGGGTACCTATCTATTAATTAATGCTTCCAAAGACTCTTTACAATCAATTTTTCAATTAAGTCAAGAGGAACTCTGATATAATCAGGATTTTAGGTGTTGCATCATCACGCCCAGTTTGCGCCCCAACATTTATGATGCTATTTTATTACCGACGGCCTAAGCATCAGATTCCAACTAAGAATTTATTATTTTGACCAAAAAGGTTTTAAAAACTATGAAGACGTAGAAAAGGTTAGTCTGTGTGAGATTAAATAAAAATGGTTATATTTTTTAATATTGTTAGGTTTTCAATAACGCCTGCTATGCGGATTACATTACAAAATCACAAATATACGATAGGAAAAATTTAAGCAATGTGCGGGATTCGAACCCGCGTCCACCCACCCCTTGAGCCGGGTATGCTCTAACCAATTGAGCTAAAATGACATGACGTCATAACTCAAATCTTTCCTATCGTTCTTTAACCATCGTATTGGGATGGAGCGACATCTATAGTACCACTTGCGTTGTACTACAAACATGACCAATTTTGCAATTGGTTTTATACTTTTAAATGGTGACGCAACCTTATAATTTTAATATTGATAGGTTTGCAATAACGCCTGCTATGCGGATTACATTACAAAATCACAAATATACGAAAGGGAAAATTTAAGTCATGTGCGGGATTCGAACCCGCGTCGTACTTGTGCTGTTTCACCCTTATAAATTAAGATTGGTCCCTGAATGAACTAATATTGACACTCACCTATTTATCAATTATTTGTAACTTTAGCATATGTTATATCTGACATAATTATTTCAAGTACCTATGCATTTACGTTTTATGATATACCATGATGTTTTTTTTTTCTATTCGTCAAAGGTTGTAACTAGTGATACCTAAACAATACCGCTTCACTCAAGTCATACAATCTTCACAACCTTGGCCCATAACGGAGAACTGTCAAAGTGCAGTACTAAATTGAAGTTTTGTGACAACTGATTAGAATGCTAATATTATTGGTAAATAAAACCTTACAAATCGAACGCTAGCAGAACGCGCATCAGCCGGTATCGGTACACACAAACAAATGATCAAACACTTGTACACTGTGTACACACCACGTGCTGTGATCATCGATGACTGAATCTTTGATATCGACATCGCACATTTGCCGTCATTTGACATTACGTTAGATCGCACGGGAAATGTATAAAAGATTTTGACACGGAGTTCAAGTCATCAGTCGCTCATTTGGTAGCATCCGAATCAAATCAAACCATTCAAAATGAAAATGGTAAGTGAAAAGTATTGATGATTGCAAAATCATTTCGGTAATGTTATTATGAGATGTAAAATTACTTACATTTTAAAAGGAATTTATATCCTTTTATGAGTACCAAAGGAGTGAATAGTATTGAAATTATTGTGTTTTGTAGATCGTAGCTGTCGCCCTCGCCCTAGTGGCTGTCGCCGTGGCGGCTCCTGTTGACCAACCTTTGGTAAAGGAGCCTACGAAGATCGTGAGATCCGATTTCCAGCAAAATCCGGATGGTGGTTACGATTTCTAGTAAGTAATTAGTTACCTAAATACTATAACGAGTTGTGTATCTTGACTTGTGTATACGTTTCACCTACTAATAAAAATATTAATCGAAATTACCACGCAAGTCCTGTCCTGCCCTGACATTGCGATTACCAATATTACCTTTTTCATTTGTAAATTACGATATAACAAGCACATATATAAACCACTAGCCCATTATAAACCTATTTCCGTCATTTACAGCTATGAGACTGATGACGGTACCAAACGCCAGGAGACAGGTACATTGGTAGAGTACACTGACGCAGAAAACAAGGTCCAGAAAGTGGTTATCGTGAAAGGCCAGTATTCCTACTTAAACAAGGATGGCACTGAAGAGGTAATCGTCTACTCCGCCAACGAGAACGGCTTCCAAGCGGATGGACCCTCCGTCCCCAAGGCCAGCGTCGCCGTAGCCAGTCGATAAGCAACTGGAAACCACGCACCGGTGAATCATCGACCACTCGCAGTTTTGACTGGTCGCTCCTTCGCCGCTCTACGAAACTCGCTCTAAACTATAAGGATACGGACACAGATGTCTTGAAACATGAGCACTCCTGTTGCTCGTTATAATGCTCACTGCCATATTTTTATTTACGTTTTTTTTATATTTGTTATGTTTGAATAACGTGACTTGATAGTGAAGTAAAACTTTTATAATTATTTAGCTTATTTTTTATTGTGGGGCGCCTACCTTAGTGAATATCATAAAACCGAGGTTCTAAAGGTCACAGAGATATATACATATATATATATACATATACTGACAGAGCAGTTGGCGAATGTCCGTCTGGCTAGCCACGACACTCAAGTAGTAAATTTGTCCACAAGGACCTAAATGTGTGTTCCAGCAGCTTTCCGTGAGAAATTCTAGGTTAGCCTGAAACCTGAGTGCATTAACACTTACCTTCAGGTGAAATATTGGCCACAGGCCACTTTGTTTAGACGATGATGATAATATGATATAAAATTCATAAAATAGTCTGTAAAAATAGAATGAACATATTTTTATAGTAGATTAGGCTTATTTACTTACATACTAATATTAGACATAAAACATAGTCAAAAATGTGGCGGTGCAAATCTCTGAAATGCGAGATCGTTCTTTTAAAATTTATACAATATTAAATATAGTGGATAGAATTTGTTTCTTTTTAGCAAACTGAGCAGTTTTGTTTATTGGGGACCAACTCCAACTTTTTACGAAACCATCTTAAAGAAGGAGCGTCTTTTTTCATGCTTTAACCCATTGGCATCGGCGATAATGAGAACAATAGAATTTCATTCATAACTAGGACATCCAGTACGATGCCAACTTATAAATAATCATATATAGACACGAACTATCTTCGATCCACAATTGCCTCCAACAATATTAATTAGATCCTACGTAGCGAGGGGATAGGACGAATTAAAATGTGTATCACGGATTGTACATCCGCGAGGTATAAGATGTGTACTATATATGATTATCCCGCTCGAACATTTTTGAACTAGATACGATTTTCTGGAACGGTTTTACCATAATATTTAAATATAGCGTTCGGCTAATTTTGTATCTAATAGTGTTCCTCATGTTATATTTCAACGATTTGTCCAACTTTTTGTAGAAAAATGATACACATATAACTATATTGTAGAAATATCACACCGAATTTTGTTTGAAAATATGTGCACATGTCCATCAAACTTACGTACAATATTTTTTTTTTACAAAAACATCCATCGTCACGAGTAATAGGGAGCTTTTTGCTCCCTTACTAACAACTTACGTACAATATTTTTTTTTTACAAAAACATCCATCGTCACGAGTAATAGGGAGCTTTTTGCCATCTAATAGGTGGTGTACCACACACAACTAGGTTCAGAAAATTCTTTTTCAGATAAATTAAATCACTGGTTCAACTCGGGGATAGAACCTAAGATTATAAAGCGACGCTTTTACACACTCATCAAGGAGGCAGCTATTATCTTATATTAAAAAAATTTAAATATTTACCTATATTAAAAAATTCCATAGATGGATTATGCTGAAAAAAATTTTTTTTTTGCCTGATAGGTTAGCCTTTGACCACTCTCTCACCTGATGGTAAGTGACGATGTGGTCGAAGATGTTGTTCAGGCTAACCTAGAAGTACTGGCTCTCAAGGACAGCTGCCGGAACACACCGTTAGGTGCTTGGCGACAGATTTTCTACTTGAGGGTGGTAGCTAGCCAGGCGGGCATTCGCAAAATGCCCTACCAGCATGCTATAACGACTGCCATCCTAAGACAACAACCGGGACCGACGGCTTAACGTGCCCTCCGAAGCACGGAAACCTCAACCTTATCATTACTTACCAACAATCAAAGGGTAAACTGAAACAGTGAACAAGAGTGAAAACATTAACCGTAGTACCGACCGATATAACCGAACCAACTTTGATGCTGATTTAATACACTGACCTCACATTAACATGGTCCGTCTTCCACAAGTCATTTCATTAAATCATCCAGGTATGCAAATACATGTTCAGTTATTGACTATAGAGTTAAAACCACTGAACTGATTTTGATGAAACTAACACAGGACCAAGTTGGATGTACGAAATAAAAAATAAACATCAGATCAGTTTATACTTGGCGGAATTACCGCGCAAAAAAAAACCGCAGGAAATTATAACCTGCCCCTTTTTTGGAAGTCAATAAAAACAAGATATATTTATTTTCGATCACTGCATAGTTCCTGCTGAAGCACATGCATGGCTAGCCCCAAGTAGAAAATCTGTCGCCAAGCACCAGAGGGTTTGTTCTTCAGGCAGTAACTGTAGGCTAGCCTGAACCACATCTTCAAAACCATATTTTACCATCAGCGCAGTTTTTAAAGGTCACATGCTAGTCTATCAGTAAAAAAAAATCATGTTATGACCGATTCCGACACAAACAATGACTTGGACGTAAGCTAGTATAGTTAAATGTCAGAGTTATATTACATAAAATATCAATAATTAAGAACTACATAGTTAATCTATCTATACTTATAATAAAATTGTAACTGAACAAATACTGTACATAGCAGATATTTTGAAAAAAAATATTTGTTAGTATTCTGTAGCTGACACTGATGCCAAAACTGTATTTTTTTTTATTTTTGTCTGTCTGTCTGATTGTCTATATCCCGGCCGCGCATCACTCCAAAACTACTAAATGGAATTCAATGAAACTTAACACGATTTGAGTTCATACTATGAAGAAGGTTATTGTATACTTTTTATCCTGAAATTCAGTACGGTTCCTTGCTGTAATTTATTAACGCGTAGTCCGATTTCAATTTTTTTTTTGTTGGAATAACGCCTGGCACCCCACGGGCAGCTCGGCACCCCATGGCCAGCCAGGCACCCCACGGCCAGCCAGGCACCCCACGGGCAGTCAGGCACCCCACGGACAACCCGCACCCCACGGGTTGCCAGGCACCCCACGGGCATTCCAGCACCTCACGGGCAGCCTGGCACCCCACGGGCAGCCCAGCATCCCACGAGCAGCTTGGCACCCCAAGGGCAGCCCGGAATCCTTATTTAGTTTTGCAAGCTTGCTAAGATAAAACTCTAATATCTGGAACATTCGCAACAATCAGTTTTTTAATTATCTATCCTTTGCCGGATATATTTTGGAGACTGCGCAATGGAAGTGCACAATCTAATATATTTTCGTTCTACGAACAAGGAGAACCTCTGCAAAAAGATGCCGTTTTATAATCGAAATTACAAAGAAACGCACAAAGTACTTTGCTTCAATATTTATTGTAGGAAGGAACTCTCTGAGTTACTTAACTACTGTCTTCTGGAAAATGCAACCCGGGAGTTTTCAAACCCAAAGTAAAAATCTTCTTTCTGAGTTATGCTTTACTAGGAGTGCTTCACCGCAGACCACAGCGTTACTTAATCAACTCAAATGTGAATAATTAGTTTGCCGGAACGGCAATCGCGAACGAAGTCGCAGGTACAGCTAGTAGACTATAATACTAACGAATACGCCTACTACGAAAAATCTATATATTATATTTCTACAATGATTCTCTACGGGGACAGGGTTCGGGGACAACGGGAAGTCATATTAAATATTTAATTAAAATACCGCTGTTCCCGTTAGACGGGGTCACCTACGGGGAACAGGCTGGCAGGAGGCTGTTTTTGGCTGCATACCAAGCTCCTGCACATCAGGAAAATCCTATTATTATATTGACATGCAGTTGTTTTTTTTTTTGTTCCTGATATGTTAGCTTTTGACCGCTATCTCACCTGATGGTAAGTGATGATGTGGTCGAAGATGTTGTTCAGGCTAACCTAGAAGTACTGGCTCTCAAGGACAGCTGCCGGAACACACCATAACGACTGCCATCCTAAGACAACAACCGGGACCGACGGCTTAACGTGCCCTCCGAAGCACGGAAACACTCAGTAGTAATGTCACTAGCGGTCACCCATCCAACTCATGACCGCGCGCGACGTTGCTTAACTTTGCTGATCGGTTGAGAACAGCTAAGTAAACTTCGCTACGAGCGCTTCAAAATTTGTAATTAATATTTGGACTCTTCGTAGTTTATTAATCATTAAAACTCATATATTAGTAATGAAAATAGATTTCCATTACCTCCCCCTCCATATCTCCACTAGTATTAATCCTAGCAAGAAAGTGCACAAGACCTTTTTGTAGATGATTTTACGTTGTTTAATTTACTCCTGAACAAGTTTTTGCTGGAGGCCATAGTTTTTGAGTTATTTACAAAAAACTTAAAAAAGGGACCTTTAGAGCCTCCCAACCCCCTTAGCTCCACCCCCACCGGTCAGTACTTTTAGTATGTTGTTTACGGAACCTTCCCCTACAACTGTACCAAATTTAGCTTATACATAAATTATTTCCCCTATTTGGTATTTTTTTGTCTTCGTTGCCTGGACTATTAGTCTTCTACCGAATGAAAACGAGTGCCACGAAGTGGTAAGGGAAAAAGAAAGAAGTCTGCTGGAGCCATATCTGGTAAATAAGGTGGTTGATCGATTGTATTTGTTAAGTTTTTATCAAAAATTCGTTCACAATGGCCTCTATCTATCTATAGTATATGTAACTGAAGTAAGGTAAAAAGGCTTTAGAGCTGTAGTGTTTAGGTAGAATGTAGCATAGGAGAAAAGTACTTTGTTGTGTCAAACATTGTGCTAGTTGAAGTAAAGATAAAATAATCGATGGGTCGTCACAGTTGAATAGTGATTCGGCAAATGGTGCTTCGAAGCAGGCAGCGTAGTAAACCCCTTTGTGTGAAGGCGCATTATTGTGGTGCAAAATCCAAGAAGTGTATTTTTACAAAATTTACCTTTTTCGTTGAATTTGCTCTCTTAAATGCCGCATAACGCACAAATAATATTCATTATTTACCGTTTGACCTTCCGGCAAGAATTCTGAATGCACAACAACGCGAAAGTCAAAGAAAGCAATCGACATGACTTTAACTTTTGATCGAATTTAGCGTGTTCTTTTTGGTTTCAGTTCAGTTGAAAGGTGACAGTCCGGAGCTTGTTGACAAACTCAGAATACTTTTGAAGCGCTCGTAGCGAAGTTTGCTTAGCTGTTCTTAACCGATCAGCAAAGTTAAGCAATGTCCGCCGCGGTCATGAGTTAGATGGGTGACCGCTAGTGAGATTACTACTAAGCGCTTCCGTGCTTCGAAGGGCACGTTAAGCCGTCGGTCCCGGTTGTCGTCTTAGGGTGGCAGTCGTTATAACATGGTGGGCATATTGCGAGTGCCTGCCTGGCTATACTACTATATATACCCTCAAAAATCCCCAGAAATCTGTCGCCAAGCACCTAACAGTGTGTTCCGGCAGCTGTCCTTGCGAGCCAGTAATTCTAAGTTAGCCTGAACAATATCTCCGACCACATCATCACTTACCATCAGGTGAGATAGCTGTCAAAGCCTAACCTATCAAGCATAAAAATGTGATGTGATGTGGTTGGTTTCTTATTATATGCGCATCCTAGATAATGAGAACAATAGAATTTCATTCATAAATGGACGATATCATCCAGCTATAGATATCGTGGATGCCAAGGGGTTAAGCAATTTTGATATCTATTTATTTTTTGTACATTCATTATATTTCGTATCGTACATAATAAGTATAACTTACGTTTTAGCACTAAGATATTCCATGATGGAAGTAAGTAGGTACCTATTTTTCGCCAAAGATTGTAATCAGTAATAATTCTTTTCGTTTTTCTTTTAACAATATTGCTTCGCTCAAGAACTGCAATCTTCACAACCTTGGCCCATAAAACTATAGT
This sequence comes from Plagodis pulveraria, assembly GCA_963890685.1. Classification (NCBI taxonomy): domain Eukaryota; kingdom Metazoa; phylum Arthropoda; class Insecta; order Lepidoptera; family Geometridae; genus Plagodis; species Plagodis pulveraria. The sequence continues at coordinate 18,494,504 of OY982952.1, forward strand.
CTTGTGATAACTGATTAATATGCTAATATTTTTAATGGTGAACAAAATCTTAGAAATCGACCACTAGCAGAACGCGTATCAGCCGGTGTCGATGCTCTTAAACAAATGATCAAGCACTTGTAGACAGTCTACACACGCACCACGTGTTGTGATCTACGATGACCGGATTCGCGATATCGTCATATTTGCCGTCAGTTGACATTACGTTAGGCACGTGAAATGTATAAAAGATTTTGACACGGAGTTCAAGTCATCAGTCGCTCATTTGGTAGCATCCGAATCAAATCAAACCATTCAAAATGAAAATGGTAAGATAATGAAATATTACCTTACCATTATTTTGTGAAATTATATATGTAATTTGAATTACAAATTAAAAAGAGTATATATCCTCAAAAGAGTAAGTTTATAATTATTACGATTTTCAGATCGTAGTTGTCGCCCTCGCCCTAGTGGCTGTCGTCGTGGCGGCTCCTGTTGACCAACCTTTGGAAAAGGAACCTACGAAGATCCTGAAATCTGAATACCGCCAAAATCCAGATGGTGGTTACACTTTCGAGTAAGAAATGAGTTACCTTTATACTATAACCAGTTATATATCTTGACTAGAGTATTACTGTATCAGCCGGATTGTCCACTGCTGAACACAGCCTCCCCCCATATGCCATAATCCCCACGCTTGGCAGGCGTCTTGGGGATCGCAGTGAGTGATATCAGTTACTCAGAAAGTACTGCTGCCCACCTTCTGGTGTGTTACCCTTAGCCGCCCCGCCCTGACATCGCGACTGGCAATAATACCTTTTTATCTTTAAATTAAGATATAATAGTCCATTGACTTTTTGTATCATATATTGATAAAAATTCAATGGATATCACTAGCCCATTATAAATCTATTACCGTTGTTTACAGGTTTGAGACTAGTGACGGTACCCTTCGTCAGGAGACCGGTACAGTGGTAGAGTTCACCGACGACGAGAAGAAGGTCCAGAAAGAGCTTAACGTGATAGGCAACTATTCCTACAAAAACAAGGATGGCACTCCAGAGACAATCGCCTACTCCGCCGATCGGAACGGCTTCCGGGCGGAAGGACCCTCCGTCCCCAAGGCCCCCGTCTACGAAAGCAGTCAATAAGCACCTGAAAACTCACCGGCGAATCTACGACCACTCGCAGCCTGACTGGTCGCTCCTTCTCCGCTCTACGAAACTCGCCCTAAAATACAAGGATACTGTCACGTGCTAATAGATGCCATGCAACATTAATGCTCGTTATTATGTGACGCTCACTGCCATATTTTTTATATTTTTTTTATGTTTGTTGTGTTTGAATAACGTGACTTGATAGTGAAATAAAATTCAAATAATTTAGTTTATTTTTTATTGTGGGATACATATCTTAGTTAATATATTATAAGACGGCTAGGGCGACATCAACATTTTGTGTTTGCATACTCGTATATACCAATTTAAGTTATATGCTCATCAATATGAGTGCTTACCAGTATCAGTACTTGCCCGTGGAACACTCGTAGAACACATGGGTGTTTCACGGGCAAATACCGCATTTAGGGCACCTTTAGTCCTAGGAGTGCAGTAATCGTAGTTCTGTACACCTACGATAAGGATTGGCCTGCACCCACCCTTACTGAATACCAGTGTGTATTTTAATGCGATCTCTAAACCAGAGGTTTTAAAGCGACCAGAGATATATATGTGTAAGTTTTCCTGTACAGAACTTCAAGACTGTTCTTATAAGATTTTTACTTAAAATAAATCTATAGGATTTGGTTCTAAGCAGTTCTGTTTCCTGAATTCATCTGTGACCGTTTTATTATTGATAGTCGACCAATTGTGAATGTCTTGTTTTCTACAGTTTGTATTCTGTGGTCTATTAACGTATTTATACCACACCGCTCAAAAAGTCATGAAGAACTTTCTTCCTGAGTAGTCTCGGGGGAAATACGAGAATATTTTTAATCATTTTATTTTCCTCCTAAGTGTAGTAGGAAAAAAGCATAGAGCACTATGTATCACTCGGGAGCAAGTTCTATTTCTGTAACATATAACCATAGAGAAATTATAGGATAGATTGCTAACTCCATACATAGGAACAAAACTCGCGTAAAACTTATTATCGTCACCGGTTGCTTGTAGTTCGACGTTAAAACTAGGTGGCGTTACTATATTAGCTAAAGTGTTTTATTTAAAGTGCCATCTAACGAATACCTAATACAACTCATTTATCCTATTCATTTATCTATGACAGTACTATAGCCGTCTCTATCCGCATACACTCCCGCGCCGCGACGCGAGTCGTCACTCGCGTCTAGGTAGGCGTAGGTTTGTAATTATTAGTCCAACAAAAATGATTCAAACTGGAAACGATAGATCTATTTACATACCATAACTATATGCAAGTTTTTTTGGACTGGATTTATGAGGCACCATCTATGGCAAAAAAAAAACTAATTAAGTAGATTTGATTTAATTAATATAATGAACGTAATTTACAGTAATACACGGTGCAGGAAAAGACTACCGATATAGCGACAATTCAAAAAAATATCACACTAAAATGTAATTTCACTTGGTTACATTGTAATTTCATAGATAAAGGACTTTAGAACATGGTTGACTATTTAACAACCAGTTTTTTTTTATGTTATTGTGACGGTACAAGCTCGAGGCCCACCTGTTGTTGAGCGGACTAACCTCTGCCTGGAACAGATGACAATTTGTGCAGTGAACAGTGACGAATTGCACTGCGCTCGTCACCTTGAGACATAGTTGTTAAGTCTCATGTGCCTGTAATTTCACTGGCTCTCAAGGACTGCTGCCGGAACACACCGTTAAGTGCTTGGTGACAGATTTTCTACTAGAGGGCGGTAGCTAGCCAGGCGGGCAACAGCAAAATGACCTTCCACCATGCGGTGAAGCTCAAGCCGGCGGTGGGGATCGAACCAGGGACCTGCGGCACAGCAGTCCATAGCTATGACCGCTCGGTCATCATTGCTTCAATATGACTTATGCAATTACAATATCACTGCTATCATAATTTATCTGCGACCTATATTGCATAATAATAGGCATATAATATGTCTATTTTATTGCTACAGTTTTAGCTTTCATAAGAAGTTATAAAGAGATTAAAAACATTATACTTACAAAATAAAACTTCAGGCGGCTAATTTGTTTCATTTATATACACGTACCGTTTATGAAATACTTAGGTACATATACATACTTTAAAACTAATTTTCGGCGCGTGACTCTCGCCCGGCCACCACGCGCATGGCGCCTCACCATGCCCCGCGACCGATATTAGAGACAGCACTCGTAGGTTTAGAAATTTGAGCGCGTTATTCGAGCGTAATTTTTGTATGTTGTAGTTCCAGATTTATTCGAAAAATATAGTACACATATATAAATAACTTCCCATTATAGAAAGTTCATTATATTCCCCATGTTTGTGGTGCAATAGAAATCTTAAAAACATGCTTATTTTTCTTGAAACAGGTGCTTAAAGTTGTTCTTTTATATAAAATTACTAAATTTTGAGCCAGTGCAATTTCAAATCTGTGTAATTTTACGAAAATCTGATGCACCACAAACCTAGATACCTATTAGGATCGTGATTACGTAGGTAATCAGGATCCTAATAGGTATTATTATAGGTATCATTGAGTTTTATTCGCTATTCTTAAAATGAGATAGTACGAGTAACTACGTTTGTATGGGGCGCGTTCGTCTAAAATATGCCCTTAAAGGAAACTCGAGAGATCGCTTTCTCCCCTCGATGTACAATATGGGTATTGCAATGGTAATTTGCATTGCTATAAATAATAACACTTGGCGACTCAAGATTAGGTAGTAAATTTTCGGACATCCATTATATGAAATTTTCGGCATTCATGCCGTCGGGGCTGCCTGTGTAGATTTTGTGCAGAACACAAGTAGATCCACGAACTCATTTTTTATTTTAGCATGAAATATCAGAAACCTTTTCAAATATTTTCCCCCATTTTTAGGCGGATGGTTCTAGCAAACTTTTTTGGGGTATGTACATAGTATGTGGAAGTGGGTTTCATCCAGATCTACATTATTACAATTTTATTGCATGGTGGAAGGTTATTATGCAAATGCCGCCTATATCTATCCATCCTATACCTAGGATATTGGTATAGCTACCAGTATATACTAAACAGTTAAATCTATCGTGCTTTATTGATCAATATTATCATGGAATCCGCGATTTAAATTATTGTGGATTTATTATGATGATCGTATTATCGGGTAAAGTATTGAACACAAGTGCACTTGATTCATGACATTAATTACCCTTTCTACCTTGGAAATATTAAAAAATAATGTTTAGTCGTAACAAATGTGATGAATTAAAAAAGTCTCTCTAACACAGGTCTATTGAATATATTAAAAAACATCAAAATCAAGTTCAAAAGCAGTTATACAAATTAGGCGTCAACGACCCTCAGAAGGTCAAATTTTAATATTAAAATATTTTACATGTTCCTTCCACTTTCAAGATTTTACGGACATGTAAAACATCAATTTCATTAAAAAAATCCCTCAGTGTTTAGCCAGGGTCCATTTCATACAAAGCTCGAACGGCACGATTTTGTGGGATAAACATTGTCTTTATCTGTCTCTATCTCAGCAGCAGTTTATAATTAACCAAACGACATAATACCACATGAATAAAAAACTTATTGATGTGATAATACTATGGAGTAAACTACCTTAGCCTAGCGTACTGCATTATCTTACGAACTACATAATTATGTAGCAGAACTAAGTCTCCAGGATAGATCGTGTATATGAAGATAACACTGGAAAGACGTTTAAGAGATAAAAGATATCACATTATTTTCCTATTCAAGTAATTAAAAGATAGCGAAATATTACTAGCTTACTATCTTTTCTATAAACTTTAAAAGTCAGAGAGGAATCATCTGTAAATAAAACAATATCGAAGGAAACATATATGACTATATGTTTCCTATGTGATTATATGATTGTTAAACATATAGTCAATGAATGGAACAGACTGCCAAAGACCGTTATTAGTGCCCCTTCAGTGAACTGTTTTAAAAATAGACTAGACAAACATTTGGAACTATAAAATTAATGTGCACTGATTTTTTTTCCATATACCCGTACCAGCTTTAAGCTGCTTGCGTATCACAATAATAATAATAAACATATTTTATCAATCATACTGAACTATTCTAAATAAATATGCAGAACTAAAATATAGACATACTTGCATTCCTTAGTCAACATCACAACTGAACAACTACTACGTATACAAACTAAACAATTACTATCAATATTTTATATACTAACGTCTCTGTTATAACTTGATTATGTTATTTACATAACCCTACACAAAACATAAGAGTATACAAACATATAGTTCACGGAGGGCTTTCCATAAAAACGTAGTTTCGTCATATTAATACTAAGTGTTAAAACTCGGTGAAACTTTGCATGTATATCCATCAGTCCCATATAATATGCTTCTGGTTTGCCAGATTTCCGTATCAAAATCATCCCAGTATTTTAAAACAAAAAACGTAATTTCGTTTTGTATGGGTAATATAAAAATAACACAGACCTAGGATTTTTTCGCTGTACATCCTAAGCCTATGAAAAATAATGTTTTAGTATGACATTCAGGGATAAAATAAATAATAAATCGAAAAATTGGCAGACCAGAAGCATAGAAATTAGGCTCAGCAATATGCATATGAAATTTCACCCAGTTTGAACACTTGGTATTTAAAAAAAAGAGGAAACTATGATTGTATCGAAAGTGCTCCGTGCACTCTACTCTTAACGTTCACTCTTTCATTTATTTTTGAAGCACTCGTAGCGAAGATTGCTCAGCTGTTCTTAACCGATCAGCAAAATTAAGCAACGACCGCCGCGGTCATGACTTGGATGGGTGACCGCTAGTGACATTACTACTGAGCGCTTCCGTGCTTCAGAAGGCACGTTAATCCATCGCTTGGTCCCAGTCTTCGTCTTAGGATGGCAGTCGTTATAGCATGGTGGTAGGGTATTTTGCGAATGCCTGCCTGGCTAGCCACCACCCTCAAGTAGAAAATCTGTCGCCAAGCACCTCACATTGTGTTCCGGCAGCTGAGGTCGTTGAGAGCCAGTAATTCTAGGTTATCCTGAAGAACATCTTCGACCATGTGGTCGGTCAGCACTTACCATCGGGTGAGATAGTGGTCATAGGCTAACCTACCAAGCATAAAAAAAGTCATTAACACTGCACGCACACTGTTACACAGCTCTCACAAGACGGTGAGGGCTGTGTAACAGTGTACCGTACCGGGTCAGGGTACCCTACCGGGAGAAATAATGAGCTACAACAAATATTGTGATGATATAATTATCTAGCTACTTACGATAATATGTAATTTTATTAGTATAATGCTACTAATAATTGATGTATCTATATAATTGAAGCTTTTCAATCTAATGTTCGATTCTCAATTGCCTAGCATAAAACATATAATCCAATTGAATTTAGCTAGAAACTTGATCAAACTGTGGTATCATGTACTAAGTGTGTTAAAGATCTGGGTGTCTCTTTCGATCGCGAACTAACTTTTAATAAACATACTGTCACAGTCGCTAAAGACTCATTCCAATGCTAGTTTTCTTGCTACGGAACTCGCGAGAACTCCAGAGTATAGAAGTTATAAAGTTGATATACAGTGATTTGGTTCGAAGTACGCTTTAGGCTAGTCCCTGTGTGTGGCATCCACACGAAGATAAATAAACCCCTAGTTGGAAAAGGTTCAAAAAGCCTTTCTCAGATATTTATACAGACGTTTGTATGGGTATTGCCCATAAATGTATCGTACTGAATATCTGCTGGGTTCCTTAGGATACAATTCTTTAAAAGTTAGAGGATCCCATGGCCAATTAGGGGTAATGTGTAAAAACCTGCATGGTAAAATTGATGCACCGGATCAACATAATCAGTTATGTCGCTTTTGTGAAACCGACAACTATCTTCGGAGCAGGAAACATAGATTATTTGCTGTTCCGGAGTATAGAACAGTTGCTCACCAGACATCTCCTATAACACGATCACTTGCCGAGCTCAATGAACTCCTTGATGCTTGTTGTTTGCTTGATGCCAAACCAGACTGTGATTTGTTAGCAGACGAATGGAGGAATATCATGGCGGAATGCTTGAGTTATTGTGGGGGTGAAGCCACATCACCAAAATTGAAATATTAAATATTAACATTCGCTTTTATCATGTTTCAATAGTATTTTATAAATAAATGTGTGATTATAGTTATTATTGTTTTCACACCTGTTTTAATAGGTATTCCGTTTTTGACACTATTTTATATTGACATTATTTGTATGTGAAATTTTCGTGCATTTTACATTTAAACTACGTAAATAATTAAGCATAGTACTTGAAATTATTAAAAAAATACATATGTAATGTTTATTTTAATAATTTATAACCATAATCTGGTATTTTGTTATAATTTAATGTACTTAGGTATTTTTTGTAAATATGTAATCACATCTATGGTTATATTTCTATTATGTAATGTGTCATTAGTGTAATTGAATAAATAAATAAAAGATTTACTTTGTTATTTTTTAAATTTTTTTTAAGGTATAGGAGGGCAAACGAGCTTGCGGCTCACCTGGTGGTAAGTGATCACCGTCGCCCACGAACATCCGCACCAGAGGTATCGAGGATGCGTTGCCGGCCTTTGAGGAGGGAATATGCTCTCTTCTTGAAGGTCCCTAAGTCGTATCCGTTCGGGAATACTGCTCCTGGCAGCTGGTTCCATATTGTGGCAGTGCGAGGTAGAAAATGCCGTGAAAATGGCAAGGTTGTGGACTTCCAGACATCGACATGAAATTGATGAAACATCATGCTTTGTCGGGACGTCCAATGGCGAAATTGAGCTGGAGGTAGTAAATCGAACAGTTCCTCAGAGCACTCCCCGTGATAGATGCGGTAGAAGATGCAGAGTGATCCAACATCTCTTCGTAGTTCCAAAGGGTCGAGCCGGTCGGAGAGAACTTGATCGTCAACGATTCGAGTCACTCTGCGTTGTATGCCGTCAAATGAAAGAAGCTGGTACTGGGGAGCTCCCATAGTTATAGTTATGACTTCGTTATATTCAAAGTCAGGGAATAAAATAGCGAACTCATAACGCCTAATGAAAAACGAATTGCTTATATTGCAATAAAATAGAATATAATGGACTAAAGAAAACTTCTTACCAACTACTTAAAAAAAAAATTGTACCTCCTTATCTAAGATGATTTTTTTTATTAATTTGATATGTGGGTACTCAAGGTATATTTGTGATAATGAGAAAATATTCTGTATGATCCTGAAACTGTCCACAATAATAATAATAAATAAAAATGGAAATAGGCTCGCCCCCTTTTACATGGGAATATACCTAAAGTGCAAAACATAGTCCTATTAATGAGACTGCTGTCCCTCTCCGTCCGTATTCTGGGTCTCTACCTCGTATATAGAATTACTTACAGACATGTTTCTTTTTAAATTGTATATTATGTATATTTATATATTGTAATAACCTGTTCACGAATTAGACATTAAATTATTTTGTATATTATATATTATAGAGGCAGGAGAAAAAATTATGCACACATGCATGGTATACAGTGTTTAGTGTGTAATTTTTTGAAGCTTATTGAGAAGTGTACATTTTTTTTCCCAAGTCGCGTGCCTGCGTTTATGTAGCTTGGAGGAGGCTATGTTCAGCAGTGGATGATCCGGCTGATATAGTAATATATTTAAAAGATTTTGACGGATAAACACGAAGCTGACCTGGTGTTAATTGGTAACCTACAGCAAATGCAGGTCGACACAAGTGACGAACAGACCTGCGCCTATCACCCAGAGACATTAAGTTGATAAGTCTCATGTGCCTGTAATTACATCGGCAACCACATCCATATCTTCGAACCACACACTATAAAGCGAACATTACTGTTTGGAGGTAGAAATAGGTATGGTGGCAGTATTTCCTACAAAGAACTTGTTCACAAAAAGTTCTGTTTCTACTAAACACTACGAATAAATATGAATTTATCTGAAGACTAATTAATACAATATTTACAATATAATGATATGGGGGCCGTCAAAGTTGTCAATTTTGGACCACATATTCTTGTCCCGCGCGGTAATCGAACCAGCGTCTGTCGGATTCGCACCTAGTATCTTGACCTCTACGCTTTTGGACCACGCTTGACAGAACCAAATTTTGTGCTGTGTCATAAGAGACGGTTACATGAATTTTACTCATATCATTGCCGTCAATGTGATGTCCTTTTATTTTCGATTACGCGTGATTCGCCTGAATGGACCGGAAGGGCAAGCTTGTCCCTAAACACCTAAAGGCACGCGTCGGAGATCCGAGCAACGTCTTGCGACTAAAGTAGAAATTTAATTTGGCCTTGGAGCAAGAATGAACTTGCTCACATTCATTCAAATCTTATTAGTTGCATTTTATAACCAGATCACGTATTACATTTACCTACCTAGGTATTCTGTCTATATTTAAATATTAGCAAGATCTGAATAATACTATTTAAGTTTGTTTAGTGTTCCGTTTATACTTATAATCAGAAACGTATGCCTTTGGCACATGTAAGTTGTAGATAAAATCAGGCAGGACAAATATAAAAATTCGTAGTAAACGTGGATCATTCCTATATTATTTTTTAATACTTAACCTAGTTTTTTAGAAGCGCTCGTAGCGAAGTTTGTTTGGCTGTTCTTAACCGATCAGCAAAGTTAAGCAACGTCCACCGCGGTCATGAGTTGGATGGCTGACTGCTAGTGACATTACTACTGAGCGCTTCCGTGCTTCGGAAGGCACGTTTAGCCGTCGGTCCCGGTTGTCGTATTAGAATGGCAGTCGTTATAGCATGGGGGTAGGACATTTTGCGAATGCCCGCCTGGCTAGCTACCACCATCAAGTAGAAAATCTGTCGCCAAGCATCTAACGGTCTGTTCCGGCAGCTGTCCTTGAGAGCCAGTAATTCTAGGTTTGCCTGAACAACATATTCGACCACATCATAACTTACCATCAGGTGAGATAGCGGTCAAAACTATCAAGCAGAAAAAAATAATATAGGGAAGAATTTACTTAAAAACTTTTATAGGGGCAGCTCTGGGGTTAGAATATAATAAAAGATTGCATAATTTCTCTGTAGCAAGTATGTTGGCGTTAGTATGTTTGGCCGAAAGTACATTGAAAACAGTTGATTATTTTTTTATAAACGGTAGAGGTAGTTAGGACAGAATGAAAAAATAGAAGTACGTTAAAAGCATGACGGACACATTCTTCATACTGTTCAGCAGTAGAACTCTTTGTGAACGAGTTCGTCCGGGAAAGTACTGCCCTACGAATAAATATATTTATTCGTAGGTTACATACGAATAAATATTTTAGGTTATTTAGGGAATAAATATATTTATTCGTTGGTACTGCCCTACGGATAAATTCTATTCGTATACTGCCACCAATTTATAGCCAAGCGCAGTAATGTTCGCATTACTGTGTTACGGTTTGATGGGTGGGGTGCCAGTGAAATTACAGGTACACGAGACTTAATCACTTCATATGTCAGGGTAATGGGTATAGTGCAGTTCGTCACTTGTGAAGAAATGCATTTGTTATAGGCAGAGGTTACCGCTTAAGGTGAAGTGAGTCTCAAAAAGGTTAATTTTGAACACGTTTTTTGGAAAGACGCTTGCAGATATGAATAGTACATTATGCAACAAGTGCGCGAAGTTGTCTATTACAATCGAGACGGGTTAATCAACACACTTGCGAGGAGCTAATACGAAAATTTCGATATGAAAATATTTTCTTGATCTTTTTGATAGCAATAATAATCTGATTAAGAAGGTTTATAATTCAATCTTCTAAAGTTCTACTTCAGTAGGTAAAAAACTCTTTGGTTTGTTTTTATATGAAAAAACGAACGAAACAAACTAAAATCTCCTTGGAGAAGTGTGGAAACGTTGTTTTTTTTTCTATTTAACACACTAGTGCGGTAAAGTAAAAAAAAGCCGATTGCGTAATAGACTATATCATGACGCTCTAAAATTTCGCTAAACAAGTTTTGTGTCTAAATAATCGTATCAATACAAATTTTATTTTCTCATTATTATGTAGCAGCCATGTAATAAAATACCTGAATGATTTATTCCGTTTCTATAAAATGAATTTATTTTTAAAAATCGCACGTCGTTTTTTTATATTGCGTGGTTCTGTTACACTCAATCATATGCGAAATGAGATCTCCCGTCCTACGCCCTTAGTCTGAAAAATTTTTCAAGACCCCACGTCTTAATATCCAGGTGGGCCTTGGGCTGGTTCCGTCACAATCGTATACAAAAAGCAATAGAATCAATACGTTTGTACAGCATTATTAATTACATCAGTCCAGTGATTGTTAAGAATATCGGTACATCGCGAGTTCCAATTTTGGGCCGAATTATTATTTTTATTATTAGCACAACTAAACTATTATATTGAACGAAATAAGCGTAAAAGGAAAAATTCTAACCATGGGCGTGGTTGAAGTCCTCTAAAAATCCGTCCATCGGACAACGTTGTCGTAGAACAATCGCTCTACCAATTAAAAATCAAATTATGATGATGGACGAGTCCTAGTTTGTTAGTCTTTTAGTTCCTCATATTAAACGGTCGTTATTTGGAGCGTCATATATAGGTAGTCAATATAAATTAATTACAAGTATAAATTAATTAAAAAGTATAAAACCCGACTACAAATTTTGAAGCAGTGATGCCGCTTAACATCAGGCGGGCCTCGCGCTTGTTCCATCACAATAACATAATATATATATATATATATTTATTTCTGTTAAAATTTTATCGTTCTGTTGAAATTAAAACTGCAAGTTATATCTATTTATGGAATCGTTTTTTAAAGCCCTTCATTTTGATATTCCACTTGATGGTTTTGGAAGGAAAAACATTATAGCTCACAATTTGACGTCTAAAATCCACCAGTTTGTTTTTTATTATTTTTTCATACACCCAGTGTCACTTGCGCTATCAAGACGAATCTAACGATATCTCATACATTATAGTCGGTTGGGCCGTTTAGCAGTTATGGTGGAATAAAGAAATTCACAAACAAACATACATACATGAACCCTGAAACATAACACAATTTTTTTTGGGCAGTCGTGTAAAAACGCTGTGATCTAAAAATCTAAAAAGTTTGTTCACTTAGCTTGCATTCAAGAAAAATACAATACTTATCAGAAGTTTTAAAATCAGGTTAAAAATCGTTTTATAAAGCAATATAACTACATTGGATACACGAAATATTATCTTTATTTCACTATTTGAATCACAATTACACACAGCAATATCATATAAACAAAATCTGTGGCAGCACTGGCAGGGTGGTCTTAATTATCTACATATCTATTAAAAACGAGAGTAATATTCGTTTTATAGTTCAGTTCTTGCTGCCTTTTGGATAATGTTATATAAATTTTCATAATCCTTTAACGAATAGGTATACATGGTCCTAGAGTACGATTGAATTACTGGTATTTCAGAGAAAATGATTATTTATCTCGTTGATACGGGTTCTTCTACTTTGGTCTTGGGGATAGATGAGCCAAATGCGCGGTAACCATTCTGGTCTGCTTCGTAATTAACGGTCTCCTTGGTGCCGTCCTCTTTGACGTATTCGTAAAATCCACGGGTAACGACTATATTTTTGGGCTTGCCGTCTTCTCCAGGTACTTCCGTGAGTTTACCTTCTTCATTTCGTACGGTGCCATCGCTGGTCTTAAGTCTGTAAACACATCAATAAGTATCAATGAACAGTCGTGCCGTGAATCTATTACGCCGCCCGTGCCGTTTTATGCTATGGTGCTTAACTAGATGGCGTGATTCCTAGTAAAGAGGCATTGATCTAGTGCTGTGTGTCCAATGAAGTGTTCCGGGTTGAATAATAATAAGTAGTGTAATTGTCATAGATTTATTAAAACAATGTTTTAAAAGGGGAACGGGATGCATATTACAGCACAGAACATGTATGTAGGTTTACTATGTGGTCTGTGATTGATGAGAAAGGGCAGAAGTGTATCACCAGGTAGGCGATGTTACAAGGAAAGGTACTTAAATAAAATTTGTCTTGTTTATGTTAATCGACTATTCTGAATGAATTTATGTAATTGTCATTTTTTTGCTGCTAGGCTAACCTTTGACCACAATCTCGCTTAATGTTAAATAAGTGATGATTTGGTCTAAGATGTTATTCAGGCTAACCTAGAATTAGTGACCCTCAATTAAAGCTGCCGGAACACATCGTTAGAAGCTTGGCAACTAATTTTCTATTTGAGGGTGGTAGCCAGCCAGGCGGCATTGAGCAGAATGCTCTACCGCCATGCTATAACCACTTCTATGCTATATCAACCACCAGAACCAGCAGCTCAACATGCCCTCCGAAGCACGGAATCGATAGCTCCGCTATGAGCGCTTCAGCAAAAGTAAGACATGTTCCCAAAAAGTACATGTTTTGGTCCATAATAGATCATAATTATATATTGTAATAGAGGGCACAACATAGGCATCTAACGGGCAGAGTTCCAAAGGCTTATACTGAACAATTATTTGTGAGATAAAACAATTAACTTGGACGAAGCGGGGATTGAACCCTCGTAATCAAAGCTACGAGAAACACGCTCACATTAACGAGGTAGTCTCAGGTATTTACAGTTACCTGCAATAAGAAGTATACACATTGTAATTTTCAAAATAGTGGCAAAGAGTTCTCTCAGAGTGTTTTTCTCTTTATAATCAGAAGTATCTAAAAATCAAAGAATAAGTTGAATATGTTTACTGATATTAATGTTAACTTCGATTATTAATAACTTGCGACATCACATTATTTTGAAAATTGCGAAGTGTATACTTCTTATTGCAGGCGACTGTACATGTAAAGTAACTAAATAGTGTAACGGTAAAGTAAAAACTTACTTGAGATTATAATTTCCCTTAGCGTCAGCCTCGGATTTATACTCTTCGATCTTCGGAACTTCTTCCAATGGAAGGGCTACGGCGACGGCCACAAGGGCGAGTGCAACCAGTAAAACCTGTATTAATGAATAAGATCAGGAATTGACAGAAATTGATTAAAGATATTTTACTGTAATTCTCCCAATCTGGACTATATAATAGGCGACCAAGGGTAAAATACCGCAAAGTGGACAGAAGTGTCTTCTAAGGAACATCTATCTCACACTGCGAGATCCGAACTCCAAGACTGCCAAGCGTGGATATTATATTCTGTACAGCAATGGAAAATCCGGCTGATACAGTAGGTAGTTAAATAATTATAGAAATTTCTTTTATAATGTTTGGTAGCTATGGTGCCCGGCTTAACAATTAGAATTGTGGGTGATCACAGGAGACTAAAGTAACGCCTATGATCCCGCAGTTTATATGATTCAGGTGATCTAAGTGGAATATACCGCTCCATTTAAGGGAATGTAAGCCTATCCAAAGAATATCAATGATAAGTAGGATGTAGCTTCATAACAGTGCTGTTGGTTATTCAACAGACATCATTATCATCATTGCTAACTTTTTAGCCAAATGATATCCTGATGATTTGATGATGTGGGTTCAAATCCCAGAACCCACATCATCTAGGCAGGCAGAATGGAGCCGGACGTAAAACAGATGCGACATTTAATTACGAACTTATGTATATTAGCCGCAAAATAAAAAATGAATACACGTTTGGGAAACACAAGTCGGCAATTTTTATTTGGCAGAGACCTTACTTTACAGAAAATTTTGTTACTAACACATGTTGGTTACATAAAATATTGTTAGTTTACCCCGCGCAACCACGGTAAAAAATATAATAATGATGTATTGTGCGGTAAAAAAAATAATACTATCGACATCGAGGTAATAATATCTGTGGATTACAGAATCATAGTACCTTTTAACATTATGGCAAATATCTAACTTGTCGAGAGTTCGTTGATCTATTTAAAGAGAATATAATTATTAATAATCAGTTAAGTCGTGTTTGTACGTAGCTACGAGTTGATTTGCTATAGTATACCTATACATAGGTACCTGTAAAACTTTGAAATATGGACAACTTTCGTATGCAAACTGTAGTAGGCATTTTAATCTCTTACAGGCCTCTAGTCAGTCAGGTTTTACCAGGGTGAAAATGTATAAAATCAAAATGTGGGCAAAACTACATACATATACAAATTTGTAATATATCAAAAGTTCAGCAATGCACGAAATTCAACTTAGGAACCACTAACCAAATATTTTTATTTTTTTTTCTTACAGTATATCTCGTCGGAGGTTTATAAAAAAAGTTTTCAACGTACCTTTTGCATGTTATATTATGTTTGTTTCGGCTGCTATCAACTATAAGACTGATATGGTAATGAAGATTAAGTCACCTTTTATACTTTTTATTTGAAATGTAATATATTATTTATAACTAGTTTTTACCCTCGGCTTTGCGCACGTGGAGTTCCCCTCAGGACCGTTACCGGTTTTTGGGAGCTATGTTAAAAGTGTCATATATAAATAGGTTACTTTTAATTCCTTTTTTAATCTTTTTAAATTGGCCTCGTAAATTGTAATCGTTTTATATGTCAACCTTCAGCACCAAATTCTCCATAAAGTTTTTCAGTCTGGTACACTTCGAAAACATTGTTATATGCTTGCCCCTCAGCTACCAGTTCAAACGTAGTGCCCCGTGTTGAGTGTTGTAACATAACGATAGAGTACTAAGCCGCAGTGGTGAAATTGTCACTTAGCAACATAAGACAATATCGCAAATTCTTGCCAATAACTGGCTGACTCTCTCTTTACGGACATCCCTTACCTGAGTACCATATAATAAATAGGACAGGGATTGAAAGTGGCTACGATCATCGATTAAGTAACCTCGGTCAGAGCTCAGTGGTGAAGCACCACGTCATGGATCGCAACACTATACACAAATTGCCTGTCATACTCGACGCTCGAGGGATGTCTCATCCGAATTCCGATGCTCAGCGCCGAGCTATTTCTCCATGCATTATAAAACAAATTTGTAATAATAAAGTATTAATAGTTTAATTTCTAACTGATTTAGAAAATTATCTTACCTGTACATAGATACAATAATAATAGTAATTTTTATAAGTTTTACTATTAGTAAACTAGTTTTAATTTGTTATTTTTTTATTCAATAATAATTGTTTAACTATCAAGTGTGTGCCTATTGCGGTTCCAAAGATACATAAATATGATAGATGAACGAACAGGCCGAGCGCCAGCAGCTTAGGTTCAAGTGACTAACTTTCCTCCCCATTTTCACTTTTTCTTATCAAACCTGGCAAAAATATTATTGTTGCATGTTTTTGTTTTAAAAATTCTATCCAGATACCAATTATCATCACTATCACTTAAAAACAACGACCTTTCCATACAAAGTTTCATCCCCAATATAACACTCTTAAATCACCCTGTCAAAAAAATAGTGAACACACCATTTTTTATTTTGGATGATCTATCCGAATACTCATTTTTGGAACTGTAAGTTAAAAAACAAAGGACTTTCATTCAAATGTTTCCATCCAGTTTTACCCCCCTTAGGGTTGCATTTCAAAAAAACCTTTGTTAGAGGATTTTTTTTTTGAAATTCATCATCAAGAAGAATACACCCTCAAAATTTCAAGTCTCTACGACCAGCGGTTTAGGCTGTGCGTTGTCTGTCAGTCAGTGAGTCACGTCTTTGATTCTTATATATAGATAATAACTAGTGTACTATCAGTATATGATTCCATATACCGGATTCCACATTTACGAATAATTTTAAATGTGTAATGAGGTGCGTGATCATTCAAGTTTTTAGATAAACATATGGCATTACATCACACCCAAAGTTTACTTTAAACAAAGTTTGTAGCTTTTATAGCTTGAATTCGTTTTATAGTGATTTCATACAATAAAAGGCTTAGAAATTTTACACGGGGGTTTTATAAAAAAAACTTTTTTATATATAGGTGGTGATATGGTCATAGATGTTGTTTAGGCTAACCTAAAATTACTGGCTCCCAAGTGCAGCTGCCGGAATACACCGTTAGCCATTAGATTTTCTATTTGAGGGTGGTAGCTAACCAGGCGGTGCTTGCAAAATGTCCTAGGCAGAACGTATTTGGATTAAACTACGAAAATAGATAGATCCTGGGTTACTACAGCATACATTTCATCATCATCATCATATTTTTTCACCATTGTCCACGTGGGTTTTCACCTGCAAGATGATAATGATGTGTGGTCGTGGGGTGAAAAGATATACTAACGTGGGGCACTGCAAGGCACCTGCCGTCGCAGCCGTGCTATCTCAGTCTGTGCGTATCTGTCTGGGATAGTTCAGTTTCGAGCACTTGCAGGACCCATCTTAACACGGACCAAGGAGTCTAGCATGCGTGCGAGTCATTGAGATTCTATAAACTGAAAGGGGCAACGAAAGTGAAGGCGGTCGCTTGTAGACCTCTCAGGCAGGATGGCGCGTGGATCTCGGTCCGCCGCTCGTACTCCCGAGGCGTCTCGATTCAAATACGAGAATGTAGGCGCGCTCTGAGCACAGATGCTGGGACCCGAAAGATGATGAACTATGTCTGGCCAGGTCGAAGTCAGGGGAAACCTTGATGGAGGACCGTAGCGATTCTGACCTGCAAATCGATCGTCGGAACTGGGTAGAATAGGGGCGAAAGACTAATCGTACCATCTAGTAGCTGGTTCCGTCCGAAGTTTCCCTCAGGATTGCTAGCGTCGATTCGAACAGTCTCATCCGGTAAAGCGAATGATTAGAAGCATTGGGGCTAAAACTACTTCAACTTATTTTCAAACTTTAAATGGGTGAGAAGTCCAGCTTACTCGAACGATGAAGCCGGAGATCTGATGATAGTGTCAAGTCGGCCAATTTTTAACGTAGTGTTAAGAAGCCTAAAAAACGTTTTCTACTCATTGGCAGGTGCCTGGTGACTGGAAGCGTGTGTGCTGGGCATTTCTTAATGTCTAACTTATTAGGTTATCAGGTGTAGGGTTTTAGCTAGCTAAATGTCATACGGCCTCACACAAAAATTTACAAATTAGTAGGTAGGTTAATACCTACCTACCTACACTAATAGTGTATGGAGGTAAAGTTACTTGAAAAAAGGGACATACTTGGTACTCAGGTCAATATCATGACAGATACACTAGCTAAAGATGGGACGATTAGAACAAGTAACTGATGACGTTTAGAATCTCAAAAAAAGTCAATTTGGGTATTTATTTCTCAATGTTTAGAATCTATGCAAATCAGCAAGTAATGGATTGGCGTCCTTATACCGAAGCAGAACAATAATCCTGTGGAATAAGACAGACGATTGTAAATAAGGTTAAGTCTATAAAATGCATATAAATGAAATTTACTAGATTTTCTAAAAGAAGTCGTAAGGAAAACTCAAAAATACAATATTTATAGAAACACATGGAACACTTTAATAAAAATAATACATTATTAGGATCACGTGGATTAATTCAATGGTTATATTGTATTGTTACCTTCCACAACGATAATATAATAGACATAAGCATTCCTGTCACAACGTATCAGCCAATCCTAAATTAGACAAGATGGCATTGGCTAGTCCGGAATGGATACAGATAAAACAGGATTTCAATGTAGCGGTTATTAAAAATGTCATATATATCAATAAGTTTTAGGATATTCTACTATGATATAATCTGTAGTTAGTTTACAGTTCTCATAACTTATTTACTTATGATGATCTAAGTTTAACAAAGATTTAAAATAATATATATTTCTATAAACATGTATAATGTATGTGATTCTAACAAGCGCGAATACGACTGTTCTGAATTCTCGGTAGTACTGGTTGACAGGGTATATAATAGTTACTACGTACTCAAGTGTCAGTTTGATTTCAAAACGGAACGCTAAATAGTCGCTATGATTAATGAATAAATGTGCACCAATGAGCGATATACTCGTAGCACTCAATATGAGTGATAAATTCAAAATGACGGATAGATTATGGAGTAGTGATGGTGTGTATGCTACGTAAATAATGCGTAGAGCGTATGCTACGCAAGTGCAACGTAGAGAAAAGGTAGGGTAGATGGATGATACCTAGTAGGTTTAAATTTAGTCGGTAAAAATGTTACAATATTTAACATTAAAGAGTAAACTTACAGAACAAGAATGGTAGATTATGCAATCCCCTTATAAAAGCAAAGATGTTATAGCAATGTGTTATCCCTTTCACTGGTGGAAGGTTAGTGAACGTTTAATAGCTGTTTTATTCAACCATTTTTCATGAAGATGTTATGCCACGTGTGACACTTTGAATCTCGATTGGAAGGGCCTAATGGTGGATGGCCGTGTTCTCTCCAAGCATAGAGCTAAGTCCCTAGCGTAGCGTGGGAGTTTAGATTTAAAACCTGTGAACAAAAAACAGTGATTTAAATGAGAACTGTATGATGTATATGTACTATAAGCCGATTAAAACAGCTGTTACTGTGAATAAAATTGTTTGAGACACAGAACTAGATCTGAATCAGGAACTGCAGTTACTTTAGAGACATTATATATCTGCTACAATTTTCTGATTGTAGATTGAACATATCTTGTTAATTAAGTTAAAAGCATTGAAGTTTATGTTATAAACAACGGTGTATTACCTCTGCTTGGCCGCGATTTTACGACAAAATTTAAAATGTATTTTGCTTCATCTAATAATTAATATCACTATCTCTAAGAATAAACACATCGAAGAAGTGCAACGGTTATTGAATTAATATCGAATGTTCGAAAATTTTTGTGTGGAAGCTGGCATATCCACCCTTAGCCATTTTCTTTTTTAAGTTACCGCGCTTGAGAAAATAAGTATATATGGTCCTCTGCGGGCACTTCTATGAACAAAAATCTTTCGTAATATTGTACCCTAGTGTCACGTTTGCGAAATATTTGGAGGTAGAGAACGTCATATTAGAACAATAAAAAACATTAAACATGCAGTTATTACTATAGGTAAACAAATAATATATATATATATATATATTTATATAGCAGGCGTTATTGCAAAACTAACAATAAAATATATATATATGTATATATATATTAGTTTTGCAATAACGCCTGCTATATAAATATATATATATATATATATATATTATTTGTTTACCTATAGTAATAACTGCATGTTTAATGATTTTCATTGTTCTAATATGACGTTCTCTACCTCCAAATATTATATATTATATATATATATATATATATATATATATATTTTATTGTTAGTTTTGCAATAACGCCTGCTAAGCGAATTACATTACAAAATCACAAATATACGATAGGAAATTTATTTTAAGTCATGTGCGGGATCCCGCATCCCGCACATGACTTAAATTTTTCCTATCGTATATTTGTGAAATAATATATATATTATTAAGTGCATTCTTTTGTATTGAAATTCTAATTCTTAAGTTGATTTTACTATGTATTAGAAGTAAATATTAATAAATATTCAATAAAACTAGTTTTATTGAATATTCATGTTACTAAATCGAATCGCATCGCAAAGAAAGGCCGTTTTTAGGGTTCCGTAGTCCTGACAAGGAACCCTTAGAGTTTCGTCGTGTCCGTCTGTCTGTCCGTCTGTCCGAGGTTTTGCTAAGATACCGTTAGCACTAGGAAGCTGTAATTTGGTAGGGGGGTGTATATTAATCATGCCAACAAAGTGGTAAAATAAATTTTTGTAAAATAATTTTTTAGGGTAGCTCCCATACAAGCGAAATTTTTTTTTGTCCTCTACCCCGTCGTATGTCGTATCGTTGAATAGGTCTTTCAAAATTATTTCAGAGTTGCTAACACTATTTTTCGATGTTATGACCCATTTACGAAATATATAATAACTTTAAAGTGCCACTTTTTGTTCCCATAGGGCATCCCCCCCCCCTCTAAAAGCTAAACTGCTGGTTTGAAAAATCTGGAAAATGATGATAGTGCAGTTTATGAACTTTAAAGGAAAATTATAGCGGTTAAGATAACTTTATTAGTTTAGTAGTAGTAGTCGTTGAACTTGGGTATTGGATAAATGTGTACCTAATACAAACTCCTTAGAATAATTCGTTTAAAGTGACTAATATATGAATGACAATGAAGTAGTTGCTTCTTTATAATTGGTAAAGACTCACATGGAAAACTATTGCGTAAAAAAAAAAAACAATAAAAAGATTTTATTATTATACCTAATTTTTTTTTATATTCCTGATAGGTTAGCCTTTGACCGCTATATCACCTGATGATTATCCGCATATGCAACATAAGCGGATAATAAAAAATTGCTTTTCTAAAGCAGATTGTCAAGTAATAAATGATGAAATAGGAACGAAAACAGGTGTTGACTGGGACATCCTTTTTGAAAATAATACAGCTGAGTGAGCTGTTAATAAATTTTAGGAAACTATCTACAGCATCATATACAAGAATGATATCAAAAAATCATATCAAATTGCAGTTTTTCTATTTCGTTCAATTCATCCCAAAAGCACATATTTAACAATATGAGGAAAGCATGGACAAAATGGAAAATATATGGTAACCTATCAGATTTTGAGACTATTGCATTATATAGGAACATACTTGAAATTCATTCAGAAATAGCTTACAAAAGTTTTATTATTCTATAGAATATATTCTAGCCCCGCACATGCTATATTATACATACATATATATATATAATATAGCATGTGCTGGGCTATATATATAATATATACCCATTCACCAGGACCCAGGCAAAAGGTTAGGTTTACAGGTTTACGCAAGAATCTGCAGTAATTTTTCAGTACTATCATAAATCAACATAGATAACCATTTATAAATCGTGCGTTTGGCTTCCACTAGCGTCATTCCTTTTATATTACATTGTTTCAGTACATAGTTATACACATAATATGCTTTGACGAACTCTCCGAAACGTCTAACAAATACGGTTTTTACGGGAGGGATAGCCGAACGGTAAATTGTTGAATGATAAGTAGAATGGAAACTAGCTTTCATGGACAGCTGCCGGAATAAATCAATTCGTACTTGGCGACAGATCTTCCACTGTCTGGTATTTCATTAAGCGCATCCTGTTTTAATATTTAAATCAAACAAATTAGTGTGTGTGATAGACAGTGACCACTGTGGTATGTGACCTGCGACTTAAGAAAACCCTACAAGAAACACTCAGTAGTGGTCAGTTCACGCTAACTCCTCGTGATATGACTCTTTTTTGTTTTTTTTATTGCTCTGCATATTTTCTATTGCATTATATAGGAACAGACTTGAAATTCATTCAGAAATAGGTTACAAAAGTTTTATTATGGAAGTTAAAAATACTGTTAAGTACAACATCATATATTTTTGGTCTTACATCGCAAATGTCCAGAGTTGCATTAGCTATGAAGAGAAAACAGCAAGTGACTCAGTAGATATATTAGCAACCTTTACTCGAATTACTTCCAATTAGTATTTGAGCCCTCAACTGTTATCGACGGATATAATGCAGATAATACATTTTATATATGTGCAGATAAACACACGTCAGGTTTAATTATCAGTGATGTTTCTTTTTACTATTGATAGTTTAAAATCGAAACAACGAAGGCTCGATCCAACTAAGGGCACTGGAGTTAAGAATGTTTCACCATTAGTCCTTAAATACACCGCTGACACCATTTTATTATGTCCTGTACACATTATATTCAACCTATGCTTTCAAGAAAGTGTTCGTCCTTGTGTTTGTAAAAGTCCGCTTAGTACTGTACATAAAGAAGCACTAAAGAAAGATGTAGCAAACTATCGCCCAATCTCAATTTTGCCTGCCTTATCGAAGCTTATATACAGGGTGAAAACTTTCAGCGGGGCAGTAAGGGGAAGTACCTTATCCGTTGCAACTAGTCGGAAATGGTCTTAGGACACTATCCATATTTTTTTATGGAATGTTGATCTCCATTCACAGATTTTCAAAAAAATTACAGTTAGCAAGAGGATAGCCATTTTACATAAAAACATTTTTTTAAGCCAATCAATCCTGTTTCTAATACTGATCAAAAATTTCTATGGGACCAACCATCGTTGCAGTACTCAAAAAGTCACAAATTACAAAAACTTTTCCCATAGATTTTTTAAAGAATTTGTGTAACTGAAATACAAAAAATAAAATAAAAGACAAATGATCACGTAGAATTTTACACATATCAAAAAGAAGGCGTATTAATTTTCTTTTTTATTAACTACCATAACTTGATGATGTAATTCTTATTTAAAATCTTGCAGTTTCTTCCCCTACGATATCAATTGCTCGAAGTAACCGCCCTTTTCGCGAATACATACATTGATTAGTTTCTGTACCGACCTAGTGGCTGCTGACAATTTATTTGTATGATTTCACTGCAAAATTATGGTAAGTATTGCTTTTTGTAAACCTCAGTTTTTC
Organism: Plagodis pulveraria; assembly: GCA_963890685.1. Classification (NCBI taxonomy): domain Eukaryota; kingdom Metazoa; phylum Arthropoda; class Insecta; order Lepidoptera; family Geometridae; genus Plagodis; species Plagodis pulveraria. Next base: position 18,518,132 of record OY982952.1, read on the forward strand.
AGGTAGCCCCACAAAAATAAATCTAGAGGCGTCAGATCTGGACTACGCGCTGGCCAAGAAATAGGACCATGTGTTCCTATCCATTGATCACCAAACTGTCAAGATTTAGTAATAACGAGTTCAAAATTTGAATTGTTTTTAAATTTATTTTTTTATTCAGTCAACAAAATGATCTCAACCTTCCCTAAAAAAGCTTTTGCGTAAAAATTTTATACAAAGTGTACGAGAAAAGTTTTTGCAATTTGTGACTTTTTGAGTACTCCAACGATGGTTGGTCCCATAGAAGTGTTTGATCAGTATTAGTAATAGGATCGATTGGCATCAAAAAATGTTTTTGTGTAAAATGGCTATTTTTTTGCTAACTGTTTTTTTTTTTGAAAATCAGTGAATGCAGAACGAAATTCCATAAAAAAATATGGATAGTCTCCTAAGACTATTTCCGAGTAGCTGCAACGGATAAGGTACTTCCCCTACTGCCCGCTGAAAGTTTCCAACCTGTATATATGTGTCCCACAAAGCTGTCGTTAGATGGCTAAGTATCAACGGATTCTAATCGCGTTATTATCGCGATTCAAACTAAGACTAAGGAAAATAACTTGGTAGCAATCGTACTCTTATTTTTTAGCTTTAGCAGGAAGAAAGTGGAAGATATAAAAAGAACAACAGATAACTTCTATAATATGATAAATTCAATATTGTGATATCGGGCTACTACGGAACCCTACATTGCGCGTGGCCCGACACGCGCTTGACCGTTTATATTAAAGTAGGTTTGGTGACAACTCGAACCATGGAGGTTGGCTTGTCGTAGCTTCTTTTTTTGGTATGATAATAAACCATTCATTTACAACGTCTATATTACGTCATGTGTTTTTTTTAATTCTACGTTTCGTTTTCCCCAGTTCTCAAAGTTGTCTGGTGATCCTTTGATCATGGCTGTAAATCACCAACATCAAACCAGCACCTGAACGTCGACGAAACGCAAGATTTGCCGAAAACATCGCTGCTGTCCGTGTGTTTTTTATAGCTATTAGGATAGCTCTGGACCACTATCTTAAGTGGTAAGTGATGATGTGGTCGAGGATGGTACATAGACTAGGCAAAGAATTACTCTGTGTGAAGGACTGCTGTCGGAACACACTGTTAGGTACATGGCGACAGATTTTTCAACTTGATCTACCGGGCTAACCACGTTTAGTTTGGCTTCCACTAGCGTCATTCCTTTTATATTACATTGTTTCAGTACATAATATGCTTTGACGAACTCTCCGAAACGTCTAACAAATACGGTTTTTACGGGAGGGATAGCCGAACGGTAAATTGTTGAATGATAATTAGAATGGAAACTAGCTTTCATGGACAGCTGCCGGAATAAATCAATTCGTACTTGGCGACCAATCTTCCACTGTCTGGTATTTCATTAAGCGCATCCTGTTTTAATATTTAAATCAAACAAATTAGTGTGTGTGATAGACAGTGACCACTGTGGTATGTGACCTGCGACTTAAGAAAACCCTACAAGAAACACTCAGTAGTGGTTAGTTCACGTCACCTCCTCGTGAGATGACTCTTTTTTGTTTTTTTTTAATATGCCTGATAGGTTAACCTTTGACCACTATCTCACCTGATGGTAAGTGATGATGTGGTCTAAGATGTTGTACAGGCTAACCTAGAAGTACTGACTCTCAAGGGCAGCTGCCGGAACACACCGTTAGGTGCTTGGCGAAAAATATTTCTACTTGAGGGTGGTAGCTAGCCATGCGGTCATTAGCATAATGCCCTACCACCTTGATATAAGGACTGCCATCCTAAGACGACAACTGGGACCGACGGCTTCACGTGCCTATATATGTATATATATACCTATATATTTATTGCTTATATATATGTATTGCCACTTTATGTGTACGTTATCAAAATAAGAGCGTGAGTACTTAAAGTTTCATGCGTAGTTCATTAAACTTTATATTTTTCTTGTTTCTAAGACTTAGATGTCATTATTATTATTATCATTTAGTTAATCGTTAAAGATCTTCACGATACAGGCTTGCCTAGTGTGAAGATCATAAGCATCTGACAAATGTATTAACCACGTGAGCATTATTTAGGAGACATGTTTAATTATTTTATAAGACAACAATTGTTTTTGTAACTTTTCCTTATAATGCTGTCAATCAAAAAAAAAAAACAATATTTTTAATTTAAAATTTTTCGTTCCGCCAACATTGTCACTTACTAGCAGGTGAGATTGTTGAAATTCAAAACCTAGTCTATCTGCAGAAAAAATATATAAAAAAGGAACTAAAAAGTTAACATACCATCGAAAGTAGCTACAAAACAAGTTGAATCTATTACCTGCTCAGTTGGAAACAAAAGCTTACAACAACTGAAATAAAAAAAATGCAACCCTAATTTATAATCATTAGTAAAAATAGGTAGTGGAACCGGTACACGATAGTGCATATGCTATGACATTTGACATTACGGAGTCCAAGTGAAAAGTATAAAAGATTTTGTCACATCTCCTCATGTTACAGTCTCATTTGGCACCGAATATACAAAACGCATTCATTATGAAAATGGTACGTAGAAATTCTAGTATTATATTTATAAACATTTAGTGTTATATGCATGTGAAGTAACAAAATTACTCATTTAAACGTCAAATACCTAGAGGATAGAAACAAATTTGAATTCAAGTACTTTTAAGTCATTTGAAGCAGTCCATGTGAAGCAGTGATGGCTCAGTGGCATTGGCTATGGACTGCCACGCAGCAGGTCCATGGTTCGAATCCCGCCGCGGGCTTGAGCTTCACCGCATGGTAGAAGGGCATTTTGCGAATGCTCGCCTGGCTAGCGACCACCCTCAAGTAGAAAACCTGTCGCCAAGCACCTAACGGTGTGTTCCGGCAGCAATCCTTGAGAGCCAGTGAAATTACAGGCACATGAGACTTAATAACTATGTCTCAAGGTGACGGGCGCAGTGCAATTGTGACGAAATGCCTCTGTTATAGGCAGAGGTTAGTCCGCTTAACATCAGGTGGGCCTCGAGCTTGTTCCGTCACAAAAACATAATTAAAATTTGGAAGTCACCCGCATTAGTTTATTAGGTACTGTGTATATTGTCACCTACTACAAGAATTATATCGTGTTCATTCGAATATTCGTGTGTGTTTATGCAGATCGTTGCAGTAGTCCTTGCCCTCGTGGCCATGTCACATGCCGCCAGCATTCCTGCTGAGGAAATCCCGATCCTTCGGTCTGATTTCTCATCACAACCCGATGGATCTTATGTCTCAGTGTGAGTTTCTTATAGTACTATTATCAACTACTTAGGTATACTCAACATTATTTTCGGAATCAAAGTTGGAAAAGAACTGAAGTATTGCATGCGCATCTAAGAAGTCATGTTATTATGATCTATATATAAATACATTTACCAATTAGTTCAATCGATATAATGACATTCTACACAATCCTACTAATTATATTAATTCAGAAGATAGTGTGTGATGTGTGACTGTTTGTTAACCACTTATTAGAAATAAATCAATAGATTTTGCTGAAATTTAATTTATCGATTCCTCATAAAAATATATGAATATCAAAATATGATATTCATTTATTTTAACATGTATTTTTATTTTAAATTTTATGTACTTTTGTATATATCTTCGTTTTAATTTAAATGAAAAACACGATTAAAGCATAGTATTAAAACTACATTCAAGTTTGTAATTTAGAAACTTACATTTTGAACTAGTCTGAGCTAACAAATGTAATTGATAATACCATACTAGTTATATAATTAATAATTAAATACATTTCCTGGATTACAAATAGACGATTTCTTACCATGGTTTACTGAGAAATTCTCAAAAGAGAACGAGGAAAAATTAAATTTCACGTCAAAAAAAGTAATGACAGCCGAGCGGTTATAGCTACGAGTATGGACTGCGGTGCCCCAGGTCCATGGTTCGATCCCCACCGCCGGCTTGAGCTTCACCGCATGGTGGGAGGGCACTTTGCGAATGCTCGCCTGGTTAGGTACCACCCTCAAGTAGAAAATCGGTCGCCAAGCACCAACAGTGTGTTCCGGCACCAGTCCTTGAGAGCAAGCATAATTACAAGCACATGAGACTCAACAACTGTATGTATGAGGGTGACGGCGCAGTGCAGTTCGTCTGTTGTGGCGTCTGTTATAGGTTACCGCTTAACATCAGGTGAACCTTGTGCTTGTTCCGTCACAATCACATAAAAAATATATACAGGGTTATTGGTAAAATGCTAACAACCTCTTAGGGTCGACCTCTGCTAGTACTAAGAAACATTTTGAGATGTTTTTTTTATTTCTTTTATTTTTTTTTTTGTAAAATTCTCCGAGCCTATTGTTCCCGCCGCGGCAACACTGGACCGCTCCGTCGTCCCTTTGAATAGAGTTTTGAATATTTATATCGAGCAAAGAAATAAAAATATAAAATAATACATTACAGACTTTTGACATCAGGTGGTCATCGTGCTTATTCAGTCGAAAACATGTAAAAAAATACAAAAGTTTTTTTTATTTTAAAAACAAAAAAGTTAATTCAAAATGTTTTATAGGTCTGGCAGAAGTCAACCCTAAGAGGTTGTTAGCATTTTACCCAATAAACCTGTACAATCCACTGGTGGAAGCATATTTGCCCTATATGTAGAGATTATCTACTAGAATATATTTTATATCATGTTTATTTTAGCAGAGTTGTTTTTTGGTCTTTTTCAGATTTGAAACCGGGAACGGTATCGTTCGTACCGACACAGGTGAGGTGAAAGAAGCTCTGGACGAAGAGAACAAGCCCCACAATGTCGTTTTCATGCGCGGCTCTTACTCGTACCCCAGAGATGATGGAGCAACTGAGCTCATTGAATGGTATGCCGACGCAACCGGCTTCCACGCTACAGGAGACTCTATACCTAAAACCAGCCGTTGATAAAATATCTTCACCTTAATACACTCTGGACATTCTTAAGACATTCCGTAAAATGATTATACCAAACTCATTGATTACAAATTCAGAACAGTGCCATAATATAACGAAGCAGCGAGCTCAGCATCAAGCTCGCGGTCTTCTAGTTTATTGATGCCGACTTCCACAATTGATTTTTTTAATTATTCACGAAAATTTATAAAATAATAAAGTTTTATAGTTTCATCAAATAATGATTTCATTTATCCCTGTATCACACTATATATATACCTATATACGTAGGTCACACTAAAAGTTTTGCGTAACTTAACAAAGCAACATGTTGTAAACAAAATATAATGTATATTGCTTTTAAAACAGGAGGACCATAGATCTGAAGGCATGTTTTTTACGTGCTGATTGAATGCTATCGCTGACTATTCGGAGTTGGTAAAAGTGAAACCTCTCATCAAATCTTTGATTTTGGGGAAAATACAGAAATCACAGGGTGCTAGGTCGGTGCCTTTCCTATCGTTCTTTAACCATCGTATTGAGTTATGACGTCATGTCACGTTAGCTAAATTGGTAAGAGCATTCCCCGGCTAAAGGGGTGGATGGACGCGGGTTCAAATCCCGCACATGACTTAAACTTATCCTATCGTATATTTCTATTTTTTTCATGAAATCCGCATAGCAGGCGTTATTGTAAATATAACAATATTAAAATTAAATGAGTTCTCTTTGGAATGTTGAAACATTGTACCGAAAATTAGCTAACCTATTTTCGGATATCTCCAAAAATACTAACTGTTGCATATATAGAGTGGTTTTAGAATTCATGTGTATATAATATCATTGATACAGTGAAGTTGACTATGTTAAGATTTCGTTCGGGGAAGTACCACCATACTTATTTCTACCGCCAAGCGCAGTAATGTTCATATTACTGTGTTCCGGTTTGAAAGGTTTGGTGAAATTACCGGCACATGAGACTTAACAGCTTTATGTTTCAGGGTGAAGGGCGCAGTGCAGTTCGGCTCATGTGATGAACTGCACTGCGTTTATTATAACAACCTCGTACGCACCCTAGAAAACCTTAGAACGAATAGTCTAGTCACGCCGATTTCATTGAACCTCCAAATTTCCCCAAATAACCATTAACTTACTCCAAATTGCTATATATCTGGGTCTACAAATAGGGACATTATTTATATCTTGAATGAACAATCTAAAATGGTTATTCCGAACGGTCACGTCCTTAGAGTAGGTACATACAACATCTTACATATCTTTCTTCTTATAAAAACTAATGAGGTTTTCACACATCTTCAAAGAAAAAAGATACTCGCGTAGATAAGTCCAATAATTTCGACTACAGTTGCGACCACAGCCAGTTATGTATTTAACCGACTTCCAAAAAGGAGGACGCCTGGCCACCTACCCTCAAGAAGCAAATCTGTCGCCAAGAACCTAAGGGTGTGTTCAGGCAGCTGTCCTTGAGAGCCAGTACTTCTAGGTTACCCTGAACAACATCTTCAACCACATCATCACTTACCATCAGGTGAGATAGTGGTCCAAGGCTAACCATCGCCAACTATCAGCCATAAAAAAAGGAGGAGGTTCTCAATTCGACTCGTATATTTTTTTTTGTATCACGCGCATAGCTTTTTCGAAGTAGTACGATTTTGGTAACTCTTTTTTTATTGGAAAGGGTATACCTCCAAGCCACCTGCCAAGCGTGGGGATTATGGCAAACTCCCCCTTAATGGGGGAGGCTCTGTTCAGCAGTGAACAATCCGCTGATATAGTAAAGTACAGTATACCTTTGATTTTATCAAAAGCGCTCAAGTAGTTTTTAAGTTACACTCAACTGAAAAATGCTTGACATACCTAGAGGACTTGGAAGTTGCAAGTTTTGTCGATGGTGACCAGTATTGTAGGTGAGTAAAAAAGTCAATCGTTTAACCAGTAATTATCACTAAAAAGGGTTAAAAAAATAAAATATATTTTTTTTACAATAAATTGAACCAATTTCTGACTTCTGCCCTCACATGGAGTATTTGCTCTCACCTTTGGAATGGAGCACCCAAATATCAACTTGAGCCACTTGATGCGTTAGAGCGTCAGATTATCAGAATTATCAACAAATCCCGAGCTTTCCGAACACCTAGAACCACTAAATATGCGCAGAGATATTGGATGCCTTTGTATCTTTTATCGAATCTATAACGGGTGTTCTGAAGAATTGTTCAACCTCATGCCGGCGTCGCAGTTTTATCACTGCACTATCCACCATCGCCATAAAGCTCATCCATATATTATCGACGCATGGAGATAACATACTGTGTGATTCACGCGCTCTTTTCTACCTTATACCTGCAGAATATGGAATGAACTTTCTCTAACGGTATTTACGAGCAGCTACAACATGGGGTTCTTTGAAAGGCGAGTCAATAGAGTCTTAAAAAGTTGGCAACACAAATTATTTGTGATGCTCCGGGTGTTACAGATATCTATAGGTGACAGTGATCGCTTTCCATCAGGCGGCCCGTTCGCTTGTGCGCCACCTGAGGTATAAAAAAAGGCTAATCTGTCGCCTGTTCGGCCGATGTGCTCTGAATTTGCTTTCGTGATAACTTTTTTGAAACACCTAGGAGCAAAGTTTAGGACCTCTTTCCGAGTTTGTTGGTATTTGCATCCGTAGACCCCATCGCATCAGCACAAGCTTGGAAACGTTTTCTTATTTGATGATCTGAAGCCATTTTACAAGAGTGCTGAAACCAGGGTTTCACCCTTTGGTGACTTGTTAAACCTATTGACTCCTTTACCATAACAGCTGAAATAGAATTAAGCACAATTTCTCCTCCTCCAGAATATGCAATGCAGCTTGGGCATTCATCTTCAGGTACAGATTCTGTGAGTGCATGGAGAGGGATACTCGAGCGCTTTCGCAGCTGCCTTCGGAAGTGATATCTCTTGAATGTGTGCTGTGCTGGTATCTGCACCAATCCGGGAAACAGAAGTAGCGGTCGAACGTATGTAACAATCTAACATGATTTAAGTGACTATTGCCCACGCAAGCGAAGCCGCGGATAATAGCTAGTATTACTTATACTGCCCTAAAAGACTGTACGACTATGTTTATTTTCGATCTATGATTATATTCTGTCTTTTCTATATGTATTTAATTCAAAATTAAACTACAAAACTTCTTGCTCAAGTCAAATAATTGCGAATATACATGAATTTTCATTTAAGAAATAATCCAAAAGAACGCCACCCAAACATCAAGTTTTTAGGGAATATATATATTTTTATTTTTGAATGCCTTATATGTTAACCATTGACCACTATCTCACCTGATGGTAAGTTATGATGTGGTCATAGATGTTGTTCAGCCTAACCTAGAATTACTGGCTCTCAAGGACAGCTGCCGGAATACACCGTTAGGTGCTTGGCGACAAATTTTCTACATGAGGGTGGTAGCTCAATTTATTTATTTAACTTTTAATATATTTCCTTTATCTATGTGTTAAAAATGTTAAAATTTGAAGGTCCACTAAACCACAGTTTTGTCATATAAATTGGACCCAGTTCATTTTATTAAATTTTTTTTCTTTGTTTAGGGAGCACTTATATGCTGGCAACTGCTGTCGGTCGTTCAGCTCCACCGGATTTTGGGCGAGGGAAGGCCCTCTTATAGCCCGGGTTTGTTGAATTCTTCATATTTATATTATTTTATACATAAATTTTAAGGATGCACTTGCCGACGGCTCGAACTTATCAGCGGGCGAGGGAACAAAGCATGCTATTTCACCTATACCTTTGTGGGAAAGGGTAAGACTCCGTGATGAGTAGTACGAAGATAGTGATCGCGCATCACACACCCGTATTGCATCTACGCTAATTACGCACACTTGTTTGCGATATATCAATGAAAGCCGAACCATGCCGAACGAATTACGATGTTTGACGACGGACGGAGATAGTGTCTCAAGCCACGTCACGACGTGTGTAGGTATTTCTTATAAAATAATATTATATATTCACAGAGGAATACATTTTGGTTCGGACAGTAGGTACCTGTTGTTATAATTTTCGTTCGTTTTATAATAACATACTGATGTTATTTCACCTATAGTAGGTAAATATTTAGTAAGTAGGTACAATGATTTGTAGGTACATAGTAAATGTATTAGTTTGTTCTTTTCATATTGATGTAGTAAATATTTACCTACAATAATTATTTATTACATAATTAGCAAGTTACTGCTTTTACTACAACATATTTTGTAAAGCAGTGACGGCTCAGTGGCATAGGTTATGGACTTCCGCGCAGCAGGTCCATGGTTCGAATCCCGTCGCGGGCTTAATCTTCACCGCGTGGTAGAAGAGCATTATACGAATGCCCGCCTGGATAGCTACTACCCTCAAGTAAAAAATCGGTCGAGGTGGGGGGAGGTGTTGCGGGGCAAGGGAGCTATGGCTTAGCCACATGGCTTTTTAAGCAGTCAAAAGTCTGAGATAAACAAACTGCTTATTTTGCAAAAACAACTTATAGGAGCTTACTCTAAACTATTCCTATCCAAATTGACCTTTTCAATATAGCAAACATTCAGCGCCATTTGGGAGGTACTTAATTTTTTTTATAATTCTTCATAAGCATGTCAGTACATGGTTAAGTTTTAAAATGGTATAAATACAATAAACATTTTCATATGATTAAAAAATTTATTATCATGTCCATTTGCGATTACTAATTTACTATACACAACAACAATATAATAATAATAAAAAAATAAAAATGTGTGGCAGTTTGGCATCAATAAACTAGCAACTAGAAGACAGCATGCTTGGTGTTGAGCTCGCTGCTTCGTTATGGCACTATTCCAAGTTCGTAATCCATGTTATTATAAGTTCAAAGAATGTCTTAAGGTTGAACTGGCCGCTCGCTTCTCCATACAAACGCCGTAGGGTGATCACTCCCTTATTTGATATTTTTATTGAAAGTTATGAGCCTCGAAAATGTTATAAGAAAATGTTTCGAAGCTCATAAGTAACTCTCAAGTTAATTATCTTATTAAAATTTCGGCATCATACAAGCCTAGGTAATGACGAGATCAATCGGTATTATGCTTTGTTTTGGAACTAAATCCTTAAATAAGGGTGTGATCACCCTACCACGTTTGTAGTGTGTTTTTGCCGGCCAGTTCACCCTTAACAACAGCCCTTTGTGCGTCTTCAAAGTAATGATAAATATTTTATCTACGGGTTGTCTTTGGAACGGAACTACCTAGCGCGCGGTAGCCGGCCTCGTCGGCTTCGTAAGTGATGGTCTCTATTGTGCCATCTTCTTTAGGGTAAGAGAAAGAACCGCGCATGACAACGACAATTTGGGGCTTGTTATCTTCGCCAGGGACTTGTTTCAGCTCACCGACGTCGCTGCGAACGATACCGTTCCCAGTTTCAAATCTGAAATTACAAAAATATCCTTAGTTCTGGTAAAATAAGTATGACTGTGTATTTTAGTTATCAAATTCCAAACTATATAATAATGAAACCCTAACGACTAGGACTAGGGAACGACTAATTCGATCAACTTGATGCAATGTTTTAGGCGGCCACTACTTTGATGGGTGACCGCTTGTGGCGTCACTTGATTGGTTTGATTTTTAATTAATTTTAACTACAAACTCACACTAAAATACGACATATTATGTCAACATTTTTAGACCGGATAGGTATGTGTAAAGTATTATTTTCTCTAAATTTCGCGATTTTTGTACAACCAAAAGGTCGTTTTCGCCACTCACAGCGCGCATTGAGATTGAACTTTGTTATAATTAATATTTTGTTATATTTTTCGTTACAAGCTCCATTAGGATTATCAATTATAATCCTGATGATTTTAATCAATCACTTAAAGCACCATTAAAAATGTAATCTCATTTTTTTTAAACAAGATAGTACCAACTTTCCCGGGCGATTGTTATAAAAATATTATTTCATTATTTTGAGCAAACTTAATTTTGAAATCGATTTTTTAATTAACATATTTTTCTTAAATATTATTTTTGCTCTTTATATCAAACTTGTCTTCACTCATGGCTTTGCCTTCATGTTAATCTAAAGAATTCATATTAATTTAAAGAAGGATAAATGGGATAATACACTATAGAATGTGGTTATATCGCCATTGCTAGTTGGTATAAACTTAACTATAAAAATAAACGATCAAATCTCGTAAAACGTTCGATCGATTAAATTCATAAGTTTTTTTATGGGATTGTGACGGAACACAAACGAGGCTCAACTGATGTCAAGCGGTAGCTTCTAGCTATTACTGCATTTGTAGTGAGAACGAGAAGAGAGAAACAGAAAAGAACTGCACTGCGTCCATCACCCTGAGACATAGAGATGTTAAGTTTCATGTGCTTCAATTTCATAACTACTTACTGACTCTCAACACTTGCTGCCGGAACATACTATTAGGTGTTTGGCGACAGATTTTCTACTGAAAGATTTCGAGGTGGTAGCTAGCCAGGTGGGCATTTGCAAAATGCCCTTCCACCGTGCGGTGAAGCTTAAACGGTGGCTATATGCTTATAAAGAAAGAAGATACTTACGATGAGACATAAGATCCATCGGGTTGTGATGAGAAATCAGACCGAAGGATCGGGATTTCCTCAGCAGGAATGCTGGCGGCATGTGACATGGCCACGAGGGCAAGGACTACGGCAACGATCTGCATAAACACACACATAAAACGTTAATTCAAAATCGTATTATTCAATTCATATCGAAATAAATACACAGTAATACACTAAAGCAGGTGACTCATCATTTTCAACAACTTATTGGAACTTGAGTTGGATATATTTTTCAACACGAAAGTCTTCCAAGCTTTTAAATGAGTATATTTTATACTACACATGTAAATTCCTCTGAATAATTTGATGCAACAACTACGTACCATTTTCATATTGAATGCGTATGGTATATTCGGTGCCAAATGAGATACTGATGCATTAGGAGACTTGTCTAAATCTTTTATACAATACACTTGCGCATCGTAATGTCAAATGTCATAACGTCATGTCCACTATCGTATACTGGTTGTTCTATCTGTTTTTAACATAGACCAGTGTTTATAAATTAAAAAAATGCCGATACATTTTTTATTTTTGGTTGTTTTAGCCTAATAGCCCTTGTTTCCGGCTTAACAAGCAGAGCAGGTATGTCGTTTCCATTCAACTCGTTCAATATCTACTTTGATACCTATTTATATTTTTTTGTATATCCTATTAAATGCAACAGAGATCTTCTAGGTATAAAAGCCATCGTCTCTCGAATAAGGTATCATTAGTCGCTGGACCATCAATAAAATGAAACTGGTACGTTTTATTAATTATAATAGTTTTGTCTAAATCCATAGTAAATTTAAACTATAACACGGTCTTTTAACTACACGTTGTGTGTTATATGTCATGTTTGAAGTTACAATAAGTAAACAACTGCGAGTAGCAAGATAGATAATCCTTACAATATTACAGATACAGAAGATGTTTATACGTGCCTTAATATAGCAATTGTATAAGATACATTCACTATATTTCACACATGGATTTCATGTATTGTAATCAGAGTTTATATCTGTGTATGGCAAAGCAACGCAGGCATTATATTTTTATAACCAACCAAATGAAGTTCTGTCATAGATAAAATATGACTACTATCTCTTCTGCTGGAACACACTGTTAGGTGGTAGCGAGCAGATTTTCTTCTTGACGGTGGTTACCAGGCCAGCGAGCGTTTGCGAAATGCCCTTCCACTAAGCGGTGAAGCTCAAGCGGGCGGTAGGGTTCGAACCATGGATCTGCAGCACGGCAGGCCATCGCTGTTACCGCTAAGCTATCACTGTTTCAAAAATATTATGTGCATCTTTTACTTTTAGAATTATTGATAAAAAAAATAAACTGCCGTATAATTTAGAAAAATCATAATAACTAAAGTCGGAGCTATGTGACTTATTCACGTGAGTTATACCGTATTATTTACTAAAATGAGTGAAAACCATGTTAGTTTTTATAATAAACTATCATCAGGGAATCTGGTCAACCAGAACTAGGTTCCTGGTATTAAGCACATTAGCAATTTAATCGAGTTTACTGAGGGTAACGAGACTCTCATTCATGATCGCTTCATAACTTTATGTTAGATTTGTCAAACGTCATAAGTAGTGTGCAAAGAAGTTTGAAATATTTTAGGAAACTATGTTTGAAAAACGTTGCGCTTATACAAGGTGGCGCAAGAGTAATCACCTTATTGGAAAACCCTATAACTTTTGCAAATGTAAATTCGCTTTTGACATTTGTGAAGTAAGCAAACGCAGAATACAAATCGACAAGCCGGCCAAATGAATCGGTTTACTCCGCAAGAGACCGATAGTCTGAAGGAAGCATTTCCTGGTCGCTTAATCTCTCGTTTTAGTGATTTGCACTGGCCGGCCAGCTCACCCGCTTTAACCGTTCCTGACTTATTTTTATGGGGTTTTTTTAAGACGCGGGTTTATGTCATCAAACCTCAGACTCTCAAAGCATTTAAGGAGAATATTTGCCAAGAATGGGAGAACCTATCAACCGAAGTTCTGGCAAGAGTGATGGAAAATGCTATAAAACGGTCATCAACTTTGGCGGCGGCCATTTGGCCTATATCATTTTCTCAACTTGATGGAATAAATTCTAATGAAATAAGTTGGCATCGTCATTACCACTATGTCCTAGTTATGATTAAAATTCTATTGTTATCATTATCGCCGATGCCAATGGGTTAAATAAACAAATTTCACAAGCAGAATCAAAGTATATATTAAAAAAAAACACAACAAAAGAGTATTGGGTGATTACTTTTGCGCCACCTGGTACTAACCTTAAACAATTTTTTTTTATTAAGTAATTCTCTTAATCATTTCATTTTTTTTACAAAAACTCCGTCATCAAGTAACTACGCAATACATAAATAGCGTGAGAGTTTTTTTTAATAAATTCGCACAAAAGTGAGCTTTTTAAAAACGACATAAAAATCTTTCAGATACAGCATCACATGGTTGCTACATAATAATTAATAATAAAATGTGTATTTATACATTTTACCATATAAAACTTGATAAAGCGAAATTTGGGAGCTATATTCATGTTTTTTTATTTTTTTATTCCTGACAGGTTAGCCTTTGACTACAATCTTACCTGATGGTAAGTGATGATGTGGACGAAGATGTTGTTCAGGCTAACCTAGAATTACTGGCTCTCAAGTATTTATGTAGAGTTAGCTAATGTCTCTGGAGGAGTATACAACACAATTCCCTATATGTAATGCACGTACTCTATGCCTATCATTAGAATATTATGGTATACATGTAGAACATCTAGCTTAGTCGTCTAGTTTAGGTAAGTTTAGGGAGGACATAGATGCTGACTACCGCTGTCGGTCGTTCAGCTCTATCGGATTTTGGGCGAGGGAAGGCCCTCTTCTACCCCGGATCTTGGTCGCCTGGCTAGCTGCCAATCTCCATAGAATCTTTTGTCCAACACGTAGTGGTGTGTTTCGGCAGCTGTCCGTTCCCATCGTGTGTTTTTACAATTTCAAGCACATAGGTTGATGAGATAGCTGTCGTCTGATCACTTGGTTTTTAAAATGTGACGAAACTTCGTTTGTATGGAAAGCGCTCCGTGCACTCTACCTTTATCGTGTCATTTACTCTCATAAAAAAAATGATGTTCCCTATATTTTCTGACTAGATCGTCGCCGCAGTTCTGGCCCTTGTGGCTCTATCACACGCTGCCAGTCTTGAACCCGAAAAGATCCTTCGGTCGGAGTTCGTCAGCAATCCCGATTCCGGGTATTCGTTCGGGTAAGATTGTTGTAATATATGTACCACTTGTATTAACATGGAATGTAATTGCATAAATATTTATTTATTGTTAATTAGTATTATTTTTTATATGTAGTGTTACTTTTTATTTGCTGATATATATATTTTTTTATTTATTCCTGATAGGTTAGCCTCTGACCACTATCTCACCTGATGGTAAGTGATGATGTGGTCGAAGATGTTGTTCAGGCTAACCTAGAAGTACTGGCTCTCATGGACGTCGTTGTCTTAGCTTGGCGACAGATTTTCTACTTGAGGGTGGTAGCTAGACAGGCGGGCATTCGCAAAATGCCCTACCACCATGCTATAACGACTGCCATCCGTAGACAATAACCGGGACCGACGGGTTAACGTGCCCTCCGAAGCACAGAAGCGCTCAGTAGTAATGTCTCTAGCGGTCATGACCGCGGGCGACATTGCATAACTTTGCTGATCGTTTAAGAAAAGCTAAGTAAACTTTGCTACGAGCCCTTCATATGATTGATATTCATGAACACTATCTCACTTATTGGTATGTGAAGATGATCAAGAATATTAAACAGACTAATACTAGAAAGGCTTTACAGGAATTTAGCCACTAGAAAGTGTTAAATGACATTTAATTGCATATGAAGCGCTCGTAGCGTAAGTTTACTTAGCTGTTCTTAACCGATCAGCAAAGTTAAGCAACTTCGCCCGCGGTCACGAGTTGGATGGGTGACCGCTAGTGACATTACTACTGAGCGCTTCCGTGCTTCGAAGGGCACGTTAAGCCGTCGGTCCCGGTTGTTGTCTTAGGATGGCAGTCGTTATAGAATAGTGGTAGGGCATTTTGCGAATGCCCGTCTGGCTAGCTACCACCCTCAAGTAGAAAATTTGTCTCCAAACACCTGACGGTGTGTTCCGGCAGCTGTCCTTGAGAGCCAGTACTTCTAGGTTAGCCTAAACCACATCTTCAACCACATCATCACTTACCATCAGGTGAGAAAGTGGTCAGAGGTAGTTTTATTGCTATTTTGAGATGTAATTCTCGTGAGTTTCACACATATATAATATATACATATTATATTGGGGATCGAATACGTTGACCCGGGTTTCAAGCATATCAGATGCTCATCATCAGGGCGAGTGCACAGCTGCGTCTGCGACCTCGCCCTGATGATGAGCATCTATTTACGTTTAATTTATAATATTTAATATTGTGCTATTTTTTGGCAAAGGCCGTGAGTCTACTCCTAATTTGGGGCTAACGACATGTAATTATGCGCACTATTCCGCAAATCTTTGTCTGAAGTTCTTGTGGATTTTTGGATACCTTGAAACCTGTCAATACATTTGATAGAACAAACAAACTCCGACTATAGTATATAAATATTACGAAATTTCCGAAGAATAAAATGGTACATCTTTGTTTTATTTTGCAGATTTGAGACTGAAAATGGAATCGTCCGTAGTGAACAAGGAGAGCTAAAGGATGCTGTTGACGAAGAAAACAAACCTACCAAGGTGGTCGCTGTACGTGGTGAATACTCATACAAAGACAAAGATGGCATCTTTGAGATCATCAAATACTTTGCCGATGAGACCGGCTACCATGCAGAAGGAGATTCCATTCCTAAGGTCCCTGTCGCCAGGAGATAAAAAGTACACAATATACATAATGAGAACGACCACGAACCAAACGGACTAGAATTGTTACCAAAACGCAGGAACCGTTTAATTGTTGTTCCTGTTGTTATTATATCTATTTCACTGCCTTTTTATAGGTACACGTTTTAGTATTATTTTAAGGTCAGAATATCTATGTAAATATTGATAATAATAGCAATGTAAAGTTGAAGATACTGTACTGGTATTGTTTTATTTAGTGTTACATTTTAATCCTTTTACTTAATAACTTAAGCTCATCTCTTTCTTACCCTGCTTAACAGCTACGTTACGCCTACGTATCATTCACTCTGCGCTATAACTGTGTACAAAACACGCATCAGCACGACTATTGTCTTTGAAGCGCTTTTCTTACAAACGCCACTGCGTTTGTAAGAAAAGCCTATATTTTAAGGTAATTAAGGCTAATCCTAAGGGTTCAAATTCAGTGAAATTTTGCATACATATCCTAGAGCCTTCTGGTTGCCATTCTGCTAAATCTGCTTCTGGTACATTTAGGTATATTAAAATTATATTTTTTTATATTGTTATGATTATAATAACGCCTGCTAAGCGGATTACATTACAAAATTACAAATATACGATAGGAAAATTTTTTTTCCTATCGTATATTTGTAATTTTGTAATATATTCAAATATATATGAAAAAATAATAGTTTTGTATGGTAATTCTATTATTCACATTATGGGGTAAAATAAATGACAAATCGAACAACTGGCATATCAGAAGCATATATATTAGGCTCAGGGATATACTCGTACGTACAAAATTTCAGAAGGTTTAAACTTTTTTTTTTAATGTTATTTTGACGGAACAAGCTTGAGGCCCACCTGATGTTAAGCGGACTAACCTCTGCCTATAACAGATGCATTTCGTCACAAGTCACGAATCGCACTGCGCCCGTCACTTTGAGGCATAGTTATTAAGTCTCATGTGCCTGTAATTACACTGGCTCTCAAGGATTGTTGCCGGAACACACCGTTAGGTGCTTGGCGACAGATTTTCTACTTGATATTTAAGATATGACGAAACTACGGATGCACGGAAACCTCTACGTGCACTCGAGCCATAACTTCGCACGTCGTTGTTAATAATATCTATATAGCATGGTGATACTCGTTATAGCATGGTGATAGGACATATTGCGAATGCCCGCCTGGCTAGCTACCACCCTCAAGTAGAAAATTTGTCGCCAAGCACCTCACGGTGTGTTCAGGCACCAGTCCTTGAGAGCCTGAATGGGTATACCAGCAAAATCCCTGTATAACCTACTTAAAGACCTTGGCATGTCCAGAACAACTGTAACTTCCATCTTAGAACGTGTATCTAAGGCGGCATTAGTAGGATCCTACCAAATTTCGTTAGACAGCGGAGACGGTGAAGGGGAGCATCGATGACATCGTAAAGGGGACTCTTAACCCTAATCTTGGGATGCAAGTCCCAGGCCCCTCTAGCCTCTCCTCTGCAACGCTATGGACCCGGCACCTGCACGGTGAATCCATGGAATGCTTAGTAATAAGTCTCAAAAGGGTTCTAACTAATTGAGAACCTCTTCTATTTATGTCAATAAAAAAAGCGGTATAGTTGATATAACATACTAACAAAATATCTTTTACAGTTCAGTAAAGCTGTATTTTTAAAGTTCCGTACTAAACGGGAGCTTATTATGCCTCAGCTGTCCGTCCGTCCGACTATTAAAGGGAGGTATATAGCAGGTTAGCAAGTTGACATTTTCACAGATTATGATGATAATATTGGGGATTGTCTAACATATAATAGTAGTAACGAAAAGTTAGGAATAAAGAGTTTTTTGTTTTATTGCTGATGGGTATAAGCCTTTGACCACACAATCTCATTGATGGTAAGTGATGATGTGGTCTAAGGTGTTAACAGGCTTAACCTAGAATTACTAGTTCTCAAGGACAGCTGCTGGAACACACCGTTAGGTGATTGGCGGCAGATTTTCTGCTTGAGGGTGGCGGCTAGCTAGGTGGGCATTAGCAAAATGCCCCTTCTACCGTGCGGTGAAGCTCAAGCTTGCGGCGAGATTTGAACCATGGACCTGCGTGCCAGTCCATAGACAATGCCACTGAGCCATCACTGCTTCCAAAAGTCTTCAGAGTCATTTGTTTTGAGGTTCGGAAATTACAGACATCACAACCTAAATAGTTCGTTCCAATAACTTGAAACCCGGAATGTACAGGAATCTTTGAACGGCGCTCGCACTTTATTGTGTAGGCATAATAAAGGATTTTTCAACAAGAACTTTGTTTTTCAATTGGGGCCACACCAACAACATGACAGTTTTAACATTTAGTTTTTTGACGTTTTTGTAGTAGATGCTTTAGCAATTGTTACAATGAATTCGATTTCGCTCGAAAATCGCATTAAAATAATTAAAATCCACTATGAAAATTGTGGTTCTGTTAAAGCTACATTTAGTAAAATTCGGATCTTGCTATCGCGAGATGTTAACAACTCAATTTTGGCCTATTGTTGATGACATGGATATCACTGATATGTGGTTTCACGGTGGGACGGTGCCACATGTCACACAGCCAATGAAACGATCAATTTATTGCAAACGAAATTTCCCGATCGCATAATTTCACGAAATTTTGCGGTTAAGTGGCCAGCCAGACCATGTGATTTAACACCACTGGATTATTTTTTTGTGGGGCTAAGTTAAGATCAGAGTGTATACGGAGCCAATTGAATCGATTGGACCCTTAAAACTCAAAATCCGTCATGTGATTAACGAAATAGACTCGCCATTTAGCCAAAAAGTGATTAAAAACATTGATGAAAGAATCGACATCTGTCAGCGTGCTCGTGGTGGATACTTGCCAGATATCATTTTTCATTCATAATTGCCAAACTTTTCTCTTCGTAATATAATAAAAATTTGAATCATCTTCATCTCAATTCTTTGTTATATTTTGTTTTAGAAAACGTTTTGTTTTAGAAATTAGTTATATTTTGTTTTAGAAAACAAAGTTCTAGCCTTTCGATAGGTCTATTTTCAAATTCGGACCCCCCAAAAGCTGTTAATAAAGGTAACACCGCCACAATATACGGACACATTACTGAATTTGCATACTTATACAGGGTTATTAAGAACAGGAATATGAACAATTTTAACTACGAGGCTACCTTAAAATCATGAAAAATACAGCTTTCCTATACTAAGAGTCCATTTAGGCGCAAATAATGTATGAAACAACAGTGTTTTTTGTTAAATCTCATTCGGCTTAGCTTCCTGATATCTCATCATTTACATTTTGTTGGAATCTTAGTAGTTAATATTATTTATGGTTTTTATTACTCAATCAAATTTAATTTTTATGCATGGGCATCTACGGAAATACCATTGTATTATTGGAGAATTTTGAGATTTATCCGCTAAATATCAACTATAGATTTATTTAACTGAAAGGCAACGAGGCAAGAGGCTCAAGGGGCAAAGCTTGCCTTGCAAAGTAAAAGTCTAAAATCTGGAACGTTCGCCACAATCAGATTTTGAAACTATCTATCTTTTTCCGGATACATTTCGGAGACTGCGCAATGGAAGTGCACAATCTAATATATCTACGTTCTACCGCCAAACAAGACAAGGGGAACCTCGGCGAAAAGACGCCGTTTACAATCGAAATTCCAAAAACACGCACAAATACTTTGCTTCAACATTTATTGTGCGAACCGCAAAGGAACTCTCTTAGTTACCTACTGTCTTCTTGAAATTACAACCCGGGAGTTTTCAAATCCAAAGTAAAAAGCTCCTTTCTGAGTTATGTTTTACTAAGAATGCTCCACCGCAGACCACAGCGTTGCTTGATATGAGATAAACAGCGGTCAAATGTGAATAAATTAGTCTGCATGGATGGCAATAGCAATCGAAGTCGCAGGTACAGCAAGCTATTGCTTTGCTTAAATACCTGCATTACTTTTTTAAATACATACCCCGTTCGTTGTATCATATAAGTATAAATGCCAATAACATCTTCAAAAATGATGTAATTTCGACAGATGTCGACATTGAGTCGAGTGGGCAGTCCGTGGTCCTTACGTTATGCATCACCGACGAATGATATCACTAACAACACTGACTGTGAATAATATTCCTTACAAATATTCTCTTATTCTTTAAATACTTTGGCCCCTTAGAAAATAGGAGCCGTGACCTACATCGATGAGTAATTTCAAAAGATAACTGAATTCCCAGGTATATTGGTGTTACAACTCAAATGATGGAATAGTACAGTAACGTCCTAATTCACCATGGGAATCATAACGGTACAAACATGTTATAATGGATGTCGTCGGGCCAAAGGAGCTTGGGTTAAAGTGGTTAATGCTGCAGATATAGGGCAATTGAATGAAAATAATATATCATTATTCATTACCCATTATCATCTACATGTGGAGATGATAATGTGCAAAAAAATACAAATCTTAAAGTGTAGTTATGTATGCTGCTTTAACATTTGTACTCAAAACGTGTAGCACTTCTGTTTTATTAGAAACTAACTAGAGATGAGTTATATAACATTTTATAGATATTTTCATCGATTGACAAGTCAGAGATGTTTAGCTCTTGGAGACGGCCCTTGTATGATATGTTCTAAAACACATGTTGGGGATGCCCAGACAAGAGGCATAGAGTGGGTAAGAAAAATAACAGATTTTTCCAAAAAGTCTATTATGCGCGACGCAATACTTTCTGAAGTCATGACATCTATGACCGGAAACGCCATGACAGTTCACCCAAAACAATACATTGCAATACATTAGTGCAATTTGTTATGGAGATAGGTAAAAAAATAATATCATTGTATTGTAACGATTTCTGTGAAGGTTTATTATCCAACTTTTTACATTACTTATCAGCTCTACACTATATGGGTCAATGTGTGATTGTCACTTTTAATATAATTTCTAGGAGCAACCGACGACTTCACATCTATCTAATAAACGGGGTATTGGGTAAAACGGATCTGGGTAAAACGGTCAACCACAAAAATATCCGATATACTTTAGTAACGAAAAAAATATAACCTGTATTTATATTTAGAAAGCGGTTTTAAGGCAAAACTTCAGTGCTAGGCCACTTGTTTTGTCTGAAGTTAACCCTTCTAACCCTGGTCTGTGTGAAATGGTTGCCTTAACAAGTGCAAATTCTAATTTGTCCCTCCCACACTGCAGGCACAAAAGCTTGCGTGGGTGCTTCGAAGAATAGAACAATGTGTTTTGTGAAGGTTGCTATATGAAGAATAACTAATGTCATAATGTGCATTCCGACCTTTGGTACGCATAATACATACCTACGTCATATAATCACACCTGTATTCCCTGAAAGGGTAGGCAGAGGTGTGTAAGCACCCACGTTTCGCAAAGGTACGCATAATATCTGTAATAAATACTAAAAAGAAATAAGTACCCATACTTAAAAAAGGAACAAGTGGCCTGCATAATTTTAAAAAATGATGCAAAATTCTTCTACCCAAGGATTTTTAGTATTAAGAATTCCCTTGTTAATTTTACCTCAAAAGTTGGTTTCAAAAGCTACACAAATAAAATTTGGTAACACGTGAATTACATACCTACGCAAAATCCTTGAGCATTGGTAAAATAACTGAAACAATACTGAGCTAAAAAATTAGATAAAATGATATTACCGTATATATCCGTATTATATGCAGGGTGGAAACTTTCAGTGGGGCAGTTAGGAGAAGTACCTTATCCGTAGCAGTACTCAGAAATGTGGTCTTGGAATCAAAAAATGTTTTTGTGTAAAATGGCTATTTTCTTGCTAACTATAATTTTTTTTATAAAACCTGTGAATGGGAAGCAAAATTCCATAAAAAATTATGGATAGTCTCCTAAGACCATTTCCGAGTAGCTGCAACGGATAAAGTACTTCCCCTTACTGCCCCGCTGAAAGTTTCCATCCTGTATATAAGTTACTAATAACTATGTATATATTACATATATTCAAACAAATACCGTAAAATGGCTCTATTTTAATGAATATTCTTAATTTATATTTTATTTTGACATAAAGAAAGAAATATGAGACACAGTATTTTTTAACAAAGTTTTTACTCTAACTAGCCTATCAACTTTACCTTTGAAATGGTGTCACTTTGATTACCCCAGTTTTTAATTCTAATAACCAATGTATCTCTGAGCAGGATTAATATAAAATGGAAAAAAATAATTGTTCGAAGAAGAGATTCCGAATAGATAATAAATAGATTCAGGCGTTACTTTGCGGAAATCCATATTTAATAATAACAAATATTTTTTAAATATTTTATGTAAACATCAAATTAATATTTTAATAAAACACTTAAAAAATACAAAAATATATCTAGTGACAATTCCGCCTAATTTTCCTGTTAAGCTGACGTAACGTCACAAACGCCATGCAGCCAAACTGGAAGAATTTTCGACGCGTTTCGCTTCTACACGAAGCATCCTCAGGAGGTCTTGACTTTACGAGCGCACGATCGAGAAATAACCGAATTATAACTTTATTTCCAGTTTTCCGTTTTTTTTCTATCGTCGGACCACGAGTTACCTACAAATAAATTGATATTCATTCAAAGTTTTGGGTAACTTTGAAAACCAGTAGATTTTATTAGTTACAATATTTAAATATACCCACGGGCTACTTTGATAACTATCAATGTCGCCTCGTACCGTTAAAATTAGCCACATTGAACAAATCACTTATAGTAAACAAAATGTCACCCGCCGCTTAAATAGCGATGATATTTGCACCCAGCAAGAACCATTTAAGAACCCAAGAATTGATATAAAATGTAATATAAATACTCACGCTTGGACTTTAAAAGTTTAGTAGTCATCAATTAGTGAGTGTTTGTAACTATCAAGTTTATGTTGTTTTTATCCGAAATTAGTTAAGAATATTCTCTTACTGTGTGAATGAAATAACAGGCTGACTATAATTATGTTTTGGAGCTGGCCGCTTACATAAACAATATATTAAAAGCAATAAAAGCATTAAAAGAATTGCACCTCCCCATATAATCCCGTGGGTGTCGTACGAGGCGACTAAGGGAAACATAATGGAAGGTGGACAGCAGCGCCTTCTAAAGAACTGCCATCTTACACTGCGATCCCCAAGCCGCCTGCCAAGCGTGGGGATTATGGCAAATACCCCCCTAATAGGGGAATTTCTCACCTCGATTGGGAATTGAGCCCATGTCTCCGGTTTTTACCCATCGGGTGCCATAGCCATTGGGCTGCCGAGGATTGCTCGACTGTGCTGAAACTTTGTGTGCTCTAATCGTATTACTTAAACTTTCATAGGCGACGGTGTGTACATATCAACCAGACTACTAGACTTCATCTGATCAAGATAAGTAGTTTTTCAAACTCTTAATTCTCGCAATATATCGCTACCCTTCTATCTAAATACGATTACTAGCACTATCGCGTGCTTAGCGAAGATAACATATATACATTTTTAGAGTAGGTACTAATTTCTTACCTTGAATGCCTAAAGTGGGAATAGAAGCCCTCGATTTTACGTAAAGGGTGCCTTAATAAGTTGGCATCGTCCTGGACCACTATGTCCTAGTTATAAATGAAATTCTATTGTTATCATTATCGCCGATGCCAATGGGTTAACCACTGGGCTATCGAGGATAGTTTGACAGAGACGAAATTTTGTGCTCTGATTGTATTCCTTATTACCGTCCGTGCATAGTCATCAACCAGAATACTAGACTTCATCTGATCGAAAAAAAATGCCTTTTCTGACACTTAATTATCGTAACGTAACCCATTCTAAATATGATAAGAAACACTATCGTGTGCTAAGCGACTATCACATTACCAATTTTTAGAGTACAACATTTCTCACCTCGATGCAATGGAAGATATCGACTGGACCGACATTTTGTGCTCTAATTGTATTTACTTTAATCGTCATAGCGGTCATCAAAAAGAATACTAGTCTTCACCTCATCGAAATATATTGTTAGTAATATATACTATTTCCAACCCATTACTCTCGTAATGATGTAGCTACCCTTCTTTCTACACTTCTAAATATGATTAATAAGGATCTCGATCTGTATGTAAACATTACGAATTTTTCGTGAACTAAATTCATGTTTCTAAATTTTTAACGTATCAATTCACGCACAAATTAACATCAAAATCATATTTTGACTAACCTCGACGTTTCGTGCAAGTTGCATTGACCGTGGTCAATGCGTAGACTGAAGAAGCGAGTGACATCATCTTGAGGAACAGCGGGAGCGATTGAAATCTACCCTCGATTGGTTTTCGTTGAAGTCTATATAGTTGTCACCTCGACACTACACTAACAGTATCGGAGCTTCAACGTGGAGGCAAAGTACGACGCGAGCATTTTCTTGTTATAGGATTCCAGGATGTAGACAATTTCAATGGGAAAATGGATTTACCATTCTCCCGGTTGAAATTGTTTACGTCTTAATTTCAACCGCTTCACGTACAATTCTTGAGAAAAATGGCGTGCAGTGGAGAGAATATTTGGTTTATGTAGATCGATCCAGGGGTTAGGTCCTGATCCTGACTCAAGAAAGTGCTCAGCGATTGTAGATTTATGCGTGTCCTGATTCTTCAACGTCGAGGTCAGTAACAATATTATCTTGATGTTAATTTATACATCCGCTATTCACGCAATTATTAATAATGATTTAGAAACATTACGATTACGATTTTTAACCGACTTCAAAAAAGGAGGAGGTTCTCAAATCAACTGTCTTATTTTTGTATGTGTTACATCATAACTTTTTACAGAGTGTACCTATTTTGATAACTTTTTTTATTTTCGAATACAGGTACTTGTCATTGTGTTCACATTTAAATTTCAGTGAGATCAGACAAGTAGTATTTGAGTTATCTTCAACAATGCATATTTAATTGGCTTCGACTACATTGATGATGTTCCCATTTTCACTCGTCACTTATGTAAGATAAACAAAACAAATTATATAATGCTCTAGTTTTTTTTCTTTTGACAGAACAAGCTCCCACCTGATGATAAACGGACTAATACGGACGGCCTATAACAGATGCATTTCATCACAAGTGACGAATTGCTCTGCACCCGTCCCTTTGAGACATAGTTGTTACGTCTCATATGCCTGTAATTTCACTGGCTCTCAAAGACAGCTGCCAGAACACACCGTTAGGTGCTTGGCGACAGATTTTCTACTTGAAGGTGGTCGCTAGCCAGGCGGGCATTCGCAAAATGCCCTTCCACCATGCGGTGAAGCTCATGCCCGCGTCGGGATTCGAACCATGAACCTGCTGCGCGGCAGTCCATGGTTCGAATGCCAAGACCAATGCCACTGAGTCATCACTGCTTCAAAAACTTTTTAGTACTTTTTTTGTTTAAAAATATTGACCGTTGAAAGTCGGTTTTCTTCGTAAAATGTTACTAGTTTTAATTTACACTCTGTGTTGGCACGGAATCCTCGGTGTGGGAGTCCCACTCGCACTTGGCTGGATTTATATTTAATGTGTAGGTAGTTAATCGAACTTTATTTTACAGCTCGATAGTCACGGGTGCAAATGCATCAAAACAGGTAATTGTGGTGATTATTTAAAATTTGAATAACGAATGGAAGTACGAAAATTGTATGTGAACAGTAGCGAATCCTAAAATGAGACGAAGTGATCAAATAAGATGACTTCGTTACACGACCCAAAAACAAAGCAGCTACCGACCGTTTTGGTCTCTCAAAATAAGCCAAATAGAGTATATTTTGATTAGCAATATATTTATTTTCCACAATCATAGTATTTTTTCTTCTTCATGCCAGAAATATAATGCTCACCGCGTATTACGCAATCACGCATACGGATTTAGATAATATTTGACACTCTCTCTCTCTCTACGGTCGTTTCTTCATTGCTGAAGTCGTGGTCACTCTTGACTAAGTAGGATCGGACAAGCTGTTTCCATTGATTTCGGTCCATCGCCTTCCTCACTGCAGCATAGAATTTAGACGAAGGAGTGGTGTCTCTGATCTGGTCAGACCATTTAGTTGGTGACCGTCCTCTTGATCTCTTTCCTGCGGTGTTGCCAACTATAACCAGTTTTTCAAGACTAGCATCATCTCTCCTGATTATATGTTCAAAATACGTGAGAATGCGCCGATGACATAGTGTGGACAGACGAGTCTCAATTTTTAGTTGCGTAAGAATTGTCCCCTTTGCAGTCCAGGGTATTCATAACATGCGTCTCCAACACCACATCTCAAATGCATCAATTTTTGTCTTTCTTTTGATCGGATGGTCCATGTTCCTACTCCGTACAAAAATATTGGAAAAACCAAAGCACGTACAAGACGGATTTTGGTTTTATTAGTGATCCCACGGTTTCTCCATATGGTGCCAAGTCAGGTCATTGCATCTTTGGCCATACCAATACGTCGTTTGATCTTCGGAACGCAGCTACCGTCACTGCATATACAGGACCCTAGGTAAACAAACTCTTCCACGATGTCAATGTGAGGGATATTGTTGGCAATCGCTAGTTTGTCCACGCAATCCACTATCATTAACTTGGTCTTGCTCCTATTGATAGCAAGCCCCAGCTCTCTGCTATCGGTCTCCAGTCTTTGGATTAGTTCCTTCGTATCATCAATGTTTGTGGCCAGAAGCACGGTGTCGTTCACATATCTCAGATTGGCAATTCTTTTTCCTCCAACCGCAAATCCTTTATCCCAGTTTTCTAGGCTCTTTCGAACAATGTACTCTCCGTAAATATTGAAGAGTAATGGTGAGAGTATACAACCCTGTCTAACATCCTTCCTAGTTTCAAACACATTAGAACAATCGGTGTCTACCCGGACAAAAGAGCGGTTGTCAGTGAAGAGGTTGCGAACCAGAACTAATATTTGACATAAGACAGCCAAAAGCCCAAATATGGACTAAGGATCATTACTGATATATTTGCATGGTGATCCCTACCACAGAAAGCAAATTATAATGTACTCACAGGTTATAAATAAACTCATTAACTTGACTTACAATTTAAACATGCGATATAAATTATGCACTTATATATAAGTTGTATACATGTCAAAAATATGTCACCATTTGTTCATCTCCATTCCGGTTGTATATACACGATTCGGCTCCAGGTACGAGTAAAACAATAATATTCTTCAAGTTACTTTACAAAAGTTTGAAATAAGATTTTTTGGATCGAACATTGTTAGGGCTTTTATACAATTAAAATGTGTTACGAATGATAGGTACCTTAATGAGAAACGTCAACGTCGGGTGTCTAAACAAAGCTGCGTCTTGCATAGGCGGTGGTAGCGTCGCGAGATGTTCCAAAGCTTTCTGGATCTCTTCTGGTACAGGAGGTGGAGTGGGTAGATGGGCACCTTGCGGCTGGAACCCATTCTCATCAGCTAAATACTGTAGCTGAATCACCTGAAAAAAATATAGCTATATATTTGAAGCGCTCGTAGCGCAGTTTGCTTAGCTGTTCTAGCTTATCAGTAAAGTTAAGCAACTTCCACCGCGGTCATAAGTTGCATGGGTGACCGCTAGTGACATTACTACTGAGCGCTTCCGTGCTTCGGAGGGCACGTTAAGTCGTCTTAGGATGTTAGTCGTCATAGCATGGTGGTAGGGCATTTTGCGAATGCCCGCGTGGCTAGCGACCACACTCAAGTAGAAAATCTGTCGCCAAGCAGCTAACGGTGTGTTCCAGCAGCTGACCTTGAGAGCCAGTAATTCTAAGTTAGCATGATCAACATCTTCGACCACATCATCACTTACCATCAGGTGAGATAGTGGTCAAAGGTTAAACTATCATATAAAAAAAATAAGAACTATCCCCATATGTACAAATTACACGCGTACGTAAACACATGCAATTCAGCTTTGTATGTGTATGTCTGATATTTATTAGAACCACAAAACGAATAACAGTAGGAACGACGAGTACATGTTGACTTTTTTATCTCTGAGAAAAAATATGAATTTAATTAAACTTTACATAGATGTTGCCTTGATTGTATTTTGTTTTATCACTGTTCAACTGATGTCAGTAAAGTGTAGTGTGTCCATCTTCATTGTGAAATCGAAGACATTATTTGTTTACATTAACATTATCATGACAATTAACGTAAAAATTATCAATGTCATATATGTCATTCTATCTTTGTACGTATCTTGAAATATACGCGATAATAGAGCCAAACAAAAAAACCCCTTTTTAAACAATTCAGTTTGAGGATAATATATGAGTCTCAACAGGTCAAAATTTTCGATTGTCACAATGACACATTATTATTCCTAATAGGTACACGTACATATTGTTTTAAATAAAAACAGCTACAGCAGCATGCTTGGTTATACATAATTAAATTTATAGCGTAATTTGATGTAATTATAATTAATGGTTGCGGAGATTCGTATCTCCATGTAAATTAAAATTGAAACAGCTTAATTGACCTTCTTTTAATGAATGGGAGCGATAATGCTGAGTACACAAAATCTATACTGATGACCCATGTACTTGGTAAGGATGGGCTAGATTTCCGTAAAAAAGAAGGTTCTAAGAACTTCTTAGAAGTTATAGTTGTCTACTTAAATGGTTAAGATTGATTTGAAAATATATGGTATTGGATTATTACGTTTCTGACATCCCTATACTTAGGGATAGTATTTTGTGTATGGGGAGTACATGAAATAGTATCTAATAGACCACCTACGGGTATTTGTGCAATATAATTGAGTGGATAATGTTCGGAGGTACAACGAGTTGTAACATTTACCATAATTTTGGGTCGAAATTGCTAAATGATTTCGACTCGATGTTCGTGCTTTTGGCAAATAACTGCAAGTGTATCTCGGGTAATAATAGCTGGTGGGTAAGAGACGTGTGTGAGCCTCACGTTTATGCGATGGCATAACAAAAAATATCAGTACAAAGCAACCCTGCTACCTATAAATGGAATATTCGGATCTCACGGTTCAGTACCACCTGTGCACTCGGATTTGACGAACAATAAGGTAAAGCAATTGGCCTAAGTTAAGATATTACCAATGACGTCATAACTTTAGTTACTATTTTGTTTTTGTCTATGTAATCTTGTGAAGTAAGCAAAAGGCACTAAAATAACAGCTGAGTGTTGGTTTATACATAAGCTATTTCTATATACAAAATAATATTCTTTGTGTTGAACTGAAATAACGTAAATGTGTAACCTACTGTTTTAACATGACGGGACATAAACATTACTTACAATGAAATATTTGGCAACCATATAATTAACTATCAAATTATATTACGTAGGTACTTATGCTAAGAAAAGTAGTGAAGGCTTAACACTACAAAACTATCTAGTATATGCACAACTGATGTCCAATATAAGATATGAACCAAATTAACTTCGACTCAATCAAAATATTAAAAATGGGAACGTAAGAACTATAATTCGAAGTATAACTAATTACCATGATAGCTTAATTGATAAAGCATGCCGCAGTCGAGGTTTAGCGAAATAGATCAGCCGTGGGCTCAAATGCTGCTGGTATTTCAAAAAATCTTTAATTAACTTTCGTTGAGATTTAGTGTGCTTATTCGCTTTGAGCGGCTTTCACGCACATACCTAATAAATAATATACTACGAGATAAAATAAACATTTAACTATCATGTTTTATTCTTTCAGGATGTGGCGTATTACTTCGTTTATAGTGCTCGTATGCACAGCTTCTTTCGGGGAGCCGTTTCCATTCGCGGCTTCTGGCATATCACCGATTGCTCCTCCAGGCATTCCACCCGTGGTGGCACCTATTGCCCCCATAGTGCCGAATGCATATCCATACGGGCCCACTCCTACGTCTTTGGTACCAGGAGTGTCAGGCTATAGAAACCCAGTGCTCTCAGGTGTGGCTGGTTACAGAAATCTCTTGATACCAGGAGTGGCCAGGTATAACAACCCGTTGACTGCAGGAGTTGCGGGATATAACAATCCATACTACAATCAGTACCAGGCGCCAGGAGCAGCAGTGCCAATTTTGACCTATTCTAGTGAACACACCGGTGATGGAGCGTATTCTTTCAGGTTAGTGTTTTTTTTATGTTATCGTGATGGAACAAGTATGATGCCTACCTGTTGTTAAGCGGTAACCTTTGCCTATATCAGGTTGTATAACTTGTGACGAACTGCACAGCGTCCATCACCCTGGGACATAAACTTGTTAAGTCTCATGTGCCTGTAATTTCAGTGGCATCCATACCCTTAAAACCTGAACCGGATTACTGCTTGGCGGTAGAAATAATAATGTACTGGTTTTCATAGATTTCTAAGTTCGCTAGATTTAAAAGTTAAGTTTACTGTTATCTAATTCAATTAATTTATTCAATTCATACGAAACACTTAAGATCGTAAAAATATACTTCCCTTTTCACAGAAAATAGAGAGCAGCAAAATATATTATATTATAGAAAATTAAAAAAAAAAATATATTTTATGTTCATAAACATGCCACAACGTGTTTGTAACATGTGAAGCAGTGATTACTCAGTAGCATTGGATATGGACTGCCGAGCAGGTCCATGGTTCGAATACCACCGCGGGCTTGTGCTTCACCGCATGTTAGAAGGGCATTTTGCGAATGCCCGCCTGGCTAGCGACCACCATCAAGTAGGAAATCTGTCACCAAGCACTTAACGGTGTGTCCGGCAGCTGTCCTTGAGAGCCAGTAATTCTAGGTTAAGCCTGTTAACACCTTCGTCCAAATCGTCAGGAAATAAAAAAAAAACTAAAAAACCGTTGCTAACACAAAATCATTATTATTTTCCATCTATTCAAGTAGATCTTTAAATCATGTTTTTTTTCTTAAAACACTTTACATGTAGCTAAACGGCTGACCGTTATTAAAATAACTGTTTTCATTCTGAGTTAACTTCTCATTCTTCTGTAAGTAGCTTGTACTGTAGCGTAGAAATATTTTTTTTTTTTCGTAGAAAAGAATTTGTTACTAACATTTAAGTTACATTGTCAACAATATGACTTCCCTTATATTTTTTCGGAGTTTTATATTAGGTCCTTACATATGAAATTGGCGTTTTGTATGGGAGGAACAAAAAGTCGAATATTTTTTAATATAATATATTTAATTAATCAAAGTATGAACCATTATTTTCTATGCACTTTTGCCATCTCATAGGTAGTTCATTGATTCCTTTACTAAAAAAACCAGTCGGACGGGAATCAATAAAATCTTTGAAGGCGATTTGGACTGCCCCATCGGAGTTGAATTTTTTCCCTTGCAAGAAGTTATCCAAATTTCGAAAAAAATGGTAATCTGTTGGAGCAAGGTCCGGGGAGTACGGAGGATGTCTTAGACTTTCCAATTGAAGCTCTTCTAATTTAGTAGCCGTCTGTAGCGCAGTGTGTGGTCTAGCGTTGTCGTGAAGCAGCAGTGGCGTGGAGCGATTGACCAGCCTAAGTTGTTTAGCCGCTAGCTTTTCCATCATGGTTTGCAATTCCTGACAATAGACATCAGCCGTAATAGTCTGGCCAGATTTGAAAAAACTGTAATGAAAAATACCGGCACTAGTCCACCAAACGCTTACAAGTAACTTTTT
Organism: Plagodis pulveraria; assembly: GCA_963890685.1. Taxonomy (NCBI): domain Eukaryota; kingdom Metazoa; phylum Arthropoda; class Insecta; order Lepidoptera; family Geometridae; genus Plagodis; species Plagodis pulveraria. The sequence continues at coordinate 18,550,301 of OY982952.1, forward strand.
TGGGGTTAATTTTCGCTTGGGGCAGGATTTGGCTGGCTGGCCAGGATCTAACCATTGCGCTGAGCGCTTCCGATTATCGTAAAGAACCCATTTTTCATCACAGGTAATGATTCGGTTTAAAATACCTTCATTATTGTGCCGGTTTAGTAATGTAACGCAGCAGTCGACGCGCGTTTGCCGGTTTGTTTCAGTCAATTCGTGAGGTACCCACCTTTCAAGCTTTTTAATCTTCCCAATTTGCTTCAAGTGAATTAAAACAGTTTTATCACTAACATTGCAGCCTGCAGCTAACTCGGACGTGGTTTGCGATGGATCCGCTTCCACAATAGCCTTCAACTCTTCATTATCAACTTGAGTCTCAGGCCGTCCACGGGGCTTGTTCTGCAGGTCGAAATTTCCAGAACGAAAACGTTGGAACCAAAAACGAACTGTGTTTTCTTTTGCAACACGACCGCCATACACATCATTCACCCTTCGAGTTGTTTCCGCAGCACTAGTGCCACGGCGGAACTCGTACTCGTAAATAATGCGATATTTAAGGTTTTCCATTTTGTAAAATGAGTGACGCAAACAAAAAAAAACAGAAGAAAAAAAACAAATGAATGACGATCATCGAAGCACAAATACATGAGTCTATAGCTGTACAAATTTGAATTTGGAATTCCTTACCAAAGAGGAGAAATTCGTGATTAAAGTGGCCAGTACGAAAAACGCCAATTTCATATGTAAGGACCTAATATGTTGTTTTATGTACTTATTGTTTCATATTAGTTACACGACTGCTGACGGCAAGCAAGCTCAAGAAGCTGGTTACTTGAAAGACGCATACGTTGACAACGCCGGAGAGCCTCAAGGAACTCAGGTAATCGGGATTAATGTTACACAATTATATTTTTACCAAAAACCTATTTAAAAAAAACATTATATATAATACACCCTTTTCCTAGGTAGTGATAGGGAGTCGGTGCAATATTTTGTCTCTTTATATACGAGAATATTCAAGAAACTATTGTACAAAGTTTTGGCAACGGTTTATTAAGGCAGGCTGCCTGAGTGATACAAACCCCGCTGTTGTATGACCGCTATACTAATGCTGGTGTTTAGGGCATTATTCTAGGTAAAAATCCGTGTATTGCGCTTAACTGATTATATACCTCGATGCTTTTCATTCAGCGAATTCTTTACCGAAGTCGCCTCACGACATTCAACAGGAATAAGTTTTCGCAATTATAGTTCTGTAATTTAAGAAATACACGCAGTATTTTTAACTTCCGTGGCTTCGTTTAATAGTTGTCTATTGTGCATGATAATAGATTGCGCAACACGAGAAAAATATATCAAAAATGTTATCTTGAAAAATTATTGAACAACAATGAAACTGATAGGTTAGGGGAAGCCCGGGCAAGACGCATAGGTGGTGAAAGGAAAATAGGTTGATTTTATTTAGATAAATGCAATCGAATTTATCTCACAAATAAATAAATGCCTATATTGCAAATAAAAAGTTTAGATTCACATTATGAAATTAATATTTAATAAACAAAATTTACCTTATGTAAATTGTATAATTTCATGAACTCCATCATCAAAATATTGAACTTAAAAATATATTAACTTAGGTGACAATAATAATTTATTTGTAATTAATATATTTCAGTAGCGTAAAATATATTTACTTAAGTATTTATTCACTTTAACATACAACAAAACACATATATGGTGATTAAATACTGTACTTAATGAGATTCAATTTACGTCAAAACGAATGATTTCATAAACAATAACTGAATTTGAAGTCGCATTTTTTTTGTATATAATAAACATTGCTTACCTGCCTCTGAAAAAATATAGTCAGTCCACTTGGTTACATAATTAGGCTTTAAAATAATTATTATATATATGATATCGGTTTACATAACTTTGAGTGCCAGTTCCCATTTCTAGATTCTCCTCGGTGTCTCCATAATATGTCAAAGGCAGTCTTATAAGATACTAGCGACCCGCCCCGGCTTCGCACAGGTGCAATGCTGATACATAATTAAATTACATGCTGCAAAGGGCCATATTAATTTACATATTATATTAAATGCACAATGTATTTAATGTATTTATTTGGATAAAGATGAATACTATTAAGGACTAATGTTGAAATTGCTTAAAATCGCTTCGTAAATAAGCCATTATCTCTCGTAAAAAGTTAAGGATAAAAAATGGTTATTGTGGGTTAACCCTAAGAGATAGACATATACCATCGCGGACTTTTTTGTAGACCTTTTTAAGGTGTATAATCCTGTATTACATTATTTTAATCTATCTTGTAGGGCTCAGCCAGAGTTTGCAATGTAAGCGCAAGAAAATGTGTTTACTTACGACATCACATTAGAAACCTCTAAAATTATCATTGTTTCTTTACTGTAATATCCATGTATTATACATATAAACCTTCCTTTTGAATCACACTTTCTATTAAAAAAACTACATCAAAATCCGTTATGTTGTTTTAAAGCTCAAAGCATATTATATAGGGACAGATAGACAGAAGGAAGTGACTTTGTTTTATACTATGTAGTAAGTAATAGTAATAAAAAAGTCAGCAAATGCAATTTCTCATTTTCCAGTATCATCCAACGACATATATTATTCGATTGGTATATATCTTGCATAGTGTTTTTTTAATTCTGTTGGGATCTGTAGCGCATGCCTGACTATTTTTGTTTTTAATTTTAATTGTTGTACTATCTGTACCTACTAATAACAAATACATGATATGACTGTAGAAAAATAACCAGCAATCAAATAAATTAAAATGATACAGAAACCCTTTACATTTCGGAAGGACGGTCGGACGGAACGTCGTAAGCATAGATATAGGGTAGTCCCATTTTCTTGTACGGAAACCTAAACATCATTGGCACTACAGTCCCACCAACTTATCTATTCAGGTGGCAGAAAAAATAACTAAAACATTCCCTCAAATTGTGACAGTTTGTAGTTGATTTCCTTGACCAGTAGCGCCCTCGAAAACTGCACAGTTAAGTTGGTAGTACTATACTTTGCTATTGCCATATAGCATAGAGCACGGCAACGTACGAGCAACTTTACCTGGTGACTAAACTAGTTAAGAAGAAATAGACAAAACGTTGATACCCATTCCTAATTATGTAGGTATCTGCCATTGAATTCTTAAAATCTAGGTAATCTAGGTCTTAAAATCATCTGATGCGATAATTTTAGGGCATAGCAGATAATCATATCATATCTAAATATTTTTCCAAAATAGCTTCTACAACCAGAAATTAATTGAGAATCTTAGATTTAAAAAGCACAAGTAGTCTCAGGAATAATTGCCATTATAATGGTGGCATTGCAACTTAAATACTTTGATCAAAAATACATGGTTATTGATCCTCTTTAGAATGTTTTAAATAATTCCTCCTCTGTCGGGTTTTGAATCGTAGGAGCTAACGAATCTGGAACAGGAAATTTTATTAGCCAGTGGGCAATCTAAGATTACGACCATCTTGAACTGCTTGTAAAAATTATTAATAATATTCTGAAGAATTTATTTTAAATCAAGTGGGTTTTAACGATTTTTCTTTGGTTGGAAGCGTTTCCTCAAGATTTGCATGGCGTTCATTAAAATGTAATTTGAATATTACGAGTATGTATCCTCTATTTAGCTAAGCTTTATTAACTTAGATTGTTTGCACTTCGCGCAGTAGCTCGATTTAAGGATAAGTCATTACATAATTCAGTTGCCATTTTATACTTGTTTCGTATTTTTAACCACACCATCTCTCAGACCACACTTATACCACAGGTGAGATAATATACCTAATGGTCAAAAGTTGGGCTACAAGCAATTAAATATGGCTAGTAAAATTGAGTGACTTAATTTTATACGAGTATCGTAACTTTACAAATGTTAAGTTTAGATTACTGTACTGCACTGTACCAGCCATTATAGTGGGAGTTTGCCATAATCCCCACGCTTGGCAGGCGTCTTGGGAGTCGCAGTGTGAGATCGGTTCCTGAGGTAACACCTAAAACTGGTACACAAAATAAGTTCTTATTTAGGGATTACTAGTAACTAGTAAGTTTTATTGGTACTGCAATTTCGAGGATAATATAAAATACGAGTATGTGTATGTTCTTTTCATGTGTCAAGTTAAATCGTTTCCGATTGATATACTGTGGGTGAAGAAAGCGACATTTTGACAGACCCAGACTTATAGGTAGATAGACAATAATAATATTATCAGCAGGCATTCTCTTTAAGCATTGTTACTAAAATGCTCACTCAAATATTTTCAATTTTAAAAGTTATTCTTATTTGTTTGTTATCACATATGCGTATTTGGAAAAATAAAATAAACAAGTGATCAGGGAATGATTATAATTTAAGTTGACTGTTTGGTTTTGCATTCCTGATATTTTCAACGGAGTCACACCTGACAACAACACACCTGATGTGTATAAGATATATAATAATCTTTAAAAAAAATACATTATATATTTAAACCTGTTCCAGGTGGTCCAAGGGAGCTATGCTTATATATCTCCCGAAGGAACTCCAATTCAAGTTAGTTATATCGCCGACGAAAATGGTAAGCACTTTGGAGATTTCTACTGTTAGTATTGAATAGATTCAGGGTTTACTTTGCGGAAATCCATATTTAATAATAACAAATATTTTACAAATATTTTATGAAAACATCAAATTAATATTTTAATAAAACACTTAAAAAATACAGATATATACGAGACACTCGACTTTACGAGCGCACGATCGATTTTCTCGATCGTGTGCTCGTAAAGTCAAGACCTCCTGAGGATGCTTCGTGTAGAAGCGAAATGCGTCCAAAATTCTTCCGGCTTGGCTGCGTGGCGTTTGTGACGTCACGTCGGCTTAACAGAAAAATTAGGCGGAATTGTCACTAGATATATTTCTGTATTTTTTAAGTGTTTTATAAAAATATTAATTTGATGTTTTCATAAAATATTTTTAAAATATTTGTTATTGTTATTATTGTTAGTATTAATTTTAAGTACAATATATTTTAACTACCTATCTCTCCGAACTCACTCGCAATAGACCGATTTTATTATATAAGTATTCTATTTAAAAAGTACAAAATTCAATCTTAAATTTATTTATTTTAACAGGATTCAGACCTTCAGGTGTCCATATTCCAGCGGATGGGAAAGCAGTAGTTCCATTAATCGGTGATAAAGAAAAGCAAATCCTTGACCCTCTCTATAACCGATATGATCCTTACAACCGCAGCCGCTACAACAACTTTGGAAAATACAACCGACCCTACGACCCCAGATACCCCTACGACGCCACTAAATACAGTAATAACCAATACTTTAACAACCAGTATTTGGCTCCTGGCTTGATCAAGGACACTAAAGATGTGTCAAAGAAAATTGCTTAAGTAACATAACATATATCTATAATGTTTTATCAAAAAATTGTACCAACTCTTAGATAACTGACATCATAATGGTTTAAAGTCTATTGCGTAACCTTTTCTTTCTTCAAAGTAAGAGTGACAACAAGAATGTACTTTGACAGCTTTACTTATATAATTCCATTGCTGTGTATATCTCACGGTATTAATGCTTATGTATAAATAAGTGATATTGGTATGAGGCTTTATTTTTTGTAACTTGTTAAATTTGATTTGTTTGCTCATTAAATTCTGTGATATCTTTATTGTGTTGTTTCAAGCAATATCGCAATATTTATTAACGGTTGTACCCACACAATGTAGTTGAAATAGCGTTAAAGTGTCATGTGCAGATATGCTTATACAACTTTATCGGCTAAGTAGTCCCACACAAGTTGTGGTTGCTTATGAACATCTTTGATCACGTTACAAAGCTATTTCATGTGTGCAAAGGTCAGCTTCTGTAAATACGAACACGCAATTAGTATTTTTATGTAGGAGATGTCGCTTGGTTTGTTTAGGGTTATTCAATGTTGAATGGCTCATGAAAGCTTTATTGTAGTTATATAGTATTCTGTTTGTATATTTAAACAGTTATATTTACAGAAACTGTGTTTACACAGTTACAATCAAAATCCATTTGCCCTGTGGAGTACCGGACTAGAACTGCACCCCTTATATATAAGTCAATTAAATACAAATTACAAGCGCAATAGAAGGCGGTGCGATTCTATATTTATTACAAAAATAAGATATCACGCAGAGGTAACTCTCGCTTAAAATAGTTTTAACTCACTCACTCTTCAATCAAAATACCCATAATAACAATTTAACTTTGCCTAGAACGTTATTTAATATACAGTTTTAATTTGCAACCCAAAATAACAATGATAAATACCTTAAACAAATGTAAAAGCGTTTGCAGTCATAATTGTGTAAATACATTTAGTTGTGATTCCCATTATAATTGCTGGTCAAAGAAGACACATACTTTTTTACTGTTTCATTGAAAGGAATATGTGTGCTGTCGAAAAAGACTTGTGGGTGGCAGAAGCAGTACATTCTGTTTATCATTTTGGAACTGCGGATAGTAATCATTTGGCTTTTCAGAGTATACTCGCATAAATTGGCATCGTCAGGACCACTACGTCCTAGTTATGAATGAAATTATATTATTATCATTATCACCGATGCCAATGGGTTAAGCCGAACGATTTACTCCTGTTTTAGAAATTTGCTGTAAGTCTGCATTAATCCGATCAATAGCAGAGTGCATCTGGTCAAAAAGAGCCTGTGTGTAGGTCGTCTGCATAGAGCTGATAGGAAGAAGATAACTAATTTCAAATTGAATTAATAAAAATCGCAAAAAGTAAAGGGGATAAAACGTCGCCTTGATGTACACCAGAAGACGCATTACATCATGATGTAAAAATATCATCAATATGAACAAGTTGCCAGCGGCCATACAAATAACTTTAAGATCGGTGAACAGTAATTGTCGGAGATACGTGACTAGAACGAAGAATTCACCACCAACTAAATATACCGGCTAGCACTCATGGTTTTTAGTCGTTATATCCGATCGGTGTCATCTAAACAAAATCATGTTAATACTATGAAGTTGTACTATGTCGTTACCAGCAAGATACCCACTTGGTGGGAACCACCTCAGTATCAGATATTCTGCGTCGAAAGACTAGTGTACAAACGCTACTGTGTTTACATGTGAAGGAAGACGATGTTTAGGAGAGATAAGCGCAGTGCAGTGTCAAGCCGTGATTGCCGAGTGGTTATAGCTATGAACTGCCGTGCCGCAGGTCTATGGTTCGATCCCAATCACCGGCTTGACCTTCACCGCATGGTGGAAGGGCATTTTATGAATTCTCCCCTAGCTATATATTTATGAATTCTAGCTACCTACAGATAATAAAATTATCACCAAGCACCTGTCATTGTGTTCCGGCAGCAGTACTTAATAGTGTGACCGCTTACTTAGGCCTTGTCCACTCACTAATTGATGACATTAAAAAATGAAGCAATGTAGTCAAATTGACCGGTGTCTCCTTAGCTAGTAACGTTAGCACCTTCATTTCTTTTGACGTCCTTTGCAAGATTGTGAATGCGCATTGTTGCGCAGACTGTCATGTGTTGATGGACGCTAGCTTGCGCAAGCAACCTAGCTCTATGAATGGTCAAAATATAATTAAATACCAGCAATTTAAACACTTCCAAACGTAACTAGTACTTCTTTGCGAACTGAGACCTCGCGCCAATACAGAATTTTGCACATCAGCTTATACCAATAACATTATGAGGACTAAAATATACTCAAATATTGTATTGTTTGTTTTAACTACAGCCAAGGTAACAAGTTTATACAAACGCATTTCATTCTTTAATTACTTGAATTCGAGTTCATAGTTATATTAATCTGACTGTCTTTTTTTAGGGTTCCATACCCAAAGGTTTAAATAATATAACGAAGTCTCAGTAATAGGGTCCCGACCCTATTACTGAGACTTTGCTGTCCGTCCATCCGTCTGTCAGTCACCAAACTGTATCTCAAGAACGGTTATAGCTAACAGTTGAAATTTTCACAGATGATGCATTTCTATTGCCGCTGTAACAAAAACAACTACTAAATATAAAATGAAATATAAATTTACGGGGGGCTCCCATACCACAAACTTGATTTTTTTACCGTTTCTTGCTCGATACTAATAACGGTGTCAGGTAGACGCTTTAACTATTCACAGAATATTTAGTTTTATGTTCTCTTTAAATATAATTAATTAAAATAAAATAAAATAAATAATTAAGCATACAATAAAAGAGGTTTTCGCCGTACGTACCCAGCTCAATCGGACACTGCGAAAAGTGCCTGTACTTGCAAGATTAGGTTACAGATAATGGTACGGAACCCTTCGTGCGCGAGTTCCACTCGCACTTGGCCGGTTTTCTGATTTTATTGCTGATATGTAAGCCTTTGACCACAAATCACGTGATGGTAAGTTACGATGTGGTCGACAGTGTTAACAGCTTAACCTAGAATTACTGGCTCTCAAGGACAGCTGCCGGAACACACCCCAGCCCCTTAGTCGCCTGTTGCGATGCCTACGGGTAGAGCCGGGGGGTTGAAATCCTAGCCCGGTACCCCACGAGCATATACGGGCTAATAATAAAATATGTTTCATAACAATTATGTGGGGTCTCATCCTGAAAGATTCTTCCAGAACTTGAGAGCTGGTAACTGGAGGTTATCCTGAACAATGTTTTTGACCAGATCATAACTTACCCTCTGATGATATAGTAGTCACAGTTTTCCTAAATGGTACGTGATCTACAATTAGTGGATGTCAGGAATAGCTGCCGGAACACACCATTTGTTGCTTGGAGAGCTAGACAGGCGAGCATTCACCCTATTGCCCTACATCATTCAAATGTGTAGTTTAGTTGAGTGGAAAAATGATAATACGTAACCTACCCATATCCCACCCATACAAGGGGTTGGTAGTACCAGTTTGTGTTTCAAAACCACGAATACTGCTTGCTTTAGTAAGGGTAATGGTTTCATTTTTATGACTAGTTACCAGTTTGATCCCAAGACTTCTTCGGAATTCTTCGTTGGTAGTAAGTCCACTACTAGTTAGGTTATGAGGGATCTAAAAGATGGTAGAGATCTTATTCAGTTCTTCATGTGTAGCAGCGGTCCAGTAATACGATTGTATTAGTAGTGGGTTGCTGTTTATTTGGCATATTATTTTCCCTTAGTCGCCTGAATCACCCATGGAAGGATATGGAACTGGCCTAAATTAAGCCAGAAACCGTTTTACAAATTTTAGCTAAACCCTTTTATTATATGATAAGTCCAATTAGACAAAATAGAGTTACGGGAACAAAAAAGTAGGTCAATATTTTCAACAAAATTTACTTTATATTTTTAAGTACCTATGTATTTGTTTTATAATAAAGAACTATAAAATAAGTCACAATGTAAGCGACAATACTTCATTATTCTTATTTATATACTGTATATTATTGTTGTTTAAGCCTTAATAGATGGCATTTATGTGTGGAAATCCTTAACGAATAGTGAATGTCTAATATTAAAATAGTATAGGTATATAATTATTATTTAATACATTTCACGAATATGGTTTTTTTTTTTTTTTTTTTTTATGCTTGATAGGTTTTTGCCTTTGACCACTATCTCACCTGATGGTAAGTGATGATGTGGTCGAAGATGTTGTTCAGGCTAACCTAGAAGTACTGGCTCTCAAGGACAGCTGCCGGAACACACCGTTAGGTGCTTGGCGACAGATTTTCTACTTGAGGGTGGTAGCTAGCCAGGCGGGCATTCGCAAAATGCCCTACCACCATGCTATAACGACTGCCATCCTAAGACGACAACCGGGACCGACGGCTTAACGTGCCCTCCGAAGCACGGAAACGCTCAGTAGTAATGTCACTAGCGGTCACCCATCCAACTCATGACCGCGCGCGACGTTGCTTAACTTTGCTGATCGATTGAGAACAGCTAAGTAAACTTCGCTACGAGCGCTTCTAAAAGTATATTCAATATTACTTAAATAATATTTCATATATTAGTATATATCAAAATCATTTGAATAATATTATATATAAAATTATTTAAAAAACATATCTAGTGACAATTCCGCTTCTCATTTTCCTGTTAGTCGACGTGACGTCACAGCCAAAATGCCAAAGGATTCTATGCTAGACATGTTACAGTTAACAGCGTGTTTTGAATTTTTACTATAGACTGAGGTAACTCGTTAACATTTGTTGCTTCAAGTACCTAGCTTAAGGTTATTCAAAAAATAAAGCAAAATCAGATGCTTAATCGAAAAAACAAAAACTGAGAAGCGACCCAAATTCTCGTAACCGTTTTCGATATCTAGTAACTACCTTGATGAACATAAAAAGTTGTATCTGAACCTGTTCTGTGATAATAATAATAATAATAACCTTGTATCCTTGAATTCCCAGCTGGTCATAAATGGATTTATTGATAAACCATTTAGTTAAAGTGTCATCATAAAAATAAATACGCGTGGAACCATGATCAGCTATAATTATATGTCGGCACATATAAAACTGAATGTGTGGTTGTAATTACTTATCTGCAAACTGTCTTGTTTATGGCATTGTATTCAGGTATTCATGCTCATTTTTCTCACATTTTACGTTAATATTTTCGTAGGCACTGCTTATAATATCCATAATGCATATTATTGATATTAATATAATTTAAATGAATGCTGTCAATGAAACGCCTTTCCCGACTTGAAAATTTCGATTTTGAACTTTTAATTCCATGTTCAGTGTTCTTATTTCGAGTACATCAGATATGTTAGTTCAGTGTCTTAAAACAACAGAATTTTACAAAAAAGCAAATACGTATAGCAATAAAACAATAGTCCGCCTTGTATCTCTCTTAGCGACGGGTACAGTAGCTGGGTTAGGTTTACGAATCAGGTAATATGCGTTAACATTCTTTCGGTGAAATCAATGGTATAACACCTCAGTTGTAGTAATTGAGGTTGGGGCAATTATTTGCAGGGGCATATAATTACAGTACCACTGTGGTGCCCGTGAACCTATTGTTAATTCCTCTTTTCGTAGCGGTGTGTGTTCGGCGCCTGTAGGAGGCGGAGGTAGAACGTAGACACTTTTTGCTTTCTATACCGCCCGTCTCGGGTGCGGCACTTTCTTCTTCAGGGATATAAGAGGGCCTTCCTAGGTCCAAAGTCCGGTGGAGTTGTGTTGTCGACAGCGGCACAGAATATTTATTACCATTTCATTCTCTCACAAGTTTAACAAACCTAAGACGTCACAAAAACATTTCTGTCATAGTATATTCTACTGACGCGCTTAGCAAAAATAGTATAGATCCACTTCGAGAAGAACTGGCATGAAACTCAGGCCCATTATTTTTATATTCCTTTACTCTTTTAGAATTTGTAAGTCTATTAAAAAGTTATTACAATATTTATTACATAGGTGATTGGCGGAGGTTTCTACTCGTAATACTTATTATATCTATATACAAATTATAAATCTAACCTGTATATTATGTAGATCACACATTCGCAACACAAACTGATGCTATGGCTTATATAGTTCGTAACGTATATTATCATTGTGGGAACAATTTTCTCCGTAGTTATTGGTATGTGAATCGTTGCGCGTTGGCGTCGAACCGTACGGATCACTTGCGTATTTGTTATGATATTCGTAATATGTCATGGCCATTACCAATGACCATATGTCATGGGGAATTAAAATTTAACTTCATAGGAGCCCTGCTCTAAAAATAAACTTTGAAATAGTAGGTAGGTATGTCACAAGAACATTACTTTGAGCCTGAGATTGGAGTAGATGCGTTTACGTAGGAACAGCTGGAAGCTACTTTATGCGTCGAGAAGATTACGTAATTTGTAAAGTCTTTTTTCAAATTGGTATATATAAAAGAATTTATACAAAACGTATCTAAATTCAAGGAAACTTAGCTTTAATATGTTCTTGTGTTACACCGTGGGGTTCCGGGCCAGAATTGCACCCCCAGATATCATCCAGAGGTTGTAGTAAGAGGCACCTAAAGAAAATTTACCAGACGGTGTGCAGCAACGCCTTATGAAGAACTGCCATCTGACACTGCGATATCCAAGCCTCCTGTCGATCGTGGGGTTTATAGAAAACCTCCCCTTCATGGGAGAGGCTGTGTTGAGCAGTGGGCGATTTGGCTGAGCAGTACAGTGCAGTTGTTGAGAAGACATATTGTACCCACCCCACATGAGTAGGATAACTGTTGGAAGACGATGAATTGATATGTACAGCTCTGGCCCGTGATTTCATCTGGTTTTGATATAATAACCAGAAAACGATGAGTTAAAATGATGAGAACGTGAAATTCCTGGTTTCATACTCGTATGCCAAGGGTTTCATATATGTTTTGTTATGAAACAGACGTAAAGTATTTTTGTCATCTACACTAATATTGGAAAGAGAAAATATTTGTGTTTTGAATTTTTCGATGCAACGAATAAACTTAAAAACTACTTGATCGATGTTGATGAAATTTGGTATAAAAATAGTTGGAGACCCAAAGAAGGACATAGGATAGTTTTTATCCAACTGCGCAAAAAGAGTGTTAATGGTTTTGCGCGATAACCGAAATACGCGGGGGCGGAGCCGCGGCCGGAAAGCTGTATTTAATAAATTAGGAATGTTTCATTTTGAAGTCTATTCCAATGATCTGCAACAGTATGAACATTAAATGGAGCTAGTTTTAATCTATGATTTTCATCTATAAATATTCTCGATGGTCCAGTGTTTCAGGCATCCAGTGCGTAATATCGAGCCGTCGATTCCAAATAGTAGTGAGAAATGTTGTACTCAAAAAAAATTAAAATGTGATTTTAGCTTAGCACACCATAGTATATATATTTATCAAAATAAACAGATTGTTTCTCTCGGGTGAAATATCTATTTAGGCACGCTCGCTTACTAATAGTTTGATAGTCCCTTTTATCTCTTTTTCAAAATATACTATTGCACTTCCATGAGTTGACTGGTAAACAATCTAATGAAATTAAAATAACTGAAACAAGATAGGTTGGTTAAGTTGGTTTACGTACCTATCTATCTCGTTTCAATAATTTTATTAAAAGCATAATAATAATACCAGTATCCGAGATAGCTATTAAACTATTGGGCAAATGAATAAACACGCTCGCTATGAATGAAATTAAATTCGTGGTTATAAAGATTCTTATCTTCTTAATAAATAAACCGAAACGTGATCCACCCACTGCTCATTTTCATAATTGTAATTTAATAATTTCTGATTTTTATTTGCGTTGTCCTACTGTATACATTCATGTTAAAGTTACATGTACCTTAAAACGTATAAATAAAGTTCAATTTCGTTTAAACGAGTGAAATTTTGGCGGTGACAATAAGCAGAGGACGACTGTCCTTTATTCAGAACTTCACCATAAAGTATGTGCAGAATTCGTTACGACGTGTAATTGCAACAAACTTTTTCATATAAATACCGAGGGGTGCATCGAAAATGCATCATTACATGCACTGCGATCAACCTCCCACCGTCGACATGAAGTGCATTGTAAGTCTGACTAAATTGTTTTAACTTTCGATAATAATCTGTGTTACTTTTAACTTAACATCGGGCTTAAACCGTTTAATAATGTCCGCGTCGGTAGTGTGATAAATCTGTGTTTGAGATGTGACAGTGATTTTCTAAGACTCCTCATTTGTCTATCCTTAATTCACGCAGCTGGGGTCGGTGTTTAATATAAAAACACACAGGCAGACACAATATTTTCATCACTATATTGTTGTTTTAGTTTCCGTTTTATAGCCATTCGCCACCTGACCCCACATCACCTTGGGAATGCTTTGTTAGAATTGATAGAATACCCACTATCCACAAACTTTCGAATAAAGAGGGAATTAAACTTAAGAGTTGCTTGACGAGTTTTGTTAACCAATCATCTGGGTCAAGCGACATCCGCTGCATCTATTACTTGGATGAGCGGTTCCTGCTTCAAAGGGCCCGTTAAGTCCTCAGTCCTGGTTGATGTCTTAGTGTGGCAGTCCTTAGCATGGTGGTAAGGCATTTTGCGAATTCCCGCCTGGTCAGCTACCCAAGTAGAAAATCTGTTGCAAAGAATATATCGGAGTTTTCTGGCAACTGTTTTTGAGAGCGGTTACTTAATTCTAGGTTAGACTGAACAATATTTTCGACCACATCAGGCTGGTCAAAGGCCAGCTAGTTTAACAGGATACAGGTTGTGCCCTATCAATCTAATCGTGGCCATTGCACGCAATTTTTCTCTATTGGGCATCCTTTACGACGTCCAACGTAATTCTTCTGTAGGTACTTGTGTGTGTCACTGAACTCCTCTTAAACGGCTGGACTTTGTGGTCATCTGTGTTCACATGTACCCGTGGATTGGATCACTAGGGCTATATAATATTTTATAGTCGGGAACTGTCTAAGAGAGTCCAAGAAGGAGTGTGTTATCTAAATCTTTTATGACGATTTGATTTTTCAGGTGGTTTTAGTAACACTGGTTGGAGTGGCGTTAGCTGACGTGAGCAGCTTTCAGCAATTTCAACAAACGCCAAAATTCGTGATACAACAGCAGCAACAACAACAGCAGCAATACACAACAGAACCAATTCCTATAATCAGACAAGAGCAAATTATCAACCCTGATGGATCTTATCAATGGAGGTTAGTACAAATATAATAATTTTGAATGGAAAATAAAAGAATAGAGGGAGTGCATTGTATATTCAGAGAGCAGAGTGTACGTAGGTCCACAGTGGTAAACAGTAGGCTTACCGATCCATATTAAAGTAGTAAAGTAAATTCATTTTTGTTATATTCTTTTTCAGAATTTGTTTAAAGTTTCTTAAGTCAATTTTTACATTTTATATTCCATATACAGACTTTTTAGCTTCTACTCCTTTATTATAAGTATAGAAAAATATATCTACCTAGTACTATATATAATAACTTTGTTGTAGTGATGTAATATATTATATGATTAAATTAACTTAGAAGTGAAGTTCGACCATTATTGTATGACAACATCTATGTTCCAAACCCACAATGTGAGACGGTACGTATTGTATTGCGGAATTTAAAAAAATTATGCGAACACAAAGATCGAAAACAAAGATACACCATCCGTATTACGGAAGTCGATTAACAAACTATTTTACTAATTCATTTACTTTAAAGCACATGCAGTTTCTTTGAAACTCACAAAGTTTCCTTGTAGATAAAAACTTTATTTTTTCTAGTTATGAAACTGGTAATGGCATCGCAGCTGAAGAGCAAGGCTACGTGAAAAATCAGGGAATCCCGGACCAGGAAACACAGGTTGCACAGGGACAATACTCCTATACTGCTCCTGATGGACAGGTACAACCATATATTATTAAAGATTATGAAAAACTTTTTACTGTAGCATTACCATTCATCAAAAACGATTCAAGAGAAGATAACATATTTAAATTCTAATAAGTGGAAGTAACAAACGTTACACTCAGTCCGTACATGACCACACACCAATAAACTGCTATTTAAATTTCCTTAAGTCGATAATTTCGAGTCAAGTTTCAAGAAACCAACTATTTAGTTAGGTTACGACATTCGTGTAGGTACTCATCTGCCGCAGACGTACAACTTAATAATTATTATTCAACGTGTCTCTATCAAAGTCGAAGGAATCCTGTCTCTATCCGGTTGGTTTTGGAGAAAAAAAAAACAAAAGAACTTGAAATTTGCGTTTCTCAGAATGACACCCTATTTAAGCCCTTAGAGCTCCAATACACATATATGATACTGAATTAAAAAAAAAGCTTTTACTTGTTGTAACTCGTTTTTATTAGTTTGATATCTGCATTATGATATGATTGCTCAAAAAGTAATAGCGAGGTTAGTGTTATCAAAACCTCACAACTATAATATTTATATGTTTTATTAAGTTTAAACACGATATTTCTAAAATGAAAAAAAAATATGACAATAGCCTATGACCCTTATTCGATTAAAAAATAAATAACTCGAATAGCTGTTAAATACTCTGGTATTTAAGGAATTAATTATGGGTTTTTAGCTCTAACTGACATCTGCCGCCAAGCAACTAACAGTGTGTTCCGACAGTTGTATTTGAGAACCAGAAAATATAAGATAAGCTAGTTAGCGCATACAGCCACATAATGACCATGTAATACCTAGGTGAGGTTTGGTCAAAGTATTACATAAATTATTTCTATAAATCTTTAGACAAATAATTTTTTTTCTTAAAATCCTGTAATGAACAATACGAGATTTTTAACATGTAATAATAAAAAATATCTACCATTAACGTATATCATAATAGGTATATATTAATTATGTTAAATAAAAAGATGTGAAAACGGGCAGGTCCAGTAGACGTTAATAAATATTCTGGAGCTATCCCTATAATAGCTCTTTTGTTGTAATTGTTTGAAAAGACTATACATTTCGTAGAATAATCGTTAGAGCATTTACTAAAAAAAAAATCAGTTCAGATTTATTACTAAATCTAACCTTTCTTCCACATTGACGTTCTCTAAAGCTTTTTTACCAGGGCTACACTTCTAGCAAGTGCATTAACATTTTGACATATTTTCACTCAAATAAATACTTTTTTTCAGGTGATTCAGCTACAATATTTAGCTGATGAGAATGGGTTCCAGCCGCAAGGTGCCCATTTACCCACTCCACCTCCTGTACCAGAAGAGATCCAGAAAGCTCTCGAACATCTCGCGACGCTACCACCGCCTACGCAAGACGCAGCTTTGTTTAGACACCCTTAAACGTTTCTTATCAAGGTATCATTTGTAACACATTTTAATTGTATAAAAGCTCTAACAATGTCGGACTCAAATGTTTCAAATCAAATTTCGAACATCTGTAAAGTAGAGCAAACAATATTATTGTTTTACTTGTACCTGGGGCCGAATTGTATATAAAACCTGAATGGAGATGAACAAATTGTGACATAATATTGAAATTTCCCTTTGAAAACGTTGGTATGGATTCGAATTTCAAAATGAGTATCATTTTCATTTCCATTAGAATTATACAATAAGGCCCTTGTATAAGTAATGTTTTTAATAGAGAGCAACTTTATAGTTTTATTTTTGATTGTGTACAGTATCTTCTAAAGTTATTGTTGAATCATTTAGTTAAATAATGGCACAAAATGACAACGAAACGATTTTTTAAAATTATAAACAGGATTGGAACGCGGAGTTATCCGTCCCTATAGCTGGGACATGTTCTTCCTACTGTACTATCATATTGAGAGAGTCGTAGCTCAAAATTTCCCTTCGATCCCATCGTTTCAAAATAAATTGTATAAATTAAATAATGTGTTACAAAAAATATTATTGATATTGGGCTTGATGACACAATAATGAGTAAGAGTGAAATGCCACGAGGCTATTAGTCTAGTTTAACCTTTGTTATGTATATCAATAAAATTTGTTTCTTATTCAATAAGGTAGGTAGTAGCTATATAAGTAATCTTTTGAGACGGAAATAATATTTTCAAATGTAAGCATTTAGAAAGATTATTCCCCTATCAATATATATTACACGTATAGTTCACTTTTAGTTCTGATTTATTAAAGTGTTTTGTTTTATCTACAAACTATTGTAATTTTTTTTATTGTTCTTATACCATATCTGTAACTGAGTAATATAGTAATGACAATTTGTAATAAAAAAAGGCGGTTAATAACTAGACAACCCACATTAAATTGACAAGATATCCTTTAAACCAATAAAATATGAGAGCAGCAAAAAGATGTTACATGTGGATAATATATATTTTAGTGCATAATTTATATCGCATGTTTAAATTTTAAGTCAAGTTAATGAGTTTATTTATATCCTATGAGTACATTATAATTTGCATTCTGTTATATTTGTTGTATTATTAGTATGTCTGCATATTTACCTCTATTCCTCTTAAAATTTGAAAGGTGTTGATTTAGTGTTTTAGCACACTACTTTCTTTTCCAGATACGAAGCTGGTTTTGTCTCACTAAATTTAAAACTTGTATATTTTATATTAACACTAGAAGCCACACCGGCTTCGAACGGGAATTTAACCAAAAAGTTAATAAATAAAATCAAATTTGCGAAAATATTCTATAGCCAAGGTTCGTCAGAAATAATGTAGGATTCTAATGGTGAAAGAATTTTACAAATCCGTCCAGTAGTTTTTAAGCTTATACAAAATATAAATCTTTCCTCTTTATAATATTAGTGTTATAGTATATGTTCATATAGAGTCTTGGTTTACACTTCACGTAATTTATCAAACATATAAAATATGATTTAGCTCAGTCAAGCTATCTTCAATAGCCCAGTTACGCACCTGTTGCGTAAAACGGGGGGACGCGGGTTCAATTCTTGCTCGAGGTGAAGAACTTTGTGCTCAACAAATTTGTTAATTTGATTTTCGCCTAGCACGCCAAAGTTTTTACAAACATGAATATATTATAGAAATATAAAATCAAGTTTAGGTCTTTTTGCCATCTAAAAAAACATAGATATAGAGTAACTTATTACATCGCGTGAATATTGTTCTTGAAATTTTGTAAAACCAATAATATAAAATCCATCTATGAAACGTATAATCAAATTGTAGTCATAAATTATTTATAATGTACATTACATAACAATTTACAATCACAATTTAATTGGCATGCAATGCCTGGAAAGATCTCAATATGACAGACGTTTATGAGACGTCGAGCCGGCGGCATACCGAAGTTGTATCATACATGACCCGGCTTGAGCAACAACCGGTCTGTTCACTTTCCCCACTCTCGTGTCAAGGTCGAATCTTCATACACTCGATGAAAATGAAATGAACAATTACTAGCCTCAGCTCTTGGCGAATAATTACCAATTTGTCACGGCCACTTTGAAGGTCAAAACGTTAAAGCAATAAATCTGACGCGATTACTTTTTATAGCGTGCGTGATGCGGCGACTACCGACTATCGAATATCCCTAATAATACTAAGACTGCGATAGTAAGTTTGTATGTTGATCAATTTTCCGCCTTCTCGAGATTGAAATACAGATATATAGCTACAAAATTTAACACAAAAGGTATTGATATTGATATTACGAGAACGGGGAAGCACTTCCACCATTCCTATTTGTACCGCTTAGCAGTGAGGTTTGCATTACTGTGTTACGGTTTGCAGGGTATGGGTGCTACTAAGGGGGGGGGGGGGGGGGGGGGGGGTAACAATGCTGAAACTAAACAGTTCGTAGCCTGTGACTCTGAAAATCATATAATCTACTTATTGACTAAGGTTCTTTAAGCGCGCGCTGCAACGTAGCGGAAACGGATGAAATTAGATAGGGTATAATTAATTTTCTTGTAATATTTGAAGCGATTTTAATCAGTAGTTTCCGAGACAATTTTCATCACGTGGTCACCTCGTGACCACGATCACTGCGAAGTGTTGGAAACGTCGGGACAAATATTTAATTATAAATATACGCGATTTAAACCGTTTAAGGTTGTTTAATTACTTATCTAACTAAGGTTTTCATTGAGATTCTTTGTACAAGAAATGGGATTAGATATAATAATTATTAACAATAAAACTTGTTCGTGATAAACAAGTTGGTAATGTAAGTAATTTGCCGACTCTAAACAACCAAAGGATTCATAATTTATATAAAATTTCACTATTGTAACCCCACTTATCAAATATAAAGGTTTTGGGTTCTCAGGGTGCTGGGCGCAATGAAGTTTGTCAGTTGTGAAGAAATACATCTGTTCCAGGTAGAGGTTACCACTTTAACACCAGGTGGGCTTTGTGCTTGTACCTTAGAGTAACTATTATTATACTTTATTAATAGTTACTCTGAGGCTTGTACCGTCACAGTGCCATAAAAACGTGGGTGAAGTCGCGAGCGCTAGTAGTAGTTACTTTATGCTACATTCAACCAGGGGTCATCTATTTCGAGGTATTACTCAGAAACTATAGACTTAAGTCTTGGCATTGAACTAGAGTTGATTTCTAATGACCTATTCAATTTAAATCGGAATGTTTATCTGAGGAGTACATTTTTGTTTCGAATTTGAGGACTGTTTTGTTGGATGAGTTGTTTTAAGCATTACTTTGGAATTTTAAGGTCCTTCCTTCGGAGAGAGAGACTAAAATGACTGTGGAATTTTAGGAGCGGTGATTGTTATTGTGTTTTCTGGCGAAGAAATTCTCACCAACAGTAAACTAAGTGTGAAAATATGCTCAAGAGGTCAATGAATTGGACCAAACTTTCAGATGCGATTTCCAAGAAATTTTATCTGTATGTCCGTTGTTTTTTAGGTTCTCTGTATCTTTGGAAAGGTGAATCATATGTGTAAGTTATGTGCGGATTGCAAACAAAAGTAGTAACACAGAGTAAAAATTAAAGGGGTTTCAGTAAAACGTATTTTTAGAGGTTTTGCTCTATTGTAAGAGCGGTAATACATATACACAAGCATCAAACTTGATATGAATATCGAGCTCCAGTTAAGGATCTGTTACTATATTTATATATATATTACTCTCTGTGTGAATCCAACTCTCGCTTGGATGATTTTAAATTAACTTATGAGAATAAGTAACTAATACGATATAAGTCCGATAGTTCCAACTATAGTCTCGACCACATCTTGTGGTCTTTTTCAAGGAGAGCACCGGACTTCTAAATTATACCTATAAAACATTACACTCCGTATATTGGGCAGCCATGTAATTAATAGTTTGTGTTAAGCAATTTAAACGCGTGCCATCCTTTTTACTTTCATACAATTGTGGAAGAGAGAGCGCCCTTTATTAGACATTCTCGGTGAACAATGTATAGTTGGAGTAACCAAATTTTTTTGATTCTGATAGGTTATCCTTTGACCACTATCTCACCTGATGGTAAGTGATGAAGTGGAACACACTGTTAGGTGCTTTGCGACAGATTATCTACTTGAGGGTGGTAGCTAGCCAAGCGGGCATTTGCAAAATGCCCTACCACCATGCTATAACGACTGCCATCCTTAGACAACAACCGGGATCGACGGCTTAACGTATCCTCCGAAGCACGGAACGCTCAGTAGTAATGTCACTAGCGGTCACCCATCCAACTCATGACCGCGGGCGACGTTGCTTAACTTTGCTCATCGGCTAAGAACAGCTAAGTAAACTTCGCTACGAGCGCTTCACTTATTCTCACGTGAGTTATCTAGTATTATTTACTAAAATGCGATAAAACCACCTTAGTTTTTATAATTAAGAGTTATCAGTAATCGTTTGTATCTGTGGAGGTTTGGGTGGAGCCTATACACACTTTTGATTTATCGAAGGTCGGAGAATTGAACACGCTTGCCTAACATAATGACCCAGACGCACTTGAGATTCTTCGTTTTTTGTTTGTATTTGTCGTAGACAAATTAAAATTCATGTTATTTGTTCTATTTTATTATTTGAATCTATTTTGCCATACCTGATGGCTTTAAATGTACCTATATACAAGTTTTAGCTATTGATTGTTTTTTTTTATGGATAACCTTTGCAGAGAACTGTTTTAGATTTGAGATAGATTTTATTATACCCATATAAAATTTGTGAAGGTACAATAAAATGTGTATTTAATGGCACAAATATGTTAAGAAGTCCTATATCAAAAAACGAAAATTACATTATTTTATGGGCTGTTTTTAAACATATAGGTACTTATGTTGTAAGAACATCCATGCTTATTATGTCATAGCTTCAGTGCGTGTTTTAGCATTTAACCAGAGTTCATCACTGGTATAACTAACATCACAAATGTCAAATGACTTCATCGCATTATCATAAAAAAATAGTCAAGTTTTTTTAACATCAGACATATGCCACTCCCAACAAATAGACGTAATGCAGCAATACTAAGCCTAAACACATTCTATACAGCATATATACAATACAATTTACATAACAGAGAAAGAAATCCTTTGTTGTCTGAATACCTATTCATAATCATCTATAAAAACTCGTTGCATAATGATGATAGACATTGATATAGTATCTGATATGGACAGTTGATTTGATGTTAATTTGCTTTGCATGGACCTACTGGTGACAAAAGTATGTCTAGTTCATTGAGTTTTGTGAAATCGCATCAGTAGGTTGTATACTGCAAAATCAACTTATAATTCGGACAATATTTAATTAAAATAAAACACCCATATAGATGATAATATGCTTTAATGAGCTCATAATCAAAATCACAAAGTCGTGCAATAACAAAACATATATACAATATTTTACAAATTATCAGAGCACAACACTTTATACCCGGGCGGGAATCGAACCCGCGCCCTCCGACCACGGCACGGGGTCGCCTAAACCAGCGTGCTTTAAAAATTATTTAAATATGATATGAGCTTAGCACGCGATAGTCCTTGTAAAAAATATAAACAATTTAACTAAAAACTTACAAAGTTTGACATTCTGACGCTTATAATTCTAAGCTATTTAGATAATATACCTAAGAGTAGAAGATATATTTTTTAAGATACATTACTAAGATACAGTAATAAGAAACTTAAGTGTCGATTTTATTAGATGAAATGGATGACAGGGCTTGGCTATAAGCCTTCCGCGCTGTAAGGTTGGGTTGGCCTACAGATACGCTATTTGGTCTTCCATACACAGTACATACAAATTATGGAATAAAATCTTACACCATCTTTATCTCGTAGCATGTCTGGCAAAAGCCAAATATACATGGAGATTAATCTGTGCAAATACTGAATTAAAAAAAAGACAGGTTTTATTTTCTCAAAGACAGTGGAATCGGCCCCTCTGTGAACTAGCACGGAAAGATCTTTTACATATGAGTCTTATATCGCAGATCATGCTCGCGGATTCTCGCTGTTTCTGTATGGGAAACTGGTCTTTGGTTACAAGCCATCCCTTCTTTCAATACTAGTAACTTTGTAGATCCATCCGCTTTTCGTCTCTCTATTAGCTTATGCTTGGGTACAAAATGAAGAGCTCAAGCAAAACCGACTAAAACGGCGCAAGTATGGTAATCTCGGTAGTGCGTCCAACTTTGGGCCGTTTTTTGAGGCATTGGGTCCGTGGGGGCCGTGAACGCATCATGTTTTCCAAAACTTATCTCAACGAATAAGCATTGCAATCCAACGCAGCAAAGCTGCCAGCATACTGGGCACACTGCCAACGGGTAGTGGGTTGAAGCATTTTGAGTACCTGTGATCTTGCAATGTCCTTTAGGTTGCCTAAATACTTTCGTTGTAGTATTGTATATAGTTTAAAGTGTTTTATTAATAAATTTATTTATATTTTTATGTAGGATTCCTGAGACAAAGAAAGTTTACCTGAAGTTCGATTTATCTGGCCTTGACAAAACTCGATTCTCTTAAATGACTTGTTATATGTACCTACTCAAACTCGAAAGAAGATGATAGCTGACCTTTAATATTATAGAAAACCCCAATGACCTTATTAATATTCATAGTTATAAATTTTTGTTTAATAATTAACATAAATATGTATGGCTTGTATTATAATAGATGTTATTGGGTATATTTAGTAGCTTACGTATGTAAAAACATACGCAATCTGGGTATAATACCTAACATAAACAATTTTACTTAAAGCAATACTGATGATTTGGTAAATTTAATTTTAAAGGACAAATTTAAAGCATGTTGGCAAAGCCCAAAATTCAGGAACATTTTACCAAAATACAATCCTTTTTTTTGAATTTGTGGAACCCAATAATGTTTACATAGGTAGCAATATTTTTCTTTCAATATATCCTATTTTACGAATTAGCTCTTCATTTTTGAGATGCCGTAGCGCTGCCCCGGTTGACTTTTAGGACTAAAAAACTGACAAAGCGTGAGGGGGCTGCGCTCTTATAAGGTTTGCAATAGCTATTAAAAGAAAAAAAAACACAAACACAGAGATCACAGTTTCAAAAGAACGTTATGCATTTGCATTTTCAGTATTTTTTGGGTAACTAGAGGCTATGTATTATAATATACTGAAATTTCAGATTAATCACAAGTTTATGTTTTTTTTGAGATATACCTACTTAATAAGGAGCAAGCCTTTAAAAATATTTTGAGTGAATTTCTAGTCCAATATTCATCTTTTGGTCAGAGTTCAACACAAAATAGTAAAGTTTCTGGTTTTGTAACTCATTCCGCTTACGAAGTACGAGAGACACGTGTATATTCGAACAAACAGAAAAACGGCAGATTCTCATGAGCCGGGCTCTGTTTTGCCTTTTGGGTACGGAACCCCAAAAATGGAGCCCTGTATACCAAATGTTATTTATTTAAGGGTTGGATATCTCCGAGAGCTTGAGGTGTCAGCACATGGTAGCAGATCTTTTTGCCCGCCTGGCTAGCTACCACACTTAAGTAGAAAAACTGTTACCAAGCACCCAATGGTGTGTTCCGGCTACTGTCCTTGAGAGGTAGTTTAGTAGACTATATACGATGGGAGAATACTAGAAGGTAGGCAGCCGTGCCTTCTGAAAAACTGCCATCTTACACTCCGATACCCTAGCCACCTGCCAAGCGTGGGGATTATTGCAAACTGAGACTGTGTTCAGTAGTGGACGATCCGGTTGAAAGCGTACAGTATTTTTTTAGTCACTATTTAATACGACATTATTAGTTACCGTAAGTAGGTAGTAAGATTGTGATCATAGGCTAACCTGCAGTATTAATGAAAGTTGTGGTGGTACGCGTGGTCGTTTAAGAGTACGTAATTTTAATCCGAATTAACCAAAACCCAACATTTTTTCATACTACGAAATTTTGTTACTGTGGACGTAAGCTTGCATAAGAACAAAAGACTTAAAAAACCACCTGCAAAAAAAACTGTGGCTCAATCGATCATAACAAGGAAAAGTACGTAGACTGTCGTAATCGCTGCAAACTAGAGTGTAGGAGCGAATTGCGCCAGCATTATATATAACATTACGTATTAATCAGTGCAAAATGAAGATCCTGCAAG
The DNA here is from genome assembly GCA_963890685.1 of Plagodis pulveraria. Lineage (NCBI taxonomy): Eukaryota > Metazoa > Arthropoda > Insecta > Lepidoptera > Geometridae > Plagodis > Plagodis pulveraria. Next base: position 18,575,394 of record OY982952.1, read on the forward strand.
AAAATTTCTATGGACGACGGGAAGTGGAAAGTCTCGCCAAGAAAATGTATCCAGTAACATAAATATTGATCAATAAACACTTTTTTCTTCCTCCAACTTTGACAGATCTGTTAAATCTTATACTTTCAACTTTCTAAGGGATAAAAGGAGGAAGAAGATGACCCAAAAGATAAGGAATACACCTGTTTTGTACTTAAAGCTAAAAAAGAAAGTTTACGTCCCGGATTACCACACAGTATTCTTTTCATCATTAATATCACTTCATCATTGTATATCAACATGCACATTATAACAAACTATAGCATTCCTATCGAATGTTTTTTTTATTATTTATACTTTTACACTACAGAGTAGTATTATTATATGTTCTATGCTACAGACTCTGGGTCCGTACTCTTTTTAGATCTTCCTTTTCCTTATCAGTTTAATACAGTTTACTAAGTAGTCGTTGTCTCCAATACATCAGTCTCCCTGAAGGGAAGGGTGTTAGTTTGTTATAATCTTAACACTAAAGTGAGTCCATAGATGATCCATCCGCGGGTTCGTCATGTAGCATTCTTTTAATTGTTTAATTACCCTCCTTCGCGTATACTTTCTTTCAAATCGATACTAATAACCTTTATACCATATTTTATCAATATCAATGTTTGTTTTCTCTTCAACAGAAAGAATACTCATGGCAACGACAACTCTAGAACAGAAATCTGAAGTCCGCTTAGAAAAATAAAATAGTGTCCGTTATTTGGTGGTATTTTGTAAATCACAACCAATCATGAAACTGTTCATATGAAACAGATAAAGTATCCGGAATATAAAAAATAAGTTTATCACTTTAGGTATGTACTATATACAACAAATTATCCGAAAGGTTTTGGAGCGCACGTAGCAGGACTTTCATAGATGTTCTTAACTGACTTTATAGGTTAAGTAACGTTCGGTAATTACCTTAATGGTGTCGGTCTCAGTTGGTACGTTAGAATGATAGCCTGTAAGGTGGTAAGGCATTTTGCAAATGCGCGCCTGGCAAACTACCACCCTCAAGTAGAAAATACATCAAACAGTGTGTGCCAGCGGGTGTCCTTGACAGCCAGTACCCATTCTAGATTACGCCTGCTTACCATCTTCGACCGCATCATTACTTACCAACGAGAGATTACGGTCAAAGGTAAATGAAAAAAATATATTTTTCTAATGATTTGATACTCGATACTATACCAGAACCGAATTGGTCCCCGGAAGGTTAAGTATTCGTTATTTTTAAATACCCATAGGATACGTTTTTCGAGAAAATAAATCTACATAGAAAAAATAATTCATCAGTTTAACAATCACAAGATATAAAATTTTGTGTGCTCTGTAATATTTACGAATTCAGTAGCATGTTTTATTAGTAGTATAACTCTTTGTGAACGAGTTTGTCCGAAGAAATATTGCCACCATACCTATTTCTACCGCCAAGCGCTAATGTTCGCATTACTGTGTTCCGGTGAAATTACAGGCACACGAAACTCAACAACTTTATGCCAAATAAGTGCAGTGCGGTTCGTCACTTTTGACGAAATACATCTGTTATAGATAGAAGTTACCGTTTAACATCAAACGGGCCTCGTGCAAGTTCAATCATTATATCATTTCAAAAATGCAGTCCTGATTGAGCGGTATTTATACAACCAATGCATCACCAAAAGCTGAATACCCATTCAGCTTTTGAAATGGGTGTGGATGGAAATAGAAATATTGCTTCAAAATTATATTCCAATTTCATCCACTGATTAAGTATAAACTTTGTTGGTTTCTTTGTTAATGTTCTAAATATAGGTACGTAAGGTACCTACCTAATTAAAGCTCAAAACTCGACAGATACCGTACTTGAGACGTCAGCATCGGTTTGGCACGCAATGCAACACGAGTTCATAATTGTAGAGATTATACTGTCATGCGCTATCGTAAATATAAACTTCACTTCAAATACCCAGCTGTTGTTTCATTACTTGTTGATTTGTTTATAATAGCAGAGTTAGGTACAGGAATGCCGTCATTCTAAAAAACAAAGCCAAAACTACATACAGGTAAAATGAATAAGTGATTTTCTAGTCTTATTGTATTTAGTGTTATTAGAAAAAAACTTATTCTCTAAAATGTTCTGGTTTCGCGTCCTTTCTGACCTTGTTATCATAGGTATAAAAAGCTCAAAAAAAACAGGCACAAGGAACATGTTTTTATTGAAGTTCCATTTTCTTTTAGTCGCTTTTGAACATGAATAAATTATCTTACGCTTTTAATTCTTAGACAAAACGTTAGTTTAAGGGGTCTCTAGTTTACGAAAAATAAGTGACAAATATGTTCATAATGATGGCGCGAAATTTGTAAACGTTATAGTTATGAAATTTTTGCTGCTAGTGTGTCTATATGTGCTTACCCTCAAGTAGAAAATCTGTCGCCAGGCACCTAATAGTGTGTTCCGGCAGCAGACCTTGATAGCCAGTAAAATTACAGGCACATGAGATTTAACAACTGTATGTCTCAATGTGACGGCGCAGTGCAATTCGTCACTTGTGATGAAATGTATCTGTAGGCAGAGGTTAATCCACTTAACATCAGGTGGGACTCGCGCTTGATCCGTCGTATTAACACAAAAAAGATTTTTTATCTATATTTCTTATAATTTTTAATAACTATTGGATTGGTTGTGTTGTATGCGTCTGTATTCTATATCTATATCTATTTAATTTTTTTACTGTTCGTTATATCGTAATTTTTATATTTTTTATTGTTTGAGGAGTAACCCATGGAATCATGTGCAATAGCGTTGAATATCTTTTCATGATTATACGTATAAATTGATTCTACTGAATATTCGACCTCAGACGTGAATTTCTACCTTAAACAAACAGTGAAGTGGTGTATCGAATATAAGTAATAGATTTGTACATATCTTCGTGAACCAAAAATGCAAAGAAATTAAAGCCACATCAATAGGCAGGTGCAAATTGGCCTCAATAAAATATTTTGTTCAAATACTAAGCCAGTATCTAGTGCTTACTGTGAGCCCAGAATTGTACAAATGGAAATTCCGCTAGGCTTATTTGACAACCATTACGTCTCGACCGCTATGTTTACTTACACAGGCCGAGGTAATGCACCCAATGTTTACTTATCTCATAGATTTTTGCGACATAGCATTCAATTGTGAAATTAAGAATGAGGGTGGTGGTCGGATGGTGCTAAGTATAAAAACCCAAATTTTCAGGATGTGTGGCATCAGTCGACTCTTAGTCTTCATTTGATCTATCAACAACCACCCAAGCCTAACAAAATGAAGTCTATTGTAAGTGTTGATCAGAAAAAGTTCTTCAAAAATAGTTTTATCTCCCAGTGTCCTTACACGTGTTTAAATGTTATCAAAGTTCAGTGACCATCCATTTTGGACAATAATTAATGTGTCTCGTTAAGAATAATATAAATGCGATAAAAACGCTCTATACTAGGAAAGGTCGTCTTCGAAAACTGGATTTTAATCGACGCATTATTCAATATTCAAATTGAATTACCGTGTTAAAGTGATATGAAAGTTCGTTAACGTATCTAACGCTTTGTATATTTGAATGTAATTGTTTTATTTCAGGTGTTGGTCTCCATGCTGGTTGCAGTAGCACTTGCTGCTCCGCAAGCTGCGCAGGCGCCCACCGAGCCTATCCCCATCATCAAAGACGACAGCCAGATCAATGGTGATGGCTCCTACAACTACGCTTACGAAACCGGCAACGGTATAAGCGCAGACGAGAAGGGCGAGCTCAAGAAGGTCGGCGATGTCGAGGCCATATCTGTTCAGGGCGAGTACAAGTACCCAAGTGAAAACGGCGATATCATCTCCTTGACTTACATTGCTGATGAGAACGGTTTCCAACCTCAGGGCGCGCATCTCCCCACAGCTCCTCCAGTACCCGAGGCCATCCAGAAGTCCCTGGCCTACCTCGCCACCGCCCCTCCTCAGCCTGAAGCTCCAGCTCAATAGATTTCTCGTTTTGTGAATTTATAATACTCAATAGTTATTGTTTTTGTTACTTATAAATATTAAATTTTTATTTTACTTAACAATCACTCATTTATTTTTGTCCTATAAATTAAATTATTTCTCTTTCTCTTATATTTAGAAGGTTCGATATTTATATCTTGAGAGCCAGTACTTCTAGGTTAGCCTGAACAACATCTTCGACCACATCATCACTTACCATCTCTTTTTAGAGGGCCGATTCATCCAAGAATCTTATAATCCTGATATAACTATAACGGTCTTTGGCAGGCCTTTGATATCATTAAACAATGTAACAACGTTGCAGTTATTCAAATTTGTTGCGGTATTTTCTTAATTTGACGTATATGAAAAAAAAATATTACAGGATTTTTATCTGCTAATTTCGACGATACAATTCCTTATATTTAATATTAAATTTTAATAAATTCATAATTATTACCGGTTAGCTGCTGCTGACAGAACGGTATGGATTCCTATACTTCACTTTGATATTTGGATCTCAGGGCTTAGAACTATTGTATGCGTAACGGATCATGAAACAAATACGGAGTAGGTATACTTTTTTTTATCCAAACCCAATAAATTATAAAAACTGTGACAAATTTCGAAATGCTTTTGATAAAACTTGATAAATAGACCCTAAAAATCCTACAGTAGTAGAAATACTGACAGTCTGAAAAGAAAAATTATATTTATTTCTTTTGACGGTGCGTTTACCACGAAACTTATATGTATGCACAAATCAAGTAAAATAAAATAAAACTTATTACAACAATAAAAATGTTCTGTTTTAAAAGTACAGGTAACAAACATATTACAGATTTGTATCACTTTCTTTATATTAATCAAGATTTCAGTCTTGAAATTATAATACGAGTAGGTATAATTATATTAGTCCTTATATTGTTCAATACTTACAGAATCCGGTTTTAAATTACAGACTACAAGTGAAATTTCATAAGTTATTCATATTATTCTCATTTTATTTTATATAATTCATTTATTTCCCGATGTTTAAATTAGGTATTTAAAATTAACATTTACCTAGATAGGGTAGATCAGGGCGCTTGTAGGTGTCAATATTAAATAATAATCATATGAAAATACCCTAGTATTATAAAATTGTATAAGAAATACAATTACCTATTAAAATGTGCAATAAACACCGTAAATATATTTTTTTATATTAACGCTACTTGTGACCAAAATGCTGGCATATACTTTGCACGGAGGATAAGCATTGCCATACAACGTGGCAATGCAGCCAGTATTTTGGGGACACTGCCTAATGGTAGCGGAATATTAGATTAGTTTTTTTTTTAGTTAATTTTAAGTTTTTTAGTTAAATATGTTAATCCGTAAAATTAAGTTATATTTGTAAGCATTACTGATAATATACATATTTTTTTATACAAACTTACAATATTTGAGACATGTGTTTTTATTGAGCATTAATTAGTTTATGATATTTTTTCAATGTATATGAAACCCGTTCGGTACTGTTTTTTTTTGTGCTTGAGTCGTAACAAGCACGAGTCCCACTTAATGTTAAGCGGTAAACTCTGCCTTTAACAGATGCATTTAGTCCCAGTGACGAAATGCACTGCGATGACGAACGTAGTGAAGTCGTACTTGAGACTAGTTGAGATAAACGGTTGTTAGAGACACTTGGTTTGTGCTATTGTAGCCCGGCGAGGAGTTTTATAAATAACATTAATTATTAAAAATATAATTTATATTTTCTTAATAATTAATGTTTTTTAAATATTAATTAACAGAATTACAATGTAGTCAAACTGTTTGTCTAGTCTATAGTTGAATATGTCTTAACTAACCTATAAAGGTCGTACCCTTCATCTATGAATGGATCGTACGTTATGTTGGTGGAAACAACACTGAATGCTCAGCCAAGAATGGAGCTATTGTGAAGTATTGTCGTCTAGAACCGTTGGATACGCGCAACTCATATGACGTCGTCAGTTCACCTAGTGGGACATAGAGAAGACACAAAGTTGGCCAACTCTATGTCTTCCAGTGAAATGTGGTCACCTCACAAAAACCTTCTTCCCCATCGGTATTTTATTAATACCTCCACCATTTTATCAAACATCTTATTTGATACAAGTAGTAACGAACACATCTGGCTACTCACATTTTATGACTAACTAAGTATAGTCGCAGCATACACTATTTAAAATATATCTTGAAAATAAAAGCCTGCGTTGACGTCACATTATATTGATTAATACCAAACAGCAAAATAAAGAGAGTTACACCCTTATTGATAATCATAATCATCATCAACCGGAAGACGTCCACGTGGAACAAAGGCCTCCCCCACAGAACGCCATAATTAACCACTATTTGACACTAGTTGGCTACGCGCGACTTATATGATGTTGTCAGTTCACCTAGTGCGACATAGAGAAGACACAGAGTTGGCCAACTCTATGTCTTCCAGTGTAATGTGGTCACCTCACAAAAACCTTCTTTACCATCGGTATTTTATGAATAGCTCCACCATTTTATCTCTTATTTTATACACATTACTGAACAAGAGCAGCTTAACGGGAATCTAAAATAATTTCGAAAACTTGTTTGTAATGGCCATAACTGCAATGAGTTTATGTATACTTATATAAGTAATAAATGTGTTTTATAGGAGACTAAAAAAAAGGTTTGACTCTATTTAGTAAATTATTATTAAGAACATTAATAAATAAAAATAATGATCTGATAACCTAAACTCAAAAAAGACGAAATGTTTAAAGTTTTCTTTACCAAATGTTTCTTATGTTGAACCAAACATAAAGCTTGGCCCAGATAAACTCCCTATTGACAAAGCGACAGTCTTCCTGGGAATCAAAATGGATTCCACTTTACAATGGGATCCACATATACATGATCTCTCCGGAAGACTTAGTTCTGCTGCATATGCAGTTCTTAGGATAAGACAGTTAACAGACGTAGCTACTGCTACTGCTACGCCTAGTTTATTTCGCGTACTTCCACAGTATTATGTCGTATGGCGTATTGCTGTGGGGAACTGCTGCTGAGATAGAGACAATCTTTATCATACAAAAGCGTGCAATTCGAGCCATATATAAAATGGGTCCTAGGGAATCTGTGAGGGCTCTTTTCAAAGAAATTGATATTTTAACTTTACCAAGTCTGTATATATTTGAAAATATTATGTATGTTCGTAAAAATTTTAGTAAATTTAAATTAAACAGTGACAATCACGATTGCAATACTAGGAATAAAGATAAAATAGCGGTGCCAGGTTTTAGATTAGCAAAGACAAATAAAAGGTCCTTCTTAGATAATTGTGTGCGGTTTTATAATAAAGTTCCTAAACATATTACAACGCTCACAGAAGGGAAATTCAAGTTGCATGTGAAAAACATATTGATTAAAAAATCTTACTACACAGTTTCTGATTACATAAACGACAAAAATGCCTGGACAATTCCGCCTCCGCCAAGCTATTGCCTGTCACCTACATAATTTAAACAAATATTGTAATAACTCTATTATATAGTATGTATGTAACACATTGTTAAAAGATGTTTAAAAAATGGCCCCGAGTTTCTTGCCCGTTCTTCTCCCAGTGGCTCTATACAATTTATTTGCTGAACGTGGCAGTACAATGTAGAATATTTCAATACTAAAATTTGTAATTGACCTTCATAAGAGCGTCGTAGACGCCTAAATTGAATAAATGATTTTGACTTTGACTTTGACTTTTGAATAACAGTTGCGATAACTAGTGGCGATCTGCACTGCACCCATCACCCTGAGACATAAAGTTGTTAAGTCTCATGTGCCTGTAATTTCACATTCACTCATTCCCTTCAAACTGTAACATAGTAATGCGAACATTACTGCTTGACGGTAGAAATAAATTCGGTGACAGTATTTCACCGGATCAATTCGCTCAAGCAATTCTTCTGCTAATGAATGATTAGTATATTGCCGTATTCCAGAGGTTTGATAGTCATTGAAGCTTTAGTTGGGCTTGATATTCATTGAAGCTAGAGACATTGTGTCCTAGGAGAAAAGTAATTTCCAATTACACAAAAGCTTACATTGCTACTATGTTGGGTTAATGCAACGAGACTAAATTGTTGGCAAACTAAAAAATCTGTCGCCAAGCACCTATCGGTGTGTTCCGGCAGCTGTCCTTGAGAGCCAGTACTTCTAAGTTAGCCTGAAGAACATCTTCGACCACATCATCACTTACCATGAGGTGAAATAGTGGTCAAAGGCTAACCTTTCAGAAATAAAAAAACAAAAAATAAACCAGCGGGGCAAAGCAACCAGTATGCTGAGGATATTGCTAACTGATACCAGGCTGGAGTATATGGACTTTCTTATAGTTTGTATGTTATTGAAATGCTTTTAAAGCTATAGTATGTTACAGTGAGAACATTGTGAGGGCTAATTATTGTTGAAAAAGAAATATAGGTAGGTTACCCCAGACATGAGAACAAGGAAACAGTAGCCTATTCTGAAAGATCCGCACTTATTGTGGGCAAAGATACCCGGCCTAACATACGGCTGACTATACTTTACTTTCGCCACTCAGTAACATTAAAATCAAAGAAATATAAATAGAATTGTGATAGATCGGTAACCTTTTTGAGTTTCGAATAAGGCAAGGCTCAAAGACGATCATGATTGTAGAGGATCTAAAGATTTACAGCCTTACTTATAAACGCTACTTAAATTTTAAACATTACTTAGCCGCTTATTAGCAAAATTTCTTACTCATAAACGCTACATAACTTTATCCAGTACCTAAGTACTGCTTAAATCAGCTGTCAATTTAAACACCGTCCCACCCTTGTTTAAATTTTAAGTAACAAGATGGCGCCCATATTTCTGATCAGCTGATTTAGTTACAGACCCACCAACTTATCTGTTCAGGTAGCAGAAAAAAGAACTACAACATTCCTTCAAATTGTGACAGTTCGTAGTTGATTTCCTTGACCAGTAGCGCCCTCGAAAACTGCACAGTAAGTTGGTGGTACTATACAAAGAAAAGTATTATATTATAGGTATTTACTTTTTAATTTCAAGATATTTAGCACTAGATACATGCTATTTGGCCATTTAGGTCATTCATAATACTTTTTAGTACAATGTTGTCAGTTTAAAATACGTTCGACCTCATTATCCATTGCTTAGCTAAACAGGTGCTATGTAGCGTTTATAAGTAAGAAATATTTAAGCATTACTTAAACTTGTAGGTTAACTACTTAACTTAACTTTGTAGGTTGGAATAGATATGTAAGGCAAGCACATGCAGCGGCTCGACTTGGGTTTCAGAATTGGGTAATATATGGTAAACCCAAAAACGGTCCGATTTTTGATACAATGGCATTTACCAGAAAATATTTCAAGCAGAGATTGAAGTGGTGTCAGGATCATGCACAACAAATTAAAATGGATATTTTAGCGGATCACAATTCTAAGAAAAAGTTTTGCCATTTTTGGAAAGAAGTAAATAAACTGAACCCCAAGTCAAGTCGGCCGGCCTGTGTCGGGGATGTTAGTGAGTCTGCGGAGATAGCTGAACTTTTTAAAAACCATTTCAAGGTTCAGCCGCTACTAGATGTGTCCACTGAGGAACCTATGTGTAGGAGCCCTAAGGGAGAGCTGCACATGTTCACTGCTAAAGAAACAGCGGCAGTGGTAAGGACCATGACAAGGGGAAAATCCCCTGGTCATGATTCTCTTAGCATTGAGCATTTGCAGCATGCAGGGGTTCATTTGCCTCGAGTGCTCGCTTTATTATTTAATGTATGTATAGGCCATTCACACTTGCCTAAAAATATGACAAAGACCGTGGTGGTGCCCTTAATCAAGAACAAGACGGGAGACACTTCTGATCTTAAGAACTACAGGCCGATTTCACTGGCAACAATTGTGGCAAAAGTGTTGGACAGTCTGCTTGACAAACAACTTAATAAGTATATCACTCTGCATGATGCCCAGTTTGGCTTCAGATCTGGACTTTCCACTGAATCTGCAGTTCTTTGTCTTAAGCAAACTGTCCGATACTACACGGACAGAAAAACGCCGGTGTATGCTTGTTTCTTGGATCTGACGAGGGCTTTCGATTTAGTGTCTTACAACATACTCTGGAAAAAGCTTTATGAGGATACGAATTTACCCGCAGAATTAATTGAATTGTTTAAACATTGGTACAGTAATCAGAGTAATGTAGTTAGGTGGGCAGACGCACTATCGGATCCTTATGGGTTGGAATGTGGGGTTAGGCAGGGGGGGCTAACATCACCCAAGCTGTTCAATCTATATGTGAATCGTCTGCTTGAGGAGCTCAGCAATGCCATGGTGGGCTGCTCTATAGATGGGAAGATTATTAACAACATAAGCTATGCCGATGACATGGTGTTGTTGAGCCCTTCAATTAGTGCCCTGCGCAGGTTGGTAAGCATTTGCGAGCGTTATGCGGTGACTCATGGCCTCGAGTATAATGCCACAAAGAGCGAGTTGATGGTTTTCAAAGCGGGCACCAAATATTACCCATGCGTTCCAGAGGTTAAGTTAGCCAGCACTCCGCTCAAAATGGTCTCACACTTGAAGTACCTGGGGCACTGGGTTACCGATACACTCAACGATGACATGGACATTGAAAGGGAGCGTAGGGCGCTCGCAGTGAGGAGTAACATGTTGATCCGTAGGTTTGCAAAGTGCTCAAGAGAAGTTAAACTAACGCTCTTCAGAGCTTACTGTCAATCATTTTACACCTGCAGCCTGTGGTTTAACTGTACTCAAAAAGCTTTAGGCGCCCTACGCATCCAATATAATAACGCGTTCAGGATGCTGTTGAAGTTGCCGCGTTTCTGCAGCGCGTCAGGAATGTTTGCCGAGGCGCGTATAGATGGTTTCACAGCTATCATGCGTAGGAGTGTGGCCTCTCTGATGCGGCGGGTGCGCGACAGCGATAACAGCTATCTTAAAGTAGTTGCAGATAGGGTTGATGGCGTTTTAGTCACACATTTAATAGATATGCATGTGCTGCCATTCCAACGATGTGCAAAGTAAACAATTAGTGGAAGGATTTTAAATTTTGCAATTTTATATAATGTATATTTGAATTTTAAAACTTAATGATTTGACATAATATGTGAATGCATTACATTTTATTTTATTTAGTGTTAAAATAATTATGTAGACTTAATAAAATTTTATTACATGATGATGGTGTGGAAAATTATGTATAATATGGATTTTATCTGAAATAAATGATATGATTTGATTTGATTTGATTTAAACACTGTTTAGTTATCCATTACTTAGCAACTACATAGCGATGTTTTTATAAGTAAGGGGGATGGTCGCTAGTCAATACTTATTACGTAAGTTGACATGGCAATACACAATTTTATGTGACTCAGCACATCTGTATTGCGATATCGTATTGAAAGGCTGTTTTAAATTAAGCAAAAGTTCTATAAGTCGTATATTCCTGTGAAAGATGGTGATGATTTTGGACGAGCTTAAAATAAAATCAAAATATCTTCTATCGAATAATTGAATCGCATCAACACAACATGATTTTGAAATCAGTTAGATATGAGTTTCTTTTGAAATTTCCATTGCTTGTACTTCTCGATGTATGTGCCTGAGTTTTTTTTGTCATACGAGTACAGTGGCACAATGTGAGCTTACCAACATTAAGTACAAACCTTTCAGGGCACGTTAACGTTGAACAATGTAATGAATAGATTCAGGCGTTACTTTGCGGAAATCTGAATTTAATAATAACAAATGTTTTCAAAGTATTCTAAGAAAACACTAAATCTAAATATATTCTAATAAATCACTTAAAATTAAAACAAAATCTAGTGACAATCCCGCCAAATTTTCTTTAATCCAACCTTACGTCACAAACGCCACGTAATCAAACTGGAAGAATTTTCGACGCGTATCGATTTTACACGAAATTTCCTCAGGAGGTCTAGACTCTATGAGCTCACGATCGAGACATGTACTGTATTACTATCGCGCTTGGGATTTCTTCTAAGAACTTTTCGTAGTAGTAATAGATTCTCGCAAATTACTGCCAAGGCTTTCATTACACAATATACTTCGCAATAATTTTTCTTTCATCGGAATAAGCACATGAATCAAAATAGTATTCGGCGACCCGCCCCGGCATTGCACAGGTGCAACGATGACACTAAATATACTACAGAATGTCTTTGTATAGCCAGCGTTTGCAATGTGAGCGCAAAAAATGCCTTTATTTACGACATTACATTTTAAAACCCCAAAAATTAACAGTGTTTCTCTACTATATTATGCATGTATTATACATTTAAACCTTCCTCTTGAATCACTTTATCTATTAAAAACTCTATCTTTTAAACCACATCAAAATCCGTTGCGTAGTTTTAAAGATTGAAGCATACATAGGGACTGACAGCGGGAAACGACGTTGTTTTATAAATATCGTATAATTTATGAAAAAGTTGAAAAATAATAATAAATGTCTAATCAACTAAGTACCTCCAACTTTAAAAGTAATCGTTAAATCTGATTACTTTTAAATACTTTACGTACTTAGTCAATAGCAGCCTTGAACTTTGACAGTCAGCTTCTTTAAAATACTAAGTTAAATTTAAAAATGTTGCAGAACAATTGCAATTTGCAAATTACTAGTGTTGCAACCTTTTGTATCATATTTCATTGTAAGATTTTTGACAAATATTTGAGAATCTGAAGGGACGACCTTCAGATTCTCAAATATTTGACAAAATAGTCTGATGAGACTGCAGATTACTCGTTTTGTAAATAAAATCATGGATAATGCACCTCAAGGTTTAAGAACTAAAAACTGGCTTTTTGTTTTTTTTTGTATCTGAATTTTTGTCTGTTTGTTCAGATTCGATGAAAACCTATCCCTGCAGCTATATACACTTTGTGATGTCTTGTTTGGGTCCACCCCAATCCCAGAAGGATAAGGAAGGAAGATACAATGCAGGTTTCAATAATAACTTGGACAGTATTAATGCTATTTATTAAGGCTCTAAAAAGAGCCTGCCACTACTATTATAAAGAACGTAGGCATTTCTTGAGATATTAATCTAACGTTATCTGAGTCCTAATCCAATGTGAGATGGTTAATGTATGTTAAAGAATTGTGTGAGAAACTCAGGACGCTCGTTGAGAGCTGGTGCCCATTCTAGGTGCAGCCTGTTCAACATATTTGACCAAACAATCACTTACCAAAATAGGTAGAGATCAAAACTTAACCTTAAACACATTAGAAAAATATTTGTAATTTCATTTAATTGTCGACTTAATTTGTATTTAGATTACCAGAATAGTATTTAGATTTATGCTAACGCTTCATCTTTTTGCAGCTAATAATACTTGTAGTTCTTGTAAATATTTCTGCAGCCTCTTCAAAATGTAGATATTTCAATATTATAACAAGATATAAAGCATCAAACTTATCAATGTCACTAAATCAACCATACAAAATATATATGGATCCCAGTCCCAATCACTTTCTAGTTTTATCAAATGATTTTCCATTTTCATTGTTACCTACTTGTTACCCTTTTCAAAATCAATTCCAATTTGCGTGATAATACTCAAAATAACTAGCCCATTAGTTTATAAAACAAAAAAAATATATTAAGAACATTATTAGTCTGTACGAATTAAAGTTCTGCGAATATAATTAACGTAATGGATCTTGCTATTGGTTCAAACGATGAATGCAGCACACAAGTGAGCTTCTAAAGGCTTCACGCAAGCATGTGCGTGTGTGACCCTAGCCAGGCTTACACATATTTTGTCTATTTTATTGTGACGTGCTATTATGGTGCAATATCGTCCCGTGGTGGAAGGCATACACTGACCCGTGCGTATATATACCGATATACTCTGTTAGATCAACATTGTCTAGTGCCTTCACCGACATTCTAACACAAACATGAAGACCATTGTAAGTGGCAGTGATAGTGAATTGATAAATAAAATAACAAATAGATAAATAAAAGTGTTGTGCCGTGATCCCTCTGTTGTGATATACTCTAAATTTGAAACTTATTTCGTTGAAATGGGATTGTTTATTGGAACCGAAGATATAGATCTTTCGAGTCTAATGCGCAGTTAAAATATTCAAATTCAGCTTCTTTAAAATCAAATATTTTTTCAGGTATTCTTTGGACTTTTAGCCGTGGCTTGCGCTGCCCCACAATCTTCCACCGAGCCCATCCCAATTTTGAGACAGGACAGTGATATCAGTCCAGATGGCTCATATTCATGGTCTTATGAATCTGGTAATGGCATTAACGCTGATGCAACAGGATCCTTGAAAAATGTTGGTGCTGAGGAGCCTGCATTACAAGTTCAAGGCCAGTTCCAGTATCCCAGCGAAGAAGGTGGCAATATTCAACTTACCTACATTGCCGACGAGAATGGCTTCCAGCCTCAGGGTTCCCACCTCCCTACTCCTCCTCCCATTCCTGAGGCTATCCAACGCTCTCTTGCGTACCTTGCAACAGCGCCTCCCCAACCTGAGAACAGGCGCTAAGTTCATCTTGAACTAATAGGTTAATACTAGCATAGTTAACTCTGTGTGACTTAACATTTAACAGTAAAGAAGAGATCAGTTTTATAATTCTTCTAGAATATTGAAGTCGTTCTCAAATACATATCTACGAAACGTAGAATACAATTTTATATTTTTGTACCAATGAGTGTAAATATATATATGAAACTTTAAACTAATATTGTTATCTTTTCCATTTCCCTATATATACACAAAAAAAATATTCAACAAATGTTGTGACTAAGGGCCTGTTTCAGAATGTTCGAGTAAGTTCTGGTTATAATACCCAGAACATAAAATAACTGAACGATAAAATTACAGTTAACATCACATGTTATTTTTTCATGTAGTTAACATGCAGCGCGTTTCAAGCTTTAACCGATGGATAGGCTAAATCGATGATTGTGAAATGCAAAGATAGTGTATTGTTTATTAAATATGTTCTGGGTAGTATGACCGGAAATTACTCGAATATCTCAATCAAATCGAAAAGAGTCGTGGCATTACGAATTTTTTACTCCATCGCTTCTTGCTTCTCCCACCGGATGAAATGGGGAGGATCTAAGTTCTAGCACAACATTCCTCGATGCTAACTTATTCAACGAATAAAAATAAAGACTACTTAATTTGCCCTTTAAAAATGTATACCAAATAAAATTGTATATGTCCATCTAGCGATAAGATAATAAACTAGGTAATACTTATCCAACCCACACAACTTGTATAATAGATAAATTAATTTATTGATTTATTTTATTCATATTTTCTCGTGTTGCTTATGTATTTGACGAGGAATCTAAGAGATGGCGTTATTTACAAGACTGCTAAGTTGGGCGAAACGATTTGTTTTTACAATAGACGTGTAAAAACGGAGTTAAAAAGTTTAATGCAGATATTTATTATTTAATGATTTATTTTCATTATTCGTTAGGAAACGAATTAGAAATTTTGGAGATAAGAGAGAAATCTTTTTCATTTGTCTATAGTGGAAGATCTTAAATGTAAGAGATCGCTAGTTATTATCGCGATGGGCATGCGGCATGGAGATATTGATTGTTTGTATATGAGACAATAGAGCCAAAAATACCTAAAAAAACTGTTATTTGGTGCGATACAGGGCAACAAGATACAGATGTGAGGTCAAATTACTTATGTGCATTGCACGTTCGTAGATTGGCTATTCATGCAACTAACAAGCTATAAATCCATTATATCGTCAATTCTGACCATTGCAATGTTTAAAATTATCAATGTATTTTTTTATTTATACTTAACGTTTAACCAAATTGCTTCAGCCGTTTCAGTGCGAAGGAGTTGAAAACATACACACTCACTAACAAAATTTTGCATAATATTAGTGTGATGTGATATTCATATTGAAGTAGTGGCGATGTGTTCGAAGATGTTGATCAGGCTAGCCTAGAATTTCTGGCTCCCAACACCGTTAGGTGCTTGGCGACAGATTTTCTACTGGAGGGTGGTAACTAGCCAGGTGGGAATTCGCAAAATGCCCTACCACCATGCTGTAACGACTGCCATCGTAAGACAAAAACCGGAACCGACGGCTTAACGTGCCCACCGAAGCACGGAAGCTCTCAGTAGTAATGTCACTAGCGGTCACCCATCTCCTGCCCGCGGCGGACGTTGCTTAACTTAGCTGATCGATTAAGAACGGCTAAGCAAACGTCGATACGAGCGCTTCAAAATTAATAAATTATAACTTATATATGCTTAGATACAAAATAAAGGTGCGAATTATAAAAAAAAAACTCCTGTGGTAAATTTCGTACCTACATATAGAATAAAATGTTGCGTGATTTGCGACTGCAAATGATGTTATGTCTGACCCTGATGACCTCCCTTGAAGGTGATAATAATACTTGTTGACATTTACAACCAAACTAGTTTTGGATCCCGAGTCGATCTTCAATGAGTACCTTAAGTGAGGAGCCAATAGGTATATTTTTACAACTTTTATACTAGTTTCTAGAAGGCCATCGAGGATGGGCTCATTTTGTTGTGATGTGCGATGTTTTAGAATTGGGCGTTTTCTTAACTGATGTTTATATAGATTTTAGAGATCGTTTTGAACGTGGTGAATATTTATTATTTTTATAAATTTCAGAGAATGATTTATTTGGAAATTCAAGTCAGGCTTAGTTCCCGGATTCCATAATAACATTTATATAAAAATATATTGTAGGTATCATTAGTTACACGATTTCGCTTTAAGATTATTCCAGGGTTAGGCGTTAAGCCCAGCGAAGGAGCGGGACCGCGGCTCTGAAACAATAGTTTTCATAGGGAGGTGTAGGAGCGGGATAGAGAGAGTGATCCTCTCTTCCGATCCGTAGAGCGCAGACACGGAGGCGAGCTAATAGAGCTCTTACTCCGTCTCCGCTCAGAGGACCTGGGGCGTTGGTAGTGGGGACAGCCGTTGCCCCCCATCAGGGTTAGATCTCGAGGTGTGGATGTCCCCTTGTGTTCCGGGGCATCCCACAAAGTGAGAGAGGGGAGGTATAGAGGCTGGGCCCGCCTAAGCGGGTAGTGACGTCGGTGGGGGCTGCGGAATGAGTGCGCCAGCGATCCCGCGACCCCTGTCACTAGTCAAGGATGGCGAAACACCATGGGGTTTTTGGTCGTAGTGGTGTCCCTATCAACCCCGAATCCGACATCACACAACTGCTCCCCGGCGGTTTGGTATGCGTAAAAGCATTTTCCACAAGCCAAAAAAAAAGGTAAAAGTTAAAAATATGAATGTACTGACGTCGAATATATAGAACGAGGCACACCGGTAATAGCCATAATGTTATATCTTTGGAGAAAATAAAGGTGTAAATGGGACAATGTAATGACTTTATTATATAAGTTTTACAAATTTTTGTGTTAGTGAATCTAAAGTTTAATGACGCCATTTTTTGGCGGCTTGGATAGAAAAGAAAGAAAATATATACTAGATCACAGATACCACTATGGTTTGATTTTCGTAGCATAACGAGTTGTAATTGGAGCATGAATTGGTGGCGCCACCGTCGCCTTGAAAGGCGTTAAGCTTGAACACATAATGATGGCCGTTGACGACACTTTTCTCATAGGAGAAAATGTTATCAAATTCCAGATAATACTGTTAGAAATATAGAATATATAATAACGATATGGCGTGGAAAATAAACTTAAGTGTTAGATAGGTAAGATACCTAAGTCACGTCTCGGTTTTCATAGGCGTCAACCAAAGTAAGCGTCCCAAAAAATCTTTGAAAAAACAAAAAAGGGCAAAACTACAGTCAAAGATCCCATTATACTGTATCTACGTTTAACAGCATCTACTGATTTTTCACTTTTGCTTACTACTATACACTACATTTTACAGCGGCAGGACTCTGTGAGCACATTTGACCCGCGAATATCTACGGCGTAAGTTTATTGGACTTACATAACAACTCGTGATGTAGTGGATCTGAATGGTGCAAGTGAATAGAGTGCATGTGGCAGAGATGTAAATGTAATCATGTGGATGTTTATCAAAGGGTGCTTAACGTCATACGGAAGGATAAAAAACGTAGTAAGTAAAGTAAAGGGGTTTGACATGTAGAAATGTATCGTAAACGCATGTAAGAGTATTTAAAGGCTGACAATGTTATGGATACACTGCATGACGACTCATTATATGACTTAAAAGTGAGAATAGATAGAAGAGAGAAAAAATACATGATTTGTCGGCCAAATTTTATCGGCAGCAAGTATTAGTAATTAGCCCTTGAAAAAAAATTATTTGTTTTGTATATTTTAATGATGCTCTAAACGTTTGGTTTTTAAAGCAAACAGGGTTGAACGAATGTGAACACAGGAGCTAATTCTACTACATCAGATATATGAAGACTCATGTTGTGTTTTGGACAGACAATCCTTGTCATGAGTTTGGGAAATAGCTGAGCAGCTGTTGTTGGGCCAGCAATATGTCGTGTCACTATGTGATAAATAAGTCATCATTTTTCCAGAGCATAGAGCCCCGTAAAGCCTCGTGCAGAGAACAAGAAAAGTTGACAAGTAAAGACCAAAAAAATGTACAAAACCATACTCTTACTGTGGTGTGTCTTGTTAATGTGAAGGCTTGTTAAATAATTTATTAGCATTTGGAGCTTGATACGTCCTTGACAATTCACCAAAGTATCGCACTACGTGGCATACATATATAGTGTACATAGTAATTATATTTATCATTATTTTTGTCACGACGTTTCAAACACTTTGCAGTGATCGTGGTCACGGGGTGACTCCAAATAATATAATATATAAAGAATAGTGTACAGTCAAAGAACACGTTTGCATGGGTACCACTGCCTTCCCATTTATGTTCCACGTAATCTAAGAAGCAGTATTATCATTTCTGAATTTAATATTGAAGGATAGTAAAATTACAGATAATTGGAGGGTTATAGTAGGTAATGTCTTGGGTTGCGAACGTAATTCAATGCTGGACAGAAAAATTAAGTGTACAGATCGCTCTGAACCTACTTGTTTAGTCCATGAACAGAGGCTAGTCACTAGAAAGACGACACTTAATTGGTTCTGTACCCAATCGCAAAAGTAATTGTACGGAACCTCCAGTTTAATTCTAACTAACTCAATTCTTATTTATTAGGCATCGTTTTGATGACATAATAACCCACCAAATGGGAAAAATTATCTCAACTTTCGACAAGGCCATTCTCGCGTGTCAATAATCTTTTTATTCATTAATTATTATTTCTACCAACAACTAATTTAGATATATAAGGATTTATCAGTTTGGGATAAATACCTGTAGTTTCTGGCACTTGTACAGACACGGATCTCAGCACTATGAAATTCTTGGTAAGACTAATTTACCCATTTTGTTTTAGGATATTGTATTATAAATACTTTTTATGGTTAAACATGCATCTAGTAATATTATCCAAAGTAAATAATCCTTAGGTAGATAAATCAAGATATACATTCCAATGTAAATTTGCATTATAAATCATACTCTCGTATAGTTAAGTTTTGTAATTCAGTGAGTTTTTAATTTCAATTACTAATTAAAGTTTATATATTTGTAATTTTTAGGTTCTTGCCTTGTGCGTGTGCGCAGCTAGCGCCGCCTCTTTAGGCGAATACAAGACGAACGACTTCAATTTGTTTAGTAAGCCGCAACAGGTCGCCCAGGCATTCGCCGCCCCTGTCGTTAAATCAGTTGAGGTTATAACTGAAGTCCCTGTTGTCGCTGCTGACGTTGCCTACAAAACGGCACAAATCGTTGCTGAGGTTCCCATCGCTGCTGCCAGGACAGTGTACACTGCTGCTGCCAAGGACACATACAATCAAGAGTCTGGGGCAGCCATCGTCCGCTCCGAAACCAAAGTCGAGCCTGATGGTTTCGAATACTAGTAAGCAATGTTATATTTTTATTATTTTGAAGCAGTGATGGCTCAGTGGCATTGGCTATGGACTGCCGCGCAGTCCATGCTGCAGGTCCATGGTTCGAATCCCTAAGCGGATCGATCCCGGCTTGAGCTTCACCGCATGGTGGTAGGTAATTTTGAGAATTCCCGCCTGGCTAGAGACAAACTCAAGTAGAAAATCTGTCGCCAAGCACCTAATGATGTGTTCCGGCATCTGTCCTTGAGAGCCAGTAATTCTAGGTTAAGCTTGTTAACACCTACGACCTCATCATCACTTAGCATCAGGTGACTTTGTGGTCAGACTTACCTATCAGCAATAATATTTTGTTTTAATTGTTTTTCCTTACCATTATTTTTAGTATTATTTTGTGAATGCTTATGTCTAAGTTACACTAATATACTTATATCAATTGAAATATAAATAAAATAAATATATATTGAAATCAAACGATGTACTCAGGTTTATTCTTTACTAATAAAATTGTATAATAATTGCAGTTATGAAACCTCCAATGGCATTGCTGCACAGGCTAGTGGTTCTACAAGGAAAGTTAACAACGAAGACGTCTTCGTAAGTATCATAAGTTTATCAAAATACCTAGTTTCATTAGTAATTGGCTGGTCATAAGCCACGATTTCACCTACGAGTACTGGTAAGTGTTGAAGATTATAAAATGGCGCTCAATCCACGTTAGAGACATAATTTGTAGGTGATTGGCAGTAATACCTCACTGCGTCCGAGTTCTCAAATTTTTATACATTTAGGGCGTATTCCATTTGATGCCGATTTCGTTAGTTTCGATAATTTTGCTACTATATGTGCAATAGACGTAAAATGTAGTCAAAATTATCGAAAATAATACGGAAAATAATAATCAAATGGAATACGGCCTCAATACAACTATTGACATTAAAAACAAAAAAAAATTGTTAATCGGTATTACTTTTTTATGTCATTGTAACGGAACAAGCCCTAGGCCCACATGATGTTAAGTGGACCAACCTCTGCCTATAACAGACGCATTTCGTCAACGATGTATTGCATTGTGCCCGTCACACTGATACGTACAGTTGTTAGGTCTCATGTACCTGTAATTTTACTGGCTCTCAAAGAATGCTGCCCGAACACACTGTTAGGTGCTTGGCGACAGAATTTCTACTTGAGGGTGGTCTCTAGCCAGGCGGGCTTTCGCAAAAAGCCCTTCCACCATGCGGCATGCATCCAGCATAGCATAGCTCTGATTGATTTTTCATGCACCTCTTTCTTGAAAAAGTTTAATTACGTGTTATGCTCGTTTACGGTGTGACATCGCTCACGGCTGATACTAGCTAACAGTGATTATGAGTACCTACTTGAATGATTATGCAATACACTCCCTCAGGCACGCATTACCCTGTGGTTATGCGTGACGTAGAGCATCCAATCAAAAGAAGCATGGTTTTAAATGGCTTCACGTACATCAAGCGCCATATTAAGTCTTTAGTTCTTAGTAAGTCTGAGGTGTTATGGAAATCTAACCGAAAATAAGCCGTTGGATACTTATGGGCCGAACCTGAATAATATATCGTAATGGATTACATTAAAATGCACTGCTATGATGATTTGAAATTATGAACTTGATAATTTCTATGATAACTCTCAGAATAGAGACTATATCAAAGAGATCTGGTATAAAAATCTTTGACGGTTTCCTATAATTATTAAAAATTACAGAATGCGTCAAGTCTGTATCTTAATGAGTATTTCGATTTCTACATAATTATACAACAAATTAAGTTTATGCTGCAAATTAGGTCATTATGACAACATTAATCGAAATTGGTATATTTGTCGAAAATGTAGAAAATCTGCATGTGTTGTGGTGTGGGCATTTTGCGAATGACCGCTAGGCTAGCTACCACCCTCAAGTAGAAAATCTGTCGCCAATCATCTTAAGATGTGTCCCGGCAGCTGTCCTGAGAGTAATTCCAATTTAGCCTGAACAACATCTTCGACCACATTATCACTTACAATCAGGTGAGATAGTGGTCTAAGGTTAATCTTTTAGGCATAATAAAGTCTAATAAAATTAGTGTTTTCATAACCGCTGCTAATATCGACATTTTGATATGTAATCACGTGTTATGTATACTAAAATACTATATTCCAAGCTATACTTTGCTTTTATATTCTCGCAAAAGGTAAATAGAGTATCCACGTTATCGCCAGGGTTAAAACTATCTTCATCTTGGGTGAGCCGGAATCCTTTACTCGATTGGGATCCTAGTTGTCTTCAATTTCAAATCCTCGGAATTCAAAATTTCGCCCGTGAAGTATGTCAAAGTTTTATCCTCTAGGTGCATAATCTACTCTGTTTCATTCACAGGGCGTCCAGGGATCTTACAAATACAACTCTCCAGATGGTACACCTGTGCAAATTTCCTATGTAGCTGATGAGAACGGTTACCAGCCACAGGTATGAATACTTTTAATTACATAGAAGTATCCTCAACCAAGTTGTCTCCCTAATAAACTAAAGGTTTACTAGATTACATTTTTTATACCTACGATGAGATTCTTCGTGATTCTCCATACATATTGGATGCGCTAGGTTTAACAGATTTTTATTTTTTACCAGGGTGACGCCCTCCCCGTGGGCCCTGCGATCCCCGAGTACATCATCAGGTCCTTAGAGTATATCTATGCCCATCTCCCCAAGCCTGAAGTGAAAACTCCCTCCGAGCCTAAGTATTAAAAAAAACTCCTACTACATCACGAGTATTGCTGACAATTATGGATAACGAGAAAAAAATAAAATAATGATACTTAAGGTTGATTTATAACTTATTATTCATGTAAATAAAATAGAATTGTGCCATGATGTTTAGTTTCATTGTATACATTATGAAAAAAATCAAAGGCTTATCTTAGAAGATGTTCCTACCCGTAATTATATAATAAAATGTCATATATGTAAAAGCTTGCGTGTAATATGTGTGTGTTTGTAACAACTTACTTAACTTCGCAGCAACTGCACATATCACAATATTCGATTTGGTACCCATAAAATTAAACGTATAATAGAAATAAAAATAATGAGAGTAGTTAATTTCATACCTTTTTTGATAAATTCCAATGAAATTCGTATGATAACATAATAAAATGCAAGGTGCGAATAGAAACTCACTTTACATAACTATAATATTTAAGGCTTAAAAGAGGCCTATGAAAAACATCATCATTTTTATCACTAATCATAGATTAGAAAGTCACCAATCACTGAAGCAGTGCGGAATAAATATCGAAATGCTGCAAGCAAATATAAAAGAAACACTCCATTTTGGTATATCCCTAAGCAATTGCCACTGCTCAAAAGGAGTGTAATGTTTTTAGGATCCATTTAGTACTCCGTCAAGAAAGTACCGGCAAAAGATCAATAATACACAAAATGTTCATCCAAATTAATTTTATCACCTTTAAAGTATGCTCCTTAAGAAATGATACACTTACGCCAAAGAATAATCCAAATATCAAAAGTACATTGCGTATAAACGGCGGTAGGTAAGGATTTGCGATCGAGGCTCTAGTACAGTGGTTACGAACCTGGGGGTAATTACCCCCGCGGGGGTAAAACAGATATTCTATGGGGGTAACAGAGGTGGTCCCTAAAATAGATAAATAGACAGAAAGAGAATATAATTTTATGTTTAAAATAAAATGACACCGCCGCCGCGCGCCGGCGCGGACTCCGTCCGTCAACGAGCACTGAGCAATGCAGCGGGTCATTTATTCGAACACGTACGCGCGTTTTATTTGTTTCGCACCGCACACCTCTATAATTATTTGGATTGTTTGAAGATAAGTAAACAGAAATATGATTTATCTATCAGTAATTAATTATTAATTGTTGTTACAGTGATGTTCAAGTGTTTTATTCTATTGTTGATACATTTGAAACTATTTTTCACTATTATTGTAGATGACACTATTATGACATGGCTTCTACATACAATAAAAACGCTCCTTTAAAGAATTATTTCTGCGAGTTTCAAGTACTGTAGACAGGAATATAGAAAAACCTCAGTGTGTTATATGCAATAAAGTACTTAAACCAGAGAGCATGAAACCGAGCAAATTAAAAGAACATCTCGAGAAAGTTCACAAGGAGTTCGCAGATAAGGATTAAATATTTTTTTTCCAGAAACAAATTATTCTAAAATTTTTGCGAGATGATTCTACCGGAAATATACAAACGGCGAATGAACTGTGTGTCTTCAAGCTTCATATTAAATCACTTATCGCATTGCTTTGAACAAAACCTCACTTTATAGGAGAGGATCTCATCAAGCCATGTTTGTGTGATACAGTATCCTAAGTTATCGGCGAGCAACATGTAGCCAAAGTTAAACAAATATCACTCGAATATCGCGGTTCAAAGTCGCATTTATGAGATGAGTTCGACCATTTTGGCGACTGTTATTTCTGAAATTAATGAAAGTCCCGTGTACGCGCTACAGTACCATTTGGAGTTAAATTCTCCAAAAACGATAAAAACGATCACACTCCCAAAAAGTTGTTCCACTTGGGTCTTGGCATTATTTTCGCCATGAAGCTGGAATAGTTTGAATTACCTACATCTAATGTCAAAAGTGGCAAATTTTAGTGGCATTCTTAGCGTTTTTATCCTAAATGGAACAGGGGAGAACAGTTACAAACGATCACAGTGTTCACAACCATAGACGCAGAATGTGGTCAAAATTATCGAATATAACGAAATTGGCGTCAAATGGACCTAACAAAATGTGGACTGTGATGTGAAAAAAACTAAATATTATTAACAAAGTGGTGTTGTAAGTGTGCATTTTTAAGAATAAAGATATTTTTACTTGCCTGTATAATTGTTTGCTTAAAATAATTTTGAATTAGGGCCAAAATCTGTTTCTCTAACAGGCAGTAGGGGTAACAATTCCAAAGAGGTTAGGAACCAATGCTCTAGTAGAAGCCCAAAGTTAAAGACTGAGGACTTTCTGAGTCGAGGTTCATAATTCCCGTACCGCCCGTGAAACATACAAAGTTATTCATCACGTTTTCGAGTACATAAATAGCTTTTATATCACATTTGCTCGTAAATGGTCTCTTATTTCACCAATTTCAATATCGTATTGTATCTCATTACGTACTTGTGCGATATTGTAATGTAAAATGCACGAGTTATCAAGATGCTCCGTCTAAAACGAACGGTGCCTTTTTTAAAATCTTAGCAAAGAGTTTTTATGTCAGGAAAGTAGTCAACATTTTATGAATACAATTAATTTTAATGTATAATAAATAAATATTTAATTATATGGAGTTATTATATCATCTATAAACATTGAATTATTTAATTTCATTAATTGTGATCATAAATTACAACCTTTATCTATCCAAAAGTGTATCTGTAACAAAATACAAAAATATTAATTTACTTTATGGTCTTCCAGACCAGACATATTTCTAGATTCAAAAAATCTAAAACGCATAGTACTTATAGAAGTTACTGTGCCGTGGGAAACAAACATACCTAAAGACCACACAATAAAAACAAACAAATACTATGACCTAACAAATGAATTAACCAAAAACGGTGTGGTATATGGTTAATTTCGGTATTTAACGAGCAAAATCCCTGTATGACCTACCTTGGCCTGTCAAGAACAACCGTAACGTCCATCCTAGAACGTGTATCTAAGGTGGCATTAGTAGGAACTTACCAAATTTGGTTAGGCAGGGGAGGAGGCTCAAGCGGTGAAGGGGAGCATCGATGACATCGTAAAGGGGCCCCTTAACCCTACTCCTGGGTTGCAAGTCCCAGGCCCCTCTAGCCTCTTCCTTTGCAACGCTATGGACCCGGCACCCGCACGGTGAATCCATGGAATGCTAAGTAATTCGTCTCATCATCAATTGACAGCCCGGAAATGCTGGACGATGCTGGAAAGACAGTTGACTGTTGGAAAGACAGTCGAGGGCTATGGCCTAGCAATCCATGCCCGGGATTTAAAAAGCTAAAAGTCCGAATAAGAAAAATACCCTTGAGACAGTCTGAGAGGGGGGGCGGAAGAACTGTCCACCTAATGATTCCCACGACGACCATGGTGATAATACGGATTTAATATGCTCTACGTGCGGGAAAATCTACAAGAGACGAGCCTGGTATTTGGAGCATTTAAAGACACATGATAGTGGGGAAGCACGACAGCCGTCGGTAAGTTCTTCAATAATCACTGCAGATAGAGTTGACCCTCACGTATCCCAAGGCTAACCTTGGGATATGTGAGGATATATGTGAGGTTACCGAAGGCTAACCTTTGTGTGATAACTACCAGGAGTCCATTAACATCCGGACACGACTTGTCTTAGCATCCCTTCCCTTAAACAGTCAACTTGGAAAGTATTTACATGACCAAAACTTGGCAATCATCCTAGAACATCTAGGATCAAAACAAGATTTAAACAGCCAAGTAGACACTTTTAAGAATTTATCACTACTTTTTTGAGCACTATGCACCACCAAGTAATTATGCTCATCATTATAAAGAAATTACTTTTAAGTTTCAAATACAGAAAAAGAAAAGAGAGTTAATAAAGCAACTAAGGAATGCCAAGGCCATGGGGGATAACCATCAAAGTCACCAACTGTCCAGGGCATTAAGATCAATTCTTAAATTAATTCAAGGAATATCACTAGAAATAACAGAAAATCGCGATTTGCTCTATTCAAGTTAATAATAGAGCAAATTATGAGGTTAATTTTAATAAAAATCCTTTAAATACTCAAAAAACATTTTCAATTAACAAAGTGGAAAGCCACTCGTGACCAATGAATAGATTTACGACCACTTCTAAAGTCCATACGAAGAGCCCAAGCATCATATGATGTTCCCACAAACCAAAAGCCACATGATCCTCATGTTGAGTTTAATATTACCTCACATACAATTGAGGAAATAAGCAGTCAATTGAAAAAGAAAACACCTAAATCAGCTCCAGGTCCTGATGATATCCCATATATAGTATATAAAAAGTGTCCATCGGTTCGTAAACATCTTCTAAATCAAGTAAATACCAATGGCATTCGGAAAAGCAATTTTTGTTCTCATTCCTAAGACAAAAGAATTAACTCATCCAAAAGATACTAGGCCGATCGCTCTAATAACCAACACAGTATCCAAAATATATTTCTCAATTTTACAAACTAGTATGACACAATTCATGATCAATAATAGGTACTTAAGGCCCAATCACCAGAAAGGGTTTTTGCCTGGAATTTCTGGATGCCTGGAACACAATACTCTACTAGCGGAAAGTTTAAAAGATGCCAAAACATATGCAAGACAAATAACGGTGTGCTGGATAGACTAAGAAAACGCGTTTGGTTCTGTGCAACAGAAACTGCTGTTGTTCGCAATGAAACTTCCCACTTGTGGTCAGCGACACCATCACACCATATTACTCTCAATTAAAATTTGTTATAGATCATCAAAAAATGGATATACTTACACATTGCAATACAATGTGGGTTTGTTCCAAGGTTGCTGCTTGTCACCAATAGCATTTAATATCGTAATTAATATTTTAATTGACAAGCTAATTAGTCAATCATGCAAGTTGATTTGACATACTTACCAATGTTTATCATATTGTGATATAGGTGTTGTGAGACCTAAGTCGGTGTTAACTAGATACCGCGTGGCGCAGTTGTTTTGGGAGAAAGAAGTGAATCTCAAGTAGGTACAACATCAACAATACCATAGGTAATAACACTATTTAAAGGATTGATTTATACAGAGTATGCAGAGTGTTTATGGACCCTGCAGCCTCGCTGCATATCTAACGGTTATTGATGAGATGTATGCTGACTTTGGAAACGCGGTTATACTGTCAATGTAGAAGGATGCACTTTTTCATGCTTGATAGGTTAGCCTTTGGCCACTATGTCACCTGATGGTAAGTGATGATGTGGTCGAAGATGTTGATCAGGCTAACCTAGAATTACTGGCTCTCAAGGAAAGCTGTCGGAACACACCTTTAGGTGCTTGGTGACAGATTTGCTACTTGAGGGTGGTAGCTAGCCAGGCGGGCATTCACTAAATCAATCGCTCGAAATGCCCTACCACCATGCTATAACGACAGCCATCCTAAGACGACAACCGGGACCGACGGCTTAACGTGCCCTCTGAAGCACGGAAGCACTCAGTAGTAATGTCACTAGCGGTCACCCATCCAACTCATGACCGCGCCGGACGTTGCTTAACTTTGCTGATCGGTTATGAACAGCTAAGCAAACTTCGCTACGAGCGCTTCAACTCGAGCACTAAGGAGAACTAAGAGAAACAAAGCTCTGTGTGAGTGGAACGATCATGTCCGTGAAGCTCACCGGGTGGCTAGGCTAAAATTTAAGGTTTGGTTACTTAACAGTCAGGGCGACCGTGAAGAAATCAAGTTGCTTTAGGCTAAAAAATTAATTCTGGCGCTCAAGAACAGCTCTTTAGCCTGTAACCATGGTGACTATTGTTGGAAACAAAATAAGATGTCTAAGTTTATTAGCATAAAACATATACCTAATAACAACCATATAAAAGCTGTAAAAACCAGTTTATAACATAATTAATGTGACTGTCTCAAATGTAGATATGTTAAGTGAAAATTTTAGTCACTAATTCTGTTTATGATCTAGAGAGCCAGTGTCAATTAAAAAAAACCTAGGCCCGCGTCAGTGACGCAGTCTGTTCCATATTTAAAAATAAAAAAGACGATGTAATTTGCCTGGATACTAACTAAATATAAAAGAAATATTAAAAAAATAAAGACGTGTGGCACTCGGAGACTGCCGCGGTAAAGCTATTGCATAGCATTTTTTTATCAACTTATGCAATTATAATTATAAATTTATTTTGTTTATCCAGAATTTTTTTCCTTTGTTTTTTTTCTTCTATGATATTAATTCAAGTTAATTTTTTTTTTCTTTTATTAAATAAATGAGAAGTTAATATTGTTCAAAATATTTTTATTATCTTACAATATATGTAGGTCATTCAGGAATATTTATCATTGAAACTATAGGTAATGAATTTACTTACACTGAAATATACATACATATTGAGAATGTAAATTGAGAATTTTAACTATACGTGTGCTTGTGTGTGTGTGTATAGAGGGCTACTTTTAATATCGCTCATTTTAATATCAAAAAAAACTTTATATTCTCTTTCAGTCTATACAAAGTTCCTCTATGATAGATATTCATATGTCAGCTTTGGCAATTTGTTTGTAGTTGTTGACTTTTTTGTATGTTTATATTTGATACAAAATTTGATAAATTTATTATGAGCTGCGAAATGTAAATAAAATTAATTATTATGAGCCCAGAATCAACGCCACTGATACTTCACCTACTGTATGAGTTCAAACAGCTACTATGAAAATCTACACCGAAAAAACAGAGGGAGAAGATATTCTTCGTATCAAGAAATTCTGAAATGCTCCCGACCGCGATCGGCACGAAGAGCTCTTGCGCTTATTTTGGTGGTGTTTCAGTAGAAGAGGGCTACTAAGTTCAAGAAGTGTATCCTCTAAGTGCTATCTACTCACTGAAAGTGATTCCTGCTACAGACTTTTGGTCTCCAGCAGTAACTGAGCGCCTGTTTTGAGAAGAATGCTGTGACAACTTGGAGTGCGTAGTAATGTAATACGTTTTGTTAGGACGAACCACATAGCATTTAAAGTTTGCACCTTACAACCAATCGGGAGTGCTGTGACTTTCGACCGTCTAAGCTTGAGTGTTGTTTTAAATCAATATTAATTTTAGAACCATAAAAGTGTTTATTCTGTATGAGTCAGCATATGGTTTGATTATAGTTTTGTGTCTGTTATTACATTACCAAAAATAAAGTCCCTTATTGTTGGTGTAGTTTTTTCTCTTTATTCGTCTCCTTTCGAGTATTTTTAAGAAAATATGTGGCAAAAAGAGCATGGTACCCAGGCCCACTGCATTGAGTTCACCACCCAAGATGTTGTCTGTTATGCATGTGTCCCTAGGTTATTTCACTGGCTAACCTTTGCTTCAATATGAAGCATAGCAATGTAGGTTAACGCTGTTGCATGGTTTTTAAAACTGTAGGCGAGATTGTGGTAATTATATTAACCTACTCATGAATGCTAGTATTACCATATCTGTAACCTTAGAGAAAAGTAATCCTGCCAGACGCCAACTCTCCTTGGGAATACTTTCATGTGTAGTATACATGCTACGTCATAGTGAAGTCAGCACACACGTATTGCCTTGTCAGCGTCTCTATTTCGCCTTGTCTCATACCCACGATAACTAGCGATCGTCTTCCTAATCGAAGCGTTGAATAATTATGTGCTCGTTGCAGTTTGGAGTACCTACCATACAAAAAAATAGTGCAGGATATAAGTCGATACGGTGCTGGATGGATCAGTGAGCGCCAACTATAAGGAGCTTTGTTGTACGCCCAATGCGCTGCAACATCCCATTTACACCAACATGATTAGTGGCATGCTGCCACGCATTTTATCTTAGTCGCCTTTCACGACAGCCAACAAGAGGATATAGAATAATCCTTCTATTCATAAACCACGCTCCGTTCGGCATACCCATAAATAAAACACACAAGAGCACTTCGTTTATTTTTATTATTAACCCTAAGTCCAATCTACGCTTCTACTTTTCATATTAAAATCTTCTTCGCAGTAGTTACACTGTTGGCGTGATCTTGGACATCACCTCAGAGTTCTTAGGCAATTAGTCTGACGATCCGTTGATATTCCTTTCGTATCACTGCCTGTATTCTTCTGGTGCATTTGTTAACTATAACAGCTTTGGTTGATCTAATGGATGGGCGATCTTCTGCAAACTTTTACTTTTTTATTTTACACAATAAAGAATGTCATAGCATTGTTGCGGCGCGAGACATATCCAAAGAGCGAAGTTAGTGTGAATGTGGGCTGGAACGGTTGAATATATACGCTGTTTGATGCAGAGTATTTGAAAAATCTTCTGAATTGGATCCATTGTACAATGTACATTAGCACCACTTTCCTCTAGTGCCAAAAATTACTAAATGCTTACTTTGTGCCTGGTGAACGAAATGGTTCATTTCTACTAGTAATCTTGCTACCACGCTTGTAACTCTTTTTATAGGTAAAATATGAATGAAAAGCACATTAATAACGAAAATTATTCATGTGCACACAATGAAAAGCACATGAACAGTTTTCGAAGTTTTATCACAATTGAATACGTTACGTCAGCCATCTCACTGAATATATTATCAAATATTTCTCAGTGACATAACATTCATAGATTTTTGACAGACCCTCGATAGCCAGTCTTCGAGTTTACGTTAGTATTAAGTTAGTGCTCGCGATTTCATACAAAACTTTTTACGTGACAAAACGTTCACGTTAAAATCTCGACACGTTAGTTGTCAAAACCTTTTTTTCTGCCAAAATAAGTTCTGCTATTCATCGATAGATGGCAGTTGATTGCGTATTCGTCCGATTTCGGAGCAGTAGCCCAAGCACAAACATTTCGATAGTCCGTAACGTTATCGTATCGAGTTCACCGCCCGTTTACGCAGGAGGCAATGGTTGACAGTACGCCGCATCGTTTGCTGGCTAACGTGAACTCGATAGGATTACAAAAGTGACGTCATCCAGCGTAAATCACAACAATCATACCTTTTTTCTAAGACCTAACAACTCATTCGAAAAGAGGTTTTAAGTCTTATTTTGCCTATAAAAGTTCCTCTCACTGAGCAAGTAATATTAAGAGTTGGCACGGACCTTGTTGCTTTGAAACTCAGATTTGAAGTTATTTTATACCAACCATTACAAATGAAAACTATATTTCCAACACAATAATAGTGACATTTGTGAGTGTTGTACTACTGATTCCCTAAAATCGATTAGTTACAATGAAATCGATTCCATTACAATCGATATAGGAAAAAATGGTAAGAAGGTTAGGTTTATAAAATATATGTTAAGGAAATATAAAATAAAACAAATTTATATACACAGATTTATTAATTTATTCAAAATCATCAAAATATTTTATCGTGCGATATATCTTCGCTAGTATCGAAAACCGTATTATTAGGGTATGTATACATAGTTCCAAAGTAATTTGTGTACTAGAACATCTTTACCATACATATTTTTCATTGTACATAACAGTTTTCAATATATAATACTTATTTTCTAACTGTCGTATATGTAAAAGTAAAAAATACTGCACGTAAGTTGCACTAGTAAACTTGTCATCAACTGTTAACAATTATTATTATTTGTAGTTCAATCATAAAATGTAGTATTTCAGACGCACCTTTTTTAATTATATATGATGATACATATACGTTACGATACGATATACATGTTGATTTTTATATAGTATTGAGGTGACATAGTACCTTAAATTCCATGCCATAGCTCTATCGATTCAGCATTTACTTTGAAAGTATATAAGTGTACGAACCCTCCAAAACTCCGTAATGAAACAACAGTTCAATTTACAGAAAAGTCATTTATTGTCAAACATGTTATTCATAACCAGACGTTGCGATAATAACGTTTGCGTGTTTTAAGACTTGTTGGTGCCATCTATGGTGATACAGCCGAACTAAGACACACTTAGTCAATGCCAAGATGGCTGCCATCTTGGAATTGACGCACATCTGAATATTTGAAGTTTCATATATTAACGTTAGATGGCGCTGACGCACAACATATTAATTCCTACATTTACATACACAACAAGGTTTTAACTTAGCGTCTAAACATACCGCCAGCCATGAACGTATTGATTAAATCGTTCATATAACAACAAAACACATAAATAAAAATAAAGGGCTAGCACATAAGATAAAACCTTTGTAAAAACATTCTGTGGACTGTATTATTATTTTAGGTTGCCGGCAGTACGACAACCTTGGAAAGAGGTCGCTTTATAATTGAGTTTGTTTTAGACTTAACGCTCACCACACGTGTAAGCCCGTCCGAACCAGTGTGCTTTGCGGTGATAATCCCGAACAGCCATTTAGCTGGAGGAAGATCGTCTTCCTTGATGAGCACAACATCACCGACCTTTGGCTCGGAAACTACTTTCTTCCACTTATAACGATGTTGTAATTGAGTTAGATACTCCTGTGACCATCTACGCCAGAAAGTTTGTAGCATTCTCTGGGTAAGATGCCATCTATGCAATGAAGAAACATTAGAGTCTTCATAATTTCGATCAGGGACTGCAACCAGGGCTTCGCCAACGAGGAAGTGACCTGGCGTAAGAACATCCGGTTCATCCGGATGATCAACAATAGGACAAATGGGCCTGGAATTCAGGCATGCTTCGATTTGTGACAACAGAGTTGTCATTTCTTCGAATGTGAGAGTGCTCGTTCCTATGATTCTGTTTAAATGGCCCTTGACGGACTTGACGCCTGCCTCCCACAGTCCTCCGAAGTTCGGAGAATGTGGAGGAATGAAATGCCAGTCCGTACCATTACATGCAAACCAATCGGCTATCTCAGGGGCTAAGCTGGATCTTTCTGAGTTGAATAATAACCTTAACTCCTTTGAGCCACCCACGAATGTGGTTCCATTGTCACTCCATACCTCTGCCACATGTCCTCGTCTAGCTACAAAACGCTTGAAGGCAGCTAAGAAGCTCTGAGCTGTCATGTCGCTTACGACTTCAATATGGATACCTTTTGTGGCCATGCAGACAAAGAGGCAAATGTAACCTTTGGTGGAGTGATAGCCACGACCCTTCGAGGGGCGGATGTTTATGGGACCTGCGTAATCAACTCCACTTCTACGGAAAGATCTGCTAGCCGTTACACGAGCTTCTGGTAGCTGGCCCATCATCTGTTGCGTAGTTTTAGCTGAATGCCTTACACAGACTACGCATTTTCTAACGTATTGTCGAACGAGACTCTTCACATTCATTATCCAATACTTGGATCTCAAAAATGTGATCATCAGTTGTGGTCCTCCATGGCAAGTTCTTGTGTGAGCATCGGCAACTAACAATCTCGCCAAGTTTGAGTTTTGTGGTATCAAGATAGGATGCTTCGTATTTTCATCGAGATTTGATTTTTGTAGACGACCACCCACTTTTAAGACATCGTCGGCACCGAGGACTCAACGAGGTAAGTTTGCTTTTCTTATTAATACCTTCATTATTCTTTAATTTATTTATTTCATCTTGAAACCATGTTCTTTGGCATAACTTAATACATGCATCTAAAGCCTTTTCAAGTTCTTCGGCAGTCAAGACACCTCTAGACTTCGGCGTCAAAAATCTTCTGCAGTACGCAACGACTCTTATAAGTCGTGTCAAGGACGAAAATTTGGTAAGAATATCGTTCTCCGTTTCTGGACAGGTAATCGTATGACTTTTAACATTCCTTTCTTCTAATTTTGTGTCTTTGTCACCTGTTTTATAGTCTAACTTTTTCTGTTTCAGCCACTCTGGGCCTTCCTGCCATAACTGAAGCTGAGCGCATTCCGACGGTTTAACTCCCCTGGACGCACAATCTGCCGGATTCTGCTGCGAGGGAACGTGTGCGACTTGGTTACTCTCTAGAACCGTAAGTATATCAGCGACTCTATTGGCGACAAATGTCTTCCACCTACTAGGGTGGCTCTTCAGCTAACACAACTGATGAGTCAGTCCAGGCGTGCATATGCTGCTTTGGTATATTCAAGACGTTGGAAACCTCCTGCAGCAATTTTGCTAGTAAAACCATCCCGCATAATTCAAGTCTCGGAATCGAAATCTGTTTTATGGGGGCAACCTTCGTTTTCGAGGTGATTAAATTGACGTGAATGGAACCATTATTTTTAATGACGCGGGTGTACACGACAGCAGCATATGCCACGTTGGACGCATCGGAAAACCCATGCAATTCTATGAGCTGGTCATCAGCAGACGAGTGGATCCAACGAGGGATACGAAAATTGGTAAGTTGATTGAGGTCCCTTCTAAAGTTAAGCCAATCATTCATAAGTGTTTGTGGCAATTCTTGATCCCATTCAATCCCAGTAAGCCATATTCGTTGAATGAAGCACTTCGCCGTCACTATGACAGGTGCTACCCACCCGAGGGGATCAAATAGCCTTGCTATATCAGATATGACTCTTCGCTTGGTTACAGGTGTTTCCTGAGGAGAAAGCCGAACTGTGTATTCAAACTCGTCGGATTTCCTGTTCCAAGTGAGTCCCAGTATTTTTGTCACCGCATCATCAGTCTTTAGTTTCAGGTTGTCATTTAATAATCGCTTCTCTTCGTTCATATGCTTAAGCAGTTCTACACTACTTGTGGACCACTTCTGGAGCTGAAATCCTGCACGACCAAGTAGTTCTTTAGTCTGCTGATAGACTTCGATGCCTTTTTCAACCTTTTGGCATCCCGTCATGTAATCATCTATGTAAAATTCTTTCATTACCCGGTTCGACGCAAGTGGAAAGTCCTTCCCTTCGTCAAGTGCAACTTACTGCAATGACTTCACAGCCAAGTATGGAGCCGCCGATGTGCCAAAGGTCACTCGTGTGAGTTGAAAGTGCTGCATTTCATCCTCTGGATTTTCTCGCCACCAAAGACGCTGAAAATGTACATCGGCGTCAGATACTTTAATTTGTCTATACATTTTAATTATGTCAGCTACGATACATATTGGGTAACAACGCCATTTCATAAGGATGTGGCGTAGTTCTGGTTGTAGAGTTGGACCAACTAACAGATCCTGGTTCAACGAAAGTCCGTTAATGCCTGGGCATGACGCATCGAAGACAACTCGAACCTTCGTCGTGAGCTTGTCATTTCTCACGACTGCATGATGCGGCAGGTAAACTGCATCAGATTTATCTTTTTCTTGAACCACTTCCATGTGTCCAAGCTTTAGATACTCATTGATAACCTTGACGTACTCTTCTTTCAGTTCTGGATCCTTCAAGAGACGTTTCTCCAATAGAAGAAATCTTTTCTGGGCGATCTGCTGGGACTTTCCATATTTGCACTGAGGATCTGAAGTGCGAAAGGGTAATCGGACCACGTACCGACCAGTGTCATCACGTTGAGTCGTTTCCGAATACAATCTTTCGCATTCTTGTTCTGCTTCTGTTAGATGTTTTTTATCAACTGAATAATGATCTGATTCGAGTTCCCAAAAGCTCTTCAGAAGATCATTCGCATCAGACTGAACAGAATGCATACTCACAACAGCGTTATGGCAAGCTTCTGCTAAGTTGCTTACATTTTGCACTTCGCCTGATAGGATCCAGCCAAGTTCTGTGTTTTGAGCTACTGGAGAGCCTGGCGGGCCTCTGATTAACCCTTTCAATAAAATCTGACTGTGAACTTCAGCGCCTAATAATAAATCAATTTTATTTGGCGTGCCAAATAATGGATCAGCTAATTCAACTGATGCCATCACTGGTAAGTCTCGAACGAACACTTGTCGTTCGGGCAGAAGAGTTGTCAATTTATTTAAAACATAAGCCTTGATCGGAATCACAAAACTGGGATCTAGACGCGATTGAATTTTCAAAGATACTATTGACTTACAAGCAAGAGATGCTTGGGGATCAGCGCCTAGACCTGAGACTAGAGATTTGACTGATTTTTTCTTTAACTTCAACAACTGGACCGAGGACTCCGTAATAAACGAAGCCTGAGATTCCTGATCGATCAGAGACCTTAAGCAAAACGTGGTCCCAGTAGTTGACTGAACATTCACTAAAGCTGTAGCTAATAATACTTGACTGCTGGCTGTAGCCAAGCAGGTCATGGCTTTAGTCAACTCACTTGCAGATGACGTTGCAGAGACGCCATCTCTCACATTCGACTGATCTGTCTTAGCTTCACCAATTGATTTTGGAGTGTTCTGGGGGTGGAAAAGAGTGTGATGTTTTCTTTTGCATAAACGGCACCTTGTAGACTGGCGACAGGAGTATATCGTGTGATTTGGATTTAAACAATTGAAGCAGAGATTACCGGCCTGGGCGAACTTACGACGCTCAGTGACGTCTTTCTGACCGAATGATTTACAATTGCACAGTTTGTGATTTTCATCATAAAATACAACCGGTGTCGTTATTAGCTAGGTGAAGCGACAAAGCATTACTATTTCGGCTATTGCTTTGTTTAGTACTGCCTTGAGACTCAATGCATTCTAAAGCTCGGAACCGATTCTCGAGAAATTTCTGAAAATCACAAAGCTTCGGCAAATCATTTGACGCATCGTTGTTTTTAGTTTCCCACAATTCTCTAGACTTGGAATCTAATTTTTGAGTGACAATATATACAACAATGATGTCCCAAGTAGACACGTCAACTCCTAAATTTTTAAGCGCATGCAAACTTTCATTTGTGATGTCTAACAGCTGTCTTATTGCGCTTGAAGATTCAGTTGTCGCATTTTTTAAACTCATGAAACGCTTAAGAATACAGTTTGCAAGATATTTTTTGTTATCATATCTGTTTTGTAATTGAGACCAACAATTAAAATAATTATCTGATGTTACTGGAATGTGCCTCAGGATTTGCTCGGCCTCTCCTTGTACGTGAGTTTTTAAAAAATATAACTTCTGAACATTATCGATTTCGTTGTTATTGTGGACGAGTGATGTAAATAAATCCTTAAAACTC
This sequence comes from Plagodis pulveraria, assembly GCA_963890685.1. Taxonomy (NCBI): domain Eukaryota; kingdom Metazoa; phylum Arthropoda; class Insecta; order Lepidoptera; family Geometridae; genus Plagodis; species Plagodis pulveraria. The sequence continues at coordinate 18,613,137 of OY982952.1, forward strand.
GCCCAATCAATGTATTTACCCGTGAAAGTGGGAATAGTAATTTTAGGCAACTTAACCTTAGGCGATTTGTCGCAACTAGAAGAATCTGTTGTCGGTGCAGTGACACTAGCAGCCGATGATCTTAGTTTCGACAGACATTCTTTTAGTTGTGACTTGTGTTGCACATACACATCCTCAACTTGCATGAACAAATCTTCTTTATAATAACTCGACGCTTCTAATTCTTTATCTTCTGCTTCATTCATAATTCTTTCGTGTGTATTATTAAATACTTTCCAATATTGGTCTAAATTTTCTAATCGAGTCTCTACGTAAGTCAAAGTTATTTTATCCTTTGCTTGTTTACCAAAATTTATTCTACATTTTACAATTCTATCCTTTAAATTTTCTTGGGCTCTAAATAATTTATCCATTATTACAATAATTTACTTATAATAAATACAACACTAAAATAAATCCGTAGAAATTTCTTAAGTTTAAAACACCAATCAGTTCGAAATTTTCTATGTCCAAAACACTTGTAGTTTTTTCAACAATTTGAAGCACGATTTTTATAAGTGTTTGGTGCTAAATAGACTTCGCTATAAAATCGGGCATAGGTTCCCCGTCCTAACCATTTTAACGAAACTATACTAAGTTCATGCAAACACTTGTGGAATTATTCTAAGTTCATGCGACACCAAACTAATTTAAATCCAAAATTTTCTAAGTCTCTGGAAATCTTCACGAATATTGCACTATCTTCTAAATGATTCAAGAAAAGTTTAAGTTATTCACTCCTAAGTAATAAGGTTGAAATTGTACTCACTCACAGCTTAAAATGCACTCACACTTGACTGACACTTTCCTGTTGGGTATCCAAGGGATACTGTCAATCCACTGGACCCGATGACGTCTGCGATAGCTAGTGCGGCCTGTCCGCACTAACTCTTACACCTTCTGTGGCACTCGCTGCTGCTGAAGGTTGATGGCTTGCCAACAAGGCCCGACGTCGCTGGTGCTATCCAAAGCTAGCCAGTGAGCTGTCGCCTGTTGCAAGCTGGGCGCGCTAGACAAGGAAGTCGGGTCCACGCACGTAAACTGCCACTCTACTGTAATGCCTTAATCCGGCCTCGTAGGAACATGTACGAACCCTCCAAAACTCCGTAATGAAACAACAGTTCAATTTACAGAAAAGTCATTTATTGTCAAACATGTTATTCATAACCAGACGTTGCGATAATAACGTTTGCGTGTTTTAAGACTTGTTGGTGCCATCTATGGTGATACAGCCGAACTAAGACACACTTAGTCAATGCCAAGATGGCTGCCATCTTGGAATTGACGCACATCTGAATATTTGAAGTTTCACATATTAACGTTAGATGGCGCTGACGCACAACATATTAATTCCTACATTTACATACACAACAAGGTTTTAACTTAGCGTCTAAACAATAAGCGATGGAGTTTTGTTTAATGAACTGAAAAAAATCAACTCAGATTATTATCACAAGCATAGATATGACGTTATTTACGCTATTTATTATTAATTGTTTAATATTTAGGTCGATTTTCATATGTTAGATAATAAATATTGCTTTAGCCGTTCAGTTAGCAAGTACTGTGCCAGTTATGTAGAGAAAAATTGATAATACCTGGTGTTTCAAAATGCTTTTGAGCTAAAGATGTAAATAACAGTCCCTAAAATACACATGTTAAGTTTCGTGGCATAATAAAACATTCCGCGTGATGGTTTATGATCACCAGCTTCGAATATGATATTTCCTAACTTATTGACACTATGAAAAAGTATATGTACCCATACCACTGACATTATAAAAAATCGATACTACAAAGGTATCGATACTTTCCTTGAGCAACACTAAACTTACTTTACGTTACGTAAATATTTGTAATTTATATACAAATATATGTAAGTACAGCAATTCGCATGATAACACATACCTACTTAAATTACAATAAAAACCAAGCGATCATTACGCTCTGAAACAATAATGTAATTTCAGTGACATATTTTCTTCAACTCACCGGTTCTGGATCTCATGGAAATCTATTGTTTAAACATTTTTATTTGTGTTTCGACACCACAGACTTCGCATTTTCTTTGCGATTTCCATATTGTATTGATGTTCACTATGAAATATAATTTTTTTTGTATAAAATGTATTTGAGGTGATATATTTACTAAGTGCCATGACATACATTATGACATAGAGAAATGTAATATACCGGGAACAATATGATTAGTCTATAGCCATGACAGTCCAGTTGAGTTGTCAAGGTGACAATGACTCGTATCGTATTTGGTAATTTTGGACAGAAATCGGTACACCTGCAATACTTTACCTTATTTTAAGGTTGGTGACGCTGGACTGGTTCCTCTATGATTGATATTCGTCAAATTTAGCTTTTTATTTGGTGAAAACCAAACATATTTTTTCCGGTATGTTACTTTTCTCTATGCGTTACTTGCTCAGTGAACCAAATTTTATTGTAACATCATTAGAGGTATTAAAATAAAACATTATATATAAATTATGAGCTATAAATTTTCAAGCCAAGAATCTACGCCACTGATAATTTACTATATGAATTACAAACAGCTACTATTACACCTTTAAACAGAGGGAGGAGTTTCAAGAAACCCTGAAGGGCCGCCAGCCGGCGTGAAGTGTATTTTGCGCTAAATTTTATGGTGTTTCAGCAGAAAAATAGGCTATTGAGTTCAAGCAGTGCATTCTATAAGTTCTAATTGTTCACTAAAGGTGATTCCCGACAGAACTTTCGTCTCCAGCGGTATTTTACCGTCTGTTCTGGGAAAGAAGAATGCTGTGAAAACCTGGAGTGCGTAGTAATGTACCTACCTAACAGTTTTGCAAAGACAAACCACGTAGCATTTCATGAATGCGCCGTTACTACAAATCGAGAGTGCTGTGACTTGTGACCGTCTAGGCTTAGTGTTGTTTTAAGTTCATATTAATTTTAGGATAATTAAAGCGTTTATTTTGTATTAGTCAGCTTATGGTTGGTTTTTTTTTTTGGTTTATGATTGTGTCTGTTATTACATTACCAAAAATAAAGAAATTACTTAACTGTTGGTCTACGAATAAATAAAGTAAAGAAGTATTACTCTGATAATATAGTGAACGCTTTGATTTCGGCCTCATCACGTTCACAAGTAACAAAACACGCACTATTTTCCAAATTCAATTGGATTGGTTAATTGATTTGGCGCTTAGAAATGATCGCATCTGATTGGTCGCGTCAAGGTGATGTTGTCACCGCCGTCATTGCCTAAGGTCAAACCGCACTACTGCGGTACATAGCGTGGCAGCGAAACGGCGCGGCTCGGGAAATATTAATTTGTATGGATTTATAAATGGCGTAAACCGCACTATGAGGAGAGACGCGGTGCAGTAAATTATCTAGTTATTTCACGTTCCAACCACGTTTCAACAATTCATAAGACCTTAATTTAGGTTCTAAAATCTGTGTGCAATCGATCATTATCTCTGAAGAGTCGTGAAAAAGAGTTTTTCGAACGAGAATTTTGTTAAATCTTGCACCCAAATATAACACATATTAATTTTTCAGCTAAATCTGCTTCTTTGCAAGACACCACGATTATTTTACATCGACGACTTCATACATTTCGAATTTTTGCCATTAGTTGGAAAAACTGTTCTGCTACGCCGTATTGCTATTGTGAACGAAAAAGTCGCGCCAGTTAGCTGCAGCACTGCTCTGCACCTCTGTAAATGCATATTAGGTAGTGACAGCCGCTTCGCTCCGAAACTCTGTAGTGCGTTCCCAGCTTTAGATACGCGTGGATGGCGTTATGCTACAATATGTAAGCTTGTTTACGTATTCATTTTCTATAATAGGTTTTTTAAAAAAAAAATGTTAGGTTTTTCATGCAATTTATTAGTTTCAGTAGATTGGAATTACTATCTTGGAAATAATATTCTATAATTTAAAAGTGGGTATATACATATAATGCGCTGAAAAAGAGAAATGGATTTTAAGTAAAAATGTTTTATTTAAGTCAATATTGATAGTAGGATATAACTCAGAATTAAATTAGATTTTATAAATGTCTTATTGCGTGTGTTAGATGAATAAGTACATCAAGTTTTTTTTACAACAAACTATAATAAATACTTTTAGCTACTACAACGAAAGCATTTAGTCAATCTAGCTGCCATTTCAGGCTTACAGGCAGTCTAAGTACTCCAGCTGTCTACCAGTTGGCAGCGTGCCCAGCATACCCAGAACTATTATTCTAGTATTCCATTGTACCAAATTAAGTAGATAGATTATTTATACGTATTGGCTGTAACAATACCGCAGCCATAGGTGTGACAACTGAAAACTATCAACGTGGCAGTTGATGTAGTATTTAATTTTATGTTTTAGGTACAAATTACATTATAATTATCTAGATATAGATCTCAAGCATGACAGAAATATCCGTTTCTATTTCATATTTAAGAAATATGAAATAGAAACGGAATATGAAATAGAAATAAAAGTACCTAGAAATTACTCTTACGTATGACAGCTATAAGACCTAAAAAATTAATTGTATTATTTATGTCCTTTGTGTCCCAAAAAATAAATCAATACTGGGAAATATGACATCAACTGACACTTTGACATTTGTCAGATCTAAGCCCTACTTCGAGGATATTTTTACCTATGTCATTAGAAGCACAAACACTAAATTAGAATTGAGGACCTTTATCAAAGTTTTTTTATGACATTTGTAGTACATTTTTGACATAAGAAATCGAGCATACGAAAAAAATAAACAGAATTGTTTTCACAAAAAAAAATCTCAGACTAACAATGTTCCGAAGTTATTTTTGACTTAATGTAAAATTCATGTTGCATAAAACTATCCAGGGTAGTCAAGTATGGCTTTCCAAAATATTGTTATTTACTCGTTTATACAAGTTATTCCCGATTTTTTATATCCGTATGGCTTCTCCACCATTTTACTACGTAGCATGGTATTTTTTCAGAATTAAACAACGTAAAAGAACATTGATAAATTCAGTTGAAAATTCCCGTGGTACAACCGCATGACTCGAACCCACACGGCGAACTGACAGCGCCGCGCGGTACACTTTTTAAGCCACGGCCGCTGCGGTATGGTTTGCGTTGTGTTGTTTTTGAGCATGAATTACATTTCTTTTCATTATTATTCGTAGCTGTTGGTGTAGTTTTGTCTTTTTATTCATCTACTTTCCTTTATTTTTAAGGAATAGTGTGGCAAACGAGCATGATATCGAACTTACCTAGCCTATAAGATCAGAGGGGGAAGAAAAATGCTTCTCACGGCCCTGCTATGAGTTCGCCACCCAATAGTCTTTTATGCGCCACCAATAGAAGCACACACTGATCCATCTCATCATCACTGTTGTATGCTCAATGCGTGGCAACATCCCACTCACACCGACCTTAGTAGTGGCATGCTGCCACGAATTTTGTCTTAGTCGCGTTTCACAACATCCAACGAGATATCCTATTATCCCTAACCCACGAACTGTTCGGTATATAGGTACCAATAAATGAAACGCACAATTGCACTTCGTTTATTTTTATTAAGAACCAAAAGTCCAATAACACAGCTTCTACGTTTCACATTAAAATCTTCTTCTTCGTAGTGGTTAGAATGTTGGCGTGAGCATCATCACCTCAGAGTTCGTAGGTAGTTAGTCTGACAATCCGTTGGTATTCCTTTCGTGTCGCTGCCTGTGTTCTTCTGGTGCATTTGTTGACAGCTTTGGTTGATCTTGAAATCTTGAATGCATAGGTGATCTTCTTTGAGCCTTATTGTTTTCAATTTGACCATGCACAATGAAGAATTTCATAGCAACATTATTGCGCCGCAAGACATATCCAACGAGCGAAATTGGTGTAAATGTGGGCTGGAACGGTGGAATATGGACGCTGTTTGATGCAGAGTTTTGGAAAATGTCCTGAATTGGGTTCATCGTACATTAGCATCACTTCCCTCCAGTGCCATAAATTAATAAATACCTACTTTGCGCCTGGTAAACGACATGGTACAATACTACTTCTAATCTTGCTGCCATGTTTGTAACTCTTTTCATAGGTAAATTATGAATGAACAAACACAATAATAACATGAATTTTCGAAGTTTTACCACAATTGAATACGTTACGTCAGCCATCTGACTGAAAATTTCTCAGTGACATGACATTCGTAGATTTTTGACAGATCCTCGATAGCCAGCCTTCGAGCTTACGTTAGAATTAGGTTCGTGCTCGCGATTTCATACAAAACTTTTTACGTGACAAAACATTCACGTTAAAATCTTGACACGTTAGTTGTCAAAACCTTTTTTTCTGTCAAAATTTAGTTCCTTTTACGCACTGTAGAGGCGCTGATCAAATCCTATACAAAATGGTGACATTTCGATACGTTTACGAAACGGTTACGATTTCGCAAGTTTTTCGTGCTTGGGCTACAGCTCGTCTCGATTCGTGCGAGTATCGTAGAGTCGTACCAACTCTTTGTTTGGGGTGTTAGGTTTTTTTCGTTACGGAATTTCTGGATTCGGTCTCCACGCTCAAGGCCCGCGATAGAAGCTGCAATAGCTTAAAACTATTTTACTTAAATTAAACTATTTGTTGTTACTTGTCAATTAAATTTAAATAGGTAGGTATCTACAAAACGTGTACAAAACGTTTACAATAAATATTAAAATAATCATTATTTTATTATTTTTCTTATTATCGAAATGATATAACAATTTCTTTATTGTATTTACCTATAAATACGCAGTGGATATAAAATTTTAGCAATAGTCAACGACTCTGACGGTAAAAACAAAATATTTTTTTAGTTGTCCTTGAAACAAGTCGTCTAACTCGCAGAAGCCATTAACAAAGAAATGAATAATAATAACATAAATTAGTCTTCTAACTAGTTATTGTACTTGACAACGTGATACGCGAGTTTCCCGCCATAGATGTGAGTTTCCGCCTTAAGGCCAGTATATTGAAAATCAACCTATTTTTGATTCACTCGTAAGCAATCAAATGTTCGTTATTTTGATCAGACAAAAATATATGTTGGAGTTCAATATACTTGCTTGATTATTTTACGGTTCAAAACACGATTATTATAACTTCACTCGATCATAAAAAATCACGAAAAGAGAGAAATTTTGATAGTTTTTTAGGTCGTACGTATATTATATTAATCTAATACTGTAAGTCTGTAATTGCTTGTAGGTTGACTGAATGCTTCCGTTGCATTAGCTGTAGTTTTATATACAGGGTTATTAGTAAAATGCTAACAACCTCTTAGGCTCTGTTCAGACGACGCCGCGCGCTCGGCCGAGGCCTCGGCCCGAGGTCGTAGCGCGGCGCACACGCGGTCGCGGTTCGAGGACCACGCGGTCGATGCGCGGTCGCGGCCGCGCGCGTCTGCCGAGAGCGCGGTTCTCGCGCAGTGCAGCGCGCGGCGTGGTGGCGGCGCGTCCGCGACCGCTCTTCGACCGAAAGTCGGTGCGCAACGTAAACTTGCACCACCGATTCGTCGTTCCGTACAGTATCGCACTCGCCGACATGTCGTAAAGACAAATCGTATACCGATGCCGCGCCGCGTGCTCACCGTTAAACTTTTAATTGACACTGGAGCCAATCAATCATTTATCGATCCTGAAGCAGTTGAAAAATTTTTTTCTCATGTACCTTTAAACTTTGATCCATTTGAGGTTACCAATGTGCATGCAACTACTCGTAACGATTATTCTGTGTCATTACCATGTTTTTCAGAATTTCAGGACTCTGAGAGTATTAAATTATATGTGTACCGTTTTCACAGTTATTTTCACGGACTTATCGGACTTGATTTGTTAGAGAAGTGGGAAGCTAAGATCGATCTCAAGAACAAAGTTTTGATTACGCGTAACGCGACTAACCCCATTAAAATGTATAACTCACATAACGTTAATTTATACGAAGACGTTATCCCGGCGAATACGTCAAAGTTAGTTAAAATCCCGATTAATATTCATGATGGAGAGGCTTTTATACCAGAGCAAACGATCTCAAACTGCGTTATACAAAATTGTCTTACAGTAGTAAAAAACAACCGCGGTTTCTTAGAAATAGTCAATCCGTCACCGCATGACATTATATTCTCTATGGACCGTCCCGTTGTAGCCGAGGTTCACACCAACGAGTGCACTCGTACTGAACAACGATCCGTACGCGACAAGGAAGTCCTATCGCGACTTCGCACGGATCACCTAAACGAGGAAGAAAAGGCTAACTTAATAGCACTTTGTTCGAAGTATTCAGATGTATTTTATCTTGAGGGTGAAAACTTAACTTTCACAAATAAGATTAAGCATCACATTCGCACAACCGATGAGATTCCGGTTCATACAAAGAGCTATCGTTACCCTTTTGTTCACCGGCAAGAAGTAAGCGAACAAATTAATAAGATGCTAACCCAGGGTATTATACGCCCATCGGAGTCAGCGTGGAGTTCACCAATTTGGATTGTTCCCAAAAAGGTGGACGCTTCAGGCAAGCAGAAATGGCGTCTAGTGGTTGATTTTCGTAAAGTCAACGAAAAAACCATAGACGATAAATATCCTATCCCGAATATAGCGGATGTTTTGGACAAGTTAGGAAAGTGCCAGTATTTTACCACCTTAGACCTGGCCAGCGGTTTTTACCAGGTGGAAATGGATCCCGCTGACGTCCAAAAGACCGCTTTTAACGTGGAACATGGTCATTTTGAGTTCCTCCGGATGCCAATGGGATTAAAAAATTCGCCATCCACGTTCCAAAGAGTCATGGATAATATCCTCAGAGGTCTCCAGAACCAGATCTGCCTGGTCTACCTTGACGATATCATAGTGTTCAGCACCTCATTGCAGGAACACATGACTAACTTGGAAAGGGTATTTCAAAGACTAAAGGAATCCAACTTCAAGATACAAATGGACAAGTCCGAGTTCTTGAAGCTGGAAACAGCCTATTTAGGTCATGTTATTAGCAGCGAAGGGGTTAAACCCAACCCTGATAAGATCTCAGCGATTGAAAAATATCCGATGCCAAAGACAGCTAAAGAAATTAAACAATTTCTGGGTCTTTTAGGCTACTATCGGAAATTTATACCGGATTTTGCACGAATAACAAAACCATTGACAATATGCTTCAAAAAGGGTAGAAAAATTACTTTTGACCCTGAATATGTCAAGAGTTTTGAAAAATGCAAAACGCTGTTAACAAACGATCCGATACTAAGGTACCCTGATTTTAATAAGGAGTTCATCCTCACAACAGATGCTTCCAACGTCGCCATAGGCGCCATCTTATCCCAGGGAGCTATAGGGTCGGATAAGCCTATTTCATATGCTTCACGTACACTCAATGAAAGCGAGCTGAATTATAGCACCATCGAAAAGGAGCTCTTGGCAATAGTTTGGGCTACTAAGTATTTTAGACCCTACCTTTTTGGAAGGAAATTTAAAATACTTACTGACCACAAGCCTTTGCAGTGGGTCATGAGCTTAAAAGAACCAAACTCACGACTTACGCGATGGCGGTTGAAACTCAGCGAATACGACTTTACCGTAGTGTATAAAAAAGGCAAGAACAATACCAATGCCGACGCTCTGTCTCGCGTAGAAATTCACACTAACGAAGCTAGGAAATTGTTCGAGGACATCGAGGAGTTAAACTCCATATTGGGCGTCCCATCTGACTCAATACTGGGTAATCCCTCCGAATCAATACCTGCTGCTCCTCAAGCAAATTCTTCAACGGAGACTGTTCATACTAGCAACGAAAATCCTATATTGGAGGTTCCAATATCGGATGATCCATTGAATAAATTTCATCGTCAGTTGGTTTTTACGATCGTTAGCGATGTTAAAAGACGACCAGTGGTATCGAAACCATTTGAAACTCATACTCGTGTTTCTGTTCAAGTGACTGAGTCTAATTTAGAACAGGACGTTATTAACGTGATTAAAGAATTTGTGAGCCCCAAAGTTAAAACCGGAATCTTAATTGACCCTCCTTTAGGATTATATTCTATAATCCCGATTATACAGAATCATTTTAGAAGTTCATCAATGAACCTTGTTCTTACTAAAGTTGAATACGAGAACGTTAAACCTTATCTCAGACAACAGGAAATAATTAGACACTATCATGAGGGCAAAACGAACCACAGAGGCATCAACGAATGTTATATGTCCCTTTCAAGGAAATATTTTTGGCCAAAAATGAAAGAACATATAACAAAATTCATTAACGAATGCACTATATGTGGCCAGGGAAAATACGATCGTAACCCTGTTCAGCCACGGTTTAATATCGTTCCACCACCTAGTAAGCCCTTAGAAATAGTTCATATGGATTTATTCACAGTAGATAGTGAAAAGTACGTAACATTTATTGACGTATTTTCAAAGTATGGGCAGGCATACCATTTAAGGGATGGAACCGCTATCAGCGTCCTACAAGCATTACTAAAGTTTTGTACCCATCATGGTTTGCCATTAACTATTGTTACTGACAACGGAACTGAATTCAGCAACCAACTGTTCTCGGAATTCTTGCGAACCCATAATGTAAACCATCATAAAGTGCTCCCGCATTGCCCTAACGATAATGGTAACATAGAGCGTTTTCACTCGACTTTGCTAGAACACTTAAGACTTTTAAAATTACAACGCAAAGACGAACCAGTAGTAAATTTAGTACCATATGCAATCATTGCTTACAACAGTTCAGTCCACAGTTTCACTAAATGCAGGCCATTTGATATAATAACAGGACATTTTGATCCAAGGGATCCCATTGCAATCGATTTAACACAGCTTCTACTGCAACAGTATACCCAAGGTCACAGAGAACAGATGAAACTTGTTTATGATATAATAAATGAATCAGCGCTGCACAATCGTACGGCTCTTGTTGAAAATAGGAATAAGGATAGGGAGCCTGAGATACAGTATCAACCGGAACAACAAATTTTTATAAAAAACCCTTTAGCTAGCCGACAAAAGTTAGCACCAAGATACACCAAAGACAAAGTACTTGCAGACTTGCCTTTACACATATATACCTCCCGGAAACGTGGTCCTGTAGGCAAATCTCGCCTTAAGCGAGTACCTAACAGTGCTAAATTGTTTCAGAATTCTGCTGATGATCATGGCGCAACTTGCTCGGGCGCAGGAGATAAGACTAGAGAGTCTTAACGACGGCCCTGGACTCCTGCCTTATAAACTAGGACGAACTCGTCTCATAACGCATTATCATAGTTTTTTACAGTACATTCAAATAGATGAAATAGAATTTAAAGCCCTTGCAGTCAGAAAACAATTAATGGATTTTGAACTTAAACTTAATAATGATACATTAGCTTTATATGATCTACAAATTAATTATTTATCGCAGAAAATCGAGAAAGTTTTAAATCACTTAAAAGGTTTAGAACCGAGTCGGGTAAAGAGAGGTCTTATTGATGGCTTAGGTTCCGTTATCAAAAGTCTCACAGGAAATTTAGATTATCAGGATGCAATTAAGTTTGACACCGCGATAAAAAATCTTAATAATAATGAGAATAAAATTATAACTGAATTCAACTCACATATAAGTCTTGGGAAGGTATGGATGACGCAACATAATGACGTCATTAACCAACTAGTAAGAAACCAGCAAACAATTAATTCCACACTTGAGCTTTTATTAAATAGCAATGCTTATAAAGAAACAAGCCTTTTAAAATATGCTCAATTCGCTCAGTTACTTACAATTATAACAGAGAACGTAGACGACTTATTAAGTGAATTAGTTAGGATAGAAAATATATTAGCCCTAGTGCGCGCCTTAAGCACGCATCACTCTATGGTAGACATAGTTACTTTAAGGAAAATGGTAGATCGACTCCATACGATTTATGGAGATAATAAGGTTTTAAACTTAGATTTACGTGATTATTATAGCATCATAAAGCCTGGGTCGTACTATGCTGGTAGACAGATTATCATAGTTTTTAAAATTCCCATAGTTAGCGAGGATATATTCGACTTATACAAACTTTCAGTTGCCCCGAATAGGTATGGTCAAATCCTCATTCCCCCTCTCCCATTCCTAGCAACCAATAAGGAGGCGTATGCGTACATAGAGGCAGAATGCCCGAAGATAGACAAGCAGTACCTCTGCGTAGAAGACACCATAGACCACGTCAAAACCCAGCATGACTGTACGCGAGAACTCATCATCAACCACGCACTGGGAACCACCTGCAACTTGACCGCTGTAACCCTGGAAGGAGAGGCAATGGAACAACTGGATAACAAGAACTATATTGTAACTTTTCCTCGTTCTACAAGGATCCACATGCGATGTGGAAGAGAGGAGTACAAGCAACTTCAAGGAAGTTACCTTATTACTATACCAATGAACTGCAGCCTAAAGACATCAGAATTTACACTTGACAACGAAAATGATCAAATATCTGGACACCCCTTACTAATCACAGACATCTCATATAACTTTAAAGAGAAACCTACTACAGCACAGAAGTTAACACTGCAATCCATCGACTTGAGAAAACTACATAACGCTTACAACCAAGCCATGATGCAACCTAATTTGGAACAAAACCGAATAGCAGAAAACGCAATGTACCACACCACAATACCGTTCTACTTGGTACTACTCGGTGCATTCGCACTTGGCCTTGGTATAATTTTTCGTCACAATCTATGGAAATGCAAGAAACCTGAACGCCAAGACGAACAAACACCTCCCAAACACATATACGAAGATCCCGAAAATTCTACAGCTTTTCCAGCAACATTTTCACTAAGCGTTGGAAAATAGTTGCTGATCTGCGGGTGGAGGAATTACATATTGCACAACCACGGAAACTGCTGCGTAATTCCCACGTACATGCAACACGAGGCGCCGAGTCAGCGGAACGTGCGGAAGGCGACACCGGCCGAGTGCATGGCTACAAGCGTCACTTTTGGTTCCCACATCGACCAGAGTAGACTTTATTTTAGTAATAGATTTAATATTAAATTGAACTTTTAAATTCCCAATAAATTAAGTTGCAAGTAATTTTGTTTTTTTTTAAGTCCTTCGGCTGGTGCCTACGTATTTTACTTGTAAATGATGACGCAACCTTATAATTTTAATATTGTTAGGTTTGCAATAACGCCTGCTGTGCGGATTACATTACAAAATCAAAAATATCCGATAGGTCTTTGCTACTTTGATATTTACCAACTTTCGCTAAATGACCTACGCGTCCGTGATATTGCAGACAACCCTATACCTCGGTCCGTCGGCGTCGGTGCATGTTCATCTGCGTTTTCACATACCATAGGACATAGAAGGACATAGGAAATATACGTTGACGGACGGGCTAGTAGTAACTATTACATATGCATAAAAATGAGCTTATAATTCAAATATATACCGCGCACCGTCTCCTATGACGGTTAAAGTAATACAATTGGAGCACGAAATTTTGGCTAGCAATAGCGTGCCCAGGAGGCCGAGTGGTTTAGGCATCCAGCGCGAAATCGGAGGAAGCAGGTTCGATTCCCGCCAGGGGCATAATATTTTGTGCTCCAATAATTTATAAAATATGATTTTCGCTTAGTACGCGATGGTGCTTGTAATCATATTTAGAAATACAGAAGGGTAGCGACATCATTCCGAGAGCTAAGTGTTTGAAAAAGCACTTCTTTCGATCAGATGTAGTCTAGTACTCTGGTTGATGGCCGCACATCGTCCCCTATGACGGTTAAAGTAATACAATTGGAGCACGAAATTTTGACTAGCAATAGCGTGCCCAGGAGGCCGAGTGGTTGAGGCATTCAGTGCGAAATCGGAGGACGCGGGTTCGATTCCCGCCTGAGGTATTTTGTGCTCCATTAATTAGTAAATATGTGTACATATCTTGGCTTTAAATGATTTTAGGCTAAATTCGGAAAAAAAAAAAAATTATAACTGTTTTTTTTTTATTAATTACAGAGACTTTTATAAATTTCATCGATATTCGATACCCATTATGCTATTTTCAACTACCATGACCACAATTTTTGACATATTTTTGATATTTTTTGTGCATTAGCAACCTAAGAAGGACGGCTATCTACCACAATCCTTTAAAATTACAGAAAGTCTGTAGTTATTTTACAAAAATCAGTAAAAAAAAAATTTTTCTTTTAATTTTCATAGATTTTAACATTCTATGCACTTTCTATAGTCTGGGTTAAAAAAAAAAGTATGGACACTACCATGGCAAGTTTTATTAAAAGTTGGCGCAACTTTATAAAAGTCTCTGTAATTAAAAAAAAAAGAGTTATAATTTTTTTTTATTTTTTCCCGAGTAGTCATGAGTAGGTCCATGCACCGATGCCGGCTTATCGTTGAATTTTGGGACACGGTGTATATATAAACATAAAATATAGCTCTATTGGTTTCTTGGTTTCACGTCCGGCACGCACTGTACTGGCAAGGTACTGTCATTGCATTTATGCCAGGACCTGCAAAATCTCAGACCGTGGGATAGGTCCAAGATTTATTGTATGAAGTTGAGGAACAGGCCTAAGACCTACTGTATTTAGACATGTCTGTACAAGTACAAACGTTTCTCTGTGGAGATATGAGTCATACAATTACGAACACATTTAATTTATTATGAAATTTATGCAAAAGTTGAAAAAATAAGTTAAATTGACTGCAAATAACAGCCTTGAACTTTGGCGGCTTCAGCATCTCATATTCTTGCAAGACGACTTCAATTCGCAAATTAATGATTTTATTACCTTTTATTTATTATTTCATCGTACTATTAGTTAATAATTAACTAATCCAATAAAATTTGGAAGAATGTGCGTATTTTGTTAATTGTGAATTTGACGAGTCCAAAATCAAAACGGTAACTGTATAAGCGTTATCTGACGTCAATATTTCTTGGGAATGCTTTCGTTAATTGTATACCCATTATCTTTCGAGTGATCATGGCGTTAAGATGGTAAGGAGACCTGTTCTGCGCCAATGTGCAGCAACAATCCAATTACATTTAAGCGACTAGTGGCATGCTGCCAAAACCGGTTCTTGCTGCTCGCACGGGAACAATAATGGAGGAATATAAATTCTTGCCCAACATCAAACAGGCACATAGGTACAAGCTATATACTAAATACAAGGGATGAAAATAAACATTGCTTTAATTGTTTTTATTATACGCTATAAAACTGTAACATAAGACATTAAATTTGCGAGCCAAACATTTTATAAAAATAGATAAAAATTATTTATGTACAGTCCTTATTATACTTTTGTAATGGAATTTAAAATGGTGTTATTTAAAATGCTGTTTTATCTTCGTGCCTTATACATAATATAACCTATCATATAATCACAGACGTACTTAATGTATTACTTATAATAATACCATCTATACAATAAAACTGTAACAGATCAAATTCTGTACATTGCAGATATTTTGAAAATAATTTTTGAGAGCACACTGTAGCTGATACTGATGCAAAAACTGTTTTTTTTTTTTTTGTCTGACTGTCTGTATCTCTTTTTGTCTGTATGTTTGTCTGTATCTTGGCCAGGCATGACGCCAAAAGTACTGAATGATTTCAATGAAACTTATTTGCTAAGTTTCGATTAAGATTTGAGTTCATACTATATACAAAGTAGGACATAGTTTTTTTGTTAGAATAGTGGTACTTTGAAGGTTGTTCCTTAATTATTATTTTTTAATTATATTGCCATAGCTGATAGGCTATCCTTTGACCACCATCTCACCTGATTGGTAAGTGATGATGTGGCTAGCCTAGAATTACTGGTTCTCAAGGACAGCTGCCGAAACATACCGTTAGGTGCTTGGCGACAGATTTTCTACTTGATGGTGGTAGCTTTCCAGGCGGGCATTCGCAAAATGTCCTACCACCATTCTGTAACGACTGCCATCGTAAGACAATAACCGGAACCGACGGCTTAACGTGCCCTCCCAAGCACGGAAGCGCTCAGTAGTAATGTCACTAGCGGTCATCCATCCAACTCCTGACCGCGGCGGACGTTGCTTAACTTAGCTGATTAAGAATGACTAAGCCAACATTGCTACGTGCGCTTCAAAAAAAAAATTCAGTCATTGGTTTTGTAGTTCAGAAATTACAGACATCACAACCAAAATATTTCGTTCCAAATAACTTGAGCCCCGAAATGTTCAGAAACCTTTAAACGTACGGCTGATCTTAAGCTGGCGTTCGCACTTTAATGTATAGATATAATAGATAGGTCTATTGTCAAAGTCGGACCACTCCGAAAGCTGTAAATTAAGGTAACACCGCCACAATAAACGGACATATTATTGAAATTGCACTGGGGTGTTTATAGAGCTCCAGAAACCATCGGAGCTCTAAAAACATCTCTGAGTTACCAATACGCACGTCTTACTAAAATCTCAAGATGATATAGTCACATCTCTCCCAAAAGACTAAAGTGCCTCCGATCTTGATTCGAAGCTTCGATTCCATAAACAATTTATGATAGGTGCACAGACCAGTAAAGCGGGTTTATATAGGCTCGAGAAAGAAAAATAAGGATAAAAACGTCGTAAAATCTTTTATACAACAAGACGAAAATGATAGCTATAAAGTGCATGCAATGAGCTTGGAAAGGGAGCATTGATGCATCATAAAGGGGCCCCTTAATCTTACTCACTGGGTTGCAAGTCCCAGGCACCTTGACTTGGGCCTCTTCCTCTGCAACGCTATGGACCCGGACCCTGCACGGTGAATCCATGGAATGATAAGTAAATTCATCTTATACAGGGTATCAAGAACAGAAATATAAACAACTTTAACCACGAGGGTAACTTTTAAATTGTGAAATAATGTCAGCTCTTCTATACTAAGAGTTCATTTCATATTTATGTGATCTGTGGCTATTTAGGCGCAGCTAAAGTATGATAAAAATTTGTTTATTTTTTACTCTCCTTCGGCTTAGCTTTCTGATATCTCTTTATTGGCATTTTGATGCAATCATAGTAGGTACCGACTTAATATTATTTATGGTTTATATTATTCAAGCAATATTTTTTATTCATAGGCGAAAATACCATTGTATTATTGGACAATTTTGAGGTTTATCCGCTGAATATCAGCTAGACACTATTGACTCGAAGAGGCAACGAGGCAAGACGCTTAAGAAGGCAAAGTTTGCCTTGCTTAGATAAAACCCTAAAATATGGAACATTCGACGCAATCCAAATCCAAAGTAAAAAGCTCCTTTCTGAACTTTGCTTTACTAAGAGTGCTTCACCGCATTCCACAGCGTCGCTTAATATGAGATAAACAGTGCTCAAATGTGAATAATAAGTCTGTATAGGTACGGCAATCGCGAACGTAGACGCATGTACAGCTCAATAAATACACAAGCTAATTCCTTCCTAATTTTGCTTTAAAAATACGTGGTGAGAAGCCACCTCTTGATTAAAACTGATGTCGAAGTCGAAATACTACTTTCATTATAACATTATTGAATGGATCCATCTGACTTTATCTGACACATTATTTCTTATTTTTTCCGTAACGATAAGTTTTTTAATTAAGGTATTCCAGATTGATAGGCCAAGAACAAAATATATCACGTTCCATTACTTCGAAGGTAGGATCATCAAATTTTTCCATTATTAAACGCTATCCCAAAGGTAGCGGTTTCCCTACCAGTCTGCTTCGATTTTCATTATCTTGGCCTATTAATCCAAAGCTACTAAGGCGTTAGCCACTACCGTGAGGAATAGGCTAAATGCAGGATGGATAAAAGGTCGACAGATCTCTGGAACCGATGGCCGAGCCGATTTTAGAAACAATGATGGACGAGCGGTAATATCTATGGAACTGCTGTGGCGCAGGTACAATATTCGATTCCCACCGCCGGCTTGAGCTTCAACGCATGTTGGAAGGCCATTTTGCGAATGCTCATCTGGCTAGCTTCCACCCCGGTAGAAAATCTGTCACCAAGCACCTAACAGTGAGTTCCGGAATCAGTCCTTGAGCTACAGGCACATGAGACTTAACAAGTGTACACCTCAGGGTGATGAGCGCAACACAGCTAGTCGCCTATGACGAAATGTAAGTATATGTTATAGGCAGAGGTTATTGCTTATCTTTAGGTCGGCTTTGTGTGTGATCTGTCACAATCTCATAGAAAAAATCTCATTTAAACCAGTTGAAATAGAAAAATAAAGTCAAACTCAACGAAAATAGTCGAAGCTGCGAGCGGAAACCTCCCAATAATTAACGTATTTTTTAAAATTGTGATCTCAAACATCGGAATAGATATTCATAAGTTTCTTCTGAAGGTCAACAAGAAAACCACATTAGATCTACGAACAGGTCATTTAACTTGTAACGTATAATTTTTTGGGTTCATTAAAGTTAGTTTGGTATAAGAAATACTAAGGGCTGAAACATGTTCGTGGATAGCCTAGTACTTACCAGACAACACGAGAGCGCAAACGTCCCTAATAATTAAAAATAATTAACGATTAAAAAAAACGATTTAGCAATGTATAAATCAGCTTCGGAGCTGTCAAAAAATGCCATGGCTACAACAATTAAATACTAAAAAATAATTAAATATTGTATATGAATACCTACTACTGTTTGATTTGTTGCCTACTATGCGCTCGTCATTCTATATTATATCAAAATCAAGTTTATAATAAAGTTTCATTGTTTGAACTTTTTCGATATTTTCTATGAACACAATACTGTATCATCAGTAACGGGGATTCGCAATCCCACGCTTGGCAGGCGCCTGAGGGAATGGCGGTGTAATTTCTTCATACGGCGCTGCTTCCAGTGGGAGGACTAAAAAGAAGGTGGGTGGTACCTTCTTTTTAGTCCGCCCACTGGAAGGAAAAGATGTACAGTAGGAGCTCTTAGGAAATTTGTTTTTAGATTTTTGGGGTCCAATATCCTAATACAAAGGGCAACGGTGCCCTATATCCTATATTTTCTAGTTTCTAGCTCATAAACAGAAAGAATAATAGAAGCAGAACATGTGGCTATATATATAAGTTATTTAGATATTTGTGTACAATGCTGACATTGAACTGAATTGAAATAGGTACTTAGTACCGCGTTGACATGATAATTTTTCTTTTCACAAATATTCAGCTTTTTCGGTTAGTAAGAATACTCTGTGAAGCGGAAGAGTTTCGTTTCAAATACGATAAGTACATAAACAATTCAGCACATCTCTACAATTTAATGGTTTCATGGAAAAACGATATTGGCGTAAAAGTTATTTTCCGTGGTTCCATTGGCCAATGGGTCTACGGT
The DNA here is from genome assembly GCA_963890685.1 of Plagodis pulveraria. Lineage (NCBI taxonomy): Eukaryota > Metazoa > Arthropoda > Insecta > Lepidoptera > Geometridae > Plagodis > Plagodis pulveraria. The sequence continues at coordinate 18,632,531 of OY982952.1, forward strand.
TAAATGATTTTTTTCCATTGTCCCATCAATGGGACGTCCAATGGAACCACGGAAAAGAACTGAAGATTTCTCTTACCCAGGAACTCCACGGGTCACAAATACAAAAATAACAACACAGTAACAAATATTTTAATTGATCATTTATAAAATTAAGAAAGTCTACAGATTTAACGGAACCCTTTTTGAAATGTTTTTATTTAATGTAATAAATTTCTCGAAGCTAATAAACCGATGATATAATAAAATAAACAACTTCTGAGTTGTCACGCAACTGCAATATTCGTTCGAGGTCACTATCAGGAGTCCAATGGCCTTATGATTTACGATCCTAGATTTAAAATCTACTCGCGATATTTTGGTATAAAAAGATTAAGGAACCATGGGATGATACCTGTTGCTGTTAAGAATCGTACAGACACAGATCTTAACACGATGAAGTTTTTGGTAAGATCTTGATAATCTGAAAAAAATAATTACAATCGCTATCTAATAATTTTGTGAAGATTTATCGCCCACATTCTTTGTGCCTATATTTCCGCTATTTGATAATCAGACAATTATAAATACTAATAATTCGATAGATACTTTGTATTGATTCCATAAATAATAATAGCGATAAGATTTTTGTTACGGGCAGTTAAAGTGTCAGATTGTTATTTTGAATTTCCCGTAAGAAAAACTAATTTACCTGGTACCTGGAAACTTTAGACGTGGTCTTAATGCTGCTACACTGACGATAAAAAGTAATAAACAGGTATTCTATTTATGATAATATTATCTTTCAGATCCTAGTCCTGTGCGTGTGCGCTGCTAGCGCTGCTTCTGTCGGATACTCACCGTACCAGCCTACCAGACAGACGTTCAATGCTTTTGCCAAGACTGAAGTGAAGCCTGTCGCTACAGTCCCTGTCGTTGCAGCCAAGACTACCTACCAAGCCGCACAGGTCGTGCCTGCCGTAGCCGTTGCTGCCGTTAAAGCTAGCTCTCAGTTTGGTTCTCCTGCCCCTGTTGCTGCCGTAAAGGCTAGCTCTCAGTTTGGTGCTCCTGCCCCTGTTGCTTTCGCTAAGGCTAGCTCTCAGTTTGGTGCTCCTGCCCCTGTTGCTACCGCTAAGGCTACCTACGAAGCCTCCCAGTTTGGTGTTCCTGTTCCTGTGGCTGCTGCTAAGGCTGTATTAGACACAGAAAAGGAATCTGACGCACCCATCCTGCGCTCTGAGTCTGAGATCACTGAAGATGGTTTCACTTACTAGTGAGTATTTTTGCAGACTACCGATTAATATATTATACCAGTCATAAGCAATATATGAAATACAGTAGTATATACTTTCTAGCCAATTACATTTGGTACAGTATTATTTGAAGTTAATTAGTTTAGATGTTTAACCATACAATTTGTTTATAGATTACATACATTCTATTACCAAAGAGTTAAATAGTCAAGCTTGTCAAGTAGGCAACTTCCATTCAAGTAGGGATGTGCTTTTTAACGAACGGCATAAGCTTTAATTCCTATATAAAAGAGTTTTTGATAAAATTTGTTCTAATATTTGGGTTTAGTTCGAGTTACGTAATTGTTCATAGTTGATTGTGTGGGTATTAGGTATTCCTACTCAGCATACGCTATTTTTGTTTATCATTTTATGTATAATGTGAATAATTTTTTTTTACTTCATTTTCTGTTACTATCATACACGATGACAGTGATAGTATGATTCTCATGGTGATTGCACAAAGGTAGAAATTTTCAAGGCTGGCGATTAATAAAGCTACAGCATTTTCTACTTACCAAGGAGGCAAAAACTAAAATGCAGCGCTCATGACCTCTTGTTATGTTGTAATTTTTGGACCGATATCCTTTTCATAGTTCTTTTTATTCTGTGCCAATAAGACTGCAGTTTAATATCCGAACACAAATTAAACTGTGGATGAATGCCAAAATAAATAATTGCATTTTCTATAGACTAGACAACATTTAATTTGTTATCGGTTAACTGCATTATAAATGAAACCAACATGCAATTTCTAGCACATTTTAATTAATTACCTGGTGATAAAAATATTGAAAGCTATAAATATCAACAAAAAGGCATTTTATGCCTTCGTATTTTTTTTTCTTATTTTCATTATCAGTTTTCTTATCCTAAGCAAAATATTAAGTGAGCACAATGTAATATTATATTGTAGATAAATAAAACGGCTAGCTGCCCTCTTGTCTATAAGCCTTTTTGATAAATCTCGTTAATAGTATGTATATCTACACAAAAAATTAATTAGGAAAATTTTGAATTCGCTTGAACTAACGAAATCAACATATAAATAATATAAATCTATTATAAGTAAATTTTGCTCGTTTTATAAGAAGCGTCAGGAAAAATTACGAAATAAAGAAAATTCTATAGGTAACAGTTCAACATGTTTGGTAACCATACATTATGTTAATTATCTTAAAATTAGCGAGTTCATATTGTCGCAATATTGCCCGTAATTACCTTGAAAGTTAAATAACACCACTGTACATAATTGCTCCTCATTCTATTATTTACAGCTAAAATAATAATAACTAGTGGCTCTCCGAGCTGTAAACGTCAAGAGTCTGCCCTTGCATAGCTTACAATTGAAAAAAAGTTCACAGCGCACGCTGATGTGGGAAAGGGTCACAAAATCCTATCAAATAATTATATATCTAATTATAGTAAATAATAAATTATTGTCTAAGACTTACCATCAATGACACACAGGCCCCAGCGAAAGCTTTGTATCGGAAATAGGTAGATCAGTGGTAAATATACAATACTTTTACATACTTGGTAAAATGTAACGTTTTAATAACATAATTTTGTTGTTTGTGCTCTAATTTTCTCCCGTATTTATCTCGCATTAATATACTGGCTACAGAAACATCGAAAAGATATATGTAATTGATTATACGAGAGATAGAGAGACTATCACTTATAGGCAACGTGCGTATCAGGGACATTGCCATTGCGTCCATACTTTCACACAATATAATCTATAACTCCGTCATTTTGAAGAATTTCCAAAATCTGAATCGACAAAAAAAAAATATGGGCTTATCAAAACTCACAAAATTTCCTGAGAATCGGTTAAGAAATGCGACCTGTAGAGGAGAACAATCGGACATACGAAAGCATTTTTGTGTAAGTTAAAGCAGAGACGCTTCGCTCGAACTAAGTTCTAGCTCAGTCAGTTAAAAAATATTTGTACCCGCACGCTACGAATAAGTATTATTCGTAGCTCGCACCAAATGTAATCGAAGCAATAATTATTGAGGATACCATAATCTCCATGCTTGGTAGGCGCCCTAGAGATCATATTGTAAGATGATGGTTTTTTAGAAGCAGCTGCTGCTCACCTTGTATATTTTCCTTCGTCGCCCAATACGACTCCCACAGAAGATACAATTCTAGCCCGACAACCCACGCGAAACCACAAATACTACTTTCCGAACATGACAAATGAAATATAATTTTGTTTATTACAGCTACCAAACTGGCAACGGAATTAATTCCCAGGCATATGCTACTAAGAAATTAGTTGATGGCAAGGAAATCCTCGTAAGTAAACACATTTTTATAAGCAATAAAATTATCACTATGTTTGTTTCCCACCAGATGGTAAGAAATTGTGGTTGAATACGGTAAACAATCTTAACTTAGAGTGGGAACTCGCTCTCAAGGACAGCTGAGACAAGAAAAAAATATACAGGCTTGGCGACAGATTTTCTACTTGAAGATGGCAGGCATTCGTCAAATGCCCTACCACCATGTAAAGTCAGCGTTTTCAGACTTCTGTAAGGCCCTCGATATACCCTAACAATTGTCAGCCTATATAACAACAACTGGGATTGCATGATATCGTGCCCTTCAAAGCATAGAAGCGCTAGTAAATGTAACTAGCGATTTACCATCCAAATAATAACTGCAACGAACATTACTAACGGTTAAGAATGACTTAGCTTTGAGCTCTTTGTAATATTCATTTTAAACATTCCTTTGAATATATATCTTCTTCAGTGGATTTGGGAGTCGTTGTTAAAACCCAGAGCTTAGCAAGCCCATTTGGAATAACAGTATGGACAGTAATACAGAAGACGCACAAGCCTTCTAGGTATCTCTTGACTTTGCTTGCGTTTGTTAATAATCTCATCTGTTGTAAAGTGATGTATAATCCAGTCGAAGATGTAGCACACAAGCATACGGTCAGCATATACTTTCAGCCGTTTTCACTTCTTATAAGAAATAGTAAATCACGTAAACGGTTACCCATCCATATTCAATAACACACTCACAGTACCCAACGATATAAAAATATGAAGTATCCCACTTGCTACAGAGAAGAAGGATAGTTTGATAAGTATGCGTCATTGCAAAAAAGATAGTTTTTTTGCAATGACGCATACTCTCCTGGTAAGATTACAAAAATACAACGAGAGGAATAGGCGTATTTTTGTAATAAGATATGTATGTTGCACTAGAAATCGCAGAAATAGAATGGATACGTTTTAGTAATATTTTTGTACAGGTCATCCAAGGATCATACAGATACTTCTCTCCTGATGGTACCCCTATTGAAGTCACATTTGTAGCTGACGAAAATGGTTTCCAACCAAAGGTAATATTTTCAAAAATTATAATTTTTATTTAGGTAACAACAATGATTTCAATTGGTAACTAATAGTAACTGTGTCCGATCAGCTTCAAAATGCTTTAACGCTGTTAAAGCGTTATTGGTTTTGGCTGATATTGTTGGTTTTATTAAAGAATTTAAAAGAGTACATTATTGCAAAGACTTAAAACACATTATTGCTTGAAATGGGCGATTGCAGGTCGAGTTTGAGATACGAGACAGGCAATTGCCATTTCCACCGACGCAAATACATTGCTTTTCTCAAAATAAATGCAATAAAATTAAATTAACTCTGTTGCTATATACGTATATGATTATTAACACGTATATGAGGCTAGTATTCCTGCGTTATGATTTTACCAGTCAGAACTGTTATATAATTTTATGTATTTGCTTTTGAAATCGTTGGTCGCTAATTTAGCTGCCAATCTTAGGTCTGGTGGAGTGCAATCAATACCCATTTCACTTTTGGAAACTTTGGAACTCATTTTAATTTATAAATAATACCAAGAGTAACTCTTTGATATATCAGCATATTTTTATGGCCTTTGTCGAAATGTAAATGCATCTATGGCTGTCAGCCATGTAAGCAATTTGTACTATAATCGATGAAAAAGATCTAAATTCCAATGACTCCCAAGCACGCCTGCAATGTATTACCACACAACGTTGCCGGCGCGTTTTTGTCCCATATTCAAAAGACACGAAATACAACAAACACAATACATTGTATGTAGAAAGCTTTGGGTTTTGGCCCATCGCCTTTCTGACGCCGTCAACCTTATACGAATTCTTTTGTATATCCGCTACCTCATTATTGAGAAGTAGTAACATCATTTCCGCGCAATATTGTGAAAGCAGTATATGATATATCCGCAATATCCGTGGAATTTTGCGAATGCCTGCCTAGCTAGCGACCACCCTCAAGTAGAAAATCTGTCGCCAAGCACCTAACGGTGTGTTCCAGCAGCTGTCCTTGAGAGCCAGTGAAATTACAGGCACATGAGACTTAACAGCTATGTCTCAAGGTGTCGGGCGCAGTGCAATTCGTGACTTGTGACGAAATGCATCTGTTGTAGGCAGAGGTTAGTCCGCTTAACATCAGGTGGGCCTCGAGATTGTTCCGTCACAATAACATAAAAAAATACTTATTAGCTTGACGGATTGTATAACATTATATTTAATAAAGACATGACATTCTTTTGTTTTCAGGGTGATCATCTCCCTGTTGCTCCTCCAGTGCCTGAACCCATTGCTAGAGCCATTGAATACATCCGCTCTCTCCCACCGCAATCTGAAGACAACTAAACTAATGAACCAAAACACGCTTATTAGTTAAATACGATGATGGCTGACAAAATGGAAATGTAATAATATTAAATATATAAAACAACACATAATCATATAATCTGATTAAAATGAGATTTTGTTTTACGATGTTTTTTATTTATTAATACCTGCGCATCAAAGACAATGATCAGAATTGATTTTCATTCATACGTCACTGGGGTAATGTGAACTAGGTATTCATCTGCAACTGTAACCATTTAATAATCTGCGGCATAAGCTGTAAATTTTACTCGTATTATTCTTGTTTCGTATTATTTTAGTAAAATATTATTTGTTATCTTGTTGATTACAGTTTTCGGCTTAAGGCTATACGAAGGCTAAGGCTATATGACTGCTCTAAATGAAGGAAGTAATCAAGGCCCGCTAAATGAAAGGGTGCTCCAAACGAGCAGCATTCTAGTGCTCGACTGGAGTTTACACGGTGTTTTTTATTGAATATATTTTATTATTTATAGCTGATAACATTTGATCATTATCTCACCTGTTGGTAAGTGACGATATGATCGTGGATGTTATTAGGGCCAACCTAGAATTATTGGCTCTCAAGGATAGCTGCTGATGCACACCGCTAGGTGCTTGGTGAGTGGTTTTCTATTTGAGGGTAATGGCTACCCAGATGGGCATTCAAAATGCCCTACCACCATGCTATAACGACTGCCATCGTAAGAGAACAATCAGGACCGTGTCCACCAAAGCCCGGAAGCGAAAGAAAAACAAAGGTGATTATATACTCGTCTACTTAATGGGGAACTCAACCTAGGTTTTTAGACCCGGATGGTGCTAACTAGGCCAAAACTTGAAGCGGAGGCTTCTGCCAAGGCTTGTAACCACCTATCAGACAAAGCAATATCACCAATCTATCTAAGTGTCTTTCGGCTGTTCAAATATCATTATTTGATAAAGCTACATCGAAGATGGCTTTACTGTAAATAACTAGCGGGAGGCACAGCCTGATATCACAGTACTTTGGTGGCTAGTCACCAAAGTACTCAGTATTTTGATGGCTAGTCCCGGATAGAAGCGGGGTCTGGGGTGCGCTTTATGCTTACTGCAAATTGCGGGAGCCTAAGTAGTTTGCTAGCCACACATATAAAGCTACTAAAAAGCAACACATTAATTGTGCTGGTTGACAGCTGTGATAATATTGGGGCGCTCGGATTGCTACGAAGTTCTTGCAGTTTCAAAACTAGCTATTCGTTTGCTCAATATATTGTTAGTGTTTTTCTGAGTTGATACTCGTAGGTAAAGCATTTTATCCACAAATCATATAGATATGTCTTTTGTATCTGCCGCCATTCTACTACCTTATTTCACATCGCACTAACATGAACAGGTCACGAAATAACAAAGTAGATACAGGTCCTCTCTAACATCTAAGGTCTGCACTACAATCTCCACCCAGTCCACCAACTCAAGACTGCAAATCCACACTTTTTGTTTCTTACGGAAACGCAGATAACATAGTATGTCCTCATGCTGCATCATATTTAACTTACCTAGACGAAGTTTTGGATTATAGAGGTGTGTGTATTTGTTAACGATAATACCCGTTTTCGTTATCAGTGTCTCCGTAATCCTGAAGATTTATATTATCTGTTATCTAGGTACTTTTTAGTTGTTCATCATTTAGGTTTCCTTTCACCACTATCTCAACTATCGGTGGACGATATGGCAAAGAATTTCAAAAAGTCTAAAATAAGAATGTAATTTTTACATCGTTGAAAGCATTGTCACAGACGAAAGCATTGTCATGAATTTGTGGAAATTGGTAACAGAGAGTATTATCTACGCTACGCTGGAGTATAATAATATCAACTTCTCAACCATGACCGATCTTAAGAAGTTTGAAGTTTGCTTAGCTGTCCTTATTAAGAAACGTCCGCCGCGGTCATGAGAAAGAAAGAAAGAAGAAAGAAAGAAAAATCATTTATTTGACACAACAAATAAGTTGGCATCGTCCTGGACCACTATGTCCTAGTTATGAATGAAATTCTATTGTTATCATTATCGCCGATGCCAATAGGTTAATACAAATACAACGTACATAATAATAAAAACAGAGTGCATGAGCTGTTGTCAAAGAGACCTTGTCTCAGCACATGTGACAGATGTCTTTAGACACCCGACGCTGATTTTCAGGTAAAGCCTCGCGGGAGACGTTCACAAAAAGAGTACATTGTTTTTTTTCTTCTTAAATAATATACAAGCAGACAGAAATAAATATACATAATCTGTACTTTTTTATTTTATATTTATATATATATATATATATCATTCAAATAAATATATAATGATTGAAAAGATATAATATGAGTTGGATGGGTGACCGCTATTGACATTACTACTGAGTGTTTCCGTGCTTCGGAGGGCGCGTTAAGCCGTCGGTCCCGGTTGTCATTTTAGGATGGCAGTCGTTATAGCATGGTGGTAGGGCATTTTACAAATGCCCGCCTGGCTAGCTACCACCCTCAAGTAGAAAATCTGTCGCCAAGCACCTAACGGTGTGTTCCGGCAGCTGTTCTTGAGAGCCAGTACTTTTTTTTTTTTTATGCTTTACAGATTAGCCTTTGACCATTATCTCACCTTTACGGTATGCCTTTGTCTACTATCTCACCTGATGGTAAGTGATGATTTGGCCGAAGATGTTGTTCAGGCTAACCTAGAAGTACTGGTTCTCAAGGACAGGTTAGGTTAGCCTGAACAACATCTTCGACCACATCATCACTTACCATCAGGTGAGATAGTAGACAAAGGCATACCATGCATAAATAAATAAAAATAAATGGATTTTTTTTCGTAGAGGACGCACAGTCCTGTAATTATTATTATAATACTGTGATAATAGTAACCATATTTACCGACTTCAAAAAGGAGGAGGTACTCTCAATCCCCCCCTGTTACTTCCCGTGGGTGTCGGAAAAGGCGACTAAGGGAAAATACTGGAAGGTGGGATACTGGAAGGTGACCTTCTGAAGAACTGCTATCTTACATTGCGATCCCCTGCGAAGCCTATTTATTTGTCATTTGTTTTACGATTTGGCGACAAATACAAAATTATCTGTGTTACGTCAGCATGAATTTAACACGAGAAAATTTTCATGCTGTTATTTTTTATGACCTTCGATGTCATTTAAGTCAACAAGAAAGTTATGATAGACTACGATTGGCCTCTCACAATAAAGCTCCATCGCGTGCCACTGTTTTCAACTGGTTTAATGAGTTTAAACGTGGTCGCACTAATCTCAGCGATGATCTGCGTGAGGGACGCCTTCTACGGCAACAACTGAAGAGAGCATCAGTGTTGTGCAGCGCATGATAGAGACTGATAGAAGAGTGACCTATCACCAGATTCGGACAAACTTATGCATTCGTATAAGGCAAGTGCACAAAATCTTCCATGAACATTATGCGGTCAGGAAGCTTTGTGCCCGGTGGATAGAGGTTAATTCATTGGTGGATGTTATAGAAAAGATATTGTATCGAACCAACACACTTTTTAAATATTTTTTTCTTTTTTTTGTGATAAAGACTGCCTCCAAAATTATTCGCTTGCCTAAAATAGTGTTTATCGTCGACAACAGCAAAAACCATTAAATCAACTTTTTTCAGTTAATTGACCATAACTTATAAACTACTCAACCGATTTTGATAAAATGTATATGGAATCACCTCAGAGCCACCCTTTCCAACAACCCTTTGCAATAAAAACGGAATTATCATAATCGGACTACTCTGTAAAAAGTTATGCGTTGTCATACATAAATTAATAATATACGCGCAGATTTAACCACCTCCACCTTTTTTTAAAAGTCGGTTAATAATAGGCACATACAGTGTTAATCTGCCAATGATACTTAAGGGCTGTTGATGTGATGTTATTTTATATTGACGCCTGCCAAATATCACATCACTTCAACTGCTGGAAAACGTAGAATGAACAAAGGAGTTCTCCATTTTAGGGGTTGCCATAATCTCTATGCTTTACAGGTGTCTTGGGGATGACATTAAAAGATTGCATTTCTTCAGAAGGCGCTACTGCTCTTTTTCTTGTATTTTTCATTTCGTTGTCTCTTTCACTTTCTACAGGAATATATGAGTAGTTGGAATACTATACGGCACCAATGTTAATATCAAATACTCCGATAATGTTTGCTAATATAAAAATACTAGGAGATTAGTGCATAAGACCCTGCTGTAGTCCTATTATCAAACAATTTGCTTACATTTGCCATATTTGCTAAGATTGAAATAACAGGAAAGGCAAGGCTTACTTGGCTGTTCATTCAGTTTCATTGGGCAAGGTATGTTGCTGTTTTATACTGGCAAGGCACCAGTTGATCGTCAAAGGTAGCCCGCGAGTTGTGTTGTAATGACTTGTAAATTGATTACGATATTATTATGTCTTATTGTTAAGCCATTGATAAATATATTAAGATTTACACGACACCTTCTCGTTTTACATATCGAGCACAGGACAGAAATAAAAACAAAGCGGGTAAGGGGAAAATACCGGAAGACAGGCAGCAGTGTCTTATGAGGAACTGTTATCTTATAGTATGATCCCCAAGACGTCTGCCAAGCGCTGGGATTTTGGCAAACCCTCCCTTAACCCATTGGCATCGGCGATAATGATAACAATAGAATTTCATTCATAACTAGGCCATGGTCCAGGACGATGCCAACTTATTAATGGCTGTGTTCATCAGTGAACAATCTGGCTGATACAGTATGTCTTCCTGTGGGAGTCGTAAGAGGCGATTTGGGAAAAATACTATAAGGTGGGCAGTAGCGCCTTCTGAAGAACTGCCATCTTACACTGTGTTCCCCTAGACGCCTGCCAAGCGTGTAACATGCACGGCACCCTAGCTGACTAATTAAGAGCATTTAGATGCGACAATACTTTTCTCTTTAATTTCACATACTTTTTTGATCAATTGAGCTAAGAGCAACCGAAAAAGCGCTATGATTTTCGAACGAATGTGGGAGAACCTATCGAACAAACATTGAAAATGAACGTCCCAAAACTAGCAAATTCATTGTTTTAGAAGGGACTTTTATGCCGCCACAGTCTATAATACTTCATTTAACTATGTAAAGCAAGGAAATCAAGCACACTTAGGAGAATTTACTCGATGTTGAAAGCCTTAAAAAAATAATGATAATAATATATAAAAATATTTTTAACTATTGGCCTTTCTGAAGAAAACGTTAAGCTGGTTCAAACCGAAAAGAAATAAGACTTTCACAGTTACTAACATTTAGCAGTTTCTCAATGAAGAGTTTGAATTTCTTGCAACAAAAGTAAGCATTTCGCTTATTTATAACAACTGTTTTGTTCGTAGTATGTACTCTTATGTGAAAGTATGTACTTACTGACTTAATATCTGCTGTAAACTATTTCTTTACAATAGCATTTCAGGTTGTTCTCATTATTGGCATTAGTGGGGGGTGCCGGACCATTGAACTCACGTATCTTACAAGGAAAAACATTGAAAAAAACACAGAATACTTACTGTTAGTTACATTATCAATCACGAAGACTAATATTAATAGGATAACGAAGTCGTTATTCGTGACAAATATGTCATAATTATAAAAATACCTTGCGTCCGGTTAATACTCCAATACATCGTTTATTTGGAATATTGCAAATGTGTTTGACAGGCTACGGGAAGTACAAAGATGGTGGTTTGCCGCGAGAAATTGCCACTTTCCTTGGGCTACAAGAACCAGATCAATACACCAGGCATCGTTTTAGGAGGACGTTGGCTAGACTTCTGGCTGATTTTATCGCTGATCAACCCATGCTTAAACGTCACGCAGGTTGAAAATCCAGCAAAGCGGCGGAAGGATTCATACAGGACTCAATAGAAAACAAGCCAAATGTATACAAGGGCATCGTTAGAACTAAAACTTTAAAACAGTCTTGCTAAGATCCTTGGGCTCGTCCTTCAGCTTCCAAGGATAGTACAATAGGCAACCCTTTTCAATCGCCTGCTAACCCGTCTATGTCTTGAATATTTACAATGGATTCTAATGAAATTCAGCAATGTTTTGTAAATTTGCCAAAAATGCCATTACATTACATTCGTAAAAAAATAATTCCAAATCACCTTGTACTTGCGAGCCTTTTTTTGCTTATTCATTATTACCTACCTATACCAAATTATACTGGTGCAGTGAGAATTTGAAGTTTTATTTAATACACCTCGCGCGCTAGACCTCTAAAATTATTACACGGCTCCGCCCACGTGGATGTCGTTTACCGCTGCTAAAAGCCTATCCAGGAAAGACACGGTAAGCAAAATAATTCCCAGGTCAATTCACAGACACCGACACTAACATCGACGACGCAGTCATTATCCGCAGGCTGCATAGATTGTCTTTATGAGCACCTTAAAGTTGTTAATGATGAAAATATTTAAATGTAATTAATACTAAGTTTTCACTTCTGCCGGCAGTCCCGGAGTGCAACCCGTTGTTTTAGGATAGATAACTAAAGTGATTATTGTAGAGCTTCTCTCTTAACAACATTTGACGTTAAATGGGACCTTTGTCTTCATCGACCAAGATAACGGCTACCTCGTATACAGTAGGAGCGTTATGTCTGCCTCTGTGTGCTGTCTGTGGAGTGCGATCTGAATGAATAATTAACTTTAAATTATCTGAGGAGTCGATTTCTAAGTTTTGTTTAAATCTTCGTATATACACGTTATGATTATTTAGAGCAGTCTGAAATTAGCGAATTAAATCAATTTTTAAGGTTGGTGCGATGCTTGATTGCAACGATAACTGGTCTGCATCCGAAATAAAATATATTTGCAAGAACTGTGGGTTTTGGCCTGATGGTGGTAAAAGGTTACCAATGAGATGATACACCTGTCCTCCAATTTTAAAAGTGGGCATAAAATTACCTTCCCTGAATTCTTATGCGCCTTTTTATTGGTTGTGGCGGCTCCTGAAGGTTAGGAAGACAAACTTTACCTGAAGTACCTACAGCACATACCATTAGGTTCGTCTGCCCATTTCTTGGCAGAGCAGTTAGAGCAGATCTTATTCATGACTCCGGTTTGGACGGACGCTTGTTGTGCATAATCTGTGACTGACTTTCAGATATGAACCTGCGGATCATATCTGAAAGCCAGTCTGTTGCTGTTAACTAAAATTCGATTGCGAACTCTATTTGTGGACAACTGCTGTCTCTGCCTGAGCTCTAAGTCACTGCAAACGCTCGACACTCGACTCTCTTTCGCGCAACTGAGAGGTCCTTATACTTTGTTCATGAAGACGTTGGGAACGCCTCGACTATTGAGCGCGTAACTCGGAGGTTCTCAGACTTTGTTCGGCAAGGCGTTGCAAACGCTCAACACATGACTCTCGTTCGCGTAAGTCAGAGGTCCTTACATTTTGTTCATGAAGACGTTGGGAACGCTCCAGCCTCGACTCTCGTGCACGTAACTCAGAGGTTCTCAGATTTTAATGTTTTCTCAGATTTTGTTGTGCAAGGCGTTGCGAACGTTCGACACTCGACTTTCGTGTGCGTTCCTGAGAGTTTCTCTGATTTTGTTTGTTGGCGTGTGAGCGAGACGGCGATACGCGCGGCTGCGACCGCGCGCCATTTTGAATAAATGTCAGTGCGAATAATGACTGCTGTGTTTGTTATTTCGTTCCCGTATTTAAATACTTAATATTGTTCAGCAAGGCGTTGTGAACGTTCAGGTGAAGATTCTCCCATACGACGTATTCTTTCTGCCCGTGCTTGAGAATTATGTTAAGAAAGTTGAGACCTGGCTTTCTTAGGCATTTTCAAATGTTTAAGAAAATGTTAATAGCGTGTAATAGTCTAGCTCAGAAAAGAACTGTTGTTTAGCCCTAAAAAGAACTGTTGTTTAGCCCTGAAAAGAACTGTTGGTGAGCCCTGAAAAGAATTGTTGATTAGCTATGAGAAGAACTGTTGTTTAGCTCTGAGAAGAACTTTTGCGTAGGTGTAGTCTAAGAACGAAATGTAAAAAAACTCGCACGAAAATTATTAGACTTCGCGCACGACCGCTGCGTAGGGAGCCGACCTCACGTCTGAGCCGCGCGGGTACCTTACTCATAGCTCATAGATCTAAACCTCCCGTACGTGCACCACCGCCTTGGTGACGCTCACTTCGCAACGGGCCGTGCAGCAGAAATCGTAATATTTTAATTTCGTCATAACTTCAAAATCAAACGTCCAATTTTAATCATTTAAAGACCAAATATTATCTACATAAACTGCACTTAGTGATGAAGTAATTTATTTTGATAAGGATTAATAGCATGAGTAAAATAAATGCGTTTAAATGTAGTCCAAAAAAATTCAAGATTTTTATTAAAAAAATAGTTGTTCTGCCTCACACGACATAGATAGGTATCACTATACCACAAGAACAACAAGAGGCTGTTGCGGACTTTTTTGTAGATATTTATAAGACCTACAATTAATTAGAACATTTTATGGTTCTATCTTTTAGCTCGATGTGTGTATGGAATCCGCACGAAGACACATATATACTTCAACTCGAAAAAGTACAAAAGGACTTTTTAAGGTACTTATATAAACGTGTGAACGGGTATTATTTTTGTGACAATTATCCTTATATGTACCCGACGAAGTTTATATTGGGTTGTCTAGGCTACAATTCATTTGAAGTCAGACGAGAAATGCAGCAACTTACCGTTATGTGCAAAGTTATCCGTGGCGATATCGATGCACCCGATCTGCTCGACAGGCTGTGTCGATTTTTCATACCGGACAACTATTACCGCAGTAGGTCTCATATTAAGCTGTTTGTGTTGCCACACTGCCGAACAGTGGCACGCTCTTTTTCGCCCATCCCGCGCTCCCTTGCCGCATTCAACACTCTCTTGGCTACCAATCCAGAATTTGATTTATTTGGGGATGGATGGTCGGAAATAATGTTGGCGTGTTTGAGATATTGCGAAAGTCATGATTGATGTGACATTATTTTTTGATTTTGTTATTTGCCTATTACAATTTCTGATATTCATTATGTATAATTATTATTAATGACATTATGTAATCTTGAATTATTATTATTTTTGATTATATTTTATTAATGACTGTTTTCAATTTATAATCTGCTGTAATTGTGTAATTAATGTAAGTGGTCTTTTGTACCGTTTCAATTATGATTAATAAATAAAATAAATAAATAGTTTAGGCAGCGTACGCAAAATAAATAATATTTTTACACCTTGTGTCCGAAAAACCCAAATATTTTACGGAACCCTATTTGTTTCCAAAATAAAATTTAGCCTATGTTACTCGTGGAGCTTTCGCATGGTGAAAGAATTTTTAAAATCAGTCTAGTAGTTTTTGAGCCTATTCATTACAACCAAACAAACATACAAACAAAGTTTTCCTCTTTATAATATTAGTGTAGATAAGCATCTATTTATAACTTTGACATCCACGCCCACTGGAATAATTAGCAGCCTGATCTTTATTCTTCATCTCTATCATTCGTTCTTTATCGCATTTGCACTAAGAAAACTATAGGTACTGTAATAATTCAGTAACATAAGTATCTTACTAAATTACTACAAGTGACAGCTACGTGAATTTAAATATATTTTTTTGACAAATAATGTTCGCGATATCCATACATTTGTATACATTATATTATAATTTGAATATTACCAAGATAAGTAAGTACGAAATATGTTCTACCCATCATCATTTTAAGCATTCTTTTTCCATGAAATTATTCCATTAGGATCCGGTATGGGAGCAATTTTATGACAAATTTAGTAAGTCTGTAACAGTTTATCCTATGTACAATAACGTGACAAATGAAATGAATGAACGAAAAAAGTCATAAAAATTTTACACAAGTTAAATTTTCCACAAGGAAACGTCAAGTTGTGAACACGTCTTCAGAAGTTATTTTGAAGGTCAAACACAAGCTTACTTGACATCTTTGTCAAACTAAGAAGCTTGACATAAAAATATCACCTCTAACGTAAACAACTTTTTATTAGTGCCGTTAGCTACTGCCTCATATACAGGGGCGTTCAATAAAACGTTATAGTGAGTATTATGTAGGTATCTTTTGTTTAATGTTATTTTAATTACAAAATAGTTGCATAAAACAGTTGGAATATTTTGTTAAAATGTATCCTCAGCACCTCAATTTTCGTGTACTGCAACATTTTTGAATATCTGTCCTCTCACCATGGAAATAGATAAAAATCACTAGGGGCGAAGTCAGGGGAATATGACATACTTGAGTATGTCAAAGTCAGTAACCTCGAATTACAGAAATAAAAACAGCGGACTTGATAACCTCACTTGATGGAACAAAGCATATTTTCTAGTTTGCCTCACCGATTCTCGAGAATTTCGTTATGTCATTTTTATTTTTCCGCGTACATCGAACTAGTAACAGCTGCACAATGGTCTCATACACACCATTTTAGTATAAGTAAATATAACCTTTTTTGGCTGCAGAGCCGAGCCGCATGATATTTAAAATAATCGACTTCTTTGACCATTTCTTCAGTCAATACCGTTGTGGGGTGGCCGTCTTTGATGAGTGTTCTTCCAGCGGTTAAATTTAGCGCAGCAGCGAGCAACTGTAGAATACCGTGCTATATTTGCTCCGAAAGAATCTTATAAGTCTATTAACTCGTTCCGTAGATACATAATAACCACACGCAATCATTATTTTTCTAGCATAGACAACACGCTATGAGAGACTACACCAAAAATTTCCATAAAAAAAAAACAAGTCAATATTCCAGTTCCAGTTAATTATACCAAATTCAAGTACCAAAGAGTTATTACCTCTTTCTTACTTTATAATGAACGCTATAGATACGTCTAAGTATAATATTTTATTATAGGTGTAAATGTAGACATAAAATTACTTGAATTTCCCAAGAAATTGACTATGTACCAGTGATTTGACATAATTATTACAAATACAAAGCCACTGGCAACGGAAAACCGCAAGCGACAATTCTGCATTTGCCAAGCTATCGCCTGTCACTTGTTTTATTTAAACAAATATTGTAATAACTTTATTATATGGTAAGTATTTAACACATTGTTAAAAGCAAGTTTAAAAGAATGGCCCGCGTTTCTTGCCCGTTCGTCTCGCAGTAGCTCTATGCATTTGTTTTGCTGAACGTGGTAGTATAGAATATTTCAATATTAAAATTTGTAATTGACGTTCATAAGAGCGTCGTAGACGCCTAAATTGAATAATGATTTTGACTTAGACTTTTGACTTGACTTTATCGGTTGACATTATAATATATAATACATATGTCATAAATGGTTTTGAAGAATTATGTTATAGAGAAATATGTTTACAAAGAGATACTAGGTATATATATTACATTAATCATTCTAATACCTAAATGTTAGTGCTACAGGCCAAATATTTATCAAATAAATTAAAGTCAGCCAAATGTAAGTCGGGCCTCACACTATCAGGATAAAGTTCGGAAACACCACAACCCATGAAAGAAAAAAATATTCGTTGGTTAATTCACACTGTAAAAACTACATTATAAATCCGCATTTCTGGTCTTTCTTTATTTAACAGGGGTATTCGACCCTTAGAAGATGAAATGTGGTAAAAACCCAATCACAGCTTTATAGAAACAGCAAAAAACATAATATCTGTAGTTTTAGGGGCTATTTTTATACAAGTAACATACTAGACTTAGAAATTTATTTTTATGTACATTTAGAATATTAAGTTCCTTCACGTCAAACCTGAAATGTCTAGCTATTGCAATTCAGGAGTTAGTGTGGCTTTTACAACAAAATAATTATGATGTTGACAGGCATTAGAAACAAAAAAAATATAAAGCGTAACAAAAAAGTGACGATTGCGTTAAACATATTTGTATTTTTTACTTCATTTACTTAGTAAAAACGCGGCTCTAACACGGCGATGCGTATTTTTATGGTAAATGAAGGAGATATCTACGTCAAAACTTAAAGACAGCTACTTACATATAGCTCTGTTATAGAACGCATATAAAATGTTTTCTCTCAAAATAATCCTTATATTAAACCCATAAGAACCCTTATTTTAACTTGGATAGAAATTATGAAACAATGATAGCCGAGCGGTAATATGCTTAATAATAGTTATGGACTGCCGTGCCGCAAGTCCACCTTTCGGTCCCACCGCCGCGCCGACCTGAGCTTCACTGAGGGTGATGTGTGCAGTGTAGTTCGTCATATATGACGACATGCATCTGTTACATGCAGAGGTTACCGCTTAACATCAGGTGGGCCTCGTGCTTGTTCCACAAATTTCACAAACCCATAAAAAAAGTATTTAATGTACTTATTTAATCTAATAATACTTCACAATATATACCGATCTTCTGTTTAAGGTAAAACAAAAGAATTTAACGTAACATTTTAATATTTATTACTTGGTTATACTGTACCGTATCAGCTGGATTGTCCACCCAACACAGAATAACATTAATGAGGGATTTGCTATAACCCCCAAGCTTGGTAGGCGTCTTGGGAATGGCAGTGTTAAAGTATCAGTTCCTCAGAAAGCGCTGCTGCCCACCTTCCGGTATTTTACCTTTAGTCGCCTCTTACGACACCCACAGGTAGCAATGGAGGAGTTACATTCTAGCCCGGCACCCTGTAACCGATCTAAAAATATCGGTTAACTTAATAATTAAAAATTTCACTAAATATTAATTTAAATCAGCGCGCCATCTGTAGGCAAACGACCAAACGTCTATCTAAATTCCATATGAAGTTAGAAAAGACCTATAAAGCGATAAGCTTAAATACCTTTGCCGAGCGCTGAGGTAGTACAGCGACTCACCAATAGAGGTCGCGCATAACAATCACAACGTTAAGTCTGGTAGTAACATTCTTCTTCTTCTTCCTTTCCTCCATTCAATTAGACTATTGACAGTTAAAATAAATGTCAATCCAGTCTGTCAGAAAATACCATGATGGTGGTTTTTGAGTTCCACTAGAGGAACGTTGCATTTTAAATATTTTCAAATCAAGTGCAGTCATTGGCTTTGCGACGACAACGGTTTTGGAGGCTTTTTTCGTTACCATATATGGTAATGAAATTCGCCCCCGACATCCGCCCAACATGATGCCTTTCCTCAACGAGGAATAGCGATCACTTTGACCCCAGCCATCCTCTGTGCAACTACTACTAAAGACTCAGTTAACTAAATTAACTAAATCTACAAGTTCTATTACAAGCCCCAAAATCTGGGTAAGTTTGTGTTTTAAAGTGAAAGTGTACTTGACCACCCCATTAAAATCTAACCTAAAAACCTATGGTATGTAATCTTATTTTAATTGCTGTACTTTATTGTGTGTCTTACCTGCTAACTCTCTTGTTCAATTTATGTGTTTTATGTTGCTTCACAACATTCTAATCTGTTCTCTATTTTACGCCCTTCTGGCAAACTTTAAAGGATGTTGCTGGTAGCGTGGATTGTGAGCATCATTGCCGGCAACATACCTACTTGCGCCCTTCTGGCATTCTGAGCGGCTGGTGGTTCGCCTTCGCTTAGGGCCTAGCTAGTCCCTTTTGCTCGGTAGCGGAAGCCTTAGCGGAGGCGAATTCTTCACCAGCAGCATCTACCTCTTTGGCCCTTATGGCATACCTCTTGTTTGCTGGCGGGCCACATCCCTAAAGGCCCTCTGCGAGTCCCTAATATGCTCAGTAGCAGAGGGACAGTGGACCCACCAGCTCAGCATCTCACTGGACCCATTGTGACCGGAAACATCTGATTCCAGGGTTCAAGTACGAGGCTGAACTGCCAGTACGAGACGGAGAACTTTCCGTACTACACACTACTTCTGAACTCCGGCCGTCCTCTGACCTCCAGCACCGACCGCGGCCAAACGTCTCTACAGCATCTAGCTGGGACATTCTACCGGCGCGGCGGTGTGGAGCCGAGCCCTGCACGGCAGACCTGCTGCTGAGCATCAACTCGGATACTAGCGGACCGGAGCTAAGTCCTTAAACAAGGAAGCTTGCCAAATTGATAAACCTGTCTGAAATCCACGACCCTTTCTCTTGATTATACTTTATTCTGTACTCTCTCTTCTTTCTTTCATGCTCCCTTCTACCCTGAGTAGGTAGGTAGGTGACATTGGCGCCCATACAATTAGGATCAGACGGGTCGGTTTGGCAATCTTTCTTGGGTGTGGCTCTGCCATACTTGTTTTGTACTTTCTATACTGTGTTTTTTGTGTTCCTTTTGTGTGTGGTATTTATAAGTTGTGATTGGCCCTGTGCTGGCCCGGGGCCTGAGAATAAGCCGGCTGCAGCTCTGCATGTCGTAAGAGTCGACTAATAGACAGGGTTATACCCAGGTGGTAGGAAATCCGCCCATAATCGTCTTCAACGAACTTGTTTTTTTTTCTAAAATTAAATTTTAGTTTTTTTTTTTACAAACTTTGACAATTTAATAAATTTTCTTAACTTAATATCTAATATTCTATTTCATAACCTCTATTCAACTTATAAATAGCACACACCTCATTTGTATTTCTACCCACGTGTTTTTTTCATCTGGAAAAAATTGTACCCTCTTATATAATTTTTTATTTGACCTTGTATGACACTGTTGTCATTGGGTATATAGGTCAAGTATACTTTCACTACTTCAAACATGAGTCTACAACTTAACTTTTTATCTCTGCAAATAGCTGGATTTGCATATGAAGTGGCACTACCTAATAACTTATTATTTTCTATAAACTTGCAACGGGGAATTCTCCAAAGTTCAACTGAACTCTAAATTTTTCAAATGTCGTTTTAAATCTGATCTTTTACTGCTATTCTATGAACTTATTGATATGCATAGGCTACACTTATGACACATCATAGTTCTTTTAGTTAATACTTATCTCAGTATTAACTTCTTTTATTTTTAACGACGGACTATATGAAAAATGTTCAACTGAATATCTAAAATTCAACTAAATTGAATTAAATATATTATAGAAATCTACATTAATACTATGACTTACTATCACAATAATATAAATAATAGGTTTTCTGAAAAACTTGTCACTAAAAACTTAAAATGTCACATTTATACTTAATTGACTTTTCTTGTATATGACTTAACTGAAAAATTTTTTTTTGATCCTTAGTTTTTGCCTGCATAATATACTGCTCTTGGCATATCTAAGATTTTAAATTAAGTAAATACATATCCTAGTAATTATTTCACTTTCTTAACAATTGCAAATCTTTGTACTGAATAACTTGTTGTCGACTTAACATATATAAAAATTCTCAAATAAAACCAAATTCATACTATGAATTAATTTATTAAAACTTTAAATATACAATCTTACAACTAAAACGCATATTCTATGTATCTTAAATAACTAGAATATATTGGTAAATAAAACCAAACTCATAGAGTGCAACTTTTTAATAATCTCTTAAATTATTCTTATCTATATAGGAAAAATAAATCCTTATATACAACTAATCTTATAGGTAACAGTATCTTATATACTTCTTGTATTCTAATAACTTGTGATCCTTGCTTATATTGATCATTATTTATATCTTATATACAATGATGGCATAAGATATATTATAATTTAACTACAATACATACAATGTACTACAAACTATACATCTTAACTTATATACTGAATTAATTTAACTTCCTTAAATACTCCTTGTCACTCTCCACTTTCAAGGGAATAGTGTTATAACATGCTAAAATCATCCTTTTACGTGCCAGATGATAATTCTTCAAATAGAGTGCGGTTGTACAAACACTTTAAAAACAAGCCTATTGTACTGAGCGGTGGATAACTCACTAAACAAGCCATTATCTAGAGCGGGTTACAGACTCTTAAAAGAAGCCTAATGTAAAATTTCCTTTTGTTTAACTTCTCTGTCTTAAAATTTAATTTAACTTAGGCAATTATGGAACTTATATTTAAAAAAATAATCCATAAAGGTCTACTATAAGTACTTAACTTGACTATGTTCTAGTGTGTTATTCATACCTATAATGTAGCTAGCTGTTCATAGAAGTTAACTTCTGCAGCCTACAAATTCCATTCCTCTCAATATATTGCTGTCAATAATCGTTTCTTGGGATATCTAATCCAAACGATGGAGGGGAATTCTAGGAAATACTTAGGTGTGTATCTGCACATAGACATAGTTAATAACTTAAGATCATATACTGGAGTTTCTGTAGCTTATATAAGATACTCAAAGTTAGGTCTTAGGTCAAGTATTTTTTTCTTAGAACTGCTCAAGGCTAGTGAATTTTTTTTTCTAGAAAAAAAAATTCTTTCTTGGGTGGGGAGATATGTAACCGATCTAAAAATATCGGTTAACTTAATAATTAAAAATTTCACTAAATATTAATTTAAATCAGCGCGCCATCTGTAGGCAAACGACCAAACGTCTATCTAAATTCCATATGAAGTTAGAAAAGACCTATAAAGCGATAAGCTTAAATACCTTTGCCGAGCGCTGAGGTAGTACAGCGACTCACCAATAGAGGTCGCGCATAACAATCACAACGTTAAGTCTGGTAGTAACATTCTTCTTCTTCTTCCTTTCCTCCATTCAATTAGACTATTGACAGTTAAAATAAATGTCAATCCAGTCTGTCAGAAAATACCATGATGGTGGTTTTTGAGTTCCGCTAGAGGAACGTTGCATTTTAAATATTTTCAAATCAAGTGCAGTCATTGGCTTTGCGACGACAACGGTTTTGGAGGCTTTTTTCGTTACCATATATGGTAATGAAATTCGCCCCCGACATCCGCCCAACATGATGCCTTTCCTCAACGAGGAATAGCGATCACTTTGACCCCAGCCATCCTCTGTGCAACTACTACTAAAGACTCAGTTAACTAAATTAACTAAATCTACAAGTTCTATTACAAGCCCCAAAATCTGGGTAAGTTTGTGTTTTAAAGTGAAAGTGTACTTGACCACCCCATTAAAATCTAACCTAAAAACCTATGGTATGTAATCTTATTTTAATTGCTGTACTTTATTGTGTGTCTTACCTGCTAACTCTCTTGTTCAATTTATGTGTTTTATGTTGCTTCACAACATTCTAATCTGTTCTCTATTTTACGCCCTTCTGGCAAACTTTAAAGGATGTTGCTGGTAGCTCGCAATTCACGAGGTACCTAGGCTAGTCCCTTTTTTGCTCGGTAGTGAACGGACCTCGTGGATTGTGAGCATCATTGCCGGCAACATACCTACTTGCGCCCTTCTGGCATTCTGAGCGGCTGGTGGTTCGCCTTCGCTTAGGGCCTAGCTAGTCCCTTTTGCTCGGTAGCGGAAGCCTTAGCGGAGGCGAATTCTTCACCAGCAGCATCTACCTCTTTGGCCCTTATGGCATACCTCTTGTTTGCTGGCGGGCCACATCCCTAAAGGCCCTCTGCGAGTCCCTAATATGCTCAGTAGCAGAGGGACAGTGGACCCACCAGCTCAGCATCTCACTGGACCCATTGTGACCGGAAACATCTGATTCCAGGGTTCAAGTACGAGGCTGAACTGCCAGTACGAGACGGAGAACTTTCCGTACTACACACTACTTCTGAACTCCGGCCGTCCTCTGACCTCCAGCACCGACCGCGGCCAAACGTCTCTACAGCATCTAGCTGGGACATTCTACCGGCGCGGCGGTGTGGAGCCGAGCCCTGCACGGCAGACCTGCTGCTGAGCATCAACTCGGATACTAGCGGACCGGAGCTAAGTCCTTAAACAAGGAAGCTTGCCAAATTGATAAACCTGTCTGAAATCCACGACCCTTTCTCTTGATTATACTTTATTCTGTACTCTCTCTTCTTTCTTTCATGCTCCCTTCTACCCTGAGTAGGTAGGTAGGTGACAACCCCACGGGCTCTAGCCTGGTACTCCACAGGCTTATTATTACTTTATTAATAACCTAAAAACATTCTTAAAAGATTTATCTGCGTTTTAATACCAGATTAAATTTAGGTATATTTTTTTATCATCATAGGGTATCTTCTAGAACGCTCCATGTAACCATTTAAGAATGGTTCTTTCAAACATATTTTTTATAGTAATTAAACAACTATAAACGGTTTAAATCGCGTATATTTATCATTATTTCTGATAAATATACGCGATCCGATCACTGCAGTGTTTGAAACGTCGGGACAAAAATAATGATAAATATACGCGATTTAAACCGTTTAAAGTTGTTTAATTACTATTTGTATTAATCGCGAAAACCTAAGACAATATTTTTTTTAGATTTGTTTACTGTCACTTGCAACCAGATATTGGTAGTTTCTATGAATGCATAGAAATCAAAGCGAGAGCGTTTAGCTTTTGAAGATATTCCATGTTTGGACATTGATTGCTATTTCTTCTTTCATAGAATATTTTATTTCTATTTGATTTAATTTAATTTTCTTAAAAGTCTTATTCTATGATTAAAATAAAGAAATAAGTTGTGTCTTTTGTGAACGTTTTCACAGCTAGTTCTTTCTAATCACGGCATTTAAAAGTGTTTTAATACGAATCCAAGCTGAAATAATAAAATAAAATTGATATTTTTTCACAGATTATTTTAAAAATGTATTGAGAATCGTCAAAATCTTGACTAGATTTTCAACGAATACTTTGTCTCCAGGGACAAAACTTCTGAAGTTAATAATTATATGTAAAATTAAGTTTATTCAAGTTACGGAACAATATAAGCTCCTCCTAAACGATTTTGACGATTTTCTTCAAAAGTATGTCAGTCGATAGATAAAATTTATATCTATAATCTTACATACGATTTTGATATTTAAGAACATCCATGAGTGAAGTGTCTGCTTTTATATGAGCTTCTTTTCTTCGTTAATTGGTTTAAGTTTCGTATCAGAAGGCAACAACGCTTTCTACGCTGATCCTTAAATACTTTTTATTACATAGAAAATCCTTGCTGATCCCTGACACGCACTGTTATGTAAGGTTACAAAAAATATCATCTGCTATTCCGTATAGTGGGAGTGCATTTTGCCAATACTCGCCTAGCTACCACCCTCAAATAGAAAATCTGTCACCAAGCATCTAACAGTGTGTTCCGGAAGTAGTCTTAGAGAAGTACTGTATGTCTCAGCGTGACGGGCAGAGTGCAGTTCGCCACTTGTGACAAAATGCATCTGTTATAGGCAGAGGCTACAGCTAGTTCCATCACAATTACTGATCATGACAATGTAAACGCAGTTGATTAAGAGCGTAGCAGTGCCATTTTTTAACGTCCTTATTAACCGAAAGGTAATTGGTATAACGCCAACCGTAGTAGTCTAAGAGCCGTGGGAGATCGACCTTCTTCGAAATATTTTTTATCAAATATAGTTTATTAAAAAAACATGCCTATGATAAACACTTTTATAAACTATCACGGTTTACTATATAATTATTATTATTACTTACGGGATTTGTACCGTGGTGATTTTTATTTTTGAGCTCCCGATATTTTGACGCAGTTGCATGCATCATGATCGCGAGGTGACTGGAGTAACGAGCGGTTGACAAAAATCAAGAGCAGACGAAACGGTCTACCCTATTTCTTTGTCTTTTGCTATGCGTACCACTGGAACTGGAATTTGCATGGTGGTAGGGCATTTTGCGAATGCCCGCCTGGCTAGCTACCCTCAAGTACAAAATCTAACGCCAAGGACCGAACGGTGTGTTCCGGCAGCTATCCTTGAGAGCTAGTACTTCTAGGTTAGTTTTTACAACATCTTCGACCACATTATCACTTACCATCAGGCGAGATAGTGGTCAAAGGCTAATCTATCAGGAATTATCAGAAAAAAACTCGCACTTGAGTGAAAGTTTCGACGACTGTCAACTTATCGAGATTGATAACATAAATAAGATATTTTAATTACAAAATGATTTATCTGGTAATGAAAAGAGTGAAGTTGATGAAAGAAAAGTTATTCAATTAAAAATAGCTATGTACACTTTTCGATAGGCAAGTTATCGCAAGTATATTTGTTATTAAATTATATTTCGCCCACGTTAGAAATTTTTCACCCACGTTAGACATTTTTCAATTTTATTTATTAGGAAGTGAGCTTATTCATATTTATCGAACACAGATCAACACTCCTGACCGCTACTTAAAGATTTCTTGGTCAGAAACACCTCTTCTAGATCCGAGAACTTGCCAAGGACTTGATATTTCAGTAGCGCTTTGACAACCAATTTCTTGGCAGGCGTTTTGAGTATCACGAAATTTTAATGCTTGGTATTTAAAATATGACGAAACTACATGTACATAGAAAGTGGTAAGCGCAAACTACCTAAAATTTTCAAATAATAAATGAGATGAAAATATCTTGTTAGTATCATCCGCTTGTAAAATATGATTTCTGACTCATCAATGAAAATGTAAAATAGGCATACATAAATGAATGTACAGAAGTCAGCAATATTTGTTGACTACTAAACTTAAATATTAAATACATTAATAAAGAGCCATAGGGTCTTTTTTTATGTTATTGTGATGGAACAAGCGCGAGGCCCACCTGATGTTAAGCGGTATCATCTGCCTATAACAGGTGCATTTCATAACAAGTGACGAAATGCACTGCGCCCATCACCTTGAGACATACCTGTTAAGTCTCATTTTGCCTGTTATTTCACTGGCTCTCAAGGACTGCTGCCGGAACACACCGTTAGGTGCTTGGCGACAGATTTTCTACTTGAGGGTGGTCGCTAGCCAGGCGGGCATTCGCAAAATGCCCTTCCACCATGCGTTGAAGCTCAAGCTCTAGGCGGGATTCGAACCATGTACCTGCTGCGCGGCAGTCCATAGCCAATGCCACTGAGCCATCACTGCTTCGAAACTATTGAACGAAGGCCTTTCATATAAGGGAAGTTTCCTAACATGTGAGCAATATGAATATGAAGCAGATTTGCTAGTATCTCTACGTTTGACAGGCGTCTTGGGGATCGCAGTGTATGATGAACAGATCTACAGAAATCGCTGCTGGTATTTGCAGTCGTCGCTTTCCACGACTCCCATAGAATGGTGTAATTCTTGCTCGGCACCCCACAAGGATTTTATATACAAAGGTACCTAAACTTAAAACAGTGCAATATATAGTCGTCTAATATTTTATTTCATTAAGATATACTTTGAAAATACCCAAACAAAAAGCACATAAAGATGTGTTCCGGCAGCTGACCTTGAAAGCTAGTAATGCTAGGTGAGCCTTAACAACATCTTCAACCACCCCGTCATTTACTATCAGGTGAAATAATGGTCATAGGCTACCCTATCAGGTATAACCATTAACCCCCAGCGTCAGCGAATACAGCCTCTATCTTAATGGGAAGGGGGTCCCATTAAGATAGAGGCTGTATTCGCTGACGCTGACAAAGTCCAGTACAGTATGATAATATACGTTGAGACATATTTCTAAGTCTCATGTGCCTGTAATTTCACGGACTGCTGCCGGAACACACCGTTAGGTGCTTGGCGACACATTTCCTACTTGAGGGTGCTCGCTAGCTAGGCGGGCATTCCCAAAATGCCCTTCCACCATGCGGTGAAGCTCAAGCCCGCGGCGGGATTGACCATGGAGCTGCTGCGCGGCAGTCCATAGCCAATGCCACTGAGCCATCGCTGCTTCAAAATGTATATGTATATGTGGTTTGTATATACGTATGTTGTTCATAAAGGCAAACCGTTTAAATATAAATTGCCTCGTACTACTGCTGTGCTACCTTCACTTTAAACATAGTAGTTATTATTTATTCCATGACTGTACTTATCACATAGTTATCACTAGTCCCAATTAAATACACTTATACCTTTGAAGACGACCCCAGACACGGGCAATAAACTCGACATCTTAATTTGTTTGCATCTCTAAATTAACATGTTACAACCGAAGGCTGATTACATAAAAAGGGAACTTTATTTTCTATTAATAATTTAGTCATAATAAAGATGACAGAACCTTCAATAATGGTATATTCAATTATGTTATTATGCGTCTAAAACCCCAGTTTAATATGATCATGGCACGTAATTACTGGCTTGCACATATGCCTTTGACATAAATATTTTTATGATCAATGTCACCTGCCTACCTAAGGTTGGTAGTAGGGAGCATAGAAAAAGAAACAAGAATAGATTGTAGAATGAAGTATAATAGAGAGAAGGGTCGTGGATTTCAGACAGGTATGGCAATTTGGCAAGCTTCCTTGTTTAAGGACCTAGCTCCGGTCCGCTAGTATCCGAGTTGATGCTCAGCAGTAGGTCTGCCGTGCAGGGCTCGGCTCCACACCGCCGCGCCGGTAGAATGTCCCAGCGAGATGCTGTAGAGACGTTTGGCCGCGGTCGGTGCTGGAGGTCAGAGGACGGCCGGAGTTCAGAAGTAGTGTACGGCTAGTGTGTAGTCTCGTAGTGGAAGAATTCCGCTTTGTACTGGGAGTTCTCCGCCTCGTACTGGAACTCTGGAAGGCACATGTGCTCCGGTCATAATGGGTCCAGTATAGTGTTGAGCTGGTGGGTCCACTGTCCCTCTGCTACTGAGGATGTAGGGACTCGCAGAGGGCCTTTAGGGATGTGGCCCGCCAGCAAACAAGAGATGCCATAAGGGCCAAAGAAGTAATGCTGCTGGTGAAGAATTCGCATCCGCTAAGGCTTCCGCTACCGAGCATAAAAGGACTAGCTAGGCCCTCCGCGGATGCGAACCACCAGCCGCTCAGAATGCCAGAAGGGCGTAAATAGGTGTGTTGCTGGTAAAGAGGCGCACAATCCACGAGGTCCTTCACTACCGAGCAATAAGGGACTAGCCTAGGTACCTCGTGAATTGCGAGCTACCAGCAACACCCTTTAAAGTTTGCCAGAAGGGCGTAAAATAGAGAACACAGTAGAATGTTGAGAAGCAACAAAAAAACACAGAAAAACACATAAATTAAACAAGAGAGTTAGCATGTAAGACACATAATAAAATACAGCAATTACGATGAGAGTACATACCAAAGGTTAGTGTTTAGGTTAGTTTTTAATGGTGGTTAAGTACACTTTCACTTCAAAACACAAACTTACCCAGATGTCTGGGGATTCTGAAGATTGATGTTCTTATTAAGTTAACTCTTAGTGACAATCTTCAGTCGCGGTTATTTTAATTCTAGTTGCACAGTCAATGGCTGGGGTCAAAGTGATCATGATTCCTCTTCGAGGAAAGACATCAAGTTGGCCGGATGTCGGGGGCGAATTTCGCTACCATATAAGGTAATGAAAAAAGCCTCAAAACCGTTGGGGTCGTAAAACCAATCACTGCATTGGATTTTGAAAGTATTCAAAATCCAAACGTTCCTCTATCGGAACTCCAAAACCATCTCGTGGTATTATTTCTGACAGACTGGATTGACGTTTGTTTTAACTGTCACGATATGAGTCGAATTGAATGGAGAAAAGAAGAAGAAGACGAGTAATTACTATGAAAGACTTAACATTGTTATATGCGACCTCTATTGGTGAGTCGCTGAACTACCTCAGCGCGCAGCAAAGGTAGTTAAGCTTAACCTAGGTGTTTTCTAAATTCAGATGGAATTTAGATAGTCGTTTGTGCGTTTGCCTACAGATGTCGCGCTGATTTAAATTAATTTTGTTAAATTTTAAGTTATTAAGATAACCGATATTTTTAGATCGGTTACATCAATATATGAGGTATTCTTCTAAGATACTTATAACTGTACATATTCAAACTAAACCAGGTATAAGGCATTGTTCTAATAGTATAACTCTATCCTTAAATTTTGGAATGCCGCGTAGCAGGTCCATGGTACGAAGCCCGCCGCGGGCTTGAGCTTTACCGCATGGTGGAAGGGCATTTTTGTGAATGCCCGCCTGACTAGCAACCACCCTCAGGTAGAAAATCTGTCGCCAAGCACCTAACGTGTGTTCCGGCAGCTGTCTTTGAGAGCCAGTTATTCTAGGTTAAGCATCATCACTTACCATCAGGTGCGATTGTGGTCAAAGGCTTACCTATCAGCAATTAATAAAATAAGATAAATAAATAAAAATATCTAGTTTAATGGATACACACCTAGGTTTTGAAAGGTTCATACCTAAATTGAAAGTTATTAACACGCTGAATAGGTTCTTCTGTGAGTAACCGTGACCGTGTAGTTGGAGAGTAAAGAATTTAATTAATAATGAGAATAAACACGTTGACCTATAAGTTCAAAGGAGAACTCGCAAGATTAAAATACACAAAATAGTATTTTTTAGCCCCCGTGGCATGCCGGGTCAGAATTGCACCTCCCCATATCATCCCGTGGGTGTCGTAAGAGGCGACTAAGGGGAAAATACTGGAAGGTGGACCGCAGCACCTTCTAAAGAACATCCATCTTACACTGCGATCCCCAAGCTGCCTGCCAAGCGTGGCGATTATGGCAAATACCCCATTAATAGGGGAGGCTGTGTTCAGCAGTGGACGAATCGGCTGTTACAGTACAGTATTTTTTTAAGTAGGAATCAGCTCGGTCATTCTAAATTCTCTAAGCTAAATTAGAACGCTGTGCTATTTAACTTCAGAAAGAAGCTGTTCAAGTTTGGTCACTAATGGCGTCGTTACCACTACCGCAACATCATCCTCACACATCAGTATATCGGCGGCAAGTATGGCGTAAGGAAAGTTATTCAATAGTAAAGAAAACAAAATAATGGAGATGGCTGAACTTTGAGCTACCCACATATTCAAAGGTAGTGGATCAACCTCTATTGCCCTCAGTCTCCTACGAATATTTGCACACAATATCCGAAGTGCTGTAAACTCATCAAGAGATAAGTGTGATCTGCCACATCGATTGTCTCCGAAAAGTCATAGCACAGCTACTTGTTGCGACCTTTCGCGGGTATCCATGATATGGCGCACTCTTTCGCGGATCAAGGTCGTAGTAAAATGGCCTTCGCAGTATTCCCTTATAGCGCGTTTGTTGAAGCAAGGTATTGCATCATATATTAGTAGATCTTACTCAAAAGAAGCTTAAAAATGTTTTCATGTTTAGGATAAAGGAACCAGTTGGACCTGTTTGTAATTATTCTATTTCAAACTATATTATGTAAGATGGAATTTACGTGGGACATATATTTTAAGGGGTTATCAAAACACATAACTACTATTTTCAATCATTATTAATATGAAAATCTTTATAAAAAATAAATTAGTACCAAGATTCGACACCCTTTTGTACCGTGGACCTACATAATATTATGTACGTTGTATCATAGACCCAAAGTTCGATTTGTAATAAAATCATTTTTTTTTGTATAAATACCCATTTTTATAATTTGTTTTTATGTGTTCACCACTTGGTAATTAGTTCGTAATTTTTATTCTTTTCATATTTGATATAATTTAAATCTTATTTTATTAGACTTTTTAAAGTCACCGCGTATTGTAACAGCAAAGCTTCCCTCATGTAATGAACCGATACCTTCATAAAATTCAATACTTACAATATAAGTCAATACTTTTGACATAATGTACTAAGCATCGTATGTATTTAAACATGTTCACTTGTATTACAAAATTACAAATATACGATAGGAAAAATTTAAGTCATGTGCGGGATCGGGATCTATCGTATATTTGTAATTTTGTAATGTAATTCGCATAGCAGGCGTTATTGCAATCATAACAATATAAAAATGTTCACTTGTATCTTCGTGTCCTAAATGCCTTTTTTACATAGTTTTTGATGGGTTATATTACTCATCTCTTTGAAAGTAGTAAAATTTTGTCGTAATTTGGTATGTTATTCTTCCCAGTTTTGCTTTTATTTAAAAACCTGGTGTAAATACAATAGTTTTTATTTTTATAGCATATAGGCTAGCTTTTGACCACTATATCACCTGATGGTAAGTGATGATTTGGTCGAAGATGTTGTTCAGGCTAGCCTAGAATTACTGGCTCTCAAGGAAAACTGCCGGAACACACCGTTAGGTGCTTGGCGACAGATTTTCTACTTGAGGATGGTAGCTAGCCAGGCGGGCATTCGAAAAAATTCCTACCACCATGCTGTAACGACTGCCATCGTAAGACAACAACTGGGACCGACGGCTTAACGTGCCCTCCGAAACACGGAAGTGCACAGTAGTAATGTCACTAGCGGTCACCTATCCAACTCCTGACCGCGACGGACGTTACTTAACTTAGCTGATCGATTAAAAACGGCTAAGAAAACTACGCTACGAGCGCTTTAAAATTCTTTCTTTAAAATTTATTATAAAAGTAACTCCGCTCAGAATAAAAGCCGTAGTTAAACATATTGAATCATGATAAGTAAGATTTATTACCAAGGGACACGTTAACACCAAAACCAGATTTACAGACAAAGTTCACGCTTATATTATTTTGAATCTCTCGCCCATATTTTGGCAACATTCATGCCCATTTCTATGAGGAACAACTTGGCTTACCTTGCTTGATCAGATCTAACCCAACCAACCACCAACCACTTTGTGTTAACGTACTAACAACTTTTCTCTCATATTTGTATTTTGTAAATACTAAACAATAAATAGTTTCCTATACATAATTTTGGATTATCATGCAATATCAGCAAGAAACCTCACTATTAAAATCAAATATTTCTTTAAAGTGATGTATTAAAACATTTTGAAAGGATTTGTAAACAGTGAACAACTAATGACAAGAAAATTACAATGACTTATTAACAATGGCTGCAAGTTATTCATAATATCACGTAAACAACTTACTTTTGTGTCTTCCATCCGTGATAACCTTGTAACATCAAAACGTGTGCGTTGAAGACTGACAAACTAAGTGGAAAATAACATTTAGTGGATGACACATATGACTAATATACATAAATGACAAAAATAAACCGCTTTATGTGTTTAAATTGAGAACCACTGTATAATTTTGATTCCTGATAAACGTAAGTAAGAATTAAGAAACATCATCCATTAATATCAGTTTTTAGCAGAGTGACACACTCAAATGTATAGTACCACCAACTTAACTGTGCAGTTTGCGAGGGCGCTGCTGGTTAAGGAAATCAACTACAAACTGTCAAGTTTTGAAGGAATGTTGTAGTTCTTTTTTCTGCCGCCTGAACAGATAAGTTGGTGGGTCTGTATCTCTCTTTGTGAAAAAGACGAGACAGATTAGTCTGTGCGTTTTTTTGTAGTCACACTGTCTTTCTTATCAGCTAGTCACATTGTTCATGCCATAGACTTAGGATTTTTTTCGCTAGTACATCCTAAGCCTATGGCTCATACAATATTTTGGTTAGACTTTTTTGTTCGCGTGACAGGAACAATTCTCATTAAAGTCACAGTAGATATATGGCGCTTCCAAAATGTACTTATCTGACCTTAAGTGGTTTGGGGAAATGACTCACTACGCATTTCATAAAAGTGCCACATACATACATTTATTTCATGTATGATTCAAAATGGTAGAAAATATTTATAAAATTGTACTAACAAATAATAATATATAAAATTCTTTGTCTTTTTCAGTCTAATATGATTTGGACGTAGGTGACTAGGCACCTATGTCCAAATCATATTCACAAATCATATTTTTTTTGGCATTTGCAGTGATATTTAAGCAGTTCGTTCCAAATATCAATTTAATACCATTCTCTGTAATAAGTATGCACATATGATTATCTTAATGTAACCTATATTTTTATATTTACCTAGATTTTCTTATTTAATGAATAATGAATCCGTATCAGCCGGAAAGTCCACTGCTGAACACAGCTTTACCCAATATGGGGGGTTGCCATAACCCCACGTTTGGCAGGCGTCGTGGGGATCGCTGTGTGAGGATATCAGTTCTTCAGAAAGCGCTGCTGCCAACCTTCTGGTGTGTTACCCTTAGTCGCCTCTTACGAAACCCACGGGTTGAGATGGGGGGGGGGGGATATTCTAGCCCGTCTTCTATCCCATAAAAATGTTAAAAATATATAATGTAACGCCTTGGGTTTTTAAGGGCATTTTTAAATAACATACTTTTTCTCTTTGTTCTTGGACTAGGTTCCTCCACCGCTAATTTTCAACATTCCCTACTTACTTAAGAATTTGAAATACTAAAGACATTCAATATTTTAGTGTTTTTGTATTTTTATATTATTTACGATCGTGACATTTAGAACTAAGAACAAATGTCATGAAACCTGTACATATAGATCATCATACATTATTCAATATAAAATCTTAGTCAAATCTCATGCTGATTAGGTATTAAATTAATTAGTAAACCATTTATGGTTCTCAAACTTAAACAATGTTCTCAAATCTAGACGTTATATGAAAAGTTGTGCCGACTGGCGGAAACCTGTTCTGGACATGGCTTAAATGTTTCATTCAAAATTTTCTTGGCAAATGAAAATAAAATAAAAATGAAATGTTATCAGTATATTAAAATAAGTTCAAAATTTTATTATACACACACTTATAATTTTATTGATAAATTGTTCGTTACT
The DNA here is from genome assembly GCA_963890685.1 of Plagodis pulveraria. Classification (NCBI taxonomy): domain Eukaryota; kingdom Metazoa; phylum Arthropoda; class Insecta; order Lepidoptera; family Geometridae; genus Plagodis; species Plagodis pulveraria. The sequence continues at coordinate 18,667,054 of OY982952.1, forward strand.
TGCATAAAAAAATAAAAGAGACGCTCATGCCTGTAATAAATAATGATATAAACTGTAAGCCAATTGATGCAAAGTGTATTGAGTTTGTATTTTTAAAAGGTTTAATTTATATTATCTGTTACTTTGAACGTCTCAGATATATTATAATTGTTATAATTTTACTACTTCCTCACATTATTCAATAAGTTCGGTTATAAATAGTATGGAATTAGGGAGTACAGATTCCCCCCGAAGGGTTCCCGCCTTGTCGTGGTGGTGGGGCTTAGTAGCCGTGGCTTCGTCACCCACGGTGAAGCGAAGAGGAACCAGAGGCCGTGCTGGCTTGGGCAGTCGGCCGGCCCCAGAGGGGCCGCTCCACTGGGCTTTGCCTCTAAGTCCAGACTGGAGCGGCAACGGGTAGGCTGCGGTGCTGTATGGGTAGCACCGCATCTGAGGCGGGCTGTGGTGTTGTATGGGCGACACCACAGCTGACGCTGAGGGGCCACGGTGGGAGTGGAGTGCCGGTATCACGGTGCGCCGCTCTCCCTACTTTCCGTGGCCACGGCGGGGCCGCCACCGTTGGATGGCGGAAGCGGAGGGGCCGCAGGGGAGGAGGAGTGTTGGTATAGCGAGGCGCCGCTCTCCCTATCCTCTGCAGCCGAAGTAGCAGGCGACGGGGCTACTCATCTGACCCGTCGCAGGGGGACCTTGGGCGTCGGAAGCGGGGTCGTCTGACGCCCATTTGCGGGCTTGGTCCCCGGGTGGTAGTGACGTGCCATGTGTTCTGGTGCGTCATGAGGGGTAGCACCCCAGGAGGGGTCCAGCAACGGACAACCGTGGCGGGTTCGCGGTTGAATGCTAAAGCGTCCCTGCGGCCCGCCGAGAAGCGGTAGAGGTGGAACACCGTGTGTTATTTAGTCGGTAGGGGCTGGGGCACTTACTGCTGTGGGAGTAGTTGGTGTCGAGCCCGACATATCCCGGCCTCCTTCCACGGGGTGGACGGGAATGCGTAAATGCATTTTTCACACGTTAAGTCGGATTCAGAAACAAAGGGTTCCGTACTATCAAACAATTACAATTTATACGTACATGTATGTACATCTAGGGGAGAAAACGATCTATTTCTTTTCGAGAGTTTGTTTAAGCCCGACGCGTAGCGGAGGGCTTAAAGGCAACTCGAGAATAGAAATAGAACTTTATACCACACCCATTCATAAAACGTCTCATTACTCGTTCAAAAACATGTTGTAAAGTTCGTCATTTCTCCCTTATAAATGTACGGCGTGGAAAGTTATATGGATTTTAATTCCTTCACTCAGTAGCAGTGAAGGAATGTTGTATGAAAATCCATACCTGCCCTGGTAGCGTTATTTTGTTTTTAGCTGCTCACATAGAAAAAATCAATCTCAAAAAGATTTTATATCAAATAATTAGAAAAAAGAGGTGTGATTTTTATTTGTACTCGATTTTCTATGAAATGAGGTTGGCAACCTTTTTTTTGCATTACGAGAAAAAAAGCGCGGCAATTTGTTATGTTTGGTTAAATTTTGTTTTTTATTAAATTGATATTTTAACAGTACGCTTTTAATTATTCTAAATAATTTTTCAAAATGTCATCTGATAGTGAAAGTGACGATTTTATATTGATGACGCCACCAGAATTAAGAAATGCAGCTCAAGAACACATAAAGAACCTACTGCCTGAGAAGTCTCGAGGTAAGTACGAGAAAACGTATATTGATTTTATTTTCCTCGTAGGTGTAGTATAAGGCACTATGTATCACTGTGAAGGAATGAAAATCCATATAACTTTCCACGTACATTTATAAGGGAAAAATGACGAACTTTATAACATGTTTTTGAACGACTATTGAGACCTTTTCTGAGTGGGTGTAGTATAAAAAATATTTTTTTCTATAAGTTTAGGATTTTTAGTGCAAATCAAACTCTCACTTAGTCGGTTTAATTATAATGTTGATATTGTATTATAATTATACTATTACTTATTTTTGCCCATCTAGGATATAGTTATACGATTTTATCTATATAATTATTATCAACGACATATGACAGGTAGGTATTTAAATGTCTTTATGTGTCTCATGATTTAACAGTATACAGTTTTCAATGCTATATATTTTTCATGTTATTGTACATCAAACAGACAGCTGTAGCAAATGAGAAAAATACAATATTGATAAATTATACCGTTTAAGTTGGCGGTATAGCTCCACAAACCAAATATGGCTACTTGGCAACATCTGATATCACACACTAGTTCTGTCTACAGCTGCTGTTAATCAAATAAATGGTCAAATAAGTCATAGCAATGGGTTTAATTTTGACGTAAATACTTCTTTAAATTACTACCACAGGGACGCAATTCGAAATAACTAATGATAACAAAATCAGAAGATACAGTTTAGAGCTGCAGCTACATATCTATCATTCCCATCCAAATTTTACTTACACAACTATATAGCTAAATAATCAAAGAATTGAATACGCTAGGTAAAGACTGTAACTCATTGCGCGTGGTGAATAGGGGAGCCCGCCATTTTGAGACGTATTCACGTACAACAAACGGTCGTGTCTATAACACAGCCACAACCCACATTATTTTCACAACAGATATACAAAAAATAAAAAAGCACCATAAGCTTTGACATTATAAGTAACATGGTCATGGTTTTACAATTATCAGATAGTTGTAGATGGAGAGGAGGCCCTATATAATGGTTTATAGTATAAAGCTATTATTGTTTTTTTACTGGCGGTATGCCTTTATTAAAAAAATACTATGAACCATATACAACACTACATACACTACAGCTACTACAATAAAGGCATTTACGCCCGAAATTAATATCGTATCTGTAATCCAAGATTGAAAACGATCCGAGATAAGACCATATCCACAGATCGATCTGTAATCTGCATGCCAATAACAAAACCAATCTTTTTTTATTTTTGACCATCAATAAAATAAGATATATATAATAATAACATTTTTTTAACGAAAATATTAAATTAATATTTTAGAAAACACTTAAAAATATATTTCTTGTCTTCTGACACTAAGAACTGAAACGAAGGTTGAGTAATTTATAAAGTTTAGAACTTGCGATAAAAACACGATAATTTTGCAGTAATTCTCTGATATTTTTTAACTCACCGATCTGGCAACACTTTTCATACCATCTGGGCCACTGAGCAAGTAATATTTCTGGGCATCTGCCTGTCATCTTTGATCTAGCTGAATAAATTGAATAAAATAAAAATAAACATTAGTTGCATTTTTGGATTAGGAACTAAACCATATGAAATTTCTGGGATTGCAAATTTGGATTGCTGACACCGATCCAAAATCCATAGATAGATTATTGACACGCACAAAGTGACATTTTCATACAGAGGTCAATCTTTTTTCTGTAAACCGACCTACCAGCGATAGATTGCTTCCATAGCTACGAATAACAATATATAAAGAAGTATAATTCAACCTCAACAACAACTGAACGCAAACCTTACCGCGGTGGGCGTTGCTTAAAAACTGTACCGTGCGGCGCTGACAGTTCGCCATGTTGGCTTGAGCCATGCGGTTGTGCCACGAGAAGTTTCAACTGTGTTTGTTGTTATGGTTATGCGTTGAATAAATCTATAAAAATGCCGTCCTGTGTAGTAAAGTGGTGTAGAAGCCATTCAGATATGAAAAATTCGGGAATAGCGTTTCATATGTGAGTAAATAAGCATTTTGGTAACCTATAGTTGATGACTCTGGGGTACGTTTCAGCATTCCTTCGGCCAAGGCAAATTTTTCCCTAACCGGGGATAGGTACATAGCGTTCCAGAACTCCAATCCAGCTTATTTTAATATAGAAAAGATTTGATGGTACCTGCTCTGGGCTACCTGCCAATCTTGCTCTGCCTGGCCGAAATTTTATTGTCTTTTGAATCAGCCAAATCTTGTCTAGCTGTAAAATGTGACAGAGCTTAGGTCAAATCGTCTTTTATCCATCAACTTAATGCAATGATACTCACCTTACATTCTCTTGGACCACAAACAAGGAATAAAATAACAAACATGACCCCTTTTATTTACATCTACTTGGAAAAATCAATAGAATCAAAACAAAATCCCACAAGCCACATGAGAAAAAGTTAAAGCAAAGTAGTAATTATTACGCTCTATGCGGTCAAAAATCGAAGAGTAAAAAACGTTAAATTACTTTGTACGCGATCATAGTAATTAAAAAAAACACTAAAGAAAGGTTATTAACACGAAACTAGTAACATATATCGATAATTTATGATACATACACGAATAATTCGGATATTTACGTAACAGGCGTAATTTGGAGTCAACTTTGCAATTTTACTCTATCAAGTAAACTTTAAGGAAATGTGTTTTGAAATTAACTTGGCCCAATAAAATACTATCAAAATTAACATATAATTGTTTCACTGCTATAAACTAAATACATTTAGCAAAAAATCTCATCAAGTAAAGCTATTTAGCTCTTGTCAGCGCCTTAACAAGGTAATGAGACCGTATTTCAAAATACAGTTTGATAAAAATAATTTTATACCACACCCACTCAGAAAGCGTATTTCAAACTCGCATTGTCATGCGGGTTGGATTCACGTCGGAAACAAAAAAAAATGTGCCCTGATAATTTGTAAAGGTAATTCGTAGTTCAAGCAATATTTGCCCAAAGCATTGCTGGAACGATCCCCTTTCACTCACTGGATAGTTTTATGCAACATCACGCAGCACGAAAGAATAGATAGGAATCTCGGTACATTGATTTCGAACATTTTGTATGTAAGTCATTCCATAAATTTAATGTCACAGGTTTCCAAAAAATGAGATACAGCGAATAAAATGGATAGATGCGGTTCGTTTGGAAAGAAACGAATCTGATTGGATGCCTAGCGAATGCAGTAAGATATGCAGCATACACTTTAATAGTGATGATATATACGTGCCTATTAACGGGAAGCTCAAACGATTAAGGAAAACTGCGGTGCCTATTTGCACAGTATGTATATGTTTAAATATTAAATTATTGCGTTCTCAATAAATTGATAATTACAACTACTTATGTCTATACCCATGTCGTTAAATCCTCAATTACCACACACTAGTGTTTTGGCCCTGTTTCATTTATTACTATTATTTTATTTGTTTTTGCAGATGGTCAATTCAGTGCATACAAATACGGACCCTTCGAGTAATTTTTCTCTAATTAAATCTGAACCATCCCCTATTAAACTCACAACAAAGATAAATGTGAAGGTATTGTATTATGCGAGTGATACATAATTTATAATAATAATAATATTATATGGTATATTTAGTTTATTATTAAAGTACCTTATATTTTGTGGAAAAATAATTCCATAGCATCAAAGGACGTAAAAGCTACATTTTAGATGCATATACAAAAAAATACACGAAATATAATAAACGTACAAAGTTGCAACAGTATTATAGAAAGAAAAAAGTCCCATGTGGTGCGTTTGCTTATTGAAATTAGGAAATTGTGAGTAGTAAATATATCACTGAACGCCGTTTATTTTTCACCAGGAAGAATATTCTAAGGAATTTCTAAATGTAGTGAGCCTGGATGATGCGGATATGAAAATATTGAAAATATTAAAACGTATATTACACGAGCCTGGTTGCAGCTATTTGGAAGAAAAAAGGAGTAAAACGGTAAATTAACTTGAGTATCAACGCAAACGTAAGCTGACCTCCAAAATTATAGGTCGCCCACATCTTTATGGGCCCTCGGAAGTTTGCACGAGTGGCTAAGCAGTAGCACATTTGTAGGTGTTAGGGGGATGCGGTGTATAAGTCACCTGTGAGCTAAGCGCAGCGCCCCACCAACGCCATGAGTTAGTCAGTGAGAGTGCCACTTTCGTATTTTTGTTTGTTTTGATATGAATTATTATATGCATGGTGGTAGGGCATTTTGCGAATGCCCGCCTGGCTAGCTACCACCCTCAAGTAGAAAAATCTGTCGCCAAGCACCTAACGGTGTGTTCCGGCAGCTGTCCTTGAGAGCCCGGCTCAAGGGCCAGGTGCAGGAGGCTGTGGAGGCAGGGGACGGGGTTTTGGCTGTGTCATTTGACATAGCCAACGCCTTCAACTCTGTCCCCCACTCGACAATATTGGAGGCGCTCCGCTACCACGGAGTGCCTCGGTACCTGCATAGTCTCCTGGCTGATTACCTGGGAGACCGAACTGTCCTCCTAGTGGACCGCACTGGCAGACTTCGCAGGTACGGCGCGGGGTCCGGTGTTCCACAGGGGTCTGTCCTGGGACCGCTCTTGTGGAACATCGGATTTGATTGGCTCCTGCGGGGAACTCTCCTCCGTGGCACGAGTGTCATTTGCTATGCTGATGACACTCTTCTCACCGCCCGGGGGAGGAACCTGCTAGAGGCGACAAGTTTGGCCTCGGCCGGCGGATCCCTAGTCGCGGGAAGGATCCGCCGACTAGGATTGAAGGTGGCGCTGCATAAGACCGAGGCCGTGTTCTTCCACGGGCCTCGGCAGCGGCTCAGGATCAAGGTGAAGGCCCAGATGAAATATCTGGGCCTAGTTATCGACAGCCGGTGGCGCTTCGGCCCGCACCTCAGCGGGCTGTCGACGCGCCTGCTGAAGGTTGCGGGCGCCCTCTCGTGGCTCCTCCCAAATATAGGGGGGCCCAGGGCACGATGCCGGCGCTTGTACGCCGGCATCTTGAAAAGCATGGCCCTATACGGGGCCCCGATCTGGGCTGACTCCCTCCAAAGAAGGGAGAACGCTACTTCACTCCGCAGGCCCCAAAGGGCCATTGCACTGCGGGTGGCGAGGGCTTACCGATCGGTAAGCTTTGCGGCGGCGTGTGTTCTGGCTGGCACCCCTCCTTGGAAACTCGAGGCAGGAGTGCTCGCCAGAGTCTATGAGTGGACAGCGGGGCGCAAAGCCCTCGGGGACTACCCCACCTTGGAAGAGCGGGCGGCCGTCCGGCATGAGGCGAGAGACGCAGTTATCCATCATTGGACGGAGGATCTCGCCGCCGCCACTTTTGGCCGCCGTACGCTGGATGCGCTTGGGCCAGTCCTGCAAGATTGGTTAGGGCGGCCCCATGGCTTCCTCTCGTTCCGTCTGGTGCAGGTGTTAACCGGGCATGGGTGCTTCGGCTCATACCTGCACCGGATTGGAAGGGAGGAAGCAGCAGCGTGCCACCATTGTCCCGCGGTGGAAGACACGGCGCAGCACACCCTAGAGGTGTGTTCGTCGTGGACCGAGCTGCGCCGCAGCTTGGTGAATATTATCGGGCCAGACCTCTCGCTTCCCAGCGTGGTCAATGCCATGTTGGGGGGTGAGGAGGCCTGGACAGCGGTCGCCTCCTTTTGCGAAGAAGTTATTTCTCAAAAGGAGGCGGCAGAGCGTGCAAGGGAGGAAGACCCCCTTGCTGCGCCACTGCGTAGACGTAGAAGGGGTGGGAGAAGGCGATTGAATAATCGCCTTCCCCCTCCCGGTGGTGAGTAGCGAGAGATAGGCGCGGGGGCGTCTTCTCTCGCATTGCACATACTCACCACGTCCGTCGGGCGGGAATGGCCAAGCATTCCTGGTCATTCCCGGGCCCCTCCCGTCAGGAGGGGCATGTAGGCCCCGCTGTAAAGGCGGGCGGTCGTCGGCGAGGGACTGGACGTAAAGGCTCTGCCAGTCTCCCAGTCCTTCTCCACACAGACGATGCTGGAATGCCGCTGGGTCGTTTAGTGGGTATACCGGTCGGCTGCCGGGGAGTCCCACATACCCCCTCCATCCCCCGATGGGGGGGAATGCGTAATGCATTTTTCCCAGCGTCAATAAAAAAAAAAAAAAAAAAAAAAAAAAAAAAAAGCTGTCCTTGAGAGCCAGTACTTCTAGGTTAGCCTGAACAACATCTTCGACCACATCATCACTTACCATCAGGTGAGATAGTGGTCAAAGGCTAACCTACCATGCATAAAAAAAAAAAAAATGTATTCATTTAAAATGCCTCACGTTTATTTTAATGCGTATCGTCACCACTGACACGTAGAAAGGTGTTATTTTTATGATAATAGAAGCCGTAGAAGGCCTTCAGCATATCAAAATCGTACATAAGCCAGCTTCGGCAGTACTGGCCCAATACCAATATGATTCATGTTAATAAAAATAAAACAAGCTATGCAAGAAGATATTGAGAACAGTTACTAAATATTCTCACTTGGATCTTCATTATATTATGACGATGTTGCATCTACAAATCAAGAAAATAATTATATGATATCGCTCCTTTATCAGGGCGAGCGAAGTGAGTCCTATCACTATCCCACAACTTGAAAATTTAGTGGCACACTTTACTGAAAATCTCTCACGCCTATAGATTTGTGCTTTAATATACAAAATTATTAATCAGAATACTCAGTCTCTAAGACTCTTTACTGTCAGTAGTAATTAGTTCAATTTACATGGTTTTTCATATATTTTTAAGAATTACTAACTACCAACTAATCCCAAGTATGACGCTATTATGTATTATGCCAGGTTAATTGTCCCGACATTAAAAATTATTTTTATTTTTTAAGGACGAAGCAACATTGCGTCCCTTGGAAGAATTGAAGCCTTCGTGCACCACTCCCATAAGTGTACCTTCGTCGGAACTTGAATCTGTTTTTAACACCCCAAGAAAACATAAGCTTAAAAAAGAACTAAGAGTGAAGACGGCTCTAGCAAAAAAACGATTACTAAAAATAAATAATTTACAAAGAAAAAACAAGAGGTTAAAAAATAAAAATTTGTCACTGAAAGACATCATTGCTAATTTGAAAAAAAAGGGGATTAACGATTCAAATTTACATACTGCACTTAGTGGGTTTGCTGGAGATATGGTATGCATGCTTCAAAAAAAGGTGTCTAAAAAAGGTCGAAGTATTATAAAATTTACACCGGCGGTTAAAAAATTCGCACTTACGGTGAATTATTACTCTGCTTCTTCTTACAAGTATATCCGAAATGAGTTACTTTTATGTCTACCCCATCCATCAACTATATCAAAATGGTACCAATCCATAGACGGTAAACCTGGTTTCACAAAAGAAGCTTTTAGGGCACTGGAAGCAAAGTACAGTCATAGTGACAAAAAACTTGCCTGTCTCATCGTAGATGAGATGGCCATAAGGCAACAAAAGATTTTTAATGGTATGGACATTGATGGTGTAGGCACACACGGCCCTCCAGGAGAAATTGCAACTCAGGCTTACGTTTTAATGTTAGTTTCACTAAACGATTCGTTTAAACTACCATTGGGATATTTTTTGGTTAATGGCTTTTCAGCTGAACAACGATCCAATGTTATATTGATGTGTCTAGAAAGATGCCATGAGGTGGGTGCAGAAGTAGTAAGTTTAACCTTTGACGGCTGTCCTTCTAACCTTGCCGCAGCCAAACTATTAGGATGCAACTTTGACGATACCGAAAATTTAACAACTCATTTCCAGCATCCAGTAACTAAAAGTCCAGTAGTGGTGATTTTAGACCCATGCCATATGGTGAAGCTTGTTAGAAACACAATGGAGGCAAAAAAAAATTTGATTGATATACATGGTAACGACATCAAGTGGCAATATTTAGAACACCTTAAAAATGTCCAAGATAATGTTGGTCTTCACTTTGGGAACAAAATCACACACCGGCATTTACAATTCAGGAACAACATCATGAATGTAAAACTAGCTACACAAACTTTAAGCAATAGTGTTGCCACTTCACTTCGCCTGTGTTCAAATAACTTAAAGCTTAAAGAATTTGAAAATGCCGATGCCACAATACATTTTATCGAGATCATAAACAACCTCTTTGATGTATTGAACACGAGATCTTTGGGTGGTTACAATTTTAAAAAACCTTTCACAATTATGCGAAAAGATGAACTTTTCCAGTTTCTCGATCCCTCTTGTTCTTATTTGAAGGGTTTGAAAGTAGAAGTTAAAAATAAAATTACTCGAAAAGTTCAAGGTGAAAAGGTAACAACTGTCACTACCACCCGAAAATTAATAACAAATACCCAATCTAAAACGGGATTTCTTGGACTGCTTATATGCATATCAAGTTTTAAAATTCTATTTACAGAATTAATAGAAAAACGAAAAATCTTGCAATTCATTCTGCCCTATAAGTTTAGCCAAGACCACATTGAACTATTTTTCGGAGTAATTCGTAATCATGGCCGTTGTAACAACAACCCAAACGCAGTGCAGTTCATGGGTATCTACAAAAAAACCTTGCTAAATCTAGCTCTTCGCTCTAAATTTACAGGGAATTGCATTCCCTTAGAAGATATACCTATACTAAACTGCAGTTCAGTTATAAATAGAACTACCCCCGGTTTCAGAAATAAATTGCTAGAAAGACAAAAAGATTCAAGCCCCAATGTTGACACAGAGATGGGAAATTGTATAGTTCTATCAGATATGATGGATGAAGAGCGTCAGCTTCCTGAAACAGTTGAGCAAATTGTAGGCTATATTGGAGGGTTTGTAGCAAAAAAGTTGCAGACCAAACTAGAATGTTTATCTTGCATAAATGTGTTGCTAGCAGATAAAAAACTTTATTTTCACAAATTGATTTGCCTTAAAGATTTTGGGGGATTAGCTTATCCTTCAGTCATTGCTTATAAAATTTGTCTTCGTTCTGAAATGTTACTCAGGCAATTAGTTAAGCAAAAAGGAAAAGGACTGTCTAGAGCACATAATTTACCAATAATAGTTAATAAGTGCTTTGCCAAAATATTAGAACAAAATGACGTTTTAACACCACTAAAAGAAAGCCATCCCATCGATAGCAATCACGATACATTGCTGCTCAAAGCTATTATTGAACAATTTCTCAGAGTTCGTTTACATTATATGGCCAAAAAAGAGTCTTTACTGTTATCTAACCGTCAGAAGTTAAATAAATTAATTATTTTCAAAGGAATTTAAGTATTTCTATATTTTTTTTATAGCCTAAACATCATTTATTCTGAAGAAAATGTCATTAATTTAACAGCTGTCACACGTAAATCCTATGTCTAGATAAAGATTTTTATGTCATTTGTTCTCGTATTATGAAATCAAAACTGAACAATATGTTGTGATCTGTCACGTTGATAACTTTTACGCCTGTGGCCTACTCTTTTAACATTTGTACATTACCGTTTCATCCTAACCATACCCATTTATTAATGTTAAATATTGTTTTCCAAATATGTATTTCCGATATACAGATTAAAATTGTATGAAAACTACAAAGCTATTTTATTGAAAAGTCACATTTTAAAATACATGAACAAGGTTACTTATTCTAGCATAATACCATCCACGCGTCTTTAAGTCATCGGTGGGCAATGACAGTATAAAATTGAAGCCACCAATCAAATGCGATCATTTTTGAGCCCCAAATAAATTAGCCAATGATATTGAAGTTGGAAGATAGTCTTTTGTTATTTGTGACCTTGATGAGGCCGAAATCAACACGGTCACTGTATAAGAGTTACACTTCTTTATATTGTTATTCGTAGTTCCATAGATAGAAATTTCAATCTCTGGATAGCTTATTGGCACGGTAAAACCTTAAAATGGATTGCTTATTCTATCTTAGATAGCTAAAAACAGATTGAGATCGATTATTAATTTCGGGCGTTAGACAACATATAAGTCATTACAGACTGACAGGCAGTCCAAATGCTCCAGCCCACTACCAGTTGCCAGCGTGCCATGCATGCTGCCAGCATTGCTCCGCAATGCATAAGCAACTGGTAGCAACTATAAAGTTAAACAGTAGATTGATGAAATTACCCTTAGTTTGGCACTACATATCGTACCTATAGGTAAAGCGGTATTACGTTTTACTGTATTTACGACAGAACAGAAACCTTGCTTGAAACACGTTTTATGCAAGGTTTTTCATTTAATTTCTTTTATTTTATTTTATACAATAGCATATCTGACATCAGTAGATATTTCAACTGGATGACTAATACGGTTCAAAGGGTTCCAGCCCCTTACAGTGTAAACATTTGGAAAATGGGCTCCATTTTCTATTACTTAAATCCCTAAATATGCTAAAAATTATCACCCTGGGCTTATCTTGTGCTTATGATTTGGGAAGCTGTGGACCATATCAGTGTCTCAAGTTTTTGTAAAGTATAGAGATTTCTAAGAAAACAGCTTAATTACTTTTAATTGTTTTTTGTTCATGTCCGAGTACAGTTATAATTTAATTTTCCTGATAGTTTCCATGTTTCTACGTTATATATCTATACAGAAAAAAACACCCTTACAGTTCAACATTTTCAGGCTTCGGGAAATTAATGACAACAAAACTTGACATGGTTATCCGAAGTGCTATCCTTCTAAGCTGTAGCTCATGGCTTCTTTTTAAGTTTAGTTGGAGCATTTGCTGACGTATTTTTTTTAACGACATCAGCTATGGACACGTAGTAGACTTATCATGTAGGACCAAAACATGTCTGGTGAAACATGGGTGCTTAGACAACCCTATCCCTTCAAGGAGTATTGCCTGAAGTAGCAGACATACGTGACAATATGTTTATTTTTATATACCGTAACATTCGTACTACTTAAACACTTTACCAATAAAAACTATGTATTTTACGGCATTTTTATGATTATCTATATGCTTTGAAATTAAAACATAGACACTTAAAATCCTGACAGTGAAAAGACAGGTCCTTTGTCATAATCAATTCTTAATTACTCATTAAATTTCCATTTGAAAAACAACACAATGACAATGTTTTAAGCCCTTACTTAGCATGAGTCAATGCTGTTAAAATAAAATCAACGCAATACATATCACACAATTTCATAGGATATTAATAAAACTAAGCTTACAAAAGATTTAATCACTTTGTTTGGAGGCAATCGTTAATGCATTATATTGAATCTTTGTCAGCTTATATTATTAGCTCCCTATGACATTTTTGTTGAATAAAATATGAAAATAAACCTCTACTATTTGTTTTGGAAGTCCGAACCTTAAGCCCACGTGGCTAAAACTGTAGGTAGCAAATAAACAGAAATCACCAAAATATATAAAATTCTTTCAATTTATGGAAACGTGAGTAAAAATTTAAAGAAATTCAAACTACTCAAATTTGTAGTAACAATGAGTGAATGTACTGAAATTATCTCAGTTGTACCTTATTGCACAGCTTAATATTAGATTGTTATACAAGGGTCGAAAGGAATCAATTCCAATACGAGGCATTTAGACGAGCCCGAGCGTAGCGAGAGTGGCTATATTCCGAGTAGGAATTGATGACTTTCACCCGTGTTAAGCATTCTACTTTTCATTTCGAATATAAGGAAGTAAAAAATAGTAGTAACCTATTTAAAATTAAGTACCTAGTTGAGATGATAGAAATATTAATACACACTAGTTCACTGTTTTGAAATATGAAGTTAAATTTTGCTTGCAATATTTACGGACGGCTATCGTCTGAATAGGAATTTATGACTTTCAGCCTTGTTTAACACTCTACATTTCACTATGAATATGAGTAATATAAAACTAGTTTTTTTATAATATTTATTGATAGCTAGAACATGAGTAGAAACTATTTAAAATTAATGCAGTTATTGTCCAAATAGGAGTTCATAACTTACATCCGTGTTAAACATTCTACTTATCAATATAAAATGAGAAAAGTAAAAAAAAAAATAGTTTTTCTATAATTCTATAAAAAAATCTAAAATATTTACTGAAAACCATACCATAAGTAGAAGAAGTATGTATAAAATTAATTGAGGGATTAGAACAATTTGTGAAATGTAAGTAAATATTTTGTTAGATTTTTTATAATTTTACTTACTATCCTGCTAATTTATATATCTAGTCTTATTTAAATTTTAAACATGGAACACAATGCGTCTCCCCCGGGAGCCATCCCACTTAAGAGGTATTTTTTAAAAGTTTTTCTTAATTTACGCTATTAAACATAGTTAGTGACTAAAATGTTCATATAAGATACGCTAACTTGAGAGATTCACAATATTATTTTGGTATAAACTAGTTATTTTAGCCTTTACATAAACACAAATGTAGTCTTCTTTAGTTTTTATAATACAGCAAAGTAATTTAGAACGAAAAAATAAAGACGTCTAATTTTGTTTACAACCATGGTTGCCATGGTTACAGTTACAGAAGAGTACTTTAGAACGAAAAAACATAAACTTGTAATCTTGTTTACAACAATGATTGCCATGGTTACAAGTCATTCCGGCCCGAAAGAAGGAAGCATTTACTGTGAGTTTTTCCCACCAGAGTTTTCCCAGAGTGTGGTGGGAAGCAGCGTCTTCCACCCGCTACTCAGATCAAATAAACACTACTTTCCGAGTATGAGAAATGAAAATGGAGTTAGTACTTTACAGATGACAGAAGACGACTGATGAACAGAAGACACTACGGCTTCATCTTCAAGTTAAATATATATATATTTTTTTTTTTATTTTTTTTTTTTTGTATGGGCTTTGTCCCTAAGCGACCACATCGCCCTGTTAAATATATTTGTAATTTAAGTCACGTATCATATTCTTATAATAATTTGCGTGTGCTTCCGAGCATATTGAAAATTACGTAAACCTCATAACTTTAACTTTAAATTATTTACTGGTGTCAATTTGAGACATGCGAGAATTAATCAGAGGTGCTAACATTGAGAAACACTGTCCGTTTGAACGTCATACATCGCATTATAAATGAGCTGATATGTGGTTGAGGAACATTGTAAAATAAGTTAAAAAAGGTATAAATAGGCAAGGATCAAGAGGTGATCACATTAGTGCGCTACATGACAGCGGAAATGCGGCTTCTTTTGGTAAGTCGTGTGAGAACTTATTTCTACAAAATATGTTCACAGTGACTAATAAAGTGATTTTATATATACCTATTGATATTGATTTATTAACTATTATCACCGCTACGCGGTGTTATTAAGTGGATAATCATAGCGTTCGTGTCAATTCAATTAAAGCGAGAAGGGTTAATTAGTTAATTGATTGAATTTTATTTATGTTTCAGATAGTAGGTCTGTCTTTGACAGTGGCGCTTGCGCAAGAAACTGGAAGGTTAGTTATACATTTTTATTTCTGTTTACGTTAAACATTTTATTTTACTTTGACGTTTGATTTAAAACACTTTAAAAGATACCTTAAATAATTTTAAATAATCGATATAAGAATAACTAAATTAGAAATATGAAAGCTTGAAGAGGTCGTGGATAACAACAACGACATTTTCGTATACAATTATGAGCCCGAAGACGTCCACTGCTGAACAAAAACCTCCCCCATAGGACGCCACAAAGAACGGCTTTTAGCCGCTTGTAACCATGAGCTACCTGCGACTTTAACGACGTCGTCAGTCCACCAAATGGCCTATCAAATATTTTTTTTCGTATAGATTATTTAATGCACATTTCTGTGCTTATGAACAGAGTTAACATTATGACGCTTAATTGATAATTACAAGTACCTATGATAAAAATATTTAAAGAAAACATAGAATTAATATTTTAGAAATTACTTAAATATATTAAGTTTACATGAAGAATTAAGTGACAATTCCAACTAATATTCCTGCTAAGCTGACGTAACGTTATGTACGCCCCGTAGCTCAACCGGAAGAATTTCCGAAGCGTTTAGGTTCTACAAAAACCGTCATCAAGAGCTCTTGACTCTTCAAGGGGCCGATCTTAGCAGGAAAATTAGGAGGAATTGTCACTACATATATTATTTATATTTTGTGTTTTCTAAATTAATTATTATTTTCAGATACACCCCTTTCACGTTTGCTCCCTTAAAACCTACTACTGCAAGACCGTTCTACAATCCTAGCCGCTATGACCCTAGCCGCTACGACCCTAGCCGTTACGATCCTAGCCGTTACGACCCAAGCAAATACGTAGCAAAGTACGTCCCTTCCAGAGACAATTCTGGACGCTACATTCCTGATGATTCTGGAAAGTACAAGTAAGTTCAAACAACATCAGCAATGATTATATGTGTAAAATTAGGATATAACAAAATTATAATCCTTGAAAATATTGTATAAAGTTCCATTGAATTTATAAACCTCAGATGAGTGAAGAAAAAAAAAATATATATATATGACTGTTAATGTAATGAAAGCATTTTTACGCGCGCAAATTTAAGCGTTGATTTCAGAAAGATGTGAAAATTTATAAAAAAATATAAACTTACATAATTTTGTATAAGTAATTATAAGTTATACTTCAACGCCGAAATCAAATGCACTAGATAAATAATATTTCGTATAATTATATATCGTACATCGGAAATCTCTTATTAGTAGTATACCTTCAACTTTTCTGAAGAACTTTTAAACCCTGTTATGAGCCTAATGTGCAGTAAAATCCCACTCATGCCGATGTTAGTAATAGCACGAATTGCTCATTGTTTTCATTCTGTTTCTTAGTTTCTGTTAAATACTTTCAACAGGATGAAAGGCAAGCATGACTAACAAATGAAATGTGCATCTAAAGTCTTTAATACTAATTAACGACTGAAACATGGAACTAGTAGTTCGTCGTGAAATGAGACTCATTGTACCTGACTTAACTTAAAAACTTTGAATTAAATAAAATATAAAACTGTTATTAAAACTTCAGATCAGATCGAGCGATCGGTACTAGTTATTCTCGGAAAATAAAAAAAACCTCAGGCAAATACTTACAGAGATAACATATAAGTATGCATAAAATTGTGTGAATGAGATATTTGGGCGACCGTGACTGAAGTACTGCTTTCTTAAACTGCAATCCACACGACGCCTGCCAAGTTTGCTAAAAATAGCATACACTTGTGGCGAAGTTACGATTTTAGAATATCTTATTTCAGTATATTATCCTAGGTTCACATTTAAAATCATATGACACGCCACAAATATAATAATTGAGAATTATTGATAGGAATAGAGGTCACCATTTATCTATTAACTTTCATTCTATACAAATGAGAGCCGCCACAGTACCATGAAGTCACCCGGGAGCCACTTCTAGTGGTAGGATCCTCCCGCAACGGATGAAATCATTACTGAATGCGAAATTACTCCTCTCATTACACTTCAGGACCCGAAGGTCCCGAAGGTGGGTCCACCAGCCTTCCCCATACGACCCTCCCATTCCACCAAGCGAAACTTTTCTCTTATCCTCTTTATTTTCCTTTCAATAACTCTCACACAACGATAGTAATTACATCAAGAGACTTACCCCATCTTGGGAGCCTTCGTTACCTTTTTCAAACCACACAATTTCTCCCTCCTCTTGAGACCTACTACATAACCTCTTTCCCCTACCGCCACATTCTCTATCTGGTTTTAAATTTATAATGTTGCCAGTACACAAAACATGTATTTACTCATTTTCTTACCTGTGCATAGAGTAGGAATCGCGTTTCGCGACAACACTCGCAAGGGAGGTATTTGTTCGACGGTGGACTTAATATATCGGCTGTTGATGTAATGTGTTTTAGGGTGTGCGTCAGGGCGTGTGCATGTGTGTTTGTTATATCTTTGCTCCATACATATTTTAATGAACTTTGGTATAGGTACAACTTACGTGATATTACAATTTTTGGTGTAGGTTATGTCCTAGAAGTCCAGATAATAGCACACATAGGGTAACTGTTTTTATACAGAAATCCTAAATAGCTCCTCAGCGCTATATAATGAAATTGAGCGCGGTCTAATACATGACTAATGCGTAGGTATTTTAAAATAAATAAAACCATACAATACTAAATTCACTCATGATATAATCTACTCAAATACTATATACTATAGCTAGCTACTATAGCTTTTCGTTTTCAATTTTATGTTTACGTATTAACATACAAGAAACATTATCAGACAAAATACTGTCATAGTTTTACATTTTGATCGCTTTATTTAATATATTAACAATATAAACCAGCTATCGCCGTTTACTTAAAAATCCTGTTTATAATAAATGGATATAGGTATTTGTGCGTCATAAAAACTTAAAATAAATATGCAAGTATATACAAATCAGTTAATCACGGAACAACATTATTAATTTATGTAGCAGATGGCATATTCAAATTTATGTTAATATTATTATAGATGGGTCAGTATTTGAGTCACTTGAAGTGTCAAGGACGCTATAATATGCATTTTTATCTGATCAGAACAAGCTCATAAAATAAGATGCTCATAAATTAAGGTACATACATACATAACATCACACCTCTTCCCCGTAGGTGTAGGCAGAGACCACAGATGTCCACTTGCTACTATCCTTATCTCCTTCGCTTCTACTACACTCATCAATCCTTTCATACATGATCCTCGGTTTCGGGTACTCCAGACCTGGCCTTTTTTAGAACGTCTTCAATTTGATTTTGGAACGTTCGCCTATATCTTCCCCTTCCAACACTTTCGTTAATTTGTCCCGTGTATACCTGTTTAGTCTGTTTCATTTCATTCATTCTCTCCACATGTCCAAAACATCTTAATACCTGTTTGTTATATATATCCTTAAAAACATTACATACTATATGTTCGGACCGATCAACTTAGCGGCAAGTTTCCGAACGCTCCCTAGGTAGTCGTCTACTTTGAGTCTATGGACAATTTGAGTGAAATGAGTAGAAGTTTGCTTGTCGCTTTGTCGCTGTTTTTAAAATTTTGAGTTCTCTGGACACTTTTTGGGTTTAAGAGAAAAGTTTGTTTTTGAGTAACTTGGTCAATTTGTTTTAATTTGAATTAGTTTTGTTGCGCGTGATTGTTTTTTTTGAATTTGCATTCACGCGATCTATAAATTTGATATTTGTAAAATTGGAGTTTTGTGCTTGGAAGACAGAAGATTGAACCTCACAGCCGTAACCGTGAGTAAAAAACCTTAGAAACTATCTGGCCAGTTAGGTATCCTTAGGGACACGGTAGGCTGGTTCAACGAAGGAACACAGAAAACCTATCATAAGTTGCATGTAAGTTTCATGTATTAATTGTATTACATTATTCACCCCCGTGTATCACGGGCGTTTAGGATTCAAAACAGGTTGTCCACGTGGATGCCACTCTTCCTTACATACCCATCTGGGCAATCTGGAATCTTAACACTATACATATTGATAAAAATTATAAAACACGTACATAAGTCTCACGTACCAACGAATAGCAGTTCCCCCTCGGGATTTTCTAAAAAACGACTCATTTCGTTGAAATGTCGCTTCTCCATCAAGGTTGATACTTAGGATGTTCTCTACTCTCACCATAAAAGAATTGGAATAAAGGAGTTGAGACAACATTTTTGTAAATAACGTGTTGCGTTCTGTGAATATAACATTTATGGTAAGTGATAATATTTTATAATAAGAAAATGAAAATTTTAGAACTTGCGGGAAAATCATTGTTAGAGGTGGTTTGGATAACCTATATTGCCTGTCGTATTAGGAATGTACTTATTTAAGGCGAGGTTTTTACTAGGGGTTTTTGATGGGTTAGTCATTGCCCATAAGCGAACTTATCAACAATAAAAAAAACATTTATTATAACCTGTGTGATATACGCAACAAGTAATAATTGTACCTATGATATTCATTTTCACCAAATAACGGTTCAAAATACTTGCAAATTATTAGTCAAAACCTTTGCTAAGTAGGTAGATGATAAAGAACTACAAAACAAGTCAGTGAGATTTACTAAATTACTATGAAAGGAAATATTTAAGCCTTTTTTTTTTTTTTTTTTTTTTTTTTTTTTGTATGCCTGATAGGTTTGCCTTTGACCACTATCTCACCTGATGGTAAGTGATGATGTGGTCCAAGATGTTGTTCAGGCTAACCTAGATGTACTGGCTCTCAAGGACAGCTGTCGGAACACACCGTTAGGTGCTTGGCGACAGATTTTCTACTTGAGGGTGGTAGCTAGCCAGGCGGGCATTCGCAAAATGCCCTACCACCATGCTATAACGACTGCCATCCTAAGACAACAACCGGGACCGACGGCTTAACGTGCCCTCCGAAGCACGGAAACGCTCAGTAGTAATGTCACTAGCGGTCACCCATCTAACTCATGACCGCGCGCGACGTTGCTTAACTTTGCTGATCGGTTAAGAACAGCTAAGTAAACTTCGCTACGAGCGCTTCAAAATAAGGCTAGGCTGCACGTAGCCCATGCAAAAGTAGTTTCGTAAACATCAAGTGTTCACCCTACTTGACCTAATGTCTATGCTTCTGATTTCACAGTTTTTCGCAGAATTGTGTATTATCATAAGTATTTGGAACAACGGGTAAAATATGTTGTGTAATTAAATTCTTCTTTAGAAATAAATGAAACAAGAAAACAAAAAAGTGGTAAACCATGAGCATACATTTTAGGCTCAAGGATCTCAACGAGTTTCAACTCTTGGTATTTAAAATAAGACGAAAATACGTTTGTATGAAAAGCGCTATGAAGACACTTAAATCACGAGCGCGTTCCAAACCCGCGACCATCCGTTCCTACAGCCGGGATATGCTCTGCCAATTGAACTATCTTTGTGAGTGAGTCATAGCTCAAATTTATCCTATTGATTAACTGTCTTAAGGGTACAGAGGTAAGCTTATTCACTTAGGAGGCGTTAGTGCAAACATTACAAAGTTCACAGTTAAACAGTTTATAAAAAATATATATAAAAATGAGAAAAAAATATAACTAAGTTTTTTTTAAGGCACACTGATAGGCTGTATGTTTATTTATGATATGTTTCAGCGGTGATCGTGGTGACCGTGGTGGTGCGGGCGGCTTCTACAGTGGAACAGGCACTCGTGGTGGTCCGGGAGGCGCTTACACCGGCTCAAGTGGCCCTGGACCAGGCGGTCCAGGCAGCCCTGGCAGCGGCTACCAGGGCGACAAGGACCCCGCTGGACGGTACAAGCCTGATGGCAGTGGAGCTTTCAAGTAAGAAAATTCAATCGCACGCCTTTTGTTTGACATCCAATACTATATCATCAAATATTATTGATTTTCAGTTAAAGTATGGTGATGGGAACTGTGGCCAGTACATGGCAATAGGATCGCCATTTATCACATGGGCCTAAAACATGTTTGGCAAAACGTAGGTTCTTAGACATCTCTCTGTCTACCTCTGCGGGGAATACCGTTATGATTCATGATGTCCTAGTAATATTCGTGCTTGACATTTTTATTTATGATTAATTTAGCCACCAAGCATTATTATAAGGCAGCGTTTAAAATAAAAGAACATGTACAACTTTGGGTAGTTTCTATACCAAGGATAGGGTCATAACATACCTATACGAAAGCCACAGCTGATAATAACGAATAAACTAAATAAAACAATGTAATTTCTATTGTTAGCAAAATAAAGGTGTTACTTTTATTGATCGAAACGAATTTGTACTCTGCATTAAAACGTGCATGAACAATATGTACTTAAATAAGTTGAACTACTAGTAATACATAGAATATCGACAGATTATTACTCCCTACCCTACATAGTATTAGCAAAGATCGTCTATAACCAGGGCCAGCATGTGAATGAGTCTATGCGTAGTAGGTACCTGTTTGTAGAACCTCCATTGGATGAGAAGTCGGATTAGCTCTTTGCAGTTTGAGTAGCACGCACGATCTACTCGCAGCGTTTTTTTAATATCTTCTAGTTGACCGCCATTTTACATCCGTACCTAATAATATGATTAAAGACGGCAACAAGATAGACATAAAAAGGGAACTGGCTAAAGATAGTTATTTGAATACACGAATACACGCTTGTAGACTTTTGTAAGTTGGTATATCTACCATGCCCGTGGGGAGCCGGCCTAGAATGTCACTCACGTATCTCTACCCATAGGTGTCGTAAGAAACGATTAAGGGTAACACACCAGAAGGTGGCCAGCAGCGCTTTCTGAGGAACTGAAATCTCACACTGCGATCCCCAAGACGCCTGCCAAGCATGGGGATTATGGCAAAACTCCCCATAATGGGGAAAGCTGTGTTCAGCAGTGGACAATCTGATTGATACGTTATAACTATGCTACTACTGGTATAGTACGAGTATATACTACGCCCAGAATTTGAATATTACATTGATTAGATTAAGAATCCTAAAACGTGCGACAGTTCCTTTCCCTCAACTGCCAATTGATGATATATGAAACTTTTCTAATGCTTTATTTTTCGTGTTTGTCAATATTCTAAAAATCCACACAAAGCACTTTTGTTTCAAATTTTTTATACGTATGGCTGATCTATGGCAAACCTTACCAGCAGCAGCTAATCTGTTTCCTGAAAATATGATCGAGAGTCTTCAAGTAGAGAGTATATTATCTTATCATCAGGCAAGCATTTTTTATAATTGACAGCGATGTAGCTTTTCGCTAGTGAGCTATTGCGGGCAAATGTGCCTGCTTCAATTATATATACCTATGTATTAAAAAAGGAAACATAATGGTTGCTCCATCCAGTTCAATTGCAATGCTCATTTAAATAAATCAGTGCTATCATTTTAGTCAGGCGTTTCATTGATCACAATCATCATATAATTACACTTCTTATCCTGAAAAACAGGCGAGCACTTGCGGGATGCCGGAAACGAAGTTTGGAGTTGATATGGAGGTTTAGGATACTCCTGTAAAGTACGACAGAAATTATGTTGAAATATACTCGTATCAGTCTTACTTGAGACCTATTTAATATTCTAGTATTGGATGTCATATACACCGTGTCCCAAAATTTAACGATAAGCCGGCATCGGTGCATGGACCTACTCATGACTACTCGGGAAAAAATAAAAAAAAAATTATAACTCTTTTTTTATTTAATTACAGAGACTTTTATAAAGTTGCGCCAACTTTTAATAAAACTTGCCATGGTAGTGTCCATACTTTTTTTTTTAACCCAGACTATGGAAAGTGCATAGAATGTTAAAATCTATGAAAATTATAAGTTTTTTTTTTTTTTTACTTATTTTTGTAAAATAACTACAGACTTTCTGTAATTTTAAAGGATTGTGGTAGATAGCCGTCCTTCTTAGGTTGCTAATGCACAAAAAATATCAAAAATATGTCAAAAATTGTGGTCATGGTAGTTGAAAATAGCATAATGGGTATCGAATATCGATGAAATTTATAAAAGTCTCTGTAATTAATAAAAAAAAACAGTTATAATTTTTTTTTTATTTTTTTCCGAGGAGTCATGCGTAGGTCCATGCACCGATGCCGGCTTATCGTTGAATTTTGGGACACGGTGTATATTGCGTACTTATACGCATCCTATTTTATCATCATAGCGCCATCTATATTAAATCTGTTGTATTACGACAACATATGAACTTTAAAATATATGTTTCGTTAATCTACAAGGACTCTAGATGAATATCTTCTAAAATTGTAAATAAATATACCTAATTCGAATAGGTGGCGGTAAAAAACATATTTCAATGATCCGAAATACAGTGTTTCCCCGAGCATCCGACTCCGCCATTCACTCTCGAAAATTATGTTATGAATCTATAATTTGGCGCATAGAAATTGTAATCTCATGATATGAGTAGGTATCAGATTTTAAGGAAAGCCTTTTTCGCGATAAAAAATATGATCATAGTCATATTCCGTGCAGTGATTTCATATTTAATTTCAAAGTGTAGTAAATATACTTAATAGCTATGAAGCAATTGTCCTAAAAATGTTTTTTCAGAATTCCACATGGCATGATTAATAATTATGTATAAGTATATTACTCTGACATATATAACCCTGACACAACAAATACATTTTTCTGGTTTTTTATAAGTGATAGCTACCGGATTTTCCGTTAAAGACTAGGTTTCAAAATATTTACTTTGTCAGTTTAAGGTACCTATATCCATAAACTCTTCGATTGATTGTGAACATTCTTTTTCAGCGGAGACCGTGGATCTGCTGGAGGGGCGTACTCAGGAGATGCCAACAGCGGCTTGAGCCCCGCCAGTGGTGCTAGCGGCTTGGGCGCCAGCAGTGGTGCCAACAGCGGCTTAGGAAGCGGAAGCAGTGTCAACAGCGGCTTAGGAGCTGGCAGTGGTGCTAGCAGCGGGCTAGGAAGTGTCACTCCTAAATACGAGAAGCCATACTACCCTAAACCAGATCCCGGCAACTATGAATACAAATTTGGCCTCATTCGTTATGAAAACGAACCCGCCATTGACGGCTACCACTATCTCTATGAAACTGAGAACAAAATCCTAGCCGAAGAATCTGGCCATCTCGAAAAAGTCGACAGTGAAAAAGAAGCCATTAAAGTTAAAGGATTCTACGAGTTTGTAGCTCCCGATGGTATCACCTACAGAGTAGACTATACTGCCGATGAGAACGGATTCGTCGCGTCAGGTGCTCATTTACCTTAAAATGTTGTGAATCTAGTCTAGTATCTGAGTAAAGTGATCATAGATCTATCAAACTGTACCTTATTAATTATAAAGTAAAATAAAGAAGCTACCAACTCATCAGATATATTTTTACTATCGCTTCTTATAATTATAAGAAACGTAATTTTAAATTTATTTTTAACTGCTAGGCTAGCCCTTTACTAATGTCTAACCTGTTGGTAAGTGATGGTAAATGGACTAGACCTAGAGTCATTTAGGCTCTCAAGGACTGCTGCCTGAACTCACTATTAGGTGCTTGGCGACCGATTTTCTACTTGAGGGTAGCTAGACAGGCGGGTATTCGCAAAATGTCTTTCCACAATGCGATGAAGCTCGAGTGGGCAGTGGGGATCGAACCATTGACGCAGGCAGATTGCTGGCACAGGCACAGCAGTCCACAGATATTACCGCTCAGCTGTGCTTCAAAGTAGAGGCAGTGATAGCCTAGCGGTAAAGAACATTTGCCCGCAGATATCCGAAACACTTGTTGCAGATTGATACCTACAAACGAATAAACTTGATGGAATGAAAACATAAATTATGTTAATCAGAAATAGGTAAAATAAAACCTATCAGTTATTGAACTCAAATATTAACTTATTAGGAACCGGCTAGGACCCGCGTTATATTTACTGGAAATAATCTTTCCGTTAAATATAACGCGGGTCCTAGCCGGTTCCTAATAAGTTAATATGGATAAAACTCGCGATAGTTTTCAAAGTGAACTCAAATAGTTCGTATGTTTTAGTAGATTCTCATTTCAACTTACATGGGGTCAACGAACATATATTATTACTCAGTACACACACGATTTTATCAAAAAGTAACCAATTCAATCAACATACACAACATATCCTACATAGGCTCCTATATTATCCTACATGGGTAGGATATGTTGTGTATGTTGAATGAATTAGTTACTTTTCTTTTATTGGACAGGATCGGGTTGCTGCGAAAATGTATTACACACTTACTAAATTATGGATGTATAACTAATTCCACTCGTATTGTAATTTCAAAACCTTTTTATTTTAGTTTCATGAGTCATTGAAATACTTAAATTATTTTTGAAAATCCTTATTTCATTTAGGAAATTCTGTTCCTTGATGTGTCAGTCCCATCGTAACGTTAATATTTATGTTATTTCATACACATCATATATAAATACATTTTTAATGCAGATGCTGCCAAAGTAACTTAACATATTATGGTAAGTAACTAAAGTAAACCAAAGGTATTTTAAAATACAAAAAAAATACAGTGTTGTGTCTCTAGTGTTGTGAATGTTCGTGGGTGACTTACCACCAGGTGAGCCACCTGCTCGTTTGCCCTCCTATTTCATAAATATCGCCTGGGACACAAGTAGGAAGGTAATCAAAGCCATACGAGTATTCATTTACAAAATTTAGGCACGGGGAAGGGTATTTTGGTCACTTCTAAATATAATCTAATAATAGGTTTTTTTTATTACCGGCGGTATGCCTTTATTAACAAAATACTACGAACTATATACAGCAATACAGCTACTACAATAAAAGCATTTAGATCTCTATAAGTCATTGCAGACTAATTAGGCAGTTCAAATGCTCTAGCCCACTATTAATAGGTTAGTGTGCAATTTGGCCATTACTAGTTTATTCCGCAAGCATTGTGAGGTAATGATAGTAAAGTTTTTAATAAAATACCAAAAAGAATATGCCAGCTTACATTGAATTATTTTAAAATAGCATTACAGCAGTTCCTGACGAAGCATTGTTTTTATAATTTAAAATAATGTTTTTACTGTAAGGATATTTTATAGTAATGCCATAATAATAATTCATTTATTATGATATATATTTAGTTTTAATTTATTGTGATTTATTTACGACAACGAATGATTTTCACTTGTTATGTATTCTAACATTGTGTGTAGATGATAACTAGAACATTGCGATTTATAATTCATTTTTAATTTATTTCTACTTTGACATTAATTAATAGTGTATATTTTTTATGTTTTACATAATATTTACATGTCCTATTGTGACGAAGCACGCTGCTCAATAGAACCTATATAATTTAATAATTATAAAAATAATTTAAGATCTGTATTCTGTGACATACTATTATATCTGTACTGTGTGTTTCTGGCAAATAAATATCATGTAATTTGATTTTGCCACGTTCAGCAAAAAAAATATACTGAAGAATGGGCAAGATACTCAGAGCCCTTTTTTTTAATCGTCTTTTATAAAATATAAGAAAATCATTTTGCATTGTTTAAATGTAGTAAGCTTGGTAGTAACAAAATTTTATATTTCGTTAAAAAATCACAAATGAAACTTATTCAAAATTTACTTCACGTGCAATTGAATTTACCTTGTGAACACGGTGATATCTTTATGAACCGTAAATCGTACTCAGACGGTCTTTTTATATGTCGTTGCTCATGTAAACCCTGACATCGCTATTTAATATCTTTATCTCTGGTGTTATATTGAATTCGTCATTGTCACTGTTAAAGTTAATACTACGCAAGATTTTGCAAGTACTTTGTATATTCAACTATACATAGACTTGGTATAGTTAAAATATTCATATATCGGAGGGACTTTACTTCAAAAATAAAGTACCGTCTACGTTTAGCACGAGATAGTGCTTGTACTCAATTTAAATCGTAGGTGGGTAGTAGTATAGAGGTTACTGTTTCTCAGCCTATTGTACTTATAATTAAAACTGAACATTTATATAAGAACTGAGATGCCAACATTTTGTGAGGTCATTCCAAATTCAAAAGTGATAAAACAATCAAAACGTATATAAGAAAATATTACAGAAGTGCCAAAGACTTAAAAAAACCGGTCAAGTGCGAGTCGGACTAACGTACCGAGGGTTACGTACAAACTTGTAGGTATATAAATAAACGTTATGAAATTATAAATTTAGTTAATTAGTTATAAACTAAATGAAATCCATTTCATTTTAAAATTACGAAAATATTTTTCCTTTATTTGTGCTATAAGACGTTTGTACAAAATTTAAAGATTCTGAGTTCATGGGAAGTACCCTGTAGGTTTTGATTCCCTTGTGAGTGTCAAAAATTTGCGACATAAACGGCTATATCTTTTGATTGCGTTGGCTTGGAAGTTTGATTTTTTCACAGTTCCTAGGGACAGTAGACCTGAGTATTAAAATAAAATTGATTCAATAAATTTGAGCATTTTCATTTTTAAAAACAAATTCTGTGCTGAAGAAAAACTTCAAAAATGTGTTGAAGAATTATAAATCATCAAACGTCAGAATGAGAGGAAATGTTGCAAGATTTTTTTCCTGATTATCTTGCTGTTCTTGAGCACCTAGGTGTGCAGTACAAAGAAACTAATTGACTGATACATCTAGTTACAAGTAGTGTGAGAGTTCTGAGTGCAGCTGCTCTAGTGCAAGTATCGGGCTTTCCTTAGTTGTCACTCAACAACTGACTTGAGTTGGATCGGGAGAAGGTGCAAAGTATCGCATGTGATATTGTTACCAGAATATTAGTTTCTTCTGACAAAATAGGAACACATTTTTGATAATTGCTTCGTAATTCAATAGGTTATACATTGTTTAGTAGAAAACCACGGTACGAAAGAAAATTCTTATGTAAAGATTGAAAAAAAAACCTGTGTTCTAAAATACATTCCACTACTAATTTAACTTAGGAAAAAGATTGGGTTTTGATAGATGCAGTTAACTTGGAAAGTTTTAGTATCTGAGGCCGCCCATGCGACCACAAAACGGGCCGCCCCCGAAGCCAAACGCTGTCGCTCGTCGTAGGAGCAGGTTGCTATATCGGACTAATGGACCTGGTCCGAAATAGCAACTTATTCCTCCAGACGAACCTAAACCACTACATTCGGGCCCCATACCTGTGTATGCAGACCCTGGCGCAGTGGCAGCTTGCCTTGGCAATCGAGGCGCAGCCGTACTTTGTTGTCCCTCATCTATACCAGGTCAGTGAACTGAATAGCTCCGTGGCCATTGTGGCGCGATCCAATCTGTTATCTCTCAATAGATTTCCACTAATAATTTATTATGCATTTATTAACAAAGTACTAGGAACTATATACAATGCTACAGCTACTACAATAAAAACATTTAGACAACCTATGCAGACTCACAGGCAGTCCAAATGCAGCCACTACTAGTTGGCAGCGTGTCTAGCATGTTGGCAGCATTGCCCCGTTGAAATACAATGCTCATTCGTTGAGCCAAATAGGTGCCAGCATTTTTATCACTAACTAAAATAATTGTTGTAAACTATCAAGAATATTTTTGTAATTTCATAATAGACTTACACATTATAAAGGAGTGAAGACATATACAAAGAATAGCTCCGAGTTTCTTGCCCTATTTGTTCGAAATGGCCTATAACAGTTTTGCTGGACGTGGCAGTGGAATATTTTATAGTAAAATTTAGTAATTGAAGTTCATAAGAGCATCGTAATCTGATTTTAATATTTGTACACCAGTTGACTGGTTGAATGTAGAGAACTAAGTTTATTTTATCTTAAAAACTATTTGTACCTACTTTCAACAATTAAATATTAGGTCCTTACATATGAAATTGGCGTTTTTCGTACTGGCCACTTTAATCACGAATTTCTCCTCTTTGGTAAGGAATTCCAAATTCAAATTTGTACAGCTATAGACTCATGTATTTGTGCTTCGATGATCGTCATTCATTTGTTTTTTTTCTTCTGTTTTTTTCTGTTTGCGTCACTCGTTTTACAAAATGGAAAACCTTAAATATCGCATTATTTACGAGTACGAGTTCCGCCGTGGCACTAGTGCTGCGGAAACAACTCGAAGGGTGAATGATGTGTATGGCGGTCGTGTTGCAAAAGAAAACACAGTTCGTTTTTGGTTCCAACGTTTTCGTTCTGGAAATTTCGACCTGCAGAACAAGCCCCGTGGACGGCCTGAGACTCAAGTTGATAATGAAGAGTTGAAGGCTATTGTGGAAGCGGATCCATCGCAAACCACGTCCGAGTTAGCTGCAGGCTGCAATGTTAGTGATAAAACTGTTTTAATTCACTTGAAGCAAATTGGGAAGATTAAAAAGCTTGAAAGGTGGGTACCTCACGAATTGACTGAAACAAACCGGCAAACGCGCGTCGACTGCTGCGTTACATTACTAAACCGGCACAATAATGAAGGTATTTTAAACCGAATCATTACCTGTGATGAAAAATGGGTTCTTTACGATAATCGGAAGCGCTCAGCGTAATGGTTAGATCCTGGCCAGCCAGCCAAATCCTGCCCCAAGCGAAAATTAACCCCAAAAAAGTTACTTGTAAGCGTTTGGTGGACTAGTGCCGGTATTGTTCATTACAGTTTTTTCAAATCTGGCCAGACTATTACGGCTGATGTCTATTGTCAGGAATTGCAAACCATGATGGAAAAGCTAGCGGCTAAACAACCTAGGCTGGTCAATCGCTCCACGCCACTGCTGCTTCACGACAACGCTAGACCACACACTGCGCTACAGACGGCTACTAAATTAGAAGAGCTTCAATTGGAAAGTCTAAGACATCCTCCGTACTCCCCGGACCTTGCTCCAACAGATTACCATTTTTTTCGAAATTTGGATAACTTCTTGCAAGGGAAAAAATTTAACTCCGATGGGGCAGTCCAAATCGCCTTCAAAGATTTTATTGATTCCCGTCCGACTGGTTTTTTTAGTAAAGGGATCAATGAACTACCTATGAGATGGCAAAAGTGCATAGAAAATAATGGTTCATACTTTGATCAATTAAATATATTATATTAAAAAATATTCGACTTTTTGTTCCTCCCATACAAAACGCCAATTTCATATGTAAGGACCTAATATTTGAATTGAAGTAAACGCCAAAATCGAACAACTTTTTTTAAGTTCCGTAACGCTTTTCTTATTAGACAGCTGTCTTAATTAAATGACAGCTGTCATAAATAAAACTTACATTAATATTGATGTCTGATATAAGTTTTGGTTGAAAATAAATCTAAGCAAATAAATTCGTCATTTGTCACTTTGACCACATATTTTGGAATGATGTTTATATTTTTCATATAAACATCATTCCAAATATATTTTTTTTATTATTTATGATTGGTTAGCCTTTGACCACTATCTCACCTGATGTTAAGTGATGATGTGGTCGAGGATGTTGTTCAGGCTAGCCTAGAATTACTGGCTCTCAAGGACAACTGCCGGAACACATTGTAAGATGCTTGGCGTCAGATTTTCTACTTGAGGGTGGTAGCTAGCCAGGCGGGCATTCGCAAAATGCCCTACCACCATTCTATAACGACTGCCATCCTTAGACAACAACCAGGACCGACGGCTTAACGTGCCCTCCGAAGCACGGTAGCGCTCAGTGGTAATGTCACTAGCGGTCACCCATACAACTCATGACGGCGGGCGACGTTGCTTTTGCTGATCGGTTAAGAACAGCTAAGTAAACTTCGCTACGAGCGATTCAAAATGTTTAAGCTGAAGTCATCTTCAACATAACAAATTGTTGACAATAATCACTTTGTTACAACACTAGTTACTTTGACAACTGGCCACATCTTAGGCTATGGCTGGAAGTAAACAAGCGAAGTCCGTCACTGGCAATCACTTTTGGCATTTATTACTTTTAACACAACTAGTTCTGCCTACTGATTGATTCATAAGGAAAGCAGGCACCACGTTCTATGGGACTGTCCTCTGTGTGAGGAGATGCGAGATCGAATGATGGATGGGATCTCCCGTCGCGAGGCGGGACCAGTTTACTACACGGACCTGGTGCAGGATTCGGGGAGCTTCCGGCGCCTGCGCAAATTCGCGCACTCATGGCACGCTGCGCGCTGGCAGTTTTTCATATCATCATTCAGAGTACATTTTTAAATTGAAGTCATCTTCAACCTTACAAATTGTTGACAATAATCACTTAGTTACAACACTAGTTACTTTGGCAACTGGCCACATCTTCGGCGTATGGTTGGAAGTAAACAAGCTAAGTCTGTCACTGGCAATCACTGTTGGCATTTATTCCTTTTAACACAACTAGTTCTTTACAAAATCACAAATATACGATAGGAAAAATTTAAGTCATGTGCGGGATTCGAACCCGCGTCCATTCACCCCTTGAGCCGGGGTATGCTCTAACCAATTGAGCTAACATGACATGACGTCACACGACTTAAATTTTTCGTATCGTATATTTGTGATTTTGTAATATAATCCACATAGCAGGCGTTATTGCAAACCTAACAATATTAAAATAATAAGGTTGCGTCATCATTTACAAGTATAAAACCAATTGCAAAATTGGTCTTGTTTGTAGTACAACCACAGCCTGGACACTCGACTCATTCTCTATACAAAAGCCGCGTTCTAACTACCTATTACACAGACACTACACAAATGTTGTTTTTGCACACGCATTAATGTGTGCGTGATCTCTAAGGTTGTCATCGTATGAATAATTGTTGTACTTACCTACAATGCGATTAAAATAAGAATAGGACGGGCTCTCGGCTAACTTCACTCATATTCACTCTAATAAGTACGATCAGCAGAACAAACTTAAAAATAAGCCAGTGCCATATATATAAAGGTAATTTTAAATGAGTGACTCGAAATTGTTAATTTTAATAAATTCATATTTTTAAGGTTGACAGCACAGCACAGACGCAATTTTGGTTTGTTGAAAACGCGGGGGCCAGGGTCATATTTCTCCGACAGTGTACTACTACGCGACACGTTTCTGAGTATTTATTGATCCTCTCGTTTAATTTTTTTTGACTGTTATATTGTTCTTGTTGACTGTTAAATATGTTTTTGGTGATTGTAATATTTGTTTGTGTTATCCGTAACGATGAGTCTGACTCAGTGGGCCATCAGGACATGCGGCATCGAAGAGCTAAGCGATTCAAATTAAGATAACTAAGAACAAAATATTGCTAACAAATAAAATCAGTTCAAATTATTTCTGTGTTTGCTCCTACAGTCACCTACAACTTCGTTTACCTACCTATGACTACTTGTTTTTTTACACGACTGCCCACATAAACGTGTGTTAAGTTTACAGGTTTCATGTATGTATGTATGTTTGTGAGTTTTTTTATTTCACCATAACTTCTAAACGGCTTAACCGATTTTAATGTTCGAGATATCGTTATATTTATCTTGATAGCTAAAGTGACACTATGTACATAAAAAAATAAAAACAAACTGGTGGATTTTAGACGCCATATAGTGAGAAAAACAATTTATTTTTTCTTCCAAAGCCATCGTGTTGTAAAAATGATTCCATAAATATATTAACTGGCAATTTTAATTTCAATTGATCGATAAAACACTTAACGAAAATAAATTATTTGCAGTCGGGTTTTTTATTTTCTTTATCAATTTATACATGTTTTATGATTTCTTGTTTTTGCACACTGTACCAAGTTCTAGATTTGACGTTACGACATGGCGCCAGGCCGATCCTATTCCTATTTTAATTGCATTATACTACTACGCGACACGTTTCCGAGTATTTATTGATCTTCTTAATTAATATATTTTTTGACTGTTTAATTTGTTGTTCTTGACTGTTTAATATGTTTTTGGTGATTGATATATTTGTTTTTGTTACCCGTTACGATGATGACGATGAGTCTGACTCAATTAGCCATCAGGCAGGACATGCAGCATCAAAGAGCTAAGCAATTCAAATTAAGATACCTAAGTACAAAAATTGCTAACAAATAAAATAAGTTCAAATTATTGCTGTGTTTGCTGTACTTACAGTCACCTACAACTTCATTTACCCACCTATGACTACTTGTTTTTTTTTACACGACTGCCCACATAAACGTGTGTTAAGTTTTCAGGTTTCAAGTATGTATGTATGCATATTTATAAGTATTTAACGGGACTTAATCGCGATAAAAACACGTATACATTTATTTACCGTTAAATACTTATAAATGTGTGTTCGAGTCGCGAAAGTCTTAAAGTTACTATGTATATGTTTGTGAGTTTATTTCACCATAACTTCTAAATGGCTTAACCAATTTTAATGTACGAGATATCGTTACATTTATCTTGATAGCTCAAGTGACACTATGTACATAAAGCAAAATAATAAACAAACAAACTGGTGAATTTTAAACGTTATATAGTGAGAAAAACAATTTACTTTTTCTTCCAAAGCCATCGTGTTGGGTATCAAATTGAAGGGCTTTAAAAAACGATTCCATAAATATATTAACATACAGTTTTAATTTCAAGGAATCGATAAAACGCTTAATGAAAGTAAATTATTTGCAGTCAGGTTTTTATTTTCTTTATTAATTTATACATGTTTTATCATTTCTTTTTTTTGCACACTGTACAAAGTTCTAGTTTTGACGTCACAACATGGCGCTAGGCCGATCCTATTCTTATTTTAATCGCATTGTACCTAACAATCTTTTGATGCTGTTATTATGACTTATTAAATTTCGTAGGTTTAGCGTACATTACCTAACTTCAGAAATGTTTACAAGCACAACAATTCAACTCCATATACCTACGACGTAGGAATATGCAACACACAACCAAGCAGGAAAAATTACTTAACATTTCACTCCATTACTTATACAATAATAGATACCTACACTATACAAAAAGTATCAATCCGAGTTCACATTTTATACAAGTAATGACAATAATTACAATCACAATATTAATGTATTTGTTCTTCTCGTATAATAAACAAACATGAAGTGTGCCGCGTGTCAATCGTGGCGAAGGTATGTGTATTGCTTTTCTCTATGGTAGGTATAGATCTATACTCTGGTTTTTAATTCGAGATCAAAAATGTAAACAAAGGTGTTAACCGTGCAAAAAAATTACAAGTACTAGG
This sequence comes from Plagodis pulveraria, assembly GCA_963890685.1. Lineage (NCBI taxonomy): Eukaryota > Metazoa > Arthropoda > Insecta > Lepidoptera > Geometridae > Plagodis > Plagodis pulveraria. The sequence goes on from OY982952.1 coordinate 18,701,392, forward strand.
TAATTTTTCTATTTTTGGGAACGGATGGAGCATTTAATGTAAAATATACATTTAATGCTATAATTTATTGCATTATTATGAAATAATAAAACACTTTTATATGCGCGTACATATTTACGCATATATTCAAGCCTGAAAAAAATAGTGTAAGATTTTTTTGTTTTTAATAGCCACACTTGTGAGAATATTTTTGAAGAAAAACTATTGAACACCCTGACCTATCAGTTTGACAATGACATATATTGACATTTCTTTGTTTACATTTTTAATCTCGAATTAAAAACCAGACTATAGGTATAGGTTACGAATACACTAAACTTGTTTCGCTGCAAACGAAGTCGATATCCACGGATATTTCTTGCAAACGAAAATCTTCTAAAATAATCATTATTTGAACAGCAGTTTGAATAAATTACAAAGATAAAGTATTATGTTTGTATTAATTTCAATACCTACTGTAAATTACCGGATTTTATAAGTTACCTACTGTATAACTGAAGAACGACAAATGGTAGGTAAGTACTTAGTGTAGGTTACCAAGAATGACTTACCTCGGTTTATCATTAGGTAATCTACAAAAACTTCTATCCTTTTCTCGTTTAGTTGATAAGCAACCGTAAACAGCATAAAGTACCCCATTCTCAACTTTTAAAATACTCGTATAATCGTCACGCTTCGTCGCACGTCATCGTGCGCGAGTTGCGCGACCCGTACTCAAGTCAGCTCAGCGACAGCTCTCGGTGGCGGGGTGAGGACGGCTCGTTTTAGTGGGGGTAAGGAGTGTCCATTCTATACGTAGTATTATTATATGTTCTAGGATACAACGCAAGTTATAAAGGAAATATTACATTTACGCATTAATCAACTGCAGTACTACACTGGCAATGTTCGGCAACACAACACTTTGCACTGAAGCGTAAGGTAAAAGTGAGGTAAAGAGAGTATGGATCTATAAGGGTAAGTATTGTAAGGAAGGATGGCCTATAACTAAAGACCAGATTCTAACACAGAAACAACGTGAATGCTAGCATGTTTTGTTATGGTAAGACACGAATCTAAAAGATCTTTCCGTGCTAAGTAAGTCAGTAGTACACGTGTCTTAATAGGCTATGTCCGAGATCTTCAAGCTGCCTAAACCTTGACATCGTGCAGCATGGTGGTGATTATGCTACGAATGCCCACATGGCTAGCTACGCAACGGGTGTGTTCCTGCAGTAGCAGCTATAGTCAATATGGCTCTGACGACAGCTGGTGTTCCCTTTTTTAGGTGAAGCCTGTTTACCACCATTGACCACATCATCTCATATATATATTTATTTACATGTACGCAAATGTAAACAACCGCATGCTCTCACACACACACATATACTCAGCCCCGAAAACACATACTCATATACACACAGTTACATTCACACACACACACACACACACACACACACACACTCACACACCCTCACACACACACAAACACACACACACACACACACACACACCCACACTCCTTCTCTCACATAAACGACCCAATACGTCCACGCATACACACTCTAATAAGCTCACTAAATAAAAAATCAGTTATTATTGTACCTTGATGAATTGATTCCATATAATGTATGTTATTAATGTATTTATGAAGCGCTCGTAGCGAAGTTTGCTTAGCTGTTCTTAACCGATCAGCAAAATTAAGCAACGTCCGCCGCGGTCATGTCTTGTATGGGTGACTGGTAGTGACATTAATACTGAGCGCTGCCGTGCTTTGGAGGGCACGTTAAGCCGTCGGTCCCGGTTGTCATCTTAGGATGGCAGTCGTTATATCAAGGTGGAAGGGCATTTTGCGAATGCCCGCCTGGCTACCTACCACCCTCAAGAAGAAAATCTGTCGCCAAACACCTGACGGTGTGTTCCAACAGCTGTCCTTGAGAGCCAGTCATTCTTGGTTAGCCTGAACAACATCTTTGACCATATTATCACTTACCATCAGGTGAGATAGTGGTCAAAGACTAGCCTATCAGGCATAAAAAAATATACATATATTAGGTATGTAATTTGTATGTATTTGAGGAAGGTATTGCCTTCTGTAACAGAGTAATAATACTGAAGCAACTGTCCGGGTTTCAACTATAGAAATAAGTTTACCTTTATGATGAACAAGAAATATATATGTATTTTGTATTTCTATGCCTTTATTAAACAAATACTACAAACTACATACAACAGTACAGCTACTACAATACTACAGCTACTACAGTAAAAGCATTTGGACTCATAGGGAGTCCAAATGCTCTAGCCCACTATCAGTTGGCAGCGTGCCCAGCATGCTGGCAGCATTGCCCCGTTGAATTGCAATGCTTATTCTTTGAGCCAAATAGGTGCCAGCATTTTGATCACGCGTCGCATCGACCAAGCGCTCTGATAGATTTTGGAAAATACGATGAGCTCCCGGTCCCCACGGCCCCAACGTCTCTACACCAAACGGCTCAAATATGTAACCCATACCGAGGTTAGCATATTTGCGCCGCTTGAGTTGCTCAGCCGAAGTAGCCGCGGCGCCAGCCCTCACGTGGGTTTCAGAAAGGTGTGACGGCGCTAAAGTGTCTACGCATGTAGCGTCCCACACTAAGGGCCGTCCTAACTTCCATGGAACCAGAGTCATGCCGTCAGGTCTTTTACCATCGTCACGCATCAGACCGTTCGGTTCGAGAACAGCTGGAACATTGGCGCTGGTAAAAGCCCGGCGAATGATATCGTTAAGGCTGGCGTGGCGGGAAATTCGACCAGCACTTCGAGAGCAGGAGAGGCCATGGTGACCGAGTTGGTCAACTGCAGTACCACACTGGCAGTGATGTGCAACACAACACCTTGCACCCAAGCGTAAGCTAATAGCGAGACGAAAAGCGGAAGGATCTATAAGGCTACCAGTTTTGTAAGAAGGAATGGCTTGTAACCAAAGACCTGATTCCCACACAGAAACAGCGAGAATACGAGCACGATCTGCGATACTAGGGCACGTATTTAAAAGATCTTTCCGTGCTAGCTCGCATAGGGGCCGATCCCACTGTTTCTGAGATGACAACATTTTTGGGAACTCAGTATTTGGACAAGCCAGTCCCCATGTGGTTTTGGCCTCAGCCAGATATGCTACATCAAAAGAGCCTAAAGATTGTGCAAGAATTTTTTCTACTAATTTGTGTGTACTGTGTACAGAAGACAAAAAAGCTGGTAATGCCACACTAGAAATTTTGCGTATCCCGATGCCTCCCAACCTCACAGGGAGGGAAGCTTGCACCCAAGCCCTATCATCCATCTCAACATTCAAAACCGAAATTAACGTATCTTTTAATAAATTGTCTAAGCTTAAAAGAAGCTCACTGTGTTTCCACAGCTGACAACATCTCAAAAAGTATGTAAATTTAGGAACGAAAAGGCAAAATCTAAGAATAGTAAAAGCCATATGGGCGTTAATTTTGAATAATCTGCTAGAAGCATTTCTAAACTTTTGAATTTGTTCTTCGACAAATGGTGACAAAGATTCGTCAAAAATCGGTGAACCCAAAAGACGGAGCGAACTTTTTTCTACTAATTTTATATTAGGCGCAAGTAAGTTGAATTTTTCAATAATCGAAATTTTATCCGGACAAGTATCACAAACAAAAAGTTCACATTTGGAAAAATTTAGTTCAAGGCCAATAAGACGAAAATCGTCTATAAGTACTCGCAAGTCATTCAATACCATGTTCGCATCTCCACCTAAGGTTCCGTCATCCAAATACCAAACGTTAAGTTTTGATTGGAGACGTTGAATTATTGAGTGGATGGCAAGGCTAAAGATGGCTGGTCCCAGAGGATCACCCTGTTGACATCCTACGGAAGATAATATAACGTTGTTTTGGTATGTTAATTTTGATGGTTTCCCGTAACATTGCCAAAGAAAAGGGTATAATTCCGGAATTTTATCTTTCACTTCGGTCAAAAGGGTGCCTCTATCTAATGAGTTGAATGCATTTTTAACATCCACCTTCAAAAGCACATCTCCACAATTTTGATCAAGAAATGTGCGTAGTGAATGTACAGCAGCCTCACAACCACCCTGAGAACCAAAACCGAGTTGTAGTGGTTGAAAAAGATTACTTAAAAAAGCAACCTTTTTCCTACAACCACATTTGGCTGTGAGGCGACGATAAGTGGTGCCTACTGCTATAGGCCTAATACCACCATCTTTTTTATTAAGGGCACATAAATTCGCACCGTACAGAATTTCGGTAATTTCATTGTTGACCTGACCCGACAACATCAAATTAACCAAAGCCGTGACATCCTTTAGAAGTGTCTCGCCTACCTCACCAGAACTAAAAGATAAAATATCTTTTAAGTGCTGAGGCGTCAGGCCATCTAGACCACCGGCTGAGCCACTTCGAAAAGATGCCACGGCTGCAGAAACATCCTGTGGGGTCACCTCAACATTGTCATTATTTTGTTCAGGAGAGTCGGGAAGGTGGAGACCTGCAGTTGCAGGCGGATGCTTTTCTATTAGGGAATTCAACGTGTCAGATGTGAAAGGGGCGATTGTATCACTCGAAAACAAGATGCGTGCCGCGTTTTTGATGTCACCATCATTAATTTTATTTTCTACTATTTTAATAGTAGCTGAATCGAAATTATTTGTTTTTGTATTCCGCCGCAGTGGCGGAATTATTAAAGTTGAGCCAAAAGATTGCTCTTCCCGTGCCTTGTATTTCACGCAGTTTTCCTTTACTCTAGTTGTAAGGGATTTTTTGTTAGAAGGATCAAAATTTACGTGAAATACGTGGTACGGGAACGCTAGAAGATGCTCCCAGGCTTGCCTAGTATTAGTAGCCAAAACTTTTTTAATCGAAGAAGATAACGATTGGGCAACAGAAATTCTCGCACCCCGAGGTATGCGTTTTATAACAGGAATATTATTTTTGTACGAGCTTAAAACCTCCCAAAACGGTTTGGCAGGGGTAGCAGGGCTCGCAACACTGCTACCACATACTGTTTGATTATTTATATGCGCCGAAAGGGGAATTTCCAAACCTTTATGACACCTTTTTTGGTGAATTTTGAGGCCTTTTTGACCTTTAAAATATCGAGCCTGGGGGCACTGCGGACACAACATCTGGCTGTCTTGCGATACAGAGGTCCCAACTACTGCATTCATTGTTTGGGTACAAAGCATTGTTTACAAAATAAATCAAAGCTTATCTTAGAATCTCTAGGGTGACGTCTCGACCCGGATGAAGTCTCGCGTCAACAACGTCGTCGAAGTCCGTAGTGCGCAGGTGTCGCAGGCACCGTTGCCATGGAAACAAAAAATAACCGATTAGAAATTAATAAGCTAATGAAACTAACTACAGAGGCTCACAGGAGCCCTACAAACAATACCTCGCAAAATTCCAAGAGGAGGAATGCGGTTGATGAGCAGATAATGCCTATCTACTATCTGAAAATAAAATTAATTATTTTTTGTAAATAAACCTGAAATTTACTGACCTGTCAATTTGACTAATATTTCTATTGTATATTGTATAATATTAACTGCATCAGGTTAGTTGCTGGTCAATCGTATATAAAAACCTATTTGCAAAGAAAAATATGGTTAGATGCTTACCTTACAGCATTATAAAATAAGAAGAACATACCTGGGCGAAAAACTGACCAAATCCTGTCATCATTATAAAATTCCTATGTAAAAATATTGTGTTTAAGCAAAAACAATGTGAAGAATAAAAAATGAATTTAAGAGTTCAAGTATCATAAATTCTGAATAGTGTTTTATTTTTCTACTCCTTTTTATCCATTTACATCTATTACCCTATAAATATGGCATAAATATACACATCAAACGCCACTGATATGGTATCTCAAATGTCATATCAATAAATGTCATTATAATTTTGAAATAGGAGAACAGAAGTAGTTTTGAAGCGCTTGCTTATCAAAGGTAGCCAAGTCGTTCTTAGACGCTCAAATGTTCTCTGCGGTGACTAATGGGTTCAAGGGGCCCGTTACGCAGTCGGTCCTGGTTCTCATCTTAGTGTGGCAGTCCTTATTAAGTTGGCATCGTCAGGACCACTATGTGCTAGTTATGAATGAAATTCTATTGTTATCATTATCACCGATGCCAATGGGTTAATGCATGGTGGTCCAGCATTAGGCGAATCAGGCATTCACCTAATTAGAAAATCTGTAACAAAACACCTAGCAGTGTTGTTCTGCCTGCACTTCTGTATTTCTTCTTTTTTTAGAGCCATTTTCAAACACTAACCAAGTCTTTATAAACCATCAGGTGAAATGGACGCCAAAGGATAGCACATCGACAACAAAAATGTTCTAATGATGTACTCGTTATATAAAAAAAAAAACAGCAAAACGGTGAACGATTGATAGTCACACCTATAAAGTATATTTATTACCTACAAATAAAATTGTCATTACGAAGTTTTGACGACTATTTATTAAATATTATCTAACTAACATTCAGCCATTAAAGGTCTGTGGCCTAAAATTATACCTGAACTCGCTTAATTAAATTAACTAAACCGCTATTGGACTATTTTATGTTCAATAAGTCATATTGAACATAAAGTACTGACGCTAAACAACAGTTGATAAATTTAAGTTTATGTTTACTGTGTAATAACTTCAATAGAACAATGGTTATTATTATATTACATTTCTCCAGAGAACACCTTAAATAAGTCGGGTGATTGACGTTACAAACTGTGCGTATTTTCCGCCGATAACCATAGTACCAATGATCTGGTTATATTCCATTCTTCACTGATTAGCCGAATCTCTATATAAGTAATAATCGAATAATTCTTAATTGATTTTTGGTTATATTCAAGGCATCATAGGTCTATTCCTAACCCTTTTATGTAAGGAGGTGAAATATACACACAATAAGCTTGGGAGCGTGAATATTACGTTGACGGAAAGAGCATCGTGTAAGTATGTTTCATATCTCTAAATAACAAATTAGTACTTACTCGTACGTAGTACCTATTTTGTTCTTGTATATTTTTTTTTTCGTTTGATAATTGAAAACTCAAATTCAACTGTTGCAAGCCTTCTCCTTCCTCCTTCTTTATGAGGTTGGGAGACATAGTGATATCTACGCAATTCTATTGTGGCATCACCACCTTTTTGTATTCCATACTTATCACACGGACACTGACACACTACCATCCTAAGACAACAACTGGAACCAATCCGAAGAAAGGAAGCGTACAGCAGTAAATGCCACTAGCAGCGGTCTGGATGGATCCTGGTAATGATGGAAATGAACACTGATTAAAACCTTGTTGATCGATTAAGAACCACCAGGCAAATTCCGTAAAGAACGCTTAAAGAATATGTTACCAAAAAAAGATGTTTATTACATATTATGTTTATTACATGAATTTTCCAAGTAAAGAAATGTAGATATATGTAGCTGTTTTAATACGAGTATCTACCCACAGGATCATGACTCAGGCTTCTCAAACACACATTTATTGCGAAAAAGGAATAAATAATCAACCGTCGATACTTCCAAAAAAAGCAATGAAATGGTATATTATTTCTCTACTGTAGGTAGTTTCAAGGTACAGCCGGCATGCTGGCGCCATCCCGGGGTTTGGTACACACGATGGTAGCGGCTGTTGAGGTTTGGAATGGAAATAATATTATTATAACTTGCAACCACCCGCGGCTTTGCCCTTGTGGGACTTAATTTAAAAAGGAATGTGATTACTCAAAAATCAATCAGATAATCGGAATAAGCAGTATACTATGTCATTTATAAATTCGTAGAGTATATAGAAACTTTCGCTACACGGCATGCGTTAAATCGGAGGCCGTGGGTTCGATTCACAGTCGAGGTGAGAAATTTTTGTACCACATAATAAAATTGTAAATATGATAATGTTGTCTTAAGTTTTCGCGATTATTACACATGGTAATTAAACAACTTTAAACGGTTTAAATCGCGTATATTTATAATTATTTTTGTCCCGACGTTTCAGTCACCCCGTGATCACGATCACTGCAAAGTGTTTGAAACGTCGGGAAAAATAATGATAAATATACGTGATTTAAACCGTTTAAAGTGGTTTAATTACTATATTGTAAATATGATGTTCGCTTAGTGCGCGATAGCTCTTGTATAATCATAATTATCATATTTAGAAATATTTGTAAGAACTTATACTACTTCAAACTAACAAAGTTGTCACTTATTTAGTTATGAGTCGTTTGGTCGAGTGGTAACAAACAAACAGAAACATAAAATATACCTTATTAGTATTAGCAGGAGCTTTTATATCATATGATTTATGATTTTATGCAGGTAACTTAATTTCACACCAATGAAGTTTTTTTATGCAGTGTAGTGGTAAAAATAGTCGGTGCCCCGGTTATGGTAAACTTCTGCGAGGAGGTTTGGACCACGTAAATGTCTTGCGCGGTACTGCATTGCGTTATCAATTAGAGATATAAATATATAGTTATTAAAATTAAACTTTAGTCCTACCCAGAGTTCAATAAACTCTAATGTCGAGTCAGGGTTTCATGTTGTTAGTACATTTTAGATGTATTGTAGGTACACATAAATAGTTGTATTGTATACATTCTTTTTTCAAGCCCGAGGCCCACCTGATGTTTAGTTGACTAACCACTGCCTATAACAGATGTATTTCGTCAACGACGATTTGCACTGTGCACGTCACACTGATACGTACGGGGGTTAGGTCTCATGTGCCTGTAATAATTGTACTGGCTCTCAAGGACAACTGCCGGAACACACCATGCGGTGAAGCTCATGCCCGCGGCGGGATTCGAACCATGGACCTGTTGCACGGCAGTCCATAGCCAATGCCACTGAGCCATCATTGCTTCAGATATGGAGAAACAAATGATATCCCCTCTTGTGATGTATAATGTTGTGATCGAAGATGGTGAACAGACTTAACCCAGAATAGGAATTTGTTCCCAAGGAACACACTACTATGTGCTTGGTGGCCGATTATCTACTTGAGTGTAGTACCTATCCAGGCAGGCATTCGCAAATGCTCTACGATCATGAAATGAAGTCTTTAAAACCATATATATAGACCATACCAATTATAAAACGGTATACATCCTTCCTATGCTGAGCAAAATATTAGAAAAAATATGCTTCAACAAACTATAATCAACATTGATGAACATAATCTATATCTACTTATATGTACTTATGTATTTTTGGATGTAATTAATAAACTTAAAAATGTACTGGACCGATGTCATCCAAAGTGTGAAATAAAACCGGCCAAGTGCGAGTGGGACTCGCGCACGAAGGGTTCCGTAGCTAAATATTCTGTGAATAGTGAAAGCGTCTACCTGGCACCGTTGTTAGTATCGAGCAAGAAACAGTAAAAAAATCAAGTTTGTATGGGAGCCCCCTTAAATATTTATTTTATTTTATTTTTTGTATTCGTTGACATAGCGGCAATAGAAATACATCATCTGTGAAAATTTAGACTGTCTAGCTATCACCGTTCTTGAGATACAGCCTGGTGACAGACGGACGGATGGATGGACCGACAGCGAAGTCTCAGTAATAGGGTTACGTTTTAACCCTTTGGGTACGGAACTCTAATAATACCAAACAAATTCGTTATATCGCGTACGCTGTGGATATTGTTGACAATAGAGCAAAGTCTTGTACATACAACAATTTTATAGAAGACATCAATATCTACGAAAAATAAGCTAAACCATAATTGTGTCTAACTATTACAGTTATGTCGTCACAATAACTACTTTTTATGTGTTTCAATTTATAATATTTGTTTAATACCCGTGCAAAGCCGGGAGGTGCGCTAGTATTAATTAAACACAAGAATCAGTTGATTTTTTTAGAAAAACATATCCGTGATAGACGTCACAACCACACACGAATTCCTGGGAAAGTCCACATGATGGCATTGCAGTATTTTGTAGTCTTTTTTTAACTTACAGCCATAATATTCCAGATATTAGGAATAAAACTGGAGTATTATAAAATACGTCCGGGAAATTTTTGAAAATAGGAGTTAAGTAAGGTGGACTATTACTGCATCAGCCAGATTGTCCACTGCTCAACTCAGCCTCTCGCATTAAGAAGGGATTGCCAATATCCCCACGCTTGGCAGGCAGCTTGGTGCCTACTTCTGATAGTTTTCGCCTCTTACGACTCCTACGGAAAGATATGGAAGGGGGTGCAATTCGAGCCACGCATTCCATGGGGCATATTAGGAAAATTTATTTTTAGTTTATGTTGATTTGATTGACATGATCAAAGATAGATGTTATTTCATTCAATGTTGACCTTTCACGTGCCTCATAACACGAGAAGCTCTCCACTCTCTCCAGACAGCACCCGTGTTATCCAGTAACACGATTGGCCTGGATGCAGATGGCGAGTCGAGGGGTGAACCCTCTTTCCGCAACAGGCACTATCAGCCGTTCTTCCACAACTTCGGGAACCGTCCTGACTTGATGCACGCGTCGAACATACAAGTCATGACCCAGATGATCGTTTAAGAACTCTGCTGCTAGCGCTTCTTCTAATATAATAGAAAAGAGCACATGAACCTTTAAAAGCTAAACAGATTTGCACCGCATACCTAAGAACACTATCGATCAAAATATAACTGTATTCAGTAAAAGATCTTTTTCGAGTCTCTCAATCATCATGAACATCATCAAGATCAAGTACAACAGTTAAACGAAATATAAATAAAAACAAAAACATAATTTTACTATTGTATTTCCCGTCTTAGACATCCGCGCCGGCAATTCTTGAAAACTATACTGTATAGGCTAGTATCAGAGTTTCCCTTTTTGTTTTTGTCTTATTGCATTAAAGGAACAACATAATGTGTTAAAGCCATTAGACATTCTCAGTAACACCTTTTGCATTTGAATTGATTCACACTCCAATTCCAAAAACTAACTTCACATCAATAATGATGAAAATTCCTTTAGAATGTGTCAGTATTATCCTTTATTGTTTCCTTCAGTGGTATAAAACCGTAAAATCCATAATCGAGGTAACATACCGACCGGGTCGAGTGAGGAGGCGACTTGACCATATAAGAGAAAACTGCAAGGTGCCCTTTAGCACGATACTGGTCGCTGACCTCATTTACACAACATAGTAGCTAAATTATAGAGCAAAAAGGTGTAAGTATATTGTTTTTGATCTTCATCGTCGCGTTGACTCGAACACTAATAGACGACTTTAAAATATCTTGTGCACATTCTTGAATTTGATTTAATTATGTTTTGTATGTGTTCTGCAAAGAAATAATTACAAGGTCTTAGAAAACAGTTTTTTAAAAATAGTTCATTTCATGATGATTAAATAAGCTGATTCAAAAGTTTATACTTATTTATATTTCCAGATAAGCGGTAACTGATCTACAATTTAGCTGAATTCTACGACAAAAGTCATCACTTCAGTTATCGTAAGGAATTTGATTGCCAAGCATATTATTTGATAGGTAAGTATCTTTTTTTATATAATAAGGTGAAAATTCTGCTTATACTATTCCAAAGCGGCTAAACTGTATCAACCGGCCCCTGTACAAAGTACAAATTAATTTAATCCTTATTGAAACACCATTTATATTTTACAAAATCACAAAAATAACTGAACTTAGGGAGAAATTCTTACTGCATAAAGCAATATACCTATCTCTCAAAAGTGGAAATTACGTATTTCAGTTCGCTAAAGGCGTAAGTCTAAAACAGCTAACTGTTAAATCTCATTCCAACACATCCCTAATTAATACTTGAATGCGTAAAATTTACACGCAGAGCTATTGGAGTTCTAAAGTTCTATAAAACGTATCTTTCATGTTCAAAATGTAATAGGCAAAAATTATAATGGAACACGAGTCCCATAAAGATCGTAATATATTATCTTGTTAGTTTTAAGTAACTAAATTGAACAGAAATATAAGACACAATATAAACAAGCAATTAACTGGTATGAACTTGCACAGAATGACGTTTTTATTACTTCTTAAAATACATATTTTCATGTAGTGCTTGCGGTGACATAATTTATGTATTTGTAAGTACGAGAACATAAAAAATAATACATGAAAACCCTTGAAAATATACCCTTGTACATATGTACGTTTTTTACTTCGTTGCGCGTAACCAACTACTGATTTTGATGATATTATAATACAAAACTTGCTTATCTTACAATTCACTTTGTAAGGTACAGCCGGAACTAAAATTGGGTATCAAGGATGTTTTGATGAATATTAATATATATTGAGCTGTCTATTAATTAAATTAAACTATAAGAGTATTACATAATGATCATAAAGTTCTTAATCAATGAATCAAGTTAGTATTTTATTTTACATATAAAGCGTTATAATTTGTGCAAGGCTATATTATTTCGACTATTCCGCAATTCTTAGAAACTGAAATAACTAAAAAATAGGTAGATGTTGAAACCTGTGCGCTTTAGAAATGCTTTTGATTGCAAATCAGCTGTACCTACGGGAAAAACCATTAACTATCTTAGGACGCCTTTATGAAAAACTATTCACATTTATACCAAATTTCTATTATAATCACATTATATCAGTTAAATAACTAAGCGGTGAATGAACCCACGTCTTACAACAACAGTGAGCTGAAAATTTCGCGAATAAAAAATGTATTTATACGTTTTCATAAATTATGTCAGCACCGTTTAGAAAAAAATCCAGAAACTGAATTGGCAAAAAAAAAACGGATGTAAATATTGAGTCTATTCCCAAAAAAATATCGAAAATTTGGTTGAAAATGCGATCTGTAGAGAAGAACAGCTGGACATCCACCGGATAGATATACGAAACGGAGACTCTTCGCTCGGTCTTCACGCTCGCTCGGTCATATATCGTATTGCACGATGCGGACTAATCCGGATTGCTCATTAACAGTACATTTTGAAGCAATGATGGCCGAGCGGTAATAGCTATGGATTGCCGAGCCGCAGGTCCATGGTCCGATCCCCGCCGCCGGCTTGAGCTTCACCGGTGGAAGGGCATTTTGCAGATGCTCGACTGGCTAGCTACTGCCCTCTTGTAGAAAATTTTTTGCTAAGCACCTATTAGTGTGTTCCGGCAGCAGTCCCTGAGAGCCAGTAAAATTACAGGCACATGAAAACTGTATCAGTGTGACGGGCGCAGTGCAGATCGTCACATGTGATGAAATGCATCTGTTATAGGTAGAGGTTAGTCCACTTAACATCAAGTGGGACTCGCGCGTGTTCCGTCACAATAATATAAAAAAACGAAGGAAATTCCGATTATACATAATAATTTCAATTATGTGCCGAAAAGAGTTTCATTATTCGCCAGTATCCAAAGTATATACTTTAACTAGCGATACGTCCCGGCTTCGCACGCGTGCAATGCTGGTTCTTAATAATCTGTAATATCTTCGATTATATTCATATAAATTACATGCTGTAAAGGGCCATATTGATCTACGTTAAACGCGCAGTATTTTTAAGGTACTTAGTTGAATAAGGATTATTGCTGTGTTGCTTAAAATCTCTTCCAAAATAAGCCATTATTTATCTTAAAGGATAAATCTAAGCGTATGTAAGCGAAAATGTGTATTTACGACATCACATTAGAGACCTAAAATAATCAGTGTTTCTTTACTATATTATGCATGTTTTATACACATAAGTCTTCGTCTTGAATTACTATATCAATTAAAAAAAACACATCAAAATCCGTTGCGTAGTTTTGAAGATCAAAGCATATATAGGGACAGACAGATAGCGGGAAGCGACTTTGTTTTATACCATGTAGTGATACGTGCCATCATCATATCGTCGACCAATGAACGATGAAGTTAAATTTTGTCTGTTATCGTAACTGACTTCAAATAAATGTTCAGCTATTTGGCAAGTCTAGTATTTAGTCATTCGTGCTTACGTAGTTTGTTCATGCCTGATACCTTCCAATGAGTTTTTTTTTTTTTTTTTTTTTTTTCTTATTGTGATGGAACAAGCGCGAGGCCCACCTGATGTTAAGCGGTATCCTCTGCCTATAACAGATGCATTTCATCACAAGTGACGAACTGCACGGCGCCCATCACCTTGAGACAGTTTTTAAGTCTCATTTTGCCTGTTATTTCACTGGCTCTCAAGGACTGCTGCCGGAACACACCGTTAGGTGCTTGGCGACAGATTTTCTACTTGAGGGTGGTCGCTAGCCAGGCGGGCATTCGCAAAATGCCCTTCCACCATGCGGTAAAGCTCAAGCGTTTATTAATAGGATTTTTAATTGAAGGCAAAGGAACTAAAATTTAATTAACAATTAATTTCATTTATATTAGTTGATTAATTCGCATCGGCTATATTGGTTCATTAATATTAAAACTGATGTGTGATTTATATGATTTGCATAATTGTAGGATATGATTTATTGTTGTATATCATTAACTTTAAGGTGAAGTGAGTCTCAAAAAGGCAAATTTGAACATATTTTATAGAAAAGTGAATGCTTTATTGATATGGATAAAATTTACATCTATACTAAAGAAAATGAATGGATTCAGGCGTTACTTTGCGGAAATTCATATTTTATAAAAACATTTATTTTTATTTTATATTTTAAGAAAACAACAAATTAATATTTTAATAAATTACTTAAAAAATATAAAAAATAATATATCTAGTGACTATTCCGCTAACAACAAATATTTTTTTATATATATAAAAAAAAAAACTTTTCATGATTATTTAAATAAAAAAACTTAAAAAATAATATATCTAGTGACGGTTCCGTCTAATTTTCCTGTAAAGCCGACATGACTTCACAAGCGCCATGCAGGCAAACCGGAAGAATTTTCGACGCGTTTCGCTTCTTCACAAAGCATCTTCAGGAAGTCTTGACTATACGAGCGCGCGATCGAGAAGATTTCTCCATCGTGCGCTCGTAGAGTCAAGACCTCCTGATCTACACTAATATTATAAAGACGAAAGATTTGTATTATTGTATGTAACGAATAAACTTAAAAACGATTGAACCGATTTGCAAAATTCTTTCACTTTTAGAATCCTACATTATTCTTGATAATCATAGGCTATAGAATATATTCAAAAATTTAGGGATCCGTATGCAAACTTCGATAATGTAAGCCAACGCGGTGAAAAAATATATCAAAAGTATCGTTATATCGCGTACGCTGCGTAAATTATTGACAATTTTATAGAGGACATCAATATCTACAAGAAAGACCGTAATACCAATACCTCACTATTACAGTTATATAATTACTACTTTTTTATGTATTTAAATTTATAATATATGAAACTTTTGTTAAATACCCGTTAGAAGCAGGGGCGGGCCGCTAGTATATAATATTCTAGAGGATATGACAAATAGTTACTATACTGTTAATACGGTTCTGTTGATAAGAAAAGTCATAAATACAGCTCAAAAATAGTTTTGTGTCTATAGTATAGCACTGTATCAGCCGGATTGTGAACCGTGGGGTGCCGGGCTAGAATGTTACCCCGCATCTCTTCCCGTGGGTGTCGTAAGAGGCGACTAAGGGTGAAATGCCAAACGGGGGTATCGGGCGGAATCGGTATCTTATACTGCGATCCCCAAGACGCCTTATGAAAAATATACGCTACTACCGTTACCAGTAATGTTTTGCTCACTCACATTCGAAACCAGGTCTCTCCATCCTACAGTGTGAAGGAAAACTTTGTTTTTTGTTTATTCGGACCCAATCGGAGACATTCTGGAAAGCGACCTAATTATTTGGACTCAAGTTTTGTTTATTCGGACCCAATCGAAGACATTCTGGAAAGCGGCCTGATTTGGAAGTCATACTTAATATATAAGCCGATTTATAATTATGTTTAGCCAATGCTGCTAGTATGCTAGGCACGCTACCAACTAGCTTATTGGGCTGGATTTGTAATGCCTATAGGAGTGCAATGGTCTTTTGTATCTCCCCTTTTTAAGTAAGTAAATTATTTTCCGTCGTTTATTGCATTAGGCGTCTTTTTTAGTAAATAAAAACTAGTCTGATTCCTGTTGGAGTCATATACTCCTGTATTTTCTATTTATAGTAAATAAGCATGTTTAAACGTTTTTATTTGTTTGCACTTCTAAACTATGCTACTATAAAAATACATTAGTAATGAAAATATCCGTGGACTTGACATACTCAATTTGACACTTGTGTATACATATATAATATATTATATAAATATAAATACAAGTGTCAAACTGAGAATAATTAATATAATTTAATATTGATGTGTTCGATATTTAATGTATATCCGATCGAGTAATATTTTTCCAGTATGATAAAAAATTGTGAGTAAGCACTCGTACTTACAGGGTTACTCATTGTAACAGTCCTTAAAAGAAAAAAATATTATTGGTTTTGTTACAGCTTGAAAACAAAATTTGGCCATTAGTACAGGCCTATTGGCAATCCAAATGCTCTAACACACTAGTAGTTGGCATTATGCTATGAATTGCGATGTTTATTTCTTGACCCAAGTAATCACTATGAGGTCCAAGACCGGCTCTAGTTTGTGACAATATTTTAAAAATTATTAGATCACAATATTTTCGTCTCGTACTACATTTTATGTAACCACTGCCAAGATTAGCATACTTGCGTAGCTTAAATCGCTTCGCTGAAGCTGCCGCGGCGCCAGTCCTCACGTTGTGACGGCGCTAAAGTGTCAACGCATGTAGTATCCCACACCAATAGCCGCACTTACTATATAAAATCGGCGTATATATAACTATATAAATTTGTCGATTTTATTTTTGATTTTGTATCTACAAAACTACTACTACTAGTAAAACTTTAATTTGCAGGTACTTCTTATAGATTTTTAAGTATACGTTGATTTTACGCCGTGATAATGTTACATTATAATATTAAGATTAAATATAATGCAAATGTATAATTTAATATTCCTATAAATTTACACGCTTGTCCCGAATAGACATTATACATCTAGTAACTTAATTATCTTCCATGATTCATTGCCATAACCGGAACCACATGGCATTTTCTTAATAAAAGCTTGACATCGGCATCCAGCGCATTTGACGTTGGAATCTAGTGTCTTTAATGCTTGTAAAAAGAAGCGGAGGATAAAAAAAGAATTGACCGTATATTTTACAATAATGATCCAATAAAGAATTATTAACATAATCTAGACTAAAATCGGTATTTTGACACCTACAACTAGAGGATTTGTATGTCAACTAAGTCAAGTAAGTCAACAATCTAGATGTAAATGGTTCTCAGAATACGGTGGGCATTATATTGTTGCATTTTAATCATTTTTGTTTTATGCAAATCAATGTGTGAAGTGGATCCACAAACATTCCCTAAGAGAATAACGACTCTCTTGCAAGTCGGTCGTCTCGTAACTGCTACAATATAAAACGCGCTCACACTTTTTAAATAAATGTAAAAAATAAGCTTTCAAGTGCATAATTGAGTGAATAATATAGCGTAATAGAATCCAAACGGAACTATTAAACTTTATAATATATGCAAATCCATCTGCCCGACCTCGTCGGACCTTGATTTAAGGATTCTGTTCCACTTTTTGGTATGATTTAAATAAAATTTATTATAGATTTAAATGTTAATTAAATGTCAAAGAAGAATAAGATGATATTGACAGTCCTTATCTATTTCCTAAACATATGCCAACATATGAATTGATCTAGTTTCAGATCTCAAGCATAATTTGAGGCGTCAACAGGGTGCTAGGCCAGTGGTGAATATTGCAAGAAAAAATATTCGGAAATATGTTGCGACTTTTAATACTTGTGAGTACTAATTTATTTTATTTTGTTATAATTTAATTAATAATTTATAATTTTATTGTTGTTGAAAAACACTCTAGCAGGCAGGTATTGTCTACGATTATCTTGTCTATAATGTTAATTTACTCAAATGATAATTGCTTATATGCCATTATTTAGAAACTAGTTTTTAAAGAATGACAGTGCTTGTGTGGAATGTTGTCACATTGAAGTTGTTGTGATGAAACATTCACAAGACATGTTTGCAAAGCGAATAATATTTTGCAGTTATATAATGTTTCTACATGATATGATTATTAATTTTCTAATATTTTCTACACATAAAAATAAACAGATTTTGAAATTGTTATATTCCTGCCAATTATTATATAAATTATTTTACATAAAGCCGCGCAGCAGGTCCATGGTTTGAATCTCGCCGCGGGCTTGAGCTTCACCGCATGGTGGCACGGCATTTTGGGAATGGCCACCTGGCTAGCGACCACCCTCAAGTAGAAAATCTGTCGCCAAGCACCTAACGGTGTGTTCCGGCAACTGTTCTTGAGAGCCAGTAATTCTAGGTTAAGCCTGTTAACACCTTCGACCACATCATCACTTACCATCAGGTGAGATTGTGGTCAAAGACTGATAGGTATATCAGCAATAAAAAAATAGTAAAGACATAAGATATTGAGATACATGCATGTACACTTATATAAATAACTTTTTAGACTGCATTGGCGTCTCTACTGACTGTAACAGAGAGTTCACCGTGGGACGATGGAAAATACAGACCAGGAAAGTACAGAGTTTTCGACGATGGAAAATATTACAGACCCTTGACTGAGGGAAAATACATACCAGGAGATGAAGGAAAGTATACTTACATATACCAGCAGGGCTTGTACCCAGATGACGATGGAGACTATCGGTACATTCACCAGACAGGCCCCAATGGAGGTTTTGGAGGCAATGGAGGCGAAGGAGGGTTTGGGGGTGAAGGAGGTTTTGGAGGTAATGGAGGAGACGGCCCTGGAGGTCCCAATGGACCCAATGGACCTGGGGGTCCTCCTGGTCCTAACGGCCCTCCTGGATCTAGCCCTCGAGAAAGGGTCAATAACTACATCGGCAAACGGATTTACGCTAATCGTTACCCATACATTCATAATGTTATCGAGTCACTGGTCAATAAATATGTGTCGATGGATAACTTCGAGGAGGACTATGAGAGCAGCGACCACCACTTCAAAAAAGTCTACGCTGATAAGGAGATAGCTGTTAAGTGCAAATACCTTATGCCGAACAACACTAAGCCGGAATTCACAACCCAGTACGTAACTATTTTATCTTCCATGTACACATAAGGATAGAGTGCTCGTGGCTTTTTCCATAACGTAGTTTCACCATATTTTAAATACTTAGTGTTATACTTGGTGAATCTTTGCATGTCCTTGTCCTTGAGCGTCTATGCTTCTGGTTTGCAAGATTTCCGTAAAATTAAGTATTTTAAAAATAATTCGACACACTTTTTGTATGGTAATTGTTATTTTGAAATTCAGGGATGAATTACATAATATATCGAAAAACCGGAAGCATAGATTTTAGGCTCAGCAATATGCATACACAATTTTCACCGAGTTTAGACACTTAGTATTTATAATTTAACGAAAGAATTTTTAGAATTTTACGTTTGTATCGAAAGCGCTCCGTGCACTCTACTCTTACTCAAAATAGAGGTGATAAGCTTAGATTGTGTTATGTCTCGTTGTAGTTCTCAAGCAGGATGACTAATTTTAGTGTTGCTTTCATTGTATTCATATTTGCATGGTGGCATTTTACGAATACCCGCCTAGCTAGCTACCAAGTAGAACATTTGTTGCCAAGCACCTAACGGTGTGTTGTGGGAGCTGTCCTTGAGAGCCAGTATTCTAGGTTAGCCTGAATAACATCTTCGATCACATCATCACTTACCATCGAGATAGTGGTCAAAGGCTAACCCATCAGCAATATAAAAAGGTCGGTTTTAATTAAAGTAAACTTTGCAATCTTTGATAATAATTGGATTAAATATTCTAAGATCATCAACTTTTTACCCTGCGTTAGTGTAAGGATCATAAAAAGATATGTAATTTTGAAAATCTAATGGTAACCTTTAGCTAATTCTACAACTAGCGCTATTTAGTAACTACCCCCATATCACAGCAAAAGTACCATGTGTGCGTTCTTTGAATTTTCCCTAAATACAGTTTCTAGCTCAAGTATAGTCTGGTAGCTTCATATCCTGTTCGGGGTCATAAAGGCGAATAAGATGTGATAAGAGTGTAATGGCAATAAGATGTGATAAGAGTGTAAGGTGTGATGGCGAGAAAGATAAAAATGAATGCTTTTAGAAGTTTAACTAGAATGTCCCTGGTAAGGTATGAGTAAATTAGAGGAAACTCAAAAGTAACACCAGTGAGAGAATCGTATTTGCTATCTTAATCCTTCTGGCAGTACATACAATGGATAGTGGATGTTTGTCCTTTAGCAGAAAATGATTGTACCAAATTTATGAAAAAAAATGACTAGTAGGCTTGACTAAACAGGTATACACAAAAAATGAAGAAAATGATGTGCAGCGTCACTGTATCAGTCATTTACAGTAATTGTTTATAATACTTTTGAAATACAGCGAAAATCGTGGAAGCGAACATTTTTTAAGAATTATCGAGTAAATTTTGATAAAAAAACCTTTGTATAGTTAATCAAATGTCTCTTTTACTCCGATAATCAGGTTGTAAATTCAGATTTGGTTGGAGCCTGAACTGCATATCTAGGTAAGAATAACTCATGGAGCATTTCTGATAAACGGAATGAAAGTCAGTAATCGGAAGTATTGTTTTAACGGAAGGAATGAACGTACTTCTATGACCGCATGTGTCGCTTGATTAAATTTATTGGCTAAAAGTTGTCAAAGCGATAGAGATTGTATAAATGGGAAATTTATTTCAAGATAATGTAAGCAGGAAGGGAGTGATCTGTAAACGTTGTCGTAAATATTACTTCGTCTTTTGTCATCAGTACCTGTAACTTATTAACATTTTTATTGCTATATAACTGCAAATATTATGCCATTACAATAACTAAAGTGAATATGTATAAGTTTTTTACATAATGAAATTACATTATAACTTACAAATAACCTAAACTTTGCAGATACCCACCAACAGTGAACATTCCTGATTCTGAAAACTTCGGATCCTATTACAGCTTTAGAGGTAGCAAAGTTCTCTCTGATTCCATCACCAAAAAATTGAAGCTCGAGTATGAAGTATTCGTTCGGGTAGTCGAAGTGGACACAGATAAGCAATAAAAATAACGTGGCAATGGAAAATAAATGTGCGCTTGATAATATGCCTATGTATTTTAATATAAGTTAATAGAGTTTTGAATGATTTTAACACCAAACAAAATTATTATTTAAACTGTATTTTCAACTTTGTCTATGTAAAAATTAATTGTAATATAGAATAAAGACAATCATTGTGTATTCTAAGATTATTCGTAGGTTGGTATAACACTACTTTTGTAGTAGCGTTCTACTTACCGTAGGCTTTGTATATTAGAAAAAAGGGATGCAATTCAAATAAAATCTTTTATTTAATTTATTTTATGTTAAATATGCATATAAACGTGTAGAAGTAATCTGTACCTTTTATTGTAATTTAAGTTTGGTAAAGCCAAACAAAACGAAATTAAATGTAATGTAAGGGTTCTTGAGATTATTATCTACGCAAAAAGCTTTTTGATTGTAAAAGCAAGAGGTACTCGTAGATATGTAAAATATTATTTTAACAAATTCATGCCCAGTTCACGGCCGAAACGCATGCAAAATTAAAGATGTATCTTTTGTCAGATGGTATATGGTATATATAAAAGAAGAATTTATAGGGCGTAAAAGGCGTTGGTGGTATAAATTGAAATTGGTGATATAAATAAATTGTATTTTTTTTATTTATGGCTATGGGTAAGTACCAACTGAGTAAAGCCAAACCCACAATATTATGTCAATTGTTGGACTTTACGATTAGCGGTAAGTTTATGTAAAAATCTTTTTTTATACAATGTTAAAATCATATGAGTAATACTCAAAATTAGTCAAATGTAAAATATATATAAAGTTTTATAACAGCCTTTGTGGTAATCGACTTTGTTTTATTTAAAAGGGATACCTTTTGGGGCAATGACATTATAGTGACCGAAAAAATATCTGATCATGTTACTTTCTGGTATAAGCCCTGGAATGCCATATCAAGAACATTGTAAGCTGATGAATAACAGAGGTCATAAACCCTACAGTTTATTTTAGTCTTCCACAAAGGGATTAGGCACAAGGTGTACTTTGTTATTAAAGTATAAGTTACGTTGATATGAGAAACTCTGTTACTAATTTAATTTATCACCGGAAAAAACTAAGCATACAAATATATCAGATTACTAGAATTAGTTAACTAACTTGTTTATGCCTACATTGTATATAAGTACCTATGTGTGTACATCTGTACTACATTCCTTCCTAATGCTAAATTTAATCTTTTTATTTTATTTTATATAAGTTAAACCTTTGGCCACAATCACCTGATGGTAATTATTGATGTGGGCCAAGGTGTTTACACGCTTAATTTAGAATTACTGGCTCTCAAGAACATCTGCCGGAACATACCGTTAGGTGCTTGGCGTTAGATTTTCTACTTGAGAGTGGTCGCTAGCCAGGCGGCCAATCGCAAAATGCCCTTCCATTATGCGATGAAGCTCAAGCCTATGGCGGGGTTCGAACCATGGACCTGCTGCATGGCAGTCCATATATAGCCAACGCCACTGAGCCATCATTGCTTCAGAATTGTAGTAACAAAGGTATTTCAAGGAAAAAAAAGGGATTCTTGTATACTCCTTAAGGGTGAACTGGCCGGCCCGTTCTCCATACAAACGCCGTTGGGTGATCACTCCCTTATTTGAGGATTTAGGTCCAAAATAAAGCATAATACCGATTGGTCTCGTCATTATCTAGGCTTGTATGATGCCGAAATTTTAATAAAATAATTAACCTGAGAGTTATGAGCCTCGAAACATTTTCATATAAAGTTTTCGACGCTCATATTTTACAACTTAATTATCTTTTTAAAATTTTGGCATCATACAAGCCTAGTTAATGACGAGATCAATCGGTATTATGCTTTATTTTGTACCTAAATTCTCAAATAATGGAGTGATCACCCAACGGCGTTTGTATGGAGAATGGGCCGGCCAGTTCACCCTTAATGAATAACAACAAACGATTTTCTAAATCTCAGATTGTGTTCATTCATTCAAGTGAAAATACTGCTGGCGAAATTATTCCTGTATATAACAATGCTAAAATAAAATAATATAACGTAAGATAATCAACTAACGTGAATAAATAAACTGCTTTTTGTTTATGGTACTACTGATGCAGTGCCTTTTTTACCGGCGGTATGCCTTTATAAAGAAAATACTAAGAATTATATATCAGTAGTGCTGAAATGATGAACACCAATAAATAATATGAGAACGACTTCATCCAAACTAATATTTATTTTCATTTAACGCACGATTTATTAAACGTCAATCATGCAGTAAAAGCTTTCAGACACTTGAAATCCTTAGTAGAATGATTTATCTGATAGTGTATTAGAGTTGCGGGAATGCTATATAATATATGAAACGATTAAATCGGCAGGATGAGATTTACCTACCGATTTTTTAAAACTTGTATGTACCTGATGAGTAAAAATACGCATAATAAGACTGAATTTATAAATGGAAATATGATGTTTTATTAAAATAAACTCTTAAAACAGAAATCGAGACTGCATTCCTTTGGCCTGATCCAATTTACAATATGTCAAAATAAATAAAAAGCATCAACAAATATTGGACTTCTTGACTTTATAATTTTATTAACCGCTTTTGCGTTGGATTGTTTTTTTTTATGTTATTGTGACGGAACAAGCATGAGTCCCACCTGATTTTAAGCGGACTAACCTCTACCTATAACAGATGCATTTCGTTACAAGATCGAATCGCACTGCGCCCGTCATCCTGAGACATAGTTGTTATGTCTCATGTGTCTGTAATTTTACTGGCTCTTAAGGAATGATGCCGGAACACACTGATAGGTGCTTTGCGAAAGATTTTCTACTTGAGGCTGGTAGCTAGCCAGGCGGGCAACGGAAAAATGCCCTTCGAACTAAATTAAACGAATCGAACCATGCCAACCAACCACCATTACCGCTCGGCCATCACTGCTTCGAAAATCGATTGCTTGTAATCCTTGACTTGCAAATAGATTGTGTATATATGTTTTTTTTTTTAAGTTATGAGCTTGTGTAATTTAACCTACGTTTTAAGCTATCACCAAACCTGATACTGAGTTTTTTATCTTATTTATAAAATAACATATTCTCCTGCCATATACATGATCGCAAGCTACTTTATGAGACACGGATTTGAGTAGGAGGGAAGCCTCTGTTTCCATAAATGTTCACGGTATAAGGATGGGCTTCGACATTTAAGCTATATATCACAGTCCCACCCAAATATGCCGTACCCAAGGTAATCACAACAAGTAAAATTAGCATTTCCTTTGAGATAGATTGTATCTATTATTGCATATATACTCCATTTTAGGTTTGATGACTGTATAAAAAGAAACGTTGCGTAGCCGGGTTGGTCATTATATTATAAGGTTTGTCTCAGGTTATAGGAACGATGAAAACGATAACGGTGAGTTTGTGAGAAAGTGTTACCAAGGTTTATAATTACTATAGACACTTTATTTAACAAGTTTAGTGCCGTGAAGTAATTTAAAATTTGTTTTTGTTGAAATCCGAATAAAGACATCAAATCAATGTAAACTTTTACAAGAGAAAGACTTATCTTAGTTATTTTTTTTATAGATTGCCGTTTTACTGTTGGTGGCTGTTGTGTACAGTAAAGCTGAAGACGACGGTCTCTACCATCCAAAAGTCCAGAGTGGTGATGACGGTAAATACCGCCCTGACAGAGAGGGGCTCTATCATGGGACCCAAGACGGCGGTTACGAGAGCCTAGAAAAAAGAAATGGCAAATACAACTCGCTCTACGCGGCGTCCCAGCATGGATTAGTGAAGGCGCTTGAGAGAGAACTTATAGCGCCTTTCGTCACATACGGTGACAGGTATTTGAAGCTTTTTACTTAAAATATGGTTTTGCGATAATTCATGGAGACCTATTGGGAATAGATTATGGATAAGTGCCAATTGGCACTTAAGCACAATCTGTTCCCAAATATATATTTTTTCTCTGACTGTATGCCTTTATTAAACAAATACTACAAACTATATACAAAACTACAGCTACTACAATACTACAGCTACTACAGTAAAAGCATTTGGACTCATAGGGAGTCCAAATGCTCTAGCCCACTATCAGTTGGCAGCGTGCCCAGCATGCTAGCAGCATTGCCCCGTTGAATTGCAATGCTTATTCTTTGAGCCAAATAGTTCCCAATATTAGACTAATAGTAAGAAAAAATCGTGTGTTGTATTATGATAGCCTCAAAATAGATCCTATAATATTGTTAAACTTATACAATATCAGTGTGAAGGTAGGCGTTTGTTGTGTATAATATAGCGATAATTGCACGGAATTTTGCCAGTTTGGACATTTTTGTATATTATACGTGTTGAGTTGTATTGGTTAGAACTAATGTAACAATAAATTTCTTTATTATAGCGGCGATTTGGAACCTTTCGGGTCTTCAGTATCAGCTGTGGCGTACCGTCCATTCACAACAACCTATCGTCCCCTCGTGTACTCGACACAGAGGCCAAATCTGTACTCGCCATATAACCCAATCGCGTACTCTACACCAAGACCAACCGTATACTCTACGACATTCAAACCTATAGTCTACTCAACGCAAACACCAGCTGTAGTAGCGAGAACCCAGTTAAACTCTGAAAGCGCGGCAAATATCGTGCGTCAAGTAAACGATGTGGACTTAAAAGCATACAACTATTCATACGAAACTGATAATGGTATCGCGGCAGCAGAGCAAGGAGCAGTGGAACCTTCAGTAAACGGCGCTGGAACTAGAGTTCGTGGCTTTTATCAGTATGTTGGACCTGATGGAATCACCTACAGAGTAGACTACACCGCAGACGAAAATGGTTTCCGACCAGTTGGTAAACATTTGCCTGTCTTGGGAGCATAACACCTGTGATGTGGTAACTTTCAACGAATATACGAATATTATTTTGGTAAAGCTGTGGTATACCAAATATATCGACTGTGAATTCCCCAAATGGAAAAAAAACTGCGTGCTTAAAAAGGTTTTATTGATAACAAATTATAAATACATCATCGATGTTTAATATTGCAAGTTCGAGGAGTTAAATAAAATATTTATGTCCGATAAAGGATATTTTTTTGGATATTCCCCAGTGAGGTCAGTGAAGTATTATGAGGTTTTTATGTCTTATACGATACTTTTGACTCGAGATATTTATGTTATATTTTTGTCTATATCTTAATATGAGTCATTTTATGTCGACAAATATGGGATATGTAGAATTTTAGTAATACATATATTTTACGCGTAACAAAAGTACCTATCCCTATTATTCGTATAATATTTAAAAAGTGAGTCATATTCATGTTATCTCAGTCAGGCAGACCATACCTCGGCTATAGGGGTGGATGACGCGGGTTCGAATCCCGCACATGACCACCCCACTATAATATTTCCTCTCGTAAATTTGTAATTTTTGAAATTTATAGTGAGTTTTTATGACTATTCATTAATTTTATATTTAATGAACTGGTTTCGATTTTGATGAAATTTAACACCAACTCAGTAGGTGGTTCAAAGACATACAAAAATACTTTAATAGTTGATTTAGTACACTCACATTTCTACATGCACAACTGGATACAGCTGAAAATAACAACCCAAAAACAGGTAGGAAATACCGGAGACCGACCCGTGGTACAACTGCGATATCCAACTGGTTACTACTACGGAGAAAAAAGTTACCCATGGTTCAACTCTTTTTTTATATATTTATTATTATGATCCATGGTACAACTGTCCAACTGGTTGGACTAAGGGGAAATGAATTTATCTATGGACTAGTTATTTATTTATCTATAGTCTAGGGCAAAGTCATATTTAGGTGCGACGACGAGCGAAGCGAGGAGGAGCGTTAGGTTACTTGTGACTACAACATCGCCACATAAATTTAATTTCATATACTACTTTTGGTGATCATTTACTACTTTATCCCCTTAGTCCATCCAGTTGGACAGTTGTACCATGGATCATAATAATAAATATATAAAAAAAGAGTTGAACCATGGGTAACTTTTTTCTCCGTAGTACAACCAGTTGGACATCGCAGTTGTACCACGGGTCGGTCTCGGAAATACCATATAAAGAAATATGTTTATGTAGTTCTCGAACATAGTTTAAAACAGTTGTGACAAATAGTTATAAGAAAAAGAATAATAAAAACATTGAGAAAACTGTAGTAAAGATAGTTTTAAGATAGTGAGAAGATATGTTAGTGCTTTTATTTATCGCCTTATAAAGGGTTTTTCAACAAGAACTAAGTTTTATAAAACAAAATAAAACAAAGAAAGATTAAGATGATTCAATTCTTTATTGTATTACGAAGAGAAAAGTTTGGCAATGAAAAATGACGGGACTATTTCGTTAACACCAGACGGATTTTGAGTTTTAAGGCTTTAGGGTAAGGTTAACTGGTAAACTTACTATTTATTATGTAATTCTAGAATATCCTAATTTTTTTTGATATTTGACATTTTTAATGAAAAAAAAAAAAAAAAAAAAAAAAAAAAAAAAACCACTGAAATCATATTCTATTGTATTCATTCTGGACTAGCCAATGACGAACCTTTATGTCTAATTTCGGATTGGCTGATACGTTGTGTCGGGAACGCTTTTTTACCCGATTGGTTGTGGTAAATATGGCGTTTTCATGGCGATGCGACACTTGGCGCCAGTCGTGGCAATAAAACCAATGTCTCACCTTACTGAACCTTTTTTTACTCTTCACAAGTGACTGCCGCGTTGAGACTATTCAGTCAAGTGCTGTACTATTGTTTGATTTAATGTAACAACTGCTATACACGTGTTGTGTGTGGGTCTATGTGTGTTGGCTTCCAAAATGGTTTGCCCCTTTTAATATATTATCGTTGTGGAATTACCTTTGAATTAATCCATGAGACCCTAATAATGTATCATTTGTATTAAAATGTTCCATGTGTTCCTATAAATGTTGTATGTATCGTTTTCTTGTAAAATATGCATTACCGTGTAATAAGACTGGTATTGTTTCAATCATGTATATACATTTACGTAAATTTATATTAATTAAAATGTTACCGAACCTATGACAGCCATAGGTAAAACGAAACGTTCATTGGCGAGAATTCTATATAATCTGTGCTACTACAGATTAGTCAATCTCTAGGAATTGGTATTACAGTGCAACCAACTTATCTGTAGAATGGAGCGATGGCGCAACAATCGAAAACGCTGCCCTTTAGACGCAGGTTCTAGAGCTCCATCTGTTTTTTGACTTTGCCAACACTTATTAGCGGTATGTGAAGAATGTATATATGTCTCATCTTAATACATACAATATAACTGGCCGAGGATTCGCTAATAATGAGTTTTGTTTCAATTCTTGTAAATACTTAGCTCTCTATGCTGAAATAATAATATTCGAAGCAGTGATGGCTCAGTGGCATTGGCTATGGACTGCCGCGCAGCAGGTCCATGGTTCGAATTCCGCCCAGAGCTTGAGTTTCACGGCATGGTGGAAGGGCATTTTGCGAATGCCCGCCTGGCTAGCGACCACCCTCAAGTAGAAAATCTGTCGCCAAGCACCTAACGGTGTGCTCCGGCAGCAGTCCTTGAGAGCCAGTGAAATAACAGGCACAAAATGAGACTTAACAACCATGTCTCAAAGTGAAGGGCGCAGTGCAGTTCGTCACTTGTGATGAAATGCATCTGTTATAGGCAGAGGATATCGCTTAACATCAGGTGGGCCTCGCGCATGTTCCTTCACAATAACATAGAAAACAAAAAAAATATATATCATTTCGCCCGGTTAAAACCTTGCGATTGATTGTGTTTAACGAAAGCCCATTTTTCGCAACAATTTGCGTAGTGTTTCTTTGCCACCTTTGAAATGTATATCGTCTCTCAGTACCATAAGCAGTTTATTGATAGTAGGCAACTCTTTTTTAAACGCATAAAATTCATGCACTTTTCGTCTGATTACTCCTTCATCAAAACTGTCCACCTCTAGGTTGCCACATGTCCTTCGTCTCGATTTTCCTGGTGTGCTTATATTGGTACCAGTTTCTGCAGCCGTTTTACATTCTTGTACAATCTATTTAATTAAGAGTTAATTAGATTTAATAAGATTTAATAAGATTTAATAAGATTTAATAAGATTTAATAAGATTTAATAAGATTTAATAAGATTTAATAAGATTTAATAAGATTTAATAAGATTTAATAAGATTTAATAAGATTTAATAAGATTTAATAAGATTTAATAAGATTTAATAAGATTTAATAAGATTTAATAAGATTTAATAAGATTTAATAAGATTTAATAAGATTTAATTAGATTTAATAAGATTTAATTATATTTTATTACATTTAATTTTGATTTAATTTACGCCTCACAGTTATTAAACTTGAGAGCGGACGAGGGAATTAACCTATCAGCTGAGCAGCGCACCCAGCTTAACGAGCTGATATCTAAGAAGGCTAGCTGCTTCGCGACTCAAGGTGAACTCACGAGTTTTATTACTCACCGTATTAGAGTGGATGCGAAGCAGGAACCAATTGCTTCCCCACCGTACCGCATGTCACCTGCTAAGTTGGCAATTTTAGAAAAGGAGTTAGAAAAATTGTTACTTGATGATGTGATAGAGGAGTGCGATGGATTGGATTGGATTGGATTAGATTAGATTAGATTCGACCCTGCGATCCCGCCGAGAAGCGGTAGAGATGGAACACCGTGTGTTATTTAGTCGGTAGGGGCACTTGCTGCTGTGGGAGTAGTTGGTGGTAAAAAAAGATTAGATTACATTAGATTTAATTAGATTATATCAGATTTAATAAGATTTAATTAGATAGACCAATACCTAAAACAAAAGTAAAGTCCTCATTCACTAAAACATATAATAAATATCACATAGACGAAGTCGCGGGAAACATCTTCTTATTTACTATTCAAATTAATATGAATATACCTATATATAAATAAATATACCTATTTCTAGAATTAATTGAATAATAAGCTGGTAACACTGACCTGTAGCAGCAGCAATGCGTTTGTTTACTTGATCAAATGGTGTAATAGGGGCTCCTTGCTCCTTTTCCGCATCAAAGAATGTCTTTACTTTGAGAATAATTTCTCGTACACCACTTTTGATCGCTTCCAGCATTTTTTTCTACTTCAGAATTCATCAAAACAGACGCGTTAGAGATTATTTCATAAATCGAATCACGAATACGAAAACGCTTCTGACGATCAGAGATGAAAGTACCTACTCGAAATAAAACTAACTCAAATACAAGTATAAAATGCAAAATACCTCTTATCGAAAGTATTTTATATTTTTTTTAGGTGTGGATGGCACGGGTTCATATCCCGCACATGACTACAATTTTTCTTTTCGTTGTAATTTCGTAATATTTTGTATTTTATTTGAAACACATTACGTAGCGTATTTTGGTATTTTGATATTTTTCAAAATAAAAATATACCACAGATAGAGAAAGATGTTTCCTTGTTTCTTTACAAAAACAAAATAATTTATTGAATATAAATATGATACAATTTTAAGGTAAAGTCCAGGGGGCCAACATTAACAATTTAAATTTGCACTACCACATGTCACTATAGTAAACTTACATTAGAATTTCATCGTGAGAGCGGGCTGCATGCATGCGTGACGGCTGTGGTACGAATCTTAGTATCAATATTTTAAGTTTTTTTTATTATTTTTTTTATGCCTTATAGGTTAGCCTTTGACCACTATCTCAACTGATGGTAAGTGATGATGTGGTCGAAGATGTTGTTCAGGCTAACCTAGATGTACTGGCTCTCAAGGACAGCTGCCGGAACACACCATTAGGTGCTTGGCGACAGATTTTCTACTTGAGGGTGGTAGCTAGCCAGGCGGGTATTTGCAAAATGCCCTACCACCATGCTATAACGATTGCCATCCTAAGACAACAACCGGGACCGACGGCTTAACGTGCCCTCCGAAGCACGGAAACGCTCAGTAGTAATGTCACTAGCGGTCACCCATCCAACTCATGACCGCGTGCAACGTTGCTTAACTTAGCTGATCGGTTGAGAACAGCTAAGTAAACTTCGCTACGAGCGCTTCATTCTTCAGTTTGAAATAATGATGTTGGTTTTCCATAATAGTTTTTAAAAGGTGGGAGTTGGGCCCCTGCTCGCTGCTTTAGTTTTTACCCTGTTGCAGAAAACAGTTCCTTGCCCACAATTATGTATATTTAAATAATATATAGGCTTTGTAATTTAAAAGAAGGAATCGGAGGTAAGAGAAAAAAATATTAGGGTTATAATATTTTGTGTATATGGACATGTGTGAGGGTGTGCGTGCGTGTGTGTATGAGGTGTGGGTTAGAGTTTCAATGTATGTTTATTTCACTCTTTCTAGTAGTTTTTCAGTCATATATATCGTTATCATATTATGTATTTTGTAATTGACTTAATTCTGTGGGAACTAAGTGATTTAATTTTTTCCTTACTAATAAGCACATTTTTTTTTTCAAAATCGCAAATATTATATACGATAGGAAAAAATTTAGTCATGTGCGGGATTCGAACTCGCGTCCATCCACCCCTTGAGCCGGGGTATGCTCTAACCAAAGTCTCATTGTGCCTGTAATTTCACTGGCTCTCAAGGACTGCTGCCGGGACACACCGTTAGGTGCTTGGCGACAGATTTTCTACTTGAGCTAGCTACCAACGTAGCTGGCAAGGCGGGAAATCGCAAAATGCCCTTCTACCATTCAAAATTATAATATTATATAACTTTGAACATAAATGATATAAGTATGGAATAAACTGTGGTTGATTGGTCTACTACTTGATTTGGCAAAAAAAAGAAAGGTTACATAACATATATATATATATATTATTACAATATCCACTGAGTAGTTCAAACCAAAACAATATCATTTAAAACTAAGAAAAATAGAAATCATCCCTAATTAATATTTTATTATAAAGAGATAGGTAGGTACATACCAAGTTTCTAGGCACAAAATATCCAAAATTAATATTCATTTTGCATCATCATTACGCCGCGATCGTCTTCATCGAGTCACTCATTTATTCACGAACTTTACACCATGGATCAGAATAATGTGTAACGTTTGACTATTCGTTACTACTTCAAAATGCTTTGAATAGTTCTATTTTTGTACTGCCAATAATCACATTGATGAAACCGCCCATAAACCAACGAAGGCCTCAAAAAGTCACCATTACACATAATTTATATTCAGAATTTATGTGGATTTACGAAATTCCGTCAGTTTCATTAATTTGCGTAAGTCGATCATTTGTGGAATGTTGCCGACTTGACGCGCTCTTTTATCCCAATTTTACAATTAGGTAAGTTGTTATTGTAAATTTGTGTTATTGTTAATAGCTAATCAACAGTAACAATATATATATAAATTAATATAGAGAGATGCCAATACTCGTTTTGCTATATCAATGCCGTCTTGCGAAAAATTTATCGATGGGACAATGAGCAGTTGCCAAACAAATAAAATCAGAAATGAATTTGTAGTGAGTAAAAATATCTTTGGATATATATTTATTTAGATTAAGGCCTGGTTTTCCAATCATCAGATGGTCAGTATTCATAAAGATAAATGTATAACAAAAAGAAAAACTAAGTACTTAATTGGGTCTGTTAAAGGACAGTTCATACCCGTGGGGTGCCGGGTTAGAAAGTCCCCTCCCCATTTCTTCGTATGTTCGGGTATTCAAAAACATATGATGTGAAGTTTTGGAATTGCTTTTATGACTGGCCGCCTGAGTGAGATGTCGACCTTAATTGGGAATTATCTCGTTGGGAGAATACCTCCACTACCTTTCGGGTAATCTGAGCGTTAAACTAGTAAGGAACCCAATTGTGCACGATGTGTAGCAATACCCCACTCAGATTGACACGAGTAGCGGCATGCTGCTCGTGACACTTGGATGCACATACATATTAAGTTAACCATTGAATAATGATATAATTGTGATCTAGGAAATAACAATATCATCAAACAAGCAGTGATGGCTCAGTGGCATTGGCTATGGACTACCGTGCAGCAAGACCATGGTCCATGTACATATGTAATAGATAGTGTTATAAATTTAACTAGTGCTCTAACAGGACAATTAATGGATTATGTACTGAACAGGGTCACCAGTAGAAAGGTATTTTTGATATAACTAGAGACCATAGAACATTTAATAATACTACGATAGAGGCTGTAATTGCAACCATAATATTATGTTTGTAGAATCGAGACTTCCAATGGATCACAGCAAAGTCAAAGTAAAATTCATTTATTCAATTTAGGCGTCTACGACGATCTTATGAAGGTAAATTACAAATTTTAGTATTAAAATATTCAATATTGTACTGCCACGCTCAGCAAAAATTTGTATAGAGCCACTGCGAGAAGAACGGGCAAGAAACTCGCGGCCATTAAACGTCTTGTAACAATATTTTACAATTTAACAATTCTTTCAATAATGTGATATAGTAAAATATTACAGTATTTGTTTAAATTACAGGCGATAGCTTGGCAGAGGCGGAATTGTCCAGGCATTTTTGTCGTTTAAGTAATCACAAACTGCATAGGCACAAGAGGACCCTGTTGTCGTAGTTGATGGTTTTTTCGGCTGGACTTCTCGAATCCCAGGCCCTCTGGTCTCTTCCTCTGCAACGCTATGGACCCGGCACCCGCACGGTGAATCCATGGAATGCTAAGAAATTCGTGTCTCTATTTTTAAAGACCTGTCACTTTAGTCGTCTCAGGGAGTAGATTGTTTTATTTTGTATCATAACACCAATTATGAACACACACTGTATGGTCTGATATTAGCACAATGCATACAAAACAAAAACAGCTACGTCCAGAAAAGCGTGAAACAATTACTTTTTTGAATAGTTTTGTGATCTTACATAAAAATAAAATTAAAGAATTATTTTTTCAACACCCTTGCTCGTAAAGTGAGCTTTATTATATCGTTCTTAGGGCCATAAACCGAACTATAACACCCTCGTGCATAATAATATTACACACTAGTGCGTAATAGAATTATCCCTACAAAGTTAAGTTAGTACCCAACTGCAAATTATATACGAGTAAACAGAGCATTTTCAATTTAACCGGGTAATACAGATTTGTAACATCAAAGAGGTTTATATGTAATCAACCATCATTTATTTGCCAGGCGCAAAAATAAAAAAAGTTGCGCGCTACTTTCCATAATTTTCGTATGTTGTTTGTATCGCATTTGTGCAATATATATACTTTTTCCTCGTAAGGGTGTTGAGAAAGTGTGTATGAAACTCGTGAGCAACTTGCTCATTATCCACTCGGCTGATTTACACCTTCGCCTACGGCTCGTCTATAATGAGCAACTTAGCTCACTTGTATCATAATCTACTATTATACACGGCTAAAATTATTTTTATATAACCAGAGATTTCAGGTTTTCAATACTTTATTCATTAGACATTGTATTAGTTATTATAATCGTCCCAGCTATAACTATAACCAAATCGTATTGCCCCAGCTAAAATTATAACCAAACTATTATTAAAATTAATCATAATTCTTACATTGATTTCTATACCCTATCTACAATTTTCAGGATGATGATCTTCCTACTCCTCACCCTATCCCAGAAGCTATTCAGAGGTCCATCGAGTACAACCTGAAAAACTAGCAAAAGAAGTAAATTAGACGTCGACGAGTATAAGCTATATTAACATGAGAGTGTATTAATATTTTGTTATTCAACATATAAACAGATATATAAACACAATACTGTGTATATGTAAATCACAAGATCAAAATATGCTAATAAGTAATTTATGAATACATCATTTTAAGAATATTATAATATATTATATTGTTTTTCCCTTATGGCAATTCAGACTTATAAATGTCCGTTACGCCAACAGAGACAAACTATTATTACTTTACGTACTTTTTATTTCAGTTCTTACCCACCCACGATTTAATATAAATAGGTACATCTAATTATCTGTTTTATTATTATTACTTTGTTATCACTAAATACTGTTTATTCTATAGAACTAATCATGCTTTCAAAGCTCAAACGCTGTAATGTAGCATTTGTAATGGAGGAATCTTGTTGCTTATCCGAAAATACGGACTAATTTATAATTTAGTTTCGGAAACAACAGTTTCCATTGACATATAACATTTTTGCAGCCATTATTGTTTTACGATGTAATGTTATGTTATTTTAAGTTAATCCGTATATGGCTTGAGAAATAACTAAAAATTATTAATAAAAAAAATAAAAAAAATATGATTTGAATACAAAGGGCCTCTTTCACGACTTTCATTTAAAGTTGTCACTTTAAATGAAAGTCGTAGACTTATTGAGTAAGGTTTTGCCCGCTATATCACTAATTAGTAAGTAATGATGTCGTAGGTATTACACAAGATTTACTTATGGTACAAATTATAATAATTCTGATTCTTTGCGGTATTTTTTATCTTATAATAAAATACTAAATGTAATGCCTGTGAGTCTGCAATGACTTAAAGTTTGTATAATCTTAATGCGTTTATTGTAGTAGATGTAGTGTTGTTTATAGTTCGTAGTATTTTGTTGATTAAAAGTACCTACTTTTTCTTGGATAATAAAATACATTTACTTGTCCTTATTATACTTTGATTTTGTAATGTATGTAAGTGATGATGTGAAGATGTTGTTCAAGGAAACCTGAAATTACTGGCTCTCAAGGACAGTGTCTGAATACACCGTTAAGTGCTTGGCAACAGATTTTCTACTTGAGTGATCATGCTATAACGACTGCCATCCTAAGACAACAACCGGGACCGACGGCTTAACGTGCCCTTCGCAGCACGGAAGCTTGCAGTAGTAATGTCAAAGGCGGTCACCCATCCAAGTCGTGACCGTGGCGGCCATTGCTTAACTTAGCTGATCGGTTAAGAAAGGCTAAGCAAACTTCGCTACGAGCGCTTCAAATTGAGTGTCATGCTGTTCATAGGGTGTGTATTTTGCTCTTTCCACGGAATAAGATTAAGGATGAGAGTTCTAGTTAGGCATTCAGATATTAGTTTAATGAATGAATATATACATTTATTATATAATTATAAATATAAATATATATTACTACACGATTATTAAGGTACATAAATGCCTTCACTGGTTCCATTTTTATTTTTTTGTAGAAAATGCATTTACTCATTCCCTTTCACCCTGCTGAAAGTGACCGAATTATGTCAACTTCGCCACCAACTAATGCCACAGCAGAAAATTCCCTATCCCATAGAGAAATATAGCTTTCTCTTTTCTGTGCCCTATCCGTTTAAAAGCTTGTCCACATTTTGCTAGCGCATTGTGCTTGGGGCAGGGCATTTTGCAAATTCTCGCCTGGATAGCTATCATTCTCAAGAAGAAAATCTGTCGCCAAGCACCTAACAGTGTGTTCCGACAGCAGTCCTTGGGAGCCAGAAAAAATATAGTGTGACGGGCGCAGTGTAATTCGTCACGTGACGAAGTGCATCTGTTATAGGCAGAGGTTAATCCGCTTAACAACAGGTGGGCCTCCGTCACAATAACAGTTTGCGGGTCAGCGGCAATGCTTGACTGCGAACCTTAAGGAAGATCCTCCATTACCAATCGCCAGGACACAGGGTGTGCCACAACCACCCCCGGACACCAAGCCTAAAAACGGCGTCAGAACAACCCCATGCCTGGACGCCTTAGTCCTCAGCATATTGTCACCACCATGGAAGAGACGCTGTTCCCCAGCACACTTTGTACGAGTGTTTGGTATGGAATATTGAGTACTGTGATACGTATAGCAATAAAACTGTGTGTCAGCTTCATTTAGTATCCACTAAATATACTTTTCATCACACTTGTACCTATACAGTATTTAAAAACATACAGGTTAACTTGGCCGTAATGCCCCATATAAAACCCTCGAACTTTATTTTTGTACTGAAACCCAAGGTCGTAAAGCTTTTTTTTTTAAATCTTTTATAGCACAGTACACAGGTCAAGCAAGTTCAAGCAAGGAATTTACACGCAACTGAAAAATTCTTTTAAAATGTTATCTAAACAAGAATTTCGTTGCGATCTCGCTACATGTTACTTATATACTCAACTAATGTTCTTAATAATCGTAAAAATCGAAATTTCAATAGTTTTTGTATCAAACCTCGAAAATATTATATTTTTTTTACACTCCGTCATGACTGTACACTTATAAGTATTTGTCCTAACGTTTCTGAACGAAACATTTGTATAATTTGTGGTGTGGTAAAAAAGCCCGCCATCCGATTAGAAAAAAATTCACGCATTTCATAATAATAGTTGTGCTGACTTGCATATTAAAGCTATAATTTATATATATATAATAGCAAATGTGATGAAAAACATTGTATGTTTCACGGGCGTTACGGGAATTACGAACCTCGAGTCAGAAAGCCCTCATTCTTCGACTTCGGGCTTCTACTAGAGCCTCGATCGTAATTCCTTACTGCCTTTTACACATACACAATATACCATATGAAGATTTATAATTTAGTAAGCACCTATGTTAATAAATGGATTCAGGCGTTACAAATATTTTTAAAATATTTTATGAAAACATTATTAAAATATTAATTTGATGTTTTCATAAAATATTTGTTATTATTAAGCACCTATGTGCTTACTAAATTATAAATCCTTCAGCTACTTACGTCATGATTAATTTTTTTACATTCTATTCAGGTGTGGTAGAGGACTTCTAGTCTCATCTTTATGTTGATATGTTGTAATGATTATTTGTTGAATATTTTATGAACGCATTATAAAATTAGATCACTATTTTTATGTGTCATAAAATCCACAAACGAAATCAAAATGAACACTTTGAGTAATAAAATAAGGCTGTTGGTATGAATATTTAATTCTAAAGCTGATTCTACATTATGCATTGACTGTTTTACTGGTGGTGGTTTACTTTTTAATTTTTGCTAATGCTCTTTTATGAGTTTGATAGCATATTGCTTGGATCACCCCTAGGTGGCCCATAAATCAGTGCGAGACGAGACGTTCTGCTGCAGAAAATGTATTCTCATACCTGGATGATTTAATGAAATAACTTGTGGGAGACTTGTGTTACTTTGAGATCAGTGCTTTGAATCAGCGTGGTAATACCGACTTCAACAAGTAATTTTTTATTGTACTTGTAATGAAACATTTAACGGTGACTTATGTAAATTTGAAACGTTTTTTAATGCTTGACAGTTTAGCTTTGGTCCACTATCTCACCTGATAGTAAGTGATGATGTGGTCGAAGATGTTGTTAAGGCATGGTGGTAGAGCTTTTTGGGAATGGCAGCCAGGCTAGCGACCACACTCAATTAGAAAATCATTCGCCAAGCACTTAACGGTGTGTTACGGAAGCTGTCCTTGAGCGCCAGTAAATCTGGGTTAAGCTTGTAAACCTTCGACCGCATCCCTTACCATCAGTTGAAATTTTGGCCAAAGGCTTACCTATCAAAAGAAAAAAAAACTTTCGTTACTCGT
Source organism: Plagodis pulveraria (assembly GCA_963890685.1). NCBI lineage: Eukaryota > Metazoa > Arthropoda > Insecta > Lepidoptera > Geometridae > Plagodis > Plagodis pulveraria. The sequence goes on from OY982952.1 coordinate 18,740,180, forward strand.
TTGTCTTTTATATAGTGGAATAAGTTAGAAAATCATCCCTGACTATTATTTCATTACCTATTAGGTATCACTCATAGATGATCTTATTTTATAATTATTGTATCTTCTGCAATACAACTTTGGTAAGTTATTATAATTATGTGGCCAAAGACTGCTAAACATGAAATTGGAATTTGCTCTTAACGACAACTTATGGAATATGTTATGGCAGAAAAGTTGTTGCCAAGTACCCAATGGTACTCCATTATGTGATAAGAGACAGATTTCAACAACTTTAGATTACCACCATGCATTCATGACGAAGAGGATAAATCAATCATAAATTAAATTTATTCATTACCTTGGCCTAATATTACAAAAAAGCGTTCTTATAACCACACATCTTTACTAGCACATAACATGCGGTGTCGACCGCGAGATATTTGGTTGAAATAGTACCTACATTTAGTAAATCAAGGTCAACACTCACGTATCGTCTCCACACCGGATCAACGTATCTTGCCACACTCTGAAACTCGAGTTAAATTTGTCCTTAATTTTTGTACAGTAATATTAAGTATGCTTTTACCCCAAAAACCGCCTCAGTGTGCAAGTTTTTATCTAATTACGTGTGTTTACTGCGATTTAACATCTTAACGGCGAGCCTCTCGGTAACTAGAGCAAAAAAAGGTTTGACCACGAACAAACGACACGTCGGTTTTGTAAAAGAAGGGTCATCTATAAAATCTAAATCCAAGACTTACTCCATCTTAGGCGCAGCTCCCGATTGGAGTGTTTTGATGGATATGTATGAAAAATATTACAAAAATCCTGAGGATGTTGGTGTTTCGTCATCCAGACCAGATTTATTTCTATACTCAAAAAATCTAAAACGCATAGTACTTATAGAGCTTACTGTGTCGTGGGAAACAAACGTACCTAAAGACCTTGTTGTACTTCGAGGTATGTACATCAGTATACAGAACACATGTATGTACAAATCAAAATTAAACTGTTTAAGGATTATCGTAAAATTAATTCGTAAATTCGTTTCACCGCTGTACAGATTGTAAAATTGTAATAGTTGGGTCTCGTTTTCTTCGTATGGAATCCTAAAAACCTTATTTATTGAGTGTTGTTAATGTTGAGGTGCTCCCAAATAGGTCTGATCACTTGGTTCATTACCATAATACACAATACCATTATTCTGTTATAGAAAATAATAAATACTTTTTTACACTTATAAAAATAATAAACAACGCTAAAGATAACGTTGTCTTTTTTTTTTTTTTTTAATTGGCGATATGCCTTTATTAAACAAATACTACAAACTACATACAAAAATACTACTACTACGTTGTCTTAGGTTTTCGCGATTATTACACATAGTAATTAAACAACTTTAAACGGTTTCAATCACGTATATTTATCATTGACCATATATGAGACCAAATAATTTTCTTAATAACTCATGTGACAAATAAAACCAATTAGTCACCCCGTGACCACGATCACTGCAAAGTGTTTGAAACGTCGGGACAACAATAATGATAAATATACATGATTTAAACCGTTTAAAGTTGTTTAATTACTAAACGCTAAAGATATGTATAAAAAAAAATTGCAAATTGGAAAAAAATTCTCATCAGCGTAAATATCATTGTTGATGACCACGAGGCAATTAGGCTCACACCGCCCTAACCAATTCAGAAGACTGAATATATTATTATGACGTTTTAAAATCACCATGTATGTCCATACATGGTGATTTTAAAACGTCATAATAATATATTCAGGCCCAAGTGTTATTTATAATACTATTTCTAGTCTCGCGTCAAATTATTTAAATAACATTGCAGTTCGACATCTATAGTGGGTGGCTCCTAGAGTGATATATAAGCTTGCGCGGATTTTTTTATCCGCATTCAAACTAGACCAACAGAGCAAAGCAATCTTTAATTTATAATAATGAAATTCGCTGTAAGTATATTTAGTACGCAAAATATGCATTTTGCGGTTTGAAAAATATGTTAGGGCATTTTAAACTGTTTTTTATATTATTATTTGATTTTGTGAATAGATCGTGATTATGGCCGTGATGGCTGCAGCGAGTGCGCAGACAAGCCCAAGCCCTTTCAATCCATTTGGCAACCAGCGCCAGTATAATCCTTACCAACCCTACAGTCCTTACCAACAACAATACAATCCTTACAACCGCTACACAACCCCAGCTCCTTATCGTCCGTTTAGCTCCACCACCCCCGCTCCGTTTGTGTTTGCTCCTTCGACCGTCGCTCCTCCTGCTCCCACCGCCTTGCCCGTGGCTTCCAAAATCTACAACTACGGCGAGTCTAAAAACGCTGAAATTATCAAGTATAACAATGAAATCTACCCTGATGGCTCTTACAGCTACGAGTGAGTATAAACTTGTTCATACTAAAAGAAAGTTGTATTACATCCCAAGTTATTTTCATTTTGGATATTTTTTTTTATGTTAGGGATGTATTAGTAATAAACAGATTGACCATCTGGTACTATAAGTAGTTGCAGACCAATCTGGACTAATCTAAATATGTAATCTGTGACACTGTATTGAGAAACCCAGCCGAGTTCGTATCCACGTAACTACTAGTATCATAAAACTTTTGAAATATATCAATACTATGGCTTGTCAGTCAAGTGAAACGTTTCAAACGTTGTACCATAGAGAAAAGTTATATACCGGTCTACTACTATATATACTATATTATAAGGTCGCTAGCAGTTTGATGTTTTCATAAATTGTAGACGTAGAATGTAGTTGCAACCTATTAATTTGAAATTATATTTGCAGTTACCAGACATCTAACGGTATTGCAGCGCAGATACAGGGCACACCTCGTAACTTTGGAGGTAACCCCCCTGTTGTCCCTGACGTAGCTCAAGGCTCCTTCTCCTGGGTAACTCCTGAAGGCCGACAGATCGTGATCACCTTCGTTGCCGATGAGAACGGATACCAACCCTCGGTAAGACAGTATTAATGACACTCAGACTGACATTTACAGACATTGGGTCAGTTCACTTTGACCTGTCTCACCAGAGTTTAAACTCCAAGCTCGGCGAGTTTACTCCGCCTTGTTATATTAAGACTTGAGAGCGATTGATTGCATCATGCCTCATGTCATAATATGAAACATAAGAAAGAGACAACAACAGAATACAAATAAATAGAGATAGACAAGGGTGCAACAAGCATGTTGCAGTAGAAGAACTCTTCTGTCTCCGCCCTTTAAACTATGCCAACTTTTATGTTATCTTTTACTGTTAATTTTTACTGTAAGTCCTGTTCTACTTAAAATCTTGCAAAGGTGTATCATACTTTTTGAAAAATTAATCTATATAAGAGACTGCAAAACTGGCAATTTTTAACTTATTGGGTAGCCTTTGACCACTATCTCACCTGATGGTAAGTGATGATGTGATTTGATCACATGTTGTTCAGGGTAACCTAGAATTACTGGCTCCCAAGTATAGCTGCCGGAACACACCGTTAGGAGTTTGACGACAGATTTTCTCTTGAGGGGTCCCATTATCCGCTGAACTTGACCGTGAATATAAAACTGCTTGGAGTTTGAAACTCATGTTTTGAAATAATGAAGGTTGAGTATAAATTGACGATCGTCTCTGAATCTCACTCTCAAACTTAAGTGCTTTAAGTTAAGGTCAACAATTAAACCATACCAGTATTACATAATATAAAAAAATGTGCCCTGACGGTTGATAAATACGATTTCAAATGTATAAATACTTTTCCCATTTGAAAACGTATTTTTTAAATTCAATCTAGTTTTTTTCACCTTTACATATTCAGTTATTAGTTAGGTACTTACGCATCTCGACCAAGGATCAGTTTTATTATTACTTTGGGAATTTGATTTTTTCGGGTTCTGTGTTGTGTTCTGCACGGAATACCTTAAGAGTAGAGTTCACGCAGCGCTTTCCATACAAATGTAGTTTTGTCATATTTTAAATACTAAGTGTTCAAACTCGGTGAAACTTTGCATGTATATCCTTGAGCCTAATATCTATGCTTCTGGTTTGCCAGAAACCCGTAAAATTATTTTCTAAAATAATTCGATAAATCGTTTTGTTGGGGAATTGTTATTTTGACATTTAGTGATAAAATAAATGGTAAACTGAAAAACTGGCAAACCAGAAGCACAGCCATTAGACTCAGCAATATGTACACAAAATTTCACCGGGTTTGAACACTTGGTATTTAAAATATGACGAATCTACGTTTGTATGGAAAGCTCTCCGTGAACTCTACTCTTAAGTAATGGTACTAGGCCCTTGCTATGTAGTCCATACAACTACTATTAATTTTTTATACAAGTACATTGATTTTTAAACTCTATTTTCAGGGTGATGCTATTCCTACTCCACACCCTATCCCGGAAGCTATTCTGAGGTCCATCGAGTACAACCTGAAGAACCCGCAAAAGAACTAATCTACAAGTAAATTTATTTAAACGGAAGGCTTTCATTACTATATATTACACTAAATATAAATAGAACATATGTACAAGTCCTAAGTAGGTAAATAATTTATTTATACATTTTTAAACTAATAGTGTTGTAATAAATGTTGTTTTATCCGTATTCATATATCAAACACTGTGATCTTAGTAGTTTGTTCGTGCCTCTACCTGACTTCTACAAATATATGTTGGGTGTCACAAACACCAAAAATCTATTAAGTGCCTTTGAAATTGTGACTAGAATTTACAGAATTTGTTCTTTTAAAAATTTATTACTCGTTTTCTATTCTTATTTTCCTGTTTAACCTAATTGATTTGGGGTCAGACTTAAATGTACTTCTGTGCGTACAGCATACGGTTTTGCGTTGTCTCGTGTGGTGTTGCTCGCTGTCATGTATTTTTTATTGGTTGTAGCCAGGTTAGCTAGGTGGTCGTCCACGGTCTCTTTTTCCATCTTCTATATTCATGGCTCTTTTAGTCATATAGTATCATTTTGCCTCATCACATGTCCATAGTGGCACAAACTGTTTTCTAACTAGTAGTGCGCTCGAACTGGACCTCGCAATATCTCGACAAGTAACTTTTGCATCTAAAATTTTATTAAGATAGGACTTACTGTATAAAATTTACTGTTTAATGTGACAATGATTATGATTACATAACATTGGACATACAAACATAGGCGTTACACTACATTAAATATACACATAAATAAGGATTATTTAATATAATTTTAACCTTTTGTAACATTTGTAAATATTTTGACTAGTTTTTTGTTTATATTTGTACATCATAGCGCGATGTCCAACATTATTTATATTTGCTTAAAGGTGTAAATTACACAGATATTTAATCATTTGAGCCCCTAGGATAGGTCCATTCGAATCGATAGAAAGTCTCAGGTAGGCTTAGAGGGCTTAATCTAATGTCTTCTTCGAATCTTAAATGCAGAGCTCTCATAATCAAAACTCCTATCGAACATAGGATCCTCTATACGTTTTAAACTTGACAAAGCAACATACATACTTGCACCCTGCGCCTGCCCCAAGCTCTTCGTCACCGATATCGACAATGACCTTTTCCAATGTCAATCGATGGGGTTTGTGGATGGTGACTGCCCATGCCAAAGACAAAGGAAACTGCGTGCGTGAACATGCGGTTTGCCCTGACTTCAACGACAGGGTGGTAGGTGGAATAGGTACGATTCCATTGATGGTTGATCTAGTATAGTGATGAAACCGCATAAGGACCACTCTAGCGACATATCACGCGGTGGGGCTGATCTGGGCTCGTAAACGATGTCTCCGACATAATTTAGAGTACAGTTAACTAAATCTACATCGACCCATACGTTAAATTTAAGCATAACCGCTAAAAGCAGTACATTTTCGAGTCCTTGCGCAACTTTGGTTTCTGCTTTTGCTGCCGTGGGGTTAATGTTTTTCGATAGAAATTTGGCCAGTTTTCGCCATCCAATGCCTCCAGTGCAGAAATATTATAGCATCTTACTGCCTCATTGTAACAACTTCAGTAACTTCAAAGCATTCGTGAAATCATTGGCATTGATGATTAAAGACTTCTCGCGAGTCGCCTCCAGTTATATGCTGTGGATTCTCTCACTGTAAAACGATCAAATGAAAGAAGTTCTCTAAACAACTGTTGGTCGGATCCTGATTGCCTGTGGGCTGATTTCAAGACGATACATTATATTTGACAATTAATACACAGACATGCGTGGGACGATTTCCTTTAAAGTAAGATTCTCCGTGATTTTTGGTAAATAGCTCCCTCTAAAAATATCATCTCAAATCTTTTACCTAGTGCCTCAAATAACCTTTAGATGACAGAACAATCAACTTCATCAAAAACGTGAAAAGCCAAATCCCGAAACAAAAAAAACAAAACTTTAATATACGCTGTACAGCGAATGTCCGCGAGATGGCACCACATGTCTTGTAGTGTGATGTGTGTGTGATATTTACGTAATCTAAATTCGACAACCATGTGGCTAAAACGCTCATATTCAACATTATTTTTTTTATAGGTCTAACCTTTACGTAAAAAAAATATCATAGCGATAGGAGCAACGTTACTCAAGTTATCGTGGGACATAAATATGATACATACAAATATACATACATACAAATATACAGACATACAAACGCCGATTGTTCAGTGGACTCTGAGACCTCGCTACGCTCGGTCAAATATAATATGTATAGGATGGACTAATTGGTTTGTATACTTGATTTGATATTGGTAGCTTATTGTCTACTTCGGCAAAAACATGGAATCTCAAACATCGTAATGTACTGTATGCACAAGGTAAATTGTTTATGAATAATTCGTGCGAAATCATTAAAGTTTTCACGGGTTATGTTCGTATTTCTAAATCCCTTTATTTCGGATAAGTATCGGTTTTATTAGTGGAATGATTTATTTTCCAATATTTAAGAACACTCAACAAAATTATGTGAAAGAGCACCAAAAATCTATTTCACTTTGCCAATTAGAAAATAATGTTAAAACCAATGATCACAAATCTACACTAGAAGATTCAGTGCGTGGTTTTGAAGGTGTAATGTTTTTTCTCACAATTGATGTCACACTTGTTTAAAAATTGTAGAAGTAAAATTATATTACATTGATTTGATACAAAGGGGTGGAGGTAGGGGTCACACACATGTGTGTGTCAATATCTTATATCCTAGGCAAGACCTTCATCCCTCATGTTCATAATAAATCGGTTTGATTTGGGATTCAATATTGTGATATAATATGATATTTGTTACAGTGATATATTTATTTTAAGGGTCTAATCATATTGTGATCGTCGTTCGAAATTCAAATAATAAAAAAACATGATTTTTTGTGATTTTACGTCAGCTTTCTCTGTTTCAAATCTTGCAAAATGCAGCATCTCTTATCCCTATTATGATATATGCAGCGAGCTCTTACCTCAACTGCATGTACTCAACTCATTGATATATTTTCTGATTGATCCAAGTAGTTGTCGGCGCTAGCACCCTGGTCGTTGGATAACACTCTTCGCCTCTTTCAAGTGACGTGACAAATATCATTACATATTATTATTGCAAGCTCCGTGTTTCGGGGCACGTTTAGCCGCCTGGTTAGCTAACCTCCTTAAATAGTAAATCTGTCACCAAGCACCTAATGGTGAGTTTCGGTAACAAACACTGTGAGCCAAGAATTGTAGGTGGTTAGTTTGAACAACATTTTTGACCGCTTCTAACTGACCATCAGGTAAAATTAGTCAAAAGCTAGGCTAGTTTTTGACAAACGAGGCCAGTTTATTTATTTTTATTAGAAAGTGTATTTTGTGTTTTCAAGACGGAAATTTCTTCTTGACGATCGAAAGTTCTGTTTGCAAGACACACAAATCTTTGTGCAATAAAGTTGCTCAGGAAAAACTACCACCACTGGCATCGGTACAAAATGTAGGCGTGCTGACCGATTTATCAGGAACGATGCATGAGAGGAATACTAAGAAAATTCACGATGTTGACGTTTCTTAATCCCTTTGTTTTCTTCTTCGAATCTAGGCCAATTTAAATAAATTACGGTATTAATGTATCCAGGCTCTTATCGCTTTCTTTTATATCAAACACTTTTTAATTATTCTAGTATTCCTCTGATTATTGCGGTGGAGCAATTTATGATTTCCAGGAACATATTTTCTGTAGTAATTCGTTGCTAAAAGAAAGTAAACGACAAGGTCATATAGCTGGGCTAGACTTATGCAATAAAAAATTGGAACGGTTTTGGAAGGGGAATACATCGAAATTTTCTTCTTCGTAAATTTACTTCTCATGAATCTTACGCATCGTTTTCTTTAAAATGTGCGACTCAGCAGTCACAGGGAGGCTTCAAGTGTAGCTGCATATATTTGTATAGTGTAGTCGACTCACCACGAGGCATAGACTGACCTTCCCTGCCGAGGACAGCACAATAGTCGATACGCCGACAAGCCAACAAACTACGTCTTCACATGATGCTATTGGCGTATTTTGTGATCTTTCCAAGGCATTCGACTGTGTAGAGCACTGCAATCTGATTCGTAAACTTTCCCACTATGGTATTCGTGGAAAAGCTCTGAATCTTATAGAGTCATATCTGTCAGACAGGCTACAGAAGGTTGGATTAAATGCCAATACTTCTTCCGGGTCACTGGTAAAAATGGGAGTACCACAGGGATCAATTTTGGGACTTTTTCTGTTTCTAACATATATTAATGATCTGCCTTGCATGGTCCAAGATTTCTGCGATATTGTTTTACTCGCAGATGATACCTCTCTGATTTTTAAAGTAGATAGGAAAGACAGTGAACTGACTCATGTAAATAATGTATTATCTAAGGTTTGTTAATGGTTCACCGCTAATAATCTTCTCCTAAATTCAAAAAAGCCGAAATATTTAAAGTTTTCTTTACCAAATGTTCCTTATGTTGAACCAAACATAAAGCTTGGCCCAGATAAACTCCCTATTGACAAAGCGACAGTCTTCCTGGGAATCAAAATGGATTCCACTTTACAGTGGGATCCACATATACATGATCTCTCCGGAAGACTTAGTTCTGCTGCATATGCAGTTTTTAGGATAAGCCAGTTAACAGACGTAGCTACTGCTCGCCTAGTTTATTTCGCGTACTTCCACAGAATTATGTCGTATGGTATATTGCTGAGGGGAACTGCTGCAGAGATAGAGACAATTTTTATCATACAAAAGCGTGCAATTCGAGCCATATATAAAATGGGTCCTTGGGAATCTCTGAGGGATCTTTTTAAAGAAATTGATATTTTAACTGTACCAAGTCTGTATATATTTGAAAATATTATGTATGTTCGTAAAAATTGAGTTAATTTTAAATTAAACAGTGACAATCACTATTACAATACTAGGGATAAAGATAAAATAGCGGTATCAGGTTTTAGATTAGCAAAGACAAATAAAAGGTCCTTCTTAGGTTATTGTGTACGGTTTTATAATAAAGTTCCCAAACATATTACAACGCTCACTGAAGGGAAATTCAAGTTGCACGTGAAAAACATATTGATTAAAAAATCCTACCACACAGTTTCTGATTACTTAAACGACAAAATAAATAAATATTAGAGAAGCTGATGGGAAGCAGGCGTTTCGTGTTCACAGCGCGGGACGGACTCCATTTTCAAACGGCAAATTCAATTATTGATTACTTAGATGTCATTATTCTTGTTAGGTTATTATGCATCGAAAAACCCGAAGCAAATACGTTGCTTAAATTTGGTAAATGCATGTATGTTCTACTATCAAGTTTTATTGCCGATTTTGGCTCTAAATTGTTTGAGAAATAAAAATGTATTTATGTGGATCTTGAATGAAAACAAAGTTTGTTTGCTGCATAACAGTGATTAAAATAAAATAGTATAAAACTAACCGTTTATATTGTTTTTTTCTTATCATTAGGACTGTTTATTTCAATAAAATTCATAACCAAATAGGCACCAGGCCATCCACGTTTTTAACACTTTTAATGTATTCGGTGAGCCTGGTAGAAATATTATATTTGTTTGTATTTCACCAATGTACGACTTACCGCAGACTCCCAGATGAGCTACAATATAGCCCGAAACTGGTCGGTATCTAACCGGTAAATATAACATCAGTCCCAGCAGAGTACCTATTTAGTTATAATGGACAAAACTCGTGATAGTTTTCTAAGTAAAAGAAGGTTTTTTTTTCACGCACAGAACACACAAATCTCACAATTTAATAACACGTCGTAAATAACAAATTTTGAAAAGTCACGTGTAGGACATGAATTGAACTCCTATCGGTATATAAATGATAGGACCAGATTTAAGACTTCGAAGTCTGGGAAAGTTCATGTGATGTTATTTGCGTTTTTCAGGACTATTATAAGCCATACTCGTACTACTATGTAGTGTAACAGCATACAGATTTTAAACTTATGCATTATGGAATTCGTGGATGGCTCTGAATCTTACTGAATAAAATCTGTCAGGCAAGCCAGAAGGTTGATCTTCCAGGTCTTTGATTTACCTTACATGGTCAAAGATATACCTTTATGAAGCAGTGATGGCTCAGTGGCATTGGCTATGGACTGCCGTGCAGCAGGTCCATGGTTCGAATCCCGCTGCGGGCTTGAGCTTCACCGCATAGTGGAAGGGCATTTTGCGAATGCCCGCCTGGCTAGGGACCACCCTCAAGTAGAAAATCTGTCGCCAAGCACCTAACGGTGTGTTCCGGCAGCAGTCCTTGAGAGCCAGTGAAATTACAGGCACATGAGACTTATTATGTCTCAAGGAGACGGGCGCAGTGCAATTCGTGACTAGTGACGAAATGCATTTGTTATAGGCAAAGGTTAGGCCGCTTAACATCAGGTGGGCCTCCAGCTTGTTCCGCCACAAAGACATAATAAAAAAAATGTTAATACTGCGCTGTATACATACTATATCTTTTATGGTTCATCGCTAATAATATTCTCTATAATTCAAAAAGACGATATGTTTCCACTTATCTATCTAAAATGTTAGTCAGGTTGAAAAGATATTGAAAAAGCTTGACCTAGATATACTTTCGATAAAAAATTTTTTTTGTTTTTTATTGCTGATAGGTAAACCGGGCGGTAGTAAGGATGTGGTCGAAAGTGTTTACAGATTTAACCTAAAACTACTGGTTCTCAAGCACAGCTGCCGACACACACCGTTTGGTGCTTGGCGACAGATTTTCTACTTAAGGGTGGCCGCTAGCCAGGCGGGGAAGCTCAAGCCCGCGGCGGGATTCGAACCATGGACCTGCTGCGCGGTAGTCTATAGCCAATGCCACTGAGCTATCACTGCAAAATTCAAGAGGCTTCTTGTGAATCAAAATGAATTGCAATTTGTAGTGGGATCTTGGACATGATTTAGACATAGGGCCTGTTTCAGAATGTTCGAGTAAGTTCCGGTTAATACTACCCAGAACATAAAGTAACTGAATGATAAAAATGACCGTTAACATGCAGCGCGTTTCAAGCTTTAACCGATGGATAGGCTAAATCGATGACTGTGAAACGCAAAGATAGTGTTTTATTTATTATATAATATGTTCTGGATAGTAATAACCGGAACTTACTCGAACATTCTGAAACATGCCCTTAGTGTTGCATATTTATTTAAAATCAGATACTGTACAGAATATTGTCAGTTTACACGTATCACACGATGAGGTACAAAAGCTACACAAATTATTCACAGAAATAAAATAATAATGAATTTTAATTGTCGAAGACGTCAGCCTTCACCTTAAACCAATATAATTTGTAAGTTAGTAGCTTATTTCGCATTGAATTTTTTTTACAATATTAGATTGCGTCATGTTAGAAACACGTTTGAAATTTATTTCATAATAATTGGTCAAGTTTGGAAGATAATAAAAATCACACCAACAATAGATGTCGCTATATCGTCACTTTTGCAAGTAACAATTTTAAAATAGTTATTATTGAGAGATTTTGTTCACGAATCCATTGATTCCCCACTAAACGGGTAGTATATTTTCGAGTACGGCACGCCATCTTATATTTAATTTTGCACCGAGTGGGATAGGCAAGCCATCCGGGCAACTGCTATCTCTTTTTGAAGCGCTCGTATAGCGAAGTTTGCTTAGCCGTTCTGAACTGATTAGCTAAGTTAAGCAACGTCCGCGGCGGTCATGAGTTGGATGGGTGACCGCTAGTGACATTACTACTGAGCACTTCCGTGCTTCGGAGGGAACGTTAAGCCGTCGGTCCCGGCTGTTGTCTTAGGATGGCAGTCGTTTTAGCATGGTGGCAGGGCATTTTGCGAATGCCCGCCTGTTTAACTACCACCCTCAAGTAGAAAATCTGTAAATGTGTCGCCAAGCACCTAAGGGTGTGTTTTGGCAGCTGTCCTTGAGAGCCAGTAATTTAATGTTGGCCTGAACAATATCTACGACCATATCATCACTTACCATCAGGTGAGATGGCGGTCAAAGGCAAACTAAAATATCAAGCTTAAAAAAACAAACAAATATTACTTATCAATTACTTTAAACTAAAAATTACGAAATAATAAAACAAGACTACGAAGACTTTTATATGTACACAAAACTAAACCACATACCTAGTGGAAGTCAGACCAAGAAAAAGTGAAGTTAGAATGTTTTATATCAGCATGGTATCGACTTCCACAAGTTATGTGAATTTATTTTGTGTCTATAGAATCAACAAGGTATTGTATAATAATAATTTTGAGTTCATATCTTACTGAAGTCGATTTATTAGTTTACATAACTTTTTTGTACCTACAGCTATTCTCAAAGCAAACGTTTTAGGAAATTATTTCGAACTTCTGAGTAAAATCACTTGAAACTTTGCACGAAAACAAATTAAGACTTAGTGTGGCCTACTGTGGGAGACGTAAAAGGCAATAAAGAAAAAAAATACAAAAAAATGGAAGCAAGAAGAAGCTTTAATAAGCACTGCCTTCTGAAGGGCCCTTCCGCTTTATTGAATTTGTCATTATAGTTATAATTCTTCGACTTCACAACAAATCAACCTATTTTAAAATGTGGTTCCTATATTTTTATTTTCCGTCACTCACTGACTTACTTTTCGTAGGTGGGCTATGGAAAATGTTATTTAATCCTTCGTGGTGTTTCGTCTTCCAAACCAAAACAAATAATCTGTACTCAAAAAATCTAAAACGCATAGTACTTATAGAACTTACTGTGCCGTGGGAAACAAACATACCTAAAGACCACCCAATAAAAACAAACAAGTATTATAATAATAATAATAATAAGCCTGTTTATTTCCAATACATCTTAAATATTACACATAATAATTAGGTTTAATTAGGGTATTAAATAATATTTAATATTAACTTTTTATAAATCTGAATTTACGCTTTTTCAAGTATTATGACCTAACAAATTAATTAGCCAAAAACGGTTATGTGGTTAATCTGTATGGTGTAGAAATTGGAGCAAGGAGTATACCAGCAAAATCCCTTTATAACCTATATACTTAAAGACCTTGGCCTGTCAAGAACAACCGTAACTTCTATCCAAGAACTGTTATCTAAGGCGGTATTAGTAGGATCCTACCAAATTTGGTTAGGCAGGGGAGGAAGCTCGAGCGGTGAATTTTGAATTACACTCCGAAACTTGAAACTTTTTTGAGTTACACTCCGATACCTGAAGATTTTTTCCTATCTTGATGTCTTTGCCTTTGAAGTCGTTTCCAATAGTTTTTTAGATCTTTTAAGAAAGTAGATACGTTAAATTCGTTACCCACGACATGTCACTTTTACATTAAAAAAATAATTAACGTATCCATATAAAAGAAATCTAGTGGCAGTGGTGTAGTATTGTTAGTCCGGATGCTCAACTAAACACCTATTGGTATTTTATTTACCCTATTATTTGTTTATTTCAGGCTAGGTTAGTGACGATCTCACCACATTGCAGCGCGCGCTGACATGAACCTCTGTCAAGTTGTTTGTTTGATTTACGTATTTACTGGAAAAGTAGGTGTTAGTTTTGCCTACGTGTCCTTCTCTGAAATAGCGAAAGAACAAATTGAAACGTTGATTCATCACGATAGTTTAAATTGGTAGAGAATGTCCACAATCACACACATTCATATGCGCATTTATAACAGGAATTAATGGGATGTGGTTGGTGAGAGTATGAGATATATTCACAAGGTCATGGTAGCTCACGTGTCACTTTTATATGTGACTAGCTTTACCTGCGACTTCGTTCGCGAATGCCGTACCTGCAGACTAATTATTCACATTTGAGCACTGTTTATCTCATATTAAGTAACGCTGTGGTGAAGCACTCTTAGTAAAGCATAGCTCAGAAAGGAGCTTTTTGCTTTGGGTTTGAAAACTCCCGGGTTGTATTTTCCAAAAGACAGTAGTTAAGTAACTCAGAGAGTTCCTTCGCGGTTCGCACAATAAATGTTGAAGCAAAGTATTTTGTGCGTTCTTTTGGAATTTAGATTTTAAAACGGGTTCTTTTTGCCGACGTTCTCCTTGTTTGTCGGTAGCGAAAATATATTAGATAGTGCACTTCTATTGCGGAGTCTCTAAAATATATCCGGCAAAAGATAGATAGTTAAAAAAAGTATTATGGCGAATGTTCCAGATTTTAGAGTTTTATCTAAGCAAGCTTTCAAAACTAATTAAGGGTGGCGGGCTGCCGGGCTGCCCATGGGGTGCCAGGCTGCCCTCGGGATACCAGGCTGTCCTTGGGGTGCCAGTCTGCTCATGAGTTGCCGGGCTGCCCGTGGCGTGCTGGGGTGCCCAGCGATTGACTGCGACAGACTGCGTGTAAATAAATTACAACTAAGTGTACATTTTGACTTTCATCCCCTTTTCCGAGGGAACCGTACTGAATTTCTGGGTAAAAAGTATACAATAACCTTCTTCGTAGTATGAATTCAAATCGTGTACAGTTTCATTTAATACCATTCAGTAGTTTTGGAGTGATGCGCGGCCGGGATACAGACAGACAGACAAAAAGAAAAATAAATATAGTTTTGGCATCAGTGTCAGCTACAGAGTGCTCTCAAATATGTTTTTTTTTTTCAAAATATATGCCATGTTCAGAATTGCATCTGTCACAGTTTTAATATAAGTATAGATATAGATTATTCGTACCGTATATATTGGTTCTTTGTTTGAACGCAATATCGAAAACCTGGTACTCGAATAATTTATTATTCATGTCGAATAGTTCCCAGTTAAATGTTTTTTAAGATAGTTCCATGTACAGTACATGTACTTTCCAGTCACAAAGACGTACCTCTCCATATTTTTAGAGTGTATTAGCATGCACACTTACACTGGGACGTCATGTACGAACATGTGGAGGAGGACGCCTTCATGAGTCTGAACTCTGTTTCGAAGTGACGAAACTGCACGTCGTCGACCTGATGGACGGCTAGTAATAACAGTTGCAGCGTCACTATCCTCTGCATGACAATTCACTGCACCATCACTCCGAGAAATTAGATCTTATGTTTCGTTTGCCCAGTAATTTCACTTTTTGTTTTGTTGATAGGCTAGCCTTTGACCACTTTCTCGCCTGATGGTAAGTGATGATGTGGTCGAAGATGTTGTCCAGGTTAGCCTAGAATTACTGTCTCTCAATGACAGCTACCGAATCACACCGTAAGGTGCTTAGCGACAGATTTCTACTTGGTAGCTAGCCAGGCGGGCATTCGCAAAATGCCCTGCCACCATGCTGTAACGACTGCCATCGTAAGACAACAACCGGGACCGACGGCTTAACATGCCCTCCGAAGCATGGAACACTAAGTAGTAATGTCACTAGCGGTCACCGATCCAACTCCTGACCGCGGTGGACGTTGCTGAACTTAGCTAATCGATTCAGAACGGCTAAGCAAACTTCGCTACGAGCGCTTCAAAGTCACTTGATACAGTACCAATACCTAAACGCTTTAGTGTTTGCATACTATAGCTTTGAGGCAGAATATGTCACACTGCAGTAGTTACTAATATGATGGAATCATACGCCTCAAAAGCAACTTGTCATAATATATAGTAAGCTCACAAGATAAAGTAAAGTAAAGAAAATAGGGACAAATGTTAGTATATTGGGTGAAAAACAGGGCTCCTTACCAGCCCAATTACATAAAAGTTAGCAAGTGTAGTATACTTGACAAAGTGAGAATACCCAAGCTGTATATTATAGCCTTTGACCACTATCTCACTTGATGGTAAGTGATGATGTGGTCGAATATGTTGTTCAGGCTAACCTAGAATTACTGGCTCTCAAGGACAGCTGCCGAAACACAGATAGGAGCTTGGTGAAAGATTTTCTACTTAAGGGAGGTCGCTAGCGAGGCGGGCATTCGCGAAATTCCCCTATCGCCATGCTGTAACGACTGCCATCCTAAGACAACAACCGGGACCGACGGCTTAACGTGCCCTCCAAAGCACGAAAGCGCTAAGTAGTAATGTCACCAGCGGTCACCCATCCAAGTCATGGCTGCTGTGGACGTTGCTTGACGAACGCTTGAAAGCGCTTCAAAATTTGTATAATTTTGTTGTCCTTTCTGTTGTTGGAGTAGTAACTTCTTAACTTCCTTCAAAATTGTATATCATTGTCTATATATCTATATCTATACTTATAATAAAACTGTATCAGGTCCAATTCTGTACATAGCAGATATTTTCAAAGTATTTTTTTAGAGCACTTTGTAGCTGATATTGATGCCAAAACTGTATTTATTTTTATTTTTGTCTATCTGTGTTTGTGACTACATAAACGAAAAAATGCCCTGCACTACTGCCAAGCTATCGCTTGTCACCTACGTAATTAAGACATATATTGTAATAACTTTAGTATATAGTAAGTATGTGACATATTGTTAAAAGACATTTAAAAAAATGGCCCCGAGTTTCTTGCCCGTTCTTCTCGCAGTGGCTCTATACTATTTTTTGCTGAACGTGGCATAATAATGTAGAATATTTCGATACTAAAATTTTTAATTAACCTTCATAAGAGCGTCGTAAACGCCTGAATAAATGATTTGACTTTGACTCCGTGTTCGGTGTTCTTTCCATTTTAGGACAAATACTTTTTAGTAAAATTAAGCAGTATATTACAAAATCACAAATATACGATAGGACAAATTTAAGTCATGTGCGGGTTTTGAACCCGCATCTATCCACCCCTTGAGTAATAAATTACAGTTTATTCCGTCAAATACACATAAAAAATACATCTAAAAATGATTGTTAGGACTCGCGAGAGTCATCCCTAAGAGGTTGTTAGCATTTTACCAATAACCATGTATGATATAGTTATTGGTAAAATTATATACGAAAATTTCTGATTTCTAACTTGTTTTCTTTTTGAGATAGAATTCGGAAGAAAAATAGTGTAAACTGAAGCGAACACTTATTTCTTTTTTAAGAAATAGCATAATAATTATGTTTCTTCTCTATCGAATGAGCTCTAAACTACAAAACCCCACATGCTAGGGTGCATAAAGTTTTTTTGACTACTAATGTATTAAAGTTCCACTGAAAAATAATATTATTCAATAAATTATCAAGTCCAATATACATCTTTGGGTCTACGCTTTACATAAAATATCAAAATTTCAGGCTTGTAACGAATTCAGCTTACGAGCTAGAGGCAGTCAGATAGTAGAGTATCAATAATAGGGCTACGGCTATTGCCCTTCGGGTAGTTTTTATGATTCCGTATCATAAAACCTACAAATTTTATGATACGGAATCAATTAAATGAAAAGATAAAAAATCACTCCAATCCAGGTATTAATGATGTTTTAATCGAAATGAGAATACTTTGCGAAATATATTCTACTACTAGCAGAGAAGGAATATAGCGGTCTTTGAAAAAGTGGCTTGCAGTTATCCCAAAATAAGACCTTGTGTCGCGTTACAAATACATCGTTTCTGGATTTAAAAAGCCATATTAATTTCGACTGATTTTCCTCACACTATTAAACCATCGCTCAGAATAGAAAACGTATCAATGGTAAGCCGTTAGAGCTCTCTCCACTGAAACAGTCTGCATTAGTTTACTCAGAAGAAAAATATAAATTTAAATTATTGGCCCACCTCAGCTTCACTGTTGATACCGTATTTACTTGTACTTAAAAGTTAAATTCATTATTGATGTCCACGGAAACATAATTAGGCTGACGTTGCCCTAACCAATTCAAAGGAAAGGATATAATATTATGACGTTTAAAAATCACGATGACCTCACGAATTATGGATGAATAGCCCAAGTGTTATTTATAAAACAATTTCCAGTCTCGCGTCAAATTATTTAAATAATATTG
Organism: Plagodis pulveraria; assembly: GCA_963890685.1. Classification (NCBI taxonomy): domain Eukaryota; kingdom Metazoa; phylum Arthropoda; class Insecta; order Lepidoptera; family Geometridae; genus Plagodis; species Plagodis pulveraria. The sequence continues at coordinate 18,758,558 of OY982952.1, forward strand.
CAGTTCGACATATTAAGTAGGTGGCTCCTAGAGTGATATATAAGCTTGCGCGGATTTTTTTATCCGCATTCAAACTAGACCACCGGAGCGAGGCAATCTTAAAACTATAATAATGAAACTCGCTGTAAGTATATTTACTACGAAATACGTTGTACGTTTCGCGCTTAAAAATGTTAAAGTGATTTTAATTTATTATTTTATTTTGTGAATAGATCGTGATTATGGCCGTGATGGCTGCAGCAAGCGCGCAGACAGGCCCATTCAATCCATTTAACCAGGGCCAGTATAAACCATACCAACAACAGTACAATCCTTTCCAACAACAGTACAATCCTTACCGCAAACAATACAGTACCCCAGCTCCTTACCGTCCATACACTTCCACCACCGCCGCTCCCTTCGTGTCGTTTGCTCCTTCCACGGTTGCTCCTCCCACTCCCACCGCCGTGCCCCTGCCCGTAGTTTCCAAGAACTACAACTACGCCGAACCTAAAAACGCTGAAATTGTCAAGTCTGAGAATGAAATCTTCCCTGACGGCTCTTTCAGAAACTAGTGAGTATAAACTTATTCATTATAGTAGACAATTTTATTACATCTCAAGTTTTTTAACGATGAAGAATGGTGTAATCTGTAATTTAATTGACCGTATGGTATTATCAGTTGTTGCCCCTGTCCTGAAAAATTACATACAAACATCAATACGGAAGCTTTGTCACTGTACTAAATACAGCACCCGAGATCGTATGCATGTACCTAATTACCATTGTCTTATCAACACTGTTGCATGATATCTATTAATTAGAAATTATTTCTAGTATCGAGACCAGCAACGGTATTGCAGCTCAGGCAGAGGGTACACCTCGTGACTTTGGAGGAAACCCCCCCGTTATTGCTGACGTAGTTCAAGGCTCCTTCTCCTGGATTAGTCCTGAAGGCCAACCGATCGCGATCAGTTACATTGCTGATGAGAACGGATACCAACCATCGGTAAGAAAAATAATTAATTGACTGATACTTAATCATCATGTATATCTTCAGCCTTTGGCGGGGCTGGTCGAGGCATCGAGCCTAAGCTTATGGCCTCTGCAGGACCTCGTGGGGACTACCCCACAGTAACTCTTCACTGCGCAGGCTTCACTTTGGAACTTAAGTGCTTGAGAGTAATGTCTACTTTTATTTGCAAATCCCCATCATATTTATTGGATATTAAACTGGATTATTTTACTATCTATACTAACATAAAAGCTAGTACGTGTGTGTTGCTACCAGCACTAGGCATTAACACCAAACCTATGCATCATATTATAAGTGTATAGACATACTGTTTTTTATTTTTATTTAATTGTGCCATTCATACACGAAAAAACATTTTAACTCTGTACTTTCTACTATGTGGTACTCTGTGGTTTCAAAATTTCTTAATAAATACTATTTTATTTGAAAATAGTTTTATCAAATTCGGTTCAGGATTTTTCCACCCGCACAAACATATTATAGAAATGTGAAAGCTAAAATTCTATTGACTTAGCGCTTGATAAAAAAATGTTTCTCGCATTTGCTATAGTTTGGTTCTTGCAGCTGAAACATATACTTTACAAAAACATCTTTTTACCCCCAGTTTTGTGGTGTTGAGCTAAGAGAATGTTAGTGGAAGAGTGCTTATTATTCGTATGTATTTATTAGTTCTTGTATATTGACTGCTGTTGTGCGTTTCACTATCCAAAACAAATGTGTTCTATTTTTATATTTGTCATAATTGCCATTGCCTCGAAAAAGTGGGATGTGGAGATGTAAAAATTATATTTCTGAATTAATAGTGTAGCTAATATAATATTTTTTTTATCCAGGGTGATTCTCTCCCCGTTCCTCCTCCGATTCCACCACAGATCGCCCGCGCTCTCGAGTACCTCGCCCGCAACGCACCCGCGCAATAAACAACGAATATCAATGTCTCACCATGCGTAAAATAACTATCATTACACAATTTAGTCAATTAGTACATTTTGAAACAATTTTTGTTATTAAATGTGATGTACATAGCGTCAAACGCTGCCTTTAAGTGATATTTATGTATATGCAAATGTAAATAAATGATGTTACATGTAATAACGTTTTTCTTTATGATCTTTTTTTTTACCGGCGGTATGCCTTTATTAACAAAATACTACGAACTATATACAACAATACAGCTACTACAATAAAAGCATTTAGATCCCTATAAGCCATTGCAGACTCATAGGCAGTCCAAATGCTCTAGCCCACTACCAGTTGGCAGCGTGCCCAGCATGCTGGCAGCATTGCCCCGTTGAATTGCAATGCTTATTCTAATCTTGATTTTTTACGTGTATTAGCATATATATTAGTTATTACAAAAAAAAATTATAAACCTACCTGTGCCTTTAATAGAATGCCCGTCTACCACGTCTTCATCACCGAGCGACGTTTGAGTTGTTTTTTTACGCAGGCAGATAAGGGAACCATTATTTTTGTTCTTGTGAATTGCCTTTATGCATTCTCGTCGGCCACTATGTTGATGGGCAGAATATGTCGGGCTTGGCACCAACCACATCCACAGCAGCAGGTGGCTACTAAAAACCACACGGTGTTCTTACGGCGCGCCTTAAAACCTGGCCAAGGTTAAATGCAAAAGTATAATACATACAATTCCTTATTGTATTATACTCCCAAACAAAAAATTGGTATTAACCCCTAATTTTTTGTATATTGCTGATCGGTTAACCTTAGACTACAATCTTACCTAATGATAACAATGATTAATAAGCATAATCTAGAATGGGTAAGGGCACCTGTTGGAGCACACCATTAGTTTTATTGCGACAGATTTTCTATAAACCGGTGTTAGCGCCTTTAACCATCATCTCATTTTTGAAGCTCTCGCGGCGAAAATTATCAGCCGTTCTTAACCGATCACCTAAGTTAAGCAAGGTTCACGGCGGCCAGGAGTTGGATGGGTGACCGCTAGTGACTTTACTACTGAGCGCTTCCGTGCTTCGGAGAACACGCCAAGCCGTTGGTCCCGGTTGTTTTCTTATGATGGCAGTCGTTACAGCATAGTGGTAGGGCATTTTGCGAATACCCACCTAGCTAGCTACCACCCTCAAGTAGGAAATCTGTCGCCAAGCACTTAACGGTGTGTTAAGGTGCTTATCCTTGAGAGCCAGTAATTCTAGGTTAGCCTGAACAATATCTTCAGTATCATCACTTACCATCAGGTGAGATAGTGATCAAAGATAAGCCTAACAGCTATAAAAAAAAACAAGTGATGATGCGTTCGAAGATGTTGGTTCAATGCATAGGCTAGCCTTGTAACTGGAACACACCGTTAGTATTTTGGCAAAAGAAGAGGTAAATTGAGACCAGACGCGTATTGGCCAAATCCCCTGCCACCACGCTATAACGACTGCCACCCTAAAACAACCGGAACCGAAGACTTTACGTGCCCTCTGAAATACGAAAGAGCTCATTAGTAAATGCCACTTGCAGTCACCCATCGGAGTACTGACCAGTGAAGATTGCATAACCTAGCTGATAGGTTAAGAAGGATTAGGCGAACTTCGCTTCGAGCACGAATACGAATGAAACTATATTTTAGTTCACCTAACTGAATAATTAAATTTTACATTGATTATTTCATTTAACATTGTACAAAGAAAGCTTACAAATATTCAAAGCCAAAAAAATAACAATTTGCAATTTTACAAAGATTGTAAAATCATTTATTTTTGCCATATGAAGCCATTTAAATATATAAAATATGAATGTCAATCAAATAAGGCGTAGAAGTCATATTGATTGTGATGACCTGCTTAACATAAATTTCAAATTAAAATTATCTTCGAATTCGACTTCACCACGCGTGTGGTTCAGCCTTTCATTTACATCACATTCAGACATAGCTAATTATCGTAAAAAGTCTTGGTTTCAGTTTTATGGCCAGCCGTACTTGCTGCCAGTCGCCATCAGAAATACTGTCTTTGATAGCATTACCCGCAACTTTTCTGTTAATGATGGTGTTAGGTATGGGTTGCTTTAATGCTCATGCATTACAGCAACCCCTCGCGTTAATGTGAGAATTAGCATGCTGGTTATTTGCTGTAGTCTACTATGCCAAGTGACCAGCATGTTACGAGACAAGCCAAGCAATGATATCCAAAATGAAAACCTGTAAAATTCATGTTACAATCCATATATTTTTAAAGTCTTAATTAATCATCAGCATCCTTGTAGCCCTCCAATTTATAATGCCTACTAATAATAAATAGCTAAAAATGGAATGCGGATAGCAGACAGTGACATCATCAAAGAGCATGAAACCTGTTCCCGACGGGAACAAATTTAGTCTAATTTATTAATTTTACACAATGACATATTAAATTGGAAACATTTTACTCGATACATAAATTACACAATCAGGAAATTGGATGAATCCATCGAAAAACAATGTTTATATTCACAGGTGATTGCTTTTAGGGTTCTGTATCAGAAAACTGGTCCTTATTTCTAAGCCTATACGCTTCCATTCGTCTCCTCCTGTCAAAGTTTTAAAGGTCTTTAGAACCGTAAACGGCAGCTGATTGACATTTTCGCATAATGTGTTAGCACAGATAATTTCTTTACACATAATAATAATGACAATAAATGAAAATAAAAGAGAGTCTACATACAAGAAATGAGTTTTAACGTTGTTTTTTTTATCACAGACTATGATCAAACATAATGTTAGTCCAAAATATAACATTAAATAGAAAATTTACTGTAATTTAAACATATTTCAGTTTTTTGATGTCGGGTGTAAAAAATATGCATAGAGCGTGTCAATTATTATTGCTTAGTCGTAAAGCACTAGCAAAGACGCAAATTTTCGTTTTGCTGTTCACGTAATGTATGGGGGTATGGTAGGTAGGTGAACTTTGAAGTATTGATATTCCAAAAATGTGCCTATAAAATGAAAACTATACTAATCCGATCACGCTCAAACAAACAGGAAACGATCGAGAACAGCGGCTCGCTCGTATTAATGCAATGGAACTGCAAAAAAATGTTGAAAATGAATTTATTTTTAGGAAAATACACGAAATTTTGAATAATATTAACAATAAATGTTAATATCTTTTAGGCTTTTGATGCTATTAACTCGAAACAAGCTTGGGACGGTCCGCTATCGGTGTCCGCAGCTATAAAAACAAACAAGACGCATACAATTTGAGAACAAACAAATAAAACACAAAATAAACTAAAATCTACTGTAATTTGAAGAAATTTCAACATATTTTTATTAATTATTTCTGTATCTCGAACTGTATGACATAAAAAAAATGCTACGTTTTATTTGTACGGAACGTTGGTATAGCCAACTTGCACTTGGCTCGTTATATTTTTTATGATATCTCTCACGTGAAAATATTTATAGTATTTTTATTCAAACGTTACTTTGGTACCTTTTTTCGAGTAGATATAAGGCGGATCTCGAAATATTCGATATCGATTATCGATTAGGCAAAATCATTAAATTCAATTTAGATTCTTCTGAATTATAAATTAAGGAAATGTTAATGTCAATCTTCTTCATTAACATTAATAAAAATATGTTATGCCTACTCTAATATTTCTTCATACCATCTAAATCACTATAATATTGGTTCTCATAATGAGTATTCGGCACTTTTTATAATGAATAGATACGTACTTACTACATCTGACGTAACCTAAACATAATAACAATATTATATTATTAAATTGGAATCTGATTGATTAGTTATTTTTGATAATTACGATTCACTTTTTTTTATAGTAATTATGCCTTTATTAACAAAATACTACGAACTATGTACAACACTACAGCTACTACAATAAAACATTTGGACTCATACTCAGACATATATTCACTTTTGATGTAGCTAATGTGAATAGGGATTATCAAAAACCTTCTCATTCTTATCACCTGATGTTTAGTGGATCAACCTCTGCCTATAACAGATGCATTTCATCACAAGTCACAAATTGCCCTGCGCCCGTCACCTTGAGACATAGTTGTTAAGTCTCATGTGCCTGAAATTTCAGTTAAGTTACTTTGCAGGCGCGTTTTAATCTGTTCCATGCGGACTGTTCCATATCTTCCAGTTAGATGTCATCTTCGTAAAAGGCGAATTAGGGAAAAAAGCCTAATGAGCAAACTATGAAGTATGTTACAAATCACGGCGACGCGACGTGAGTGGGTTGCCTTTTGAGCGTTTATCAGATTTAAATTAAGAATTCTTCTGATAGGACGCCTTCCTTCAATTCCTTGCTGACCTGTAATTTTCAATATGTTTTATGGTATCTTTTGTGTTGATAAAGTATCATATTCTTCCGATCCCATAATATATGACTAGATAAAGGTAGGATGAGGATGTATATGTACCTTAACCTTTATTACTCTACAACGTACATGGTAACATAACTAGAAACGCTAAATATATCTAAATGAGATGCGCACATAAAGTCCGTATATGGTTTCACAAATTATCTCAAACTCGAAGTATGGAGACATCAGTGATCCGAGAATGTCAAATGACTTGGGATTGGCCGCTGGACTAGTAATGGCAATAAATCAATGGCAGTTCGATCGGTAGTGTCTCATGGGTGCCTGTCCTTGGTTTTTATAGGTGTCACGTTGGTTCACGATAGAAGGCGGGTGTGAACCCACACGATTGCACGGTGTTCATCCATCTCATGATTACGTAATAATGATGAATTTTGTACCCAACTGGTTTAAAAGATTAATCTCCAGCTGACCTTAGAAGATTCATTAAATATATATTTTGTAAACTTATTTAAGAATCCGCTCTTGTTTATTGACTCACAGAGTTTGGGTGAACTTTATTACTGACAATTTAAATTCTGCGAAGATAAATAATTATTCTGAATTAAAGCATGCTGTCTCATCAATAAACATATTGATGAGCGGTAATTAAATTCAATAAAGAATTATTTATTGCCACCTTTAACTTATATAATAATAATAATTAAAAGGTCTGCTTCGGTTAACATTTAAAAAGTCCCACGATCGTGATCGTGAGCAATACCTACTACTTGTAAACTCATTTTTTTATTTAAAAAACTAGTTTTGCTTCCGTTTAAACTGATGGATTTATGTATTGAAGCATCAAATTAAACTATTTAAAATTGGATTTTTTTGATACTTTCCTCAGTTAACGTTTTAGTATAAGTATCTCGTATATTATAAGAAGAATTAAAGTAGGTACCCATCTTACCTTTAGTTAGTTTGTATTATATGAAGGTGAAAGATGTTTAAAAAATGTTTGAAAAATAATTAAGCAGCAATTTAAGCGCATCGATATTATCATAAATAAAGGTTTTAAATTACAAAACGCCCGACAAAAATTTCACCCGCCTTTTTTATGTTATTGTGATGGAACAAGCCTGGAATCCACCTGATGTTAAGTGGACTAACCTCTGCCTACAACAGATGCATTTCGTTAACGACGAATTGCACTGTTCCCCTCACACTGAGACGTACAGTTGTTAGGTCTCATGTGCGTGAAATTTCGTACCTAAAACCAAACATAACATTTATAATGTTGTCTAAGGTTTTCGCGATTATTACACATAGTAATTAAACAACTTTAAACGGTTTAAATCGCATAACATTTGTTTTATGTAACTTTATATTAATCTATAGCTATTCAATAATAAGCTTAACCAATGATTAAACAAAGGGCCGTTTTGCTAGGAACGTAGCAAAGGTGCGATCTTCACCTCTCGGATCCATCGTGATGCTATGTGGTCCGACGCTCAGCAGCCGACCTTAGCATTTCAAACGCCACCTAAGCCTAACGGTTGGTATTCATTATGTAATTTATTGCAACAGTATCTAAAGTCAGCCATTCATATGTATCGTGATTATTGCGAATGCTGTTGTTGTATCGATGGTAATCAGGCCCAAAAGATATCTTTTTTTAAATACAATATATTGGGTTAAAATGCTGCTCTAATAAATTTGTTTTATATGGATACCACGATTCATAGTTTATTGATAGATGGCGCTGCAACGCATGTAAGGTAACATTCAAAATATCGCAAATTTGTCATCCTAGATGGCACCTATTTTAAAAGTGCATGAGCAGAGTTTTGGCGGGTTAGGTATATCAAAGTCCAGTAGGCGAGCAGGAGACGTAAATGAGAGAAATCGAAAGAAAATAGCTTATAAAACGACGAACGAAACAAAACAACAATAATTCAGTTCAACCATAGCGAAAAGACAATACGACAAATAACGCCATCTATATAGCCATTTTGTTTCATTCCAACACGAGTGCGAGTAGCCTAAGTGAGATTTAGGACGGCCATTAAAAATTTAATTTCGTTATTTTATGTGATTTATCAGCGTACGATGTCATGTATGGTTTTTGTCATTCTTTTTTGTCCTTTCTCTATGGTTTTACTGATATGAATAATATTATCTTCTATTTCTTTCTGTATTTATCCTGTATGGGCATGGGTAAAGACAAGAAAACATTTACTAAGATCAACATGTATTTTACTCTACTCGCACATCCTCATATCTTATTTTGTGCAGTTCGTCCCATCAACACCATATTTAACCGACTAAAATCAGTAGCGTAATGTCGGCATTAGACGCTCAACATAGCTGTATACCATAATGGTGTCCTGCCACGGATTCATTTAATATGTTCTTGTGTTCCTGTCTTATATGTTGTTAGCGTAAACATATTATTCATAATATGTTCGTGTGTTTCGTCCAGTGTGTTAGAGAAAACATTTTTGATGACCCGAACTTTGCCCGGTGTATGGAAATAGGCTCGCTCCTTGTTACATGGAACCAAATCCCAATTGGCGAAACGTGAGTTACACACCTCTGCCTACCCCTTTGGGGGATACAGGCTTGATTATAATATGTATGTATGTAATAAAGGAGGCAGTTCTGAATTCAGCTGTATGTTTTGTTTTGTATCTTAGTTACTTGATTACTCCTGCAATGGGGTTGATTGCTGAAAACTATTTCACAGATAGCGATGTGTATTTGTTCAATGGTAGTGGTGTAAAAAATAAACCAGTATTACCGTACTAATTGACCTTTTTTACGTTAGAAACATTTAGCGCCATCTGGTTGGGACTAACTCGACCATTAGCTACCCTATTACGTTATCCCATTTCCCCAACAATTCAACAATATGGTGGCAGGCTTGAAGCTTAGGCAAAAAAAATAGTTCGTTGTTTTTTTCCCAGACGGGAAAAATCAATCACGTTAATACGTGGGGTACATTGTTACAATCAAAAACAAAGTTGGTTAACAAGAATCGGAGTATTTTCATATTTTCCGAAAGCTTTATAGAATATACGCTCTCCAATGGCTGTTGGATCAGTAAGTTATTTAAAGATAATGAATATAAATATCTAGTGTACTCTGAACAACATTTTTGACCATCTCATCACTTAATATCAGTTAATATATCATTAACTAGCTATAATTAAAACTAGCAAAAACTGAGCTTTGTGAGGGCTCGCTTTACAACCTGATTCTAGTGGTGTCATCTAGTATTAAGTAGATTTACTACCATGTATTTGAGTACTGAGTTAAGTACTGATGCAGCGATGATAACTCTTTGGTTTTCTAACAGATGACGTTAGTAGTACAAAAGTACATTCTATCCAATGAATACAAAATTAATGTTCAGTTTTGTATGGTTATAAAATTATAATTTTTTTGACAGATAACATATCTGAAGTGAAATTACTATGGTAACGATAGACGTGATAGTAGATTTTTAGTAAAGCGTACCACAAAATGCTCAGGTTGTGGAATAGTGATAGGGTTCGCTTCGCTCGCCCCAATTAATAACATTTGTTTGTTTTAGTGGTCTTACTTTATTTTATGGGTACTGATTGGAACACAGATCCAGAAATGAGGGTTTGATCTCAGGATCAAATCAGGATCACACTTAATGATTATGATCAGGATCACACTAACGAAAATATCAGTATACACTAAATGGGTTTTCCAGACATAAAAGTGTTCAGTAGCAAGCCGTAGTCTGGACAGTGACTAGTTCATGGCAGTAGGTTCATTGTCACGCGCGACCAAAACATATCTGCCAAAACCTGGGTATTTAGGAGACATTAGTCTTCTGGTTTGACGGTACGAAATCCTTATATGCAAAGAGATTACTAACGCAAGATATCGGCAACCTTCCAAAATCCGTGGAAGTTAACTACTGATTCGCACTGTACTTAAAAGCAAAATATATTAACAGTAATATTATTGTGGTTAATATATAAAATTACACTGTTAACTTATTCTGCGGCATACTCGTACGTTTAAATGTTATCTTAATGTTGTCAGACTGTTAATACCGGTAGCTGATAAAATAATGTTGGTCAATTAATAGTTGTATAAAACAACCTTTGAGTCTACAGACAGATTAGATTGATTGTTTCGGTATTTCTAAATGTATGCCATTAATTTCTTAGTTCTTTGTGGCGTAAATGTCTTTGCCAAGATTCTAGGTTTTATTCGCTGTAAGATATACTAGGTTTCAGACATGAAATTCTAGGTGTGGATTATTTTACATAATTAGCTACAGTGAAGCAATGTGGTAGGTATTATTATTCTCTTAATTTTTGAATATTTTTAATATCATGAATGTCTGGTTCGTGATTCATAACGTGTTCGAATGATAATAATGTAGATTATACCTATGTCCAGCAGTTTTAAATTGAAGGCGATTCAAGATTTTTGTTTAAATTATCTATTCAGAAAGATGGCCTGACAGTATAGGGCTGCCTTAGCAACGACCAATTAAGTCTTTTACAGCCTTTTGAATCGTGTGGTCCGGGCTGTCACCCCCCATCTCATCACGTAGGAGACGTAAATGGCGACTAATCAGCAGCTAAGCAGCAGCAGTGCCTTCTGAAGAACTGCTATCTTACACTGCAATCCCAAAGACGCCTGCTAAGCTTGGGGATTACGGTAAACCTTCTATTGGTTTAAACAATCTTCAGCAGTGGACAATCCATCTGATACAGTTTAGTACTGTACTGTATCAGCCGGAGTGTCCACTTCTGAACACAGCCTTCCCCATTGGCCCCTCCTACAGAGATTATGCCATAATCCAGTAGTAATGTCACTAGCGGTCACCCATCCAACTCGGTGATCCAACGGTGACCGCTGGTGACATTACTACTGAGCGTTTCCGTGCTTCGGAGGGCACGTTAAGCCGTCGGTCCCGGTTGTCGTCTTAGGATGGCAGTCGTTATAGCATGGTGGTAGGGCATTTTGCGAATGCCCGCCTGGCTAGCTACCACCCTCAAGTAGAAAATCTATCGCCAAGCACCTAACGGTGTGTTCCGGCCGCTGTCCTTGAGAGCCAGTCCTTCTAGGTTAGCCTGAACAACATCTTCGACCACGTCATCACTTACCATCAGTTGAGATAGTGGTCAAAGGCTAACCTATCAGGCATAAAAAAAAAGACTGACTGAAACTTGAAAAATAGATAGATTAGATTATATCAGAGCTGGTACATTTGTAAATTGAACTATAAATGTCAATTTATCCCCAAACTAGAAGACAAATCAGAGTAATACGAGTTTTTTTTATGCTTGATAGGTTAGCCTTTCAGCACTGTCTCACCTGATGGTAAGTGATGATGTGGTCGAAAATGTTTGTCAAGAGTCATGTTTGCCTAGTGGTTAGAGCACTATAGGTTACCCCGGGTATAGGATGCCCGCGCCATCGAATTCGAATCCCGCATACCAACGACTATATTTTTTCCTCTCATTGTTAATTAATTTTATAAAATAGTTACTTTAGGTCCTGGATTAACACATAGGCTACTCTTCATCATAGTCTATATACGCACATCAACCGCGGGGAGCAGTTAGTAAGTTTATAATTGTGACTTTCCTATTAAGAACGAGCAAACTGGCTTATTTTATTATGACTCAGCTAAACGTTCCTAAAATGTAACAAAGTGCTGAGGCAATTAAAATAAATAAACATGACATCAAAGATATCTTCCGAATTAAGGACGTTGAATTATCATTAAAAGGAGAATAATTTAAACACTAAAGACAAAAAAACTAGACGTCGTAGATTAGCTTTATTATCACGGATATAAGAGGTCTCGTCACACGATATTACAAAATTATGTATATGACTAAAATTATTCCTATTTATACTGGAAAAGTCAAAGTTCGAAGTCAATCATGCTATGACACTATCATATTTGGTTGATGGTATTAACATATCAGATTACTCCGTGATCTCCAATTACAATGATAACCTTGGCTTATAACATTTATCTAGAAACAATCCTTATTCTGCGGCCCTCAGGTCTAACATAGCCATTCTTAATCTCTATGAGTATAAACACTTAAATGCCAAGAAAATATGATCTTGAACAATGTTTCTGTCAACTTTTTAATCGATGGTCATAAAAAACAAAATCCTTTGTAATATTCAACAGATGATTTGTAGTTATTAGAAGCAAATTAATTAACATTCAACGTATTTGCCATAAATATCTGTCGATACTGTCTATAATAGCTATTTAAATGTTTGGAAATTAATTAATGCGCGAGGTTGTTAAAACGTGATTTGCTGATTTTTTTATACCTCGACACGTTGCTAGGCTTTCGCGATTTAGAGCCATTACTAAATTTTGTTAGGTAAAATGTCTGATGAGTTCGATTTCTCTGGATGATTACTACGATGCAATGAAGCAATGATAGCTCAGTGGCATTGGCTATGGACGGCTGAGCAGCAGGTCCATGGTTCAAATTCCGCCGCGTGCTTGAGATTCACCGCATGGTCGAAGGGCATTTTGCGAATGCCAGCATGCACTTCACAGTGTGTTCCGGCAGCAGTCCTTGAGTGCCAGAAAAATTACAGGCACATGAGACCCAACAACTGTTCGTCTCAGTGTGACGGGCTCAGTGCAATTCGTCGACGAAAGGCATCTGTAAAAGGCAGAGGTTAGTTAACTTAACATCACGTGGGCCTCGAACTTATTCCGTCACAATAAGATAAAAAAAAAATTACGTCTCGGATAAAATTTGCTGTTTTAATATGGCTACAGAGTAAAAAACATATGATTCTAATAGCGAACGCATTGTTTTACCATGCAGAATAATTAAGTACTTTTTTTTTATTGTTATGTTTGCAATAACGCCTGCTTGGCGAATTACATTACAAAATGACAAATTTACGAGAGAAACATTTTTAATTTGTCATGTCAGCTCAATTGATTAGAGTCTACCCCGGCTATAAGGGTGGATGGACGCGGGTTCGTATCCCGCACATGACTATATTTTTTCCCCTCGTAAATTTGTAATTTTGTAATGTAATTAAGTACCTGTCCCGAATGAGCTGCGTAAGTGAGATCTATGTAGGATTAGAACGTATAGTCCCACCAACTTATCTGTTCAGGCGGCAAAAAAAAGAACTACAACATTCCTTCAAATTGTGACAGTTTGTACCTAGTTGATTTCCTTGACCAGTAGCGCCCTCGAAAACTGCACAGTTAATTTGGTGGTACAGTAAGGTGAGCAGGAGCTAAGCATGGAATATGAATGACAGTGACATACCGAGTGAAAGGAAGAGCGATAGAGAAGGAGTGAAAGTGTGATAATGGAGGACGGACGGAAAGTGTATAGGTAATTTGAAGAGTATTTTAAAACGTTTTAAGAGAAAATAGAGAAAAAGACGACGAAGTGTTACTGAAGACGCAACCACTAGATGTATCACCCCTATCATCCTTTATTTATATGCGATTATGTGTACGATACGTAAACATTGGTTGGGTTCAATTGGATTGATTAATTGATTTAGTGCTTAGAAATGTTCGCATCCGATTCGTGGCGTCAAGGTAATGTTGTTGCGCTAAATGTTACGCTTAGTGAACCACGCCCGCCGCGGTAAGGTTTGCCTTCTGCTATTTTTAATCTTGACTAACATTTCATTAGGTACATATTTCATTAATACAAATAAATTAACATTATTTGTTTACCTACTCAAATCAAACGAATACGAAAACGGTAGTAAATAATTATATAAATTTATTTACCACCAGTGCTTGTCGAAAAAAACATATGTGGAATGAGCCCTAAGCATCATATTATAACGCAGTCAGCACTCGCAGTACTATATCTGTTATAAAAATGAAATCAGATTGATAACAGCGATTTAAGAGAACGCTATGAAAATAAAATAAAATATAACAATTGGTAGGTAATCATAATTTTTCGCAGAAAATAAAGTACCTCTGTGACGAGAAGACCTGCACTCTCCATTTTTTAAGAAGTATTTTCCTGTGATAGTCGTTAGGGACAACGAAGGCAAAATACAACAAGATGGGCAGCAGCACCTTCTGAAGAACATTTGTCTTACACTGCGATCCGCAAGACGCTTGGCAGACGTCTAGGAGATCGTATTAAAATAAGGGAGGCAATGGTCAACCATGACGTCTTCTGTCTATGGATGTGGTGTACAGACAACTTTTGGGAACTTCAGCATTTCCAGCCAGTGTTAACAAGGATTTCAAGCGTAAAGCCAACGCATATGCTAGCTCATTGAAAGCAGAACATTTTAAATCACATTTCTGAAACTATTACCTAATTATACGTAGATAAACATTCCTCATTCAGCGAATCTATTACTACAGTGAGTATGAATCGATCTATTCGTTACTTTCGCTATAAGATGAACTTGATTTCCATAGAATTTTTAGCAGTAAAGACATTTTTCTTGTTATTATGGTATTGACAGATTAAATACGAAATACTTAGATGATATATAATTTTCGAATATTATATATACTAGGTATTTTAATTACAAAATTATAAGAGTTGAAAATTATCGTTCTATACCAATGACAGTCAATTTGACTAACGATAACAATAACGAGCCTTTTTAGGTTATGGTAAGCGTTAAAGTGTGATATCATTTAAATCAATATTATATGGTGCTACCGATTTTTAGCATAACTGTTGATTTGACGGATTTGACGACAACGATAGTTATTTAAAGTTAACGCCATCTTTCGTTCACGTTAAACAACTATATACTAATATACAACACACCCTAAAAAAGTTCGATTCTTTTGAAGCGCTCGTAGCGAAGTTTACTTAACTGTTCTCAACCGATCAGCAAAGTTAAGCAACGTCGCGCGTGGTCATGAGTTGGATGGGTGACCGCCAGTTACATTACTACTGAGCGTTTCCGTGCTTCGGAGGGCACGTTAAGCCGTCGGTCCCGGTTGTTGTCTTAGGATGGCAGTCGTTATAGCATGGTGGTAGGGCATTTTGCGAATGCCCGCCTGGCTAGCTACCACCCTCAAGTATAAAATCTGTCGCCAAGCACCTAACGGTGTGTTCCGGCAATTGTCCTTGAGAGCCAGAACTTCTAGGTTAGCCTGAACAACATCTTCGACCACATCATCACTTACCATCAGGTGAGATAGTGGTCAAAGGCTAACCTATCAAGCATAAAAAAAAACGAGATGTGGTACAAAGGTGATTTCATCCCAGAGATTGGAAAACTATGACAAGTCATTATTGTGATTGTGATACTTTTTCCGGATCTAACCTCCTTGGCAAATTAGCTGCGAATGAATTATAAAAAGCACAAACAAACAAAAGACCATCTATTAGCCTTTTGAATACAGTTATTGTGAAAAAGCTCTAAACATAGAACATTTACAAGGTAATACTACGAATTATTATATAATTTTTTTATTCTCAATGCGAATAAAATTATCGTGTGATTAATATGATTTGAAATAGATTTAATATTTTATCTGAGTTGTTGTTAGTATCTAATAAAAAAAAGCATTTGGCGAAGATGTTTTAGGTATGGCAACAAAAAAAAAGTGCAAATATAAGCGCTTATTTATGTATTCTACAAAAAAACAGACAAGCACCAAAAATAGAGCACCTATTAAAAAATCTGATTGAAAATATACATCATGTACGATAAAAATGTCATCACCTTATAGATATTATTGAGGTCATGCAGAAAATCTTAGTCATTCTCAACTGTATTCTGGTTTTTAATTCGAGATCAAAAATGTAAACAATGGTTTTAACCGTGCAAAAAAATGACAAGTACTTAGTAGTTATACTAATTTTGGAAACGGATGGAGCATTTATTGTAAAAAAATATTGTATGCTATAATTTATTACATTAGTATGAAACAATCAAACACTTTTATAAGTGCGTATACATATTGACGCATATATTCAAGCTTGAAAAAAATAGTGTAAGATTTTTTTGTTTTTAATAGCCACACTTGCGGGATCGTCGACATTTTCCAGCTAGCGCCATTTTTGCTTATCGATCGTATTTGTTGTGTTCCTAGGCGATTGTTTTTCTTGTTGTTGTTGTCGTTGAATTTTTTCTTATTGTTTTTGTTGTTTATAATCGTTGTCAGAGAGTTGTGTTTAGTTTTTGTTTATTGTTACGAAAAGATTGTTTGCAAAATATGGAGGCTGAACGAAACACGTATTTTCTCCTGATGTTTATTATGAACGCGTACAAGCACACCTTTTTGGCGTGACCGAAGGACGAGCATTGGTCAGTAATGGAGTGTGCTAAGAATACCGCTGACATGTTGGGGATATCGTCAGTTCCAATAAGAAGGATTGTCAATTGTCAAAATATACTTGACATAGCTGAAATATTTGTGTATGACCAATTTTCGTACATTTTGGATGTTTGGATTTTAAAACCCTCAATTAAAACACATATTTACCTCGATTTGTTTTAACAAAAACGAATCGAGGTAAATATGTGCTACATTTATTTTTACAAAAACAAATCGAGGTAAATATGTGCTACCTCGATTATTTTATAATATTTGTTTTTAACTTCAAAGATCTGGAATTTTATATCTTGAATTTGGTAGGGTAAGCATACTCCTATCTACTGAGGTCTGAGTTGCCACTCTCAAAAATGCTCTACCGTCTTCCCCTGCAACAGGATAGACTTAGCATGCGCATAGTAAATCTACAGAATGTAAGAAATGTCTGCTGAAAAATATATGTATTAAATATGTTTTGTGTTTCCATTAACTCTTATCATGTTTTATAAAGTTGGCATTCGAGCTTAGCAAAGTTTAAATTATACTAATTCACAATTCATTTGGACAATATACCAACAATACTTGCATACGTTATAAAATAACATTTTACTACAGTACCAATAAAACAAAGACTTTGAAATTACAAAGTTGAATAAAAATATCAAAATTTGAAGAAAAAAAATACACATTAGTCTAATTTTTAATTTTCTACTATAGTCTTTGGTAAATTATAATACGTGTTGGTAAATTATGATGTGATCGAAAATCCCAAAAATCAATCGAGGATAGTTACTAAAGGTCAGCTTCAATATTCTTCTTGCAGTTACATGTAAATAGATAGCTATCCGAGATAATTAGTTAAGTTTGATATTTCTGTTACTGCCGTTTCAATAACGTTAATGTCGAACCCTATCTAAGATTGAACTCCTATCTTTGGTTAAAGCATAGAGAAAAGTAATACTGGGGTTAAAGCGTCCCTCCGAAACATTTTAATTTTGCATTTCTACCTAGTGCTATCTCTAGTTGTACACACATTAATAACTATGTTTTTACTACATTATGTTATTATCTGTATAAAGGTATTTTGCGTAATATTTATTGCATTATACGTATATTCCAATAATAACTAAAATAAAACACATTTTTTACAATGCTTTTACAAAAACAAATCGCACATTGACTTATATATGTCAGTCAGACAAGACATAACGTCATGTCACTTTCATGTTTATTGATATCAGCATAAAGCATCGAGAAACTAACCGGGTCACTTTCTCGAAGGCATAAACATAGAACATATAATAATACTACGTATAGAATGGACACTCCTCACCCCCCACCAAAACGAGCCGTCCTCGACCCGCCACCGATTCTGAGCTGTCGCTGAGCTGACTTGAGTACGGGACGCACAATTCGCGCACGATGACGTGACGACGAAGCGTGAAGTGCGTACGAGTATTTTAAAAGTTGAGAATGGGGTACTCTTGTGCTGTTTACGGTTGCTTATCAACTAAACGAGAAAAGGATAAGAGTTTTTGTAGATTCCCTAAGGATAAAATGAGGTAGGTAAGTCATTCTTCGTAATCTACGCTTAGTACCTACCTATTTGTCGTTCTTCAGTTATATAGTAGGTAACTTATTAAAACCGGTAATTTACAGTAGGTCTTGAAAAAAATACAAACACAATACTTTATCTTTGTTTTTTTTTATTCAAACTGCTATTAAAATAATGATGATTTAGAAGATTTTCGATTGCAAAAAATATCCTTGGATATCGACTTCGTTTGCAGCGAAACAAGTGTCTTTGTTACCTATACCTACCATAGAGAAAAGCAATACACATACCGACCTTCGCTTCGGTCATAGAAAAAGTATTTATTATTTTTAGTATTTTTTATTATATGCTTCGGTAGACATGCTGCACACTTCACGATTGTTTATTATACGAGAAGAACATAAATTATTATTGTGATTGTAATTATTATCATTACTTGTATAAAATGTGAACTTGGAATGATACTTTTTTTATAGTGTAGGTATCTATTAATGTATAAGTAATGGAGTAAAATGTGAAGTAATGTTACCTACTCGGTTGTGTTGCATATTCCTATGTCGTACATGGAGTGGGATTCTTGTGCTTGTAAATGTTTCTGAAGGTAGGTAAGGTACGCATAACCTACGAAATCTAATAAGTCATATTAACAGCATCAAAAGATTGTTGGGTAGGTAAGTACAACAATATTCATACGATGACAACCTTAGACTTCACGCACACATTTACGCGTGTCCAAAAACAACATTAGTGTAGTGTTTGTGTAATAGGTAGTTAGAACGCGGCTTTTGTATGGAGAATGAGTCGAGTATCCAGACTGTGGCATAAAGTAACCTTGTATTGGATATCAGGAAAGACTGCCTGCTTACTGTGTAAACGTTAATTTTTCCGGTGTATTACTTTTCTGTATGCATAAATTAGAACGTGGTTTTTGTCTTAGATCAAAACCATTTGTTGTTTTGTTTTGCTGAATTATATAAAACATGTTTCAAGAAGACTATGTAAGTATTGTGCATTTATTTAATAACCTTTTCTATGTAGGTATTTTCTAATTAAATGTGAAACAAAGATGTTTCATACTCAGAGAAATGAATAAGAAAAAGGGAGTCTAATGAAAATATAAAATGAAGCATCAAATTGGGCCAATTTTATGTAGGACACAACTCACTCACACAAACGTATCCAAGTTCAGCCAATTTTGTCCTCATTCACGATAGACCGTCGCACATTACGCACGTCACATATAACGGAATTAATAAATAAAAAACTGATTTGAGTATCAAAACACATGTTAGTATTGACAATAATGTACTTTCTTTAATATTATACAACGCAATTTAGGTTATCATTTCGAATAAAAATGTAAACAAAAGTGTTGCCAGACGTACATTTTAGGTTGTTTCCAAAAGTGTGCAGATTTTAAAAGTACGGTGTACGTAGCACTACGTTATATTCTTTAATTAAACAAGCTAATGTTTTAATATCGTTATGTTTGCAATAACGCCTTCTCGGCGGATTACATTACAAAATTACAAATTTATGAGAGAAAATATAGTCATGTGCGGGATTTAAACTCCCGTCCATTGTCATGTTAGCTCAAGCGATCAGAGCATCCCCGGCTATAGGGGTGGATGGACGCGGTTTCGAATCCCGCTGATGAGTATTATGTTTTTTCTCGTAAATTTGTAGTTTTGTAAAGTTAATGTTTATTAGGGAAATCTAAGAGGCTATTGTATCTTATAGCGGATATGGTAAGGAATTTTTATTTAAAAATAACTGTTTAACTACATATTATGGTAATATGTATGTGTTTTTATATGTAATGTACACACAAGGTGGAACAACACAGGTGGAAATTCTGCCAAATCAAGCACTGGACCGTGTAGCATACATTTTTGGGTGCTGTTTGCGGTGGCTTCACTGTGGAGTTTGGTGGTGATAGGAACAGTACAATACAGAGTACACTTGAAGCGATTGTAGAAGTTATATATCTACAGCCTTCGCCAGAACTTTTAACTCAAGCAGATGTTGTTTTGGTGGTGTAAATAAGTTTACGTTAGTGTTCTTGGAAAGTTAACAAAGTAATGATAGGCCTATCATCTGGATTTCATTACCCGTCCATTCTAGACCAATATATTAGTAGGTAATATATTATGTCTCTACTTAAGTGGCAGATAATGTTAATGATTGAGGACTAACATATTAATATCATTATTCATAGCCGATTAAAGTAAAATTATTTTCTGTTTCTACGAGACTAATTAAGGACTACAATCTATGGATTCTATTTTATTTATGTAGGAATTAAGTAATGATTGCAATAGGAACATTTCTGAAAGATCTGTCATTAAAGGAGAATGCATAATACAGACCTAACTGAGGGCTCATAAATAATTATTTCCTTTGTCTAAATGATAGAAAAATTAGTTATTAAAATAAATAAAGCTTTGTTAATGGAATGCGGAACAAAAGGTAAATAAACAAGTTGTAAACTTTAATATTGTTATGATTGCAATAACGGCTGCTATGCGGATTACATTACAAAATTAGAAATATACGAAAGGTTTTTTTTAAGTATAATTTAAGTCATGTCTGGAATCTTGACGACGAAGATTTTTTTTCTCGATCGTGCGCTCGTAGAGTCAAGATCTCCTGAGGATGCTTCGTGTAGAATCGAAACGCTTCGAAAATTCTTCCGATTTGGCTGCATGGCGTTTGTCACGTCACGTCGCTTAACAGGAAAATTAGGCGGAATTGTCACTAGAAATATTTTTTATATGTTTTAAGTGTTTTATTAAAATATTAATTAAATGTTTTCTTAAAATATTTTATAATTTTTTGTTATTATTTCAGGGGCAGCACTGAGAAGCTTACTTTTTGATATCTTACAGACCCACCAACTTATCTGTTTAGGTGGCAGAAAAAAAAAACTACAACATTCCTTCAAATTGTAACAGTTTGTAGTTGATTTCCTTGATCAGCAGCGCCCTCGCCAACTGCACAGTTAAGTTGGTGGTACTATACATTCCAGATTAAGTACATGTATGCATAACTATTATATATCTGTTTCCTTGTGACAGTCTCTTATCTATTATTTTACTGTACAATGCTGGGTATATGGACTAGATTTCATAGATCCATGATGAGATGTCAAGATATGACAAACTAAAATTGAATTGTATAATGTGTGAGAATGTGTGTGTATATTTCAACGAGAATCCTTGGAAATCCTGCTATTTCGTAAAATGTGTTCTGTGTGTTTTCTAAATTGTCACATATTAACGATATAATCCAGCTATAGCTTGAGATACATCTGGTACAATTATACAGGCAGAAGTTTTCGACACACCAATGAAGTCTGCTACCGACAACAGCATTGTTCCAAGAGCATAAAACCTCAATGTTAGTAACAATTGATGCAATGAGGACATGCCATAATTTCTAAAATTAAACACAAATAATTACGTACTTACTTATTTAAGTCAATATATGTTACATTAACGTGTAGGTAGTCAATAAATTTATATATAAATAAAAATACATATGCTATTCATAACCTTAAAAGTTTTGTTGTGAGTAAATGCCTTAATTAAGCTAGACAAGTACTTACTGCCAAGAAATTACTATGGCCAGCGTATTTTTAATAACAACTATTCTACAGAGGTTTTATTCAATCTGAACCAATAAATAAATTTAAATCATGAAAATTCACTCATGTAATTAATTCGCCTGTGACCTCGACGATGTTCGTACTTTGCAGTGTCGACAGAATCAATACACCTGCCTCAAATAATTCGTTATCACTTTCGTCCTTAAAACAATCCATTTCTTATAAAATTAATCCGAAATTCAAGAATACTGTAGAGAAATCCGAAGAAATCGAGCGATAAGTTCTTCCTACTATTATTAGATAATATGAACTATCGACAGATAACTTTCGAAACGTTATTGAAACGCTCCTCGTTTTATTTTTCTTTGGAAAAAATATTTATTGTAAGTGATAGGCCCTCCAAAAGATAGATCAATATTAAAGATTTCTATTTATCATTGTTTCTTTTTTAAATATTATTGTACCGGAACAAGCTCGAGGCCCACCTGATGTTAAGTGGACTAAACTCTGCCTATAACAGATGCATTTCATCACAAGTTACAAATTGCACTGCGCCCTTCACTTTGAAACATAGTTGTTAAGTCTCATGGGCCTGTAATTTCACTGGCTCTCACAGACAGCTGCCGGAACACATACCGTTAGGTGCTTGGCGACAGATTTTCTACTTGAGCCACTAGCCATCGGACAGATACTGTTTTATCAACGTTATGTATCAAATTTCACACTTTCCATTCTGAAGCAGTGATGGTTCAGTGGCATTTATTTATGGACTGCCGCGCAGCAGGCCCATGGATCGAATCCCGCCGCGGGCTTGAGCTTCACCGCATGGTGGAAGGGCGTTTTGCGAATGTCCACCTGGCTAGCGACCACCATCAAGTAGAAAATCTGTCGCCAAGCACTTAACGGTGTGTTGCGGCAGCTGTCCTAGCGAGCCAGTAACTCAAGGTTATCCTGATCAACATCTTCGACCACATCATCACTTACCATAAGGTGAGATCGTGGTCAAAAGATAAGCTATCTTATAAATATATAATAAAAAAAATATGACGTTTAATGGCTAGCTTTATTTGATAAGTATAGCCAACATTATAATCTTTTTGAAGCGCTCGTAGCGAAGTTTACTTAGCTGTTCTCAACCGATCAGCAAAGTTAAGCAACGTCGCGCGCGGTCAGGAGTTGGATGGGTGACCGCTAGTGACATTACTACTGAGCGTTTCCGTGCTTCGGAGGGCACGTTAAACCGTCGGTCCCGGTTGTCGTCTTAGGATGGCAGTCGTTA
This sequence comes from Plagodis pulveraria, assembly GCA_963890685.1. NCBI lineage: Eukaryota > Metazoa > Arthropoda > Insecta > Lepidoptera > Geometridae > Plagodis > Plagodis pulveraria. The sequence continues at coordinate 18,781,619 of OY982952.1, forward strand.
TAGCATGGTGGTAGGGCATTTTGCGAATGCCCGCCTGGCCAGCTACCACCCTCAAGTAGAAAGTCTGTCGCCAAGCACCTAACGGTGTGTTCCGGCAGCTGTCCTTGAGAGCCAGTACTTCTAGGTTAGCCTGAACAACATCTTCGACCACATCATCACTTACCATCAGGTGAGATAGTAGTCAAAGGCTAACCTATCAGGCATAAAAAAAAAAAAAAAAAAAAAACTGTAATTCTTAAAATATCGAGTGAATAAGTATAATTCTTGCAAATATTTTCTACCATCGACCACGTCGCTGCTTACCACGAGTTCAAATACTTGTCTATCTAGAGCAGGTAAAAACGAAGGTGACGATGACGATAAAACAAATTTAACAATAAAACCTAATTTATATTACGCAAATATCAGATAGCAACATCCTTGTTTTGGATTAGAATATTTAGTTGATGTATTCTTGTATGGATATCAAGGTCGTCAACGGATCGATATTCTTTTCCATAATTATGCTTAATAAAAATTGAAGAATATTAACGGGGCATATGTGAGACGTTAATCATTTCAATCAATTTTCGTTACAATAGTTGGTATTTGAAGAAAAAATATAGTGCTTAGCGGCGAGAACTAAGCTAAGAAAGCAAAAATCTTCTGAAATCTATCGTGTAACCCTGCCTCAATTATGAATGGGTTATGAACACAATATTTGATACAAGTATTCCACATAATTATTAAAACTAAGTAGTGTGTTACATTAAGAGGTCTTGTCGCACAAAGTTATCTAGACAACCCATTAGAAAGAGGGATTGTGTGATGTGGTTTCACAAGATTATACATTTTTAATTGAAGTAGGTATATACATTTGTTTAAAGTAGGGATCTACTTCGAACAGCGATTATTTTACTGTAATATATTTCTCACAACAATGCCACATTTTGTGTTGGGTGAAGATATATATCATACAAAAGTAAGCTAAGCCACGGGATCGTAAATACATACCTAAATCCAAACATAAAATCACGCCTCTTTCCCGTTCGGGTTGGCAATGACCACATATTTCCAGTTACTGCGATCCTTACATATCTCACTTCATCTACACTCATCAATCCTTTCACAAATGAGCGGAGGTTTAGGGTACTCCTGATCTTAACATAATTTTCTCGATTTTTGTCACTACAACCTCATTCACACCACATCATTCCCATAACATAGTATTCATTGTCCTGTCACTCCGTTTGACTCCAATCATGCTTCTCAATGCTCTCATCTCCACTGCATTTATTCTACTTTCATGCTTTTTCAGCCATACCTAACTTTCACTACCATATATTAGTGTCAGGACCAACATTCGTAAATAATAGCAATATACTCATAAACAATAGAAATGGTCAATAATACAAGTAAATGTATTATTAGCTATGTTATGCCTAAACCAGGTCTAACTAGTCATTTTAATCATGCATAGCCACTTAGCCAGACAATAATGTTGAGTGTTAAAATTATTACATAATAGCATGTTGCTCATAAGACACAATATAGTATGAAAACCACAAAATGACTTAAAGATCAGGAGTGTTGTGCGATTGCGATGATATATCTCATCTATCTATCCATAGTAAATGGAAATTCTAATAAAAAGTTGGGTGGCGATAGAGATTTGAATTAGTAGTCACTAGCTTCAGTATTGCTAGTAACACCGCAACAACAAAGGTGGTTATGATGAGGGCGATACGCTGAAAACCGGAGGTGATTTCTTGTATGGCAGCGTGCGTAATGGCCGGTTTTTCTCCGGAGAGCTCCAAGTGGAGATCGTTTCCAAATCTTATTACTTCATGGTGTCGAGAGACTTTCGAACCATGAAGTAGTAAGATCTCAGAGTGAGGCCCCAATGTGGGAGGAGATCACGTGATCCTGGCATGGTGTCTTCAGTGGCAAGTCCGGTGTGAAGAAATTACCTGATTTCTTCCATAAAAAATAATAATGGTAAAGTATTTTCCCAATAAAGATAAAATAGATGTACTCGAAAATTTTCGACTATTTCTACCATGAATCTTGCATTTGTAAATTCCTAAGAATGGTGTGTCTATTTATCGTTCATGTGTTCAAGCAATATCATCATGTTACTCCTTGAAAAACAGATGGAGTAGCAGCAGAACTCTTTGTGCGAGTTCGTCTGAGGAAGTACTACCACCGTACATATTTTAGCGCCAAGCAGTTAACATTACTATATTCTGGTTTGAAGGGTATGCGTGTCGGTAAAATTGCAGGCAAATTGTGACTTAAGAACTTTACAATGATACTTGTTACGAACTGTATCTGTTATGGGCAGAGGTCACCGCTTATCACCAGGTGGGCCTCATGCTTGTTCCATCAGGATAACATAAATAATAACAGGATTTAACATGTTGCTCATGGATATTCAATTGTTTTAAATATGTAGCGGTTAGATAATCTATCACCAAGGGCTCAACGGTGTTTTTATTTGGCATATATGTAGCTATAGTCATAAAATCTCAAAGTTTTATATTTAAGCTCAAAGGTCAGTTCAACATAAACTTTGAAATCAAGGAAGTATACATAACCTAACAAAACAAAACAAAAAATGGAACCGACATCAACACTCAAATGTGTAAAATAAATTGTTGAAGTCTTAACCATGATGGTTCAAAAGTACCAATTATCACAATATTGTGCACATGGTGCTGACTTCCAAATGTTATTTCATAAATTTGACGGTTGAAGTCGGTTTAATTTTTTTGTAAATAAATATTTTTCACCCTATTTCGTGACCCTTGCTTATGAGATTGATTGTCATTCACTGTCTGTACTGTAACTCAAAGACGGCTTGACTGATCTTCGTGTTAAATCAAATTTAAACGGGACCACACGGCAATCACCAGCTTTCAAATAAATAAAGAATCATCAAAATCAGTTTACCCAGTCATAAGAAGAATTGAGTACATCCTACTATTTTTGAAGACGGTAAAACATATAGTCAAATTTAACATATTAATACAGTTCCTAGGTTAATGTCGTGTAGTTCCTGTACCATACCTAGTTTCAGAATGAAAAGACTGTTCCATATCTTCCTGTTGGATGTGGTAAAATGCGCCTTACGTGCATTCCCACCATTCCATCAAACGTAAGTGTGGTTTTGGTGCACATTTGGCAGATAAAAGTGTATAAAATCTCTAGCTCTTATAACCCGAAGGTTACATATATTTCATCAACGAGAGCACGCCCATGTAGGGTTGTCATCAAACAGCAACCAGTAAAATATGTATTTCGATGCGCTCGTAACGAAGTTTACTTATCTTAACCTATCAACAAAGTTGTGTTATATAATATAACAAAAGATTTTGTGAATGCCCGCCTGGCTAGCTACCACCCTCAAGTAGAAAATCTGTCGCCAAGCACCTAACGGGGTGTTCCGGCAGCTGTTCTTGAGAGCCTGTAATTCTAGGTTAGCCTGAACAACATCTTCGACCACATCATCACTTACCATCAGGTGAGATAGTCGCAAAGGCCTATCAGAACCTATCTACCTATCAGACATAAAAAAAATACAAATACGAAGCTAACATTTTTTAAATTACGTGTGTTGTCATGCTGCTGGTAGTGAAAACATTGGGTGTTCCTGTATTGCCATTTTTGTTTATAAAGGATACGTTATAATTGAAGGACTATTGTACCAACCCCAAGTGTGTGGTATAGGAGTGAGGAGATTATTAACAGACACAATTATTTAAGTTCAAAGTTCCTCAACCGGACTTTTGCTAGTTAATTATATTTACAAGAATTTCTAAGAAGTCCATATGCGATTGCTTAAACTATTCGCCTTATGTCCCCGAATACATTAATTTATACACAAATGTACTTTGATAACTTGTGTAGGTGATTTTAATGCCAGAAGATGCGTAACTTTGAATAATCATTGCTTGGTACCGGTATCAAATGCCAGCAAGTACGTGTGCCAAACCTACTCGTACAATAAAGTAATATTATCTGCCAAAATATTGCCAATACCCGAAGTCATTAGGAATTTAAATGACATTATAAGATCATCCGTTTTATTGAATACTAGCGGCCCGTCCTGGCTTTGCACACGTTTTTAACAAAATTACAAAAAAAAACATATTTTTGATAATATTTTATAATCTATGTTCATCAGGGATTATGTAGGATTCTAATGGTGAAAGAATTTCAAATCAGTGATGGCTCAGTGGCATCGGCTATGAACTGCCACGCAGCAGGTCCATGGTTCAAATCCCGCCGCGAGCTTGAGATTCACCACATGGTGGAACAGCATTTTGCGAATGCCCGCCTGGCTAGCGACCACCCTCAAGTAGAAAATCTGTCACCAAGCACCTAACGGTGTGTTCCGACAGCTGTCCTTGAGAGCCAGTAATTCTAGGTGAAGCCGGTTAACACCTTCGATCACATCATCACTTACTATCAGTTGAAATTGTGGTCAAAGGCATACCTATAAGCAAAACAAAAAAAAAATCATAGTTTTACAAACATACAAATCTTTCCTCTTTATAATATTAGTATAGAAGTATAGATAAACAGGTTTTGAGATCTACTTAATAAGCGGTTGTTTAGTAACAAACGAATACAAACAAAAACCTATTAATATTACTAATACGATGTTAACCTAGAACTACAAGATTAAATGTCAGGAAAAATAAAATTTATTGTTTGCGTGGCATAGTGGTGTCCTCAACCGGAGATAGATATATCGTATGCAGTATAGCAGGCGCCTGCGCATTCATAAATATTATATTCCTCTAAAAACTAGTGTTGAGCGAATAAATTTTATATCGATAAAAAAAACAAATTCTCATTGCGAATAGGATAACAATGGACCACTATATCACTTGAAAGGTGCTGAGCCTTAAATAGAAATTTGCCTTTAAAGCCGCTGCCAGAACATAACCAGCAGATTTATATTCTTCTTGAGCTTTCTAACTACCTATAATAACCCTGGTTATGAAAATGAGGTCATTTTTTCACTTCTGCACTTTCAGTCCTCTACTATGACTCCTATGGTTCAGATATTTGGACTTTTTGCATTTAGAATAATAAAAGAACTTCTCTAGTACTCAAAAATCGGAATTAGAAAAAATAAGGCCATAGAAGACAAAAAAAATTCCAATTCTTAAGAAAATGGCATATTTTTTTTAAAAACCTTCTAAGTCCAATATCTCAAAAACGGTTAGGTTTAGGCTGGGGTGTTACATAGTCAAATTAGTCAGAAATGATGGGAACTATATTAATGGATCTAGGTCGACTTAACCAGTAACCCTGTATAAAGACCATAGCTCGATGGAGAAAGACTCAGATGAGGAGACATATGAATCAATCCTCTATAATAAAATAACTGTGTGTACGCATATAGCAGTATGGTTTTTTAAGTATCTCGGGTTGTACACCTTTTGTACACGTTATGTGATAAGTACTATGAGATTCCAATGTATAAAGAACACTTCAAAACTGTTGAGGTAGTTTGTTATGCATATGAATCTACACCTAGGCAATTGGCGAAGACAAATCGCACAAGTTAGATCTAATTTCATAACTGCTAAATGATGTACAAAAACTAATAGTAATAAAAAGAAGTCATTTAACAAAAGTGTAACCTTTTGGTTTATTTTAATTTTTGAGAAGGTAATCGTTTCGTTTATTATCACGTACAGATTACATTCCCCGTAGGGTGCCGGGCTAGAATTATACCCCCCAATATCTTCCTGAGCAAACCGTAAGATGGAAGTAAAAATACCAGCACGTGGTGGGCAGCAGCAAGTACGAGGTCTTCTGCGTCATCACACCGAGAGAAAACAAAAACACTTGTGGAGTGAACAAACAATTATAAACATTAAAGGCCATATTCCTAACTCAAAAAAGAAGCTGACAAATAACCTTCTAAATCTAAAGCGTGAGGAACTGTGCATTTTATGATCAGTCCTCGAACCTCGAAAAAATTGTTACTTGCGCTGCGCAAATATCGGACAACCTCCCCAAAACCTTTTTCTTGTTCACACACATGAATAAGAAGGATCCCTTACTAAGCAAGAATAGGGTGGAAGCGTCTACATATACGTCTTCATATACCTATAAATTCGGAAACTGACGTATGAGTCGGTTATCATCGTCAACATAAGCGGAAAGTTGAAACTTCATAAAGGTGTTCCCCATGGTTGCAAAGTCACATAACAGTAGAGCTGATTTATTTTTATTTTGCCTTTTCGTACATTTAGTAAAATTAAATATATTGTACATATTAAAGATTTCATTAATATTCAATATAAGGGAATGAGTTTTACACGTCTATGAATTTATAAATTAAAAAAATAACAGTAAACTTATTAGGTATTTTATAATTTATAAATAACCTATTTATAGTCTTCTACGTAAAATCCTCTTAACAAAAATTATTTGAATCTTTATAGTCATACATGCTATTTTAACTTACTATGTTAGGTTTATTATAATTAGACGAATATAATATTATATTGTTAATTTAATTGACTTTTAATGGTAATTAAATAAGAAAGATACATGTTTAGATTACTATCATACGAATTATGCGTGAAATTTTATAATACATTTTATAATCTTGATTTTTCACATCACTGATCGTAACGTATAGGTAAAATATTTTTTACTACTGGTACTACCGCGTCCGCAAGTATTTTTGATTAACGCCGTGGTTAATGGCAAATTGATTGAATACGGCTCATAAAAACACTGATGTATCCAACTAATTGATCGAAAGGTGAGGTTTTGTCATAATTAGTCGTGTATTCATTTATCATAAGTCAAGGACTGCTTCAAATATATGCTTGAATTGTTTTGGATATTCTGGGGACCGATGTTTTATGTTAGTTAATTATGGATTATGGATTAGATGCTCTTTAAATATACATTAAGCTAGGCGTTTTTTTCGTGCAATAGACCACTACGTATTCGTAAAACGCCATGGGAGCTAAACACCCTTAAATCAAAAGGACCGTCGTGTTGAAAGCAGAACGTTGATATAAAATGTTATCGTAAACAATCGCAACTTCGCCCGGTTTATAAGAGGGCCTTCCCTCGCCCCAAATCCCGTGGAGCTGTACGTCCGAAAGCGGTGGACAGCATCTAAACCTACCTATATAAAAAAAATCGCAACTTCGAAATGAAAAAGAAATTTAATTGTTCTATTGTGAATATTTAGTTGATTAGGACTACATTCTTTATTTTTATGTGATTATAAAGATTCATGGACAAAATTTTCCTGTGGTACATTTTTCTTGTAGTACTTTCAAAATACCACCCATAAATATGTTATCCATTAAATTAATTACTTCTGGCAATAAATAGACTTAACTGACTGGTACACCACTCGAGAGTGATCAATTAGGAAATGGGGCAAATGATTTACGGGCTTGAACTTGCACTTTCTTCTCATTTAATCCTAACAATAGCAAACCAGAACGAGCAGCGGTGCCTCTTTTTATTGTCAACTGGAAAATACTCCTTTCCCAGCTTGCGTTTTTACTTTGTGATATAGACATTTCATCAAAATACACTCGAGAGCAATGAATCCGGGTCACTTAAAGAATCCTAAAAATCTCGGAAACTAAAAATGCTAGGTTAATGCAATAAATTGTATTTAATAGACAATGTAATATTCCTTAAATGAAGGTATTAAAACTTCTTAGTTATTGTAAAGTTATATCATAAAAAAAAACAAATTTGAAAAAGGGCCACTTTCGAAGATGGAACTACGAAATTACAGCATTTGGTTTTGCTTTTGTTTGTAATCTGTCATTTATGTGGGTACATAAACCATGTTGATAGTGCTCTATATTCATTATTCAAGCTGAAATTATGTCGCTTACGCCTGAAGAATGCACCAGAATACTTACAATGCTGGAAACCGGCCGGATTCAGCGCGATACAGCCAGGACTGTCGGTGTGTCGCTGTCAACAGTACAAAGAGTTCTCCGACGTTACGAAGAAACTGGTTCTAACCTACGCAGACCAGGAACGGGCAGAACCAGGTGTACCACAGCACGAGAAGACCGATACTTGGTGAACACCATGCTTCGAAATCGCTTTCTCACAGGAACTGAACTCACCAATCAGTTTGGACGCCTCGGAGGAAGTAACCCAAGTGCATGGACAGTAAGACGTCGGCTTGCTGAATCTAACTTAAAACCCCTTAGACCTGCAAACGGCCCTAAACTGGAGCGTGGGCATCGTATTTCGAGACTAAGATATGCCCAGAGCCACGTAAATTGGAGTATTGAAGATTGGTCAAAAGTTATGTTCTCCGACGAATCAAAATTTATGCTCTACAAGCACGATGGAAGACACAGAGTGTATCGAAGACCAGGGGAAAGATTCAAGCAAGCATGCATCGAAGAAAAAGTAGCCTACGGTGGTGGGTCTGTACTTGTGTGGGCCGGAATTTCTTCTGAAAGTCGCACAGAGCTGGTGATCATAGAAAACGGCTCTTTAACTAGCGTAAGATATGTGGAAGAAATCCTCAATGATCACGTTGGTCCATTTATGGTCAATTTAGGTGAGGATGCTATATTTATGCATGACAATGCCCGACCTCATACAGGTAGGATTGTGAATGACTACCTTCAAGAGATGAACATTACTCGTATGGAGTGGCCAGCGCGCAGCCCGGATATCAACCCGATCGAGCATGCTTGGGACGAGCTAGGCAGATGCGTAAAACAACGAAACCCTCTCCCAATCACGCTTCGTGAGCTCAAAATTGCTCTCACAGAGGAATGGGAGAATATTCCCCAAAATCGTATAAGGAACTTGGTGTACAGCATGCCAAACCGCGTAAACGCAGTAATGGAAGCACGAGGAGGCAATACGAAGTATTAAAATTCAAGAAAATCGTAATAAAGTTCAAAAATTTCATGTTTCCTATTTTTGTTTTAAGGAGAGATCAGCAGTTTTTTTCTTTATGTAATTTTGTGTTAATAAAATGTATGGTGACTCATATTTTTTTTACTTTCATTTAAGGAGTATTACATTGTCTATTAAATACAATTTATTGCATTAACCTATCATTTTTAGTTTCCGAGATTTTTAACATTCTTTAAGTGACCCGGATTCATTGCTCTCGAGTGTATTTACAAATAGAAAATCTAAATCCATTTTACCTTATCGTAATACCTCGTAGTTTTTATTACCCAATCAAACATAATAAAAACTATTAGCTTCCTTGGGTTCGTAGTTATTTCTACTATACTAGTTTCGGTATTGTTTTTGCCTTAAAAGTATTCTTATTATTAAAATATGACTCATTGATTTACAGACATTGATTTTGTGTTGAAACGATTGTGTATAGTAAAAGCTACAAAAAGATTGCATTCAGGTAGATTCATAAAACACTTATGTTATATTCTTGTTGATATTAGTTATTATTTAAACTACCTGCACATTTTATAATAATCCATGAATTCAACAATATCGATGACATTTAAAGTTAAGCACCAATATACATTAACGGTCCGTGGGGTGCCGGGCAGAATGTCATCGGCGACACAAGGCGACTAAGGGTAACATACCAGAAGGTGGGCAGCAGCGCTTTCTGAGGAACTTATATCTCACACTGTGATCCCCAAGACGCCTGCTAAGCGTGGAAATTATGGCAAACCCTACTATAACGGGGGATGTAGTCTTCAGCAGTGGACAATTCAGCTGATACAGTACAGTATACATTAAGAAATTTGCTTTCAGGACATTTTGCATAGATGCCTTTTAAATAAAGGACGATTTGCTCCAAAGCCGTTTTACACTAGATTCATATTGGTTTAATGTACTTTGCGTCTAGCAGATCACTTTATGCTAAAGACATGAGCATTGAAAATCATAGAATCTGTAATCCCGCATAATATAAGTATATCATCGGCTGCTTGAAAGAAGTACCAGTGACAGTGCCAGTTTTAATTATAATGAACTGGCACGGTATGACGGCTTTTAATAAGTTATCCATTAATCGCCGGCGTCATGAGAATGAATTAGGTATACTCAATTTCATTCCCATGACGCCGGCCGCCCTATCTGGTAGTGATACCTCTTTTACCTCACTATATTTATTTAACACATTTGAACTTTTTTTTTTGGGATTCTTATTAATAAAGTAAAAAGCAACCAAGGGAAAAGGAAAGGTGGGAAGAACGCTTCCTGACAAACTGACAACTTCTACTGCGATCCCCAAGAAGCCTGCCAAGCGTCGGGTTTTTTTTGGCAAATTTCCTTTGTCTTGCGAGCCCTTGTTCAGCGGTGGACATTCCACTTGATGTGATGATGATGATGATAAGACAACTAGTAGTTTACAAGTCTAGTAAGTGTCCACCATCAAACGTAATAGTATATTAACTACGGCCAAAGTTCACAAGTTGAGATGTACAAGTTTTGATGAACTACAGATTTATCTACTAGAACTATAAAACAAAATCCGATTTAGCTCAAAATAAATTAAATAATGATGTCCACCTTGACACACCTACTCGTCTCAGACATTCGCTTACTTAATAATCGAAAATAAAATGATCTGCGCGAAAAAGAGGTTTATACGTCACGTAGTAAAGTAATACAAGCACAGATACGAGGTACATCATGTAAGTAGCATGTTATATTATATATATATCTATGTGAATATAGTAGGGTTTCTACTATCTTAAACCCTGATTACCTCAAGGGAATGTAGGTACTACCAGCGAAAGGTTCATGGAGAAGAGCTGTTCCCCTGGAGGATTGACCCTCCAGGGGAAAAGCTTTTACTTTCACTTACACTACACGTCAGGCAGGCGGTCAATCATAAAACTGAAGCCAAAACATATTTTTAAATAAGTTCTTGGTGTCCTTTCAGTTGTAAGAGAAGATATACTGACCCAATATAGGTGGTATAACGTTAGGAATATGATTATATTATGTCTGTCAAGAACCTATTCAATGTTTATTTTTGTTATGTTATTGTGACGGATCAAACACGAAGTCCACCTGATGTTAAGCGGACTAACCTCTGCACATAGCAGATGCATTTCGTCACAAGTCACGAATTGCACTGCGCCCGTCACCTTGAGACATAGTTGTTAAGTCTCATGTGCCTGTAATTTCACTGGCTCTCAAAGATTGCTACCGGAACACACCATTAGGTGCTTGGCGACAGATTTTCTACTTGAGGGTGGGATTGTTAATAACAGTTTAGACAGTAGAGTTGCGTATATGCAAACTTGTTATTTTTCTTATAGGTAAGTACAAGCTACTTTCAGAAATATACCAAATGTACATAAAAATTCATTGATTTAGGTAATTATTGGTAGACTCTTGTGTATACTTGACTACCAGCTAACAATCGTTTCTATATTATGCTTATCTCTTTATAAATAAAGTATTTGTTCCCACACAGAGTGGAGGGAGTGACCAAATACCTCTAGTGAGGTGTGAGACCGTCCCACAAAATATCCTTCTAATCGCCCATCTATAGTAATCTAATGAGATTAACCTCTCTAGGTATTCGCATAGCCGTACCATAATGGGCTTTTGTGCACGAAAACAATACTGTAATAATGTAATAGTTTTATTGTCTCAATTTGGCTTGTCTACCTATTTTGACCATAAACGGCATGACTATGTAGATAATCAGATAAAATTGTAACGTTCTGATTGAGTAAGTAAAAAGTAATAAACAGAAAAAAGATCTGAGGTATAAAACTCAAATCTACATGGCATCCTAGCATATTTAAAATTCGTTTTGTAACGAATTGATTTCTCCCACTGAAAAATTGGAAAAAAAATGTTGTAGTCGTTTTCGTTCTACCATGCAAATGGATGCCATAATTCGAACACTCATATTTTTATGTTCCAATTTCCACAAGTATGTGGTTATTTTTCGGTATTAAAAACGGCCAAGTCTATAAGGTGTCTTTGTCTCTCTTTCCTAGAATCATGTTGTGTAAAGGCTTTGATTTCCTCTTCCCGGAATCTCAGGATGGTTTTGCGTGAAGTGGGGTCAAAGCCCGGAGGTGACCGGTTCTTGATGTTTCAGCTACCTTGACCATTCTCGTCGTCAAGTTGCTGATGAAGGCTTGATATCCTTTACATAGTTTTTGCATTATTGTAGTGTTACGTACATTACTGGGTACGTTAAAAATCGTTGGAGGCAAAGGGCGTCCGTATGTTACGGGTTTTTAACTATTTCCAATAAGCGCTAGATAGCCCTTTGTTAGAAATAGTTAAAAAGCTAAAGTTTGATATTTTGTCAGAATTTTGATTTAAAACCAAATATTTAATTACATATTCAATAAAACCATTTTTCAGTACTATTTTCTGATTAATGAACTTTACAGCTTTTGTCCCGCGGGGTGCCGGGTTACAATGCCACCCCTAATTTCTTCCAGTAAATGTCGTAAGAGGCTAAGGAAAAAATACCAGAAGGTAAGAAACAGCGCCTTCTGAAGAACTGACAACTTCTACTGCAATTCCCCAACAGGCCTGCCAAGCGTGGAAATTATGGCAATCCACCTCTAATGACAAGATATATGGCAAGACCTTGTTCAACGGTGGACATTCCGATTGATCCAAAAACTTCATGTTCTGGATTCAAAGATGTGTTTTTATGTTGCATAAAGAAATTCATTAATAAATATTACTAATTCAGTATTAAATTGAGAATTAACTTTTAAGTTAATTGTAAGATAAATAAAATGGAAGACTATTATTATCAAGATTTATGAGTAATACTGACCATAAAGGAATTTAATTATCAACCGACTATTGTAGATTATTAAGTTTGTTTTTAAATGGTTTGTAGATTATCAATCAGAAACGAGTTTCATACGTTTATATGAACCTCGTAAATACATTCAAAAGTATCGCAAGACAAAAATTTGTACAAAAATATTTTATAGCAATATTTTAAATTATTAACATTCATGGCTGGGATATCATAGATTTAATAATTTAAACAGAATAGCTGCATAATAGAAGTGGTAGTTGAATCCAAAACAAAGTTACTTTATGGTGACATCCGACCATATTTCTCAACTGCCATCAGAATATGGGCTCGAGAGATATATTAGGTTTAGGTATTTTTTATTTCATTGCAAATAGGAAAACCTTTCACTACAATCTCACCTGATAGTAAGTGATGATGTGGTCGAAGGTGTTAACAGGCTTAACTTAGAATGACTGGCTCTCAAGGACAGCTGCCGCAACACAATGGTAGGTGCTTGGCGGCAGATTTTCTACTTGAGGGTGGTCGCTAGCCAGGCGGGCATTCACAAAATGCCCTTCCACCAAGCAAAAATATATTGTTATAATAATATTATTTTCTTATAAAAATAAAATCACTTCATGTAGGTTACATAACTTTTTAAAACCTAAGTTCGAATATGAGTTATTGAGAATATTTAAGTTCTTTATGACAACATTTGCAACTCAAAATATGTGGTGTTATTTAACAAACTTTTATGAAATTAAAATTCCATAAAAAGTATTTAATACTCACATAAACTGCCTTATTTATATATGTGGAGTACCTGCGCGTTACTTTAACTGTCCACGATAATCTTGACATTACGCTAAATTTACTTATATTAATAAACTTGGCATAAAGAAGGAATAGGCTAATACGAGGTTTAGCCTTGGATAAAATGTACCCTTACGATTAGGTAGGTTGAGATAAGTATTATATTGACATACCTATAACCTCAAAAACACTAACAGACTTATGTATAAAAAAGCTTTAATCCTTTGTTAATTCTTTATTATACCGTGTTTTTGATTGATTTTTAGCCCTCGATATTTTTTTGTAACCATAGTTTAATGACCGTAACAGTTTAAAAACTCACATTTTTTTTTGATATTGTTATCTTTGCAGTAACGCCAGCTATGCGGATTACATTACAAAATTACAAATATATGATAGGAAAAACGGCTTAAAGGTTGGATGAACGTGGGTTCGAATCCCGCACATGACTGAAATTTTTCCTATCGTATATTTGTAATTTTGTCATTTAATAATACTTATTTGTGAGTTTTATGTCTTATCTGACATCACGGGTGACGTTTATTTTATCGAACATTTAAGAAAGTTTTCAAAATACACCGTGCCGAGGCAGAATAAATTTATTTTGTGTAGGTAGTTAGCACAAATTACATTACACATATACATATTACATTGTATGAAATTGTATGAAATTTCACAATAGCTAAAAACATACTTGTTTACAAGTTGAAAGTGATGATATCATCAAAAGTGTTTAGACACATCCTAAAATGGGATAAACCTCAAAGGAAGCTGACAGAACTTACTTTTAAGTGCTTGACGACCGATTTTCTACTCGAGGGTGGTATTTTGCAAGGCATCATGTAGTGTTTTTTTTTTAATGCTAATAGTTGATGTGGTCCAAGATGTTAGGTAATAGGAATAATAGTCTGAACCTAGAATTGTTAGATGCTGAAACACACTGTTAGGTGCTTGGCGACAGATTTTCTACTTGACGATGGGAGCTCGCTAGGCGAGCATTCCCGAAAGGCTACCATGCTGTGAAGCTCAAACTCGCCTCGGCAGGATTTGAACAGTGGAAATTTTGCGCGGCATTTAATTAACATTGCCACTGGGTGATGGCCAGCAGTTCATTGTCACTGTGCCATGATTGATTTAAGTGTTGAAGTTGTCATCGCTTCTTGATTAAGCTATTATTTCTGGAAAAAAGTAAAGGATCAAAATGGTTATTGAGGGTTATCCCTAAGAGGTAGACGTATACTATTGCAGACTTTTTGTAGACCTTTTTGAGGTGTACAATAATGTGGTACATTATTTTGATCTATCTCGTAGGGCTCAGCTTCAGCCATCATCACATTATAAACCTCTAAAATTATCAGTATTTCTCTATTGTATTATACATACCTTCTTCTTAAGTCATTATATCCATTACAAAATCCGCATCAAAATCCGTTGCATAGTTTTAAAGATCTAAGAATACATAGAGACAGACAGCGGGAAGCGATTTTTCATTTCTCATACTCGGAAAGTAGTGTTTATTTGATCTAAGTAGTGGGTGGAAGTCGCTGCTTCCAACCTAAGGATGGAAAAAACTTATAGTAAATGCTACCCTCTCTTGGGACGGAATGACTTGTAACCATGGCAACCATTGTTGTAAACAAGATTACATGTTTTTATGTTTTTTTCGTTCTAAAGTACTCTGCTGTAACTGTAACCATGGCAACCATAGTTAATAACAAAATTAGACGTCTATATTTTTTCGTTCTAAAATATTTTGCTGTTTTATAAAAAAATATTACGACTACATTTGTGTTTATGTAAAGGGTCTAAACTAGTTTATAACAGAATTTATGTGACTCTCTCAACTTAGTGTATCTTAAATGAATATTTTAGTTACTAGCTATGTTTTAAGCGTAAATTAAAAAAAACTTAAAAAAATACCTTTTAAACGGGATGGTTCCCGTGGGAGACGCGTTCGTTCCATGTTTAAAATTAAAAAAAACTGGCTAAGTGCGAGTGGGACTTGCGCACGAAGGGTTCTGTACCATTATATTATTTTTAGCAAATACACTTCTATAGGTTAGCCTGAACAACATCTTCGACCACATCATCACTTACCATCAGGTGAGATAGTGGTCAAAGGCTAACCTATCAGGCATAAAAAAAAAAAAAACACGGCAAATATATCTTTTACTGTATGGGAGCCCCCTTAATTATTTATTTTATTTTATTTAAATAATTATAATTTAAAGAGAACATAAAACTAACTATTTTGTGAATAGTTAAAGCGTCTACCTGTCACCGTTATTAGTATCGAGCAAGAAACGGTAAAAAAATCAAGTTTTTTGTATGGGAGCTCCCCTTAAATATTTATTTTATTTTATTTTTTGTTATAGCGGCAATAGAAATACATCATCTGGGAAAATTTCAACTGTCTAGCTATCACCGTTCTTGAGATACAGCCTGGTTCAGTTCTTGACAGACAGACGGACGGACAGCGAACTCTCAGTAATAGGGTTCCGATTTTACCCTTTGGGTACGGAACCCTAAAAAGACTAGATATATATAAATTGGCAGAATAGAAAGCAAAATTATAAGAGAAATTATAAAATATCTAACAAAAAATTTACTTAATTTTACAGATTGTTCTTATTCCTCAATTAATTTTATATATGTTTCTTCTACTCATATTATGGTTTTCAGTAAATATTTTAGATTTTTTATACAGTTTTTGAAAAACTACAATATTTTACTTTTCAAATATTTTTATTGAAAATTAGAGTGTTTAACACGGATGTAAGTTATACTATTTTGACTATAAGTGCATTCATTTTAAATAGTTTCTACTCATGTTCTTCTTATCAATAAATATTATAGAAAATCATTTTTTATATAACTCATATTCGCAGTGAAAAGTAGAGTGTTTAACAAGGATGAAAGTCATAAATTCCTATTCGGACGATAGCCATCCGTAAATATTGCAAGCAAAATTTTACTTTAAATTTCACAAATATTTCTAACATCTAAATTATGTACCTACTTAATTTTAAATAGGTGCCTATTCATGTCATTATGATTAATGAATAATTTAGAAAAACTACTATTTTTTACTTTCCTTATATTTGAAATGAAAAGTAGAGTTCTTAACACGGGTGAAAGTCATCAATTCCTTCTCGGACTATAGCCACCCTCACTACGCTCGGGTTTCTAAATACCTCGTATGGGAATTGATTCCTTTCGACCCTTGTATCAATCTAACTATTGCTTTATATTTTGTAGTGATAGCGATGATACAGTATTAGATTTCGAGCATAAATACGGATTAACAAAGGAGTGTTTTTTATTAATAAGGTTGAATAGTACTCCTAATAAAATTGATATTATGTACTATTTCAGCTGTATAGTCCAATGCTGAACCCAGCCTCCCCCTTTAAGGGGAGGTTTGGCATAATCTCCACGCTTGGTAGGCGTCTTGAGGATCGCAGTACCTCAGAAGGCACTGCTTTCCATATTACCCTTAGTCGACTCTTCCGGCTCCTAAGGGAAGAGATAGGGAAACATTCTAGCTCTGCACCCCAAGGGCTTATTATGTAACCAGTTGTTAGCACAGTTTTTGGATGCACCTTCAAATTATTCTCTAAGTTGTAGGTACATTTTGCATCTTTAAGAAAATGTTAAGCGTTGAAACACCTACGTAAACCAGTAGGCATTTATTGAGTACACAGCCTCATTGAATAAAGTAATTACTTAAACAAATGCGCATGTTCACAGAATATATGATAGTGACTGCATATATGTATGTAGAAGGGCAAATACACATGTAACGGGCAGTTAGTGGCACTAGAAATAAAATGGTAAAATGTCAGCGGATCATCCTCTCGGCTTTGCATTGCATTTGACATAAAGCGTGCGTACCATTTAAGTGTTAGCTTCGGTTTTACGAGACTTTATAGTTATTCCATTGTACTGTGTACGAGATAATGTTGCAAGAAAGGGCCGAATCAAGTGCCTTATACTTGAAGAAGATACTGTACGTTCTGAATCGTATGTTCGAACAGGAGTTTATTATTTCTAAATTCAACCTGATAACACCTTTGAAAATGTCATTTCTTTAAGCATTTAAGAAACGGAGTTTGCCGACCTCACTAATTTAGATCAATATCTTAACTTATGGAAGGGCTCATGTGGTCAAAAATGGTGTTGAGGCTAGATATTAGTAATGGGTAGGTATGATGTGACTAATGAATTTACTCTCAAAACTTCTTTTACATCTCTTCTTTTCTTAATCTTAGCTAAGTGGAGTCGCCACAAACACATATGCTCCTTCCGCTCCGTAACAGCTCATATCTCAGCGCCTATTCATATATCACTTTTGCACTCTTCAATCCAACGACATCCATCTACTACAAAATTTTATTAAATTTTTTCTTTAATAGTTTTTGGCTAGTTATATCGCGATATATTGCCTTATCCGGGAGCTGCTATTAGGTGAGAGGTGGGTAGGCTCTTTAGCAATAGTTTTTTTTAATTATTTTTTATGCCTGATACGTTAGCCTTTGACCACTATCTCACCTGATTGTAAGTGATGATGTGGTCGAAGATGTTGTTCAGGCTAACCTAGAAGGGGTCCGGGTGCCACCGCAGTTTTAGATATTCTGCGTCGAAGCAGTAGCAAAGCCTGGACACTCGACTCATTCTCTATACAAAACCCGCGTTCTAACTACCTATTACACAGACAATACACAAATGTTGTTTTCGTACACGCGTAAATGTGTGCGTGACGTCTAAGGTTGTCATCGTATGAATAATTGTTGCCTACCTAACAATCTTACTACCTACCTAACAATAATACTTACCTACCTAACAATCTTTTATGCTGTTATTATGATTTATTAAATTTCGTAGGTTATTTTACTAAACCCTTACCTACCTTCAGAAACATTTACAAGCACAACATTCCAAATCCATGAACGACGTAGGAATATGCAACACATAACCGAGTGGTAACATTACTTCACATTTCACTCCATTACTTATATAATAATATATACCTACACTATACAAAAAGTATCATTCCAAGTTCACATTTTATACAAGTATTGATAATAATTACAATCACAATAATAATTTATGTTCTTCTCGTATAATAAACAAACATGAAGTGTGCCGTGTGTCAACCGTAGCAAAAGTCGGTATGTGTATTGCTTTTCTCTATGGTAGGTATAGGTTACAAAGACACTAAATTTGTTTCGCTGCAAACGAAGTCGATATCCACGGATATTTTTCGTAAACGAAAATCTTCTAAGATTATCATTATTTGAATAGCAGTTTTAATAAAATACAAAGATAAAGTATTATGTTTGTATTTTTTTACTACTACTGTAAAGTACCGGTTTTTATAAGTTACCTACTATATAACTGAAGAACGACAAATATGTAGGTACTTAGTGTAGGTTACCAAGAATGACTCGTTTTATCCAAATCTACAAAAACTCCTACATTTCTCGTTTACCCCATTCTCAACTTTTAAAATACTCTTACAATCGTCACGCTTCGTCGTCACGTCATCGCGCGCGAGTTGCGACTTGCGCGTCCCGTACTCAAGTCGGCTCAGCGACAGCTCAGTATCGGTGGCGGGGTGAGGTCGGCTCGTTTTGGTGGGGGGAGAGGAGTGTCCATTCTATACGTAGTTATTATATTATGTTCTATGGCAGTAGTGTGTATGTATTCCCGTGGGTTCCCGGGTTAGAATGCATTGCTTCGTCGTAAGAGGCAACTAAAGGTAAAATGCCGGAAAGTATGCAGCACCGCCTTCCGCGGAACTGACATCTTAAGCTGCGATCCCCAAGATGCCTGCCAAGCGTGGGGATTATGGCAAACCTCCCTAAATGGGGTGGTTTCAACGTATCGGAGTGACGAGCGCAGTGCAGTGTCATTTAGAAACAGGATGGTGACATTGTCATATTATGGACAGACGCTTACCATCAGGTGAGCGGGAAGTTCACCTCATCACTGAATCATACATGAAAAAAGCTACTTACAAAATTAATTACGGAAAGGAAACGGGGATTTCAAAAGGAAGTAACCAGAATATACGAGTATCCCAAACATAATACTGACCGTTTGTACACGAACATTTTTTGTGTAGCTGAAATATAAAGAGATGCTATAGCGCATGATGCCTTTTATTTCACTAGCCTTTTCCTTCAATATGGGAGTGGGTGAGCACAGAGTGTGAGACAGTGAGAACACAGCCTTTTAGCACTCTGCTGTTTACACAAAACACTTTCTTTTTTCATCGCTTGTTTTGTTATAAAACATATATAATCATGACCCTACTTACGTAAAAAAGTCGGTTGGATGCATATGTTTGGAGGTGATAGACCTAGGCTAAAATAGCATCTCACGACTAACCCGTTACAAATTATGTCTTATGTCCTGTTCGTATTGTGTATTCAGTTAGTTAAGGAGTGGACCAATAACATATTTTTCTTGTTGAATCGTGTATTATTCGATGGTTTAAGCATGTAAAGGTGACGATGGTTATGAGTAGTATTCTTCAAAACATGATTATACTCTTTAATTAAACTTTTTTTATGGACGTAATAAAGTACCTATTCTTCTTCTTTTTTATGTTTTCTGTATTTTATTAATATATGTATTACTTTGAGTTGCTGATGACATGACAAAATTTGTTTGACAAAAAATCTATTTGGTTACAAGTGCAGTCTAAGTCCGGCCCTGCACCTTAGGCAGTACAGACTCCCCCTGCCGTATGCAATGTCTAGACAAACCTGCGTCTCTATAAAAGGGACAGATGATTATATGGCTAAGTACACTCTGGCGCATTCGCCGCCACGCCACATGGAAATCTGCTGAATTCACAGAAAATTTACTTTGTTGTAAAATCTAGTGCTTCGAATCATCAATAATGGTAAGTACAGTTTATTCTTATCTATACTATGATAGTTTTGGTAGGTCAATTTTAGATGTGCAATCTGTGCAATCTCACGTCATAACAACATCTACAGGTACGTACCACATTCTGAAGAAGATATAACATCTCATTAATCCTAATGAGATGTTATATCTTGCGTGTTGATGAGCCGGATATCCATCCGGATGGATGATCCATCCGATCCATCCGGATATCCATCCGGCTCATCAACACGCAAGATATAACATCTGACTTGGATTAATGAGATGTTACATCTTCTTCGGAATGTGGTACGTACCTGTAGATGTTGTAATTTGAGTATTTCGAGCTGCGTTTTGTACATTTCATTTTTAACACATGCTAATAATTTTAATATTGTTATGTTTGCAATAACGTCTGCTATGCGTTATTGCAATTAATGCAATTTCAGTTATGACGTCATTGTCATGTTAGCTCAATTGGTTAGAGCATACCCCGGCTAAAGGGGTGGATGGACGTGTGATCGAATCCCGCACATGACTTAAACCTAAGTTTGTTTGAGTTTCATTTAAAATTAAGCTTATTGCCACAACCAGGCAAATTAAATAAAAACCTAGTTACTAATCTGCAAAACCAAAATCATTGATTTGGTTTTGTACATAATGCAAATTAAAAAAATAGCGTTATGTATGTAATGGTAGCTAACTCCGTAAGTTTCAATAATTTGATAATTATTATATAATTTTCATATAATAATCGTGGGGTGCTGGGCTAGAGCCCGTGGGGTGCCGGGCTAGTATGTCACTCCCCATCCCATCCCGTTGGTGTCGTAAGAGGCGCCTAAGGGTAAAATACCGGAAAATGGGCAACAACTCCTTCTGAAGAATTGATATATTACACTGCGATGCCTGCCAAGTGAGGAGATTATAGCAATTCCCCCCTTATTGGGGGCAGCTATGTTCAGCAGTGAACAATCCGGCTGATACTGAATCGATATATTATAAAGTAAAAAAATGGGTAAAAAAAGTAAATATATTCTTAATATCATTGATTACCAAAGAAACAATTTCAATTAAATTAATTTTGTATCACAACATAACACAAAAACCACAATACATTTCACAAAAAAAAACCTCAAGAAATTTTGTTGATACAAGTAAAGTGTAATGTTAAAAATGTATGTATACCAAGGGTTTCACAATGACTAAAAATATTATACTTACAGTCTACAAGGCCATGATACCTATCTATATGGTATACACCCTTGCAAAGAATCAAACTACTAGAACATAAATGACACAATGAAAATCACGACGAGTTACCGCTTTCATTATATCTGTACCTACATATCAAAAACTAAGATACCTTGATCTAAAAATATTCTTACTATTATTCAAACTTAATAACTTATAACCAATTATACAATGTACCTACGCAATTGCACTTAATCAGTAGTTAAATGCACATCATAAAAAAAATTACGCACGAACACAGAAAACATTTGCAAATATAAATGGCTATAATCACGACGTGACATGCTATTAAATTCATACTTACAAAATGTCAATTCTATTAGCTACATTAAATAGGACAGGCTAGGATGCGCATGTCACTAAGGTAAACAACGTAGACGTTGGCAAAGGTTAGTCAGATGCAATATGCACAAACATTGCTTAAGGGACCTAGCGTGGCCTATCCAACTAGTTTGAAGACGCCCTTAAAACAAGTTGAGATAATGCTTCATTCATTGATTGATAATAATACCAATTTTACAATGAAATTATGCCAACGGGTACTGAAAACGTTAATTATGTTGTAAACATTTTGGCACTACCCTTTGTTGCATGACTTTACTTGTACATTATATTATTAAAATAAGTATTTTCATAGTTAAAACAGTGCCAGGCAACATATTCGGATTCCTTCGTGTGTTTACAGAGGTATAGGAAATTAAGATTAAAGACAAAAACATGTCCGACGTATTTGATTATTATCGTGATGTCGTTTTTTATTCTGTGATATCGTGTACTTTCTTGCTCTCGGACGTGGACGCTGATGACTTCAAGAGATTGTTTCATATAAGTAAAACTATTTGGAATAAAACAGTTTAACATCTACAGCAAATTTTAATATCGTTATGATTGCAATAACGCCTGCTATGCGGATTACATTACAAAATTACAAATTTACGATAGGAAAAAATTAAGTCAAGTGCGGGATTCGAATCCGCGTAGGGGCGGATGGACGCGGGTTTGAATCCCGCACGTGACTTAAACTTTTCCATTCGTATATTTGTAATTTTGTAATCTACAGCAAATATAAAATTGAAATGTTGTATAAAAATATCCTTATGAATTTTGTTTGTTAAATCTTTACATAATTCAGTTTTCCTATAATTACTTACGTTTTCATTAAAGCTGATTGATGTCATTTCTGGAATGATTATATTTAGTCATGCGCGACATCAATTATGTGGAATATTGTTATATCACACATTTTCGGACGCTTCGTGTTAAATTAAGATATAAAGTAGGTATCTTCTTTTATGTCTTCAGGCTACCAAAATCTGCTAAGATATTTTTTGTACTAGGCTTATTTGATTGAACATCCATCCTCACAAATACTCCATATATAATACTGGTAAGAGTAGGATTCGTTTCTTGGATTATTAACTGTACTCCGAATTCGTCCCTGGGCGTGCAAATGCGTGCGAGAGTCTAATTAAGCGCACACCTTTTGTTTTTGCACGTAGTACATTGTTTTCGAGGCAATTCTCAAATTGTATGACATATTCCCACAAGTCACTCCACTTGCAAAATATACTGCCGACATCTGCATACCAAGCGTGCCAATAGTATTTAAGTACTGCTAAAAATGTTTAGCTTATGAAATGAACCTCTATTGTGCTTGGAAAACCACAACGTTACTTATGGTTAGTATGGACAAGTGACATTAGGTGCCTATGTTAGTTTGTAAAAGCCATTAATAATTTTTTTTTTTTTTGCAATAACGCATGCTCTGCCGATTATATTACTAAATTAAAAAAAATCGAGTAAATTTACTTAAATTTGTAATTTCACATTCTTTGACTTGGGAAAAGAGAGGATTTTGTGTCATTTGGTTTTGGTTATAGTCACGATTATATATACATGGCTATAATTTTTCCTCTCGTAAATTTTTAATTTTGTAAATCATTAATAAATTAAGGCTAGTTGAAGACTGTGTTATGGCTCTTTAATAAAGCTGATATCAGTGCGTTTTTAAAGAACATTTTTAATAAACTTTGAATCGAAACAAAGTAAGATTTTCCTTACAGTACTGTACAAGACTATTTTATAAACGATTTGTTAAGGCTAGTGTCTTCGCAGCTCTTTCCATACAAACGTAGTTTCGTCATATTTTAAATAGCAAGTATTCAAACACGTTGAAATTTTGTATGCATGTTTATCTATCTTCCTGGTGTGTCAGTTTGCCATTAAAAAAGGTGTAATTTCAAAATAATTTGAAAAAATCCTTTTTGTATGGGAATTCTTATTTTCACATATAGAGATGAAATAATTAATAGATCGAAAAACTGGCACTTTCATTATTTTACTAACGATATCATGTGCTCTTAACATATTATGCCGTGTAAGTATAATAACAACTTCAGATAAATTGTATTGATACCATCCAATTTTACTACGCGCTTTAGGTATTTATGTCTAAAATGATATTAATATGCATAGTTAATTTTATTATGTGTCAAATATTAATATCCGTAAAATTCTATTGTACTAAAACATTTTACGATTCATTAAGATCGTCTACATTTGAAGTTTACGATATTTTAATTGCCCATTTTATATAAAGCACCATTAAGTTGTCAGTGACGTGGTTTTAGAAGATAATTTAGCTTACTTGTTTTATTAATAAACTATTATGCTGCTAGGTTAGCCCTTAATCTCTTCGGTTCGTAATGAGGCAGTTGATCGTGATGAGACCTAGGGTGATATAAACACACTTTACCTAGAAAAGGAACTTGCTCTTATAGGATGCATTTGGAAAACGTGATGAACGCATGATCGTTTTTCTACTAGAGTATCGTAGCTAGGCAAGCATATTGGGCCGAGACATGAGGGCATCGCAAGCTCTCGCCCAAGGTTCAATGGAGCTACTTATATTCAATCTAATGGAGCAACTAGCATTCTTGTATACCTTAAACATAATAATTTAAAGAAACAGGAGAGAATGGGCAGCATACTTATTGTACTACTATGCGGTAAAACTCCAACCCGGTGAAATTCAAAGCTTGAACCGCCTGCGGGGCAGTCAACGTCACTGGCCATCTTATTTATTTTATCACTTATTTAAAGCTACCTTCAGTCACGTTGTCACTAAAATCCAGTTACCACAAGATGCTTTCAATTATTGTGTTCCTTTTATTGTATTAAAAACTGCGTTTATAATTTGATAACTTATAATTAGAAATTTGCTGGAGGGAGACACCGGTGTTATTTTTATATTCCTTGATAGGAGTATGGATATTTTCGTACCTAACTGCAACTTTATTCAGCAGAATTTTCCATTGAACGATTGTTCTTCTGACTTCAGATACGCAAGATGTATTAGAGATATATATATTTCACATGCAATAGTTGCGCGTATATACAAACATAAGTAAAAAAATCCAAGTTCATCCAGTTCCAAAAATTATCAACAATTACTAATTACGATAATGCGGATGTCTAGTCTGGCAGATAGCCTAGAAAAAGTACTCGTTCAGATTAATAACATGCTTATTGCAATAAAGAATATAGGTTCGTAAATTACTTATACCTAAATAATAATAATAACTGAGGCATAACAGCCTTTGTAACCAAAGCCGCGTGTAAATTTATCCTCGCCTTGGCGCCAAGCAAGATATCCATCTGCACTTTGTCCTCGGTAACATTTTACGGGGGCATAAAATTTATAGCATGTATTTGCTACGTCCTAAATTTACTGGCTGATGTCGTTTTATTGAAGATGAACATATTCATGCCTTGTTTCTATGTTGAAATTTTGTCTAATAGTTAGAGAAGCTCTACGCATATATCTCTTCATTAAACTATTTTATAGACGGTTACTAACGAAACACTAAGTTTCGGCTTATTTATATGTCATAACTGGCAGAAAATGATAAGCTAAAAGATTCATCTAGAAAAAACTGAGCTTGTCACATTAAAGTTATGATTTGAAAAACCTTTATAAATGCTGCCAAGCCCATCTTGATTTTGTTAATGGCAATTTTGTTGTCAATGTTGTTAGGAACGAATCGCCAAATGAGTAAAAATATTTTGAATACGTTCCTTAATGAAACAGTGACGCGGCGTTTCAGTCTCGAAATAACTAAAGGCGAAACTCATCTTCTTACCCTTTTTGACCTCTATGTAGGTTCGATACAATTATGTCTTCTCTGAAGGACAACATAATGTATATAATTGTAAATAAGATAAACTTTAGTGGTATGGCCAGGTATATACTTATCTCTCTGCCAGTTCTATAGTTATTTCAAGACCAAAGCCCGTGATGCTAGTCAATATTATTTGCGAATGTCACTATGTAGTAGAATTAGTAATTAAATCTACTTTTATAGGCAACACTAACAACTACAACCATTCTAAAGACGACAATATTTCTTTGAATCCAGAGCGGAATGAAGGATTCTAAAGTATAAATCCTGAGTGAGGGATTCAAAGCTACTTGAGCTTAAAATAGTTGTTGGCTCCCGAGGTAGACACTACTTTTTATCACCCTCTATGAGAAAATAAGTATGTGCAACTTATAAATAGGTATAGTACGTTTATTTATTAGGATAAAATTATTAAAAATAAGACATAGAAATAGTTTGAGGCTAATGTTTATATTTGAACAATTATGGAAGTGCATCGTTAAAATTTAACCGCTACCATCAGTTACAGTTTTCGATTTATTTACAGCTTGAGAATTAGCAATAGTCTTTGAAAACATCGTCTCAGGATGTAGTTTTTGAGAAACTATATTATTTTTTAGGTTGTAAGAAAAATCAAAGAATATTTTATTAAAAAAAACTTAAAAAACAAAATAAAACAGCTAATAACTTGTTCATAATGTTTGTGGTTGATCTTTTTTTGGTGATTGAAACTTATACTAAAAATATCCACAGACTAAATTCAAATCACTTTTTGTTCCTCAGGGATTAAGCTTGCTTAGACGTTCTTAACTGGTCAACTAAGTTAAGCAACGTCCACGGTTGTTATCTTAGAATCGCAGTCGTCACCTAACTACCATCCTCAAGTAGAAAATCTGTCGCCGAGCACTTAACTTAGCTGTCTTTGAGAGCCAGTAATTCTGGGTTAGCGTGAACAACACCTTCGACCATATCATCACCAGGTGAGATATTGGTCAAATGTTAGCCTTGAAGCTATATAAAAAACTGAAAGTATTTCGCTACATCGTTTTTTTACATAATAATATAAATAGATATTTGCTAAGAACTACCCGCGCCTCGTAATTACCGGTTCTTACTGTTTTGTCATTACAACCATTATTATGGTTCATCGTTCGCTAGTTACTAATATAATGAAAATTGACGTTTTAACTGTGTGCTTGATTACCCATCGTGATTGGCTTGTCAAGGTTGCGTGCCAGAAGCGGCGATGGGTCAAATGCACCTGTCATTAGTGACGCTTTTATCGAAGCTAAAGATGGGCATAAATGTTGTAAGATACGTTTTCACATAACATTTAGTAGTTATGCTACACAAGACTTTATTTTATCAGTTACCATCTACAAGATCTTATGAGTTTTATTGTAATACGATTAAGACCCACATGAACAAGACACGGGAGCTTATTTATGCGTTAATATCTCTAAGACTATGTATAGTTAATATATAGGTAATTATAAAAATTACTGTTCAACCGTTATATAAAAAAATCATATTATATAGCAGGTATATGTACCTGAATACAGAAATAATAATCATAAGAACACAAAACCTGTCAAAGTTAAGAACTTACTTTCATCAGGTCACGCCTGCTTCATCTCATCATCAGCTGGAAGACGTCCTGTGTTGAACAAAAGCGTCCCCCAAACGCCAACGCCTGCTTACTATGCCAAATTTTCCCTTATCTTACGCAAAGTGGGGTTAGCAAAACATGTTTCCTATATATCTATTTTGCTTCTTAGATTTTGCATAGGATCATAAATATAATGCTTTACCACTCTGTTCATCCCTTACCTTTGGTTTTATTCCACTACAATATTAATTCCCATTTATACTCAAAACACTTATTGTAATATTTTGAACATCCTTTATCGTTATCTGTTTATCATCTCTCGTGATATGCCTATAGACCACACTAGCGCCTTACCTCTATACTTTTGTCACCTATTTTAATGGTTCCTTTAAAAGCATATTCATTCACAATCTTGTACATGAAAGTCACATGCAGAGTGCATTTTTCATTTATCTCTTGTGTTGCTAGTACTCAGATATATGCATCAGGACAGATCTGTTTTTTTTTTAAGTTTCCCTACAAGGTTCATTGCCATTCGTGGTCCTGTTAACCATTGATCCACCCTGCATTTAATCTGTTGTTTTCGTCTCGGTTAACGACACCGTAACCGCGTCATTTGGATCAATGGGCTAATACACCGAAAAAATTTAACATAATATATACCGGCTACCTATATGGGAAAATTAGATTATGCACTGAAGTTGCAGAACAGGAATTCAGTATATAGTGATCGTTAATCCGATACTTACCAATTTATTCAGCAATTTTCCAGCAGGCTCTGCATCTTATAATTTCGTTTTGTCTTAAAGGACGGCATTGCAAGGGACTGCCTACACCAAAGTACCTATCTCCTGTATTTACAATATTATTTAATCGACTTTTGTAGAAGTATTTTCTTACAATTAACACATTTAATTGGTAGAAAATACTTCTAAAAAAGTCTAACATTTTATAGAAAAATTGTATTTCGATAACACAGTGATACGAAAACCATATTTATTCATAAAAGTGACTATAAAGAGGAATCGATTTATTCTATTCAGTTTCAATAGACAAGTAAACATTATGTTCTTGTTTATTTCCATGACCTATAAGTTGATTAAGTCATGAATGTGACACTGATGGTATTTGTTTGTTTTGCTGATAGTTTCTAGGCGTCTTCAAAACAATATTAATTGATTCTTCGATTATATTATCCTAACGCATACATGAAGTCGAAGTTGAAATCATTTATATTAAAGGGGTTTAAGTCACTGATCAAAGTTTATTACCACTACCGAGAAGAATCGGCATAAAACTCGGGATAATTCTTTTGAAATAAGTTATTTATGATCTGTTACATATTTCTTAGCAATAACATCCCAATATAGTACCACCAACTTAACTGTGCAGTTCTCGAGGGCGCTACTGGTCAAGAAATCAACTACAAACTGTCACAATTTAAAGGTATGTTGTAGTTCTTTTTTCTGCCACCTGAACAGATAAGTTGGTGGGACTTTAAAGGAGTTAAAGACACGGTTTGAATTCTTGATTAAATAAAAAAGATAACCAGAAATATTACAGGGTAGGTGACCGATGAGCGAGACTCGGACGACATTTATTTATAACGGAATTGGAAGCATTTGACCGCTGGAAAGTGACGATATGGTCAATGCTGGAACATTGATGTTTAGAATATATATATTAATTGTGTAACTGAAGACCTATTACTATAACACATTAATGAGTTTAAAAGCCAGTAGCTATACTCCTATACACTATTGCTTGACAAATAAATTAGGCGTTTCACTCGCAAACGGAATATGGATATATATTATAAATAATAATATCGAAATGCTATCTATTTCTATATATCTTTTCTTTCGCTATTATGCACATGTAAAAATCTCATTCATGTATTAAGTGATGATATGGCCGAAGCTATCAAACAGGCTGTCACTAATATAACTTTCAGGGACAGCTGCCGTTAGGTACTTTTTGACAGATTAAGGTTGGTGGCTAGCCCAGCGAGCATATTTGCCACATGTTGTATCACTATCTGGCGCAAAACCACGGTAGGATTTGAACCAAGAAACCTCTCTCTCCTCCTCTCTTTTCCAATTTACAACCAATGTTGTCAACAAGTTGCTTCTAAAGGACTTTTTATCTGATAATAGACGTGGACGCTGGGGAGATACTAGTAGGCGTTTTCTATGATTTTAATACCCTTAATCTAAGTACAAGTAATAAAAACAGCAGGTAGGTGGTCTGAGCTATTGTTTTTCAATAAACTCGGAACCAGTATAGGCTTAATTTCTTCATCACAAAAGGTGATAAAGTTTAAATTATCATTATAAACCTAAAATATGATGCATTTAACAAGTCTATAGTGTGCTAAAATTTTCAGGCTAAGAATACAAGTCTCATTCGTTAATACACCAGAATAATCTATCTTCTATTAATAAAATCTTTAAGTTTCTTAAGTCTCTTGTCTACCATGACAAAAAGTTCAACGTAGTAAATTTTACTATAGTGCGACTCAGTTTCAAAAAATTTGCTGTAGGACAGGATTTAATCTAAACTACTACAACAGTTCCAGGTGAACATGAATTCTTGAAATAATTTGACACAACTTTTTTTATAATTCGTTAATCACTGATGAAATTCTTATAGCAACATTACTCACTACTTTGCGTTCAAAATTGAGATGTGCTTTCCTTGATCTTGTGTTGACCCACGAATCACGATAAGTATGGGCAACAGTGTACTATTTTTTTTTTTCAATCCACTTTTAATTCGATGAAACACTTTTGAAATTATTATAGCATTGGCTACAACAGTTATTACTTTGCGTTCATAATTAAGATGTGTTATCCTTGTTCTTGTGTTGTCTCACGATAAGTATGGACAACACTGTACTTACATTACTTACATATTACCACAGAGAAATAAGTCCTTTCTCTATGATTTTACAAAACCTTTTTCGCCACTTTAAAAATTCGATAAAACGGTTTTGAAATTCTTATAGCAACAACATACATTATTTTGCGTTCATAATTAAGATGTGTTCTCCTTGTTCTTGTGTTGTCCCACGATATGTATGGGCAGCACTGTACTTACGTCTTATTCATTTTCAATCTCCACTTTGATAAAACGCTTTTCACATTGTGACATGTCTTATTTCTTTGCGTTTATGATTAAGACTAATCGCCTTCTCCATCTACACTATCAGATAACATCTCAGTACCTATATTTTTTTTATATTATTTTTTATGCCTGATAGGTTAGCCTTTGACTACTATCTCACCTGATGGTAAGTGATGATGTGGTCGAAGATGTTGTTCAGGCTAACCTAGAAGTACTGGCTCTCAAGGACAGCTGCAGGAACACACCGTTAGGTGCTTGGCGACAGATTTTCTACTTGAGGGTGGTTGCTAGCCAGGCGGGCATTCGCAAAATGCCCTACCACCATGCTATAACGACTGCCATCCTAAGACAACAACCGGAACCGACGGCTTAACGTGCCCTCCGAAGCACGGAAACGCTCAGTAGTAATGTCACTCGCGGTCTACAATACTTTTCTGTAAATTTATTTTATATACATTTAAACATATTTATTCTTAAATTATTTTTTTCAGAGGGTTTTATTTCTGCTTGGCATTGTTAGTGCTGCGTTTGCAGCTCCACAGAAACCTGACGCTGAGGTAGCAATTGTCAAACAAGATTTCGATCAACAACCAGATGGCTCATACAGATACAGGTAAACCTATGTTATTTATTTATTTATTACATAAGAACAGCAACGCAAGTTATACTAAGTACATAGAGCGAAACACCAATAAAATTATACATCGATTGATCGATCAACATAATTATAACATTTTACATTCCAAAATAACATTAAAATTGACCAGAATTTACAAATAGTTTACTGACATACAAATATAATAATATTACATGTCAAAATTAAAATATAATAAAATCTAGAAATAAGTAGTTGCAGTCATACAAATAACAACAATTATTACATGTCAAAAATACATATAAAAAAAATTGCTGTCATACTAGTTATAATCATTTGATATGTCAAATATAAGATTATTAATTAAGTAGGAATAGTTGATATTATACAAATATCATAATTTTCACAAAATGACAATAATAAATTTAAAATAGCATACAATAGGCCACGGAAAATATCACATTCAGTGATGGCAGTCAGGAATGCATTGAGTCCGTGCAGGGGGGCCACTCCCATATCTTAAATCAGTCTTATTTTGGCCTTCCATATACAATTTTAATTCGCACTCCTCTTTGCGTCGTTATCCTCAAAGCTGAGGATCGTGATACCCCGTGGAAATCACCTTTTTATTGACAATTTGTCGCCACCTGTGCCTGTCTTTGGCGATGCGAATGGCGTTCGCACTACAACATATTAATATAGTAAACTTACATTTGAACTTCAACGTGAGAGCGGACTGCATGCATTGTATCAAGTCATTTGTCCGATAGAGATAGCGCTATATTAACATTATTGTTTCGTGACGGTCACGGTACGAATCATTGTATCAATTTTTTTTACTTTAAGTAAGATGTTGGTGTTCCATAATAGTTTTTAAAAGGTGGGAGTTGGGCCCCAGGACACGGCACAAAGGGGTTTTAGAGTGGGCCACAGTGCTGCGGTCCAAGACAGCAAATAGTTTGTGTAGTATAGTTAATATTATTCTCATTTTGATGGATATAATTACAAGTGTTATTTATTATTTATGGAGCTTTTGTATAGTTTTTTTACAGAAATTTTGGTCACTCAGATTTGCTTTATACCAACTTCACTTGAATTGCGTTTCGATTCAGTTACATCGAATAGTGACACACAAAATACTATTATGGGTAATATGTTAGATAACTATTTATTCGAAAGTAATAATGTTTTTTTATGCCTTAAAGGTTAGCCTTTGACCATTATATCACCTGATGGTAAGTGATGATGTGTTCGTAGATGTTTTTCAGTCTAACCTAGAATTACTGGCTCTCAAGGACAGCTGCCGGAACACACCGTTAGGTGCTTGGCGACAGATTTTGTACTTGAGGGTGGTAGCTAGCCAGGCGGGCATTTGCAAAATGTCCTACCACCATGCTACAACGACTGCCATCCTAAGACAACAACCGAGATCGACGGCTTAACGTGCCCGCCGAAGCACAGAAGTGCTCAGTAGTAATGTCACTAGCGGTCACCCATCCAACTCATGACCGCGGCGGACGTTGCTTAACTTTGCTGATCGGTTAAGACCAAGCAAACTTCGCTACGAGCGCTTCAAAAATGAATTCTACAATAACACTGCAATGTTTACAATATGTTGTTGTGCGAATTCAGAAATTATTGATACATGTGATCTGTGGTCCTTGTATACCCAGAGCACTCAAGCTGGTATCTGAAAATTGAGCCTTAGCTTTTGAACATTAAATTGATAACTACTATACTGATAATATAATATGCAGGCAAATTCCTGACACTCACATTGTGACGTACTTCTATGATTTTTTTGACCTCATACCACAAAATTAAGAAAAAAGTAAAATATATATAATATTTGTTAACAAAATACCACGAACTGTATATGTATATGTGTTTATATTATATATATATGCTTATTAGTTATTTACAATGCTTAACATATGTCGTGGTTCTGAATAAATTTTACATTAATTAAAACGCGGAATATACAAGACATCTTTAATTAAATACCTAGACCAAACACATTAAAATCTTATTCGCAAATAGTTAAAACTCTTAGCGTTAGGCTTTAATTAATTAAATATTTTGATTATACACATTATTTTGTATGTAAAAACACTTACCGGCGCAAAACCAATGTCAATTTTTGCAAGTAAAATATAGGTGTGACAAACTATTAATTATTAGCACAACTAATAACCATGACCCTAACATATCGATCTGCATTTTTAATCCTATAGTTGTATGCGTTTATGTAAATCTACATTATTTTAAGTATCACTGTGTGTGCTGTAAACTTGATCTTTATTTTTATCGGGAATTTAACTTAACTTTTAATCTGTTTTAACTGAAATGTTAAAACAGATTATCGAAGTTTAGTAAGGGAACGACAAGACTCTATGACTTTTGTTAAGCTGCTGTTGCCATTGCCTATACTTAATATTTATTGCAAGGGTAATAGATCAGATACGCGGATAATCGTGGGGTGCTGGGCTAGAATGTCCCGCCACCCCATCACTTCCCGTGGGTGCCGTAACAGGCGACTAAGTGTAAAAATACCGGAAAGTAGGCGGCAGTGCCCTTTAAGGAATTTCTATAGTACACTGCATTCGCTAAGACGCCTGCCAAGCGTGGGGATTATGGCAAATCCTCTTTTAATGGCGGAGGCTGTGTTCAGCAGTAGACAATTCAGGTGATACAGTAATCTATCAGAACTCCAAAGAATTGTTTGTCCCGCGTGCCTTAACAACTTTCCTTCACCAATCCAAAAAACGCAAAATCAAGTAAAGATTAAAGAATGATTTAATAAAAAATTGTAACCGTCCCAGCATTTTTCTCTTGAAGCAGTGATGGCTCAGTGGCATTGGCTATGGACTGCCGTGCAACAGGTCTATGGTTCAAATCCCGCTGCGGGCTTGAGCTTCACCGCATGGTTGAAGGGCATTTTGCGAATGCCCGCCTGGCTAGCGACCACCCTCAGATAGAAAATCTGTCGCCAAGCACCTAACGGTGTGTTCCGGAAGCTGTCCTTGAGAGCCAGTGAAATTACAGGCACATTAGACATGTCTCATAGTGACGGGCGCAGTGCAATTCGCGACACTTGTGGTGAAATGCATGTGTTATAGGCAGAGTTTAGTCTGCTTAACACCAGGTGGGCCTCGAGCTTGTTCCGTCACAATAATATTCTTCCATCTTGATAAGATGTCAAAGCTCAAGTGATATTATCATGTTTAACATTATTTACCTTCTTTCAGTGGCCCTAAATGTGTCATACTTATCAATGTGTAATTATTTTTTATTTCTATATTACGTAGAAGTAATAATTAATACTTAATATAAATCTTATCATAATCGATGAATTAAGGTAATTTATTATTAAATCTTTTCAGTTATGAAGCTGAAAATGGTATCAAAGCAGAAGAGACGGGTACGTTGAAGAAGGCAAGCAGCCCAGACTCTGCTGACGTCATCATTGCGCAGGGAGCATTCAGCTACACGGCACCAGATGGCACTGTTATCAGCTTGAACTATGTCGCCGATGATGAAGGAGGCTTTAAACCTGAGGTAATATTACATTACATAATTAATATCATTGAGTTACAAGTCATAACTGTAAAGAAAGCATTTGAGCAATCAATTGGTCGTAGTAGGCCAAGTAGGTAATCTATGAAAATTATATTCTGTAAACACGAGTACATATTTTGTGAATTTTAAGCAAATCACACGTGTTTGGAGCAGGCTTCGTTTGTCCTGGCTTTCAAGGATACGGACTAAAAATTACTGTTAGGTGTTTAGTTTCCACTGGGCAGGCTTGTTTTCGAGTCATAGATTTTATGTTAAGGCGTAGTATTTAAACACGTAAATGTCTGAGCCAGGAACTATGCGATAGCAGGCTCGACATTAGGCTCACGCCCTTATTGGCGAACACTGACCGAAAATGTGATATTTTTTTGCATGGTTTTGGTTTTGTCTAATGATTAGTATACAACAAAGCGAAAGGTATATTTTATTGTATATATTTTAATTCAATTGTTTTTTCTTCTTCTAAAGACAATTAAAGTTCTTAATGTCACGCAGCAGGATACGCAACGGACAATGTCATGACCTTTGATATTCTTCCTTCGCTTCTTATATTAAAATGTACGTGCGTAGTGTTTTAACTACTTAGCTGCTGCCAAGAAATATGCGTAGTCACGTTTTAACATTAATTAATTTTAGACATATTTTATAATTAGCGTATATTCAAGTAATGTAACTGACTATCGGAAATAAAAATCTATTATTCTATACCGCAGCTAAATTGGAATTCGACTTAACTTTTTAATATTTCTATTTTCATACAACACCATAAAAACTTGTAACCAATTTTAACTTATTTTTCCCAAAACGATTGTCGTCTCCATCACGTTAATATGATAACACGCGATGATTATGAACCATAATTCAACGTTTCATTCTAGTACTGGTCAGCAACTAACCGCCTATTTAGATCTTCTATAACCCTTAGTAATTGTTAAGCGTCTTATCAATGCTGTGTTTGTCGAATGCCGAAAGAACAGCAACCTAACCTTGAGTTAACTCATTGAATAGAACATGTAGGTGGTCTTAGCCGTATAACTCTACTTATTCGCTAACCACGATAATTGACAAAATTAATTGGTCATTGCAATTGAAATGGTGACCTTTTCTTTTATGCCAGAACACAAATACTGTAAACACAAGTTTGTTGACTGAAATAGATAAGAATATCTATATCTATATAATTTTCCAAAGAAACGTTGTCGCAATAATCAAGTACAGTAGTTTCATGACAGACGTACACTTCCGGTTATAATTCTAATTCAATTTGTTTCAGGGTGCCCATTTACCAACTCCTCCACCGATACCGCCAGCAATCCAGAAGGCGCTTGATTACTTGGCAACGCTTCCACCCCCACCACCTGGCAGGAATTAAGGATACCGCTGACTACTTTCATGACCTGAATATTTACCATGTACCTGTAACTTAATGAATACTCTAGATGTAGCACCATTTTGATTAGAAAATTACTTTCGTGTCAGAAAAATTATCCTACCTTTGATTATAAGTCTAGTGATATCTTAGACTAATTGTCTGTAGGGATCATATATGGAAGTAACGTAGGTAAGTATACCTAATCGTATAGGTATATAAGTAAATACCTAGTTTTTTTCTTAGAATAAAGCGAATTGAAGTATATAACAATTAGCAAAACTTGTCAGTATCAACATCAGTTTACGAATGTAAAGAAATTATTGAGTTTTCTGACGTGTGAGGTAGTTTTATTTACGAAATGGTGCTTATGTAACAAAGCAAAGAAAAACAAACAAAAATATTAATGTGAAACGACGACTAAACTGTGATAAAATGATTGAATTTATACAAAATGTAGAGTATATTTATAGTTTTATATTACTAAATAAAAGCAAAATCAGTGCCAAAGATGCATTGCAAAATGAATTTTGACTGTTATTTCCAATTATGACCTAAAACAAACCATTTGTTCCATTAGCATTTCAACTTCAGCAAATCAAGCTGTCGTGAGGTGTTTCTTTATAGGTAATGTAGTAGCTGATAGTAAGCCTTTGATCACAATCTCACCAGATGGTAAGTGATGATGTGGTCGAAGATGTTATTAGGCTTAGCCTAGAATTATTGACTTTCAAGGGCTGCTGCCGGAAACTTACCGTTAGGTGTTTGGCGACATATTTTAAAGAAAGAAAGAAAATTGTTTCTTGGCAACAAATAAATAATAATAGCTAGATGTAATACAAATAAATTGTAAGGAAACATAACACAAACAAAACGGCCTCAACTAAGCGTTATGCTGGTGGTTCAACCAGCGCTGGTCTTCCGTTAAAGCCATTTGGGTGGTTTTCTACTTGAGGGTGGTCGCTAGCCAGGCGGCCATTCGCAAAATACCTTTCCACTGTGATGCTCAAGCCCGCGGCGGGATTCGAACACTGGACCTGCTGCGTGGCAGTCCATAGCTAATGCCACTAAGCCATCACAGCTTCAACTTCAGATGTGAAGAGGCGTTACTGTCATATGCCATAAAATATATCTACCAAAGAATTAATGGCAAAAATTAAAAAAGAATGAGTGAAACATTAAAATATTTTGTCCTACGAATAAATATGTGTTATTCGCGGTGCTCTACACTAAAAATAACAAAAATAATGACACCTGTAAAATTACAATGAGTCAGATTCTTACGAGTTAATTATTAACAGATATGTAAAGTCTTCAGAACTGGATTTAGAAACTATATTAATTTCAATAGGTAGCATATCTGATTAAATTTTAAAATTTACTTGAAGATTAGGTAAAATCTTCACAAACCTTTTGTTTGCTGTGATAACCCTATTTTTAATTCACATTGACCATATCTTTGTCGTTCCTGATTGTTCAACATTCTTACGTAAATTATGATATTTTTATATTTTTCCGTTTACTGAGGCTTAGAGCTACTGAACTAGATACATTTTTATATCAAATAACATTAAATTTATCTTGGAATTATAACAAACTAATAGAAAGCGAGAGTTATCCTTACATCGACATTCCTGAGTCAACCTGTTTAGTAAAGTGAACGTGGTGTCAAGGCCATTGATGAGAACATCACCACATTATATAAATATATTTAAAACTAATAGAGTCCACAGATGTCTGTAATTATCGTTATAAATTAAGGAACTCTGCTCAAGGTTGTTCGATGGTATACCTAGTTAATTATCATAAACATTTTATTTTGTCAAAATGTAGCTACACTGATAAAAACACACTAAACGGTAATGTACCTATAGTATATGTTGAATATATATTTCTCTCCTGTCGTACTAATAATTTAGATCAAATAAGACAAAATAATCGTTTAGTTCGGAAGAAGACAAACGAACGAAAACTATCCCTTAGTTGTTTATACAATAAATCTTAAATTTTTTAAATACATTTAGAAGTTCGTTAGACTTCGCCTGTATATATTGTTATTATTATATTTTGGTAAGTTGGTTACGGTATTACTCCGCCAATTAGGAACTATCTTTGATGATTATTTTTTTGTTGGGTAGATTATACCTTCAAGATATAATCCATACTATTTACATTTCATCTAAATCGATTGAGTAGTAATTTTTTTTTACCGACGGTATTGATGTCTTTTAGGAGTCAGAAAAGTTGCCTACAGAGAAGAATCAAATAGCTTAACATTTATGCCTTTATTAACAAAAATACTACGAACGATATACAACACTACACCTACTACAATAAAAGCATTTAGACAACCTATAAGTCAGTGCAGACTCACAGGCACTCCAAGTGATCCAGCCCTCTACCAGTTGGCAGCGTGCCCAGCATTCTGGCCATCGTCACGTATCAAACCATTCGGATCGAGACTAGCTGCAACATCAGCGTTGGTATTAGCCCGGCGAATGATATCGTTAAAGCTAACGTTGCGAGAAATTCGACCAGCACTTCGAGCAGGAGAAGCCATGGTGACCGAGTTGATCAACAGCAGTACCACACTGGCAGTGATGTGCGACACAACACCTTGCACCCAAACGTAAGCTTTTTGAGAGCCAGTACTTCTAAGTTAGCCAGAACAACATCTTCGACCACATCATCACTTATAATCAGGTGAGATAGTGGTCAAAGGCTAACCTATCAGGCATAAAAAAAAAAAAAAAAAAATTGCGAGAATAAGAACGGATGGATCTTTAAGGCTACCAGTTTTGTAAGAAAGAATAGCCTGTAACCAAAGACCAGATTTCCATACAGAAACAGCGAGAATACGAGCTCGACCAGCGATGCTAGGACACGTATTTTTAAAGACAGTGTTAGCTCGCATAGGGGCCGATCCCACTGTTTCTGGGATGACAAAATTTTTGAGAATTCGGTATATGGACAAGCCATTCTCGATGTACTTTTGGTCTCAGCCAGATATGTTACATCAAAAAAGCCTAAATGTTTTGCGAGATTTTCTACTTATTTATGAGTACTGTGTACAGAAGACAAATAAGCTGATAATGCCAGACTAGAAATTTTGCATATCCTATGCCTCCCTACCTCACAGGGTGCCTCCCTGCCACACACTTATCAAGCCCTATCATCCATCTCAACATTCAAAACCGACACAAACGTATATTTTACTAAGTTGTCTAAGCTTAAAAGAAACTCACTGTGTTTCCACAGCTGACAACATCTTAAATAGTAAGTATGTAAATTTAGGAACGAAAAGGCAAAATCTATTAATTTTAAAAGTCATATGGGCGTTAATTAAATAATGGAAGCATTTTTGAAATTTTGAATTTATTCTTCGACAAATGGTGTCATACATTCGTCAAGAATGGGTGAACACAAAAGACGAAGCGAATTTTTTTCTACTAATTTTATACTAGGCGCAATTTTTTTATAATCGTAACTTTATCCGGACAAGTATCACAAATAATAAGTTTACACTTGGAAATGTTTTGTTTAAGGCTAATTAGACGAATATAGTCTAGAAGTACTTGCAAGTCATTAAATATTGTGTACGCATCGCCTACTAAGGTTCTGTCATCCAAACACCAAACGTTAGGTTTTGATTGAGACGTTGAATTAATGAGTGGATGGCTAGGCTAAACAATGACGTCAACGAGTTATTTCATACTTTTCAGAGAAAAAAAAGATTTTTTACTTGTCAGCATTTAAGTCTAAAACAATTACATGCTAGTTAAAATATACCAATTACGAACGAGATTTAAACGTAAACAAGCTTTAAATCAATGCATGAAAAATTCATGATTTCTAACGAACTTTTATGAATTGCAAAGAGCAATTAGTCAATTTAGTATAGCTAAGTGAACTTAGCCAAGTGTTTAAGCTTTTTATTGTGCAAAGCTAACAATGCTATTTTGGCAGGATTTGCCTTCATTATGTAATTTTTTCCGTCGGAGTCTATTTTTAATTTTGCTCATGAATATTTATGACGTAAACATAGGTTGTAGGTTAGTGTTAAACATTCTATATCTGCGTCCTTATAACGTTTTCTTATGTGTAAGTTTTATATCTGAAACAATGATAGGCAAGTAACGTATTGAGCGAGATAAAAAATAAATTACTTAAAGATGGAACCAACTTCAAAAGTGTGAAATAACTTGTCGAAGTCAGTACCATGGCTCAGTAGTATTGGCTACGGACTGCCGTGCAGCAGGTCCATGGTTCGAATCCCTCCGCGAGCTTGAGCTACACCGCATGGTGGAATGGCATTTTGCGAATGCCCGCCTGGCTAGCGACCACCCTCAAGTAGGAAATCTGTCGCCAAGCATCTAACAGTGTGCTTCGGCAGCTGTCCTTGAGAGCCAATAAAATTACAGGCACATGAGCTGTACGTGTAACAGCTGTACGTCTCAGTGTGATGGGCACAGTTCATTTCGTCGTTGACGAAATGCATCTGTTTAGGCAGAGGTCAGCCCACTTAACATCAGGTGGGCCTCGGTGTAGTCCCGTCACAAAAAATATTAAAAAAAAAGTTAAATAAATATTTTCAACCTTTTTTGTGATTCTTGCTATTTGCGGAATCGATTGTCATTCACTGTCAATAACTATATCAATATAGGAAAACCAATTTCAGATATTGGAGTGTAACTCAAAAACGGCTGGACCGATTATGATGAAATTTAAATGACACGGAAAGCATCAGCCATCAAATAAAAAAAGAATCATCAAATACCTCCTCTTTATTTTGAAGTTGTTCAAAAAGTTGCCACTGAGCGGACATGGGCTGCCGCGCAGAATAATAATAATAATATTATACATATTATGTGTTCGAATAATATTGTTAATACACCGCAGGCAGAGTGCTTGGTCGATGCGACGCGTATTCAAAATGCATTTATTTGCCTCAATTAATAAGCAATGTAACTTTGAAACGCTCGTAGCGAAGGACTTGCTTAGCCGTTTTGAACCGATCAGTCTAATATTACTATATAAAATAATGATTCGTATCTAAGATGCATTGCTAAATAAATTCCGCCTATTATTTCTGATTATGATCTAAAACAATGACGCATTTGTTCCATTAGCATTTCAACTTTAGCAATTCAAGCTGTCGTGAGGTGCGAAGAGGCGTTGATGTCATATACCATAAAATA
Source organism: Plagodis pulveraria (assembly GCA_963890685.1). Lineage (NCBI taxonomy): Eukaryota > Metazoa > Arthropoda > Insecta > Lepidoptera > Geometridae > Plagodis > Plagodis pulveraria. The sequence continues at coordinate 18,822,946 of OY982952.1, forward strand.
TCTCAACCAACGATATACGTAGCTGCTATCAGAAGTTTGGAACATGTGAAACAATCAAGGTTTAACACTAACAAGAATAATGACACAAGCAGTAAAATTAGAACAAGTCATACACGTAATTATGTACTTACTTTGATAAATAACAAGGGAGGCCCATCAAAGATCCGACTTTAGAACCAAATCAAGAAATGATGATACCTACTTTTATATGTAGGATACAACATACAATAAAAATATTTTTATACAACTTGCAAAATTAATTATAGACTCAAACAAATATCGTCACGCTTATTTTCCCTGAATTGGTAGGCAGGTAGCATGTAGGCAAGGCAAAACACCTTAGTTTTACTCTGCCTACATGCTTACTTTTTTTATGCTTGATAGGTTTGCCTTTGACCACTATCTCACCTGATAGTAAATAATGATGTGGTCGAAGATGTTATTCAGGCTAACCTAGAAGAAGAAGACAAAAACCGGGACTGACGGCTTAAGGTGGCCTCCGAAGCACGGAAGCGCTCAGTAGTAATGTTACTAGCGGTCGCCCATCCAACTCATGACCGCGAGCGACGTTGCTTAACTTTGCTGATCGGTTAGGAACAGCTTAGCAAATTCGCTACGAGCGCTTCACTTACTTACTTTGATAAAAAAGGAGTCAGGCACATTAAAGGTCCGACTTTAGTACCAAATCAAGAAATTATGATACCAACTTTTAAATGGAGGATACAACATACAATTAAAATATTTTGATACAATTTGCAAAATTAATTTAAAACTAAAATAAAAGAAATATAGCCACGCTTATTTTCCCCGAAATGGTAGGCATGGCAAAACACCTATGTTTTGTTTTAATGAAATAAAGGATGATACTATTGCGATCTACAAAATAATTGAAAATGAGTTAAAATATTTTCAATGTGGTTATAGTTGACTAAACGTACCTTCTATTAATTTGTCAACGCTCGTGATTACATGATACAGTTTCGTAAATGCTGACTTCTTCCTAAAAGTGTTTTCCAAACCAAGGCTATTATTCAAGAACTTCTCAACAATATAACTTTGTGAGTCAAAGAATATTCGTAATGAAATGTTTCCACGAATTATGACAAACAGATAGAAAGCAAGAGTAATCCTCGCATAGACATTCCTGAGTCAACCTGTTTAGTAAAGTGAACGTATTGTCAAGGTCGTCGATGAGAACATCACTAAAATATATATTCAAATTACCTCACATTAATCGAGTCTACATGTCTGTTATTTTTTTAGACAATAATCTTAAAGTAAGGACACAAAAGCTCTGTTCCTCATTGTAAAATTTGTAGGCAAAAAAACCATTATTTTTTCCATAAACTTGTTTGAAGCGTTCTTAGCGAAGCTTGCTATTAGGCAATCAACTAAGCATTGTGGTCATGGCTTGGATGGGTGACCACTAGTGGCTTTTCAAATTTACAAATATACGATAGGAAAAATTTAAGTCATGTGCGGAAAAAAAATGTCCTATCGTATATTTGTAATTTTGTAATGTAATCCGCATAGCAGGCGTTATTGCAAACATAACAATATTAAAAATAAAAAATAAGACCACTAGTGGCATTACTGAAGCAGTGATAGCTCAGTTGCATTGACTATGGACTGCCGCGCAACAGGTCCATGGTTCTAATCCCGCCGCGGGCTTGAGCTTCACCACATGGTGGAAAGACATTTTGTGAATGCCCGCCAGGCACACGACCGCCCTCAAGAAAAAATCTGTCGCCAAGCACCTAACGTTGTATCCCGGCTGCTGTCTTCGAGAGCCAGTAATTCAAGGTTATTCTGAACAACATCTTCGACCACCTCATAACTTTGAGATAGTAATGATGTGGTCGAATCATCACTATGTGGTGAGATAGTGGTCAAAGTTATACCTATCAGCAAGAAAAAAACCTGAGTGCGTCCTTGATTCAGAAGACACGTTAAGCCGTCCGTTCCAGCTGTTGTCATATGATGTTAGAGTATTTTTAGAATGTCCGCCTAGCTAGCTAATATTCTCAAATTGAAACTCTGTCGCCAAGCAGCTAACGTCGATTGCTGTCCTTGCCTAAACAACATTTTTTTTTTTTTTTTTTTTTATGCCGATAGGTTAACCTTTGGCCACCATCTCACCTGATGGTAAGTGACGATGTGGTCGAAGATGTTGTTCAGGCTAACCTAGAAGTACTGGCTCTCAAGGACAGCTGCCGGAACACACCGTTAGGTGCTTGGCGACAGATTTTCTACTTGAGGGTGGTAGCTAGCCAGGCGGGCATTCGCAAAATGCCCTACCACCATGCTATAACGACTGCCATCCTAAGACAACAATCGGGACCGACGGCTTAACGTGCCCTCCGAAGCACGGAAACGCTCAGTAGTAATGTCACTAGCGGTCACCCATCCAACTCGTGACCGCGCGTGACGTTGCTTAACTTTGCTGATCGGTTGAGAACAGCTAAGTAAACTTCGCTACGAGCGCTTCGCGATGATCTTCTACCAGATCATCGTCATCAGCTGGAAGAGTCCACTGTTGAACAAAGGCCTCCCCCATAGAACGCAACAAAGAACAGCTATTAGCCACTTGTAACCATTGGCTGACTTTTACGATGTCGTCAGATCTCCTAGTACCACATCATAAATTACCATAATACCAGGTGAGATAGAAGTCAAAGGCATATCCTATAAATAAAATGTATAAATTAAAAAAAGAAATATAAATATAATGTTACTTAAACAAATTAAATTTTATGAACGTGTGAACATGTAACTTAAAAACAAAGTATTATGATATATGGCAGGTTAAAGGTCATTATAAACGAGATATAACTACAAACAAGTTTTAATTCAATGTATTTAAAATTCATGACAAATCACGAACATTTTTGAATTGCAGAGAGCAATTAGTCGGTTTGTATAGTTATTCACACAACACCACTAAGTGTTTAAGCTTTTTATTGTGCAAAGCTGACAATGCATTTTTGCATGATTAAAGAGCTTTAGGTCGATTCATGCTTAGCATAAAGGTTATGTAAGATCTTAGGAGCATTTTTTTTCAAATTTGCTAATATGTGTATTACGCCAACAGAAGCAATTGAAGCAATGATGGATGGAAGCAATTGGAGTAACAGCTATAGACTGCCGTGCCGCAGGACCATGGTTTGTTCCCCACCGCCGGCGTGAACTTCACCGCGTGATGGAAGGGCAGTTTGCGAATGTTCGCCTGGATAGCTACCACCCTCAAGTAGAAAAATTGTTGCCGAGCAGCGAAGTGTGTTCCGATCGTTGACAGCCAGTAAAATTACAGGCACATAAGACTTCGCAATTGCATGTCTCAGTGTGGCGGGCGCAGTGCAATTTGTCACTTTATAAGAGTATCATTATCAGCTGTCCTTGAAAGCCAGTAATTCTAGATAAGCCTGAACAACATCCTCGACCACATCATTACTTACCACTCAGGTGAGATAGTGGTCAGAGACCAACCTATCAAGCGTAGAAAACAAATAGCCTTAGCAGGTCATCACTTACAAATAAGTTAAAATTGAGTGCGAGTCAGCACACTTCTAGGCTTCCGCATTTTAACATAGCCTGTCGAAGAAAAATATTAAATGGTTGTGACCAAAACTTCAAAACTAAATTTTAAATGGGCGATTTCAGTATTTGTTGGTTTAATTAAGGATACGTTACATATTGTACCGCACGAAGTCCACCTGATGTTAAACAGTATCCTCTGGTTTTGTTTTTTATGCTTGATAGGTTGGTCTCTGACCACTATCTCACCTGAGTGGTAAGTGATGATGTGGTCGAAGTACTTCATTTTCATACAAAGGGTGATAAAAGTAGAGTGTCCACCTCAAGAGCCAAAACCTATTTTAAGCTCGAGAAACTTTGAATCCCTCGCTGCAGTCAGGATTCTACTTTAGAATCTTTCGCTACGATCGTTATTCTACTCTGGAATCCTTCGTTCCGCTCTGGATTAAAAGAAACACTCTCGCCATTGAAATGGTTGTTTGCTCCCTTGGTAATCAATCTACTATTTTTTAAGGCTAACTTCTCATATGGTTGGAAAACTAAGCAATTTAATATAATTTTGTAGTATAATATTCATCTTTGAGTCAACGTTTTAAATATAAAGATATATTTGTTTTATTACTAAATAACTGCAATTTTATTTGACTGGAAGTTTCTGCAGACACGCAGTGTGTCTGTAAAAACTCTTTCTTGATTTATGTCTATTCGATTAGGCTGTATAGAAATATAGTTTAATATGAAAAAAAGTATCTAATTTTATTAAAACTTTAATCTTACGAGGATCTAGTGTTTAACCGGTCGCTTAGTAACTGGTTCCGGAGTTGCAGTGGCAAGGTACTCGAGAGCTCGAGCAATCGCTGGAGGTATAGGAGGTGGTGTGGGCAAATGAGCTCCTACTGGCCGGTATCCATTCTCATCAGCTGTGTAGGATAAGCTGAAATCATTGCCATCTTTGTCCTGAAAGTGAAATTAATTATTTTAAATTTGTTGCTGCTCTAACCTGCAAATTTAAAAACCCATGCCCTCGTCCGTCCGTCCGTCTAGCTCCGCGGGGCGCCCCTGCATTGACTGTCAAGCGGTGTGAGCGGATTTCGGCCCCTTGGCACGCGTGCGTATTTTACCTCTGATTTCTCAAGTTTGGTGAGTTTTAGACAATAAAGACATATACCATTGCAATTGCGGTGAAAAAATAATTTAATTTATGTTTATTCCTAATGTTATTCCAAGTTGAAAAGAAGGTTCACCGTTTTACCCCGTTTTTGATACATATATTGTTATAAATTTTTTTATAAAATCATTATTTTAATAAATAAAGTACTTTACTGTATATCTATATCGGTGATGTACTTACTTGGACAAATATACACGTTTAAGATTTAATAAACTGAAGTTTCTTGATATAAATTTGATACATTCTTGAAAATATGTACTTAAAGTTTGAAGCATATAATCCTTATTGAAGAATGTTATTATGATAATAAATAAATATATTATAATAAATGGAGTATACTTCTTCTAGTTCAAAGTATGTTATTAATAACCTATTGAAACCCATGCGGATTCAAAGATTCTGAACTCACTCTTATTTGGACCGACTTCCACAAGTTATTTTATTTATTTTGTACGGTTATTTTTTAGAGTTGAACAATCAAAGAGAATCAGCTCCATTTAATTTTTAAAGTCCTTTCTTTTTTATTTATGCTGCGTAGGAAATGTATAAAATTATAACAATATAACGTATCGAATGAGTCTTTTGGCAAAAGTAATGGTGAGAAATAAAAGTTGAAATAACAATATCATGGAGGTATAATAGAAGGCGTATTTGTGAATACTTCTTTCAGTTGAATTAAGTAAAACTGCAACGTTATTTGAGTTGAAAAAAAAATTACGGGATGGATATGTGGTTTTTACCTGTATTTTTCGGAAGTTAATTCACCGTATTATCGAAATCTTTACATAATACGCTCTAAGTTCTGATGTCATTAGGCTGTGTTCAGCAGTGGACAATCCGGCTGTTGCAGTACAGTACAGCATTAAAATGTGCTTACCGTATAAGAAAACCCGCCCATAACAGCTTCTCCAGTTTGATCGTCTACAGTTTTTAGTTTCCCTTCTGAGTATGCCCTTGTGCCATCACCACCTTCATACCTGAAATTTATGAAAATATATCGTTGCGCTTGTTTAATCCCAAAAAGTTAGGCAAAAAATATTCAAAGATCAACATTTCGCTAAATATTTAGAAACCCATTTCCTATTTCCATGAATCGGGACATATACGATACTGTGGCTTTGAAAAACCGCACTGTAAGAAAAACCAATTATTTTATTTATATTATTGTGATGGAACAAGCTCGAGGCCCACCTGATATTAAGTGGACTAACATCTGCCTATAACAGTTGCAATTCATGACAAGTCACGAATTGCACTGCGCCCGTCACATTGAGACATAGTTGTTAAGTCTCATTGTGCCCTTAATTTTACTGGCTCTCAAGGACTACTGCCGGAACACACCTTTCGGTGCTTGGCGACAGATTTTCTACTTGAGGGTGGTCGCTAGCCAGGCGGGCAATCGCAAAATGCCCTTCCACCATGCGGTGAAGCTCAAGCCGGCGGTGGGGATCGAACCAGGGTACTGCGGCACGGCAGCTATTACCGCTCGGCCATCATTGCTGATCCGGGTATCGAAACCGGACCCTCGCGATTTGAACTTGATGCTTGTGCAATTGAACTAACGAGGCACTATGGTCGAGTAGATATCTTAAAGTATGTATCATTCTTGTATTAATTAATTTATATTCGGTTAAAAATATATTTGTATAATCATTTTCACGTACCGGGCGTCAGTAAAATACTAACTGGATAATTTTTTTAACAGTTGGATAGCTGTGCACAAATGATTTTGACCACATCTCGACTTTAATGTATCATGCAACCCTTATATGACTTCTAGATGGATACTTATGCAATGTCTAATTATTTAGTTGATAAAGATCAGTGTTGACATTGGTGTTATATTTTAGAATGACATGGTAACCCGTTATAATTACAGGTATACTTTTAACAGTCCGTTACAATATTTCGTTTGAAAGATCCAATGCAGTGCAGTGCAAACAATTTCATAATTTTATTTGCACTGCACTGCAAGTCAAAGGCGGTAAATAATAGGCCCTCTTGCTTGTGATAATTAAATTAAAATATTAGACTTTTTGACGTGGAGCAGCACATATTAACTAAGGGCGAGTAATAAGCATGATAAATAAGTCTAACCTGTAATGAAAATTTCCACTGTGTGAAAAGACATAATTTTCCGATTCAAGTATGGGAACAACTGGATCACGACCCTCAGTCCTTTTCTTAAACGTATGCAATTCAACTTTTGGCTCAGGTTTGATAAGTTTATGTTCAGTTGTAATTTCTGTTGTTATTTTTTCTGTAGCTTCTACATTTTCTGAGTTCTGCGTCTTTGTGATGTCTGTATTTGTTTTAGTTCTCTGGTTTCTTCTTGTATTGGGAAGACTTCTGTGTAATTCTTTACTCGTTTCAGTTTTTCTTCTTTTATGATTCTGATAGCCGTTAGAGTCGTTTTCATAAACAACAGATACTGGTATTTGTAAGTTACTTAAAGCCCGGGGTTTTGGTACCAATGGTAATTTATTTTTATTGTCAGCAGGACTAATGACTGACGTGCTCGTTTCTTCCTGTTCATTTGTTGAGGATATGCTTTCTTCTGTAACGTGTACTTCTTCATCGATATCAACAGCTTCAGTTGTAATTTCAGATTTGATTTGAGGATTTTCATACACCACAGATACTGGAATAGGGTCGTATTGCTCTTCTAATGGTGGATGGTTCAAATTATACATTGGTGCTACATATTTTACCTTAGGCTCTTCTTTATTTATACTTTCATCTTTACATAACACACTATTAACAAATATTAACGTTATTAATATAGACAAACACTTGTGAATCATTTTTGATAAATAACACCATCAGTTAAAGTATACAACACAACACAAAGGCGCTTGGAATACTAATAAACATGATCAATCTGCTTAGCTCTAGCTAATCGTTTCTATAATTTTTATAACATCACTAGTTTGACCAGAATCGATCTATCTCATACTATTTATCGAATACTAACAACATGGTCACGGTTTGGTTATAGTGATGATATCAAACTGTCAAAAAAAATATAAATTTGTGTTTATGAATGTATTCTAAGCTTGAATGTTTTGATACTTTTGTTTTCCTGATTTATCACATCGCTGCACCTTGATAGTAATGCAATTAAAACGATGATGTTCCTTGTTTACCTAAACATAACACAAAACAAACAAAATACATAGGATACTTTAAAGAGTCTCACAGTATTTTGTCATACAACTATTTGCGATACGCATTGCTGAAACTTGTAGTACTTTTAAAAGAATTTCAGCGAGTAAACCGACCTTGTATAGAGTGGCCAATAAGTTGATCGCGACGAATCGTCTGATCATGTCTCATTGTTGACACCTACGATTGTGCAATTTTCCGAAGAACATATCGGTAAAGCGCTAAGGTTGAAGTATTTAGCGACAACTGAGGCTCCACCGGAAGGCGGGGGGAGGGTAGTGTAAATAGATGAGTCTTACATATAGGTGGTGTAGGAGTCTGGAGATATCACTCAATTGTGGATTCCTGGAGAGAATACTTGAAAATGTTTATCAAATTACTTTGTTTATACTTAGCGGTGACGTGTGTAAATGCCGCACCCCCAACTGATGTGTTACCTTTGGAAAAGCAGCAGCCTACAGTGATTCCAATTATTGCACAGTCAGAAGAGCTGGAAGCTAATGGAACTTACAAGTATAGGTGCGTTGAATATTTGTACCAAATTTTTATACTTATTTTATTATATCATGTATTAAAAAGTTGATCAAGTGTTAAAATTTGTGAAACAAAAAGTTAGTAATTCTAATTGCAATAATCTGTGAGTATTTTTTGTACCTCATAGTTCAATCTTAATCGAAATATATTATTATTATTTTATAAAGCTATGAAACTGCCAATGGTATCAAACGCGAAGAGACATCTTATGACAAAGTGCTGCCGAAAGCTAAAAGTGGAGCATCAAGCAATGAAGGTGGTGAGGAAAGTGATGAGAGCAACGAGATCCATGTGCAGCAAGGATCCTACTCCTATACCGCACCCGATGGTACTGTCATCTCTGTAAGGTAAGCACATAAATATTTTTCAAAAAAATAAACTCTTTAATATCTAGGTGACATTACGTTTAAACTATGTATTTCAATACCGAAAATTAGGCAATTTTATATTAATGTCCGGTCTAGGCTTACGCGTGTCATTAAAGTTATTAAAAATACACAAAATAAATACTCTATAATGCTTGGGTTAAACCAGGCACATTACCGATATTAGAACTTTAAAGATAGGGTAATTATGGCACTTACAACAACAAATTATTTTTTTGCCCTAATGTGTTGTAACTTAGCTTATATAAAGTATTTTTTGTGGTTTAAATAGAAAAAAAAACTAAAACCAATTAATCTTTGATCTGTAAACTCTACCTAAGCAGTGTCATAAAAGTTTACTTAATTCTCTTTATGCTTAAAAATTTCACCTATACCCGTTTGTTATGCCCCGTGTCTTTGAATTGTGATTATAATTTTTAAAAATTATATTTATGTACTTTATTTTGATTCAACACAAAAAATCGTGGACATACATACCGAAAAACAAAACATAAAAAATGCTGTCGTGGCAAGAATGTTATGCTACAACTTTGAAAAATGTATACAATATACAGCACAAAAGCCAATAACAGTTTTAATTAAATAAAAAGATTAATATGTGTTCTGTTACATTTAATTGTAGGTATATCTGAATATTTAGTTTAAAAAGCGAATCAGTTATAACAAATTATAGACATATAATCTATCATTCATGGCTCAATAAACCTACAATGTAATAAAAGCAGCACTGCCGTAGCATCTAGGATCGCTTCCGACTGGTAGTTAAGGGATGGATTTTTTATTGTAATAGTTGTACTATTGTCATATGAAAAAGATTTCGTAAAAAATCAGCAGGCGTTCAGAAAGTACAGCAAGTCATTTACTTGATTGATGTATCCTAAAAGCAAATATGTAAGTAGAAGGCAAATTATGCAACATGTATAAATTAATTCAATAGTAACCCGACAGCAATATTTTTTTTTCGTTAAGCGTTTTATGGTTCCATTGAAAGGTAAACTGCAAGTTATATATATATTTATATGGAATTGTATTTTAAAGCTCTTCATTTTGATACCCCACTCGATACCTTTAGGAGAAAATATAGTATTTTATTCTCACAATATGGCATCTAAAATCTGCCAGTTTGTCTTTTTGTTTACGTACTTTTTTTTATTTTTTTATTTCAAATAATTTTTTTGTGACTTTTGGTCGCTTAGCGACTATGTCAGCCCCGTTAAGAGGTTTACGTTCTTAGTGTCACTTATGCTATCATGACTAATCTAAAGATTTCTCATACATCCAAATCGGTTAAGCCCTTTCGAAGTTATGGTGAAACAAAGAAACTCACAAACATACATGAACCCTGAGCACATAACACTCCTAATTTTGGCCTGTCGTATAACAAGCTTTAGGGCGAACAAAAATATTTGGGATGACGTCAATGTACGAGGAGGTGACTAGAAAATTAGCAAAAAAAATATCAAGTTTTTATACATTGCTATTTAGTTGACCATCCGTAATAACGTATCTTTTGTCAACAATAAATGATAAAGAAGGCTTTTTAAAAACAAGATGAATTAAGTTTTCAACCGCGTAGTTTTCGATTTACCTATAATACACTTACCCTTACACTGTATACGTATACATGATCCCCTATGCTTACCAATAATATGCTCTCAATTTCCAAAAAAGCTGATGGTACTGACTTTTAGAAATCTTAATTCTACATGTCAATTTCCATAACATATACTACTATCATTTAAAAACAATGTAATAAAATAATTCTAGTTATTACTTCATAAATAATGATATTCACTGTACACTTTCATCCGCTTATTGAGGAAACGAATTTTCATAAATCATTTCTTGGTTCTCATCTTCATTCTATGAGCTCCAGTGTCATATTTCATATTTCTAGACCAGCTATTATATGTGTTATGAATTGAACAATCATATGCCTGTGGCTTTTCCCGTATGGAAATCGGTTATATCGGGCTCCCCTGGATTTCACTCAGTAAACCAGTATAAAGTCTTCTATAAATCCAGATCCTAAGGAATTTATGTACCATGACTAAACAAAATATGTTTATCCATTTTCGGAGTGAGTGACAACAAATTCACACACACACATTTACTTTCTCATTTATAATATTTCTTAACATGCATTAAGTAGTAATGTCATACTTGTACAAACTCTCTTTCATTTGTCATACTTAGATGAAAGTGAGTACAGTAGATAAAGTCAATATATAAATTGATTTTAAGTATATTTTTTTATTGCTTCCTTATGTATTTTTCATATGCTCGTGTTGTTACTGTTCTTCATAATCGTGTTTCATTAAACTTTAGTTTATTTTTATTCGGAATCGAAATTTTTTAAACATACGACTTGTGTATTCTTTTTACTTCATATTATGGTAAAGTTCCTATACTTACTGAAAACCAAAATACGAATGGTGTACATTATATTTTAAAGGGATGGATTATTAAATAATAACTATTTGCAGAAAAATATTAGTAGTAATAGATCCCTTAGTGAACGAGTTGGTCCAGGGAAGTACTGCCACTATACCTATTTTTACCGTCAAACAGTATATTCGGTTCTAGTTTGAAGGGTTTGGATTCTGGTGAAATCAAGGGCACATTGGGCTTAAAACTCTCTCTCTCAGGGTGATGGACGCGTCACAAGTGATAAACTGCATCTCTCAGAGAATTATCTGGCAGAGGTTACTACTTAACATCAGGCGGGCCTCGTGCTCGTTTCGTCACAATCTCATGATAAAGATAACATTTCTTCATGCACATCTGATGAAAAATAAAGCATTTTATACAAGAGTAACAACATTAATAATATTTGTAAGCAAGACAAAAAACAAAATTGCCATATCCGTATTCTGATAACATGCTGTTTGCCAAGGCTAATCTTGCTACATTTAATGAATTAAAATAAAATATATGAATAAAGCTTAGGAATATAACCCACCCACTCGTAAATATCTACCTTACCTGTTGACTAAGAATATTTTATTTTTATACCAGGTATATCGCTGATGAAAATGGCTTTAGGGCTATTGGCGACCACCTTCCTAAGGCTCCATCAGTAGTACCAGCCAGTACGGCCGGACGCCGTGCCAAGACTATTGCCACAGACAATAGTGAAGTTGCTTCTGCTCCAGCGCCTGCCGTTACTGCCAAATCAAAGCAAACAGAAGCTTCTGACATTCCAGAAGTACCTGCAGCAGTTCCAGTTCCCGAAATTCCACAAGCTCCTACACTACCCGAGGGTGCCGAAGCTTCTAAAATTGCTGAAAAGCCTCCAGCACCTGAAGCCCTTCAAACTCCCGAAGAGGTTAAAGGGTCAGACGCTCAAAAAGCACCTGAAAATTCTGAAGCCCCAAAATCTTCTATTGTAGAATCTAGATTAGGGGAAGTTTCTGCAGAACAGGCTTCTACTACTGAATCTTCACCAGAGTCTTCTACTGCTGAAGTATCATCTGAATCAACAACGGGACCTGAGGAGCCTTCCACTACATCAATTTCCACAATTGAGACTGCATCTTCAACTACTGAGCAAGCTGAAGAAGTTACGTCAACTGCTGCTGTAGATCAAACCACAACTTCAGAACTTGCATCAACAACTGAAGCATCAACTTCCGAAGCGTCCACAGAGGCAGTATCTACAACTGTTTCTGAGTCATCGACACCTGTGTTGCCATCTTCAACATCGGTTTCCGAGGAACCCACGACATCAGCTGCATCCATCGCTAGCTCAGAAGTAACAACTGGGGCCAGTGCTCCCTCTGCTTAAAATCTCAAGCTAAATTGTTAAATGTTTAAGTTTTCGTTATTTTGTACAAATGTTCCTTACCTATCTAAGTCTTTACCATATATATACCATATAAAGCTATATTATTGGTACGGGTGAGCTCATATATTTGAATTTATGACATCTTGTTATTAATATTATGTGATATATTTTTATGACAACTGCCAAATTTGTGTTTTATTTTAAAGTACCTATTCATTTCTTCTTCAATTCAGTAACTTACTATTGAGTTCATAATGTTAAATTAAAACAAATAAATAAGTCATGATAAAAAGAAAGCCTAACTATTAACCAAGGTTCTGAGGCACCTTGCGTTACTGAATACGGATTAAAATATCAGACATCAAATGTCAAGATCAGATCGTGACGCTAATAAGATGATACATAGAAGAAGTTACTCCTCTCACTTTTGTTATGTAAATGACTTGAACCATAAAGCTTAATAAATACTAAACGATACTATTAACTTAAATTGATAACTTTTTTTGAACGCGCAAGTAGTAGAGAATCAGAATATATATATCACGTATGAAATAGCAAAGATGAACACATTTGGACAACAAATGTTCAGGACAAAAATTATAAGGGCTTGACCTAAATCAGTTGTAATGTATTAAAATAAGTAATGGGTAAAGAAAGACGATTACGAGAGATGATTGCGTATGCGAATATTATGACAGCAAAGTTTTTTAACTAGTATGGATAAGATTAGATTGAGTATATCAAATTTAGCTAGAAAGTAGTAGCGACAAAGTCAAAATCATTTATTCAATTTAGGCGTCTACGACGCTCTCATGAAGGTCATTTACAAATTTTAGTATTGAAATATTCTACATTGTACTGCCACGTTCAGCAAAAGAAATTGTATAGAGCCACTGCAAGAAGAACGAGCAAGAAACTCGGGGCCATTCTTTTAAACGTCTTGTAACACTATTTTACAATTTAACAATTCTTTTAACAATGTGTTACATACTTACTATAAAATACAATATTACAGTATTTGTTTAAATTATGTAGGTGACAGGTGATAGCTTAGCAGTGGCGTCCAGGCATTTTTGTCGTTTAAAAATAATCACAAACTGTGTAGTAGGATTTCTTAATCAATATTTTTTTACGTGCTACTTGAATTTTCCTTCTGTCAGTGTTGTAATATGTTTGGGAAGTTTATTATAAAACGGTACACAATTACTTATAAAGGACCTTTTATTTGTCTTTGCTAATCTAAAACCTGGCACCGCTATTTTATCTTTGTTCCTAGTGTTGTAATCATGATTGTGACTGTTTCATTTAAATTTAATAATTTTTTTTTACTAATTACATAATATTTTCAAATATATACAGACAAGACAAGAAAAAAATAATATTATTAGATTGGTTTGAAGAGTGAACAAAACACATACTCTTATCAGATACTACAAGAATGTCAAATGTTATGTTTGTAGAGGTAAACGAAGGCTGTTAGTTATGAATAGACCGCATTAAATGATATGTACTAGTATATAAAAGTTGTATGTACTTTAGGATAAATTGAAAAAAAAAATTATCCCATCCTAGAATAAATATTATTATTACTTACGGGATTCGTACCGTGGTTAATTTTATTTTTGAGCTCCCGATGTGTATTTTGTCGAAACTTTCAGTTGAGTTCCAGTGCCAATGGTACGCGTAGCAAAAGGCAAAGAAAGAGGGTAGACCGTTTCATCTGCTTTTGATTTTTGACAACCGCTCGTTTCTCCAGTTATCCCGCGATCATGATGCATGCAACTGCGTCGAAATATCGAGAGCTCACAAATAAAAATAGCCACGGTTCAAATCCCGTAAGTAATAATAATATTTACGTAGCCGTGATAGTTTAAAAAAGTGTTTAAACCTAGAATGGCAAAACGACAGGAATTAGAAAAAAAACATCGGAAATGTGGTTTTAAAATAAGAAAGAACTAATCATGTACACAAGCTGTGGACCTCTTGAAATATGACTAGCTATCTACCTCAGAACCGTTAAAAATATGTGAAGGATACCTTCTGCCTATATTAAAAATATAAGATGTAACTATCAAATATAGCCAATTATCGTATTACAATGTGGCATTGTCCGTCGTTTCTCGCTTAAACAAGAATTGGTTTTCCAAACAAATCACAAAAATAACACAATGAATCTTTGTTTGAGTAATTTATTTGTATTAGGCTTTTTGAATATTAATAACCTATGTTGCATTGCATGTCAAAGGAACAATAGACAATATGTTTATATTATATTAGTTTTATGGTAATATTAGTTATTTGTTACGCATTGCTATAATTACAATTACAAATAATCATCAATTTAAGGAGTAAACTAAGTTGTTCAATTTCTAGCTTCGTACGAATATTTACTGAAATAAAATCTAAAGCAGTAGCCTATTAGGGTAAAATGCCGGAAGGTGGGCAGCAGTACCTTCTGAGGACCTGATATCTTTAACTGCGATTTCCAAGACGCGTGCTTAGCGTGGGGATTATGGCAAACACCCCCTTAATGGGGGAGGCTTCGTTTAGCAGTGGACAATCTGGCTGATAGAGTAAAGTACCTTTATAATTAATTCATTTCCATGTTAATTTAAAATTAAGCTGGTGACACGTGAACAGTCAGTATATTTATTGCACTTGACCTACATTTGAAATATATTTATAATACATACTCTCCTTAGAGTTTTTTCAATCCAAAACAAAGCATTACGTACTAGTTTTGCTACTGAGCTACAATAGTGGCACATAATAGAATAAAAGTAGTAGCCAATGGTGAATCTAGTACTAGAAATTGTTATGACTTATACGAATGCGGCGCTCACATAATACTAACACTAACTGACATTGAGTATGACACTATTAGAAGCTTCTAAGAAGCTAGGCGTGCTTGGAAAAGCGAGACGGTTTGGCCTCACGTGGAGTACTGCTCTCACCTCGTGGGAGCTCCCAAGTACCAGCTTCTTCCATTTGAACACATTCAACGCAGAGCGATTAGAATCATCGACAATCAAGTTCTAGCTTCATAGCGTAATCAAGATCGGCTCGACCCTTTGGCACTGCGAAGAGATGTTGGATAACTGCATCTATTGCCATTTCTGTCACTGGGAGTGTTCTAAAAAAATGTTCAATTTAACACCTGTAGCTAAATTTCGCCATTGGACGTCCCGACAAAGCATGATGTTTCATCAATTTCATGTTGCTGGAAGGCATTTTCTGCCTCGCACTGCTAAATATGGAACCAGCTGTCTTATGAAGTATTTCCGAACCAATACGACTCAGGAGCATTCAAGAAAAAGTCATATTACCTCCTCAAAGGCCGGCAACACATCTTCGAGAACCTCGAGACCTTTGATGTTGCAACTGGAAGAAGGGCAACGGCGATAACTTACACAGGTGAGACACTTGCTTGTTTGCCCTCCTATCACATAAAAATAAACTTTTATTTATAATTTGTTTTGTAAATTTATATTGAGCCCAAAAATATTATGCCAAAAGTAAAAAAAAAACTGATTATATTTTTACGGAACATGTGCCCTAATAAGGAGTTTGACCTAGTAAAGTGTTTCGGCATCCAGACCAGACATATTTCTATACTCAAAAAATCTAAAACGCATAGTACATATTGAACTTACTCTGCCGTGTGAAACAAACATACCTAAAGACCACACAATAAAACAAACAAATATTATGACCTAAAAAATAAATTAACCAAAACCGGTTATGTGGTTAATTTATATGCTGTAGAAGTTGGAGCAAGGGGTATACCAGCGAAATCCCTATATAACCTACTTAAATACCTTGGCCTACCAAGAACAACCGTAACTTCCATCCTAGAACGTGTATCTAAGGCGGCATTAGTAGGATCTTACCAAATTTGGTTAAGTAGGGGGCTCGAGCGGTGAAGGGGAGATTGATATATCATAAAGGGGCCCCTTAACCCTACTCCTGGGTTGCA
Source organism: Plagodis pulveraria (assembly GCA_963890685.1). Lineage (NCBI taxonomy): Eukaryota > Metazoa > Arthropoda > Insecta > Lepidoptera > Geometridae > Plagodis > Plagodis pulveraria. Next base: position 18,839,499 of record OY982952.1, read on the forward strand.
AATCCCAGGCCCCTCTAGCCTCTTCCTTTGCAACGCTATGGACCCGGCACCCGCACGGTGAATCCACGGAATGCTAAGTAATTCGTCTCAATTATAATAGTAAGAAAAATTCGATAACTTTGATTACTTTCGTGGCTGTCAACGGCTGTAACGGCAATCCTAGTCGAGCTTCAAAAGATGATTTTGGACTATTTTGATTGCTTGTATGAGTAGATATCACTCTTACCATGAAGATTAGCCACCGATAACAATGAGATATCGCAACTCACCCTGACAATAATAGTAATAATAGTAGTTTTAGTAACTATAATAATAACAATAATAGTACCCAATCTAACTAGTCTGTAATGAGACTACCAGGGAACGTTTATGCATGTTAAAGTAAGATTACTAACTATTAATCTTCTAAGTTTTTAAACCATCTGCTGAAAATGTCATACCTATCCAAGGTTGATTTAATTAAATTGGCACAAATTGTCGATCGCTGGTGCTTTGCGATCCTGAAGTGTATTCCGGTAGCTGTTCTGGAGTTCCGTTACCCTTTCTTTGTTTAAGTGTTTAGTATTCACGATTAGATAACTAATTGTCAATCGAGATAGCCAAAGCTTGCCTAGCGACATTTTTTCGGTCGTTATCACCTTAATTTGCCCTTTGGTTTGATAGTTTTCACGCTGATTTGCATGAATAAACGTGGATGCTACACAAGCAGATCATATGGCTGGCACGCGTTGGTGTCAGTAACCTCAAACCGTTAGAGTTGCCTTGGTTTACGTAACTATAGCTCATCTCACATCTGGCTGTGCAGAAATATTGCACTAGAAACCATTTCGCCCGTTAGTATCACTAAATTCAATCGATCAATCGTTATTGTTATCTTGTTCGATAAATTTTTATGTTTTATGACGCATATTACATATTTTAAGTGCATTGGTATTTTTTATAATATAACTTATGTGTAACATGATTTCGAAATGTATGTCACTTATGAAATCCATAATATACTATTGGACTGCGTCGGCTTTTTAATACGGGCATTTAAAAAAAATAAAAAATAAAAACATATTTTATATAGTCTTTGTTCATCAGGAATAATGTAGGATTCTCATGGAGAATTTTTTAAATCGGTCAGTAGTTTTTAAGTGTTTTCGTATCAGACAAATACTCAAATCTTTCCTTTTTAAATATCATCCGAGTTAGGAAACCCTATCTTGTTTTTGATCGAATGTAAAAAATATTAATATTGTACAATCGGATTCCAACAACTTGTCCTTTAACAAGGCATACTCATTGACATGTTAAGGCAGTTTAATTTTTCAAAAATTTTATTTAAGTTCTCTCACCTGTTGGTTTCTAAAACCAGGTAGAGAGGTTGATAGAGTACTGCGTATGCTATAAATCATCACAATCCATCTGTTTTTATTAATCGACTTCAAAAAAGGAGGAGGTTCTCAACTTATTGTTTTTTTATGTTTGTTATCTCAGAACTTTCGACTGAATGAACCGATTTTGACGATTCTATTTTTAATGAATAGATTCAGGCGTTACTTTGCGGAAATCCATTTTTAATAATAACTAATACTTTTAAAATATTTTAAGAAAACATCAAATTAATATTTTGATAAAACACTTAAAAAATATAAAAATATATCTAGTGACAATTCCGCTTAATTTTCCTGCTAAGCCGACGTGACGTCACAAACGCCACGCAGCCAAACCGGAAGAATTTTCGACGCGTTTCGCTTCTACACGAAGCATCCTCAGGAGGTCTTGACTCTTCGAGCGCACGATCGAGAATGAGCGGCCGGCTTTTTTTTTTTTTTTTTTTTTTTTTTTTTTTTAGGGAGGACATAGATGCTGACTACCGCTAAGCGGACGTACAGCTCCACCGGACTTTGGGCGAGGGGAGGCCCTCTTATAGCCCAGGAGGAAGAAGCGCTGAGGGCACTTCTTCTGAGACGGGCGTATAAGGCGAAAAGCGCCTTATACCTCCGTCTCCTGCGGGCGCCGAAAACGCCACGCTACTATCGGGAGGGGTGACAGCGAGCTCAAGGGCACCACTGTGGTTCGGACCTCGGCTTGTCTCGCTGCCGAGAGACAAAGGGGGAATCGGAACTAAATGCCCCGGTACAACTGCAGTGTTGTACCGTTGAGAATGGGCCCTATTGAATATTACTCTGTGACTATTTGGAGAGACACTAATCGGGATTTTATTTTTGCCTCGAGCTCGCCGGCGAGCTCGGTGTTTGATTGTGTAACCTCTGATTACCGCACACCTGGGGATGTTACCAGGACGACTTGCGGACAACGCTAAAGCTGCCAACGTAATGGCTGCGATGGGGTCATCCGGGTCGTCCAATACCTGCCGTGGTCGGCGACGGGGGGGTTTAAACCATGGGTCTGATGAGGCAGTCGAGTAGTTCGATGCCTGGACAACTAGAGGGTTCGAGTGGTGGGGCGCTCGATCAAAGTATCGGCGGGAGAGCGGCCGGCGGCTCGGCACGCCTTTATATAGACGGGCTGAGTTAGCACGCCTATGTCTAGACTCGAGCGTGAGTCACCGCTCTTTGTTGTAGCTAACAATTGGTGAGTAATACGTATTTAAAGTGACAATGACATCATAATGGTCATAAATTGATAACAAAAAATAATTTTGAATTGTTTATATTATATAATGTGTTTTAGAATATGAAAAATATCGTAAAAAATATAACGAAATTACTTCCTAAAACAAATACATATTTAACTATTTTGTAGTGGCAAATTATCACTAAAAATATGCAACAGTGGTGATGAAACCAATTGCGTCTGTTCATTCAACAGTGCAACGCCTGTACTATGTTTTAATATTTCTAACTGTTCCAATACACACAATCGAAATCCCTTATCACAACAATGTAAAATCTTAAAACTATCAAGGAGTTGATGACTGCTTTCAATTAAATGTTTTGCAAAGTGAGACTGTTCGGGATGGTCGTTCCTATACGCGGATTTGTGTTTTTTTATATCTAATATCAAAATTACGGCCGGTTTGACCAATATAAATACTGTTACATTCGTCACAAGTAAGTTTGTAAACACCGGATTTTTTATTGTTTTCTAAACGATCTTTTCCGTTACATAAATGGCGTAAATTTTGGTTTGTTCGAAAAGCTACATGGACGTTATTTTTTTTTAATATATTGGAAATTTTTTGAGAGATTGGACCCATATAGCATGACATAGCTCTATTACGTTGTTTATTATGAATTAATCGATCAACTAATATATATACTTCTGTTTGTATGTTGGTTATAATATGAGCTAGACCTAGAAGAGCGGCACCTCAAGTTCAGTATCCAGAATATATTGTTTTTCAGAGCTTTTACGTTGCAATTCCATCAAATAGTTTTGCAAATTAGTCAAAATTCTAAGAATCTTACCCACATTTACAATTTAATATAAGTATATAATGAAATCGTTGGATGTGGGGTAGGGTATATCCTATGGGCTGCCAAGCTAGGATTGCACCTTCATATGTTTTTCTATTCAAAATGAACAGTTTAAAAGGAATTTATTTAGACAAATTGCACACCCAATTTAAATATTGCGTAGTACTGTTTCGATCACAAAGACCACTTTGTCATAAATGAAAAATAAGAGGATACATAAGACATTACATCAGAAGCATCAGTCATCGCATCATGATGAAAGGTAAAGCGATATGGGTTTACACGGCCACTAATTGATTACAGAGCAATTTAACCAGCCGATATCGAACTGTGAATAAGATGATTACACAAACAATAAAAATCTTTAAAAAATACTAGATTATGCGCAAGATTCAGGGCCTGGTCCAACGTGATGATGGCAGCTGGCGTTGAAGAAAGAACCAGGAGATCGAAGACCTGATCGCCGAGCCCAATATCATGGGAGAGACTAAACCCCAAAAGCTCCGCTGGGTGGGCCACGTACAGAGAATGGGGGAGGATCGCAATGTCAAGAAAGCATATCTTGGAGTTCCAAGTGGCCGCCGACCCGTCGGCAGGCCCAGATATCGCTGGATTGACGCTGTGGAGTCGGACCTGCGCGAGCTACAAGATGCCCATTGGCAAGAGGCAGCGCGGGACCGAGACCGATGGCGTTCTCTTGTATTGGAGGCCAATGGGCATCTTGTAGCAAGACCCACTTTGGGTCGCTGCGCCAGAGGAGTAAGTAAAGTAAGTAAAAAATACAATTGAACTATTTCCAAAAACAAATGAGAAAAGATTATGTAGGGAAGCTTTTGATGTAACTACTATTATATATGTACGCATTTATTTTTATTGGTTCATCCAATCTTGACGATTTTTAAAATGTCAACAAAATCTGTCACGTATTTTTACAATTACACTGAATTAACAAGAAAAGAATATTCATCAGTATGTCTTTGCCTAGACCTCATAATTGCAACTATAGCGCTGATCATTAGAGAATGTGTATACAGTCGATCCTGTACGCAGCGTATCAATGAAAATGGATGTCACCAAGCCGTTAATTCAGGCTTAAAAAATAAGACTATATAGACTTTCGCAAAAAAACGATCAATTATAAAAACACCAAATGAGCAACATGGCACTACTCGCGTCGAGAAGAAATTGGAGCACAGCAAGGTATTTTACTATCTGAACGCCCATTTAAGTGGAAATGTATGGCAAGCATAGTACCAAAAATTACCTCGGAGAAATAATGGCGTGGGATAGGCAGCTGGCGATAATACTGATGTAAAACGTGCAGTAATGTGTGTTAATAGAAAAAGCATACTGTACATATGCAAGATAGTTGATATGAGCAGATGCACGAGATGTTTTATATACGCTTCACAAGGCCCATCTCAATCTTATCTCTTATATTAAGCCAACATGATATACGTCAAAAGAGATCAACCCGGTGCGGCCTGATCGCCTGGACGTATAGTGCGAAACCAGCAGGAACACCTCCACAGTCACCAAGACAAACACTCTAAGAGTGTTTCAGTAAAGAACAGCCTATCCTAACAGGCTAAGACGAGCTAAGGGCAGAGGGCAACTAAGATCCTGGACCCTTTTCCCCGCAGCAGACAATGCAGCTACAAGAAAACCCGATACTTCAAAAAGAGTAAAACTGTATCTTTTTTACAATAATAACTAACTTATAAGATTTATTGAACAGTCATTTTAAATTATGAATATTCTTTCTTGGGTGGGGAGATATGTAACCGATCTAAAAATATCGGTTAACTTAATAATTAAAAATTTCACTAAATATTAATTTAAATCAGCGCGCCATCTGTAGGCAAACGACCAAACGTCTATCTAAATTCCATATGAAGTTAGAAAAGACCTATAAAGCGATAAGCTTAAATACCTTTGCCGAGCGCTGAGGTAGTACAGCGACTCACCAATAGAGGTCGCGCATAACAATCACAACGTTAAGTCTGGTAGTAACATTCTTCTTCTTCTTCCTTTCCTCCATTCAATTAGACTATTGACAGTTAAAATAAATGTCAATCCAGTCTGTCAGAAAATACCATGATGGTGGTTTTTGAGTTCCGCTAGAGGAACGTTGCATTTTAAATATTTTCAAATCAAGTGCAGTCATTGGCTTTGCGACGACAACGGTTTTGGAGGCTTTTTCGTTACCATATATGGTAATGAAATTCGCCCCCGACATCCGCCCAACTTGATGTCTTTCCTCAACGAGGAATCGCGATCACTTTGACCCCAGCCATCCTCTGTGCAACTACTACTAAAGACTCAGTTTAACTACATCTACAATTCTAATCTTCTTACAAGCCCCAAAATCTGGGTAAGTTTGTGTTTTAAAGTGAAAGTGTACTTGACCACCCCATTAAAATCTAACCTAAAAACCTATGGTATGTAATCTTATTTTAATTGCTGTACTTTATTGTGTGTCTTACCTGCTAACTCTCTTGTTGAATTTATGTGTTTTTCTGTTCCTTCTCAACATTCAACTGTTTTCTAATTTACGCCCTTCTGGCAAACTTTAAAGGATGTTGCTGGTAGCTCGCAATTCACGAGGTACCTAGGCTAGTCCCTTTTTTGCTCGGTAGTGAACGGACCTCGTGGATTGTGAGCATCATTACCGGCAACATACCTACTTGCGCCCTTCTGGCATTCTGAGCGGCTGGTGGTTCGCCTTCGCTTAGGGCCTAGCTAGTCCCTTTTGCTCGGTAGCGGAAGCCTTAGCGGAGGCGAATTCTTCACCAGCAGCATCTACCTCTTTGGCCCTTATGGCATACCTCTTGTTTGCTGGCGGGCCACATCCCTAAAGGCCCTCTGCGAGTCCCTAATATGCTCAGTAGCAGAGGGACAGTGGACCCACCAGCTCAACACTTTACTGGACCCATTGTAACCGGAGCACATGTGCCTTTCAGGGTTCAAGTACGAGGCTGAACTGCCAGCACAAGACGGAGAACTTTCCGTACTACACACTACTTCTGAACTCCGGCCGTCCTCTGACCTCCAGCACCGACCGCGGCCAAACGTCTCTACAGCATCTAGCTGGGACATTCTACCGGCGCGGCGGTGTGGAGCCGAGCCCTGCACGGCAGACCTGCTGCTGAGCATCAACTCGGATACTAGCGGACCGGAGCTAAGTCCTTAAACAAGGAAGCTTGCCAAATTGATAAACCTGTCTGAAATCCACGACCCTTTCTCTTGATTATACTCTATACTGAACTCTCTCTTCTTTCTTTCATGCTCCCTTCTACCCTGAGTAGGTAGGTAGGTGACATTGGCGCCCATACAATTAGGATCAGACGGGTCGGTTTGGCAATCTTTCTTGGGTGTGGCTCTGCCATACTTGTTTTGTACTTTCTATACTGTGTTTTTTGTGTTCCTTTTGTGTGTGGTATTTATAAGTTGTGATTGGCCCTGTGCTGGCCCGGGGCCTGAGAATAAGCCGGCTGCAGCTCTGCATGTCGTAAGAGGCGACTAATAGACAGGGTTATACCCAGGTGGTAGGAAATCCGCCCATTATCGTCTTCAACGAACTTGTTTTTTTTTCTAAAATTAAATTTTAGTTTTTTTTTTTTACAAACTTTGACAATTTAATAAATTTTCTTAACTTAATATCTAATATTCTATTTCATAACCTCTCTTCAGCTTATAAATAGCACACACCTCAATTTTAATTCTACCCACGTGTTTTTTTCATCTGGAAAAAATTGTACCCTCTAAAGTATTTTTTTATTTGACCTTGTATGACACTGTTGTCATTGGGTATATAGGTCAAGTATACTTTCACTACTTCAAACATGAGTCTACAACTTAACTTTTTATCTCTGCAAATAGCTGGATTTGCATATGAAGTGGCACTACATAATAACTTATTATTTTCTATAAACTTGCAACGGAGAATACCATTCTCCAAAGTTCAACTGAACTCTAAATTTTTCAAATGTCGTTTTAAATCTTATCTTTTACTGCTATTCTATGAACTTATTGTTATGCATAGGCTATACTTATGACATATCAAAGTTCTTTTAGTTAATACTTATCTCAGTATTAACTTCTTTTATTTTTAACGACGGACTATATGAAAAATGTTCAACTGAATATCTAAAATTCAACTAAATTGAATTAAATATATTATAGAAATCTACATTAATACTATGACTTACTATCACAATAATATAAATAATAGGTTTTCTGAAAAACTTGTCTCTAAAAACTTTAAATTTCACATTTAAACTTAATTGACTTTTCTTGTATATGACTTAACTGAAAAATTTTTTTTTGATCCTTAGTTTTTGCCTGCATAATATACTGCTCTTGGCATATCTAAGATTTTAAAATTAAGTAATTACATATACTAGTATTTATTTCACTTTCTTAACAATTGCAAATCTTTGTACTGAATAACTTGTTGTCGACTTAAAATATATAGAAATTCTCAAATAAAACCAAATTCATACCATGAATTAATTTATTAAAGCTTTAAATATACAATCTTACAACTAAAACGCATATTCTATGTATCTTAAATAACTAAAATATATTGGTAAATAAAACCAAACTCATAGAGTGCAACTTTTTAATAATCTCTTATAATATTCTTATCTATATAGGAAAAATAAATCCTTATATACAACTAATCTTATAGGTAACAGTATCTTATATACTTCTTGTATTCTAATAACTTGTGATCCTTGCTTATATTGATCATTATTTATATCTTATATAAAATGATGGCATAAGATATATTATAACTTAACTACAATACATACATTGTACTACAAACTATACATCTTAACTTATATACTGAATTAATTTAACTTCCTTAAATACTCTTTGTCACTGTCCACTTTCAATGGAATAGTGTTATAAAAAAAATTGCTAAAATCATCCTTTTACGTGCCAGATGGTAATTCTTCAAATAGAGTGCGGTTGTACAAACACTTTAAAAACAAGCCTATTGTACTGAGCGGTGGATAACTCACTAAACAAGCCATTATCTAGAGCGGGTTACAGACTCTTAAAAGAAGCCTAATGTAAAATTTCCTTTTGTTTAACTTCTCTGTCTTAAAATTTAATTTAACTTAGGCAATTATGGAACTTATATTTAAAAAAATAATCCATAAATGTCTACTATAAGTACTTAACTTGACTATGTTCTAGTGTGTTATTCATACCTATAATGTAGCTAGCTGTTCATAGAAGTTAACTTCTGCAGCCTACAAATTCCATTCCTCTCAATATATTGCTGTCAATAATCGTTTCTTGGGATATCTAATCCAAACGATGGAGGGGAATTCTAGGAGATACTTAGGTGTGTATCTGCACATAGACATAGTTAATAACTTAAGATCATATACTGGAGTTTCTGTAGCTTATATAAGATACTCAAAGTTAGGTCTTAGGTCAAGTATTTTTTTCTTAGAACTGCTCAAGGCTAGTGAATTTTATTTCTAGTAAAAAAATTCTTTCTTGGGTGGGGAGATATGTAACCGATCTAAAAATATCGGTTAACTTAATAATTAAAAATTTCACTAAATATTAATTTAAATCAGCGCGCCATCTGTAGGCAAACGACCAAACGTCTATCTAAATTCCATATGAAGTTAGAAAAGACCTATAAAGCGATAAGCTTAAATACCTTTGCCGAGCGCTGAGGTAGTACAGCGACTCACCAATAGAGGTCGCGCATAACAATCACAACGTTAAGTCTGGTAGTAACATTCTTCTTCTTCTTCCTTTCCTCCATTCAATTAGACTATTGACAGTTAAAATAAATGTCAATCCAGTCTGTCAGAAAATACCATGATGGTGGTTTTTGAGTTCCGCTAGAGGAACGTTGCATTTTAAATATTTTCAAATCAAGTGCAGTCATTGGCTTTGCGACGACAACGGTTTTGGAGGCTTTTTCGTTACCATATATGGTAATGAAATTCGCCCCCGACATCCGCCCAACTTGATGTCTTTCCTCAACGAGGAATCGCGATCACTTTGACCCCAGCCATCCTCTGTGCAACTACTACTAAAGACTCAGTTTAACTACATCTACAATTCTAATCTTCTTACAAGCCCCAAAATCTGGGTAAGTTTGTGTTTTAAAGTGAAAGTGTACTTGACCACCCCATTAAAATCTAACCTAAAAACCTATGGTATGTAATCTTATTTTAATTGCTGTACTTTATTGTGTGTCTTACCTGCTAACTCTCTTGTTGAATTTATGTGTTTTTCTGTTCCTTCTCAACATTCAACTGTTTTCTAATTTACGCCCTTCTGGCAAACTTTAAAGGATGTTGCTGGTAGCTCGCAATTCACGAGGTACCTAGGCTAGTCCCTTTTTTGCTCGGTAGTGAACGGACCTCGTGGATTGTGAGCATCATTACCGGCAACATACCTACTTGCGCCCTTCTGGCATTCTGAGCGGCTGGTGGTTCGCCTTCGCTTAGGGCCTAGCTAGTCCCTTTTGCTCGGTAGCGGAAGCCTTAGCGGAGGCGAATTCTTCACCAGCAGCATCTACCTCTTTGGCCCTTATGGCATACCTCTTGTTTGCTGGCGGGCCACATCCCTAAAGGCCCTCTGCGAGTCCCTAATATGCTCAGTAGCAGAGGGACAGTGGACCCACCAGCTCAACACTTTACTGGACCCATTGTAACCGGAGCACATGTGCCTTTCAGGGTTCAAGTACGAGGCTGAACTGCCAGCACAAGACGGAGAACTTTCCGTACTACACACTACTTCTGAACTCCGGCCGTCCTCTGACCTCCAGCACCGACCGCGGCCAAACGTCTCTACAGCATCTAGCTGGGACATTCTACCGGCGCGGCGGTGTGGAGCCGAGCCCTGCACGGCAGACCTGCTGCTGAGCATCAACTCGGATACTAGCGGACCGGAGCTAAGTCCTTAAACAAGGAAGCTTGCCAAATTGATAAACCTGTCTGAAATCCACGACCCTTTCTCTTGATTATACTCTATACTGAACTCTCTCTTCTTTCTTTCATGCTCCCTTCTACCCTGAGTAGGTAGGTAGGTGACATTTTTGATAAATATTCATTTTAAATTATGAAGATAATAAATTATCTTCATAATTTAAAATGACTGTTCAGTACTGACCACTAATTTTTAGCATACCAATATTTAATTTTATTTCATAGACTGATTTTTATTTTACTGTTTAGGCTTCGAGGGCATATATCAGGTTGCAGACATCAACGAATCGAGTAACTAGTTAACTTCTCTGAAATAAAAGAACTATGTTAATATTTCTTTCCTGCATAAAATAAACCAAACTACTTTTAGGACCATTTTGAAGCGCTCGTTGCGAAGTTTGCTATGATGTTCTTAACCGATCAGCAAAGTTCAGCAACGTCCGCAGCGATCATGAGTTGGATGGGTGACCGCTAGTGATACTACTACTGAGCGCTTCCGTGCTTCGGAGGGCACCGTTAAGCCGTCGGTCCCGGTTGTTATCTTAGGATGGCAGTCGTTATAGCATGGTGGTATAGGGCATTTTGCGAATACCTGCCTGGCTAGCTACCACCCGCAAGTAGAAAATCTATCACCAAGCAGCTTACGACGTGGTCCGGCAGCTGTACTTGAGAGCCAGTAGTTCTAGGTTAGCCTGAACAACATCGTCGACCACATCATCATTTACCATCAGGTGAGAAAGTGGTTTTGACCACTATCTGATGGCTAGTCTATCTGCTATAAAAAAATAGAACATGAAATGTAATAATAAAGCGTGGGGATTATGGCAAACTCTACCTTAATGGGGAAGGCTGTGTTCAGCAGTGAAAAATCCGGCTGATACAGTACATTACTCTCTACGCGCTAACACGTGCACGTCCAAACAGTAGAATGTAGAATCGAAACGCGTCGAAAATTCTTCCGGTTTGGCTGCATAGCGTTTGTCACGTCACGATGGTTAGCAAAAAAATAAGGCAGAATTGTCAAAACATTAAAAAAAAAAACTTATCATGTATTTGTAGTTTTGTGATATAATCCCCATAGCAGGCGTTATTACAAACATAATAATATTAAAAATATTGTTTAAGTGTTTCATTAAAATATTTTTTAAGTGTATCATTAAAATATTAATTAAATATTTTCTTAAAATATTTGTTATTATTAAATATTAATTTCTGCAAAGTAACGCTGAATCTATTCATTATGCTAGGCTATCAAACTAATAAAAAAAAAATACCCAATTGATTGGTAAAGAACAACTAGTTAAACTCCGCTATGACCGCTTCAAAATTCAAAATGTACCTAACAATAATACGATATAAAATGTATGTTTCTGTCGGTTTCTGTTTTTTTTTTTGGACTAACAGCTAGTACCTGCTTCTATTACATAAATATATGGAAATATAAAGCCAATTCTCGGTCATCGCGGATAGCAATAGAATAAATTATAAACAATTAGGAACAAATATATACAACATCTAATAACAATGAGATAATACAGAAACAAATGGTCGCAAAGCAAACGATAATTACATGTTTCACAATCATACCACTTACGGGAAATATGTATATGTCGATCACTGTGTTTAATTAAATAATGAGCTAACAATGCAATGAAGCGCGTCAATCGCCTAAGCAAGACCACGCACGCGCTTCTATATACACGAATAAAGCGGTGACTTAATTCTGTACTTCTTTATTTACACTCACATCTACAATTCATGAGTTATGTTGAAAAAAACTTCCCGTTCCTACCATTATTTTATGTATGTGGGGAAGACGTAAGGGCATATTATAAAAATATGTTCCCTTTAATAATAAAGGAACAAGAATACGCTGTGGCAATTCTGATATTGTATTTTTGCTTCTGAATTTTCTCCCACAGGCTAACTATGGTTTATGGATGGAAAGTCAGAATTCTGTGTTTCTTAGTTTTGTCGCAAATTCATCCTATTAAACCTCTGCTCTTTATTAATTGGTACGTGACATTCTGATTTCACAATGTTTAATATTTTTTTAATAAATCCTGAATGAGTTACATTTGTAACGTGGTAACATTTTATGAGCTTTGCAAAATTTTGGCACCCCCTATATATTTTTATTAATTTTATTTTTGCAATGTCTCATGCTTCGAAGATTACATTACAAAATTATGGGGTTGCGTCATTGTTAAAAAGTATAAAGCTAATTGCAAAAATTTGTCTTGTTTTTGTGTCACTGCATCTCCATACGGTGGTTAAGAATGAGAGGACAAATTAGAGCCATGAACCTTTTCAATGTATAGACTTAGCGGTTAGAGTGTACCCCGCACATGACTATATTTTTTCCTCTCGTTGTAATTTTGTTCCCTTTATACAATTTGAAACAGCATAGTGAGCATGCAATTAGTAGCAATGGCTTAATTCGGACCGCTACCTAAGTATTAGTGGCAAGCTGGCTACAACAAGATACAACAAAAAAATTATATGGAACTGTATTTATGTTGTTAGCCGAGCACTATCTGCATATTCAACAATAGCATGTCCAATACACTCATACTTAATTAAGAATAAAAAGAAGCTATAATTTGTGCCTAAAAAATAAAAATTGCTCTCTGATTTTGTGAGCATACGAGTAGTGTTTAAGTTATAAACTAATCACGGTGTATTTTATGGTATAACAACAGTATTAACAAACGTCTACGACATCACTATTAGTTGACTTTTAGATATATTTTTACAAGCATTATTAACAACGTATTTGTTTACATTTGTATAAAGTTACGCGCATACAATGTTAACTTCTTGTCACAACATAACATTTTGATATTTAGTTCAGTTATTTTTCATACAAGGAGTATATAGAACGGACTAAAGTGAGACCCATTCAACCGTAGACTGAAATTGATTACTTTCCAAAGTCCGGTGCTGATATATCATAAAAATATATAATTGGTACAGTCTCATAAAGCGTTCATTGCAGAACTTGACAATGTCATTTAGTTATGTAATATGTTACTAAAATTTGCAGATAAAAAAACCATTCAAAACGGCCGTGTCATCAGGGTTCATTTGGGATAAACAGAAGTAAGGAAGGACCATATAAAATTTGCGCTACATTATCAGTTATCACTAATTCCTTTACATTTTGTTGAATTCTAGGTTAGCCTGAACAACATCTTCGTCCACGTCATCACTTACCATCAAGTGAAATAGTGGTAAAAGGCTAAACTATAAAGCATAAAAAAAAGGTTGGCTTTGTATTATAGCAGTGTCTTTATAGTCAAGATCTCACAAAATTGAATGATTTCTTCGGCTATAAGACAAGTGCATAAAATAACGAAAATCAAAGAACTAACAACATTGTAGGGTCATAGAACAACAGAATAAAAATAAAAAAAATGCCTAACCAAACACAGAACAACTTTTGCATATGTTGTTTAAAGAAGCCAAATATTATTCAAATCAGTCAAGTCAATATGTGTACACCTGCGAGTCCCCAATATTTTTATAATATAGAATTTGCTTACAAAATTTCGTCACTGGTGAACATATTCAATTTCTGTTTATCGTCAAATGGCCTGCGGTCCATTCAACTTGGTCCTTTCAGACTAAGTACCCTTCATGCCCCGTGTATTCATTTGAAACCTCTGGAATTCTAATAAAATTTAAAGATATTTCAAAGCTCGAATGAGGTTGCCGCTTACTGCATCATAATAGGTATGTTATTACGCACTATTTTCTCGCGTTTTTTATATATTCATGCTAGCGATTGACATTCTTGAATTGCTGTCTTCTCTCATTCAAATAACATTTCAAATTAATCTTTCCATATATTTTCTAGTAATTTAATGTACTAAATTCAGCTCAAAATGCAAAGCTAACTTTGCATTTTAAGAGCCTCCTCTTTGTGCATCTAGAGATTTTTATTTGTCTAGATGCACAAAGAGGTTTCCAGAAATACTATGTTCTTCCGATAATCCTCTGCTAAGCTAAATCTTAGTCTCTTTTCTTTTTCTAAAACCTATATGATATAATATACTTATAGATAAAACCTATATATATTTGAAATAAGGTATAAATGGTTTATATAATTCTGTTTTAAGCTTTCTACATCCTCCTTGGTGACATTAGTGAGTAATAGAGATATGCTAGTCAACCCTTGCTTGGTCCTTCGGTGAGAGCAAAGTGGAATCAGGCAACATCGTCATTGTATCTTGTGACTGCCAAAATAGACGCCCTTCGTCAAATTCAGTCTATCCACCAACACGCATTGGTTATTTATTCATTGACAGTTATGTGCTAGCTTTTTTTTATGCCTGATAGGTTAGCCTTTGACCACTATCTCACCTGATGGTAAGTGATGATGTGGTCGAAGATGTTGTTCAGGCTAACCTAGAAGTACTGATTGTGTCATCAAAGGTTTTGTTCAAGTTAACCTAGAACTATTCTCTCAAAGACAACTGCCAGAACACACTGCTTTGTGCTTGGTGACAGATTTGTTTTCTTATAATCATCTACTTGAAGGTGGCAGTTAGTCAGGAGAGAATTCTAAATATGCCATGCTATAACGACTGCCATCCAAAGACAACAACCGGGACTGACGACTGGACGTGCCCTCCGAAGCACAGAAGCGCTCAGCAGTAATGCCACTATCGGTCATCCATCCAAATCAAGATCACAGCGGACCTTGTTCAATTTAGTTGATTAGTTTGTTGTGTGGACGAGCGCTTCATACACCTTCGATTGAGAATATTATATTAGAGACTCCTACAAGCGGCGATCTAACGAATGCGGCTATAGCTCATGTCCAGCATAATTGTCAGCAAGATGTACAGTCTATTGCCGGTTTCTAGGGTTCCGTACCTCAAAAGGGAAAAACGGAACCATTATGTGATTACTTTGTTGTCCGTCTGTCTGTCGGTCAAAACCCTTTTCTCGGGAACATGTGGAGGTATCAAGCTGAAATTCATATTAAATATTTAGGTTTACTGTCCCTTGGAGCTGTGAAAAAATCAAACTTCTAAGCCAATGCAATCAAACGGTACAGCCGTTTATGCCACTAATGTTCGACACTCGCAAGGAAATCAAAACCTACAGAGTACTTAATTCCCGTGAGCTCAGAATCTTGAAATTTGGTACGAAACAACGTCACAGATAAAGTAAAAATTGCGAAAATAATACATTTTTAGTTACATAATATTTTTTATAATTTTAAAATGTTAGGGATTTCATTTAGCAATAAAAATACCACTTTTACTTATATACCTACAGGTTTGTATGGAACCTTCGGTGCACGGATCTGACTCGCACTTGGCCGGTTTTCATATTTTTTTATGTTATGAGACCATCAAGTCGGTTGTTTGAAGGTAAACGTCACGACTTTCCATTAAAATTGCACTCGTCACAAGACGTTAGTTCTAAACACAAAACGCGGAGTTGACTTACATTTTTGTAATTACTTGTTGATGGACCATTTACATAATATTGAGCTAAGAGTGCTTTAACCATCACGTTACTGACAACACCAAGTTGCTTTGCGTTATTCAATGTTAAGCCTCAATTTATTGTATATAAACAAAACAATTAAAGATAATCTTAAAATGCTTTCCATACATTTTCCGCTACAGGGCCCTTCAAGCCCATACGTAGTAGTGTTTTTGACACTACGATAGCACCTGCCAAGACGGACTTTCGCATAGAGATCAATAATCCTATAAGCAACTGATCAACCAAAACTTATACTCATATAAAATCACTTGTTGAAGTAAGATTCATTAAAATAATAGGTACTAAGTTAAAAGTGCTTTAACCAGAAAATACTGACTGCAGCAAGTGCTCGTATTGTTTTTTCAATATAAAACGACAGTTTCGTTTTATTTCAAGAAAATAATTATAAAAAGCATAATCTTTACAAGCTTTCTCCTTCAAACGCATGTTGAATATGAAAGTATGCAAGTAATTGTCGAGTTAGCCTTTTTTCACTAATCTACGGAACAGAACGGATTTGGATAGATATAAGATTACCACAGGGAGAATGACATGCTGGTATTAAATATGCATCCTTATACATATGAAGCATAATCTAATCAAAATCTGACGAGTAGTATTTGAGTTATAATAATGCGTATGAATGGAGTGCTATACGTATTGACGGTATTTAATGGTAATTTCGTGGACTGAAACAAGTACTTTAACTAAGAAATATGGAGCAACATTCAGGGGGCCAAGTCTGCTAATTACATGTTCATATTCAGCATAGGTTCATACAAGACAGAATCAGTAGTCTGCTGATTCCTTACAAATATATGAATCTATGATAAATCTGGTTTGACGATATTGCCAGCAAAAAATAACAAGACAAGAGTAAGGTAATTCAGAAAACAATTTCGTCATTATAAATTATTATTTTATAATTTTGTTTCGTTTTCATATAAACCGAGATTTAATCAATATTGACTCAATATGAACGATATGAAGTTAGTAGACTACCAAAACTGTCAAAATTGACCAGGCCGAGTCCATTACAGATTCATATTGATTAGCGGACTTTACGCCCTGATCTAAACAAACAATGTTATAACCAAGTAGATAGAGCACTTTCCAGGAATCCAGGAAACGCGTGAGTTTAATCACTGCGTCTATCATTACGCCGCGCCCTCTTGTATTGTGCAACCGCTGATAACAGATACTAAACGTTGCTTAAACAGACATACCTACTACGCCTATATTTTATGTAACACACATCTTACAAGTTTGTGTTGACTAACACACACTGTAGATTTGATACAAAGAGAATACAATTTGATTGATTTTTAACCGAATTCAAAAAAAAAAGGTTTTCAATTGGACTGTAGTTTTTTTTTATGTAGTATTTTTTTTTAGTAGGTAACAAACCTCATAACTTTTAACTGGATGATATTGATATTATTTTTATAGTCAAAAGCTGATCGATTTAAATTTCAGTGAGATCTGTCAAGAGTATTTGAGTTATCCTAATGCGTATTTAATTGGCTTCGACTACATTAATGATGTTCTTGTCATCTTCCTACCTAGCTAGGATAGTTGTGAGCCTGAATAAAAGAAGAAGGACAGATAATAGCTGTATAATGTCAAGGATTGTGGATTACAGACAGGTGATCGCAATGGTAGGCTTCCTTGTCGAAGGACTTATGCCCAAGTCCGATAGAGGTGAGGAGTGATGCTGGAGATGATCAGGCCTTGTAGTACGCTCTGGAACCGTGCCGCAGGTAGTCCCAGCTGTTTTTGCTGCAGAGATCCGGCCAACAGACGCCGACCGTAGGGTAGCAGTGGTCTAGTGCAGGTGCAGGTAGAAGGTAGACTTGGTAGTCTGCTACGGGCAGTCTAGTCCTGGAGGGCTAGTACTAGAAGGCTAGTACTGGAAGGTCTAGTACTGGAAGATCCAGTACATGATATCTCGGGACAGGAACCCTCGAAAATACGGCTACTCTGGTTAAACATGTTTCAGTTGCAGGTGCTGGTAGGTCCACTATGTCCTTCTGCTACCGAGCTTGTAGGGACTAGCAGGGCCTCCGTGGATGTAACCTATCAGCAACATAACGTAGTCATCACGAATCAAAGTTTCAGCCTGAAGGGCGTAGGTATCCATAAGATGTTAACAAGACAAAGTTATTTTTACATTGAAGAATGTTGAAAAGTACGAAGTTAGAAGAAGTAAGAAGTTACAATTTACTGCTAGCTTGAAGAGCTAATAGCATATAAAACTACGTTATATAGAACACACAATTAATCAGATACATGTTTACATACCACATAATAGCACAGTACAGACAGTAATAGTACAGAATTAAACACAGTAAAACACAACGAATAATAGAGAGGTTATTTTTTCGACACAGAATGTTTCACTCACCTTTTATGCGGTTATATGAAGTACTAAGTTTAGTGAGATGAACACCGATTATATGAGAAATGTTTTCTCTTTAATTATGAGATTAAAAGTGACGGTCTCATTCCACAGTTTGTTACACGAAGACTCCCACCCATGGAATTAATAAGTACTCGTAGTACTTATTATTTCCATGCTCCCACCATGTCCACTTTAGAGTGCAAAGTACTCCTTATATTGTGTGCTGCGAGCCTCATCTTTGCTTGTCACCATCTATGGTAAAGAAGGACTGTTTTGTAAACCAATCGCTGTTTTGCGTCGCTTTTATATTTTGAATCTCCATATCAACGATATGACCCGTTGGATTTCTGACTTATAATTTGTAATGACAATTATGATTGATGTAAGATATTTTCATAATATCTTTTTATTAATCAATCAATTATCAACTATAAATTTAAGTAAAAATATTAATATAATAAATCGTATTAAGTAGTTTACTTTAAAATATTACTTATTTTTATAATTTAATATTTGTGGAGATACTACAATGTGTTATCCCTACTCAATAAGTGGTTTATTAATAATAACGACACCTAGCGGATTGTCCGTAAATTACCTCAGCCAAAGGGCCTCAGTTGGCAGCTGTGTTTGAGCAGTTGATAACTTAATAGGAATTTAATAGATATCGCCGCTGGTCAAAATGAGGTACGTTATATTATTAGGCAAAATTATTTGTACCGAGATTTTGCGAGGGAACATTCTCATTTTCACTTGTCGATGAAAATAAACAAATGAAACTGAATACGATGGTTCAGTTTATTTGTGTTTAGCGCATTCTGTTTGAAGCCGGTTTTTTTTGTTAAAGTTTTACTTTCCAATGTTCATGATTATATCCAACTGAAAATAAATACCCTGAATTAAAATCAGCTAGCTGACTGTACGCGATATAGGTACTAATTACAAATTATTAGAGCACTTTTTTCTTGTCCCGGCGGGAATTCAACCCGCGTCCCCCGATTTCACACTGTGTGCCTAAGTCACTCGGCCACCGGAACACGCTCGTTTGAGTTTGTGCTTTAATTGTATTACTTTATCTTTTGAAGGGGACGGTGTGTTGTCATCAACCAGACTACTAGACTTCATTTTATTAAACAAGTGCTTTTTGAAACACTCGATTGCAAGCACTATCGCAAGTCAAAATACTAATAATCATTTGAATATATGAAGGAAAAATAAACACAGTCTTTACCTATGAGAATAACCCCTTTTTAACCTACTTTAAAATAAGAGGCGGTTCTCAATTCGACGGTATTTTTTTGTGTGTTTTACCTTTTAAGTTTACAGGCTGAACCGACTTTAGATGTTATTTTTTTTCATTCGAAAGCTGGCGCTTGTCTCTCATTAATTGGAGTGAGATCTGACAGTAGTAATTGAGTAATCTCTAATAATGCGTATGAATGAAGTAATGCGTATTGGCGGTATTTTATGGTAGCAGTCAGTTGTTTTGTTAAAATTTTTCTTAACATTTATTAAGTATACTTTCAGTATGGGCATACCATTAAATGCCTTATCAAACTGTCAATACTTTTAACTACACGTCAATGACTGGTGCATATTAATGCCTTAAGTACAGTACCACCAACTTATCTGTTCAGGTGGCAGAAAAAAGAACTAAAACTTTCCTTCAAATTGTGACAGTCTGTAGTTGATTTCCTTGACCAGTAGCGCCCTCGTAAACTGCACAGTTAAGTTGGTGGCTATACAGAAATATCCCGCTTTTCTCAAGCCGGTTCAAGTCACGCAAATATGCGCTATTTGCACTGTATTCACGCAAACGTTTGGTTCATAACGTGCTAAAAAGACACCACGATAGCATTATGACGTCATCTATGACCTCACCTCCAGCTGCAATCAACGCTCAAAGAAAAGTGGTAGTGCTATGTATTCACAAACGTCAAATTCAAATTTTGTCAGATAAATAAGGAGATTTTTGTTGTTGTGGTTAGAATTTTATACGTAAAACCATCTTTGTTCACAAAAGAATGCCTTGAAATGCAATACTTCTGATATCGGTAATTGAAGTGAAGATTATTTTGGGTTAATTGCGAAGAAGCAAATTGACAGTTAGCAGATGTTATACGCGCGTCTGCTTATCGGTTCACATCGTCTGCGAGCAAACAGTGCATATTCTCGATTTTCAGTTATGAACCGAGCGTTTGTAATGCATTCAGTGACAGCAATGTTTGCGTGATTTAAACCGTAGTGATAGTGCCACAGAATTTTATGAGATATTTAAGTAATTTACTAGACCGATGTGTTCTATACTAACTTAAGTAAATTTTTAAGTCTTTTTATGAAGTGATGAAAATAAATAAATTTTGAATAGATTCAGGCGTTACTTTGCGGAAATTCATATTTAATTATAACAAATATTTTTAAAATATTTTAAGAAAACATTAAATTGATATATTAATAAAACACTTAAAAAATTAATAAATACATCTAGTGACAATTCGGCCTAATCTTCCTGTTAAGCTGACGTGACCTCACAAACGCCACGCAGCCAAACCGGAACATTTTTCGGCGCGTTTCGATTCTACACGAAGCATCAGGAGGTCTTGACTCTACGAGCGCACGATCGAAAAATAAAAAAATTAATGGTGTTTTATTGAAATATTAATTGTTTTTTTTTTTTCAATATTTTTAAAACATTTGTTAATATTAAATAAAATTTTGTTAGCTTGTCATCCTACGTTACAGGTTGTTGAATCATAAAAAAATATCACCAGTTCAGTTAAATATTTCAGTTCAGTTTCACTTTAAAGAATACACGCATGATAGAATGAGATGAACCAACAGAATACGGGCAAGTCGCCCACCTGATGGTAAGCATCACGACTGTCTGTTACCATTACAGTATTATCATCGTCACTGCACGCTCGTCACTTCGACTCGTTAGTTCTGACGTTCTTTAATGTTTTCACACTATTACTTCGAGGCAGCGTATTGTAGAGTATGCTATGATGGCCGAGCGGTAATATAAGCTATGGACTTCCGTGCCGCAGGTCACATGGTGGAAGGGCATTTTGCGAATGCTCGCCTGGCTAGCTACCACCCTTCAAGCAGAAAAGCTGTCGCTATGCTTAGCGACAGCTTTTCTGCTTGAAGGGTGGTAGCAACTAACAGTGTTCTGGCAGCAGTCCTTAAAAGCCACTAAAGGACAGTAAGACTTAACAACTGTATGTCTCAGGTGTTACGGGCGCAGTGCAATTCATCACTGGTGACGAAATGCATCTGTTACAAGCTGTGGTTCCCGCTTAACATCATGTGGGACTCGTGCCAGTTTCGTAACAATCAAATAAACAAAGAAAAAATATATGACACTGCGGAGGTACCCACTAAGATATCCCACTAAGATGAAGAGACCTACCACTTGCTGAGATCAAAAAAGTTGTGCAGCGTCCGCTGCGGTTATTATTTGGATGGGTAACCGCTACTGGCATTGCTACAGAGCGCTTCCGTGCTTCAGAGGCACGTAAAGCCGTCGTCTGTCCCGATTGTTGTCTTAGGATGACAGTCGTTATAGCATAATGGTTGCTAATACCATGTTTGCAATTTTGCAAAGTGTAAGAATCACAATCATTCGATTCTTAAGACATTTTCTGTCTAGCACAACCGCTAAGTGGAACCAACTACCATCTGAAGTATTTCCGATAAAATACAACATAGGGTTCGTCAGGAAAAAAGTATTTACTCCCTCTTCAATGGCCAGCAACGCATCTTTGAGACTTCTGGTGTTGCAGAAATACGTGGCACATGGCGCGCACTGATCATGAGGTGTACTACCTGGCTCGTTTGCCATTATATAAGTTACATTAAAAAATGCCCGCCTGGCCAGCTACCTTCAAGTAAGGTCTTAGGGCGACAGATGTCGCCAAGGACCTAACGGTGTATTCTTATATAGCTAACCTTGAGAGCCAGTTATTTTAGGTTAGCCTGGACAACATCTTGGACTACATCATTTACTATCAGGTGATATATTTATCAATGGCTGGCATATCAGTAACAAGAAAACGGTATCGTTAGAACCTTGATCAAGAATTATTACATGGATTTTAAGATTCATATGTCAAAAATTAGAGTTTTTATAGTTCTATAAAAGACTTACTTCGTTACGGTAGAAATAGAGCGTCAAGTTGAAGCCTCAATTGTGTGCCTCATTATCTTTACTTCTATTGAATCACTATTTAGTAAAAACATAGTGCTTTAATTGAAGTGAAGTACCTACCACAGGCTGAGGCTTTTTTTTTTTCTTGACGCTCTATTATATAGTCAGTATAACAAAAAAGCAACTAATATACTTAATATAATACATAATAATACTATAAATAGGAAAGATTTGTTAATTGCATTCAACGAACAAACGTAAAAAATAATAGACCGATTTGAATGAAATTTGGTACAGAAATAGTATAAGACCGGGGAAGGACATGGGATAGTTTTTATCCAACTGCGCAAAAAGAGGTTTGTGGTTTTACGCGACAGCCGTCATACGTGCGGCCGGAGCTGCGGTCGGGAAGCCATTACTTAATATACCTACCAAGCATAGAAAGTTGGAATGTACAAAACAAAAAGGATGAAGGCTGTTTAACAATATTTATAGATGTCTTCACCCAGAGATTTTTCCTAGATTCTTATTACGTAACTTGTCTATTAACACAGATATCATTGTATTTTTTACATTGCTGATGGACTAACCTTTGAGTTTTGACCTCTATCTTACTGTCAGCAAGAGATAATCGAGCAGAAGATGTTATACAAGCCATCATGTCGGAACACACCGGATTTTTCACTTGAGGTTGACGAGCCCTACTTCTAAGCAAATAATTTTATTAATTTAACATGCTATTAAAAGTAAATACCTAAGAAGCAGCTGTATAGTAGATATAAAAGTAGTTCATACTACTGCGCTAGAGTCAAGTATTATTTTTACTAAGTACTTGACTCTAGTGAATAACATTAGTTTTTAGTGTAATTAAAAGCTTCGTCTTGCGATATGTATAGGAAGAACTTATTAAAGACTACCTTTTTTGTTTCTAGGATTCTATGCACAATAGTTGTTACTCTATCTTATTACTATATCAGATTGTAACTCTACAGATATGATAAACCTGACACTGATCCCACTTCAGCTAACAGACCGTATCAAGCAAATGATTAGTTCGATTATCAAACACTTCAGGACTCGCAGAGCATTGGGTATAAATAAGACTTCGAAGAATTAGATTAGAAGCATAACAAATACTACACGACGTGAATAGCCAGACCAGTTATATCAACGGTGTGATCTCACCTGATAAAGACATCGGCTATGCCCGGTTGACAATTTCAACTATTAAATACAAGAGAAAACTGTGTCTTGTATTCAGCATTTTTTTATCAGCGGTTTGCCTTTCTTATAAAACACTACAAACGTTACAGTTACTACAGTGAAAGCAAGTAGGCAACCTGAAGACCATTGCTGGCACACAGGGAGGCCAAATGTTCCAGCCCACTACCAGCTGGCAGTGTGCCTAGAATGCTGGCAGCTTGGCCACGTTGGATTGAAATTCTTTTTCGTACTTATTTTCACCATATTAAATCATAATATATGTACAATTATAGTAGCTATTATGATAAAAAATCAGAAGGTATAATATAATTTCGATAGATAATATGGTATTTAAGTATTTGCATAATTATAGCTTATAGATGGAGATATTTTGAGGTCACAATCAATTGTTGCATATGTAGGTGTCAAGTTACTCAATAGGTAATTTACTACCAAATTATATTAATTATATGTCTAATTGTCTACGTATTCTAATGAATCAATTATGAACTGAACGTTTTGAAAGAAAGAACTGTTCTATTTCTATCTACTTGAAAGAAACTGTCAATTTTATATGCATTTTCAACTACTTTATCCTAACATGATACCTATGTTTTTATCATATTAATTAAATTATTAAACACCAAAACAAGGTGAAATGCGTGTCAGACTTGCACTTCGAGGGTTCCCTACCAATATAACTAAACAATGTACCTATCTGAAAATCATAATTCTTTGATAGAGTTCGCGATTTTTTGAGAGGGTAATGCGGGGTGCACATAGCTGCTTTTTATTATTTGATATCATACAGTAGATTTTGGGCTATTATCATACCAAGTTTGACGCTTGTACAGGTTACCTTTTTTACAATAGAGCAACGAGGTACAACGTTAAAAAAACCAGCTCAGTGCGAGTCAAACTCGCGCACCGAGGGTTCCGTACATACCTGTTGGTGTATACGTAAAAGTTATGATATATTTATTTTTATTGCTAAATGAGATCTGAAATCTATAACATTTTAAAATTTGTAAAAGTCTATTTTATTATACGATGTCACAAAAAAAATTTGGCATTCGCAATTTTTCCTTTATCTGTACTACAAGACGTTCCTTCGTACCAAGTTTAAGATTCTTAGTTCCTGATTGTTGAGTTCCTGAGTTAGTTGCGAGAGTTGAAAATTTGCAGCATAAACGGCTGTATCTTTTAATTGCGTTGGTTTAGAAGTTTCATTTTTTCACATCTCCAAGGGACAGTAGACCTGAGTACTTGATATAAATTTCAGCTTGATACCTACCTTTTTACCTTTTGAGGTACGGAACCCTAAAAACTGGATGTGATTTTTAGTATGCTATAAGACATTGCTTCTTGTCAAATTTCGTAAATCGTGAAGTAGCTACCTATTTTTAAATTTTTTTCATTTCATTTTAACTACCCTGCCTTCTGGGAATTTATTTAGATAATTATTATATAAATATGTATACCCACATTAATTATATAAATAAGGTTTTGATTACCTTGTGAAATTGCAAAATATGTGACATACACGGTAATATGATTTGATTTAGTTGACTTACAATATTTTTTTTAACCGTAGCCCCGTGTATTTCATGTAAATATTAACTTGAAATCTTCACGGGTTCCCGAGAAAAAGAGTCTTGACAGGCGGACAACAAAATGATTCTATAGCGGTTCCTTTGGAGGTGAACCCTTCAAACATAACTTTCTACATTGCTTCGAATGATTAAACAGAAGAGTTCCCATGCTTTGTCAGACATGTCTTGATACGAAGCGGGGAGCCTATCTACCTGCTCAATTTCGGGTTCCGGCTTGGATGTTACTGAAAATGTATTTGTCAGAAACACCCAATAACATGTCTTATCCTGATGTTGAAACTTGCATCTCGAGATAACAAAGTGGCAACTGAATTACATACCATCGAAAAAATGTAAGTAAGTATTGATAATAAATGCTCCACCTCAATAGAATGGATCGTCGTAGTTTGGAATCCTGCCTATAGTTCATATATTTTGTTTAGATTTTGCAACACACAACGTATTATATATCATACATAAATGTATTTAATAGACATGTTTACTATAGGCATTAACGTCTATGTATATATTATTTCATTCGGTGACAATAACTGAACATTTGTGGGTATAGAACTTGTAAAATAATCTTAATTATATGAAGTCAGTTCTATATGTGAACATCTTTCATCCTCCCTTATCGATACTTGTCAACTAGAATCTAATATCATTCACGCATACCTTATTGTACACAATTTATTCATATTTTCAACGGCTTGTCACGTGTCATGTAAAGTTTGTACAATCCAGAGTTAAGATGTCAAAAGTCAATAAATCTAAAGCAAACAAGAACACTTCAACGTTGCTGTCACTAGATTTATGTACGACAAGTCGGTGCTTATACGCGATTACATTTATAATCTTGCATTAAGCTGTGCTGAGCAATACTTTAATTGACTCGAACGAGGTAAGTAGAAAGCTTCAGATGTCACGATGTGATATGATAGTGAAATAGCAATGGATGGATAATGTCATGATTTTTCGATATCGGTAATAGAAATCAAAAAATGGTATCGGTCGCGTCTGCATCGCTTTGCAGCGCATCGGGCCGGCTTGAAAGTGCGATGGAAGAGCGAGCGCGTATTGGTGGCAGGGGTGTGGTATAAAAGCAAGCGTACTACTACCACTCTGACATAGTTCACGACACTCCACGTGCTTCGTCGCTGCACGTCCTTCCACACATACAAAAATGAAACTCCTGGTGAGTGCAGTGATTTTCTTAGTTGTAAAATTTCACCTTTTCCCTATTTAAAGCTCGTTCGTGCCTCAGTGAATTGATTATTGGATCTTACCAGACTGAAGGACAGTCAGCTGTTGCGCGATGCGGTTCGAAATAAGGTCGGTGAGGAGTTCTGAACTTTGACATTTAAATGCCTTCTCCGAATTCCAACGTTTCATTAGGCGCTTGATTACTGATAAGTACAAGCAAGTACATGCTTTGTAAGTTATGTGCATAAATTATTATTATGAGGAAACGGCCTTACCTCATATAGTGAGATATCATTTGGGTGTTAATCATTTTATCATAGCTAGATAGAATAGAAACAAAGCTGAATGTCATTCTATAGAAAGTGTTAATACTATAGTCATTTTTGTCTTTATATTTCTGTTACTATAAAGATCACGAGCTGTTCAGTCAATTGTTTTATATATTAAAAAAAATATTGTTTCTCTTATGTCAGTATCTTAAATCAGTATGTAATTTATTTCAATACGAAAGGCTAAAGTCAAAGCTTTTATTAAGTAAAGTTCTATGTTTTTTCAACCACCACGTTAAAATAACTATTAATAATAATAAACATTAACAATCTTTAACCTTTTAAAATCTCCTAAGCTGTCTATCTGAATTTTAATCATAATAATTTTAACGTTTTTTATTGCTGATAACTGATAGTCTTTGATCATAATCTCACCTGACCCAAATTATTAAATCTTTGGTAAAATGTCGTTTTTTGTAAATTACATACAATTCACAATATAAAAGAATGATGACCTCGATAAACACCTAAACATTTAAAAATCATCAGCACTGCGTATTCCACGAAAGATTAGACAATAGTGTCTAAGCAGCTGCGTTTTCCTAGACATATCTTAGTTGTGTGTAATATATTCGGACTTCATCTGGATCTTTTTGGTCAGAAAAATTGAATAACTGATTGTCCCAAGAATCGGGCATCTATATTTAGTGTATATATGTTCTTTGTCTATATTCCAAAGCCACGTTTCTTCCAGTACACCAAGGAGGTAGTCTATAAACAGACTGTAAAAGGTACATGTGTATTGGACGCTTTCATGGCAAACATTTTCTCATCCATATTGATACTGAATGATGCTTTCGTGAATATCTTGGCAATTTTGACATCTTTAATTTAGTGGCCAAAGCACCACGAAGTGATTGCGATGTACTGGGTTGGATGTCGAGGTCAGAGATTTGTATGCGGTTCTTAATACCCAAAATCAGCTTTCCAAAAGATATTTCCTAAAGAGAAAGAACTGTTCCCGGTAAAAAACTCATTGTATTAAGATGAAACCTAAAACATACCATGTATGAGGATGAATAAACGTCTTAGCTTCCCTTTTAAAAGATGTATAGTTCGATAATATATATTGGTTTCTGCTATAATGGATTGTACGTTTAAGTAAAATATCAAATGTACCTCGTGCATATCTCATTATATAATAAAGTCATAACCTCTAAAAATCGAGCATGCGATAACGCACATATATCACCCGAACTTGTAGTTCTAATTATATCTCATAGAAAGGTTAGAAATTTAAGTCAATTCGGCAGATCCAGATTTTATTACTCAAATACTTGCTTCCTGTGATGAAATGAGTGATAATGGTAAACTGATATAGCTGATCCTGCCTAAAAGAAAAACTTGCTTTCAAGCGCTGTTGCTGGAATACACCATTAGGTACTTGGTTACAGATTGTTTACTGTAAGTAATGTTCACGACAATTATAACTACATTAATTTTATTCAAGCCGTAAAAACTAAAGACAAAACCGCTTACATTAATATTATAAACCGGTTGGATTGCCTCCTTTGAAATAGAATCTAAATTATACCATATGTGATTCACAAATTTAGTGATACCTGTCTACTATGTCTTAACAAAAACAGTACAAATGTAGAGCACAAGTCATTTATATCACATTTGCAATGATCAAGATTTATAACTTTAATATACATAGTCCCACTTTTGCAAGTCTATCAGTTCTGTTGAACTAACGATCTTGTTTTTTCATATCAGACAAGTTGCATCACGTCCTTTCTAGGTCATCGTAACATAACCAAATATTATAATGTTCAGAGGTGTAAGGTTAGATTACGACTTCGACTGTTGCAGTCATTTTTATAAAAAATCTAACAATGGATTCGTAATAGACAGCTGATTATCTTTTTCATCGTTGTTACATACGATATCAATGTAATGAATCATACATACTCCTACTTTTAATTTAGACTTGTTACTCCGTAATATCCACTCAACGTAAGCAATCAGTGAAGCATACTACGCATGAATTATTACAATTTAAATATACATATTACACCATACAAATCTTTAGTTAAGCAATATCTGAATCGTAAAGCTTTTACGTTTATATGATGTTTAAATTCGAAGGTAATTGGATGTGTTCATTTTAGTTGCTTCAATCGTGTATGTCACGAAATGTTGCAAAATGTGAATGCAATAACATAACTACTCATTGAATATCATTAAGCTACTGATACCATGCCTCTTTGAAGAATATATTTCAAATCGCAAAAAAGCCTACCATTATGTAACACCGAATAAGCGATTCTCAAAGTTAACAAAGCGTAACCAAGAGTTAAGCGTTCAATGAAAACAAAGCCATACTTGTAGACATATGCTGTTAGTGCCAATACGTATAACGTGGGCCCACTTTCGCCCAACCTGCGTGTCGAATGAGCCGGTTTCATAAGATGCTGCCTATTGTATCCGCTCCATCTTATCTTACGAAATGACGAATATTATTAAGCTTTTTACTCTGACATCATATGTTACACAGTTTACCAAAATTCATTTTAAAAATACGACGTGATCATTTCAGGTTGTATCTATTGCTGTGCTGTCTCTTGCGACAGCTCTCCCACAACGGAGAGTATCGCTTAAACCTGATGAGGCGGCAGAAGACCAGGTGCCAGCAGAACAGAACTACAGCAACTACCAGCCACAAGAACAGTCATATAGGCAGTCAAACAAGGTTGTTGAAGACTTCAGACCTAAAGTGCAGTTGGAGACCACCACTTTCATTCCCATACTTCATTTTGACAAAGAACAAAGTGCCGACGGAAGCTACAAGACATCGTAAGTTTTAATCACATCTACAGAAACAATCACATAATTTATTTTTTGTTAATTACGTGGCGAAGAACAATACGAATAATGTTGTAATCTTTCAGAATGAAAACAGGGAGTGGCAAATATATTTAATGACAATATGTGAAATAGTCTCTCCTTTATACTGCTCTCTCTACTTATTATTTCATAACTAAAGCTATGATTTGAAATTTCAGGTATGGAACCGGTAACAACATCAATGCGGAAGAAGAAGGTAGCATACATCTTGTTGGAGAAAATAACGACATTCCTGCCCTTGAACAGAAAGGATCATACAGCTACACCGCTCCTGATGGTCAAATCATCACCGTGAACTACATAGCTGACGAGAATGGATTCAGGGTTTCCGGAGATCACATTCCCACTCCTCCTCCTGTATCCCCTGAAATTCAGAAGGGCCTTGACCTGATCTACGCTGGAATTAAAGCCAACGCGGTATGTTTTAATTTATCTGATGAGATATAATTTCTTGAGCCTTCTATTCTATCGCGTTTAAATAAATTAGTAGATCTATTTATAGTTAAAGGTTAGTCCGCTTAACATCAGGTGGGCCTCGAGCTTGTTCCGACACAATAACATTTAAAAAAAATCTAGTCTATTCGTATTACGATCTAAATTTATGATTCTTTAATCTGAAACCTAGATAACGGGTACTTTTCATATACATATATTGTGAAATTGATTTTCAATTTCATCAAAATACTTACTTAAAGGGAGATTCCCTGATTTTGGTTATTTTGAAAGAAAACTCCTCTTCACAGGATCATTGTTCGAATTCAGAACAATATATATATTACACACGGGGCTTTTGTCAAGAATTTGGGCTGATTTTTTTTAATAATTGCTAGACTAATAGATAAAAACAATTTAAATCCTACAGTGTATAAATTGTTATTTTAGAACTCCTCCTCAACGATGATTAATTTTCAATTCTAACTACCGACAAGATGTGACCTATTAAATCCTTAACAAATTCGTGTTGGAAATTTTCAATATCGTATGAAAAGTATTATTTTCTCTTTTTTTCCGCGCTTTAAGGGCAAACTAATTGTCGTAGCCGCCACGCGCTCCGTGCATATTGAACTTTGTTTTGATTTAAAATATTGTCCTATAAAAGCTCCTAATTAATCTGTATCGCCACCTTAGAATTATAAATTATGAATTTAGTGAATACATGAGCTAGTTTTATCCGCTTATTACGAAACCGTGAAAAAAACTAAGAAAAAGATAAACGGGACCTTATTATTACTAAACCTCGACTGATCGTTCATTCATTCATACGACCTTTAAAGGAATTTTTGGAACCGTAATAGGTAGCCGAATGATTTTGGTACTAAATATGTGTTGGTATCGCTGATTGCCTACTTAATAACAATTACAGCAAAATATAAAATACTAGCTTTCCGGCCGCAGCTCTGCCCGCACCTATGTCGGTTATCGCGTAACTCCATTAACCTCTTTTTGCGCAGTTGGATAAAAACTATCCTATGTTCTTTCCGAGGTCTCTTTTCCATACCAAATCAGTCCAGATCAGTCCAGCAATTTTCAAGTTTATTCGTTACATACAAAAGTACAAATATTTCCTCCTTATTTTATTAGTGTAGATGTAGAAAAGGGGGTCTCCATACATGCAACGCGTGTTTATTAATATTTTTTGTTTTAAATGCGTCAAACTTAGTATGACTTATCTACCGTATACAATATTTACCGTATGGCAGAATATTATAAAAACCGGCTAAGCGCGTGTCAGACCTTCACTAAGGATATCAATCTGCTTAAAATGTTTGGTATTTTCTGTGTCGAAACGTATTCCTCGGTGTGTGTGTCCAATTTTTTTATTTACATGTATTATTTCACTTGATTTTAGGAACGCAATGCGCTGGAAGCCAAGAACAACCCTCAGGCCGCCGAATTGCAAGCAGAGCGTGCTAGACAAGACTACAATGGTCAATACTACCAACAATAAAAAGCATACGTGAACTTTTCGGTGAAATATGTTTTTCCTTGGAAATCATTCAGCACTTCAATTGTCTCAAACGAGAACACGACTGCATAAATTTAAATTAAAATCCCCATATCATATTACCAAATTTCAAACACTATACTACAATTACATATATGAGTGTTAATATATATCACGGCAATAAAAGAACAATTTCATTATTGCTTGTCCACACAGTATAGTTTTGCGATAGTAATATTATGCCATATAACATATTACTTTAAGCATACGTATACTTTGGATAATGGTACCTACCATTAAGTAGGCCGCAAACACATCGTGGCTATGTTTTTAATATAATTGTTAATTTCTTATAAGCATGTACATTAAACAAAGACCATAATTTATTTACTTTATAAAACTGACCTATTTTCATAATGTGTTGCAATAGATAGCGAACTATTTTCCGTAAAGAAATATTTTATGAAATTACGAGTATAAACAATTTGTGATGATAACGTAAGTAAGCGTTAATTTTCTACTTCTGTAAATAATTTTTATATTGTAAGTTAATAATTAAAATAAAAAAGATTAATAAAATGTCTACTGAATCATTTACCTCCATAATATGTTTATTATAAGCAGACACAAATTTTACTCTAGTTTTAAAATAATCCATATATAAAGCTCAGGGACGGTCGTCGTAACAAAATGAGATGGTCGTCATAATTAAAACTGAAGAAAGCTGTAAGCTGCTTGGGAACATTTCACACTAAGTGCTTGATACAAGTGAATAACTAAGTAGAACTACTACAAGAACCGCCCCAAGCTTGCAGTTTAGTATTATAGATCAAGCAGCGCCTATTTAATGTATAATATCTGTACTACATAAAAAAAACAGCGATGATATAGCCAGATATCGAAGATTATAACTCAACAACGAGAAAAACACCGAGATTCAATCGTGATTAGCGTTAATAAAAAATAAAAAGGGGCACACATCCCCGATTGACTTACTAAACTATATAGCATTGGACAAAAAGTGCTTAATAAACGAGAAAATTCAGGTCAAACTCGCCGAAAGTTCATATAGACTTTTATTCGGACAGCTCTTCTACAGCTGTTCAAACTTCTAGCGATAAAAACCGATCCAGGTTTTGGGTTGAATCAAAGTTACTCTTGCTAAATTAGGACTGTAAAAAGTGTATGTGACTGAAATTCGAGCACTGACTACAAGGTTATAATGAAACGGTAGCCAATGATGCCCCGTGTTTTATTGCCTTTCGTTCACAGTAAATTTTTGTCAAAAATTCAGCAGCATATCTTTTGGCATTAAGGCTATTTTGATAATGAATAGATTCAGGCGTAACTTTGCGGAAATCCATAATTTTTAATATTAAATATTTTTAAAATATTTTAAGAAAACATTAAATTAATATTTTAATAAACACTTAAACAATATAGAAATATAACTAGTGACAATTCCGCCTAATTTACCTGTTAAGCCGAAGTGACGTCACAAATTTTGCTATTAATTAAGCTATTTTGATGTTGTAAAGGAATTGATGCCAAATATCCAGTCAAAGTGAAAACGGAAGAATTTGATCGCTGGGATGTGAGATTTGTTCCTTTGTAATGAAATACTAGTACATAGAGTTGGTACGCCCCTACTCGATGGACTGATGACATCGTAAGATTCCCGTGGGAGTTGTGGGAAGCCGATAGATACAAGTGGTTTAATAGCAAATCATTGTGGCGTTCTATGGAAGAGGCGTCAACAGTCTTTCTGCTGATGCTAATGATGAAGTTTATGAATGGAATACAGCCTGTGGTGAAGATTTAAAAATTTGGGTCGTTACCTATTATCTCGTTGAAATTTGATCAGGTTTTGACCATATTTGGCTGTGCGTTGCTTAATCTTCTTATTTGGTTAATATTCAGTTATTGAGCTATATCTTTAAAGTATCTAGGCAAAATATGCAGCTCTTAGTTGTGGATTTACTAATTTTTGCAATTATTTTATTATAACCTGAAGTTAGAGCCGTACAGAATTTGAACTAATTTACAATTAAGAAGTCTATCATTAACCTTCAGCGTCTTAGACAGACGATAATTTTCAGTGTCAGAAAATGAATGTATTGATGCCTTCTTTGGTGGCTATCAACTCCGATTTGAGAGTTACTATGCAGTCCATACCTATTGTCCACACCAATTGTCCATACCCACGCTAATTGCATCTATGGAAAAACTGATAGGTACCTACATTAACCAGCTAAGTGCCGTGAAAGTTGTATAAGCATAGAATAATATTCATCATCATCATCTTCATCAGCCGGAAGACGTCCACTGTTGAACAAAGACCTCCCCCATTGAAGGTCACAAAGAACGGCTATTAGACGCTTGTAACCATTGGCTACCCGCGACTTTAACGATGTCGTCAGTCCACCTAGTGGTGGGCCTACCAACTCTACGTCTTTCGGTGCAGTGTGGTGACCACTCGAGAACCTTTCTAACCCATGGGTTATCAGTTCGTCGAGCAATGTGGCCCGCCCATCGCCACTTCAACTTGCTAATTCTGAGAGGTATGTCGGTGACTTTGGTTCTTTGGCGAATATCCACGTTCCGGATTTTATCGCGCAAAGAAACTCCGATCATAGCTCTCTCCATAGCTCGTTGAGCGACCCTGAGCTTGTCCATAAGGGCCACAGTCAAGGACCACGTTTCATTGCCATATGTCATCACTGGCAACACATACTGGTTGAAGACTTTGGTCTTCAGGCTCTGTGGGATGTTCGACGAGAAGATGTCGCGTAACTTCCCAAACGCTGCCCATCCGAGTTGGATTCTTCGGGCGACCTCTTAGCGAAGTTGGACCTACCTAACTGGACAGTCTATCCCAGGTCAATGTAATGGTCAACAACTTTGAGTGTATCGTTCCCAACAACTACTGGTACGGGTGCAACATGGACATTAGACATCATTTCCGTCTTGTCCATGTTCATTTTAAGACCCACCTGCTGGGAAACTCTACTGAGGTCACTGAGCATTGTACTGAGTTTTTCAAGCGATTCTGCCAATATGAATATGTTATCGGTGAAACGAAGGTGTTCGCCTTCCCATTCCGGTCTTCCATCAGCTTGGTGGTTTCTTCTGAGAGTTTCTTTGGTTTGTTTCGGCGGGAGTCTTAAAGAACTGAAACCCCACCGCATGGACAGCTTCATTGAAAAGAGGTTGGTCGAGGTTGACGTGATAGTGAACAGACATAGTCCATAAGCAAAGCCGAGTCAAGACAAAGTATCAAATATAAACAGGCGCACAGTCAACTCTACAAGCCTTACTGAAAACCCTAATTTAAAAGTAAAGAGCCAAAAAAAAATACAAAAAAAAACCAAACACACGTCGGGTTTGCTGCCTGGCAAAGACTCCCTGCGTTATCTTTTCGATAAAGCTCTCGATGATAAGAATTGCGTCTGACCGCACACGGTTACTGATTGAGATGTACTTGTAATACGCTAAGTTTCTTGCACCTAGCTTAATATCAGGCACAATATTAATTGAGCTACGTTGGCCCTTTATAAAATATATCGAATAATATAATATTTAAATAATGAAGGACAGGCATCAATATTACATGGTTTTTTCTGACTTAGACGATTGTTTTTCCGGTAGATACTTACCCAAATTGTTTAGAACTGTAGTAAAGAAATAGATCATTAACACTTTGCCAGGTACCATACAAAAAATAGGCTCTTTCTTAGATGATTGGTAAGGTATTAAAACGTCTTCACGACTTAATAAAAGCAAGGATTGGCAAACGTTTCACCTGATATGTTTTAAATCAATACAATTAGCAGACAATGGCTTCTTATTTATGATTATCTGTCTGTGAAAAACAAAGAAAAACCTTAAATATGGCCAGACAAAATAAAGACAGAGATTTTATCTGTCCGTCGTGTAGTCGTTTCTCATCACATACTTCTATAGTTCGATAGATATTTTCGTATTTTTGATACCATTTTGCATATTTTGATAATTATAATTATTTCCTTTCACTCGCTCATTATTTCGTCCGCAAAAACGAAAAGTGAAAAAATAATTTAAAATGTATCTACTTAAATTACACGACAGTTTTTAAATTACTCAAACACTTATATGTAGTGCTGATGACTGATTGGAGCAGTCTCTTGTTAGTTATACCTATGTTGTGGCGTTTTATCAAATGCCACACGTAGGACAGGATCCAAAGGGTCACTATGTGGCGACCGACGACCGACGTAAGACCAATGTATGAGTATTTCACAACAAAATTATTCCTCGCTCTTTAAGTATTAGACTGTCTACTTCTTGACAGCTTTGTGTAATTTTCTCGGTAAGTATGTAAGAAACCTGGATAATTTGCGTAAGCATTAATTGATGCTAACATTTGTATGTGCATCTGCATCAAGTTAGATATTACAGAAGAAATGCCAGTTTTAATTATGAAATATATTATAAACACTGACTACGAGTAACTACACGTAAAATTACACTGAATCATACAACTTTACAAATTTTGTTACTAGTTATATCTATCTTGTGAATATTATTTTGGTGAAGAATGATGCTTTGCATCAAATATTCGGGTATCAAAGTGTCTGTAAAGTATTTGCTATTTTTTTCGAGCAGGTACTAAAAAATTGAATTGAATACATGCAAATGATTCTTGTTTGATATATCTAGTAATATATCAATTACAAACAATATATATATATATATATATGAATTTTCTGTTTGTATGTCTGTTTGCCATTTTTTACCACTGAACCGATTTAGATGTAATTAGATTAGATACAGAAGCACCTACCTTCACTAAATGTATTCGTTTTTAAACTGAGTTTTTATATATCTATCCTTTTAACCCGATTTATCATGTATCATGTAGCTCCCAAATATTTAAGAATGCGAGAAAAACATATTAGTAATTCCACGTATTGTTAAATCAATGCGTACTAAATCGAGGGCAGCAACTAGTATATTACATTCTTGCCGCGTGTGAAATAATTTGTTATTATATAGGTTTACGATTAGAAAAGGGTATCATGCCAACATACATAACTAGTTTAAGGGTGAGTCAAAGAACTTTTTAAACACATCTTATACATTTGAACAATTATTATATTTTCTGCCAAAGCCTCCACCAACGACTGCCTCGTTGGTAAAGCAAAAATATCGTTGCTTTGGAATCTTGAAGTCCTCCTGCTAGACAGTTATAGGACATTTCTGAAAAAAAGATATCTCAATAGCAGACTGGAATATGCAGCGATATTGTCCAACTAAAACGTAAATAGATGTAAACTTTATTTTGAAATTTGAAGCCCACAATGGGAGATGTTTTTTAGAAGAAGTTTGTAAGGATTTGGTTTTAATAGGCTTGGAGAACGGATTATTTACCAGCAGTTTTACTTCATGTGGTAGCTATCCCTGCGGGCATACGCAATATGTCCTACCACCATCCTATGAAGGTCAAGCCCATAGCCAGATTCGTACCATGTACCTACACATTCTGCGCAGCACTCCATAGCTATTGCCACTAAGCTACCACTGCTTCAAAATATTGTGAAATAAAATAATAATAATAATATTAATTTTATTTAGAACTAAGCATTTCGTAAAACAAATTAGAGAGCTATCAACGCTTTTGAGTTCTTCTTTCTTTGTTCGTGTCCTTCATCCACATATATCGGGTCGGTACAATATATTTTCTTTGAAATAATGTGTTTTTGATATAAACAATAGAAGGACGTAACTAACTTATTAGGAACCGGATAAGACACGCATAACTCTACGCGGTGAAGTCCACGCTCGTTGCTTCGCGTTATTCATATATTTATTGTTATTGTTAAATTATTATGTTATTGTTAAATTATTATTACATATATTTATTGTTAAATTATTTTACATCATTGTACTACAATCAAATCAAATTATGATTTGATAGCGAAAACACTCTTCTGGTTTAATAATTTTTAGATACATTGTATGTGGGTAATATCCTACATCATTAGAGAATTTTTGACATCTAGTTAATATTATATTACTAATAAACGTATCGTACAACTTACCTTATAAGTATCTAAAAGATCATGAAAATCGCATTATAATCAAATCCTGTACTTCGCTGACGTCATGGAGATACGAGTATCAGCTAGTAAGCATTATAAAACGAGACGAGACGAGACGAGATGAGATGAGATTTGATTCGATTCAGTTCGATTAGATTAGGTTCGATTCGATTCGATTCAATTCAATTCAATTTAATCGCTACCACCTTCAAGTACAAAATCTATCGTCAAGAACGTAACTGTATGTTGCAGCAGCTTCCCTTGATAAGAGAACCAGTAAATCTACGTTAGCCTGAACAACACCTACGAGCACATCATAACTTACCATCAGGTAAGATAGTGGCCAAACTCCTAAGGTTTTAACCACAATATTCCTATCGAAAATAAAAATTAACGACAAAAACTGACCAACTTATAATACTGAAATGTATAAAATAACTGAAGTCGGTAGCGTGCTTATTAAAAGCACCGTCCTCACATTATCATGGTCCGTTTCACAAATTATTTTATACATTCCTGTGTTTGTTTACTACTTACAAGATCATTGTTACCAATATCTAACACAAATCACTAATTCTTACATTACTGTGTTTTGGTTTGAAGGGTATGGGGTGAAATTAAAGGTACATGAGATTTAACAACTTTATGTCTCAGGTTGATGGGCCTATCTGTTATAGGCAGAGGTTACCGTTTATCATCAGGTGGGCCTCGTGCATGTTCAGGAACCTTAAAACTGCATTTTAATCATGAATATAATACATTTATCAAAAATGAAACGTGTGGTTTACGGAAACTGCTTTTGTCTTTGTTATTTAGGACACTTTCTTTAACGTTCTCATAAAAGTTTTAACGATTTTATACGTACTTATTGTATGAAAATAATAATGTTATGAGATTACAAAAGACTGTTTTAGCAACTTCGTTTATTTTTTGTTATATTTAGCCCTTTAATAATAGATTGTACATAATTTC
The DNA here is from genome assembly GCA_963890685.1 of Plagodis pulveraria. Lineage (NCBI taxonomy): Eukaryota > Metazoa > Arthropoda > Insecta > Lepidoptera > Geometridae > Plagodis > Plagodis pulveraria. The sequence goes on from OY982952.1 coordinate 18,878,128, forward strand.
TCAACCGGAATGTCCACCTTTGCAGAAATACTCCCCGATCGGGGGGAATTCGCCATAAGCCTCACGCTTGGTAGGCGTCTTGGGAATCGCAATAAAGTTGACAAGGCAATCCAAGGCGGCATTAGTAGGATCCTACCAAATTTGGTTAGGCAGGGGAGGAGGCTCGAGTGGTGTTGGGGAGCACTCTTAACCCTACTCCTGAGTTGCAGGTCGTAGGCCCCTCTGGCCTCTTCCTCTGCAACGCTACTGACCCAGCACCCGCACAATGAATCCATGGAATGCTAAAAAATTCGTGTCTATTGACTCAGTCGTAACTTTGCGTTTTAAATCCATATTTAATAGTAACGTATATTTTAAAAATATAAGAAAACTTTTTTAACTACTTTACGAAGCATCTTCAGAAAGTATTAACTCTTCGAGCGCACGAACGAGAAACATGTTATTATTTTTTAAAATATATATAAAATAAATATCTTATCGATTCTGTGCCCGAAAAGCCTCCTGATACTGCTTCGTGTAGATACAAAACGGGTCGAAAAGTCTCGCGGTAGGGCTACGTGACGTTTATAAAGTCACGTCGGCTTAACAGGAAAATAAGGCAGAATTGTCAAAACATATAATGTTACAGGTATATTATAAATTTCTTACCAGAGTAGTAATTTAATGTTTATATAAAAAAAAGGATTGCGAGTGCTGCTGAACTTTCGCCTCGCCAAGGATAGAGACGGCTACGGAAAGCTGATTGCCAACCTTCATTGATTGAAGAGGCACCGAGAGAAGAAGAAGACATGGTGGTAGGGCAATATGCGAATGCCCGCCTGGCTAGCTACCACCCTCAGGTAGAAAATCTGTCGCCAAACACCTAACGGTGTTTTCCGGCAGCTGTCCTTGAGAGCCAGTAATTCTAGGTTAGTCTGAAAAACATCTTCGACCACATCATCACTTACCATCAGGTGAGATAGTGGTCAAAGGCTAACCTACCAGGCATTAAAAAAAAAGACAAAAACTCTTTTTAACATTTAGAGAACACTGAAAGTTTTGCTCTCCTAGGTGCTCATAATTTTGAATACATAAGAATTTTATTCATTGCTGAAAATAGCTCTAGGCGGGAATTCGCCTGTCTATTGAAATTTACCAGAAATAGAAGATCGAAGTCCATTAAAAAAAAAACTAGTGTTTTATTACCCTCAGACGGGCACTGTCGGACAAGACCCCACTTAAAAGACAATTAATGCTGCTAGCTTGAAAAAACTACGGAAAAACCATCTAAAAGTATTGACTAGACCTGTTATACCATGACAACGTGACACAAGACACACCGTGAACAAGAAAATTAATTATTGTCTTCGAAGAAGGTTAAGTTCCCCATCACACCCATCCCGCATTATACGCCCATGTCTAGCCACCAGCATTCAATGTCATTATTATCACAAAAGCTAGGATTTGACAATTAGTTTGATATTTACGAGGCCAAAAGAGGTAGTTTATTTTATATCGAGGAGACAAGCATTTGGCGCAGTCTGTCTTGATGGTAAGTGACGACGCGTTTGAGGGTATAGCATGCATACCTAGAAGATACCAATGAGTGAATTGGACTCGAAAACTTCCAGATTATAGCTCTCGGGAAACAAAGACGCTGGGAGGGTGTTCCATTCCTTCGCTGTACCTATTATAAAAGTGGATGTAAATCGCTTTGTAGGGATAGGAGGAATGTCAACCAAATACGGATGCAGTGATTCTGTACGTCTTGTACTTCGGTAGTGGAAAGGGGATGCAGGAATTAAGTTCTGCAGCTCCATCGTACACTCTCCAAAATATATCCTGTAGAGCACTGAAAGACCGGTAATTTTTTATTTATTTTTGTTATTGTGTCTGAACAAGCTCGAGGGCCACCTGATGTTAAGCGGACTAACCTATGCCTATAACAGATGCATTTCGTCACAAGTTACGAATTGCACTGCGCCCGTCACCTTGAGACATAGTTGCATGTTTAGTCTCATGTGCCTGTAATTTCACTGGCTCTCAAAGACTGCTGCCGGAACACACCGTTAGGTGCTTGGCGACAGATTTTCTATTTGAGGGTGGTCGCTAGCCAGGCGGGCATTCGCAAAAAGCCCTTCCACTTTGCGACGATGTTCAAGGCTTTGGAGTCTGATCTTCAATGGGGATGTGTGCGCGTCTTTCAATAAAATCTAAGAATTCGAGCTGGTATTTTGCTAAGCCGTCCAAGAGGTGGCCGCAGTATTCCATACGTGTTCTAGCTGAGCGGAAGGGTACTGTTGTTGTACCACATCTGCCTCACATCACTTAAATATTCCATAAGCTTAGTCATCTCCTGATCACCGCTGTGCGATTAGAAAGTTTCTCTGAACCTATTGCCAATCAAAATCCACAAGACTTAAAGACTTCTTTGGTCTTGAAGATTTTGGAGACGCCGGCCATTGACCTATAGGCCAATGACGTCGGCAGCAATTATCTTCGCAAGCATATACGTACACCAGCACGTGGTCTGAATTCATGCTCCATGACTTAGCTAGGGTACGAAAGGTATATCGTGTCAGCCGGACACATTATCTGTGTATCCCTGAGATATAGAAGATGCGGTTTTGTGGTCTCGAGGTGGTGGTGGACCGAGTTAATACTGGAGTGCAGGCCTCGACCAGTAAGTCGTCACCACGTTTAGCACCACCCATGGTCTTGAAGGTATATTCTACGACGCGGGTGGCTTTCAACCTACAAAAATCTTTCAATCAGCAAGTGAAAAGCATGTTCTTAAACCAAAATTGTTTAAAATGTTACGTAGGCCAATTTGAAAAGCAGTAAATATTACACTATATATACGAGTATATTTTGAATAGTCATAACTAACATAAGCATACTTAACTTTCAGTGTAGCACACGTATATAAGGACTCCTTCTCAGTGCCATAAGTCATCACTGGCAACAAATACTGATTAAAGACTTTGGATTACGTTCTGCGGGATGTTAGACGAGGAGATGTCGCGGTCCGAACGCTGCCCATCAGTTGGTTTCTTCAAGTGACCTCTTTTGGCAAAGTCTTACCAATTGGGTAGACTTAAATACTGGTAGATTGTTAGTTTAATTTTGTTGATCTAGTAAAGTTCAATTTATGTATTTTATATTTTATGATCTACGTTGCAAAATCGCGGCCACAAGTTCGAATAAGGTACAGATTCAAGGGCTGGTTAAAAATCTTGACATGTATTTGACTTTTTATCATTTAAAGAAAATGGCGTAAGATTCTGAAGTAAAAGTGTAAGGATATTATAGTATAATGTTTTTATAATTCTCTTTTACCTATTCATTGAATGATCCGACTGTACTTTATTATTTTTTTGTTAGTTTATTGCATTTACATCTACATTGCATAGGCAGTCAGTAGCACTCAACTAACTGAAATAGTTATTTTTATTTCCCAGCAAGGAAATTGCATGGTGCAAGAAAAACAGCTCAAATAATAATTTTGCGTTAACTAATAGTAAAGTTTTAAAATAAATTTTGGTTTAATTTTAAGGATTATTTCTATGTCTTTTATAGAGATTCGAATTACAAAAACTGTTTCTACCCTAGCCAATAAAAAGCACTTTAACGCTTAGATTTAAATGATAAATATCACATTTCCAAACTTTTGAGGTGAAAATGTATTTGCCAGTATTATTTCACCTTGTTGTCATTATAATTGCAAATATTGCAACTAGGTAATGATTGAAAAGTGCGATCCCAAAGACAGCAAAAATTACTTTAAAGTATTTTTTGGAACTAAACTGTTTTTATTCAGTAAAAATATTATACATACATATAACCTCGTGGAAGTCATCGATCAAAATCGGTGGAATCTAACAGGATTTCGGTCAAGATTCTAAAAGCTGGGCAAGGCGTCGTAGTGATCCTACTTTATATTATTTACAAATACTTAACTTTTCTGGATAGCGCTTTCTTCAATTGAGAAAAAATATATGATGAAGTAGTGCGGCATTAACTACGGTGAACACTTTCGGTGTATGAAGTAATATATAATAATAAATTCCAGCACTGGCGTTCGGGTACACTGAATGGTTTAGCATCGAAAAGTCATTGTCAGTTACTGTGGCTATTAAAACTATTCATGGACAGTTGTTTACGACATTGGAATACAAGAGCAAAGTACTACCTATAAAGAATGAACGAGTAACTCGTCAAGTAACTTCTCTACGCCGATAATTAATAATATAAACCTAGTTTCATCAGAATATGAATTATAGGAGATGGTAACGATTTTACATGGAGCTTTTGATACAAAGGGAATTAAATTCAATGTAAGTAAAATTGATGTTATTTTCGAATAGCATGATCGTATGACGGTACGTAATATTATGATTGGTGGAAAAAAGTTTTTTTTTTTATGTTATTATGACGGAACAAGCTCGTGGCCCACCTGATGTCATTTGGACTAACCTATGCCTATAACAGTTGCAATTTATCACAAGTAACGAATTGCACTGCGCCCGTCACATTGAGAGATAGTTGTCAAGTCTCATTATGACTGTAATTTCACTGGCTCTCAAGGACTACTGCCGGAACACACCTTTCGGTGCTTGGCGACAGACTTTCTACTTGAGGGTGGTAGCTAGCCAGGCGGGCAATGGCAAAATGCCCTTCCACCATGCGGAGAAGCTCAAGCCGGCGGTGGGGATCGAACCAGGGTACTGCGGCACGGCAGTCCATAGCTATTACCGCTCGGCCATCATTGCTTCAGTATACAAGTGAAAGAATTTGTATAAATGGGAACCTTATTTATGAGGACGGCAAGCATAAGGAGATAATAAAATGAAAGTAAATTGTGGAAATAGAAAGAAAAACATACAATCATTTGTCAAATCAAGTATATGGAGCACGTCTTCATATCAAAAACAACCGAAATGTTTCCAGAAAAGCACTTCTAGCAGTGTCACCGTAAATATATGTCAGTTGAAGATGGATACGACAGAAGAAGCATCTCTCTTACCCATCTTCATTTATCATTCTCCAAGTCAAATGAATTCAGTTGAACTCTTCATATTTCAGTTTAGTAATAGTATGTGAAGTATCACTTTGAAAGACAGAGTAAAAAACAGTGTGATAAGAAAGGAGTGTGGAATACATATGGTGATATAGAGACGCAAATGGAGAAAGTTGTGCTGATATTATTGAACGAATAGAAAAAAATAAATTGACGAAGCATGTAAACAAGTTCAGTGTGTATGAAACTATCAGAAGGAGAAGACCTTCGCAAACGTAATCTGATCGGATTGGAGACGTTACTTTCAACTGAACAGCATGTTTCAAGAATGTCAAAGAAATGAGGAAGCAAGAGAGGAATGCCAACATTGTACCAAGTGGAAATGCGCAGATTTTTCCTATCCCTCGAAATAGGCGTGACGTTATGTATGTGGAAGTCAGAACAGGTAAATGATAGCTCAAAATTTTTGAATCAGAATGGTATCAACATCCACGTTGTATCAAATGTGTACCGTACATTATTAGAGGTTGTTTCTGTTTCGTTACAAAATATATATTCCTGATATGTGTGTGTTGGTTGTGAACCGATTTGGATGATTCTTTCTTTGTTCGATTCATACTCGTATATGCAACTTTTTGTAGTGGGGCGTTCAAATAGTAACAAACATTATTTCAAAACCACATAAATTTTCAACCAATTTAGTTAATTCCTTTGATATAAAGATCACCGATATACATAAAAATACTCTAATAATCTTAATTTCAACACATAAGGGATAAAAAAGAAGTGGTTTGGACTTTTTTTCTGAGGTTTGATGATCCGTTAGAGTAAATTTATTTTTTATCGGTACTGGCAGGTCTTGCGCCTTATTCATCTAATGCGATTGTTTTATGTCGTTTTGAACTTCAAAGTATCGAACATAAATAAGAGTACCTAATACAGTAACAAGATTGAAAAATAAAACAACATTATTAAGATGAGTAGAGCACTGTATTTTTTTTATTTATGCCATATAGGTTAGCCTTTGACCACTATCTCACCTGTGGTAAGTGATGATGTGGTCGAAGATGTTGTTCAGGCTAACCTAGAATTTTACAGGCTCTCAAGGACAGCTGCCGGAACACACCGTTAGGTGCTTGGCGACAGATTTTCTTGAGGGTGGTAGCTAGCCAGGCGGGCATTCGCAAAATGCCCTACCACCATGCTATAACAACTGCCATCCTAAGACAACAACCGGGACCGACGGCTTAACGTGCCCTCCGAAGCACGGAAACGCTCAGTAGTAATGTCACTAGCGGTCACCCATCCAACTCATGACCGCGCGCGAGGTTGCTTAACTTTGCTGATCGCTTGAGAACAGCTAAGTAAACTTCGCTACGAGCGCTTCAAATCAGTCTTATTTGTCACTTTAAATATAAAGTTGATTGAAAGTTGATTTCGTACTTTAAAGTGCATTATATCATTATTATTTTAAGTGCAATACTTATGATTAAATCCCTCAGTGCTTCATTACACGTTAACGTTTTCGACTTCGATTAGGTTAGCAAGTTGAATAACAATTATATTTAATATAATTTTCCCGTTCTAGAATAAAATATATCTTATCAAGTTTTTAGATTAATTGTATTTAAAAAAAAAAAAGTTTATTGTCAGAGATTATTTTAATGATGGTAAATACTTAGTTTTGTTTGCGTACATAATATGAGTATACATGTAGTTAAAGAAGTAATTTGCTTTAGATTGCTAAACGGATAGCAAAATTACTCAAAGGGCAATTGACTATTAGGCAATCCTAATTGAATAAAATAATTTGATTAGCATTCCTAATCGCTACCCAAATTGTTTATAATTTGTTTTCCATTAGGTTATGATTGTTAAGACGCGTAAAATGTACAACCTCTACAACAGATAACTTCATAGTTAGTGATTGTCTGACATGGTGACGAGTTTATGCCTGTAACATCTCCGACTCCGTAGCTACACAAAAAGGGCAGTATGGATAAATATTAACTACATATTTCTTCAACCACTGTACGTTATAAGTAATGTATTGACGTCACTACTTACATACGCAAGCGGTAATAAATCGGCGAAAAATAACGAATACTTTTCACATCCCTTTCAATATATTCATGTATTTGAATTTCATACTATCCATACCTAAATATAAACATTTTGTGAACGTGTGTTGTCGTGCCTCTTGACAAAGTGCACATGTGTATGTGTGAGAGTTATGGCTTGTTCAATGTGCCCTTACTTCTACGTTCTTATGTGTACTCTGGATGCGCTTGCGCCGGGTCGCACGAAGTTCATAGGTAAAGATGCCAGTATATAAACCCCATGCTGTATCACCGAGCACACATTTGTCGCTGAAAGTGTCTTCATCGAGACCTCTGGAACCATCCCTGTTATAAATACCGACAAGATGGTAAGATGACATTTTTTGTCTTTAAATACATAACTTTTAAACAAAATATTTATATATTCAAGTTATTTAAGTTTCAGTTTCTAAATTATAAACCATTTAATTATTTTTTTTATGACTTAATTTTTTACAGATGTATTTATGTATTTATTACTTAAATCGAAGATTATAGTCAGAGTTGTGTTATAGTAATTTAATAGCAGCTTAACGAATACTTTAATGAAGAAATGCAATTATTTTAATTATTTACACTTTTAATTGATTTGATAATAACGTGTACTTATGGGTTATAATATTTACCTCAGCAAATGATATTGAACTATTTTTATACTGAATTTGGTATAATAAGTCAGTACTAAAACTAAACTATCAAATATATACATATATTTAAATAAAATAAATTAACCACTTTGCTGGTAGAGTGGTGCAAAGTGTCGCTTTAGTATAAGTTATATATAGGTCACGGGTTCGAAGTCCAGATAAACAGTTAAGTTATATGGTTTTATTGACAAAAAAGTTCAGTAGTAGTCCAAAGTTTAAACTTTACCTGGTAGATGGCAATAGACTTGTCAAATATATATAAATAAATTATAATAATAAATTTATTTGGCAACTAAACTTATGACTTAGCTTAAAATAACAGATTCGTAACATAAAATTAACACTTCAATTCTAGTAATGCACTTTGGTCCCCACACTAGGATTCCCTGTGTCGTGAGGACCATATAACCATTTAGTTTCGAGTTTAGCGGTATCTTTGCATCATAATGTACAAGATTATATATGTATCAGTAAATTTGTAAGTTTACGTAAGTATATGAGGTTGAATAAAATATATAATTATAAATGTAATATGTACAGTAAGATATGGTTATAAAATAAATATTGTGTGTGAAAAGACTAAACGCCAGCAACATCGTGTTTATCATTTGTAGAAGTATGAAAAAAAAGGTAAATATATATTAGTTTGTACAATTTGGTAAGTTTCAAAGTATAACTTTTATTTTATTTGTTCATTTAATTATATGAAGGATTTGCTCATTTTCTTCATAGGTAAAAGATAGCAGCCATTGTTTTAAAGCTAGCTTGCATTTGTATTTTGTTTGGTGCAGTATGTTAAGTTGTCTATTTGCTTTGGTATATAAGTAAGGTGCTACCCAAGCATACGATCGTCGGTAAAATTCTGTTTGACGGGACGGTACTTTCCACCTAATATGTCGGCGACAGATAATTGGGTTTAGGTGAGCAACTTTGTGATATCTTAAAACTATAGATGCAATGTACAGCTTCCTTATGCTTAAATACTTACATTCTCTATATAAGTCGTTTGTGGAATAACGAAAAGGTTTTCTAAAGGCTACTTTTAGAACGGCACGTTGGGCACGTTCTAGTTTTAGTAGATATGTTTGGCAAGCTCCTCCCCATGCTACAATACAGTACTTTAAGATCGATTGGCATAGGGAGGAGTAGACTAGATTTATAATGTCGGCATCAGCTATCGCTCGAAGTCTTTTGAAAATATACATTAGTTTCCTTACTCTTCCAGAAAGAGCGTTTATATGCGGGCCCCAGGACATATGTTCATCAATATAAGATGAGACTAATATATTTGGCAAGACACGGATTTTAAAATACCTTTTTTAATTCTGAAAAGCATAGTTAGGTATACATATTAGTATATATAAGTTCAAGCATCGCTGGAATTCATCTCATTCCAATCCAAAAATGTACATACGTGTTTAATAATTTATAAATGAGCTTCAGTATCCAACATTTTATGTTCAGTCTCGTCACATAAGTATAATATAATATTATTCAAAAAATACAAACCGAGTAAGAAATATTCATATCCACTAACTAGCCTTGTCAATAATATATAAATTCTATAGATTCTATTGCACAGCACAAGAAGAAAATATATTTAAAACAAATGTAATAGCCAAGACCCACGTAATTAAAATTATAAATAAAACAATGTGTTATTGTGTCATAAATGTACGCCATTGACGGTCGGTACATCTCTCGCTGAAAAGCTGTCTTTAGCAGTACAACCTGGAAATGGAGACATTCCCTAGGACCTAGATCTGCATGAGCTATATTTGTACAAAGTTTTGTTTAATAAAAAAATAAAAAACTTTTCTATCAACACGTTGGTAAAAACTGTTTACGCAAATTTCGTGAATACATAACCATATTTTTAATAATGCAATAGAGGGGTTTTATATATTTAATTCACTTTTAATATTTATGCCCAAAAATGAATACTAACATTAAATTATACAAAGTGAATGTGCCGGAGATGTAAAAAGAGAAATAATTAAAATGAAATTATGATACATTCAATAGAACTTCTCAAAAAGTATCTCCCCGTTAAGAAAGTATTTAAGAATACATTTCTCCTTCATTTTTTTTATAGCTACAACAGCCTTTTAGTTACGTAGCTCTCCTATTTTCCGTCTACATAACTCATTGAAATTTACTGCCGTTATGTTAATTTAATGGTTCAAGAGTTCAAGACGTGTTTATAAAAGGACAATGCAGCATCAAATTTAACAAGATCTTTGTCGGGTCACGAAATACTTTCTTTCCTCGTTCGGGTAAATTTCTACCCACCTACTTACTTTGTGTACATACAAACTTTACGTATATATATGTAGAAACCAAGCTATGGTCATTCCATTAAGTAAAAGTCATTATGCATAATACTATTATAAACAATTTAACCGTACCGTACCTTATCAGCCGGATTGACCCTACTGAATACATCCCCCTCCACTAAGAGGTGTTTTTCCATCATCCCAACGTTTGGCAGGCGTCTTGGGGATCGCAGTGTAAGATAACAGTTCCTCAGAAGGCACTGCTGCACACCTGCCGGTTTTATACCCTTTGTCACCTCTTATGACACTTACGGAAAGAGATGGGGCCGGAAGTGATATTCTAGCCCAGCACCCCTATGGGTCGTTTTCAACAGTTTTAAACACTCGCACTAGAAAATTACATGTAGGTAAAGAATAGATGTGGGCGTTACCTTTTGGATGTACATAATTAATAAAATAAAATAATTTTGTTTCTTGTCAAACAATGAGAAAAAAAAAACCTATTTTTTTTTTAAATGCTTTAGTTTTTTATTCCTGATAGGTTAGCCTTTGACCTCTATCTCACCTAATGGTAAGTGATGATTATGGTCGAAGATGTTGTACAGGCTAACCTAGAAGTGAAAAATTACTTGAAAAATTACTAATCAAACACACATTTTGTGGGTTAAAATTATCGGGCGAGACTAACTCTGTTCAACCCGGACCTACTCAATATATACGATCGAGATAACCCTTAAAGATGCTTCGTATAGAATCAAAACGCGTCGAAAATAGATGCATCCGAATAACGTTAGCTGGATATTTTGGCAGAATCATCTCTAAATATGAGTATATTTTTTTATATAAATGTATCTTGAAGTTTACTAATTCTTTTTAACGATAGCGAACTATATATATATATATATAAGGATATAATATTAACACGTAGTGCTTATTATGATATAATGTTGAGGCGTAATTTGCTGTTCAATGCTTGATGATTTGCGCAGATTTTTTTTATATCGCACTCACACGGAAACTATTTACGTCCATACTAGATCAGGATAAAAAGTATCCTTATCCGGGCTGCAGTATTCTTAACTGGTACAGTAGCAGAGTGACGAAGATATAAGCTGTCAGATACGTAAATACCAGGTCACTTTCACATTTAGAACTTTTTTTTAATGATTTTACTCGTATGTAGACTGCCTTTATTGGGGGAGTGAAGTTGTTTTGAAATCTAGTACTGGGTTTAAAGCCCGGATCAGATAAGATTAAGATGTCTTAAGATTAAGATTCTTCTCACACAGATATTTTCTGTAAAAGCCCGGAGTCTGTATGTAGATGGTAATATAGGCAATCCAATACCTACTTCATAATGGAAGAATTATGAAAAAAAAAACGGTTAGTTTTAATCAACAACAATAATGAAACGTTTAGTATATCTTTTAATAAAACGCCATTCAAGTCATTAAATTTACCAATAGAAATACCTAATATGTAGATAGGTGAAAAGACTTCGTACATATAAGACTTTTCCATATTTGAGATAGGATGTAAACGATATCTATTGCCACAATTTTGTAGAACTTGCCTTGTTTGCCAGAATGAGTAAAAATGTTACGTACTAGCGACCTGCCCCGGCTTTTCACGGGTATTTTACAAAAATTATAAATTGAAATAAATAAAAAGTAGTTATTGTGACATAACTGTAATAGGTTGACATAAGGTATTGCAGACTTTTTTGTAGATAGTGATTTCATTTATAAAATTGTAGTACATTACTTTGCTCTATTGTCAACAATTTCCGCACCGTACGCGATACAACAATTTATTGGTACTTTTTTCACACTTTGGGTTACATTATCGAATTTTTCATACGGGTCTCTAAGTTTTTGATAATATTCTTTAGCCTATGTTCATCAGGGATAGTGAAGGATTCTAATAGGAAAGAATTTTTCAAATCGGTCCAATACTTAGTTTTAAGTTTATTCGTTACATACTAAAACATAAAAATACAAATCTTTCCAATTTATAATATTAGTACAGATATGGATTTTGCAATTTGTTAAGCAATCTTTGAAAAGTTTCTACATGAAATAAATTGCATATCAATATTAATTATAAAATGAATACAAATAAGGCAAGACTTTAACAAATTGGCAATTCACTGACAAATAAGCAAATATCAAATCCTTAGGCGTGTAAGTGTTAAGCTTGCTCAACACAAGTCGTAAAACACGATAATGTAGTGGTTTCTCAACAAAGAGCTTTTATTTACCGAGAACACATGACTGACGCATATAACAAAGGACAGCTTTCAGTCTGTGCAATATGAATAAAGGAACAGTGAAATGTCAATCTACTCTATAGACAATACAGTGATCTTCTTGTACCTCTGTAAAGCTTACAATTTGTTTGCGATCTACTCTGATTAAATTCTATTCATAATGTAACATAGCGTCTGCCAGTCATCATTTCCTAGATTGCACAAGATTGAAAATAGTTTGATGAATAGTGTATAATAATTTTACAATTTCAATGAGGCTGAAAAATTACTAACAGTTGTTAAATTGTAATTTTATCATAACATTTTGAGCCTCATTTCAGTGGGATTTTAGGAATTCTGCTTCTAAAGTTAGGGAGCATGTTTTAATCTTACATTAGAAACAGTTTTCAAACTTTCTAGTAAGCAATAACATGTCATGCATATAAATGCAAGGATAAACAGAGGCTTCTATAAAAATAAACATAACCGACATGGCTTTGTGGCAAGTGAACGATTGTTCGTTGAGTCAGACATGCATTTAATTTGTGTTCGTTGATAACTGCCTTGTAACTTTAACATTACATTATATTGACATCTGATACACAAAATGTTTTTTTTAATGTTATTGTGACGGAACAAGCTCGAGACCCACCTGATGTTAAGCGGACTAACCTCTGCATATAACAGATGCATTTCATTACAAGTCTCGAGTTGCACTGCGCCCGTCACTTTGAGACATAGTTATTAACCCCCATATCGTTAAATGTAACTCAAAATATTACTCCAATCAAACTCGACTTAGGTATTTTTGAGGCTCCTTGAAAACTACCTCCAGATTGCTATTTTTAAATGTAATTTTCAAGGTACTCTATGTGACTCCATAAATTTTTTAAAATAATAATTAATTTACACTTTTTATACCCAAGATTATTGTTTTAATATAAGCTAAAATGTATAGACCTCTTGATGACGTTCGTGTAGAATCGAAACGCACGAAAACTCTTCCAGTTGGGCTACGTGGCGTTAATGAGCTTTGAATTGCTTGCTACTCTTTTAGGAAGTACAGCCTGTCTATCCATAACTGGTTCCGTGATCCAGCGCGCGCCAACAACCCCTTTAATTCACGGAAAATAATGTGTAACAAATAAAACATGAAGAAGGTACATATACATAGATTACAACATTACAGGTGGGTAATATTAGTACTACAAACCTGAGTACATAGGTATTTATTAATCTACGAGTACTTTACAAAAATAAAACCAACAATCAGTACTGCAAATCTGAGAAATTAACTTCGCTAAAAGTAAAAAAAAGTCAATAGGAACACTCAAAATTTAAATTATAGATATTGTAATACATAAATTCTTCGATATTGTTTTCAACGACCATTTCAGCATAAATAAACCATCAAATAAGCTTCGAGGAATCTTCAAGGTACGTCGCGAGGTACCTTTAGTTAACAGATGGATAATTCCCTCGTATGAGGATTTTTCTTGAGGGGAATTCGAGTGGAGGAATTTTCATTGTCTAATAATACCAGAATCCAAATTTGAGGTAGAGTCGAGTCGAGTAAATTTCGAGTAACAACTAAGAATATGGGGGTAAGTCTCATGTGCCAGTAATTTCACTGGCTCTCAAGGACAGCTACCGGAACACACCATTAGGGGCTTGGCAACAGATTTTCTACTTGAGGGTGATGATTTTTATTCAAAGAAAAAACGGATCGCATCTAACACTAAACAGTATGAAATTATTTGTTGAAGTCGGCACCATGAAATTACTCTGACCTCACACTTTCTGAATCGCACAAGTTACCTATTTAATAATTTTCAGTGGCAGAGTCGGTTCCGTTATTTGTTTTGAAAAATAATTATCCGTATCTTTTAGTGATTCATGCTGCTTACAAAATCAATTTTTAGTGCTGTGGGAAATAAAAATCTCCTGCGACACTACTACTTAAATAGCAGTAGTGTTAAAAAAGACCTTTTCCCATAAACCCAAACTGTTCTGAAATTCATCTATCAATGATAGAAAAGAACATACTTATGACATAGAACATAAAATAATACTACGTATAGAACGGACACTCCTCACCCCCCACCAAAACGAGTCTTCCGGTTCTGAGCTGTCACTGAGCTGACTTGAGCACGGGACGCGCAACTTGCGCACGATGTAATGACGACGAAGCGTGACGATTGTACTAGTATTTTAAAAGTTGAGAATGGGGTACTCTTGTTTTGTTTACGGTTGCTTATCAACTAAACGAGAAATGAATTGGAGTTTTTGTAGATTCCCTAAGGATAAACCGAGATAAGTCATTCTTGGTAACCTACACTAAGTACCTACCTATTTGTCGTTCTTCAGTTATATAATAGGTAACTTATAAAAACCGGTAATTTACAGTAGGTATTGAAAAATATACAAACAATACTTTATCTTTGTATTTTATATAAGCTGCTATTCAAATGATTATATTAGAAGATTTTCGTTTGCAAAAAATATCCGTGGATATCGACTTCGTTTGCAGCGAATTAAGTTTTGTGTCTTTATAACCTATACCTACCATAGAGAAAAGCAATACCCATACCGACCTTCACTACCGTTAACACACAGCACACTTCATGTTTGTTTATTATACGAGGAGAACAAAAATTATTATTGTGATTGTAATTACCTATTATCATTACTTGTATAAAATGTGAACTTGGAATGATACTTTTTGTATAGTGTAGGTATCTATTATTGTATAAGTAGTGGAGTGAAATGTGAAGCCCCTCGTGCGTCCAATCTGTCCACCTCCTATGACGAAATCGTCCAAACTGCTCACGTTTTTTTATCCCGCGACGCCCCGTAACGTTTTTTTGTAGTACTAAGTAGTTTTCCATTACCTAAACATGTCACCCTAACATCCCCATACCCCAACATATTACCTATACCATACAAAAAATAACATTTTCATACATTTAGTTTGAGTGGATCAAACAGCGAATAAAAATATATTTTTCCAGATTTTGAGGTATTTTGTTTTTTAATCGAGTTTATTTGTGGCAGTCTCCAATCAACATATAAACTTCTTGGTACCAATGCAATCCTCATCATATTCTCTTTACGGGAAAAGAAATGAAAATAGACCTTTTCATGGAAAATTTTACAGGAAAATGGGTTTGAACAGACGACGAAAATGGCGGGAAACGGCATTTTTTATATATTTTTTTTATTTTTTTTTTCCGAAACTATTCCACCTACAACTTTGTTTTTTTTTAATGTGTGTATTTATTATGGTTCTTCACCCATGAATAATACCAGATTGTAAGGATAAATATTTTATAAGTAGTAACGAGATTAAAACAACGCGATTTTTTTTAAGAATTTTGGCGGGAAAACTGTACATAAGCGGATTTTATTTTTTTTCTCAAAAACTATACCATCTACGAATTTGGTTTTTCTTTTGATATGATTATTTAGATGTAATCTATACACCTGAATTGTTTCAGATGTTTAGGTTTACAGGTTTAAAAGTAGTTACGAGATTATTTATTACGTAAATTTCGATCGGTGAGTGTTTGCGCGGCAAAATGCATCGAGTGAAAGTTATTTTTTTTCATTTCATGATTTGAGTAACTTTTCGTTACCATAGAGTAATGCGGTTTTTTTTGTTGTATAGCCAATGATAGTAGCTTACTAACAACGTTTAAATAATAACGATCGGATAAATACAAGCTTCACACTAAACCTTTTTTTTAGACCACCGGAATTCCGGCCGTAACAAAAACGGGGGTCAAATAAAAAAATCTATAAAAAAAAAAGTTATCAATCCTTATCCTTTTAATTTCTTTTAACATCGTTATTGACTTGTTGCCTATAGAAATGCAAAATTACAGCTTTCTAGGTTAATTACTTTAGAAGTAGTTACGAGATTATTTTTAAATGACATAAATCTATACAAAATTTTGGCGCCAAAATGTAATTTGAGCTGGTTTCAGATTTCATATCAATTTTAAACATACTTTCTGTTATATCAGAATATTATGGATTTTTTCTCGCATAGCCAAGGATCCATTCTCACGAAAACCGTTTGAATTATGAAAATCGAACTTACGCAGATTTTATGGTGAATATGTAACCACGACTATTGACCGATCTCCGGCAGGCCGGATGGGACACATAAGGGAAATCCGGCAGACCGGTGGATACACGGCGGAGGTTACGAGTTTCTACTCGGTTGTGTTGCATATTCCTACGTCGTACATGGAGTTGGATTGTTGAGCTTGTAAATGTTTCTGAAGGTAAGGTACCCATAACCTACGAAATCTAATAAGTCATAATAATAGCATCATAAAATTGTTAGGTAGGTAAGTACAACAGTTATTCATACGATGACAACCTTAGACTTCACGCACACATTTACGCGTGTACAAAAACTTCATTTGTGTAGTGTCTGTGTAATAGGTAGTTGAGTCAAGTGTCCAGGCTGTGCTTATGATTTAAACTACGCAAATGATTATGGTACGTAGGTAATCCTTATAGGTAAAATATAAATAATTATATATTTTTTATAAGATTTTAACCAAAATCTCACCTGATAGTAAGTGAAAATGTGGTCGAAGGTGTTAACAGACTTAACCTAGAATTATTGGCTCTTAAGGACAGCTGCCGGAACATACCGTTAGGTGCTTGGCGACAGATTTTCTACTTAAGAGTGGTCGCTAGCCAGAGAGAGAGCCAGCTTCACAAAATGCCCGTCCACCATGCGTACATTTACACTGCATTTCAAAGAGATAGATGAAACGAAAGTTTCTATCAAGTTTAATGCATCTTTCTAAGATCACAGTGCATATAAATCAGTGCTTGCGGTTACTGGTTTCGAAACACGACTTCTATATAAAGTTATCGCATTGTTCGCGGAGACGGCTCTCTTCCGGCACATATATTGTGCATTCTCGCATGCTATTTACGGGATTGTGTATCATACAATCACGTTAGATACTAGTAGAGTCTATTTCTATTCATACCAGTGAAACTTTATAGAGTTTTGAAGCACTCGTAGCGAAGTTTGCTTATCTATTCATAACTGATCAACAAAGTTAAGCAACTTCCGCCGCGGTCATGACTTGGATGGGTGACTGCAGTGACATTACTACTAAGCGTTTTCCGTAGTCGTTTTACGGCACGTTTAGCCGTCGGTCCCGGTTGTTGTCTTTGGGCGGCAGTCGTTATAGCATGGTGGTAGGGTATTTTGCGAATGCCCACCTGGCTAGCTACCACCCTCAAGTAGAAAATCTGTCGGCAAGCACGTACCGGTGTGTTCCGGCAGCTGTCCTTGAGAGCCAGTAATTCCAGGTTAGCCTGAACAACACCTTCGACCACATCATCACTTACCATCATTTTTGAAGCGCTCGTAGCAAAGTTTACTTAGCTGTTCTCAACCGATCAGCAAAGTTAAGCAACGTCGCCCGCGGTCATGAGTTGGATGGGTGACCGCTAGTGACATTACTACTGAGCGTTTCCGTGCTTCGGAGGGCACGTTAAGCCGTCGGTCCCGGTTGTTTTCTTAGGATGGCAGTCGTTATAGCATGGTGGTTGGGCATTTTGCAAATGCCCGCCTGGCTAGCTACCACCCTCAAGTAGAAAATCTGTCGCCAAGCACCAAACGGTGTGTTCCGAAAGCTGTCCTTGAGAGCCAGTACTTCTAGGTTAGCATGAACAACATCTTCGACCACATCGTCACTTACCATCAGGTGAGATAGTGGGCAAAGGCCAACCTATCAGGATTAAAAAAAATAATAATGTACCTACTAGAAAACATATTGTGCACATAGATTTGAATGTGAGTATTTTTTATTTTTTGATAAGGGTGTTGGGGACAAGCTCATAAAAGAAAACTGAATCTTTTGGTCCTGTTAACCCCATAAAATCAAATCACAAATTTTTGTAGGAAAACTTTATACACTATATAAAATAAGAATTTTCGTATATATTATAGTACTCTTGGATAATTTAACTCTTAACTAACTATGGTTACGTACGAGTATATGATTCATTCAATGTCTTCGGGGGCCGAGTGTTCATCGCATTTTCCAATAGTTAAACAGAGTGCTTGCTCGATGCGACGATTGCTCAAAATGCCAGCACTTATTTGGCAACGAATAAGCATTGCAATCCAACGGGGCAATACTGCCAACATGCTAAGCACGCTGCCAAATGGTATTCGGTTGGAGCATTTGAATTGTCCATAAGCCTGTAATGGCATTTAGGTTGCCTTTATGCTTTCACTGTGGTAGCTGTAGTACTTTATCGAGTTTACAGTGTTATGATTAAACGGCAGCTCTTTTTAAAATCTCGAACCCGATTAAAAACATAAATTATATAATGTAGTAATTAAACAACTTTAAACTGTTTAAATCGTGTATATTTATCATTATTTTTGTCCCGACGTTTCAAACAATTTGCAGTGATCGTGGTCACGGGGTGACTATATTACTATGTGTAATAATCGCGCAAACCTAAGACAACATTTAAGATATTTCTTCATGAAAAAAATTTTTAAAAGTTACCACCACAAAATAAAATCTAGAGTCTATTTAAACTTCTAACAGTTGCTCTTGAGTGATCCTCCAGGCGTTTATTAATTATATTAATATTTATCTTCAACAAGGTTTTTCCAAGGTAAATAACGTGATTTGCTATTGATCCCGTGGTTCAGATAATAAGTAGGGTTTTTTTGAGCCCTCTTTGTATGCCTACCTTATAATATGTCTACCTAATAAAGTTAACGCCTACAAAATCTTACGTTTTACATTACAACTATTTGCTGTATTTTATATGTTAGGCAATTACTGTGAGATAAATAAAAATATTAACCTTTTTTTAAGTTTTTTGATGGATTGTATTCATGAAAAACTTCAGAAATTATATGAACACGCGTTTATAAGAAAAGATTCTCAATCATAGACAACTTATAAACTTTTATTTTATAGCTGATAGGCTAGCATCTGATCACTACCTCTACTGATGGTAAGTATTGATGTGGTTGCAGATTTTGTTCAGGCTAACCTAGAAATACTGGCTCTCAAGGACAGCTCAGAAGGCCAGTAAATGATTTCAAGCGGCTAATAGCCGTTCCTTGTGGAATTCTATGGAGAAGATCCTTGTTCAACAGAGGATGTCTTTCGGCTGATGATGAAACACATCGTCCAGAATACACTGTTACGCTTGGTCACTTATTTTCTACTTGAAAGTAGTAGCTAGCGAGATGGGTATTCAGAAAGTGCCCTACAATCATGATATAACGACTGCCATCCTAAGACAACAACCAGGAGCAACGGCTTGCCATGCCTTCCGTAGCACGGTAGCGCACAGTAGTAATGCCATTAGCGCACGATCACCTATCCAAGTAATGACCGCTGCGGACATTGATAGGAAAGCTCCGCTTCAAGATTCCCGACTTCATTCTACTTGTATATGTTCAAGTGTTACTTAAAAAGGATTTTAATGCGTTTGCTATGAATTTAGCTTTAAAATATGGGATAGGACTATAGGATACTTAAGTTAGACAGTAACCTTCAAAGATTGTGTTATTTGCAGTATAACTTTTTGACAGGTTCTTTCAATAGAATGTTCTAATAATCTTTGTAGATTATATCTAATGAAAATGTTTCTGTTAATTTACAGATCTCATTGTACCTGGTAGCGGCCCTAACCCTAACGGCAGCAGTGGCACAACAGACACAAGAACCCATCCCCATCTTACGCCAAGAATCAGATGGGCCTAATGTGGATGGCTCTTACAAGTGG
The DNA here is from genome assembly GCA_963890685.1 of Plagodis pulveraria. NCBI lineage: Eukaryota > Metazoa > Arthropoda > Insecta > Lepidoptera > Geometridae > Plagodis > Plagodis pulveraria. The sequence goes on from OY982952.1 coordinate 18,898,194, forward strand.
CTGTAAGATCTACATTCACTTATCCTCCATATATAAATGGTTTTTTTTATTTTAAAAAACCTCAGTTAGTAAAATTTTACATGAGGATCTAAAATATATAACATAATAAAGAGGAAAGATTTGATTTTTATTTGTTTGCATTGAATAGGCTCTGAAACTACTGGACCGATTAAGATGACATTTGGCATGGAAATAGTTTGAGACACGGGGAAGGAAATTTTACTTACTAACTAGTTGTATACTAGTAGTAGTATATTGGACTAGTTAGTAAGTAAAATTAAAGAAATGTACCTATAGTGAATACATCACATCATATAACGTAAGGCAATTTAATTCTTTCATTCTCTAACGTGTACTCTAGACCTGAAGATGATGCTTCGTGAATCGAAAGGCGTATAAAAATTCTTCCAGTTTCGCTATGTGGCGTATATGGCGGCACGGCATCTTTACAGACAATAAGTCGGAATTGTCACTAGATATATTTTTATATAAATTATGTGTTTTTCACCAACAACATTTCAACATTTTCTCAATATTTTTTTTATAATCACATATTATACATTCTGCAAAGATAGGCTTGAACCAGAACTACCGTATCACAATTTATTTATTTTCATCCTTGCTATTTTATTTATCCTTACTTTTGTTACAGATACGAAACAGGTAATGAGATCAACGCAGAAGAATCGGGGTACGTGAAAAATTTTGGAAAAGGCGAAGGTGAAGAAGTTCAGGTAGCTGAGGGCAAGTTCAGCTACAAGGCACCAGATGGCACTCTTATTGCACTCAGTTACATTGCCGATGAGAACGGTTTCCAACCTCAGGTACGTCTTGACCTGCAACTCTAATAATAAATTTATTAAGTCCAGTAAAATGCATTTTATAATTCTAGTATTATATTTATGTCGATAAAGTTTGATTATTGTAATTGAGATATCGTAGTTTTTAATCCGTCGCAAATCTTGACTATTATATCCATGTCTTCAACAAAATTGTGATTACAGGCATTTTTGAAAGAGCAATTTTAAAAGGCAGGCATTAAATAAATATTTTGACTGATTAGGTAACTCTATCTATTAGTACCCTGCATGTTAAAATGCGTTTTGATTTAGCTTAAGGTTTTTAATAAAGGAGTACGTTTTCGCCATTATATTCAAGTTTTAAAATTGAAATTTTTGTCCGGGAATCTAGCCAGCTTAAAGAACAGCAAAATATCTAGCTGATAAAATGTTAACCAACCAAATTTAAAACTAACAACCAACATTCGTTCATTTTAAATGGTTAAGTTTACATTTATTTTTATGAATAGCAATTATCTGATGATTGAAAAATCGGGCCTTATTAATATAATGCTGAATATATCGATGAAGCAATGATACCCGAGCGGTTATAGCTATGAACTGCGGTACCGCAGGCCCATGGTTTGATCCCCGCGGGCCGGTTTTTTTTTGTTATTGTGACGGAACAAGCTCGAGGCCCACATGATGCTAAGCGGACTAACCTCAGCCAACAACAGATGCATTTCGTCACAAGTCACGAATTGCACTGCGCCCGTCACCTTGAGACATAGTTATTAAGTCGCATGTGCCTGTAATTTCACTGGCTCTCAAGGACTGCTGCCGGAACACACCGTTAGTTGCTTGGCGACAGATTTTCCACTTGAGGGGGGTTGTTATTCAGGCGGGCATTCTCAAATGCCTCAATCCCGTGCTGGGATTCAAACCATGGACCTGCTGCTTGTCAGTCCATAGCCAATGCCATTGAATCATCACTGCTTCAACAAGTTCAAGCTTGAGCTTCACCGTATGTTGGTACGCCATTTTGATAATGCTTGCCCGGCTAGCTACCACCCTCAAGTAGAAAATCTGTCGCCAAGCACCTAACATTGTGTTCTGCAGCCGTCCTTGAGTATAGTAATGCAGAAGAATCATAAAACTTTATTGAATGTTTTGGTGCCCTCAATCACTAAACGTTCTCTAGCCAAACATTAAGGAAACAATTACACACTGTTAATTATATAGGAGTAAATAATTGCGCGAAGAAAAAAAAATCTATTAGTTACTTCTGCATAAGACTCAACAGCACGAAGAGCACTTTAATAAGTGCATACGAATACTGCGCAGAGCGGCCATAATCTTGCGAAGCCTGCGCAGTAAACAAGTTACCGAAGGGTAGTTGCCCTTCGAGTTTCAGCAGAGGTCGTGAGCTGAAGCTCGAAACCTCCACCAACCCAAGGGTTGACGATCCACAATGATGAGTTACTTCTGACATTGATTTACACGACTGCCCAATAAGAGTGTAATTTTTCTATGTGGAGTATCTTTATTTTATTATAACTTTTGAATACCCGAACAGGTTTGGATAAATACATGGCAGGTCATAGAAATAATGTTTATTTCTAATCCCGAAAGGCTATAACTTTTTGGTAGGCTGTCTGTTCAATCAGTTTTAATTTTTATTAAATTTCCTTGTTTCCTCTAGCACTTGCTAAGCGAATAAGCTGAACGCAACTATTTTTAACCACGAATGGTATTCGAACTCACAATCATCCATCCCTAAGACCAGGACCATAATCTGTGCCAATACATACTATGTCAAAAAAACTACCACGTGACTCTTTACCGTAATAATTACTTCGCTGTTGCAATTACAGTTATCATGAGTTCATTTAATGACTAAACTTCATCAATTTTCGTACGAATAATGCACGAATTAAAGTAACGCTTTCTAAGATGTGTAAGTTTACGAATGATGAAGATCATCTTAATTATGCAAAAACATACTCATATGTATTTTTATTTTTGCTGATAGGGTTTTTTTATGCTTGAAAGGTTAGCCTTTCAACATTATCTCATCCGATGGTAAGTGATGATGTGGTCAAAGATATTGTTCAGGCTAACCCAGAATTACTGGCTCTTAAGGACAACTGCCGGAACACATCGTTATGTGCTTGGCGACAGATTTTCTACTTGCAGGTGGTCGCTAGCTAGGCGGGCATTCGCAAAATACCCTTCCACCATGCGGTGAAGCTCAAGCCTGCAGCGGGATTAGAACCATGGACCTGCTGCATGGCAGTCCATCGCTAATGCCACAGAGCCATCACTGCTTCAAAAAAATATGACAAATCTTAAATGGTTTACACGAGTACCAACTGCAAGATAGTTTAAAGAAGTTAAATACCATTTAGTAAGATGCAACATCCATAAAACGATACTTACCTATAAATTACTAAATGTTAATATTTTAGGGATTGCAGAATATCCTGTACAACTTAGTACTTGCTCCACTTCCATGTTATTGACTCTGAACTCTACTTAACGTCAGATTCAAGCCTTGACATTTCAGTTCTGGAAACTTCTGTGGTAGTAAAATATTTATGTCTTAGATTCATAGTACCACAGCATATATTATTTACATGTGGAAGGTGTATATATATATATTGAAAAAGTACTATCTACGTGTAAATACTTGGACAAGTATTCAAATACTCTTTTTCTCTTTTTTAACTCTCGCTTTACTAAATACAATACAATACTACAGCTACTACAATAAAAGCATTTAGACAACCTATAAGTCATTGCAGACTCACAGGCAGTCCAAATGCTCCAGCTTACTACCAGTTGGCAGCGTGCCCAGCATGTTGGCAGCATTGCCCCGTTGAATTGCCATGCTTGTTCATTGAGACTAATAATTGCCAGCATTTTTATCACGCGTGGCATCGATCAAGCGCTCTGATACTTAATTAAAATACTTAAATCATGTAAAATAATTATATGTAATCATGTAAATTATCAATTAGAGGATCTGCATATTTAATTGTTACAGTATAAGAACCATTTGATATTATTATTCAATGTTTATGTAAAATTGGTCATAAAACTAAAGTTTTTTTATACACTAACCTCGAAAGATTAGTCACTATATCTCAACAAAAGATTGAAATAAGCAATGACCTAGTTGAAAAGTTTACCTTTTCATTGGCACTAATAATCTACACTAATACGGATTTTATCACATGGTTGAGTATAAAACGGGGCCAATTGTTAGGTAATATTATATCACCTAAGTGCGTACGACGTATTTGTTTTGTCAGCTATGCTTACATATATTGATAGATGGGTGCGTTTCTTCCTAACATTATGTAAGAAGAGGTATCAAATGTCAAACCGGCAATTAAAATGCTTGAGATTTTTGTAGCTGAATCAAATACATGATATTAGTAGAGTTCCGTTATTGGTCCCAAAATTTGTTTCCACAGTGGGTAATTAGCAAATGGCTACCACTTTCAAGTGGAAAATCTGTTTAGTAATTACAACACTAGGAATAAATATGAATTAGTAGTGCCAGGTTTTAGATTAGCAAAGACTAAATTTTAAATTACCCAATAAGGTACTAAATTACCTAAAAAGGTCCTTTTTGGGTATTTGTGTGCGGTTTTATAATACAGTTTCCAAACATATTACAACACTCGCAGAAGGAAAATTCAAGTTGCACGTGAAAAACGTTTTGATTAAGAAATCCGACCCCACAGTTTGTAAATACTTAAACGACAATAATGTTCGGTCAATTCCGCCTCTGCCAAGCTATCGCCTGTCACCTATGTAATTTAAACAAATATTATATATTATAGTACTCGTAAGTAACACATTGAAGACGTTGAATAGAATGGCCCCGAGTTTCTTGCCCGATCTTCTCGCATTGGTTCTAAACTATTTTTTTTGCTGAACGTGGCAGTACAATATATCAATATTCACATTTGTAATTAACTTTCATAAGAGCGTCGTAGACGCCTAAATTGAATAAATAATTTTAACTTTGACCTTTACGTCTCAAGGTGACGTAACTTGTGACAAAATCCATCTTTTATAGGCAGAGGCCACCGTTTAACATCAGGTGGACCTCGTGCTTGTTCCGTTACAAACCCATTCAGCGTTTCACCGAATTAAGATTCACAATCGAGATTTTTATGTGGTTTGACCTATGGCCTAGACGGTGTCTACACCTACGTGTTCTCAACATCCCTCAATAGTCAATAACCTTGACATGCTGCATATCTAAAATTTCCTTTTATAAACGTAACTTTGCAATATATGTAAATTTAAACGGACATATAATTTTATTGTAGCAATAAAAGGACAGATGTTAAAGAGGCATCAATTCGAGACAAGTAGGTCATCGGTGTCATCAAACTATTTTAAGCGGCGGCGTTGACAACAATATCACTTTAACGGCAACATAAAGTCTTAAGATAAGCCGGGAGTGGTCCTGAGAACAGGTAAATACTCGGAAAGCATTCAGTTTCTCGAAATACGTCTGAGTCATATAATACATGCAAAATATTGTAGGAGGTGTGGGTAACATGATTTTCCGTAGTTTACATACTTCAATACGACAAAACTAGTTTTCTTACAGCTATCCTTATTACAAAATGGTAAAGTTCATCCGTAGATCCCAGACTACTCGTATGAGGAAGCTCTGTTAGTGGCTGTGTAGGTCTAGTTGGCTAATATGTGCAAAATGTCGCAGCAAAATATCAGTTGCCGACCCACGACCTGTATTGAGAAATGGGGAGCTATACATATGCAGACTTCGATCTGACACTGATATGATTAACCAATATTTTTTCTTGTAACGAATTAAAACCGAGTACTATCCAAAGAATATATCTACCTCGATGTTATTGAACCTTTAGATTTACAAACGAAACTAATTATTATTGATAAAAGTTGTCTGGTTATGTTATGTGTTAGCTGCAGATAGACATTAAAGAACAATAAATATAAGAGAGAATTTCACACAATCTTACTTAAGAGTAAATTTACATAATATACAGGATTATTGGTAAAATGTTAACAACCTCTTAGGGTTGACTTCTGCTAGTCCTAAGAAACAAATTGAGATGTTTCTATTTGTTTTGAAGAAATTTTTTTAATAGCTCCGGCTGCGGCAATCCTGGACAACGCCATGTTCCCTTTGAATAGAGTTTTTAATATTTACATCGATCAAAGTAATAAAAAGTATGAAATAATAAATTACAGGTACAAGAGACTTTTGACATCAGGTGGTCCTCGTGCTTATTCAGTCAAAACATATAATGAACACAAAAAAAATAACTCATAATGTTTCTTAGGACTAGCAGCAGTCAACCCTAAGAGGTTGTTATCATTTTATCTATAACCCTGTTTTGTAAATAACAAATCATTTATCTCGCATATAACTCATTACTAAACAGAGAACTACAATATAATATCAACGTTGCTGCCTGGTTAGCAGAGTTGACGCACCAATTAGCGACCGACCTACGCACAAAGAAAACCATTGTTTATCATTGATGTAACTGTTACCTTGTCCAAGTGAATATCGTGTCGTGTAATATCCGTTACCGAAGCTCTCGCAACGGCAGTCAAAAAGCTACCGTTACATAACTTTAATTAAATACACGTGCATTAGAATACAAAAACGATAAATCTGCATTCGTTACGGTAGGTATGGCTATATTCGGGGTCAGATTAACCTTTATAGACTACGAAATAGGCATTCAAAACTAGAATACTACTTATAATATTTATACTTAGTGTCAGTTTAAATTGTACTAAAGTAGCAAAGCAAACCGAACTTTGCGCATCCAAATGTAACCTTAAGGTTGAACTGGCCGGTCCGTTCTCCATACAAACGCCGTAGGGTGACCACTCCCTTATTTGAGATTTTAGGTCCAAAATTAAGCATAATATCGCTTGAACTCGTCATTATCTAGGTTTGTATAGTAACGAAATTAAAAAAAAAAAATTAACTTACAATTATGAGCCTTGAAAACTTTGTATGAAAATGTTTTGAGGGTCACAACTCTCAACTTAATTATCATTTTAAAATTTCTTTACGATACAAACCTAGATAATGACGACTTCAATCGATATAATGCTTTTTTCAGGCCTAAATCCTCAAACAAGGGAATGATCACCCTACGGCGTTTGTATGGAGAACTGACCGGCCAGTTCACCCTTAAAAGTACATTTATACATTTTAACGTTCAAGAGTGAAATCTCATAGACAATCAAAATCTTGCAGAGCTGTGCAGACCACTTGTATACGTTCTATGTAATCTGTGCTTGTTAAGCAAAAACTCTAAACACCACGTATTTGAAATCTTTTATATTCTCCAAGCAATCCTTTATCCTAATATCTATGCTTCTGGTTGGTCCGTAAAATGATGTATATATACGGAATAATTACAAATAATATTTTTTGTGGGTATTTTTATATTCACATTTATATATAAAATATATAATAATACAAAAACTGGCACACCGGAAGGTTATATTTTCTCAAGGGTTAAAGACATGCGTGCAAGATTTTACCGAATTTGAACACGTGGTATTTTATATATGACGAAACTACGTTTGTATAGAAATCGCTATGAAAACATTTACATAATACAACCGTTAGCAGATCTGTATTTCTAAATTTTTTTCTCCCATTTAAAAGGGTAGAGTGGGGTACTGGGCTAGAATGTCACCCCCCGTCTCTACCCATGGGTGTCGTAAGAGGCAACTAAAGGTAACACACCAGAAGGGGGCAGCAGCGCTTTGTGAGGAAATGATATCTCACACTGGGTTCCCCAAGACAACTGCCAAGCGCGGGGCTTATGGCAAACCCTCCATGATGGGGGAGGATGCGTTCAGCAGTGGACAATTCGGCTGCTCCAGTAATAGGGGTGAAGTTTATTGTCATCAACAGGTCTAGAGTGTTTGTACTAAATATTATATAGAGTAATGTCATTTGTTTCACCATATCATAAAAATATTGAAGCCAGGTGGCTGAAAAGCATTTAATGAATATTGTTTTTAACGTTATATAACGGTTCAGTTGCTTTTTAAACGACTGCCCAAGAAAGAGTGTTATGTTTTCAGGGTTCTTGTATGTATGTATGTTTGTGAGTTTCTTTATTCCACCATAACTTCTAAAAGCCTTATCCGATTTTAATGTTTGAGAAATCGTTAGATTCGTCTTGATAGCGCAAATAACACCAAGTACATTAAAAAAGCTTACTGGTGGATTTAGACATATTGGGAGAAAAAAAAAAATTTTTCTTCCTTTCTCATCGGGTATCAAAAAAAAGGGCTTAAAAAAAGTAATTTCAATTGAAAGATAAACCGTTTAAGGAAAATAAATATTTTGGAGTCGGGTTTTTCATTTTTAATAAATTTATACAGATTTTTGTGTATTTGAGCTGTAAAAGTATTTAATAAATATTTTTGCAAGATCTGCAGACTTTTAGATTATATACTCATCCACGGATTTATTGCGGCTAAATTTGCATATTTTATGTCAGTTCAAGAATTGCCACCTTGAATAGTGGTAACACGTGCGTTGCACGAGACATGCGTCGCAATGAGTTGGTTCTTATAAACGTCTTTTTATCCAATTTACATACAAAAAATGTAACTATGATGGATCTGTTGTCAACTGTACCATGATGTATCTTTCTGTTGACTGTTGATACAATGCCCCCGGATAAAAACCAGACATAAAGATCATATCTCTAAAAATATGGAAGCAGCCATCTAGAATCTTTAATATGTTTGCTTTTTGTATTAGTTCATTGTAGATGTAGTTATGCGGAAAAAGGGTAGAAAAATCTCAGGATTTTCATTTTTTTGAGTTGAAATGGGGATCGTGTAGTATCTTTTTTTCTATCTGTTCTAATATTCTTCCTCAATTAATGGGTAGAGTACTCTTGTATATTATTTATTTTGTATTAATTGTTCCTTGGAGGATAAAAAATTCAAAACTTAGTTTAGCATAAAGTTGTTAAGTTTCACGAGCCTGGCCACGGCGCCCATTCCCTTCAAAACAGAAAAAGGTTGTCTGTATTTCTATAATATATAAATTCTATAATTCAAGGGATGAAAGGGACTAAACAGGTCTTTCCTTCGATGTAAACACTCTGCTTTTCATTTCAAATATGAGGAAATTAAATAAAACCTGATTTGTAAAATAAATTATATCTCATATATTAAATATTCATTCAATTAAACGTAAGTTATATGTTTAAAGTAATGTTTTTGATTATGTCTTATTACAAATTTAACGCCGCAATTTAACAGAGTGACTGTAGAAATGGTTGGAACATAGCTTGCGATCGAAACAGGAATCGATTTTTCCTGCTATCAAATAAATAAAAACTAATTTTGCCTAGGTCTAAAGCGTAATGATTTGATCCCTCCGATCAAGCATCTTCAAGCATACATTTGAAGTCCAAGTAATGAACAATTGAAACAAAATTGTATGCCAATATAAATGTTGTACTTGGTATAGTTACTTCTTTGTCATAAGCAATAAATGTATTGTATTTTATATTGTTTTCAGGGGGATCACCTTCCCACGCCACCACCGATCCCGCCAGCAATCCAGAAGGCTTTGGAATACCTGAAAACTCTACCTCCCAGTACCCAAGGTGCATCTTCCAATGCTCAGCCCCAATATCAACAGACACCTTTTAACAGGCCAAGGTTTTAACTTTCAACTTATAAAATATTGAAATGTGTATACGATTTGTGGAACCTGCCACTTTTGATAGCATTTGCAAATATGTTGTGAAAATGACGGATGTATTCTCCATTTCACAAAATATTGCAAACTTACCGATTTTGTATGATTTTTTATGAACTAGATTCAAAGTAAATATAATGTGTATGCTGTTTTTCATTTATTAGTTAGTATAATTAGGTAAGTTTAAGTGTTCGGAGCATTGCATTAAAAACACCGAATTCAGATTGGAAATTATGCTGCCTGCAAGTGACGACTGAAGTTAAAATATGCCCTTAGTCCATCAACAAACAAATATTCAGGACCCTGATAATAGAATCAAGTTCAGTTCAGATTTTATGATACGATGTCATTTAATCGATTACTTTTTAAAAAAATGGTGATTGCTGATGCGCTTGGGGCATATTTATGTGGACATATATATTTTGTCCAACTATACTCTTAATCTTAACAAACATGCAATGTTATTAATTTTTAATGTTAGCTTTAAGTAATTTGTAATATTTTTTACGATACTTAAACAATTTTTTAATAAATTTTTATAAACCAAAATGTGTTTTACTTGTAATTACAATTATAATTAATTAACATAATAATAAATATAAGTTGCTAGGTATATAAATAAAATGTATCACTAATTTTCAAGGTAAATTTTTATGCATTTGAGAACATTAGTTCCTTATTAATTAGTTATAATTTATGTAACTAAAGATCTATTTAATTCATTTTATATGGATTTCATATGCGAACTTTGATTTAATAAGCGCGCATATTTATGGGTGGTTGACATTTAAAGACAATTTATAATAAATTACAAAGAAAATGCTGCAGATGGGTGTGATCCACATTTCAACAGAATATGAATGGATCACATTGACACATCCGTGGCTACCCACTCACCTCGATATGTTACTAAACAGTATTTTATTGGCATAATTGATCAATATGATGTGATAGACAATTTGAAATCAAGGTGTTACAAGCTTTTTTTTGGAAGTAGTGATGGCTCAGTGGTTTTGGCTATGGACTGCCACGCAGCAGGTCCATAGTTCGAATCCCGCCGCGGGCTTGACCTTCAGCGCATGGTGGAACCTAGCTTGCCTGGCTAACGACCACCCTCAAGTACATTGTGAATGAAACATCAAGCTATTATGTGCGGTGGAAAGGAAGATTACGCAGAAGGTATTCAAACATTCTATGAGATAGTGCAAGGAAAAGGGATCAAACAATAGGTATACAAGTATTGTTGAAAAATCGGGAGAGATTACGAGTTACGAGTATTCAAGTGAAAGCGTATAGGAAGTTACTTTACATTATGATGAAATTTGAAAACGAGGTTTTATTTGCTTATGCCAAATAAACACATAGGTAATTAAGCAATTTTGAAGACGGTCAAGTTTGCTTAGCTGGTATGCCATAAGATCTAGGTATGAGTGACATAGATCAGCTTATAATAGGAAGTAGAATATATGGGTAGGTACTTTTCAAGTAAACCAAAGTTACGTTTCATCTAGAAAGTTGTGAAGTCGCTTATAAGCAGAAAAAATCCGGCCAACTACTTCTAACGAGACAAACACAGACCTCATAATCAGCTCGAGGATTTTTATTTGCTTATAAGAATGGTTACACCACTAATACTTTGTGTTAGTTCTTAATTCTTTATTTTATTTTAAGTAATTATATTTAAAGAGAACATAAAAATAAATATTTTGTGAATAGTTAGAGCGTCTACCTGTCACCGTTATTAGTTTCGAGCAAGAAACGGTAAAAAAATCAAGTTTGTTGTATAGGAGCCCCCCTTAAATAATTGTTATATTTTATTTTTAGTATGATTATATTGGCGACAGATTTTCTACTTGAGGGTGGAGGAGCTAGCCAGGCGGGCAATCGTAAATGCCCTTCCACCATGCGGCACAGCAGTCCATAGCTATTACCGCTCGGCCACCATTGCTTCAAAATTAAATTGTTATTAATAAGCAAATAGTGTACCTGTGGAACAAGTAAAAAGTGTGCAAATCAACTCACACTTGCTGGTTTTACTGTTGCTTTGTTTGTAAAGTTTTAGAAGCGGCTTTTTTAATAATATACGGGCACTTTTGTTCACTGCATCACTATCACTACATGGTATAAAACAAAGTCGCTTTCTCTGTCCCTATATCTGTATGTATGCTTAAATCTTTTAAATTACGCAGCGGATTTTGATGCGGTTTTTTTTAAATAGATAGAGTGATTCAAGAGGAAGGTTTATGTGTATAATAACATCCATTAAATAGTGGAAAAATACTGTTATTTTTGAGGTTTCTAATGTCATGTCGTAAATAATTTCATTTTTTCCGCTTACATTGCAAACGCAGGCTGAACCCTACGAGATTTATCAAAATAATGTACTAAGCATTATACACATTCAAAAGGTCTACAGAAAACTCCGCTATGGTATATGTCTATCTAATATGGATATCCCACAATAAAAAAAAAAAGTCATATACTTTTTACGACATATAATGGCTAATTTTCGAAGCGATTTTAACCAATACAGCAATAATCCTTATCTAATTAAATACTTTAAATACCTTGTTGATTTAATATAGATCTATATGGCCCTATATATACAGCATATGATTTAAATGAATATTTTCGAAGTTATTACAGATTTAAAAATTTCGGGACGTAGCGTTTGCGGCGCTTCCGACCGGCCCGGGCGGCGGGAGCGTGTAGTAGTGTAAAAAGTAAATAAGTAAAACTGTAGTGTATGAATTTAGATATTCCAAAGATAGCAGGAAATCTTCATGGTTTAGGGAAATAAGAATTGTTTTACTCTAAATTTAACGCGTGCGGGCCACAGGCAGTAATGAATAAATCAAAACTACTGGATCGATTTTAATATATTTTTCAGTGTACATAGACTATATATTTTAAACCCGTGCGAAGCCGGAGCGGGCCGCTAGTGACCTATAAGATAAAACAACAACTTCAAGTTTAAAAAAAGATCCAGTTTAGCCAATTCATCAACTGAGTTGAAGGTTATTGCATGTCCAAAACATGACAACAATGCGGAACATCAAAAGAGCTTAAATAATACGGCAATAATAGAACATCAGAATTAAAAATTGCTTTGTTACGAATACATTGTTTCGCAAGTATTTTATAATACGGTTAAGGTTAGAAGTTCTCAATCCCATTTTTTTTTATCACAAAATGCCCTTTTGGCCTTTTTTATGCGGTGAAGCTCAAAACGGCGGTGGGGATCGAACCAGGGATCTGCGGCACGGCAGTCCATAGCTAATACCGCTCGTCCATCGTTGCTTCTTAGGTAAAGATTGTGATCAAATGATGTATCAGCTATAAATACTGATGCGTATATAAAATAGCTTCCCCAATTAAGGGAAGGGTTTGCTATAATCCCCACGCTCGGCAGTTGTCTTGGGGATCGCAGCTTAAGATATAAGTTCCTCAGAAGGTGCTGCTGCCCACCTTCCGGTATTTTACCTTTTGTCACTTCTTCGACGACACCCAGTGGTAGCAATAGGGGGTCGAAATTCTAGCTCGGCACTCCACGGGGCCGTTAGAGATGATGGTGTTTCCAACTCATAAAATGACTAAACGACTACTTTAATTGAATCAGACTAAAAACACACTACATTTTCTTGTATGTATTTCAGACTCATTTATTTCTTGCAATTCGTTTTAAGCATTTCAGATATTTAAAGCATGGATATTTTGTAACAATTTTTCATCAACATTTTTCACAGTATCTGTTTTTCACACAGGTTTTTTTCGTTTCTTTAGTAATAAAATGTATCGTTACAGGACAATCTGTGAAAATAATGTTCAACCATTTTCTTGGTCCTATGCCCTGCAATAGCAGTTTCAGAGGGCATTCTGAAGGACTTAATTTGAAAGAAGAGTGTGTCAATAAGTCACAAACGCATCTAAAACGGGAAAACCCTACTAAAGACATGGTGATGTTATAAACCGCATTACTTGCATTCACTTTACAAAAATTTTCTAAAATAACTTAAATAAAGATAATTTAAGTTATTTTTAAGATAATTTAAGTTATTTTTAAATTAAATTAAGATAATTTAAGTTATTTTTAAATTAAATTAAGATAATTTAAGTTATTTTTAAATTAAATTAAGATAATTTAAGTTACTAAAATTTAAAAGGCAAGAACACGAAAAGTTCCATTCCTTGCTATTGAATATATTTATACACACTTTTGGACATTCGTGAACATTTAATGTACATCTAAACATTAATAGTAAAAAACACATAATCAACAAGTATAAATTTATTAAAGATGTAAAAAAAACCCGACTGCAAATTATTTATTTTCGAAAAACGTTCTATCGTTCCATTGAAATTAAAACTGCGAGTTATACATATTTATGGCATCGTTTTTTAAAGCCCTTCATTGCGATACCCCTATGAGTTTGGAAGAAAACTTTTTTTATCTCACAATATGTTGTTTGTTATTTTTTAATTTACTTAGTGTGACTTGTGCTTTCAAGCCGAATCTAACGATATCTCAAACATTAAAATCTGTTAAGCCATTTAAAAGTTATGGTGGAATAAATAAATTCACAAACATACATACATAAATGTACCCTGAATATATAAATCTCCTTATTTTGGGCAGTTGTATTATAAAAGAGCTAGATTTGAATCTGTAAATAAATTTGCAACACCCCACTCACGTCAACGTGAGTGGTGGCATGCTGCTAACTGGTTATTTTTTTCCTTTAGTTGCCATTTACGACATCAAGGTGGGAGATAAGAAACAATCCTGATGTTCATAAGGCGAGAAAAAATCTACAATATGACTTTTATTTTTTTCTTTCATATATTGCACCATAAAAATATATATCATTAAAGACGTTATAGTTCAGCGCAAAGGCTTTAGTTTTTATAAGAACTTTGTTTATATATCAGCTGTTAAAAGTGTTTGTGAACGAGCACGATCATACACCATTAGTAAAAAGCAACATTTTAAGGCAAGTATTATTTTTGTTGTGCCTGAATCATCATTTATGTTCTTACTAATAGGCCATTTAGACGCGACAAATGCAGTTTTAGGTCACCATGCTGAAAACGCTTCTGTAATCTTATGTGTTTTAGTAATTTTTCTCATATACATTTTTAGAGTACTGATTCTCTTGGGAGTTTGTTAGAAATTATAACCTAAAACTATGACTTGCATACCCTGCCTGCTACTAAGATAACCTACCTTTTCATTTTCATTCAATAATTTTTATTGTGGGTTGCCGGGTAAGAATGTCACCTCACTATTTCTTCCCGTTGGTGTCATAAGAGGCGACTAAGGGGAAAATGCGCAAATGAGAAGCATGCCACTTCTCACGTGGATGTGAGTAGGGTGTTGTATGCATTAGACGCACAACATGGCTGTATACCATCTTAGCCCTGCCCGGGTTTCATACCAAATAAGACAGAAACACAAGATGTTCTTATGTTTCTGTCTTATATGTTGTTAGCATAAATATACTCGTGTTATTCGTAATATGTTATTGTATTTCGTCCAGTGTGTTAGAGAAAACATTTTGTATGACTCTGAAGCTGTGCCCAGTGAATGGCAATAGTTTCCCCCCATTCATTTCATTTCAAGGGACCAAAACCCAATTGGCGAAACGTGGGTGCTTACACACTTCTGCCTACCCCTTCGGGGAATACAGGCGTGGTTATATGTATATACGTACATCGTAAATCTTGCATTAACAATTTAAAAAAATGGCTCATTTATCCTTTTTATTTCCTTAGATCTTGTATTAATATATTAATCAAGTGACATAAAAGAAATCTAGTAAATCAGAACTATCACGTAGTACCTAATTAAAATGTTAAACCACTCACTGCAACCGATTAGTTAAATTTGGGATGGCATTATGCAAACCTGAAGTAAGAAAATGTATGATAACATAAAATTTACATGCATAATAATGTATTCACACATTATGTAGCGTAACGAGATAAATATGATTTAATTATTTAATATGAGCTATGCTTAGATTATTGATGGGTCTCCGCTCGCGCTCCGACGTCCGTCGGAGCGCGCGCGGAGACCCATCAATAATCTAAGGAGCTATGTTACTTATTAGCAAATAAGTAACATAGCTCGAAGCATGCGCAAATGTGTAAACGCAGTATTAGAATGTCAGTAGGCAAACTTGTTACAAGCATAATCAACGTAATGATAATTGTAATTATTACTTTTTCATTTATCTTTGGACAAAACTATAGAATAAAGTTAGACTTATCTCTTTTAATTTCTCCAAAAGTTCGCTTTGAAATCTATAGTTACAAAAACGGTACTGAAAATGGATGACAACGTTTATTGATACATAATGAACAACAATTTTTATGTGAATTATACAGGGTTATCGAAAAAATGCTAACATCCTCTTATATTTTGTATTTGACTTCTGTTAGTCCTAACAAACATTTTTATTCGAAAGTTTTCTTTTAATGTGTTTTATAATTAAGTTTTTCTAGTATGACACTTTTAATTTCTGTGTCTCGAGCCACAGCCGGTAGTAAGTGGCAATGTCTACTCCGAGCATAAAAAAATTAGGAAATAATAAATTACAGGCACAAAAAACTTTTAACATCAGGCGGTACTCGTGCTTGTACCGTCATAAACACATAAAAAAAATTCTACTGATTTTTTTTGTTGGGACTAACAGACGTCAACTCTAAGAGGTTGTTAGCATTTTTCCAATAACCCTGTTATATATTTATGCAATTCATGTATATTCATTCATATATTTACTCATTACGAGTATGAAAAACTATATCTAGTTCTGAATTCAATAAATATAACTAACAATATGTACACAAGATTGAAAACAAAATGAATTAATGGCAAATTCTTTGATTTTTCGGTTTTAAATTCATTACGGGACTATAACTCTGAGTTGGAAACTGTGTATGAAGATTCAATGTATTTAAAATTAGTAATAAAAGTAAAAATAAGGGAAATCACCCGCATGATATCAGATTATGTCTCATATATAGTATATGGGTAGATATTTTTCATATATTAATAACAACCTGCCTAAAACTGCAGGACATGCAATACCTTCGTTAACCGAAATGTCAGTATTATAGCTATTATTCTTCAATCCCAATCGTAGTTCAAAGAATATTACTTCTTGATATATTAATTAAATTATGGATTAGTAATACTTTTTTAGATAGGTACCATGCAAGGAGTCTAGTATTGTAAAGACCATAATGGAAATTAAGTTAATTTATATCTATACTCTGGTTATAGAGGCACCACATTCACTTTTCGTCAGTGCAGTGGGCTGGACGTTTCCAAGCCGTGATCGTCCACATTAATCACCCTTGTACTGGCACTTGAGTTTAGAGTTTTAAAGTTCAGCTTGCCGAAGAGACCTACCACCTGTTTAAACTGGATATTATATAAATCTTTATGGGTACAACTACAGTGTCAGTATTTCACCCCAAAGCAGTAGTGCTCTACACGCTATACTATGTTTAAACAATTTTTTTTAGCAAATGAACCTAGTGGGAAAACGAGACAAAAGAATTAACTTAGTTTAAGATTGACAAGCATATAGTACGTGGATGGTGACACTGTAACTGTAATGGACAGGCGTGGCGCTTATTAACAGGCAGGAGACTGATCCATCTGTTAATAAATAAGATTTAAAAAAAAGATAATAAAGCTCCTACAAAATGTATGCAACGATAACTTCTCATGTCTGGCACGGCCCTGTCACGTCCCAGACACTGCTCTGATGTGTATGAATGGAACTTTAATGTAGGTGGAGGGTAATTGATGTGCGTGCCAATGTCATGCGGAAATGTAAATTTACATTTCTTTTTTTGTTTTACGTTAAGAAGATGCGCATTTAGTTTATGTTAAGGTGGTAGTTTTATACGCTATGAGTAAAAGAGGGCTATTTTATTATGAAGTTACAAATTTACGAGAGGAAAAATTATAGTCATGTGCGGGATCCGCGTCATACACCCTTATAGCTGGGGAATGCTCTGAATGACTGAGCTAAAATGACAATGACTTATAACTCCAATTTTTCCTCTCGTTCTTTATTTAACCATCGTATTAGGATGGAGCAACACCTACAGGTCAACTTATGTTGTACTACAAATCCCGCACATGAATATAATTTATGCTCTCGTAAATTTGGATTTTTTTAATGTAATCCGCAGAGCAAGCGTTGCAATAATAAAAATATTAAAAAGGGCTATTTTATGTTTGAAGATTTTGACACTCTGTGTATGTGTCATTCTGCCTCGTAGCATTGTAGCTCCAAAACATTACAATAAATTTTATTGCTGTTTTTTAACGAAAGTTAGCTTTCAGATCGACGTTTAATGCGATAGTTAGTATATTATCCCCGTGGGGGTGCCGGGCTAGAATGTCACCCCCCCATTGCCACCTCTGGGTATCGTAAGTGGTGACTATAGGTAAAATAACGGAAGGTGGGCAGCAGCACCTTCTGAGGAACTGATATCTTAAACTGTATTCTCCAAGACGCCTGCCAAGCGTGGGGATTATGGCAAATCCCCGCTTAATGGGGGCGACTGTTAGCAGTGGACACTGGCTGACACAGTACAGTAGAGTAGATGATTAAAGAAAATATTATCAACCATTTTCTCGATCGTGAGTTCGTAGAGTCAAGACCTCCTGAGGATGCTTCGTGTAGAAGAAAAACGGGTCGATAGTTCTTCCAGTTTGGCTGCAAGGCGTTTGTGACGTGATGTCGGCTTAACAGGAAAATAGGAAGGAATTATCAGTAGATATATTTTTATATTTTTTAGGTGTTTTATTAAAACACTTGTTATTATTAAATATAGATTTCTGCAAAGTTACGCCTGAATCTATTCATTATATTCAAGACACATTGACTCGCCGATGTCTCGATTTATATCTTGGACGCACGTCTTGTTATTAATGTAATTAATACACTCAAGCTTTGGATATTAACCAAAATGTTTTTAGTCCTTGCCAGGGTTTGTGGTTTAATTTTGAGTTATGTTATTATTTATTTTATTTTGTTACATGCATGAAATATAAGTAAAACGAGCAGATTGTCTCTTCTGGTATTAAACTTTTATCCCTGCCATCATGGCATCGTCTGATACTCATATGATACTGATATTATATTGTGTGAGCCACTGGAGATAGGAGATGTTGAGTTTCTACAGTATCCTAACCTTGTTTAAGTATTGATCAGTGTTGTAGATGGAACTGATTAAATGAGTTAAGTGGAATATGCCTCCAAATAAACAGGAGATGATTAAGACAAATAAGGAAGAATGAGAGATTTGGATTGCACAAAAATATGTTAATATGCCCACTTCTACCTTATTAGTACTCAAAGAAGAGTTAAAAGGTAGAAGTGGGTATAGAATATTAACATATATTTTTGCAATCCAAATAGGTTTAGGTATAAATGAATGCTACGAAAAACAGTATTATTTGTAAACAACGTGTAAAATTGTATTATATTGTACCAATGTCATTTATTTGTAGAGATGTGAATCAGTCTACTAATTATTTAAAATATGCACATAAAAGTCTTATCTCCGTTTATAATGAGCTGAATTAATCTCACGCGTTTAAATTAAATTATATTAAATGAATAATTAGTTATTAATTTTTTTTTGACAAGCTTTTAGTTTAAGGATTTTCGTATTCAAATACAGTTAGAAAACAACTGTCAAGGTGAAGTTTGACAGTGAAATCTACAATTTAATTATAGTATAATATATCATATCTTATTAATTTATGTAAATATTATATTTATATGTATAATTCACATGTTTTGGTTTACAGTGCAGGTTACGTTGGTAAACATTTCTTTATTAAATTCCGATATTTAACCTCGAAAAGGATTTAACAATTATAATAATATGTTACAGATATTTGTATGTTTCAGGTAAGTATTGGAGTTTGACGCTATTCATATTTCCGCCATGAAATCATAGCCTACACTTAATATTTATATACCTTAAGATTCAATATATCAATACATTGAATTTTGTTACGTAAAGAGTTTAGCTTTTTTTAATAAGCTTAACGTTATAAGTGACTAACTGCGCCCATCAGAAAAACAGTTGTTGTATCATGTGTAACTTGTTACTTTATAATTACTTACTGGCACTTGGCAAACCCGAAATAATGGGAGAGGCTGTTTTCATCAGTGGACAATCCAGCTGATACAGTACAGTACTCAATGATTGCTGCCGAAACGCACTGTTAAGCGCATGGCGACAGGTTTTCTACTTGAGAGTAGTGGCTCGCCAGGTGAGCTTTCGCATTATGCCCACCCACCATGCATTAAAACTGAAGCTGACGGTGGGGATCGAACCGTGGACCTGCAGCACGACAATACATATCTATTACCGCTTGGCTATCACTGCGTCAAGGTAGATATTTAATGAAATTGCGCAGAAACTTTATCACGGAAGTATGGCAAAAGTGTCATCTACGTATTTAGATATAACTTTTTTCATCGTTCTTTTTGCAACAATATACTTTTGCAGATCTTCGTTTTTTTCAACATTAGAATCTTCGTTTGCGTTCAAAGTCTTGTATGAAAACGGGCAACAATGGGGGAGACTGGAGAGCTCATAGATACACCATCAATGTACGCCCATCGCTACACAATTTTTTCTCTCGTAATAAATTGCCGGATGTTAGGCAATGTTCCAGTTCTGCATATTCCATGGGAAGTTTATGCTTTGTTATTCAGTTTTTCTTTGAGGATTTCAATGCAATCATGTAAAGGTAGGCAGGTGAATAGCAAACGAAATTAGACGATGGGAGTAAAGCAAGATCATTTGCACGAGATTCATAACATCGCTCAATTTGAGCTAAAAAACTTTCACGAGTTTTGTCCATAATTATTATTTAGTAACCGGCTAGGACTCACGTAATATTTACCGGATATTGCTCCGACCAGTTTCGAACTTGTTTGAAGTTCTTCGTCTGGGAGTCACGATTGTACGCAGCTGCGAGCGCAGGCCTCAGCACGTAACTTCAAATAAGTTCGAAACTGGTCGGAGGAATATCCGGTAAATATTATGCGAGTCCTAGCCGGTTACTAAATAATAATCGCTTAATTTCCTCAAGCGGTGTTGGAATAGTAATTTCATATCAGTGTGCTTAAAAAAATTCCCAAAAAAAGACATTTCTGGAAGCGCTGAGATCCGTAAACAAGTAAGATATTAGTATGGCAATGTATGTATAACGATCTTTTCAAAATCAAGCACAATATTTTATTTATTCAGATTACAAAAAGCACAATCAGAATCCGAAGTTGCATGCAAACGAGAAATAATTGCACCGATGCGATGCTAAATATGGTGCAACAAGATGAAAATGATTTGGTTTATCATTCGAAATGTGCATTCAAAAAAGATTTTTATTTGCTAGTGTGGCTAAGAACTTTTCTTAACAAATACCCATTATATTTAGTAAGTAATGATTTTCAGGGTAAAAATGTACTTAACCCAGTCTTGACTCTGGCAAAGCTTATTTCACTATCACATGTCATGTGTACCAATCGAACACGTTCACCATGGCACTAAAGACTAAAATGATAATGACAATGATTGACCCGGAAATAATTCATCAGTAGAGGAAACTCAATGTTCACGCACATTGAAGCATAAACAAATTAATCAACAATTTGCACCCAATTTGTTTTAAATACAATTTTTATTGAACACGCTCGTGCCCAAAATAGACATAATTTACGGAGGAACACAATAACGTATGAATAAAGATGTTGAAGCGGAATCGATTATTTCAATCATAACTACAAAACGATGTAACCTTTACAAATTAACGAGGAAAATATCAAATGCACTGTAATTTGAAGGCATTGTGAGATTATTGGTGGTTTGGTTAAGAAGCTAAACTAGGTGGTACCAGATATGGCAACACTTAGTATACATAAAATAAAATGTCTAGTGTATGTAGGTCTCACTCGGCAAGTTATAGTAGGTATAAAGAAGATTTCAATGGACCAGTTTTTACGAGCATTTAAAAATGTTTCACGGCGTCTTTTTTCTATTCGCAGTACATTTAGTCAAACTCCATGAAATTTAAATTGTACAAGGTTTTTGAACTAAACGATAAATAAGTATGAAATTTTAGAATATTACGAAATCAACCAACAATTAGAGGTGATCTCTAAAATTTTGAGTGTATATTCATAGTGGAGTCATAGTCGTATATGAGAGACAATATATACGTTTAGAATTATAATTATTATAGCTCCCATTTTATGAAAGTGGTCTAATAATTGACGTGTTATATATTTTGTCATTATTAATCTCAAAAGATTGTTAACGGCTTTCTAGTGAGGGTTTACTTTTGATGTGAAATCTTGATCATGATCCTTCCCGACTCATTAATACATATTTTTACGGGCTCTTATATTTTAACATTCTTAAGCACTTTTTCTTATATATAAAGTGCTAGAACTTATTTAGCTATCGCTTTATCTTATAATTTTTTGCTACTAAATTCATGGTTAAATCAGGTGTTGCCAGCGGGCTTGCTAAAGTTTATACGTGCTTGGCAATTTGATGTATCACTGCTTGATCCTTCAAGCTTAGTATAAGTAATTACATAAATTTAACACACCGTTTTTATTGCATGTAATCTATCAAATGTGTTGTAACGCCCTTAGCATTGAGAAAATATGCTCGTAAAATTCTTACTAAAATGTAATGGGTAACTATCAAAAACTTATAAAACTTAAATCAAGTACGTACTTAAAACACGAAAAAAGTTATTATAACCAGCAATATCTAAAAGCACCAAAAAAAAGTATTTAATAGCGCACACCCATATGGAACTGAAATATGTACACTTAGTAGTAAAGGAAATAAGTAACATGGTTGTTTCTCTAAATGTTTTTTTTCTGCTGAACATAAAGACAATTAATAAAAAATCTCAAAACATAATTTTTTTCAAGTAATTAGTTTTATTTTTGTATACAGGGTTATTGGTAAAATGCTAACAACCTCTTAGGGTTGACTTCTGCTAATCCTAACAAATATATTGAAATTATTATTTGTATTTCAGCATTTTTTTGTTCATTTTTTGTGTTTTTTTTTTGTATTTGGCGGAATAAGCACGAGGACCACCTGATAGTCTATTGTACCTGTAAATTATTATTTCATATTTTTTATCACTTTGCTCGATGTAAATATTGAAAACTCTATTCAAAGGGAGCGCGGCGCGGCCCGGTGTTGCAGCGACGGGCGCTATTGGTTCAAAAAATAATAAATTACAGGCACAAGAGACTTTTAACATCAGGTGGTCCTCGTGCTTATTCCGTAAAATAAACATCAACAAAAAAAAACATCCCAAAATGTTTTTTAGGACTAGCAGATGTCAACCCTAAGAGGTTGTTAGAATTGTACCAATAACCTTGTATAATTCATAATATTTTGTGCAAGAAATGGAATCAGAAGTCTGTACGGCAGTTAAAACCAAACGCATAAAACATATAAAGGCGGCGAAGTGTGCGGTGTGGTGATGGCGTGCCACAAGCACAACTATATCTTTTTTTAGATACAAATGTCGATAGCGATAGCTTCCCAGATGTTAGGCGAGGGGTTGCAAGGCCCCCCCGAAGGGTTCCCGCCTTGTCGTGACGGTGGGGCTTAGTAGCCGTGGCTTCGTCACCCACGGTGAAGCGAAGAGGAACCAGGGGCCGTGCTGGCTTGGGCAGTCGGCCGGCCCCAGAGGGGCCGCTCCACTGGGCTTTGCCTCTAAGTCCAGACTGGAGCGGCAACGGGTAGGCTGCGGTGCTGTATGCGGATGCGGCAGCACCGCATCTGAGGCGGGCTGTGGTGTTGTATGGGCGACACCACAGCTGACAGTGAGGGGCCACGGCGGGAGAGAAGTGCCGGTATCACGGTGCGCCGCTCTCCCTACCTTCCGTGGCCACGGCGGGGCCGCCACCGTTGGATGGCGGACGCGGAGGGGCCGCAGGGGAGGAGGAGTGTTGGTATAGCGAGGCGCCGCTCTCCCTATCCTCTGCGGCCGAAGTAGCAGGCGACGGGGCTACTCATCTGACCCGTCGCAGGGGGACCTAGGGCGTCGGAAGCGGGGTCGTCTGACGCCCATTGTCGTCAGACAATGGGCGTCAGACAACCCGGGCGACTGCCGGATGACGCGGGCTTGGTCCCCGGGTGGTAGCGACGTGCCATGTGTTCTGGTGCGTCGTGAGGGGTAGCACCCCAGGAGGGGTCCGGCAACGGACAACCGTGGCGGGTTCGTGGTTGAGTGCTAAAGCGACCCTGCGATCCCGCCGAGAAGCGGTAGAGATGGAACACCGTGTGTTATTTAGTCGGTAGGGGCACTTGCTGCTGTGGGAGTAGTTGGTGTCGAGCCCGACATATCCCGGCCACCAACCCCGGGGTGGACGGGAATGCGTTAAAGCATTTCTCACACGTTAAAAAAAAAAAAAAAAAAAAAGGGGTTACAAGGCCCCCAGTAGCGAGATAAATGCTGCAGGCACTATACCCGAGGAGACGTACGACGCCTTATCCTCTGTAATCAGCGGACGCTCAAAACGCACTTATAGAACCGAGGGAGGCCTCTGTTCAATGGTAAAAGTTTATCGTCTCTTGATATATGATGGAAAATAATAATTACATGTATATTTTATAATTTTTACTCATAGAACGAACAAACAGTGATATTAAGTTGATTAGTATCATAAACTATCATGGCAAAATGTCGATAATAACTTTAAGAGGTCAAGATCGTCTTGCATCTCTGAAGATTATCATTTATTGTTTTAATGCATCGTGATTAACAAATATAATATATGTATAGAGCTGCAATGGTTGATTTTGGAAGTGATGTCATGGATTATTGTTACCTTGCGAGTTCTAATTTACTCCACAATGGCTAATACAAACTCTCATCTCCTATACAGTTTGGGATGCTATGTATATAAAATATGAATAAATCACTTTACATCACTAGCGCCACAATTTTTTCATCACACATAAACCTTTCATTATTACCATACAATTTGTCTTTATGTAACCTTATTAAGTATCAGTTACAGTTCCGGCTGCAGAATGAGACTGTTTTTTGTTCTTTTTGGATAGCGTTTTATGCCCTCCTGGCTAGCTACCACCCTCAAGTAGAAAATCTTTCACCAAGCACCTAACGGTGTGTTCTTTGAGAGCCAGTACTTCGAGGTTAGCCTGAACAACATCTTCGACCACATCATCACTTACCATCAGGTGAGATAGTGGTCAAAGGTTAACCTATCAGGCAAATAAAAAAAAACTTGAAAGACGACTAAGGGGAAACTGCTTTGAACAGGCAGCATAATGCCAGTTGAGCTGATTTCCATCTTAATGCCTTAGTTAACTCAATGGTAGCGGTTATACTAACAAAGAAAGCATATCCAAACAGGTATGGCGTCTGGAGATATAGAACCAACAATACAAGAGCATTCCCTAGCAGGGTTAGCGTCTAGCAGGTGGTCGGCCATCAAACTGAATGTTGTATTGCTCTTCGGTCCCACAGCCGACAAGTAATAGTTTTATGACTACTCAGCTGCGTCGTTAGGCAGCAAATCATTTTAAATGGGTGCCTTATAGATGACCACATATTCCCAATAATATATAGGCTTTCAAATCTTAGCACGTTGGACATAATAGTCTATAGATATTGAGCAGAGCACATATTTTTTCATTTGTACTATCAAATAAAGAAACAGTCGTTCGTCAAAGTAGTATGTTTGAGACTAATTTGTTACATTATTTATCTTGAAAACTGATCAAGTTTGGAATATAGGATTTCTGTATATTATGAACCACAAACTTCTTTTAGACAACAAATACGGGAAACAACAATACGATATAATATAATGATAAAAAAAAAACAAATGGATTGCTCGATCCTTAGTTGGACTAGTGCTAGTAAGTTGATTTTATTTTATAATTTGTTAGTGTATAATATAATAACAACAAATCAAACGTTGAGATTCTAGTCAAAATGACATGGGAAGCTTTGTCTTATAAAGTCTGAATTTTTGAGCATTGTGCCATGCCCAAGTACTGAAACAATGTGTCTCACCAAAACGTCCGCTGAAAAATTGGGAGTTCTAGAGAGGGCGATGGCAAGTACAATGCTGGGAATCATTCTGAGCGACTGCATTTTTTGCCAGAGAAAAAGCAGCCTAGATCCATATTAAAGCGAAAAAATTGAAAACTCACATTGAAGAAACGAAAATTTATTACCTGTTCGGTGATCTCAGAGCTCGATCCAGTTTTCCCCTTATAGTTCAAAATCTATATAATAATAATATTATGTATATACTATATACTACCAATAAATTCATACTTATTTGTAGACTGTACTGTATCAGCCGGATCGTCCACTGCTGAACACAGCCTTCCCTATTAAGGGGGTATTTGCCATAATCCCCACGCTTGGCAGGCGGCTTGGGGATCGCAGTGTAGGAAGGCACTTCTTTAGAAGGCGCTGCTGCCCACCGTCCAGTATTTTTCCTTTAGTCGCCTCATACGACACCCACGGGACGATATGGGGAGGTGCAATTCTAACCCGGCACCCCACGGGGAATTTGTGGACTATATATTTGTAATTTTGTAATACTATGTATATCTGACTGATCAGACAGGCTAGCCTATGCTCCCTATCTCACCTGATGGTAAGAGAAGACAGCTGCCGGAACACACCGTTAGGTGCTTAGTGACAGATTTTCTACTTTATGATGATAGGTAGCAAGACGGAAATTTGCAAAATACCCTACCACCATGCTGTAGCTACTGTCATCTTAAGGCAACAACCGGGACCGACAGCTTAATGTGCTGAAGCACGGAAATGCTAAGTAGTATTTGGGTAAGTTAGTTGATCAGATAAAAAATGAGAGAAAAAATGAAATTATACTTAATGTTTTTCTCTTACACTAAAAATATATTTATTCTTTCTCTCTTTGTAGCCTTTTACAACCGTCTGATGGGATTATATATCTAGCAGCCTAAATCTATATAAACTGGCTCTCAATTGCCAGAACTCACCGTTAGGTGCTTGGTGACAGTTTTTTTTCTTGAGATATTAGCTAGCCAGTCTATCGTTTGAAAAATGCACTACCACTGTGTAGGGGTGAACTCTAGCCCACAGAAGATTTGAACAATTGACGCATGGCAGTCTATACTAGATATATATTCTACATATACAGCGTGTCCCAAAATTCAACGATAAGCCGGCATCGGAGCATGGACCTACTCATGACTCCTCGGAAAAAAAAAAAATTGTAACTGTTTTTTTTTATTAATTACAGAGACTTTTATAAATTTCATCGATATTCGATACCCATTATGCTATTTTCAACTGCCATGACCACAATTTTTGACATATTTTTGATATTTTTTGTGCATTAGCAACCTAAGAAGGACGGCTATCTACCACAATCCTTTAAAATTACAGAAAGACATTAACATTCTATGCACTTTCTATAGTCTGGGTTAAAAAAAAAAGTATGGACACTACCATGGCAAGTTTTATTAAAAGGTGGCGCAACTTTATAAAAGTCTCTGTAATTAAAAAAAAAAAGAGTTATAATTTTTTTTTTATTTTTTCCCGAGTAGTCATGAGTAGGTCCATGCACCGATGCCGGCTTATCGTTGAATTTTGGGACACGGTGTATATAGCCACTACCATCCGTTCATCATCGTCCAAACTAGATATAGACTCTTCTAGGATTATTTTTTGAAGTTCAGACTGGAATTTTGTGTAAAAATATTTTTTTTTATTGTGATGGAACAAGCTTAAGGCCTACCTGATGTTAAGCTTACCTCTACTTATAACAGATGCATTTCATCACAAGTCATGAATTGCACTGCGCCCGTCACTTTGAGACATAGTTGTTAAGTCTCATGAGCCTGTAATTTCGCTGGCTTTCAAGGACAGCTGCCGGAACACACGGTTAGGTGTTTGGCGGCAGATTTTCTACTTGAGGGTGGTTGCTAGTCAGGCGGGCACTCGTAAAATGCCCTTCCACCTTTCCATGTGGTGAAGCTCAAGCCCGCGGCGGGATTCGAACCATGGACCTGCCACGCAGCAGTCCATATCCAACGCCACTGACCCATCACTGCTTCAAAATATACATATAATAATAAACTATTACTTAGAATTAAGTTTCCCATACAAAAGACATCAACGGGCTTGTTACGACTGTTTTGTTGTATTAAACTGTAGACTCGTAGATATAACTATGGCATAATGATTTGTGTAATGGGTATACTTAAATAATGTGTTGCGTTTTAATGTGTTTTTTACATGGTAACTAAAATATCTTGACTCTGATATATAAATTAATGCATTGGGCACATTTACTTTGATGCATATGTTCTAATCTAATAACAGCTAAGATAATTAACAATATTTAGAGCAACAAATGTAGTCTCGGGCATAAACAGAGAGAAACCAGCGTTAATGTGTTGTACTCCTATATTACGCACCGGACTCACTAACCCCTTGGCCATAGAGAACTAATTAATAGAGATGCGAAATTTGCTCTTACATTTTATTATATTTGAGCTTCTTAGTTTAGGCCATTAAGTGTACGGCAACTAATAAGGCTAATGGACTTCATGTGAATAGTAGAAGTCCTTTTTCAAATACTTAAAGCTCTGAAATTGTATCACTATGCTCCTGTGTTTTAAAACATGATTTGAAAGACTTTTATGGTTTTGACTTAGCATATTATGCGAATTAAAATAGTTTTTTTTTTATTACTGTTAGATAAGCGTTTGACCACAATCACACCTGATGGTAAGTGATGATGTGTTTGAAGGTGTTAACACACTCAACCTAGAATTACTTGCTCTCAATGACAACTGCCGGAACACACTGTTAGGTGCTTGGTGACCGATTTTCTACTTGAGGGTGGTCGCTAGCCAGGCGGGCATTCACAAAATGCTCTTCCACCATGCGGTGAAGCTCAAGTCCGCTGCAGGATTCGAACCATGGACTGCGCGGTAGTACATAGCCATAGCCTACTGAGCCATCACTGCTTCAAAATAAGCTTTAAAAAAAGCAATTTCAGCAATCGTGTTTTTTGGGGACTCTATTTTTTACTTTAATAAATGGCAGATTCATAATTAGCTTATATAATTGAAATTGTTCTTCCTCTTGATTACATCTAATGTAGAATCATTAATCGTATCGTATACGATAACAGTTTAGTACATATTTGTTTTACTTGTGTATTTATCATAAATTTTACCTTATAGTCATATATCACAGGGTCAAACATAGTGCATTGTTTGCAGAAAAAATACAGATATTTAAAAAACGTAAATGATGAGTTATGTTTAATATGGCAGTTGGAAGTAACATCGCAGGTATTATGACTTTTCTTGGAACATGTCAAGGTTACCCAGAATATTGTTCTACCTTTACAAATGTTAACACTATAACTTATATTGCTCATTTACCAAATAATTATATGATTTTAGTTTTATTTCATTACAGATTTATAGATATAGGATCAATTTTTTTATTGCTTTCAAAAGTTAAACGGATACCAAAATAGCATTTATGAAAAGCTAACGCCTTATTTAAAATGCAAAAATCAACCACAATTTGTACTTCAGTATACATTACTACAAAAAAGAAGATTGTAACTTTGAATTTCTAATGGCGAAATTTAGCTAAAATGTTTAAATCGCGCAGTTCTTTCGTGCATTCCCCTTGTCAGATTCGGTACTCGTGAAAGATACAGAGTGATCCAACATCTCTACGCAGAGGCAAAGAGTCAAGCTGAACGGAAAGAGCTGTACTGTCAACGGTTCGTGTTATAATTATTACCTTAGTTAAACTGTTTAAGGATAACTAGTCTTGTATTTTCCATTACGTAGGACAATTCAAAAAGACTCCAATACCTATCAAACACAATTAATCGATTTATGATTAATTCACGTGTGGAAACTGCTAAACTAGCCTTATTGATGTGTCATCTTTACATTAATTTTGCTATGTACATTATGTACAGTCACTTTATTCAGCCCAACCTAATATATAATCGATGAGGAGGACACGAAGCCCTCTTTTCGAAATAAAATTAGTAAGAACACTTTACGTCTATAGGCTTACAGAGTTATTTATTCACTGCGCCAAGGTACTACACCTGAATATGTTAAGGTAAAGATATGTAAAGTGACAGGGCGGGCGGACGACCGGTATTTGCGCTTTGATGTATGAATAAAGTGCTCGCACGCGAATCTACGATGCATTAAAACATATTCTGAATTATTTTGGAAGTACCTTTGTACATTTGTACTCATGCCTTACAATGTTCTCGGAAATACATCGTATATAATAAGTACTAGTTTTGTTATCAAATCAAGTTATACAAAACTAGCGGGCCACACCAGCTTTGCACGGGTATTTAAAAAAAATTATAAAGTGAAACACATAAAAAGACCTTAATGTTACATAATTGTAATAGTTTTTGAATCAGTGATGGCACACTGGCATTGGGTACGGACTGCCGCGCAGCAGGTCCATGGCTCAAATCCTGCCGCGGGCTTGAGCTTCACCGTATGGTGGAAGGGCATTTTGTGAATGCCCGCATGTCTAGGGACCACCTTCATGTAGAAAAACTGTCGCCTAGCACCGAACAGTGTGTTTCGGCAGCAGTCCTTTAGTCTAGTCAACAAGTTCAAAAACGTGAAAAATAGAGATAAAGGTCCTAAAAATATGAGCGATGGCTCAGTCAATTCGGAATCAACTCTAGAAAAATGTTTTTGAAGGATTTTGGTGCAGGTTAAAAATTGCAATTGTTATTAACAAAATAAGATGAAAAAAAAATGATATTTTGTTTTTTGTTAATAACTTGAAAAATATAAAGATTTAAGCAATTTTGAAAAAAGCTCATTAAAGAGGAGGAAATTTCCAATAAAAAAGTCCGAACTCCCGGAACTCTATCTCCATTATTTATAATTTTAATTAGACGTTGAAAATAGGGCTCCGCGCGGCTGTTACAGCATGTGCGCGCCGCCGCTAAAGAGAGTTAAGCAATAAAAATATTTATTTTATAACATAAAATGTGATTTTAAAAATTTGAAAAAATTCTAGTATCTTCTTAACACTTGAAAGAATCGAGCCCTGAAGAAAAAAAAGTTTAATCATCATTTTTCAAAAAGTTATTCAATTGTTAACTAACAAATTTTTTCCCAATCTCCATTGGCATAAACAATGGAATGAAAGGTATAAATAATTGGCCTATAAATTTTAAACTTCGTGGAGCCCTTCTGATATATGTACTTTATAAGATCCTGCGGTTAATTTTCATTAAATTAATTAATTTGTTAATTATGATTTTTTATAACTAGACTACTATCTTAGATTTTGAATTTTTCAATAGTTATAAAAAATCATAATTAACAAATTAATTAACTTTAATGAAAATTAACCGCAGGATCTTATAAAGTACATATATCAGAAGGGCTCCACGAAGTTTAAAATTTATAGGCCAATTATTTATACCTTTCATTCCATTGTTTATGCCAATGGAGATTGGGAAAAAATTTGTTAGTTAACAATTGAATAACTTTTTGAAAAATGATGATTAAACTTTTTTTTCTTCAGGGCTCGATTCTTTCAAGTGTTAAGAAGATACTAGAATTTTTTCAAATTTTTAAAATCACATTTTATGTTATAAAAAATATATTTTTATTGCTGAACTCTCTTTAGCGGGGGCGCGCGCATGCTGTAACATCCACGCAGAGCCCTATTTTCAACGTCTAATTAAAATTATAAATAATGGAGATAGAGTTCCGGGAGTTCGGACTTTTTTATTGGAAATTTCCTCCTCTTTAACGAGCTTTTTTCAAAATTGCTTAAATCTTTATATTTTTCAAGTTATTAACAAAAAACGACATATCATTTTTTTTTCATCTTATTTTGTTAATAACAATTGCAATTTTTAACCTGCACCAAAATCCTTCAAAAACATTTTTCTAGAGGTGATTCCGAATCAAATGAGCCATCGCTCATATTTTTAGGAACTTTATCTCTATTTTTCACGTTTTTGAACTTGTTGACTATACTACTTGAGAGCCAGTAAAATTACAGGCACATGAGACCTAACAACTGTACGTCTCAGTGTGACGGGCACAGTGCAATTCGTCATTAACGAAATGCGTCTGTTATATGCAGAGGTTAGTCCACTTAACATCAGGTGGCCCATGGGATTGTTCCGTCACAATAACATAAAAAAAAGTTAGGCATATGATATTGGTGACTTTTTGTTAGATATTGATGTTCTCTATAAATTTGTAGTCCATCACTTTGCTCTATTGTCAACAATTTACGCAGTGATATCACGATTTTTTTTGGTACTTTTTTCACTCTTTGGGTTACATTATCAAAGTTTTCGTAAGGACCCGTAAGTTTTTGAAATTATTCTATAGCCTATATTCATAAAGTATAGTTCAGGATTCTAATGGTGAAAGAATTTTTCAAATCAGTCTAGTATGTTTTTAATTTTATTCGTTACATACAAAAATACAAATATTTCCTTTTTGTAATATTACGAGTAGATAGTATAGAGAGGTAAAACAATAATAATTTATACTAATATATCTGAAACTAATTAGAGTGCCGCGATCATTATTAATAAATGTTTAATATTCTTTGTAAGTAGAATACAGCTAGAGTGACGGGTGCAGGATATTATCTGTCCTTATCTTATACGTTAAGATTGATATTTAACTGAGTTTTGTAAAAACAGTGTTAATGTAATTTTTTAATTGTAAATCAAGAGATTTCTCTCAAAAATCTCATATTTTTTTACATAAGTTTAAGGCATCAATGAATGGAATATATGTAAAAAGAAAGAAACTTAACAAGGTCATAAAAATATAGGTTTCTAGGTAAGAAGTCTAGAAAAAACACTAGGTTTCTTCATTATTATCCTTATAGTGTTTAAAACAAAAAACACCTTCTTTATGCCCTACGAAATGCACTGTTTTTTAAGAGATACTAATTTTTATAGAGCCCATACATTTGCGCGCATTTGTACTCCAATTTCACGACGTGCGCCTGCGCCTCGACGTATATAAGCGGCTGCGTTCGATCTGAAAAATCATTCCCGCTACACACATCCGCAGAGGATCATCTCATCAGCACCTTTATTTTAATAAAAAACAATGAAATCGGTGAGTTACACGTATTTATATTTAGGTAATAATTTAAGTTCATATTGTTCACTGTTTTATTGTCAAAAATAAGTCATAATGGTCATTATTCTATGGAATTTTCATAATAAACATACGTTTCTAAATTACTAAATTACATAAGATGATTATAAACACTGTCCTAATAAAAGCGATAAAATATGTATAGTATGTATTACTGAAGGAAATCGGGTTCTCATTTCTAAAATTTATATAAAAAAATATAATGATTTTCCAATGCCCTTTTCTGAAGATCTCTATTTTCGACACCTCCAAGTGAAGGAGGTGTCAAAAATAGAGCCAATTTGTTTAATTCTCACCTACAATTGAGAAAGAATTTCATAATGTTCATTAACAGTTCAGAAAGAAATAGTGAATAGATAAGCACGTGCATTTGTTGTTTGTAATCAATAAGAACAAAAAACTACACCTTCACATCTAATTATATTCAACATTTTTTCCCAGATTAAGAAATAATATTCCATACAATACACTTTCATTGTATACGCTACAGTAATAATTAATTATGTAGTCAATTTCGTTATCATTTGACTGTTGGCATTGACAGCTCATTCCCGTGGCTTGTAACTATTTTAAACAATGGCCAGCCACAACTAGCTTATAATTGTTAGTACATATTTCTAAAAGATATACAATGTATTTTTATTTATTTTCTCATGCGATATGCATTCAAAAATCACGGTAGAGCTTGCATTATAGCAAAGGGTGTAGAACATCCTCATTGCTGGATTATTACACAAACTGTAAGGCAGGATTATAATTGAATATTATTATATAACATTTATACAGGAAAAAACAAAAAAAAAACAATATATTGATTTAACAATGGGAACGCAAAATCATAGAACGAAACATATTTAGTAATGTGTAAATATCCAATCGGCGTATAACATAAGTAAGCTAATGAATTGGCATAACTAAGACAGTGAAATCCTTAACTAAACAATCGAAAACAAATCTCATGCAAGTATTTGTGTAATCCCGTGAAATCCCAAGGCCAAACTTTCTGACCAAGAAAATATTTAAGTCTCAACACTAAGGCGTTTCGAAAAGAGTCATAGATCACACTATTTCTAACACATTTGATGTGGGCATATTAATGTAAATGACCGCTGAGCCATTTTGAAATTGACGATATTGGACTTATCATAAGTTACAAAACTGCGGTCAGTTTCACCATGACAAAGGTCAACTTTTAGCTCAGTCCTGTTGAACTTATTTACGACAATTTTCGTAACGATGTAATGGTTCTGATGAACTTTTGATTTGCATTTTATTGCTTATTAAGACACGCATGATTTCTATCTGGTAATATGTATTGAGATTATAGTTTGATTTACGGGATACTGACTAACTGGATCAATGATAAAGAATACGAGTAAGTAGTAAGCTGATGAAATAATTCATTTGGGCCAATGTTTAATAATCTTCGGGGAAATTCGAATTCAGAGGATGCATCAAATACTGGTTTAAATGCATATAATTTATAATTTTTATACTATATAACAACTACTATACTATATTAGCCGAATCGTCCACTGCTGAACACAGCCTCCCCTATTAAGGGGGTATTTGCTATAATCCCCACGCTTGGCAGGCGGCTTGGGGATCGCAGAGTAAGATGGCAGTTCTTTAGAAGACGCTGCTGCCCACCTTCCAGTATTTTTCCCTTAGTCGCCTCTTACGACACCCACGAGATGATATGGGGAGGTGCAATTTTAACCCGGTACCCCACGGGGCTATT
Organism: Plagodis pulveraria; assembly: GCA_963890685.1. Lineage (NCBI taxonomy): Eukaryota > Metazoa > Arthropoda > Insecta > Lepidoptera > Geometridae > Plagodis > Plagodis pulveraria. Next base: position 18,932,764 of record OY982952.1, read on the forward strand.
TAACAACAGCGTTTGTATATTCACACGAAAAACTATTTTGGACTTTAAGTGCACATTCATAATATATTATTATTAAAAACAAAACATATAGTAGCTTATTAGGAACCGGCTAGGACCCGCGTTATATACCGGAAAGATTCCAACCAGTTTCGGACTGTTTTGAAGTCCTTCGTCTGGGAGTCGAGCTCAGGCCTCAGCGCGTAACTGTACATATAGTAACGCCTGTATCAGGCCTGTTCAGAGGAAGAAGTATCTATACACCCACGTATCGCCAGTTGTTTCAATTACATGTTTGCGGCGACCGTATTGTAGTTATGTCTAGTTACTCTACTATCGTAAGTATATTATGTGATCTTATCAACATTAATTGTTTTTCTGTATTTTTTTACAGTTTGTGGTTTTATCCGCCCTAGTGGCTATGGCTTGCGCCGCCCCGCAATTCCAGACACAGCCACAATATCCGACACAATATCAGCAGAACGTTGTCCCCATAATCAAGCAAACACAAGAAGTCAACGTTGATGGATCCTACCAATACAGGTTAGTGCAGTTTCGAAGGTTAATTAGTTTACTAGAAAATTATACCACGACTTCCCGCCCAAACAAATTTTGCAAACTATAGAAAATGCGCGGCAGTAAGATCTTAATTTAAATTTTATAATTTGAAATATTTCTGACTAGTATATATGTCACCGGATAATTGTACGATACGTTAGTTTATAAAAATCTAGTGAGATTATAAACTGTCGATAGATTGTGAACGAACATCAAAATTTACAATCTAACGCTTACATTTTCGTAAGATTATAAACGGACCATGTCTAGCTTAGTTATATGTCTAGGCAATTTATAATCTAACTATCTATAACCCGTCAGATTACAAATAAATGCACCAATTACTGCTCTGTCTGACAATATATCGCCTGCGAAATTGTGAATCGTCCTCTGATTGGTCGCCGTTATACGCGTTCATTTCATAGAGTTACGAACAAAAATAATAGTCAGACAAAAAAAAACATATTCATAATGTTGTCTTAGGTTTTTGCGATTATTACGCATAGTAATTAAACAACTTTAAACGCTTTAAATCGCGTATATTTATCATTATTTTTGTCCCGACGTTTCACACACTTTGCAGTATCGTTGCGAGTATAGAGATGTTATTAAGAGTGCGTACCATTTGAGTGAGATTCGCAAAAAACGCTAAAAACGATCACACTCCCAAAAAGTTTTCCACATGGGTCTTGGCGTTATTTACGCCTTAAACGCTAGATCTAATGCCAAAAGTGACAGAAGTGGCAAATTTTAGTGGCATTGTTAGCGTTCTTATCCAAAAATGGAACGGGGATGACAGTTACAAACGATCACGTGACGACAACCATAGACGCAGAATGTGATCAAAATTATGGAAAATAACGTTCTTAGCGACTAATGGAACATACCCTAAAATGAACGTTCACAAAGGTCCGTGATAGTTTATATTAACATCAGAGGGCTTAAAAGGGCTGACCTGCAGTAAACTTTGCATTTTATGGATGATTTCTTTGTAAGTACAACCGATAAATTTACAATGTTGCTTGTGTTGCAAGTATCAGTAACGGATTCATCTTTAACATTTGGTCCTTTCATAATATGTAAAGCAACAAAAAGTCACATCAAAGCAGTTAGCCTTCAAAGTCGATCAATTCAATCCTTTTTTCATAAATTAACTCATGATCGGAATCTATATTAAACCGTTTTGGGTATTCCGTCAGTCAAAACATAAAACCTCGAAATTATTCGTGTGATACAAGCGACCTAAGCCAAGCCCTGGTTATGCAACAAATTAGTTGCGGTGCATCAGACGGTGAGAACATTGATATTAAGTGATTCACCTGCGATATGCAAGATAATATCTGGAATTTGATTAACTTGCAGTTAATGTACAGAGAACTGGCATTATTTAAACTTGTCTTGATGTATTGTAATTGTTGGAATCTTTTGAGGCCAAGCAATTTATATGAGTCCAAGAATATATCTAAGTTATTGCACTTACTTCAATAAATTGTGAGAATATTTTGAAACCAGCTTCTTCTACACCTGCAACTAAGACCATGTGGAATTTGCCTAAGCTCTATTTTAATAGAAACGAAATAAACCTAAATTGTTATTTTACTCGTTACTCCAGTATCCATTATCCGTTTATTAAACTGTATCTATGCCTAAAAGGAGTATTAGCTGTTGCTCCATTGCTGTTTAAACCAACAAAATGAGAAACACAATACCTCATTATATAACCAATTTTCATAAAAGGTGTGTACGATTGTTAATTTCATCAAACATGCTATGTTTGCTCCAATTACAATATCATTTAAATTTAAATTGTATGCATGTGCGTCTAGTTCATCTACATTTGAAACGTACAATCTGTAAGCTCAAACCGTAACACAATATTTTATGATAATGTCGCACACATTACTACAACTAAATGAGTGGAACGTTGCGTAAGTAGGCGTATCTTAAACATACCACAGAAGTACCTACATAGTATTGAAACAAAGATTCCCAAAAGCAAGATTGACAATGCATACTCGTACCTGCATGACCTGGAAACGTTTTGAAACCTCTCATTAGATTTGATCTTTACTGGTGTGGGCCGCTAGGAGTAATATTCTCGTTATAACCATCCCATGTGATTTATGAAACCTTTACTTACAGAAATAAGAGCGATATGATTGCAACACAATACACTACGGAAGACACATTGAACACCCAAGCACATAGATTGCATATTTCTTCGGGTCCTCTTTCATCTGGATCATATTAAACGCTTATAAAACTCGGACTATACGAAACAAACTCGACAGCATTGATTGATGTCGATACTAAAGTTCAACGTCATTAATGTAATTTGATTGATATTAAACTATTAATAACTCATCAGTGTGATATCAACTACTTTTTGCAGTTATGAGACTGGCAATGGCATCGCGGCGCAGGAGCAGGGTTATTTGAAGAATGCTGGTGTCAAAGACGCTGAAGCACAGGTTGCTCAGGGCTCCTTCAGCTACACGTCACCTGAAGGCTTCCCTCTTAGCGTCAGCTACATCGCTGATGAGAACGGTAATGATTTTATTTAAAATAATATGTACCCATCAAAGGCATTGTTAAGTTTATATTTTTAAAAATTTTAATATGTATAGAAGGATAAATCGATCCTTCATTACAAACGAATAAAACAAAGATCAATATGATACTTGAAACAGTATTATTTTATCAAAATTTAACTTTGATTACAATTAAAAAAGTAAGTGATGATGTCGTCGAAGATGGTTAATAGAATGGGAACTGTATTTCAAGGACAGTTGCCGCAACGCCTTAGAATATTATCACTGCAATGATACATATTTACTTTGCTGCAAGTATCTACAAGTTTGCTATAAAATACAAATTAGGAGCCAAAAACTGATGTCATCAGACGAATAGCGCATAACTTAAACTTTAAGAACTATTGTCATTATCAGGTTGGGTAAATAACCAACGTTTAAAATGAGTAAATATATATTTTAAAAAAAAAATAACAATAAGGAACCATAATACCTCAGGTTGCGAACGCAGTGCAGCTCCGTTTAGAATTAAGATTTATCAATAGTGTTTCCGTACAATAAATGCATACAAAGCAGAATGACATCACACAATGACAACTGCTTCACTAATATGGTTGAATATAAATTCTATATCAGTAGTTCTAAATTTATATTTCTGTTACAGGTTTCCGCGCTGAAGGTGCTCACCTCCCCACCCCTCCTCCTATTCCTGAGGCCATTCTTCGCGCCCTTCAATACATCGCAGCTAACCCTCAACCCCAGAACCAAGGACTACAGCCACAACCCTTCCGCGGTTAAACTTAACTACCACCGAATAATCTCACGCCAACAAACGAACATTAATGATGAAACTTAGATACTTAGGTTAAGCAATAACGAATGTTACCTGTGATTTACTTTTATATTTTGTAATAATTATATAAGAAAACAATAAATGGAAATTTAAAAAAATGTAAAGGATTTTATTTTATATAAGCCTTACAATACGTGGCTTAGATAAGTGAGGTCACATCAATTCATTTCAAAATACATGTTTGTGGTTTTTACGTATCATTTGAAGTACCTATCTATTATTTGCAAAGAACCATTTTGTTTCGCCATTACTTTTATATCAAGGAAAGGTAATGTTTTACCACCTCAAGCACAAAAGTGAACTTAACGTTTTCATGGATGGAGTTTAAGAGCCTTTATTCCAGCAAAACCCTTTTACAGGGATTTTCTCCAGGGTGTCATGGCTAAATAAAAGTTTTTGTTTTTAAATGATGTAGGAAAAAAGTTTATTGTTTTTTAATAGATTGTATTAGCCAAAATAAAAATAAAAGTCAACCATGCAAGTTTGGCATCTTCAAATTCTACACTGATTCAACAACTTTTTTACAGCTATGTCAAAACCTCCAAAACAATATTCCTTAACGTTCGTACTAAATCCATATATTTTGGGTGTATTAGGCGGGAAAATACATACATACACACATAAAATCACGCCTCTTTCCCGTAGGGGTAGGCAGAGACCACGGATTTCCACTTACTACGATCCTTACATATCTTTCGCTTCATTTACACTTATCAATCCTTTCATACATAAGCGTCGGTTTATGTATGAAAACGTCTTGTCGGGAAAATACAATAATAATTTTTGAAAACCGAAACACGAATCATCGTATCCGATGATAAAATCTGGAGATTTCTTACATTGTGATTGTTGCATTTACATCAAAATCTTCTTAACTTGTAAACAAATGAAATTGAATGGCAGACTCACTTAGTTGTAAGGTGCAATGGCAGCAGAAAATTGAATTAAATTATTTCTCCAGCATAATGACAAACATCATCTTTGTTACGCCAAACTAATGCTTATCTAATATGTATTTAAGTTTGGAACCGAGTATATACGCGGAATAAAAGTCAAGGGGCAGTTTAAAATGAGCAATGATTATTGTATTATTCAAGCGTATACAATATTTAATATTTGAAGTAGGTAAGGAATGTAGGTTTTACTCTTAAAACATTTAAGCATGGGTCACGTGCTTAGGTTATACAAAGAACTTGTTGTAGGAGAAACCATAAAAAAATCAGTACATATTGTCATTTTGGTGCACGGTTAAAACTCTGACGCATGCATAGCCTTTGCTAATGTTGGTAATTTAGTTTCGTTCGTCGTATATTAGTATATCGTAGTATATAACAAATTTTCTTTTTTTTTAACATGAAAGTGAAGGTGCAAGTCAGTGCAATTCTTCGAAACTTTGAAACCTGGATGAGAATGGCAAGGTGGTAGAGTCACCTATCATATTACCCATGTACCCCGTGGGGTGCCTGGTTAGAATTGCACCTCCCCATATCATCCCGTGGGTGTCGTAAAAGGCGACTAAGGGAATAATTATACTGGAAGGTGGGCAGCAGCGCCTTCTAAAGAGCTACTATCTAACACTGCGATCCCCAAGCCGCCTGCCAAGCGTGGGGATTATGGCAAATACCCCCTTAATAGGGGAGGCTGTGTTCAGCAGTGGACGATCCGGCTGATACAGTACAGTACAGTACTCACTGAGCATGGCTGTTTCAATGAATACCTTAACAGGATCGGACGCGCACTGACAGCGCAAAACTACTGCGTAAGAGATGTGGACTCCACCTAGAACAGCTCAGCTCAGCTTGATATGAGGAGCGACGAGACCTTACCTACCACTTTGGACAGAAGCTATATCTCTTTCAGCCCAAAGTTGTAGCAGCAATGCTGTCCAGTGAAGAAGCGAAATTGAAGGATGTGCCTTCTTTTAGTGAAATCGTACTGGCTACAAAGAGAGCGGTCTCTGTGAGATTGAAAGAGGACCGATTCTGCTCGTCGAAAGCGGCAGGGCGACGGTAACAGCCGCCCTAGACTGCGTGCCCCGTAAGGGCAGCAGCCGCAGTATCCTCGTTACTGACTGGGATCCTTTCCAGTTACGCATAGCTGGAGTGAGGGCTCTAGCTGTTTGAAATCAGACCCAGGTAAGGCGACAGCAGGCTGTGGTGTATTTAAGCGTAAATCGCGAGCAATTATGGGGTGGGCTTTACTGTCACTGAGAAGTGCTTGAGAGACATGAAAAAGGGCACTGGCGCATTTCCCAGGTGATTTCAGAACCCTTTGATATGCAACGAGGCTGGCCACCGGGGTGGTTTTAGTAAGTCTTTTGAGTCCCGAAAACCTCACATAAGCTCGTTAAAATCTAAAAACAATGGATTACCTGTCTAAAAACTACCACCTAGTGAAAAAACCGGCATAAGACGCAATTATTAAATAAACCAAATTGTTCTCCAGCACGCTTTTGAGTCACTGCCGGATTATTCATTAACTCGGTAGACGTTCTGCACACTTGGCCAATTTCGCAAGTTATTTTATATTATTCTTAACAACACTATTAACAACTACATTAACTGGGCTGTATAGTTTTTATTATAATACCTACAAATTACACACTTAAAAAACAAAGTTGTAAATATGATTTTAGTATCAATAGCTTGCGTAATAATATCTCTCTGTGCTTCTGCTCCAACATCAGAAGAGAATCAAGCTCAAGTAATCAGTTACAAGAATGAAAGTGACGGAAACGGAAACTATAAATTCACGTAAGAACATAATTGTTTCAAATGTACTCCTTGTCATTACTATAGGTAGGTAGGTATACTTTCAAACATCACATTGAATATTTCTTGTACATAAGATGAATTTTCACATCTATTTTAAAGGTATGGTTGGTATTTTGTTTGATAATACTTTTACGATAGATTAAGGATCATGATACAAGCTTCGATTATGAACTAGTTTTATTTTTATGCTGACAGTGAAGCTTTTGATTACAATCTAACCCGATGGTAAGTGATGATGTGGTCGAAGGTGTTAACAGGGTTAACCTAGAACTACTGGCTCTCAAGGATAGTTGCTGGAACACACCGTTAGATGTTTGGCGACAGATTTTGTACTTGAGGGTGGTCGCTATTCAGGCGGACATGCGCAGAATGCACTACCAAAAAAAAGGTTAGGTTAGAAACTAAGAAAAAGAAATTTTTTCTTCTAATATTAGTCGTAGACTTGTTCAGATTAGCAAACCTTAAAATACCTCGCAGCAAAGGTTTTTCTGTATAAAATCTCATTATTACTCGCGGACATACTGGTATAAAGATGTTCTTTTGTTATTAAAATATTTATGATATAATGATTTATTTTCTATGTATCTAAAAATATAACTGCTTTAAAAAATTTCGACATGCATTTTACATGTACTTTAATTAATTAAAATCTATTATTATCAGCTAAATAATACTATTCATAACAAAAACTACAGCGTTACGTATATACAATGAAGATAGCAATGTTAATACTTTTAAACGTATAAACTGTTTACATGACAAAATCACAAATATACGATGGGAAAAATTTAAGTCATGTGCGGGATTCGAACCCGCGTCCACCCACCCCGTGAGCCGGGGTATGCTCTAACCAAATGACATGACGTCATAACTCTAATCTTTCCTATCGTTCTTTAACCATCGTATAGGGTTGAAGCGACGTCTATAGTACCACTTGCGTTGTACTACCAACAAGACCAATTTTGCAATTGGTTTTATACTTGTAAATGTTTACATGAGTCTGTATAAGGTTTCTTTACCGGTCAGTTAAGTTTCCCCAGTACCACACAGTACATAACTCCACAGCGCAATATACTTAGGAACTTGTAATTCTAGGTTAAGCCTGTTAACACCTTCGACTACATCATCACTTCGAGCCCTGACCGCCTACTTATCGTAAGCGACATTTTTTCCAAAATTGCGATTTATATGGTAAGCGACATTTTAAACTATAACAGATAGGCGCACGTGACCTGTTCCAGCAAAAATAGACCAATCAAAGAGTTAAATGAAAATGCTAATTTATCGTTAGTAATACAGATTATATTTTTTAAAAGTAAGCGACGAAGCGAAATTGATGTAAGCTACGTAAATCTCCAAAAACAGTATCGTAACCCGAACCAAATTTTATCGCAAACGACAGAGTACACCAATAGTTAGGTCGTTTGCGACAAAAAAGTAGCAATAAACGTGTTGTGCTTGTGACAAGTTCGTTATTGTAACAATACCGATGCAATAATCATCGCTCTCTAAATAAAAAGATTAAAAATTTAAAAAAAAAAATTAGGTTTCATTAGTTTAAGAGTACATTTAGCTTTGAATTGTATTGAGTAAATTAGTGCACATTCCAAATAGCGTCTTTTGAAATATGTCAACGTCAGCAGCAAAACGTAATAAAACGAATGTTTTAACCTAAGTTGATGCCGTGGTCAACCTTTTATGCAAAAATTAGTAAAGTATTTTGTTTTACAGTCCAGGATTAAAAATATCACGCAGTTATCACTAAAACTTGCACCAGAGGACGATAAAATAACTCCTCCTGTTTTCAAGGACATTCTGAATCAAAACGCATTACTTTTGCAATGATAACAATAACTCAAGTACGTACCTATTGTTTGATCTATTTTTGTATAGATTTGCGTTTGGCCACTATCTTCCCTCATGTTAAACAACGATGTGGTCCATGATAGCGCGCATGCTTAATTGTATGTAGTGCTTTTCAAAAACTTATTGTAATTTAGAAGTCACTGATTACAAACTTTGATTTAGCTGGTAGGTATGTACTATGTGTTTTCGTTTCAAAACTTGTAAGCAGGCACCTATATATACCTTATAGTTAAATTATTAAGTCACTTTTGGTTATCTGATTGACGGAAGATCGAAGATAGTCACACAGAAACACAGAAGTGCTTTAAAACATAGGTACTAATATTTATTTACCTGATTTAATACAGTTGACCCGTATATTGAAGTTTATATCGCGATTTTTTTTTTTTTTTTCTTAATATAATTAAGGTATGAGTTATTTTCCTGACTACCCATTTGCATCGGTGATAATGATAACAATAGAATTTCATTCATAACTAGGCCATAGTGGTCCAGTACGATGCCAACTTATTAAGAAGACAAGGGCTTGATATTGTGTTCATGGCACCGACTTCAGCACGTTATTTTCTACTTTTAAACCAACCAACACCACAACAACCAACTTCAAAATAAGAGGCATGGCTTTCAATTCGACTGTGTTATTATTTGTATGTTTTGCAGAAAGCAGACAGAGTCATTGATGGCTCATTGGACTTTAACACAAGGAATCGAAAAATCTGGTTGACCTATGCCAAAAAATATCATTCCAGTCAGGAATCATGAAGAATATTTAAATGTGAAGCCTGACAGCAGTTCCGGATGTGTTGGCTGAAACAGATGAATATGATTCAGACTGTATCCCTACTGTAGTACTGTATCAATCGGATTGTCCACTGCTGAACACAGCCTCCCATGGCATGATTGGATTTTTCAATCATTTTTTGCTTATATGACTAGCTAGGCCGTTTAACTGTTATAAATAAACACGACATGCAATCGTGTATTATTGTTTTTTTTATTTAGGTATTTTGCACATCATTATTTAACCGTAAAGCGTAAAAACTAGTGGTTGATCTCATGTGCTCACTACAAATTTAAAAATTTAAATAAAAAATGTTATTGCTTGTTTTGTGTGTTTTTGTTCCCAGTAGGAATTAAATTGTATTGTAGTAAGTGCCATAAAAATCGGTATGAGGCGATTACGATACAAAAACTTTTATTGTAACCGCCACTTAACACTAAATAAACTGCTTATTTGTGACAGCAAAAGTATTACAACCGCCACAAAAGGCTCAAAAACATATTTTTTGTCATTAATAGTCATTGCCATAGTTACATCACAGAAAATAAAAATTCAGTACAAAGTTCCAGCCCAGTAGCACAAAAAATGATAAAACTATCTAAAAAAACCTTCTCCTGTAAAATTACATTTTTGTCGCTTACGATAAGTAGGCGGTCAGGGCTCGACTTACCATCAGGTGAGATTGTGGTCAAAGGCATACCTATCAGTTATAAAAAAAAGATGCAACGTGACCGTGCTAGGAAATTAGTAATGTTTATTCGTTAGTTTACCCTTCCTGAAAATCAAGTGAACTTACTAAGTGAAGTTCGATGATAATTATGAGAAAAGCTTCATTCAACGCTATGTATTGCTTGATAATGTACATCAGCAAAATAAAGACAATATTGTAAAGAACAGAACACTCCGTCGGCTCTGATGTCATCAAGAATGCCCCACTCCTCCGCTCTGCACTACGTGTCAACACTAGTTTTAGCGGGAAATCACTCTGCCAATCACAGAACGTGTCGTATGTTTTATCCCATCAAATGGCGGCGCTACTGTCGCTTTGGTGTTGCCATTACCACATCCGCCAACTGATCAGTATTAAATATTTATTGCCTTTCAATAACACCATAATATCGAATGAAAACATAACAATATGTTACAAACATTTTCGATATGGGAATTACAAGTCAGTTTATTATCATCCTAGAAAATGTGTCATTTCAATTTCCGTGATATTTATATAACGATACATCTTGAATGGGAGCACGTTATAAAAATATATAAGTCGTTTTGTATTAATCAATTTCAGTTTTGCAACTTCAAATAGTATTGAACGCAGTGAGACAGGAAGATTGTGGAATATCGGTGAACCAGACGAGTACTTAAGACATCCAAGGAGTATATTCATATAAAGACCCAGAGGGAAAGCTTATACTCGTCCATTATTCAGCAAACAAAGATGGCTATCACATAGAATCAGCACAACCTCAGGTGGAGGTAGTATGTAAATGTTATTCGTATTATTATATAGGTACCTATACCTTAAATCAAGTAATCACCACGCTTTATTACCGAATGGGTCTGTAAAACGTAATAGAGATGTATAAAAATATTATAGACACCGTAACGTAATTATGTAGATATGATACTATCATATAGTACATTGTTTAGGGCGGTAAGTAAAGAATTACGATCGAGGCTCTAGTAGAATCCCGAAGTCGAAGACTGAGGGCTTTCTGAGTCGAGGTTCGTATTTCCCGTACTGCCCGTGAAACATTTAATGTTTTTCATCACATTTCCGAGTAAATAATCATGAATAATAGCTTGAATACACAAGTCAGCACAACCATTGTTACGAAATACGTGAACTTTTTCCTAAGCGGATGGCGGGCTTTTTGCCCACACCACAGATTATTATTTGGTTGCTCTTGAGACAAGATAATTGCTATTAAATATTTTCTATACAATTTATGTGGTAAGGTGACCACCCAATGAACATTCACTAGTCATTATGCTTATTTACGCTCAGTTTTTCTTAACTCAGATCCGCCGATGACGTTTTTTAACAATGGCTAAGGAATATATAAATTTCATCACGTGACATCACACGCACTAATCCCTATTATAAAAACGATGAAATTTACGAATATACATATATATATACATGTCAAGTTTTAGGAATAGTGATGGTTAACGAAAGTAGATACTGGATTTTTTTGCAAACTTTTTATATGACAACACTAAAGTGTTCCTACCATCGGATATTTACCCTAAAAATTGGGGTATTTTAAGCAGAAAGTACTTAGGAACAATGAATTCCAAAAAGGCATTTTTAAAACAAACTTATTTTAAACATATTATTAAATGAGTTTTAAAAATTCGAACGTTTGCTAAAATTGTATTCATCGAAAATAAGTATCGTATGTACGTGTTGGATCATTTCAAGAGCAACACTAAGCCTTAAGTTGGTCTAATAAATAGCTTAATTAGTTAGGTACACTATTTACTGGAGAAAACCTTGGCAATTTTATTTTAAAGAAATTAATTTTCAGCTTTTTTCCGAAAGATTTGGTAAAATCAGAATCAGTGTATGGTATCCCTATCTCCGACGCAACAAGATGGCGCGTTGTTGATGTTTCGTTGTGGTTGACTAGCGTATAGTTTTGTTGTGATATATCCGTGTTAATGCTATAAAAATGAATAAAACTTTAAAGAGTGAAGTGCGAAAACTATTGTTTTGTATGATTTCGAAATATGAAGAGAAAATGCTTGTGAAACAAGCCGTATTGCGAGAAAAACAGGATTGTTTACGTACTGTGACTGATTTTTTAGTTTAGTACGGTCAAAATGGCTTGATTTTTTTTTATTTTAAATAAGTACATATCAGTTTTAGTTACTTTATATAATGTTATTGTTCTTTTACAGATAGTCTTGAGGATAATGCACGAACTGCTGAAGTAAAACAAGCAATTGAAAAAATCACAGATTTAGATCAAAAAGATATGATGAAATCGCAGAACCAGTACTTAGAAGAACTATCTTCACTCACCGGTAACTTTTCACTCAACGTTAATCTTAGACTAGTTTTGTAATACTTGTGTATTTTCTATTAATTCTGAGTTATGAGACTCACGTTAATTGACATTTTATTTTATTCTTTTTACAGATGTAAGTGTTATTACATTGAAGAGAGTTAAAAAAGAAGGTGCGGTGAACGAAGGAGTCTGGAGGACTCTAGGTAAAAAACGACCTCACCCTTTAAAAGTGTCGAACTTAGATAGTTTCGATATGGATGTTATTTGTAATAAAGTAAACGAATTTTACATTGTGAGGAAACAAGTACCAACATTAAGATCTTTGTTGGTAGAGTTAAAAGAAAGTGTAGTAAGTATAATTTGGTGGATGTCGTGAAACTCTCTGTCGCATATTATTAGCCAACGGTTATGAATTTAAGCAAAACAAAAATGAACGTTCATTATTAATTGAACGGTATGATATAGCTGCATGGAGACATCGCTTTTTGCGTACCATTGCATCAAAACGTGCAGAAGGCAAGCCAATAATCTACTTAGATGAAACTTATGTCCACAAAACCTATAAGCCTAAAAAATGTTGGCAAGGTCCATCAACAAGTGGAATAATTGAAAATATATCGTCAGGAAAACGATATATTATTGTGCATGCAGGATCAGAGAAAGGCCCTGTCCCAAACTCATTCTTAGTATTTAGCACCAAACCGAAAATGGCCGACTACCACCATGACATGAATTCCACAAACTTCAACAAATGGCTTCAAGAAAAGCTTGTGCCCAATTTGAATGAACCAAGTGTAATTGTAATGGACAATGCATCATACCATTCTGTCACAATAAATAAAGCGCCCACATCTCAAAATTTAAAGTTAGAGATACAGAATTGGCTTATATTGAATGGTATTTCATTTGAAACATACAATTCAAAAGCAGAGTTGCTCTGCTTAGTAAAACAGAACACACCAGAACCTATTTATGAAGCTGATGAACTTTTAAGCCAAAACGGACATAAAGTGCTAAGACTTCCTCCATGTCATTATGACCTAAATGCTATAGAACTCATATGGAGTCTAGCAAAAAGAAATGTGGGAAGCAAAAATGTAAGACGAACTCCAAAAGAGTTCGAGGATCTCATAAAACAATCTTTTGAGTGTATTACAGCAGATGATTGGAAAAAAATGACAGACCATGGCATTCATGTGGAAGACAAGTACAAAAGAAGAGACCATATAACTGAAAATAGTTTAGAAAGCTTCATCATCAATTTAAGAGACAGCAGCGACTCCAGTGATTCTGACGATTCACTCCATGTTGAATTTTTACATTCAGATTTTGATTATAGTGATTAAAAAACAGTATAAATATATGGTCTTGTTTTCTTTGATGCATACTCACATAGATTTACAAATATTTAAACTCATGATAATATTGATACTCATGATAGTGTTTGATAGCCTGTTTGTTCCTTTAATACGCCACAATGGAGTGACGTATCCGTGTGATGTTTGGTATGGAGTTAATAAAGAGTTAACAAGTGATATAAGCTACTTTTAATCTCGTCATAACGCGGACAAAATTGCAAGCATCCACTAGTAAAATAAAAATAAATGTCAAAGTATCAAAGTGAGTTGTTCCAACTTTCCTTTTTACTTTAGGGCTGCCATTCTGATATTTTTTAAATTTCCCGCGCTTTTTCAGTATCAACTTTCATTAGCCAGACTCTAACAGTTTTAGAGATATTTTCAAGTTTATAGTAAGGTCAAATCAAAATCAGAGCCAAGTTGAGTCATTCATGCCTTCGTAAAGTGGTGTAAATTTTACAGGATTTTTTCATGGAGCTCAGAAGAAATCACGAGAAGTCATGTTTTTCCACTTTGTAGTACTTGTTAACGTTATTAAAAAACAAGGTCCCCAATATTTCCTGTTCCTCTCTCGCTCTTTCCGGACTAAAACTTCCACTAGACTTTTTGGAGGGCAGTAATGAGATTTGTATTTGGAACACGTAATCATGTTCCTTTTAACACTACGAGATCCTACTAAAATATAATATGAAAAAGTTAATGGCCACTCCGAACACTGCACCGTCGTCACTGCGTCGGTGTGTATAAAAAACCAAATGAAACGCCCGAATAGCTTTTTCAAACAAATGAATAACCCGGTACTTTCGTTCTCAAGAATAAAAAAAACATGTATAACGAAAAAAAAATAAAAATTTTTAAAATACTATAGCTCCGATCAACCTCAAATCAACGGTAAACGATCGGGTATCGCGGCCCGCGTGTACTGTTGCGTAGAACATCTACTGTACAGATGATTTTTTAAGGTAAATTGATCCGGATATTATACATATTTAAAAAAACCGGCGTCTAATACTGATATGCGTGAAATTACTCGTGCAAGTCGGTACCATGTCTGCACTAAGGTATAATCTCAACATTCTGCTATTAGTAGAAATCCATATTTTAAAAGATACTGAACCGATTTTAATGAAACTTGCGCTGTTCCCTTAAAGTGAATCCCAATAAAAATCGTCACAATCCGATCAATAGTTGTGGAAAAATGCGTGGACAAACATACATACAAAAATTCATACACCTATAAATTCTAGTAGACAGGTAGGTACTTATTATATGATATGTTTGGAGGCCCTAATAGATCACCATAATTATGTAAATATGTAGTTTCAATAATTTTACATAAATAAGTGTCTAACTATTACCCTTATTTTCCAAGTCTGTTGAAAATGTAAATGGTGAAATAAGCAAATATTGGACAACGGCAGTAAGGTCACAAAGACCACAGCCCCAGAAAATGGTAAAAAAAATAACTCGTACTTGGCGCAATTTGCAAAATAGCACAAAAATCTTAAAATTGACATAGAAGTGTTAAAAAACGATGAATAGCATTGGTTTTACTCATTGAAAATACACATCAAAACGATTCCTACACATAAAAACCAATACATGATAAAAACATACATCCTTGTAGTAAAAATATTAACTAAATACTGAAATATTTAATTCTTATCTACTACTTATAATTCAATCACTTTGAAATAATTTACATATTCACCATGTGTGAACTGAGTGACCACAATTAAATATAAATTTAACTCAAGTAGCCAAAAACAGTGCTCTTTTTTTACTTTTATAAATTTACATGTAACTTTTACTAACGTTAGCAGTTAAAATATATAGTTTTTGTGGCATAATTAATAAAGTATGTGTTTTATAAGTGGTCTCTCAATGGCACCAGGAAGAATTTTTTAATTTTTAATTTTAGTTTCCACGTTGTGGTTTGTTATCTTCTAAACACTTTAAAGACGGGCAGCGTGGTATAATTGAAAATATTAATTTTCATTATCGATACAGTTGGCTCAGTAATAACGATGCATTATTGTTCTTACGGCATTCCGTAAGAACAATAATGCATGACTATTACGAAAATTTGAATTAAAAACATTCGTGATTGATTTATTTTCAAATGTTCATATTTATATTTTTTTTATTCTATCCTAGAAATACCATATTTCTATATAATTATTTTTTTACCAGCGGTATGCCTTTACTAACAAAATACTACGAACTATATACTATACTACAGCTACTACAATTAAGACATTTTGATAACTTAGTAGATTATATAATATATCCTAGAATAATTACGAGAAATATAACATAACTAACTATTAAGGTGTTAAATGTAAATCGTTTGAAAATAATTGGCAATAATTTATATTGTTTGTACCGTAACTTCTAATCGGTGCATTTAATTTATTTCAGATTGATTATGATGGAGAAGATGACGCTATCTCAAATCAAGTATCACATTTAGTGGCCTCTCTTATTGGGTAACCAGAGGATATTTTAGTATAACATCTAACAGATTAGGTGTACCTAAACGAGTTATATTGTGATATACTCATTATGTAGGTTTATTCTCTAGTTTAGTAGTTTGGAAATGATATGAAATCCTTTGTTGCCTAATGTACTGATATATCAAATTGTACAAAAACAAATACTTGATGTTACTAAAGTAGTATACAATGCAGAAGTTTAGTATAGCAGCACTACAAATTGGCAATTTTTTTAAATAATTTAGGTTAGTGATTAGGCAGAATTTTAATCAATAAAGTTTTATTGATAAGAAAATGATTTGTTTATATAACATACATGTTTGGAAAGCATTGATTGATAATAATATTAATAACTTTTAGTAATATGTACATTAAATTTTATTTGATAGATATATAAAACGTAAGTACTTACTTTTTTTCTTCCCTTCTACAAGCTACTTTATACCTACGAATATTAATTATTCGTAACTTTATACATAGTTACGAGTAATACGATAACATTGAAACTATACAAAAACAGGATTTGTGTAGGATACTTTTTGATGCTTTCGTAATGACATTACTGTTAGTGGCGTTTCCAGGCAATTCGGACTTAGAATCCAACATTGTATCAATTCTCGTGAAACGTTTTAAATAATGTTTTGCCATTTCGCATTCATATTCACTGATAATCCCCATGCTTGGCAGACGTTTTGGGGATCGCAGTGTCAGATGACAGTTCTTTAGAAGGCGCTTCTGCCCAACTTCCAGTACTTTTCCTTTAGTTGCCTTTTACGACACCCACGGGATGATATGGGGAGGTGCAATTCTTACCCGGCACCCCATGGAGATAGTGATTATATATGGTATATTTTTTATAATCCAAAACTTAAACTGTTTGTATTCCAACTTTCATCTGCATCGGTTCAGCCGTTTCGGCGTGAAGGAGTAACCAACATATTCATATCCAGATTCACTCACATAGTTTCGCCATAGAACATATAATAATACTGTTTCGCATTTATTATATCAGCATAGTGTAATAGTAACGGATATTTAGACTGTGATATTAGTGTTTATTTATTATTAAGTTCGCTGCTATTTTTATTTCGAAAATTTATGTTTGAATTGATTCTTTTCGGACCTGTGGTAGAATGGATTGTTTAGGTTTTAAGAATCTGTATTGGCACAGAACTATTTATAGTGTAGAGCTAAGGGTAGGCTTATTATTTGGGTGGGTTATGAAAATTAAAAACATTACAATATAAGATTTACACACACAGACTTGGATGTACTTCTAATGTTGTCCCGCGTTATTCTAAAAGCATAATTATGGTATACGATCTCACGTGCAGTCGCCTTGAGAGCTATCACTTAAACGTCTCTAGCCTTGTCCCGGGCACTGAGATGTTAGTGGGCGGTAGCCAGCCAGTCCCACGCAGCACACTACGTGAGTAGTACGTAGCTGGTGAGCTTGTAGACATAGTTGTATCACACAACATGTGCGATAAGGGCAGAGTGTCCTAGTAGAGGGGCCGCCTAATTAGCAGCAACAGACGGGGTGGACCACCTGGCTGGGCTTCTCGCTGATAGAATGGCGTGGTCGTGATAGTGATGTAGGAGATGTTGAAGATAATGAAGCCCGAAGATCCTAGAACAAATCCTAGCATTAGGACATTATCTGGAAGTAGTTGTTATGGCTTGCTGTGCTTTTGAGAGAATTGATAAATTTAACCAAGAGATTTTTTCTACTTATGGGTTTGTAACTAGGCAGGCGAGCATTCAAGAAATGGTAAGCCTACGCAAGGATTAAACTCATGGACCCATTGCTGTCTATAAAAATGCGTCTGGGCCATTTTTTTTAAATATATATTGTGGTGCAATATTTTATATAAGAAACAGTACAATATATTATGTGCATCATTCTTAATTTATTCTAAAATATACAGCAGAATATAGGTACGTTAAGTTAAAACAAATATTTTTATATATTAGAATTTTAATGTAGATAATCCAAGAAAAGTTTTTCATATAAGTGAAAATAATAGGTCAATCGCATTCGAGTATACCTTATTTTCTCAAAGATTAAACAGCGCAAGAAAGAAAAAAAAACATGATTCACGTCTACAAGTTTCTCATCCTCATTTATCAAAACGGAGGCTCAATCTACACCAAAATGGCACCAATGGCAGCTGCAGGCAGTGCAGCGGCTGACAAAACTGTCAACTGTCTGGAAGGCTTTACTACCAATTTTATATTCTATATATTTATATATAAATACATTAAATATCTTCAAATATAAAAATCCCATGGGGTACCGGGATGTAATTTTAAACTTGCATTCAAAATATTATAATCTAAATATTTGCATAAAATCCTACTCCCAAGCTCAACCTTTCCTCCAAAAACGTGCGCTCATAATGGAGTTAAAATATATAATTATTCATAATTATTACCATTCTAATTAGTCAATAAGGCACCAGATCAGATTAATTATGATCAGTTGGCAAGCCATATATCATACTAGTAGAAATTAGTTAATTATTTGCAAAGTATGCTAATATTTAAGATCAAAATGATAATAAATACTTATATGTATTAATTAATATAATATGTAATACCTGAATCGAAGAGCATTATATTTAATACGGCACTGCTTTTATTAAATGTAATAATGCATTGGACACAATGCTGCTCCACCGAAGCACAGCAGCGGAAAGCTTGAGTTTCAGTCAAGTATAACTAGTTTTTTTAAGAAAAAACTTGTATCTATCATAAATATAATACTACGTGTTATAAATTTTAGAGGCATTCGGTGATTTTATCTTCTAATATTACAATGATCAAGTTTTGAGAAGTTTTTGTTGAAGCTTTGAACGAGATTAACTTGTTTGAAATATAAAGTTTTAAATAGCTATGATTCGTGTAATATTATTGTTTGGACTTCTTTTGATTATTGATAGTGCCCCAGTTCGAGATGATGCAGCATCTAAAGTAATTAGTTATGTGAACACAAGTGATGGCAAAGGAAATTATAAATTCAGGTAAGTTCATTAAAGGGATCCATTTTACTGTCATCGTAGTAGGGCATTTTGTTTCTTACCTGGCCACCCTGAAGTAGAAAATCTGCTGGTAAGCCAGCAAGCAATCACACGCAGGAGCTTCATACAGCAGTCCATGAAGCCAATTCCCATTCTAGCTGAGCCTGTTTATTTATTTGACTGAATCATGACTTATTTACTGGGTAAATAACAGTTTAAAGGTCGTGATAATAGTACATTGTGTATTATATAGGTATATGTGGCTCTAGTAGAAGCCTAATGTCTAAGACTGAGGGCTTTCTGAGTCGAGGTTCGTAAGTCTAGTACCGCCCGTAAAACAAACAATGTTTTTCATAACATTTTCAAGTAAATAAATATGAATTATAGGTTTAATACACAAGTCAGCACAACTATTATTATAAAATACGTGAACATTTTTTTAAGCTTTAGGCTTAGGCTTTTTGCCCTCACCACAGATTGTACGAAGAAACGTTAAGTGCAAACACTTACGTAGGTATACAGCCTTGACGGAATGTAAAAAAAAAATCGACATTTGATACAAAAAATCTATTAAAATCGATTATTAAGAACATTAGTTAAGTATCTAAGTAACATATAGCGAGATTGCAATGAAATTCCTGTTTAGATAATATTTTAAGGAAAAAAATTCACTCCTTGCTTGAACTTGGATGATCTGTGTGCTGTGCTATAAATTACTTACTGACCTTGGGTTCCATGACTAAAACAAAGCTCGAGGGTTTTATATGGGTCATTACGGCCAAGTTAACCTGTATGTTTAGACAAGTATACGTGCAAGTGAGATGAAAAAATACTTACAATTATTCATTATACCGTAATTATGAACTATTCATAAAACCGTATAGCACTTATTTTTAATGTTAACTTAAAAATATACTGCTCAAATTGAGAGGTCAGATTTTTGGGTGGTTTAATTCTCATTAACTCCAAGAAACCTCCAGTAAATGTCTGCTGTATTGAGAATATTCTCCTGTAGGATGTCTTAGTTGCAACTAAGGGAAAAATTCGCCTAGTGAGCAGCATGCTCTTACCAAGTTGATTTTAGTGGGGTATTGTTGCATATTGAGCGCACAACAGGGCTCCTGTTGGCATCGTCAGCACGACTATATCCTAGTTATGAATGAAATTCTATTGTTATCATTATCGCCGATGCCAATGGGTTAAATGTTTTCTTAATGTTTTATTTATTTTTAGCTTCGAGACCTCAAACGGCATATCCCGAGATGAAACCGGAACAGTGGTAAATGAAGGACAGCCAAACCAACACATCAGTGTACAAGGGTTCATTTCTTATACGGATCCTGAGGATAACATACAGAAGATTAGTTATGTGGCTGATGAAAATGGTTATAAAATCGTACCTGAAACAGATGGCGGTGTAAGTATCAACAGAAAATATATTATTTTATTCAAGATATTGTTTGTGTATGAGGCTCAAAATCACCAAGGTGGCAATTGGCTTTGCTCGCAATTTAATGTCTTAAAACCTGACATAATTGAGAAAATATAATTAATTAAATACTTTTTTTAGGTTTAAATAAATTATTTCTCATTTAAGACATAATTATGTCACTTCCATGAGAACATGGTTATCAAATAAATAGGTATAAGTTACTTGCTCAGTGGGTATAAGCACAAATGTTCGTCGTCGTAGTGAACAAAAATAAAAACAATAAAACATATTGACACACAAATACAAAAACAAAGATGCCTACCCGTCTAACGCATTCATCTTGTTTGGCTTGCCATAATTAAATACTTCAATTAACCTTTGTTTGTGTGTGCACATCAAACAATAAAATTTATCAATGAAGTAATTTTGAATTAAATCAATATATATGCATGTAAAGTCATTTCGAGAACGCGTCCTCATGTAAGATCTTCAACAAGAAGTCAGATGAAGTTGAAGAAAAATTCTATGAAAATTAAAAATGAAGAAATAGTCTCATGAGACTTTACCTTCATGACAACATTGGTGTATGTTTACACCAACATCAACATTTCTTTAGACACTCTAAGACACAATGTAATAGAGTTGTGACTTATTTCAGAAATATTCACATCGAAGCGTTCCTCTGTGACAACATGAAAAAAACAGCAAATCTGACGTCACAGACGGCATACACGCCGTACGTTCGCGAAACATATATTCTCCGATAAAATACAAAAATCTTCTAGTGCACCGTAATTTTGTATTTCGAGTTCAGTGATCAAGTTAGTGGTATAAGTGTGCGAGTCAAGTAATGTGTTCGGATCAGTGTAATACGGGAATATAAAACACACTTATCAAGTTTCGTTTCGTGAAATTAAAGGTACTTTCGACGAACTTTTTCTGTATCCTACCGCTTCTCTTTTAAAAAATATAATATTCAGTTTATAGCAGCGCCATCTGCTGTCTAGTAATTACACGAATACGACAGGTAAGTTGGTCAGCTTATGCTAAATCAGCATCGATCGTAGCTTGTGTTTTTATCAGTATGACTAGAACACGGCTTTCGGAAAGTTTTTGTCACCGACATCGGCAGGGGCCGCTACCTGTTCGATTTGTCCTTCTACGTTCCATAAAGCTTGTGTGGAGCTGCCAAATAGCATGGCAATAGAGGCCATTTGCTGGCCTTCACCACGATGTCACAAAATACATTGCGTCTATCGCTTATTCTATTGTTTACCATACAAACTATTGCTAAACTCGTATCGCTAGAATTTCGTGGTACGGGGCCTACAAGGACGCAACGGTAAAAATAAACAACTCTAAAATATACGACATCTATTGCCATACTATTTGGCACAGCCGAAAACTCAACTATAAGAAAAGACTGGGCATGTCCCGAATGTGACAAAGAAGCAACGTAAGGGCTTTAATAGTAGTACCTCAGTAAGAGGTTTGAATGACTCTGTAGTCCCACCACCGTATTATTTGTGTCACAAATAAAGCATTTTTCTTTCTTTCTTTCAAATTCACAAACATACTAAGTATTGCTTCATAATAAATATTAAAGAAAAGGTTTGTTTGTGAGGAGCGAGGTATATTGCAATCCTTCATGGATAGTGTCAGATAGAAGCTAGTAATAATAGTATATGTAGGAGTGGATATTCATTGTGTTACAAATGGCAGTTTCTGCACTTTATTTAAAAGTATTCCTTTGTAAGGGTAGAGACATAATTGCGAGAGTTCAGTGTTTGAAAAAGCACTTTTTTCCATCAGATGAAGTCAAGAAGTCTGGTTGATGACCGCGCACCGTCCCCTATGATGGTTGAAGCAATTGCAATTTTAATCAATTGTATCACAAAGTTTCGGCTTGAAAGAATAAGGTTCCGGCGGCCGAGAGGAATAGGCATCCGGTGCGAATTGGAGGACGCGGGTTTGATTCCCGGATATATAATTATTATAATATATTTGTTAAAATAGACGACTACCTAGCGGGCCGTTCAGAACCTTGCCACTAAGTTGATCGGTCCGAACAATATTATTTCCAATATATATATCGAAATATAATTATAACTAGGCATATTTGTTCATTAGGGACGACAATTACGAAAAGTAATGCTAAAAATAATGCAAACAAGTATACTGAAGTGATTGATTTCTTTTAAATTTGTTCTTTACAGTATTATTTTTATGCCAACCTGCATAACGAGATACGTCTTACTAATAGGTTATTGAATATAAATAGTTTGAAAATAATGGGAAAGAATTTATATTTTACGTGATAGCAACTTTTAATCAGTGTTTTTACTTTATTTCAGATTGATTACCATGATGAAGATGACTATAACCAGGATGTACTTCCTCCTCATGTAGTGGCCACTCTTATTGGGTAACAATATAGCTGATTTCGAAATGCGACATGTAGAGGCGAACAACTGGACACACGAATGCTTTTTGTGTAAGCTGAAGCAGAGACGCTTCGCTCGCACGGTCAATAATCAAGTTTAGTGGACGGTCGTGCATTTTAGTCGTAGTATTACACTTCAAATTGTTTAGAAAATACTACGACCTATATACAACACTACATTTACTACAAAAAAGCATTTGGTCAACCTGTAAGCCATTGCAGTATATTATTATTTACTTAAGTAGTTTAGTATAGCAGTACCATACATTGTACAAAAACTAAGTTAATAGGTACCGATTTTAATCAATAAAACTTTATTATTAACAATTATGTACATGTCTTTTTAATTTAATTTACAATTTACATCATGTTTTTGAAGCGCTCATAGCGAAGTTTTCTTAGCTGTTCTTAACGGATCAGCAAAGTTAAGCCCACCGCGGTCATGAGTTGGATGGGTGACCGCCAGTTACATTACTATTGAGCGCTTCCGTGCTTCGGAGGGCACGTTAAGCCTTCGGTCCTGGTTGTTGTCTAAGGATGGCAGTCGTCATAGCATGGTGGTAGGGCATTTTGCGAATGCCCGCTGGCTAGCTATCACCCTCAAGTAGATAATCTGTCGCCAAGCACCTAACGGTGTGTTCCGGCATCTGTCCTTGAGAGCCAGTAATTATAGGTTAGCCTGAATAACACCTTCGATCACATCATCACTTACCATCAGGTGAGATAGTCAAAGGCTAACCGGTAGTTTAGCCTTTGACTACAAATTTTTTGTAATACCTGGTAAGGTATACAAAAATATAACAAGATATGATTAGGATACTTTTTTTTTACAACGATATTAGTAAATATAATATATCCAACTTTAAATCAGTAGAAATAAAACCTTCACCACTAACTATATAAAAAACAATGACCATTTCACACATTTTTTCTGCTATTTATTTAAATATATGTTTACGTGAATATATAAATAATATATAATACTAGCTGCACCTCGCTTTATTCACGTAGATAATGTTGGATAGTGACGATGTCGAATATGAAAGAGTATAATTATATTAAATGTATGTGACATAACCTCTATATTCCAAGTCTCAGCAACGAGAAACAAACATACACACTTACATCCTGATTCACTCGCTCACAAACATTCGCATTTATAATATTTTACTAAGAACATTATTTGCTCCCGTTTTCTTTAAATAACGTTACTTCCCATACCTAATTGAAAGTTATTTAGTAAGTTTTTTATTTAGTATTAATTAAATTAAATCTATGTTATATTTTTTTAACCTGCAGTAACTTTATTTTTTAATTAGTCGACTAGGTATATATTAATGGGTATTCAAATTCATTTACCGAAATTCTATTATTATCAACAACTTTTAACTAAACGCGTGTCAAACTGTATGTTCATTTATAAGTGTAACTGGCTAATAAATATTCCGCAAATAATAAATAAACGGTCGACGTTAATTGCTTTTGTATTCTTTGGTTTATTTGCTGGCCTTAATTATTTCTGGCCTTGGGTACTGTCACTATCCGTTCAATGTACTCTTTTATTTACCTTCATTAACTATAATACCAAGTATAACACATAACTAATCTGCTGTGCTTTGTCACTAACTATAATACCAACTATGACAGATAACTAACCTGCTGTGCTTTGTCACTAACTATAATACCAACTATGACAGATAACTAATCTGCTGTGTTATGTCACTAACACTCTCTATCTAAAAACTAATAGATGTATTAGATTGAACCATTAGCTTAATTTTTTTTTTTTTTTTTTTTTTTTTTTTTTATGTCAGATAGTTTAGCCTTTGACCTCTATCTCACCTGATGGTAAGTGACGATGTGGTCGAAGATGTTGTTCAGGCTAACCTAGAAGTATTGGCTCTCAAGGACAACTGCCGGAACACACCGTTAGGTGCTTGCCGACAGATTTTCTACTTGAGGGTGGTAGCTAGCCAGGCGGGCATTCGCAAAATGCCCTACCACCATGCTATAACGACTGCCATCCTAAGACAACAACCGGGACCGACGGCTTAACGTGCCTTCCGAAGCACGGAAGCGCTCAGTAGTAATGTCACTAGCGGTCACCCATCCAACTCATGACCGCGCGCGACGTTGCTTAACTTTGCTGATCGGTTGAGAACAGCTAAGTAAACTTCGCTACGAGCGCTTCGAATGAACTCACCAGCTTTTCGATGCAGACGGCGTATGTCAGTTTCATTTTCAAAAACCTGTCCTACTAGCACGTTCTCAGTGGGTGTAGGTTGCGTTGTCACTTCTGAAATAATAAACTAAATTACTGTATTAATTTGTACATGACTTAATAACAACTATTGTTAACAATTTAATGCACTTCGTAAGCTGTTCATAAAAGAAATCTCATAACCGCGTTTTTGTCCACGTCACATATTTGCCATTCGTTGCCGCTAGAGGCACCGTAGGCGCGTCATAGATAACTCAGATAATTTCTCACGACCACAGACTCACAACGCAATACTAATATGGATCGCTAACACACGCAATACACTCAATCAGTAAACATATAATATAGGAAGAAATATATATATAATTAATTTAATGATTATATACATAGGATATTAAACGTATAAAACGTGAGCTTCTAGATGTTTTTAATAATGTAAGTACCTGTTTATATTTGCATGCTTAATTTGTTATACAGAGTTTTATTTTAAATAATATGCCACCCTTACTCCTAAACAGAATATAAATATATTAGTTTTAAATCTAATATTGCCCAGTACTGGGTGTCTTAAAAAAATATCTAGAATTACTCATAAAGCTTTGTGGCTCTGCAGAGTGAAACTGCGACAGCACTCCCTTGCACCCCCCAAGCTGATAGAAAGCGTGACTGTATAAAAACGTATCGCTGTCGCACGGCATCAGGGCCAGAGTACTTCATTAAACATCCTCTTTTAATTTGTGATGTTTGTCAAAACTTTGAGTATATGTTTCCATGATCATGTACCTAATTTATTCGGGGCATGTGCCCAGAAAAGAAGATACATAATACCTATATAAAACATTTCTGTCGTAATTTGTTTATGAGCTTTGTCCTTCGAAGTCCTCAATTCACCCATAATCCCAAATATTTAAATTTTCAACACTTTTAAACTAGTATTATTTATTTTGATATCTAATATTATTCATGTCAATTTATGTGTTTATGTCGCTAGCTAGTTTATTATAATTATAAATGTAACCAATGTATTTAAAAAAAAATAGGCATATTTTTGCAGGCGTGCAGTTGGTTCTCATCGACTGTCAGATATAATACCTACCTATATATAGTAATCTGTCAGAAGATCAAATTATTCCTACCTCTTCTACAAAGCAAGCTGAAATTGAAAAGATATTTAGGTATATCAGTTTCATAACCCCGTTACACTTTAATCTGTGCTGTGTAATAAGTAACCCTGATTTGCCTAAATGAGAATATAATATTTCCTCCTTGCCTTATATACCTTGTTTATAAAGATCATTTCTTGAGGCTAACTTTAATATTATGAGTAGATAACAAAACCTTTATGTCGATGTTAATATATGCATTATTTACTTACATCTGAGAAGCAATTTATAGTTGACTTACACTTTAAAAAACCCATCTAAATATTACTAATCAGAGATAGAAATTCATACCGTAGGTACTCAAGAGTTTTTTTTTTATCATTGAAATTTAATATAAATGGGGACCTTGGGACTTTTAAGAGCTAAATCCCCTAAATCTCCTAAGCTCGTTGCACGTGACGAATACAAGCATTTGTTTGTCTGAAACGCGCTATATTATATGAAAGAAAAAAAAAACTTTATAGGTACATAAAAGCGATAGTCAGATTTTAAAGTTTTCAACTCAGATTTGTTAAGGATTTGGCAGCTTCAAATCACAGTTTTGCGAATATGGATATTAGTTATCATTAAGGAGGAGTTCCCCCGTGGGGTGCCGGGTTAGAATTGCACCTCCCCATCTCACCCCGTAGGTGTCGTAAGAGGCGACTAAGGGAAAAATACTGGAAGATGGGCAGCAGCGCCTTCTAAAGAACTGCCATCTTACTCTGCGATCCCCAAGCCGCCTGCCAAACGTGGGGATTATAGCAAATACCCCCTTAATAGGGGAGGCTGTGTTCAGCAGTGGACGAGTCAGCTGTTACAGAAGGAGGAGTTTTCAAATAAAAAACTGAAAACAGCTGCATTTTGATTCTATTCTTTTTTTACCTATTATTAGCAGTTATGAAAAATCTTTAACACAGAATTGTTGCAAAAACGCCTGCACTTTACACAATTTATTTCTGAATCCAGACAATGATCCTTTGAAGAGGAGTTAACCTTCAAAGTGACATAAAGTCAGGGAATCGCCCAAGTCTAAAGCCAAGTAAAACTTGTTTTATAAGAAAAAAAACTTGATTCTTACCTACATAAACACAACGTTCTATTTTTTTGAGAGGCATTCAAGAATTATATCTTCTACGGTTACAAGGATCAAGTTTTGAGCAGTTTTTGTCGTAGCCTTCATTAAGGTTTTTAAACTTTAAAGTTTATAAAAATAACTATGATTCGTGTAATATTGTTGTCTGCACTTCTTTTGGTTCTTGATAGTGCACCAGTTCAAGATGATGCAGCAGCTAAAATACTTAGTTTCGAGAACACAAGTGATGGCAAAGGAAATTATAAATTCAGGTAAGTTTATTTATGGGTTCAATCTATAAAAATATCGGCATCGTATGCGGAAATTTCTTCCTTGCCTGGGTCTTCCACCCTTTAGTAGAAACCACCCATTAGTAGATCGCAAACAAATCACATGTGCAGGAGCTTGTTACAGCAGTTCTTGAGGCCAATTTACATTCTAGATATCAAATGAAGGGGCAAATAAAAGAACTTGATTATTCGCTTACTTTCCGCATCATGACAGCGGAAATATAGGTCAGAAGAGGGTGGTGACAGAAAATAATCACAATTTAAAATCTAATCTAAGTTATGATTTAAATTCAAAAATATAGGTACTGGACAAATTAAGGGATATGATTTTTGGGTCGGATTATTTTTATAGTCCTTAAAGAAGTTCTCAGTGAAAGTATAGTTTATTCGAATATCCTCCTGTAGGATATCTTAGAGGTTACTACGGAAAAAAACAATAATTGAGCAGTTTGATTCTACTACGTTGATTTTAGTGGGGTTTTGCTGCATATTGAGCGCACAACAGGGCTTCTTGTATGTTTTCTTAAATATTTATTTGTTTTTAGCTTCAAGACCTCAAACGGAATATTCCGAGATGAAACCGGAACAGTAGTAAATGAAGGACAACCAGACCAACACATTAATGTACAAGGGGTAATTTCTTTTACCGATCCTGATGGCAATATACAGAAGATTAGTTATGTGGCTACTGAAAACGGTTATGAAATCATACCTGAACCAAGTGGCGTTGTAAGTATTAACAGAAAATTTATAATTTTATATGTAATTTAGCTAATGTATAAGAATTAACCTGCATAGCATTTACTTCAGAACCTAGTAAGTACCAAAGCTAGTGAACAGTGGTGTATGTTTCACACCCACATTTTGCAATTTACAAATAAAAAATGCTGACAAACTCTTAGACTTGACTTCTGTTATAGAACTAACAGAAATCAACTTTAAGAGGTTGTTTATAACAAAATAATAAATTACAGGCACAAGAGACTCTACACAAGACATCAGGTGGTTCTCGTGCTTATTCCATCACAAACAAAAAAAAAACAAAAAAGAAATATATTACATAAAAGATAAAAAGAATTAAAAAAAAACCTTCTAATAAAATTGTTAGGACTAACATAAGTCAACTAAGAGCATTTTTTCAATAACCCTGCATTTGTGCGTACAATATTTAAGAGTTTTTTCAGTACTTAGAATATAATCAACGCGTTGCATTGTCGCAACATAAAATAACAACAAATCCACAGATACACAAAAGTATTGCTTTAAGTAATTTTATTGACAATACTCTCAGTCCTATTATAACACTGTAAAAATATACATTAATTTATCAAAACTGGATTTAGTTAAAAGTTATGCGTAGTCATTCAACTAACGTCTCGAACGAGTGCAGCGCAGTGTCACTTAAAACGAGGATGGCGTTCTTGCAACTGTAATGGACGGGCGTGATGCGACAATACACTTGTCCATTGAAGATTGAATTTGAAGCGCTCGTAGCGAAGTTTACTTAGCTGTTCTCAATCGATCAGCATAGTTAAGCACGTCGCCCGCGGTCATGAGTTGGATGGGTGACCGCTAGTGACATTACTACTGAGCGTTTCCGTGGTTCGGAGGGCACGTTAAGCCGTCGGTCCCGGTTGTTGTCTTAAAATGGCAGTCGTTAGAGCATGGTGGTAGGGCATTTTGCGGATGCCCGCATGACTAGCTACCACCCTCAAGTAGAAAATCTGTCTCCAAGCACCTAATGGTGTGTTCCGGCAGCTGTCCTTGAGAGCCATTACTTCTAGGTGTTAGCCCGAACAACATCTTCGACCAAATTATCACTTACCATCAGGTGAGATAGTGGTCAAAGGATGACCTATCAGGCATAAAAAAAAAACTTGGCAAAGTTTTGAAATGTACATGCACTTTATTGCAGATGGCTCCAGTCATCGTCATCGCCACCTCACCTCAAGTAGTTGCGACTTTACTTGGTTGATATAAAAATAATATAAGTATTATTATATATCATTTTATGTTTGTTATTTGGTTTCTTCATTAACGGCTATCTTCTACTTTAAAAAATCATAAAAAGTTACATGTTCATTTTGCTTATCTCTATTTACAAAATATATTGCGATTCATTCCCTTCTTCAAATTTGTGTAAAATAATGTGGTCCATGAATAAAAATATATTTTATATACGTCATATACAACGCATTAATTTCATACAAAAATACAATGCTCATATATAAACGACATCTGTTACAATACTGCAGAACTTATTTAAAAAAGTCACAGAACTTTTCATCATCATACAACTCAAATCGTCATTGGTGTGTACCACCAGATGTTGAAGTTACGTTACAGTTCAGCATTGACAAGATAGATGGCGGAAAAACTCCTACAAAGTTGTACATTCTATAGATTTCGAGAATATTACTAACACTAATAATATCATTAAACACTTTTAAAAGTACTTATACCATTACTTTAAGACACATATGCTCCAACAATAGTTTTCAAAAATATGGATATAATACTGTATATAATATATTATTATACCTTACAAATTAAATTTTTATTTAAATTTTTTCTATGGTATAGTTGTAATTTTGTAATGTAATCCGCATAGCAGGCGTTATTGCAAATATAACAATATTAAAATATAATTATATTAGACATAGTTTAAATACGTAGGTACAGTTCAAGTTTGCTGCTGATATATATTAAGCTCAAAGTCAAAAGTCAAATTGAAATTCATTTATAAAATTAAGGCATCTGCTGGTGCTCTTATGTAGGCATCGAGCAAGGTGATTTAAAGCTCGATGTATGTAGGTCAATTACAAGTTTGAATATTGAAATATTCTAGAACTTATGTACTGCAACGTTAAAAAAAGTATTTGGCCTCTCCAAGAAGAACGGGCATGAAACTCGGGGCCATTTTATAACGTCGCACTTTTTACAATGTATTACAAACTATATTACAAAATTATTACAATACTTTTTTTTAATTTTGATGATAGCTTGGTGCTAAAATCACCAAGATATTCCGCAAAAATGGTATAATGCTATCTTTCTTTGGAAATATACACAATTAGCAAGTTCCATACCGCGCAAGGCGTCAGTTTTAGGGAATATAAAATTGTAAGCTTTTTTCATTGCCATCGCATTTAGATGCGATCTTCCAAGTTTTGACGACGATATAAGTCTATGTTCTACCACAGTGCCCTCAAGCCAGTCTGCCTGTTCCTCTCGCGGTAGGGAAGAGTTTTAAACGCCCGCTTTTGGTGAAATGCATTTTCAGTACCTGCCACCGGCGGCAGCATTCCCGCCGGTGGCAGGTACTGAAAATTTTCCGCGCCGGTTAGCGTTCCAATGTTATTTAGTGCCTTCACTGGCCCGAACCCCGGTTGAAAGCAATCAAAAGCACTTGTTCGTCCTAAAAGAAAACGTTTTCTACCATTAGTATTTCCTATGTACCTACCACAGACATTGTTTAACAAAATATTAACAAAGGACAGACCGCACAACGCTGTCTTCTACTTTGAGACATTATCACTCGATTAGAGTGGTCAGCTTGGCATGTAATCTTCTTGCATATATAATGATGGTGGTATGCAACCACCATCATTATATCACATCCATAATATAGGTACCTATGTGTCATATCTATAATACCTATGTAGGTATATGTAAATTTAAGAAAGTTTGTGTGTATATGCATATTTTTTGCCATTCGCTTATCTCCGAAACAGGAGAGCTTTCTGAGGCGCTCGTAGCGAACTCTACTTAGCTGTTCTCAACCGATCAGCAAAGTTAAGCAACGTCGCGCGCGGTCAGGAGTTGGATGGGTGACCACTAGTGACATTACTACTGAGCGTTTCCGTGCTTCGGAGGGCACGTTAAGCCGTCGGTCCCAGTTGTTGTCTTAGGATGGCAGTCGTTATAGCATGGTGGTAGGGCATTTTGCGAATGCCCGCCTGGCTAGCTACCACCCTCAAGTAGAAAAATCTGTCACCAAGCACGTAACGGTGTGTTCCGGCAGCTGTCCATGAGAGCCAGTACTTCTAGGTTAGCCTGAACAACATCTTTGACCACATCATCACTTACCATCAGGTGAGATAGTGGCCAAAGGCTACCCATAGTGAAGAAAAAAAAAAAAAAAAGGTTAATGAAGTTCATGAAACTTGATATATTGGTACTTGTAATTGTGGATCCTGTAATATATCTTCTGTTTCTCTTATTTTAACATTTTAGAACATTTTTTATCGTAATTTACGGAATAAGTTTACAAATTAATTCTACGTGAATAGAACCGCGTGTGGACGATAGTACCTACCTAACATATAAAATTACCAAGATATGATGAACCTTGAACCACAAAATACTCGTATTCTGCCATCATACTAAGCCCAGGTATTAAAATCGTGGCTTTATGTTAAACTACAATAAGTGGTTTTTATTGTACTTGCACTTAATAAGCAGCAATTCTGCTGTACTATCGTAATAAGTTTCGGTTCGATCTTTATATCTTTTGGATGTCTTGTTATTCCATGGATAAGGTGATGAAGATGATAATTATACAATAAATAGTACCTGTACCGCATACACGATTTGAAAGAAGGACAATTCAACAATCCAAAACACACTCTTTCGCATTCATAAATATAGGAAAATTCTTTCTAGCTTAAGAAATCGGCTTTTATATATTTGTATGTTTGTAAACTGCATATTTATAACAGTTGAAATACTACATTACCAAAAATTTTATAAATACTACATTAGGTTTTTACAATCGACTAAAAATGAATGAAGGACGAATTGGTCCTAAAATAATGATTTCTACTTTGTCGAAATCTGGACGCCGGAAACTGCGGGTAAAAGCTAGTATACTATAAACATCGAGAAAAGACTATAAATTATAAGATAGTAAATTGCTGAAGCAAGTGCTAAATAATTATACCATTTAACTCCCAATAGCTCTGACCAGCTCTATCCTTCATTTCCTTTTATCTCTATCCCTGCTACTCGTAGATGTCGATACCACCCACAAGTAAATAAGGATACAAAAAAAAATTATAATATTGACCATCAACCTTGACCAATAGTAAGCCTAACCACGGACTAAACCTAGCGGTTAGCGGTAAAAACGTGAGTTTTGATGATGAATCCTATAAAGATCGATTCTGCTTATTTTATTTACAGTAGAATAAGTAAGTAGTGTATTGTTTGATGAGAGTTGTCAACAATGCTGTACTTAACGCCCCCTCCCTGAAAAGCAAGACTATCACTACACATACACCTAGAGTTTTGGATTTGGACAAATAAGCTAATAGTATAAAAATGTAAAGCTCATAATTTTATAAATTGAAGGAAATATTTTTTATTATTGAGAAATGATTGAGATTATATAGTGTTAATTAATATATATATTCATAGATGAAAATCATAGATTAAAACTAGATCCATTTAATGTTAATACGTACAAAACTGTTATATTATAGGGAAGGAACTACCAATCAAGATACGGGTGTTTATATACCCAGTTTGGTAGGTAGAGCCGCAAATTTTAACGATGTACTTTAAATGAATAAATACAATTTTGAATTTGAATTTGAAGTTATAATTCTACCTCGTGAATTATGTCTTTACTAAAAAATAGAGAAACTTCGGCCGGTGGTTTCAATCGCGGTTTTATCGTTCTACCTTGGAACTACGTAGTACATCGTGATTAAAAGTATAATATGCCCTAATCCACCGAATCTACGTACAACATTTCCATTCACCAATTTTGTAGATAAACAACGCATATTCTTACATATATTATAACTACCTCTTACTACCAACTTACTTAAGCACAAAAAAGTAAGTTTACTTTGATCATTATGACGCAATTGCGACTCTATTTAAATACCAAAATTGTTCTCAGATATGTAAAGCTATACCTCAATACGTTAAGAAGTAAATTGTACACCATTAAGCAACGCAAAAAGTACATGATCTTTAAGTACAGCCGGTTTATGACTCGGCAGATGGTCTGCAAACTTGGTCAACTTACCAGGCTTGATAATATATATATTTTGAATAATTCTTAATAACTCTATGGTATATTTGCTATATTGCTATTACATTTTTATTATAAAACCCATAAAATAAACAGCGAAAGAAAAATTGGTAAATATGAAATTAGTATCTGTAGTTTGTGTGTTCATATCTCTCAGTGCTTCAGCTCCGATATCAGAAGAGAATCAAGCTCAAATAATCAGCTACGAGAATGAAAGTGACGGAAACGGAAACTATAAATTCAGGTGAGAACATACTGATTTCAAATGTACCTACCTATTCAGTACTTTAAGTAAATTTTTAACTAACTTTAACATATGTTTCCACATACATAGACAATTTTGCTATTTTGACATATTTCGATTCTACGTTGAAGTCAGAATTAGTATCACAATCAAAACCTAACCGTGACGTCACGAACCGTCCTGCACGGAAGACCAGCGCTGGTTGCAAAGCTAGTAATGCTGAGATAAGGACTGTTTTATGGCATATGTTAGGACATTATTTTAGTTAGTGATATTAAAAGAAAAAAAGAAAATTTATTTATTTATGACATAGTACTTGTAAAAACATCATCTATTTATTCTTCGGCTATCAGTCGTTGTAGTATTAAGTATTTTCTATGTACTTTGTTTATATAAATGAAATTATTTGATACAGTATGAAAATGTGTTTTAGGTCCAAACGTCCAAATTGTAGGTTTTTGGGATTCTGTAACCGTATCGGGTGAATCCCAGTATAAATCCTATTACATAACATTTGAAACAACTCTTAGGTTTTTACTTTATTTTCGCCCATGGAAAATATATCAATACCGATATTATTATCAATATTTGATGGGGCTATATCGCATCAAAACATTATACTGGTATCGTTTTGTACTTTCAGTTTTAAGACTTCAAACGGTATTGAGCGCAGCGAAACAGGGAGGTTAGTGAATATTGGTGAACCTAATGAGCACATTGAAGTCCAAGGAGTATATTCATATCAAAATCCAGAGGGAAACCTTGTCCTCGTTCAGTATACGGCAGATGAAAACGGCTATCACATTGGACTGCCACAACCTGCACTTGTATGTATTTTATTCACATTATCGTATTTACAATTAACCACAATTTTATAATGAGGTATGTTCTAAATGACTACGCAGAGTTGAGTGGTCAACCCAGCACTCAGTCTCAATAGCAACATTTGAAGCGAAGTTTTATTTTATAGCGCTTCTGATAACTATCTCTCTTACTCTTGTACTTTTATATCTTACTAAACACTCATTGGTGAAACTTATAAACATCATTAAAGTCATCATTGTACCGATAATCAATTCTTCAGATGTATTATGTTTTATGTAAGAGTACTGACGTGAGTAATGTATCACGTATGAATTGCCTTGGACTCTTCTGTACGTACGTATAGGATGTTGACATCCAATAATGGACCACTGAATATAATCCTAGAGCTGATTTTATTTTATCGTGGGACTTATTGTTTTAGGAATGACCTTTTTCCGATACATACCTTTACGTGTGTATGATATGTAATGTACTTAAACCATTTTCTAAATATCCATAACGTTTACTATACATTAGATACAGCACTCACCTGTCTTTTTTATGTTATTGTGACTGTAAGTGTAAGTGTTTTATACACTTAAAAAATATAAAAATATATCTAGTGACAATTCCGCCTAATTTTTCTGCTAAGCCGACGTGATGTCACAAACGCCACGCAGCCAAACTGGAAGAATTTTCGACGCGTTTCGCTTCTGGTTGTTCTGGATATTGCCACTAGTTAACATTAAGTATTTTATATAATTATGGCAAAATTATTTGTTCCAAGATTACGCGAGGTTACAAGTGTTTAACAAAAGATTTTCATAGATCAAACTATTAAGGTATTGATTGTAGATCGTTTGAAAATGATTGGGAAGAATATAAATTCTTGACACCAATTTCTAATCAGTGCATTTAATTTATTTCAGATACCCATAACTATCCTGGGTGCACCACCTAATGTAGTGGCCAGTCTTCTTGGGTAACATACCTAAAAGAGATTTATTAAAACTTGCTCAAATTGTTGTTTTATTATCAGTTAAGTATTCTCTCTGTTTCTTAATGTAATATTTCAAAAGATATTATCTGCTTAATGCCACTTATCAGTTAATGTTCAGTAGTTTTTTTTAGTATTAGTTTTGTATAGTGCTAACTATACAATAATAAAAAAATATGTAAATACTAGGCATACTATTAAACAATAAACATTAATTTTTTGTCTTGCTTTTTATTGTTTTTATAAGTATTGTTTTGTTACAAAATTTATGTGTTTTTCAATGATTATCTAACGACATTTTAGATAAGTTTCCAGGCAGTTAGATCTCCATTAAATTTATGAATAACAATTTTTAAAACATAACACGTAAGTATTTATACCATGTTTCATAATTAGTTCTATATAATGGCCTTTTCCTGCTTTTATTCCAGTCTAAGTAGCGTTGTATAGCCCTAAAGTAGACAATCTGCCGTCAAGCGCCCAACACTGAGTTCCGGCAGATGTCCTTAAAAACCAGTTTCCGTTCTAGATTAAGCGTACTTTAACAACTGTAGACCTCATTTGTACCAAGAGGAAAAACAGTAGCCCCAAGCTAACCTATTAGCAGATATAACTCCCAATGAATTTCCTATATTACGCTAATCTAAAGTTGGCATTGTCAGGACCACTATGTCCTAGTCATGAACGAAATTCTATTGTTATCATTATCGCCGATGCCAATGGGTTAATATAACATAGCTTAATACACACTGTATACAGCTACAATGGGCAAGTGAGATATTCGGTGCCAATTAAGATTTCTTTCTTCATGAAACCGGGTTACTAATCAACTTTTCTGGTACTGGTTCAACCCACAAATTTCTTTTGTTACTAAATTTTTGATATTTCCTAGCTACATCAAACTTTTTATTTCGTAATATTTACATTTATAGCTTATTTATTTGGTCTAAATTCAAAGGTTAATAAGGGAGTTTTTTAGTCCGGGCAGTCTCGAAAGGAGAGTAGCGAGTAGGAACGTTAGGTTACTCTATTATGGCAAAACCTAGGCAAAACCCTTCAAATGTTTCTTATGTCACATGAATGTTTTTATCCATTTATTCTTTTATATTACAGAATGACACAGATGACCGTTATGGTGGAGGACTTGCAGCCCAACATGCCGTAATTACACTTATAGGAGGATAAAAAATACAGAAACTCGTTTATTAACGGACGAAGAGTTTTCCTAGTTGTGAATCTTCTCTTCATTCAATATATTTTTTTAAATATATCGTAGAACCTAAAACCTAAAGAAACCATGTTTTTCCTAATCAAGATATTTCTGAAATAGAAGTGTTATAAATAATCACATATTATTGCTCGATGAACACAATGTTTTAAAAACCATTATACACATTAATCTTGTAGTTTTTTTTAATTCTATATCTAGTTGAATGAAGGACAAATCGGTACTAAAATAATGATATCTCCTGTGTCGAGGTCTAGACGCGAGTGCAACTGCGGGTTAAATCTAGTATGCTATAAATTATATGATAGTAAACGGCTGAAGCCAGTGCTGAATAAGCATACTATTTAACTCCCAATAGCTCGGACCAGCTCTGTCTTTCACGTTTCCTTCCATTTTTACTACCCTGCTACTCGTAGCTAGATATCACAACCACAAGTATCTCCCAAAAGTAAATAATAACACAAAAAATAATAAAATATTGACCATCAACCTTGACCCATAATATGCCTAACCACGGACAAAATGTAGCGATTAGAATTATGTGTCGACGGTAAAAACGTGAGTTGTGTTTATGAATCCTATACAGATTAATTCTGCTTATTTTATTTATTGTAATGTATTGCTATATAAGCGAGGTAATGAGTTAATGTATATAAATGTATTTGTGTAAAAATGCATGCAGTGTTCTCGTTATCGGTTTTATAGTTCTATTTCGAAATCAATTGTAATTGCAATTTTGAATGATTTGCAATCACGTATTGTCGAGTATCCCGTGGGGTGCTGGGTTAGAATTGCACCTCCCCATATCATTACGTGGGTGTCGTATGAGGCGACTAAGGGAAAAATACTGGAAGGTGGGTAGCAGCGCCTTCAAAGAACTGCCATCTGACACTGCGATCCCCAAGACGCCTGCCAAGCGTGGGGATTATTGCAAATACCCCCTTTATAGAGGAGGCTGTGTTCAGCAGTGGACGATCCGGCTGATACAGTACAGTACAGTTTTGGTAGATGAGAGTTGTCAACAATGCTGGATTTATCGCCCCCTTCCTGAAATACAAGACTTTATCAGCACACATATATAAGCTTACAATTATACACCTCGTGATAGTATATCTTTATTAATATAATGAGAAACTACGGCCGGTGGCTTCAATCAGGGTTTTATCTAGCTGCCTTGGAACTACGTTGTATATCGAAATAAAAAGTACAAAAATACTTATCCAGAACCTTTATAATCTATGTATAAAATTTCCGTGTAACAATTTCGTAGGCAAACAACACACGTTTGTACATATATATATTTTAACTAAACCTGTAGTAATAGGTAGTTAAAATATATGTATACCTACTTACTAAAAAAAATGGACGACGCGAGTTAGAATCCCGCACATGGCTATTACTTTTCGTAAATTTGTAATTTTATAAAGTTTACTTTGTGCATTATGACGCCATTATGACTCTATTTAAATACCAAAATTGTTCTCAGATACGAGTATGTATAGCTTTAACTTCAGTACGTTAAAAAGTAAATTGTCCGCGATTAAGCAACGCAAAAAGTACATGCTCTTCAATCACAGCCGGTTTATGACTCGGCAGATGGTCAGCAAACTTGGTCATTTTACCAGGCTTGTTCAATGTATATATTTTGAATTAATCTTAGCAACGTATCTTTGCATTATTGCTACTAAATTTTTATTTTATAAAAAATACACAGCGAGAGAAATATAGATAAATATGAAATTAGTATCAGTAGTTTGTGTGTTCATATCTCTCAGTGCTTCAGCACCGATATCAGAAGAGAATCAAGCTCAAATAATCAGTTACGAGAATGAAAGTGACGGAAACGGAAACTATAAATTCAGGAAATAACATACTGATTTCAAATGTACTTATCCAGTACTATATGTACATTTTTAACTAACTTTAACATATATATTTCCATTTGCATTGCAAAATTTGGTATTTTGGCCTATATTCGATACTACGTTGAATTCAGATTTAGGCTCACAATCAAAATCTAACCGTGACGTCACGAATTGTCCTCAACGGAAGACCAGCCATGGTGCAAAGCTAGTATATTCTGAGTTGAGGAACGTTTTATGGCATATATTAATACATACGCCCTAAAGCGGCCCTAAAAGTATTATTCTGATTTACGAGTATGTCATATATAAATATATAAAAATTAATTTTCTTACCAGTACTTTAATAGCTAAGGACAGAAACATCGACAACTAATTCTTCGGATATTAGTCGTTGTCTTATTAAGTATTTTTTCTGTACTGAAGTTATTTGATATAGTAAGGGCATGCACACGTTAGGTGATTGGCGACAGATTTTCTACTTGAGGGTGGTAGCTAGCCAGGCGGGCATTTGCAAAATGCCCTACCACCATGCTATAACGACTGCCATCCTTAGACAACAACCGG
This sequence comes from Plagodis pulveraria, assembly GCA_963890685.1. Lineage (NCBI taxonomy): Eukaryota > Metazoa > Arthropoda > Insecta > Lepidoptera > Geometridae > Plagodis > Plagodis pulveraria. Next base: position 18,972,365 of record OY982952.1, read on the forward strand.
GACCGACGGCTTAACGTGCCTTCCGAAGCACGGAAGCGTTCAGTGGTAATGTTCAAATGCACAGGATCAACCTAGCTTGGGCTCCTGTTCCTTCCCAAGACATTTCTTATTAGTAGTTCCAAAGTAATTTCAGCATTGTCTTACAGTTATAGAAACTATTGTGGAAGGAAAAATCAAGGTTTTTATTATACCTATTATTATTATATCTGTTAGACTTCTAAAGATATAATAATAATAGGTATAATAAAAATCTTTATTTTTTCCTTCCACAATAGTTTCTATAACTGTAAGACAATGCTGAAATATATCATTTAAGAAAAAGTCATTAGAAAACATGAAGCTAATTAAACGTCCTCACGGCTAGGTAATACAGTAGTTATAAATAATGTGAACATGAAAGACTACAACTTAGTAATAGTTAGTTATAACATATTATTATTTTTAAAAAAACTCCCTGCTTACTAGTCGCCTAGCCGACGCTATGCTTGTACAGAACAGGTCAATATCGTAACGCTTACATAAATCATTAAAGTTGTTACAAGCTCTCACTATACCCTTCTTTAGTTAGTGTTAACCTTTGGAACATTTATAGGGGGATTAAACCTTAACACTTTGGAGTGCCCCTTTATATAAATTTTACTTAATAGTTATGAACTATCAACTAAATTCGACGTAATTTTAAGAAGCTACGTTATGTCCGCAATTTCTTTTCTCTTAGAAAGAGGAAAAAGATGGATTATTTTACACAAAGACAGGCATTTTCTAAATATCCGTTCATCCGTTAACGTTCCGCTAACATTCACTAAACATGAATTAAATCATTCAACAAGATATTCAAGAAACAAATATACCCCTTCTCCTTGTTTCAAAATGGACTGAATTTTTATCTACTGTTATGTTTTCATTCGATATTATGGTGTTATTGAACGGAAATAAATATTTAATACTGATCAGTTGGCGGATGTTGGTAATGGCAACACCAAAGCGACAGTAGCGCCACCATTTGATGGGATAAAACATACGACACGCTCTGTGATTGGCAGAGTGATTTCCCGCTAAAACGAGTGTTGAAACGAAGTAAAGAGCGGAGGAGTGGGGCATTCTTGAGACGACCACCAGACTGGAAACATCGGAGCCGAAGTACTGTTCTGTTCATTACAATTCAGAAGTGTTCAAAAAACCCCTCACAAAGTGAAGTCTTGCTGCGGCCAAGCGATTGTGAGTACCTACTTATTATTTATAGTCCCTCCAGAGAATTTTGTGATACATTTAAGCATATAATTACGTCAAACTCTTTAGTTCAATATCTGTGTTCCATTCTTATATATTAAATTTTTTCGTGAGTACGCATAATCTACCCGCAATGAACTATAATGCAGATGATTGATTAACCTTGAATATCACATTTTCTTTTGTATCGTTACTGTATATAATCTACCCGCATTTAACAATAATGCAGATGATGCCTTTCAACACTATGTAACTATTAAGACATGAGTTTGTAATATAGCTATGTAATAACATACGCTTTGTATTTCACGTAATAATACATTTAATGAGATAAAATACTTATATTATATATCATTTCAAATGAGACAACTTTCGAAGCATTGTTTTGTACATATCGAGTTCTAAAACTGTTTTAGAGCGGCAAAAGGCCGCCGTCTGATAACTAAGATTGAGTAAAAAGATACATAGATTTAAACTTATGAACTTATTTAGTTATTTACCCTAGGCAAATCATAATTTGTTATAGCACAGACTGAGCAGGAAGTCAAAAATGTCAAGTGAGCTATGGTGTTCTTAAGATTTCATTGTATTGGCGACATATCCGAACTATTGAATTGTAAAAAGATGTATTATTCTTGTACACCTGCAGAGTAAGATATTAGAGTGACTATCACGGGCTCGTGGTTTGATATTAATACCAATGCTTGAAAGATGTGATGGAGAATAAATTTAAGAATGTATAATCTTGAATAAACAGACAGAGTCTGTACACACGCGTCGATTTTGAACGGTTTGTAATTTAAATGTGCTTAATTTTTCAAGATATTATCGCAGTTTACGATTTAGCACAATATGTTTAAACACTTTCTCTGGACGCGTTCAATACGTTTTACATGTACGTCATAATACGGAGACCAGATGACAGTTATATTCTAGGATACTACGGAGTAATGAAAAGTAAAGAGTCAACAAACTAAATGTTTTTTATTTTTTTGTAATACGATTAATGAAACCTAATATTTGAGTACTCCTGTTTATAATATGACCTTAGTGGTCTCTGAAGGTAAAGTCCTCGTCAAGTACAACCCCTAGATCTCCAACTACAGCATTTCTTTCAAGATAATGATTTTGGAGTGTATATTCATAAGTTATTTTATTGATTTTTGCCGTAAATGTTATTAAATTTGTTTACGTTAAAAAACATTATCATGATATGATTATGAATACGAATTTTATAATGTATAAACCAGTTTGTGTTGATTTTATGATGTGAGCGTGCATCATTTATTTGAAGACGTGAGCGTGCGTCATTTATGAGAACGTGAGAGTGCGTTAATTTGTTTGAAGACGTGAGCATGCGTCATTTATGAGAACGTGAGAGTGCGTTAATTTGTTTGAGGACGTGAGCGTGCGTCATTTATGAGAACGTGAGAGTGCGTTAATTTGTTTGAAGACGTGAGCGTGCGTCATTTATGAGAACGTGAGAGTGCGTTAATTTGTTTGAGGACGTGAGCGTGCGTCATTTATGAGAACGTGAGAGTGCGTTAATTTGTTTTAAGACGTGAGCGTGCGTCATTTATGAGAACGTGAGAGTGCGTTAATTTGTTCGAGTACGTGAGCGGGCGTAATGTATAAGAGAACGTGAGAGTGTGTTGTTTGTTAGATAACGTGAGCGGGCGTTATTTATTAACTGACGTGAGAGGGCGTCGATAATAAGTGAAAGTAAGTTTGCGTTACTTATAAGAGGACGTGAGCGAACGTTATAAGAATACAGATCATATATTATGCTAAGTGAACATGATTATGTATATTATCTTTGTGCTATTTTGAGGCATTACAAGTTATTTTGTTGGACGTTAGCGTGCGTTCGCTTTAGGAAGAAATACAAGATTACAAAAACGCACGAATGCGTCAGCGTCGCTTAGATTCATTAGAATTCATGCATTTTTTACATGATACTTTAGAGGACGACGTGATCGGATCATACATGATGACCGAAATTAACGTCTGATTATACAGAAACAATATTAGTCCTACTTTGGTATTGATGTAAATAAGGTATAGTTTCAAATAATGGTTCAAGTTTTATAAGAGTGGGTAGACAGTGATATATGAAGTGAAGTAAGAAATAATTATTTGAATGACTACCACTAGCAACGAATGTTTCTGAATAGACTGGTTTATTAAGTTAAAGGAAACATGTGTTTTTTTTTTTATAATTTAGTGTCTTGAAAGTTATGTAGGTAATAGATGAAATAACATATAGCAGTTACATAATAGAGATACTCAACAATACACCTTGATTCATTAATAATAATTTCTTTTCGTATCTTTTAAAAACATGATTCTGCGAATAAAGCTACACCACATTCTTATTTCCTAGATATGTGCATAGTCTTGTTGCATTGTTCATAAAATACTAATTTTTGTGGTAGTAATGGTCTACGTTTAGTGCGATACCGCCTGATTTGTGATTCTAGTGAACAGTTTCTAGAAGATGTACAAATTTTGATACGAAAACTTAGTCGAGGAAAATATCACGAAGAAAGCAATAAGAAAGCCATACAATATTAATTTAATAGTCCTAAACTAGACATAGGCATTACCAGATTTTTCCGATAGCGAGTTGATCAGTGCATATCACGCTTTACACCGAAAAAAAAAATGGGTTTAGTTTCACTAAAAGGCTCATTTCTTCTATATAGAGACAAGGAAGAGGTAGCATGTTTAATTGTTTAAATAAAGGCCTACACGTGTCTTAACGTCGAGCATAAAGTTTGAATACACTTTTTTTTTTTATTCTTGAAATTAATTTCTACCGAGTTTTCCCATAAAATCAATCCGTATCTTCGAGTAGAACCATCATAACCGTGATAAGCTGAGAGGGCTGTCTTTTGCGAAACTATCTGTCGGATGCGTTTGAGAGCATACACGAATTTAGTTACTTTAGAGCTATAGATATAGATACTATAGATGCTACGTGTTGTTTCCATGAAGTGTTGATCTAGTGTCAATTCTAAGAAAACACAGGTATTTACTTCTTCCACTGTTTGTCCATTTAGAAAAATATTTATATCTAACGGAGGAGCTTGATAGGTTATTTAATTGCATAAGTTTGGTCTAGAAGTGTTGGTAAATGAGATCAAACACAATTACTAAAAATATCCTTGTCCATATAGCAGTATCATGATCTAACCAAGCTATTCTAGAAAGTTCGTCAAAAGATTTAGATAAAGTGCAAGTCCATTTTCAAAAGCACTAAAGACGTTTGATGGCAATGGGCAGATGATGAATTGAAGGCTTTTACCATTAGAGGGCGTATTTTAAGAAGTAGATCGGTTTTAGCAGCTTCAAAATAAGATATAAATTTGATTATCATAGATATCAAATCGCAAATGTGTTTGGATTTTCATAGGCAAAGAAGGGCTGTTTTGAAATGTCTGCCAACAGAATACGACAACGCATTAATGTTGAAGCTTTCAGTGTTATGAGTGATTCCGAAAAAAGTGTAATACCAAATAAAGCTTCATCATCAGAACCCAACAATTTTTTAAATATAATAAAATACAATTTATTTGCCTCAAATTCGAGTAAATTAGATGTGATAAATAAATCGAACTAACACATTTTTTTTAATTATTAATTTGTGTAAATAAAGTATTTAATTACAATAATAATTCTTATGAATGTACAAAGTTATGTCTGAAACCTAATACAAAACATGAAAGTATGTTATTTATCAGTGAAATTTTCATGGAGCGAGTAAAGGCATGATTTAACAACCAGACATTTAATTTATACTCTTTTATGTTAAATGGCTATTGTTTAATGTCTACTGGTAATTTATTTAATAATTGAATCAACGTGAAGTAACTCCTTTTCCAGTAGCGTGCCGTTTTGGGAGCGTACTTATATACGCTCGTAATCTTTGACTATTTTTGATTTAATTAAAATCGAAAAGTCATCGGAAAGTAGTTATGATTTATATATTGCCAAGTTTGTTAAGACATTAATGTATATTAAAGTAACAGTGGCCCCAACAACCTTGAGACACCGAATTTGTTTATTTTCCATTCTGATCTTGAATTTTGTTTGGATTTCTTCTCATCTATTGTCGACATCTTTACGTGCCATTTTCTATTTGCAATATATGATTTAATCCAATTGATAACGGTTCCTTATATGCCATAGTGATGTAGTTTATGAAGTTCATGAGATACACAATCAAATACCTTTGTCATGTATAAAATAAAACTGTCGTTACAAGATTTCTATCCAAGTTTTCTATATATAGGTGAATATAATATAGTGTTCACTAAATGAAAAGATGCATTTCTTTGTTTATACTTTACGCGCTTGTGTTGGATTTTATGACCTCAATATGCTTCAATTTTACACAAAGAATCAAATGAAACGTCAAACCAACTTATAAAGTTACTTAATCATTGTTTTCATACGGGTTCAGAAAAGGCCTATTGTTATGTTCAGTTGTTTTTTTTTGCATAGATGGATTATATAAACAAATAATATGTACGGTGACAAAATGATAAATAAAAATCAGTTTAATGTCATTGGACATCATTATGTTTTTGGCTCATCCATCAACAACCTTCGTCCTTGTTAGTCTCCCTTTATTGTATATTATTTTCTTCTTTTTCACAATCTAGCTTAGGTGCCTTTTTTTCGTGCGCCGGAGTCTGCACGATGTCCGATGGCCGAATGTTATGTTTTCATTCGATATTATGGTGTTATTGAACGGAAATAAATATTTAATACTGATCAGTTGGCGGATGTTGGTAATGGCAACACCAAAGCGACAGTAGCGCCACCATTTGATGGGATAAAACATACGACACGCTCTGTGATTGGCAGAGTGATTTCCCGCTAAAACGAGTGTTGAAACGAAGTAAAGAGCGGAGGAGTGGGGCATTCTTGAGACGACCACCAGACTGGAAACATCGGAGCCGAAGTACTGTTCTGTTCATTACAATACGTTATGTGTTTATACTTTAATACAAAGATATTTTATGTATCCAGGTAATATGTAATATGTAAAAAGGAGATAACACTTTTCGTTTTCTAGTGACGTGCAATAACAAGTAGTACAGTATTAATAGAAAAATAAAACCGGCCAAGTGCGAATGGGCTCGCGCATGATGGGTTCCGTACCATTATCTGTAACCTAATCTTGCAAGTTAAAGACACTTCTCAGTGTTCGATTGAGCTGGGTACGGCAAAAACTCTATTTATTATTTCATTATATGGAAGCCCCCTGAATTATTTATTTTATTTCATTTTAATTAGTTATATTTAAAAAAAAACATAAATTAAATATTGTGTGAATAGTTAAAGCGTCTACCTGTCACCGTTATTAGTATCGAGCAAGAAACGGTAAAAAAAAAACAAGTTTGTTGTATGGGAGCCCCCCTTAAATATCTATTTTATTTTGTTTTTAGTATTTGCGGCAATAGAAATACATCGTCTGTTCAACTGTCTAGCTATCACCGTGCTTGAGATACAGCCTGGTGACAGCCGGACGGACGGCAGACGGCCGGACAGCAAAGTCTCAGTAATAGGGTCCTGTTTTTACCCTTTGTGTACCGAACCCTAAAAATATACCTAAGTGGATAACACTTTCGAAGTAGCTTTTTTTCTCATAAGCAGGTGATCTAGCTATCATCAACCAAAAGGCGTTCAGTTTAGCTACAGCCTGACGATTTCATAAAACTACCAGAATATTATAGATGTTTGTAATCGCTTTTAGCATCCTTAGTGTTTTTTTTAATGTGTTAGTAGACGGACTTTGATCACTATTTCACCGTTTTTTTATGGGATAGAAGGGCTAACGAGCATGCGGCGCAACTGGTGGTAAGTGATCACCATCGCCCACGAACATCCGCAAAACCACAGGTCTCAAGGATGCGTTGCCGGCTTGAGGAGGGTATATGCTCTTCTTGAAGGCCCCTAAGTCGAATCTGTTCAGAAATACTTCACCAGGCAGCTGGTTCCATATTGTGGAAGTGCGAAAACCTGATGGTAAGTGATGATAAGGTCAAAAATATTGCTAAAGCCGAAAATATTGACAGCTGCTATAACACACCGCCATGTGTATAACGAAACATTTTCATAGATCAAACTTTTAAGGTATTGAATGGAAATCGTTTGAAAATTACAAATATACGATAGGAAAAATTTAAGTCATGTGCGGGAATCGAACTCGCGTCCATCTAAAAGAGTTTATATTTTATTAAAACTTGCTCTAACTGTTGTTTTAATATCGGTTAAGTATTCTCTCGGTTTCTTAATGTAATATCTCAAGAGATAAATCAGCTTTAGGCTTGATGCTTCGTATTAGTAAATATTCAGTAGTTTTGTTAAGTACCATCATAAATTAATTAAAAATGTGTTAATACTAGGCATGGCAATAAACAATAAGAGTATACATGATTTTAGTCTTGTTTTCATTACAACTAATGATATTTATAGAAAAGTTTCCAAGCACTTAGGTCTCGGAATCCATTATATTTATGATTTACAATTATTCAATTATGTACACATAAAACGTAAGTATTTATAACAAGTTTTATTATTATTATAATGATTTTTCTTTGATTCCAGTCTAAGTAGCGTTGGGTAGCCAGAAAATCTGTCGGGAAGGACCTCACACTGAGTTCCGACACTTCTGTTCTAGATTTAGCGTACCCTAAAAACTTTAGACCTCATCATTACTCATAAATAGGAAAAATATAACAAGCTAACCTATCAGCAAAAAATACTCTCCTAATGAATTGCTTATATTACGCTTATCTATTAATATAACCTAGCTACATACAATACACACCGTATACAGCTATAATGTGCAAGCAAGAGGTGATGTTTTTCGGCGCTATTTTAGATTTGTTTCTTTATGAAACTTTTTTGTTTCAAAACGTCGAAATTACTTTTTTTTTTACACACTGTCATGGCCGTATACCTGCGTAAGTAATTTCCCCTTAACGTTTCTCAACGAAACTTTTGTATAATCTGTGGTGTGGGCAAAAATCCCGCCATAGGCTTAAAAAAAGTTCCCGTATTTCGTAATAAAAGTTGTGCTGACTTGTGTATAATTGCTATAATTCATAATTATTTACTCGCAAATGTGACGAAAGACATTGTATGTTTCACGGGCTGTACGGGAATTACGAACATCGATTCAGAAAACCCGATATATAAACGCAAAGATGTGCCGCCACACAGACGAATACTCTTAAAATTAAATGTGTCACCTCACGATGACAAATGATTTGATGCGTGATGCTTGACATACCTAATAACAAAAAGCAAATGTATGTTTTAGATCAAATCCACAACAGATGCAGGTGTTCAATTAATTTCGCATATACTGGAAGCCTGGGAGAGTTCACATGATGCTTTTGGCGTATTTTGTGATCTTTCCAAGGCATTCGACTGTGTAGAGCACTGCACTCTGATTCATAAACTTTCCCACTATGGTATTCGTGGAAAAGCTCTGAATCTTATAGAGTCATATCTGTCAGACAGGCTACAGAGGGTTGGAATAAGTGGCAATACTTCTTCCGGGTCATTGGTAAAAATGGGAGTACCACAGGGATCAATTTTGGGACCTTTTCTGTTTCTAACATATATTAATGATCTGCCTTGCATGGTCAAAAATTTCTGCGATATTGTTTTATTCGCAGATGATTCCTCTCTGATTTTTAAAGTAGATAGGAAAGACAGTGAACTGTCGCATGTAAATAATGTATTATCTAAGATTTGTAAATGGTTCGCCGCTAATAATCTTCTCCTAAATTCAAAAAAGACGAAATGTTTAAAGTTTTCTTTACCAAATGTTCCTTATGTTGAACCAAACATAAAGCTTGGCCCAGATAAACTCCCTATTGACGAAGCGACAGTCTTCCTGGGAATCAAAATGGATTCCACTTTACAATGGGATCCACATATACATGATCTCTCCGGAAGACTTAGTTCTGCTGCATATGCAGTTCTTAGGATAAGACAGTTAACAGACGTAGCTACTGCTCGCCTAGTTTATTTCGCGTACTTCCACAGTATTATGTCGTATGGCGTATTGCTGTGGGGAACTGCTGCTGAGATAGAGACAATCTTTATCATACAAAAGCGTGCAATTCGAGCCATATACAAAATGGGTCCTAGGGAATCTGTGAGGGATCTTTTTAAAGAAATTGATATTTTATGATATTTTAAAAATATTATGTATGTTCGTAAAAATTTTTGTGTAAATTTAAATTAAACAGTGACAATCACGATGACAATACTAGGAATAAAGATAAAATAGCGGTGCCAGGTTTTAGATTAGCAAAGACAAATAAAAGGTCCTTCTTAGGTAATTGTGTGCGGTTTTATAATAAAGTTCCTAAACATATTACAACGCTAACAGAAGGGAAATTCAAGTTGCATGTGAAAAACATATTGATTAAAAAATCCTACTACACAGTTTCTGATTACATAAACGACAAAAATGCCTGGACAATTCCGCCTCGGCCAAGCTATTGCCTGTCACCTACATAATTTAAACAAAAATTGTAATAACTCTATTATATATTATGTATGTAACACATTGTTAAAAGATGTTTAAAAGAATGGCCTCGAGTTTCTTGCCCGTTCTTCTCGCAGTGGCTCTATACAATTTATTTGCTGAACGTGGCAGTACAATGTAGAATATTTCAATACTTAAATTTGTAATTGACCTTCATAAGAGCGTCGTAGACGCCTAAATTGAATAAATGATTTTGACTTTGACTTTAGTCTAAGGAGTTCGACGCTAACATTAATCAACTTCTTTTTTAATTGCCAACAGTATGCATTTACTTACAAAACGCTATAAAGTATATACAACATACTATAGCTACTAAAAAGAAAGCGTATAGACAACTAAAGGCCATTGCAGTCTAGATGCTCTAGCTAGCATATCACCAGTTGGTAGCATATCTAGCATACTGGCAGTGCCTCTTAGGATAGTCCAACTTCTCGAACGATTGCGATTTAGTTGGTAAGAAAAATCTGAAATCAGCACAATCGATTTTATACAGTTAAATACTTGTGCTTGAAGAAATCATTTCATTGTTAAAAAACCAAGCTGAGGAATTTTAACAATGAAATGATAATGTTTGTTTACTCATTCTAATAAATCTGCATTTAATTCATAAATGGTCAATATCGGTTCCACGTGACACGTAAAGGCCATAACCCAAACACCACATGAAAATCATAACCAGAAATGATAAGTCGGAGAAAATAGAGAATATCATAAAGGTACTGAATAAACCTTCTCGTATATAGGTTTTATAATGCCACTGAGCCATCTTGAAGCAGTGATGGCTCAGTGGCATTGGCTATGGACTGCCGCGCAGCAGGTCCATGGTTCGAATCCCGCCCAGAGCTTGAGCTTCACCGCATGGTGGAAGGGCATTTTGCGAATGCCCGTCTGGCTAGCAACCACCCTCAAGTAGAAAATCTGTCGTCAAGCACCTAACGGTGTGTTCCGGCAGCAGTCCTTGAGAGCCAGTGAAATAACAGGCAAAATGAGACTTAACAGGTATGTCTCAAGGTGATGGGCGCAGTGCAGTTCGTCACTTGTGATGAAATGCATCTGTTATAGGCAGAGGATACCGCTTAACATCAGGTGGGCCTCACGCTTGTTCCATCACAATAACATAAAAAAAAAAACTCCGAGTAACCACCATCTGATAGACACTACGATACTAAAATAGATAAAGTATTACTGAAATTATAATATATAACAAACTTTAAAAATATTCTTACGAAATTAAACATTATTTCCAAGATTTATGTGAGATAATGATCATGCTCTACTTCTCCTCCGATTTCCTTATCTTTCCCATCCTTATTCCTACGCTTTGTGTTGTCATACACGTATTTTAGTTATGATAATTGATAATATAGCCAGTTTGAGCTTTAGTTTTAAAGAGAGACGAACTATCTGACGTACGATGTGAATTTTGAGTTGCTATCCCCTCCTCCCTCCCCTCCCCTCGCTTGGAAAGTGTCTTGGCGTTTGCAATATTGTATAATGGTAGCTCTTCAGAAAACGCTATTGACCTCTTTCTAGTACCTATTAATATTTTGGTTGCCTCAAAGTATTTTTATTTTTGTTGTCTCTTTCAACTCAACAGGATCAAATCGGGGGTAGAATTCTAGCCCCGGAATTTATTTGCACTGCAAACTAATTCACTTACTATAAAAGAGTATTCTAAGGAGGCATAATATATTATACACTCTTTTCAAATCGAACGCTCAAAACATTTTTTTTAAATATTAATTAATAAAGTATATTGATTTTCATAAGTAGTTTTTTTTGTATAATAATTTTACAGTGCATTTTCTTTGTTTCAGGTGCCTGTTCCCCAGGGGTTGCCAGCAACTGTAGTGGCAACTCTCCTTGGCTAGGATGAACTCAGCTTTATTTTTCGATTTACTGACCCTTTCATTTGGTCATACATAAAATATTTAAGGCAATGTTAGAAAGGCAATACTTAGATTTTTTATGTTAAATATTTTTTTCTCTAAACGAATTCGGTTGTAACTAACAATGTTTGTTGATTGGGGAATAAATTAATGTACATCATCAAAAATAAAATTAATAAACAATAAATACATTGTCAAAGATAATATTTTTTTCATACCTTGTTTTTATTCTTGCATTTACTGTAACAGCCGGATAGTCCAGTGCTGAACACAGCCTTAATGGTGGATTAAAGGGGGATTCACCACAATCTCCTCGCTTGGCAGGCGTCTTGAGGATTACAGTTTAAGATATCAGTTCCAAGCAGCTCCTGCCTGCTCACCTTCCAGTATTTTATTCTAGTCGCCTCTTACGACACCCACATTGTGGTGACATTCTAGCCTGGCATCTCACAAGCACCCTTTTTTTCTATATAAATAAGTACAAATATAACAAATTTATTTTTTATGCCTGTTAGGTAAGCCTGTGACCACTATCTCATTAATATGACAAAATATATATTAAAATATCTTAATGTGATTTTATTCTTATATTGTGATAGTATATACTATTGCTTTTATTCTTATATTGTGATAGTATATACTATCACAATATAAGAATAAAATCACATACACCATACTTCACATATAAAAAGCTATTAAAAAAAACAGTAAATGCATGTACAAAGTTATATTATGTGTCTAATTAACTTATTGTGTTGAATCCTTGGAAGCGTCTAGGCACAGGGAAACCTACTGCGATAGCTAGAGAACAATCTAATAAATTTATGTTTTTTTAATTAATACTTTTATTATAATGTAACTAGTATGTATGTTATAATGAACATGATACTAAATTACTATATATATTGATGTTACATGGCTTTGATGCAAAAAAAAAATGCTATATATCTGAAGAGAAACAGCAGTATTTTATGCGTAAAACATAACACCAAGTAGTTGAGATGACAAAAATACCTGTAATTCTTTTACCATGGGCATTATGTTAGGGACGACTTTTTTTATTGGATGATAACATCTGAGAATTTATTAATTATCTTTATCTGCATTACTTACAAGGTATACCAGTGCCAGGCCTAGTACAAACTGGAGACGTTAGACAATAACTCCCCGGGGAGATGGATGGCAATTTTTCGATAGTCCAATATACAGATTTTGCAGCTTTTAGTTTTAATAAGAATCTTACTATTATCATTGGCTATTTAGTGACATCTATTACAACTATGTGGAACTAAATCCAAAAGATAAAAGATTTGCAAATCTTAAACGTTAGCAAGTTTGCACTTACAGTTCGACCAACTTATCTGTTCAGGCGGCAGAAAAAAGAACTACAAAATTCCCTCAAATTGTGACAGTTTGTAGTTGATTTCCTTGACCAATAGCGCCCTCGAGAACTGCACAGATAAGTTGGTGGTACTATACGATATTTGGACAATCATGGAGTTCAGTATTGGTGAGATAGATGGCATTAAAAGTTCCCAAAAGATCTAGCTTAAAGATATTTTTTTCAAATTACAATTGGTTTGCAGTCAAAATTAAAAACATACGCTTGTATCAACATAACTACAACATAAATAGAGCCTTAAAAATGATACGTCAACTAATTAAATAAAATAAACACTTACTAAAAACATGACATTTTTATAGATCGTGCTGGTGCAAGAGGCCATGGGTCATTTGGTCATTTTATGCAACGTTTTGAGAAGTTGATCGTGGGACAAAGGTACATAATACACAACCACAATTGGACCTTTGCTTGAAAAATTATCTGTCAAGTTACATGATTTGTTGCAATACTTGTCATGGCAATGAAGAGAATAGTTACGTCCCAAATCTATGACATACCTCTCTATCATTAATCAATATCTCGTAGCATATCTTTCAATTGTATTATAATATGTGGGCCGCCTCAATATGTATCAGGTACAAATATTAACCATGGAAAACATAATCTTTAACTTCTTTTTTCCATACCGTGACTAAGCATAAATAAATTATAAATATATGAGCATTTTTTTTCTGTATTTGTTTAGTTAAATTACATGCATAATAAAATTCATTCCGCTGACGGGTTTGGAGCGATCTGTATTTAGGGAAAGGGAAATAATTACTGCAGATTACACTTGGGTTCCCGTGTTAAGTTGGTTCATCTCTGAGCAAACTCGTGTTATTTGATCATTCATAATGTACTTACGTGTGTGTGCGTGTTTGTGTGCATATGGTCTTTCTACACACAAATGCAAATGATCACAGACTACAAAACTGTGATGTCACCAATGATCTTTAACCAGGAATCAATGTTTTTTTATGCTTTTAAATGGTTATATTGTTGAAAGATGTTGAGAAAATCCATTGTGGTACTAAGGTAATAAGTAAAATTACTACTACATTTTTTTTTATCTAAGTAATAAAAATGTAGACTATACTGATAATAAAAAAGTCTATATATAATAAAAGTATATCTATGCTCTATCTTCAGATCTATCACGTAAGGATCATGCTCTCAAGCAGATTTTTAACCCATGAAAACACTATTTTATAAACAATTTAAATAAACCCGAAATAGCACAAAAATAACAGCTCTCGTAAATCTATGATTATTGGGCAATCAATCGTGTGGTTTGTAATTGCTTTTTAAAAAGAGCTAATATATATCATAGCTAATTTGAAAAAGCAGTATGGATCTCTTTACATCCACGTTTCTTTCATAGGTTTTTGGTTCCTTCTATGTAGGTAGGATATTATGAAGGGAGGAGAGACTATTAAAATCTACATATTGGAACACACAGACTGCTGCTACTTTACTATACTCTTTCTTATTTTTGCTTTACTTATTTTTTTATCCTCTTTAAGAAAATTCTTTGCCAAAAAACTATACCGTTGGTACCTACTTCCGGTGTAAGTGCATATTATTTATATATATTTTTTAATATAAGTTTAGTTTTAAGCTAGTTTAGTTCGTAACCATGAAAATACCTTAACAACGTATCTACATTTACATTATTGTTCGCATAGAAACTGTATTACAATGCCATAGACTGAATTTAAAATGTCCATAAGAATGATACACTAATTTAGATCTCGTCGCAACAACAACAATATTCATTACATTCTTATCACAACGACATTTTTGGGATAAGTTCATGAAAAATTAATAATAAGCCTTAATATTAATTAGGCTAATTATTCATTTAGTAATTAAACAACTTTAAACGGTTTAAATCGCGTATATTTATCATTATTTTTGTCCCGACGTTTCAAACACTTTGCAGTGATCGTGGTCACGGGGTGACCATGGGGTGATCATAATCAGTCACCCTACAGTATGTGTAATAATCGCGAAAACCTAAGACATAATTATTCATTTGCTTATTTTATATATATAAATTGGGAATCACTTAAGAAAAAAAGGTCTTGGATTCCAAGTCGACTATTTTGTTGGACAGAAAATAAATGAGTCATTGTTACAATGTCACTAAAAGAAAGTGTTTTGCAAATATTACTGATATTAAAAGTAAGTTGCCTGTTTAGTTAAAAATGTATGTTAGGTACTAATTAAAAATCATAATGTTCAAAATGGTCTCAAAATTAAAGGTGAGATAGTGGTCAAAGGGATATCAGCTATTAAAAGCTACAACAATTGAATTTAAGCTGAATTAAGCTATTGGGTACCTTTAAGTACGAGATAGTGTTTATTTGCTTAAATGCCGCGAGTTTATTTTCTAGTGAAAGTGATTGAGCATGTTTTTTTTTATGTTATTGTGACGGAACAAACACGAGGCTCGCCTGATGTTAAGCAGTATCCTCTGCCTATAACAGATGCATTTCATCACAAGTGATGAACTGCACTACGCCCATCACCTTGAGACATACTTGTTAAGTCTCATTTGCCTGTAATTTCACTGGCTCTCAAGGACTGCTGCCCGAACACACCGTTAGGTGCTTGGAGACAGATTTTCTACTTGAGGGTGGTAGCTAGCCAGTATGCGGTGAAGCTCAAGCCCGCGGTGGGATTCGAACCATGGACCTGCTGCGCGGTAGTCCATAGCCAATGCCACTGAGCCATCACTGCTTCAAAATGCTTGCCATCACTGATTAAAGGTACCTTGCTAACGTAGTAAACGTTTCCCCAAAAACCCTTTACACTTTTCTATCCAATCCAAATCCAGTCCAAATGCCTTAAATATCTTTGTGCTTCAAAAGATACATGAGATATTTATAGCATTTGGACTGTCTGTGAGTCTGCAATGACTTATAGGTTGCCGAAATGCTTTTATTGTAGTAGCTGTACTGTTGTATATAGTTCGTAGTATTTTGTTAATAAAGGCATATCGCCGGTAAAAAAAAGTTATTTATTAACATGAGCAGTTTATAATTAATAAAATGCCGAAAACGACAACATAATTAATTTATTCTATGGCTTATCAAAAAGCTGCCATTTTTTTTCAAGATTGCGTAATGTTGTTGTAGGGTTAATGACTTGGAAAAGTCCTTGAAATCGCATTGTTATTTTTATGGAATGGAGTCCAGAGCTGACATTCTTCAAGAACTGGATATAAGTGGTGGTCAGTTGTCTTGAGGTCGCAGTCCACTTAGCTACGCTCTGCAGCTGAACATTGACAATTATGGTAAGTCGCAAAACCAGTTGTATATGTATAGAAGATAGATTCCGGATTTTGATATAGGGGCACGCTAATTTGACATTTAAATATCCATGTATCTGTAACTAAGATATTCTGCCTGCGCCAATCATGTGAAAATTTGTTATACTCTTGGGAATCAAGTAAATAAATTTTAAATCCCACATGCTAGGAATTGAGATAACAGGAAAGAATTAATTCATTTCCTAGCATAGTACATAGGTAGTAAGTACTCGTACCGATCTAAAAACACAATGTTAATGCGCGAAAATGAATTTGTAGTAAGTTTTAGGGTTCCGTACCCGAAGCTGAAAACGGAGCAATTAAGTCTGTATGTCTGACCGTCTGTATAAAGTCTTTACATACTGTGTAGAATATTGACCGTAAGACGCCAATGTAGAATTAATTCAATTAAACATTTTTTTAGGTTTCCAATACATAAGAAGCTAACCGTTATTTTTTTTATTCTTGCACGTTTGTATACATCGTCTATAACTCATTTAATATAATGATTTTTTTTATGAGTATCCTTTTCTTACTTGATATGTTCATAAGATAAATTTTAGACCATTTTCGTTACGGGGCAAACTTAAAAACCGAACGAGTTAGAAATCTAGATTTACGGTATATTATACTAGCTTTTACCCGAGGCTTCAAGTGTACTATCCCTCAGGAACCTTTACCGGTTTTTGGGAGCCATGTAAACCGTATCATATATAAAAAGGTTACTTTTTATTACAAAATCACTAATATATGATAGGAAAAATTTAAGTCATGTGCGGGATAAAAATAATAAAAAAATCCAATCATATATTTGTGATTTTGTCATGTAATCCGCATAGCAAGCGTTATTGAAAACCTTACAGTATAAAAAAAAGTTTACTTTTTAATCTTTCTTATTACGTACCTTCAGTACACTTCGAAAACATAGTTATACACTTGCCCCACGACTAGTGTATAAATATGTATACGACGTAGTGCCCCATGTTGAGTGTTGTAACATATCGATAGAGTACTCAGCCGCTGTAGTGAAGTTGTCTACGTTACACTTAGCATCATAAAACAATATCGCAAATTCTTGCCAATTAGCCACTACATGGCTGACAATCTTTTTTTTTTCCTGAGTCCCATAGAATATTCAGGACAGCCTCGGTCCGAGCTCAGTGCTAAGGCACCGCGTGATGGATCGCATCCTTTGAAGCTTTTGAAGCGCTCGTAGCGAAGTTAACTTAGCTGTTCTTAACCGATCAGCAATGTTAAGCAACGTCGCCCGCGGTCATGAGTTGGATGGGTGACCGCTAGTAATATTACTACTAAGCGTTTCCGTGCTTCGGAGGGCACGTTAAGCCGTGTGTCCCGGTCGTTGTTTTAGGATGACAGTCGTTATAGTATGGTGGTAGGGCATTTTGCGAATGCCCGTCTGGCTAGCTACCACCCTCAAGTAGAAAATCTGTCGCCAAGCACCTAACGATGTGTTCCGGCAGCTGTCCTTGAGAGCCAGTACTTCTAGGCTAGCCTGAACAACATCTACGACCACATCATCACTTACCATCAGGTGCAATAGTGGTCAAAGGTTAACATATGATGCATAAAAAAAAAGAATACCTATACTCTCGAGTGTAGGTATTCTTTTTTTTTCCACACAAATCTGACGGACAGGTTCCGCAGAGAGGAGGATCAAAATGATATATAAAAGTCATCATTAGTAAGGTGATATAAAGACATATCGTTTCTTATTTTGTTTCATTTTATATTGAGATAAACTTGGATTTAATTATACTTAGATATCACTGCCACTTGAAGAGCAATCATATAAAACATAAAAACCTGAATTTACGATGTATAAATCAGAGTAAAGAGCAAGTGACCTTTATGTGTCTAGCATCTTTTTCCTGTTTAGTTAAAGTAATACTAAGAACTGACTAAACCGCAGTTATGTCATTTTGGATATAAATCTAACAAGAACTTTTAGTGAAGCAATGGGTACTGCATAATGTTATATTCAACGTCACATTAAGATAGCATGCGGAGCCTCTGCCACAGTTTTCGGAATGCTGTTTTTCCCCGTATCTTCCTTATCAGTGATGTGACCTTTTTTTTCATGACTGCATGAAACCCGTTAGTTGGACCCAGCGCGAACGTTTACTACAATATCGAGGAAGTCCCCAACATCATACAGAAATGGTAATAACTTATACCCCTAGGATACCCTACGGCTTATATATAATAACAATAAAGATTTTTTCCTATACCTTTTCTACCGACCTACCGAGGTCAGACTCTGCCGTAAAACCGTAATTTTGACCTGATCCGTACAACGAGCATATCTGTGGGCAAGCATATTACCGCGAACCGCTAGAGCCCCAGGTTCTGTCTCTATAGAAATATCATCCTTAAAGTCCCCGGTAAAAATATTTCCGAGGTATTTAAATTCATAAACCCGTTTCAGGTTTACCCCATGGGGATATTTTCAGGACACTTACCTACAGCCTTAAATACTATGTACTTATTCGCACTTTTTAGCAATGTTTACAAAACCATGTGACGCCGCGTAGGCCTTGCAGACTCTCAACATCTATTCAAATCAATTCGCAGTCGGTTGAACCCAGCATCATGATGGCGTGGCACCTGGCATCCAACAAGCAAGCTGCAGAGCTCTACTTTGAGATCATTAACATACAGGTGAAGGACTTTGGAGACGATATCCCCCTCTGTCTCACTCCGCTCTCCAACCTGTCTGCATTGCAGAGACCGTTTGACGATTTAACATTTTTATTCTGATTTGCGTACCAGAAACTAAATATATTTAGCACTTCATCTGGAAAACCCCGGTCCTCCATCTTTCCCCAAAGTAGATCATACGAAACGAGATCAAAGGCTTTGGAGAGGTCTAGAAAACAGGCGTAAACCAGTGTTTTGCGCTCCGTGTAATATTGGACAGTTTGCTTGAGACTCAACATTGTACCTTCAGTATATATATTCAGTTTAGATAGCCCGGACCGAAACACAAATAGCACGTCGTATAGGTTCAAATACTTATGTTCAGACAAGAATCAAGCAAACTGTTCAATATTTTGGCTACGATACAGGGTGGTAATTAATATTGTTGGCGATGTCTCCAAAAAGAGTGTCTATTTTTCACGTTGAGTACTACTTGAGTGCTTGATAAACATTGTAAAGACCAAGGAGAAGACCCTCGTAAAATGCACCCCGCATATTTTATATGCTGGATACTAAGTCCGTCGCGGCCGGTTTATTAGAGGTTCAATCTGGCTAGATGTACCACAATTTTTGTTAATTCTTTTCCCCCTTCCCACAGGGTCTGGAATCGGGCATTGCAGCAGGTAGGCTAAGAAGCGATCGCTCGCTTAAATTAATCATAAACATATTATAATACCGTAGATTAGTCTGAATAAATTATCGTATGTCAAATTAAGAACTAAAAAAAATAAAACTGAATAAAGTTGATATGTATTTTTGGTGCTGTATGACATTGAATATTAGTAAAATTTATAAACTTTGAAACTATATATTCATATTTTTGTCATTTTAAAGGCCATTAGGTTTTTAGTAACATTAACATAATATGTTAATTTATAAAGAAACATAGTTGCTTTTAAGACTTGTGTGCACGCAGCTCATTTGTTAAGGCGTGAACACAAGCCTTAACAATTTCACTCACCAGCGACATGTACTGGTAGGTAATTTATCATTTATTTAATAATAATATGATAGCCATCCATTGGCAATCCTTCAAAGAAATAAGTTGCAAATCACAAAATTCATCTTCATATTTTCAGAATAATATATATTCGTAAAGTAAATTAAGATAATTTTTTATCTTAATTTTATTTTAGTGTGTTTTTACTTTATTAATTTGGTGTCTTAAATATGTATTATTGGAAACTATAACTTAACCCAGAAGGTATCTTGAAGGTAGCCATAAAAACTTTCTTATACTATTTAATCCTAAGCAACGACTTAAGTTTACCTTAGCAGTACCTAGTATTTCTAATATTAATTGAGTCCCTACTAGAATTACTCATGAAAACGTTGCCGATTTTTACTAAACTTTGTCATGTAGTATACAATCTGGTTGATAACTTAGTGCTAAATGTTATTTTTCAAGACATTAACTACGATTATTTCTGATTTTGCCTTCAAGATAATACGATAACTATTTACATAAGGAATTGATATGTTACATACACCTAGTTTACATAAGGTATACCAATTATACCTTATGTAAACTAGGTAACTTACTACTAGGTAGGTAGGTTGGTACAACCACAACTAATCTGTGACACATGATTTTCTTATGGTGTAACCATGGAAGTACGAAGTACTACGTAGTACTTATTACTTCCATGGGTGTAAGATTGGCCCATTCCACAGAATATAAAAAGGTCAATATTTTCTATAGATTTTTTGGTAAATTGACAGTAATGACTTTGCTCCGACATCAGACTACCTATATAGTTGAATTTGGAGGTTGGTATATTAGTACTAATGAATAGATTAAAAGCATTACTCCGACATTGCTTGAAAAAGAGGTTATGATTTTGCAAAAAAATTGCATCGTTGTATGTTTTTGGCAGATTTAAATTATATAAACAATATAGTGAAAATCTAACTTGTGATATCGTGAATCAGGTGCAATAATCGAATTTGAAAACTGAAAAGAAAGTGGCACAGACAGGAGACTGAAAACAGGAGACATGGCAGTAGACTTACGCGTGATTTACGTTTTAGTAGCAACATACATTAGGTTACATATATTAGGTGTTGTATCTTGAATGCAAAATCAGAAAAATCTTGGTGAATATCTTGAAAATTATCATTTTGTCACTAAAGTATCTACCAGATATACTGTGAACGTCTGTTAAAAACTACATCTGGAGATCGATCTCAACTTATAGATACTTTTATTGTTACGAGCTTAAAACTCACGCAAGACTCATTCGTTACAGGAAAACTCATCCATACATGGAATTAAGTATTCCAAATAATATTACGAATAGCTATGACATACATTGACATAACAAGCAATAGAAACTCAAAAACCAGAAACTCGTGTTAATCTGGCAATAAAATATTATAATGGCAAATTCCAATACTTCCCACACACAACAACTTTATTTATGAGATATATATTTATACAGATTTGTTTAGGTGGTCTTCGGACCGGGCGTAAAAGCTCGTTTGCCTTATGGCCTTGACATTTTTAAATTTAGCTATTCTTTTGCAGGTAAAAGGCGCCTGTCTCTTCTTTATCACTTGTACGATTTTCACTATTGTCATGGCACCATATGCGTGTTGCCTTGAAGAGCAAATTAAAAAATTTGCATTCAACACTAATGGTTTCGGCACTTACAGTTTTGAGTAAGTACAGTATGATTTATGATGGTAATTTTATTCAATTATTTTAGTCTGCATACTAGTTGGTAAGATTTATTCAGTGTCATGAATTAATTTTATAATGTCTATTTTTGGCTTGATATTACTCCGCCAATTATAAATTATGATTCTTTTATGTTTCGTAGGAAATGCTTCCAAATTGCTTCCAAAAAAATAACCATTTGATATTCATCAAAATCGGGGAAGTTGTTTTTAAGTTATTATTGACTGAAAAAAGTATTTGCATACTTTGTTGATTTGATAGTAATTGCAAGCCTTGTCGATAGTTTACAGTATTTATGGTAAGTGATAATGATCTTATAAACAGTACACATCACTAACAAGATAGAAAAGGAAAAAAAACGGAAGCTTTTTCACCCCCGAAGGGTATGAAAAGTTAGACCATAATAATATCAGGTCAGTGTTTTGAATCAGCATAATATCGACTTCAACAAGTTATTTCATACTGTTTAGTGTTGGAAACGGTTCCCTTGTTTTTTAAGGTGTAACATAATTTAAAATATCATTAAAATGAGAAATTAAACACATCATTTGTAATTCCAGCATAAGTAGTTATTTCTTTTGTTAACGTAAAAGTATACCTATGAACAACTTATTTGCTATTTATAAGGGATTTTCCTATGCTCCTAAAAAATAAAGCATCACAATTTGAATGAAGCAAGGCAGTGTTTTTTTTATTACTACGATCAGTCAAGTCAGATATGAAAATACCAAGAAACAAGCAGCAAAAAATAGTAATGTTATATTTGAAACACTAACAAATGTTTTAATTTTGCGGATGTACTATAAATCATCAACCGCATAGATTTCCCCACGGAAACGTAAGATGCTATCAGTAATCGTACGCCAAGGCTGTTGATCCTTTCACCCGTCCTATTTCTGAAGCTTTTTCTGTATCTGTAGGTATTGTTTTGTTACGCAGGTATGAAACCACTGCTGGCACATATAGAAGAGAAGATGGCGGTATAATTCCAAGTCCAACAGGAGGTTCACTTTTTGTGCGAGGAGAATACGGCTACATTGACCCCGGAGGAAATTTGTTTGCAGTAAAATATGTCGCCGATTCCAATGGTTACCGTCCAGTGAACGATGATGATGCTAGATACAATGATAGAAGAATTATATGATTGGAAAATAGACATGTTTTTTTAATCGTTATCTTATTCATTTTGAAATATGTTTTCGTGCTTATTGGAATACACTGAGCTGATTGTTGTATATTTTATTCGTATCCAACTCAGTGAACTCTACGATATCTGTACACTTGCCTTTTAGAACTATCTCACCAATTGGTATTATAAAGTCGAGTATGATGTCAGGGGTTGAAACTAGTCCGGCGAGCATGCACAAAACTCAGCCACTTGTGTATTCCGGTCCAATCCCATTAAGAGATACCACATGGTATCATAGTTTTAGATACAATATTATTTCTATCCCTTTTTATCCCACTTATAATTTAATGTGCGATCAGCTTATTTTTTAATATTTTACCTTTCCGCTCTGATCTATTTAACACATTTGGCTTCCTACTTGAGTACGGTTTGCATGATAAATAGAACATTTCACGACTTTATATTATGGCAATAATTGTCATAATACCAGGAAGGCATACGTTTTAGAATGCCAGACTTCTACGAATATTGCTTTAGTAAGTGCTAACATTATGAGTGTATTTTTTTATTCTTATGTTGTTGTTTTTTCACACTCATTTCTTTATTAGATTTTCAATGTCATCACCTTAGTTGAATGTTTTAAATAAACAGTTTTTTAGGTACATAGTTAAATAAAAAAAGAAGTAACTCCTAGTGGACTTTAAAGAAGTGTAGATAAAGTATATTTTGTTAGTACATCCTGTCCTAAAAAAAATTAGGGCAGACCTGTCCAACTATATGCTTATTGCGATAACTACCCTGCTATCAAAGGAGCGAATTATTAACTCCTGGGCTACCTTGTAAATTATCTGCTTCTCAACAAACGACATATATGGCTTTCACCTTGATACTTGTGCTAGGGATCTCTTTGTATACCGAATACACCTTACGTTGGACTGAAGCAATCCAAAGCAGAGGCTGAACTCATCCCCCTCACTATGGTAGGGTTTGCCATAATCCCCACGCTTGGCAGGCGTCTTGGGGATCGCAGTGTAAGATATCAGTTCCTCAGAAAGCGTTGCTGCCTACCTTCTGGTATATTCAGTCTGTGCATTCTCTGTAAAAAACTATTCGTCCCAGCGCCACAGTTCGAACACGGTAATCTATGATCATATCTAGCAGTATAGGATCTTTTGCGTTGTAATAACGAATTTAGTGCAAATTCGGGGTCACCTGAAGAGCAAGGCCAAACTAGCCTCTAAAAAACTTGGTAACTAAACCGGTCCAAACCGTACTTCACTCTATGGCAATGGCTTGCGCTTTAATTGACGCTCAAGTCCAACAGCATAATTTATTGTACTGGGTAAAATGCTTATCAGATTGGCCCCCTTAACTCTATCCAACGTTGCGCCGTTCGCATCGTCGACAATCACATACTAAGAGACGTTTTGGAATCTTTTAGTCTCCAGTGAGATTTTGCAGTTTCTGCGTTTTTGACCGTCTGTACAACGCTAAGTGTTCGGAGACTTTGGAGGATTTGTTTGATTTGATGCCAACGACTCACTTTTACCACCAGTCCACTCGCCTTTGACGGAATATTCACTCCCATTTATTTTTTATTTATTTTTATTGCTGATAGGCTAGCCTTTCACCACTATCTTACCTGATGGTAAGTGATGATGTGGTCGAAGATGTTGTTGAGGCTAGCCTAGAATTACTGGCTCTCAAGGACAGCTGCTGGAATACACCGTTAGGTGCTTGGCGACAGATTTTCTACTTGAGGGTGGTAGCTAGCCAGGCGAGCATTCGCAAAATGCCCTACCACTATGCTGTAACGACTGCCATCGTAAGACAACAACCAGGACCGGCTTAATGAGCCCTCGGAAGCACGGAAGCGCTCAGTAGTAATGTCACTAGCGGTCGGGTGACCGCCTCCAACTTCTGACCGCGGCTTCGCTACGAGCGCTTCAAGAGCCTATGTGAGCTGCTTATATCAGCTATCGTGTTCATATGAGCTATCGCGTTCGTACCACAAAGAATACTTTTATCAAGTGGTAATAAGGAACTTTCTGCCGAAGTTTTCACTTTGCGCTACGATATAGGTTGTTTGAAAGGGCGTTATAAAATTTAAAGTCATTAACAACACGTTGGCAATACCACTGGTGTTGCAAGCATCTGTAGTGACAACTTTCCATCAAGTGAACAAAAACCCGATTGCCTGCTTCCGGCATTAAAAAAAATGGTCTATTGAGTTTCTAAGTATGATATACTTTATAAATTATAGACATTACTGTAATTTCTTTAGATCATAATATATTAGTTCTTTTCTTAGAACGAGATCTGCAGTATGAAACTCCCATAAACTTCTGCTCTCCTGGTACTTTGAGTTTAATAAATAAATGGATCATAGAATTATCGCGAGTATACTCCAATAGGCCTATAACTTTAGGTAACTATCCTGATAATGATTTTATAATAAACACTTACGCCGTTTTCATTCTTTTAGTAAGTCACTCAATTTACTCAAGTTACTAAAATTAATGGGATATGAAATATGAAACTGCCATAAACTTCTGCTCTCCTGGTACTTACTTTGAGAAATGTCATTTTGTGTTTGATGTTATTGAGTGCTATAGTGGTAATTATAGTTTATAATTATCTTTCTTCTTTGCTCACTTACTTAAGTAGTAACTTAATAAATTAGGGCCTTAAAACAATGAGTGGGATTATACGGATATAACGGATATTAATATAGGGATCGGAGTGGAATTTTAATTTATGAATAAATTGTGTAGAATCGGTTCCTGGTATCAGACTAGAATACACCCATGTGAAAGCCACAATTCAAAATTAAAAAGTCAATTCACCATTAAATATCATTTCAATTTACACCGTTCTTAAATATGACATGGCATAATATGCCATGTATGCTTTGTATGAAAAAAAATATATGCAAAAAACACAGCTGTGAAAAATGCAGAATCTTTCGTTGCACTTTACCGACCTTAAATGCACATACCTGCGCAACATTTGGTGCCAACTTATTTTCTTTTGTATATCTTAGTAGTTCATTGCAATAAATAACTGAGTAACCGTTATTGTAACTTAGATAAAGTGAGAGGTAAGAATACTTTGTGTTGTGGGATGAATAATAATGAAACGATACACATTTCCCAGTCATTTATTTAACTAATCAAATAAAAAATATTTAAATATTTTAGGATAGGTTAATAAATACAATTAAATATATAAAAAGTTTATTTATTGTTTATTCACAGTTTCACCTTTGAACTTTATACATAAATTGTTCATAACAAAGAAGAGTCTTAAATTTACAGACAACTAATTATGCGCTAGTTGTAAAATAATAAACTAGACACTTATTTCTGAGTGGTAAAATAAAAAACGTAGAAGCTATCAGATATAATAAGAAGATAAAAACCAATGCATTAAAAAGACAAAAAACATTAGCTACTCATCAACATCAAATACCACATTATTCAAAGGTTGTATTTTTTGTATCAAATGTCATTTAAACGACACAGATTAAATTCCAGTTACGAATTACTGATTTGAAATAAGAATGCGGATGCACTGAAGGACACAGCATTAAGGGTTTTTGAGGCTAGCTAACAAATAGAGTTTATTAAAATGTTTTTAGACAATTTCCATTAAATCTATAATGTTTTGCGGTTGATTTGTACGTACGTAAATTTTAAAATTACGTGCATACAACGATTAACATGGAAATAAAGTAACATACTTTATGAAATCCTACTCTCACCTATTCAAGTCACAAAACAAGTTCTGGATGAGTTAATCGTATAGATAGTTAAGATAATTAATTATATAGGCTAAAACTTACTTATTATATTATACTCCTTATCGTGAGTTTACATTTTTTTACGCTCTTTCTATTCAATGAATCTAATATATATATCCGTGTCATCATTTAGTGACGAATGCTGAGTATTGGGACATAAAAAAATGGGTTTGGTGGGTATTTTTGAAACACAATTTCATTTGATTTGTTTTGTGAGAGATTAGTGTCAATTTGAAGCGCTCATAGCAAAGTTTGCTTAGCTGTTCTTAACCGATCAGCAAAGTTAAGGTACATCCGCCGCAGTCCGTGGTGACCGCTAGTGAGATTACCACTGAGCGCTTCCATGCTTCGGAGGGCATGGTTGTTGTCTTAGGATGGCAGTCGTTATAGAATGGTGGTAGGGCATTTTGCGAATGTCCGCCTGGCTAGCTACCACCCTCAAGTAGAAAATCTGTCGCCAAGCACCAAACGGTGTGTCCCGCAGCTGTCCTTGAGAGCCAGTAATTCTAGGTTAGCATGAACAACATCTTCGACCACATCATCACTTACCAGGGGATATAGTGGTCAAAGCCTAACCTAATAGGAATAAAAAAATATTTACCTCCTAGTTTCTTTTTTTCCTAAAATCGGGGTGAAATGTATATCATTCGTCTTCAGTGTTATTCAAGCCACTGGTACTTTATGTGCTTAATTTTATAAATTTATCCTGAAGCAGTAAAAACAGACAGATTCTCTTACTTCTCCATTTTAATAATCGCGCATCTGCCCAAAATTTAAAAAAAACATTTTGTTGACCGTTTTACGCATTAAAACCTCCACAGATTTCGTATAGGCATGAAAGTATAAATATATTCTGTGGTATATTCAAATTCTCCAAAGTCGACACTAAAAATTTATTCAGATTACACAATATTGTAAAAATATCACCTTATTCTAGACTTATTTTAAGGAAAGCAATCGGACTGGTTTATTGTTATT
Source organism: Plagodis pulveraria (assembly GCA_963890685.1). Taxonomy (NCBI): domain Eukaryota; kingdom Metazoa; phylum Arthropoda; class Insecta; order Lepidoptera; family Geometridae; genus Plagodis; species Plagodis pulveraria. The sequence goes on from OY982952.1 coordinate 19,000,069, forward strand.
ACATTTCGCAACGAGTATTGTTGTGTGTAAGTACATATTTCACGCGGTTTGTAATGTCGAAGATTACAAGTGGCCTGACCATACTTTTTGTAAGTGATAATCCTTATTTGGCAGATGATATATATCATCTGGCGTAATAATCACTAGTGGGAATTTTCAGGTGCTCCAAGGTTTTTTGAAGTCAGGGTATAGCGCAATATTTACATAGTAAGTCCTATTAGAATATATCTTTAATTGGTTGGCCAAATTCGTCTTTTATATATCTCATGAACTGGTCTTTATAAAGACAGACAAAGAAAACGCCCCATCAAGCCTGTTATTTTGGTAACAACGAAGTAACAATATGTCACTAATGTTCTAAGGAAGTTTTTTTATCCCTTGTTGAGGCTAGTGTCTTCGTTTCTCTTTCCATACAAACGTAGTTTCGTCATATTTTAAATACCAACTATTGAAACTCGTTAGATTTTGCATGCATATTCTTAAACTTAATATATATGCTTTTGGTTTGCATTAGTGTTGCCAAGGAACCTTTTTATAGTTTCGTCATGTCCGTCTGTCCGAGATTTTGCTAAGAGACCGCTAGTACTAGAAAACTGTAATTTGTAGATAATAGATATACACACCATATCAATTACGCCAACATAGTGGTATATTTTTTTATTGTCGTCTACCCATCGTGTGAGTTATTGTTGAATAGGTCTTTTAAAAGGACTTAAGGGTTACTTATTCTAGTTTTCGATGTAATGCTCCATATACGAAGGACTAAACTTTAAAGTGCAAATTTTTGTACCAGTAGGGTGTCCTCCCCACCCTCTAAAAGATAAACTGCCGGCTTGAAAAATCCAAAATAATTCATGATGATAATGCGTTTTAGGAACATGAAAGAAAAGTTATAGTGATAAGTTGGCATCGTCCTGGACCACTATGGCCTATTTATGAATGAAATTCTATTGTTATTATTATTGCCGATGCCAATGGGTTAAGATAACTTTATTAGTTTAGCTGTGATCGTCGGTGAACTTGAGTGTTAGATAATTTAGCATTAATTACAAAAACCTTAGAATAAAAGTGAATTATAGTTAATATTCCTTTAAAGAGACTAAGGTGAAGTTGTTACTTATTAATTGTTTATAACGGGTAAGTACCTGCATTGAAAAACAAAACCTTTCACAAAGCTGCCGCTAGATAGCGCTGTACGGGTTCTGAATCGTTCTATGGTTATGTTTTCATTCGGGTACCTATAGAAGTCACTTACATTGGTTTAATTTTTGAATTAACAGAATCGTTCTATCTTGTGATAACGGGCTACTACGGAACCCTGCACTTCACGTGCCCAACACGCACTTGGCCGATTATTTCGTTTTATTAATTATTTTATCTTTAAAGGTGCAAATAATAAATCCCATACAAAGCGATTTTTACAAATTATTATGAATATACCCATTTTGAAAATTGCCAAACCAGAAGCATAGATTTTAGACTCAAGGACATGAATGAGTTTGAACACTTGGTATGTAAAATATGACAAAACTATCATTTTTTTTTTTTTTTTTTATGCCTGATAGGTTAGCCTTTGACCACTATCTCAACTGATGGTAAGTGATGATGTGGTCGAAAATGTTGTTCAGGCCTACCTAGAAGTACTGGCTCTCAAGGACAGCTGCCGGAACACACCTAGGTTAGAACACGTTAGGTGCTTGGCGACAGATTTTCTACTTAAGGGTGGTAGCTAGCCAGGCGGGCATTCGCAAAATACCCTACCACCATGCTATAACGACTACCATCCTAAGACAACAACCGGGACCGACGGCTTAACGTGCCCTCCGAAGCACGGAAACGCTTAGTAGTAATGTCACGAGCGGTCACCCATCCAACTCATGACCGCGCGCGACGTTGCTTAACTTTGCTGATCGGTTGAGAACAGCTAAGTAAACTTCGCTACGAGCGCTTCAAGAATACTAGACGGCCAGTAGACATTAGGTTTAAAAAACAGTTGTGAATTGAACGAAGAGGTGATCTTTACATGATTAAGTAGGTAGAAACGTGATATTATGAGCTTTTCAAGTTACTCATATGACGAAGTGATTACAAAGTTAAGGAACTATTATGGTCTATGCATTTCGTTCATGCCAATAAGAGATCGGGGCCAGAGTTCAAACCTGCAACCTCGATGTGGTCAGAATCACAATTCTAACCTTTTAGATGATTGGCAATTGCTCCTTCATATTGTAATTTGTGTGACATAAATAATTTATTATAATGCCTTAGCAGTACGTAATTCTATAAATTTCTAAAATTACAGCGAAGATGTAGAATTGAGAAGAATATTCCCAAATGAGTTTCCACAAGATACCATGAGAAAGAGTGGATCTTCACAACCTGAAGTAGGTATCACATTATTTTAAAATAGTGATTTACTCATAAATGATTGAATAATTTAAAAAGTTGATTTTACGATTTACAGCATTTAGGTCGCTATGCAGAGTTAAAACTTTATTTCCGTCAACCAAAATCGAAACTTAGCAATCATTTTGAAGAACTCATGTGTTACAACGAAAATGGTAAAAAGGTAATAAATTCCGTTTATTATCATACTAAATATAAAATAATTACTACCTTATAAAAGTCGATAATAAGTTACAAAATAATAAAGATATACTTTAACTGCAATTAATAATATTATATTGCATGGAATTTTGCAAATGCACGCCTGGCTAGCTACCAACATCACTAATGATGAAAATCTGTCGCCAAGCATCTAACGTGAGTTCCAGCAGCTGTCCTTGATAGCCAGTAATTATAGGTTAGCTTGAACAAATGCTCAACGACATCATATTTGGAGGCCTGTTAGCTCTTTGATTAGTGCTTAGTAATGCTGATTAGTAGTTATTGTTTAGTGGCTGTGTTTACTAAAGCTGTTTAGTATGAGTTTGAGTAGTGTACAATATTGTTTAGCTGTTGTATTTAGTAGATTAGTATCGTTCGCACGTCCGATGTTGTATAAATTATTAATTAAAAATGGACGAACAATCGCGTTCGCAATAATTTAGTAAAATATAAAACGCTATGTTGGTATCAGAAATAGAAGAAATAAGTAATAAGATAATGTATAATATTTCGGTTTTTTACATTGTAGGCATTTGTTTTTTATATGTTCTTGCACAAATTGATGGGTTGGATCTCCGCTCTGCTTTACCATTATTTAAAAACAGGATATTGTATTTTTAATATTGTTAGGTTTGCAATAACGCCTGCTATGCGGATTACATTAAAAAATCCCAATACGATGGTTAAAGAACGATAGGAAAGATTTGAGTTATGACGTCATGTTATGTTAGCTCAATTGGTAAGAGCATACCCCGGCTCAAGGAGTGGATGGACGCGGGTTCGAATCCCGCACATGAATTAAATTTTTCCTATCGTATATTTGTGATTTTGTAAGGAATTTTACCTATATATGCAACCATCTATCTGCGCAATAAAAGTAAACGCCGTCAGTAGGTGTCGACCGTCGGAGACACTAAGAGTGAAGGAGGAACGAGTGGAGCGTGGCTACTCGGAAAAATGGAACGCACTACTAAACAGAGATGCTAAACACTAAACACTAATCAGTTGCTATTCAAACGCTTTTAGTACTAAGCGCTGAACACTAGTTAATGTGCAAACAGACCTTTACTCTTAGGTGAGATAGTGGTCAAAGACTTACGGTTAAGATAATAAAAATAAAATAAATGTATCTATAGCCACCTATTAGATTATCTCAAGTATTGGTAAGTGTTGATGTGGTTGGAATATGTTGACAGGCTTAACGTAGAAAAACTGGTTCTTCAGGACATCTCCCAGAACACATGGTAAGATGTACTGACAGAAGTGTAAGAGAGGTGATCATTCACAAAAAGCTGTACCAATATGAAGCGAAACTTGAGTCCGTGGAATAAAATTAAAATTGGAAATGCTGCGCAGCTATCTAAGCTGACTGCATAGGCTGTAGCGCTGCAAAATTAATTTTGTCTTAAATTTACAGTTATGCAGAATAGATCTGGAAAGGTATGCGCAAGAAGAAGACAGCTACTTCACCTCTATGGATACAGTGAGCCATCTTGACCGTCGAAGGGTTTACTGCTTTATGCTTCTATGCTTCACAGAAGATGAACTAGACAGGGTTGTCGCTTCGTTTTAATTTCTTTACGAATAAACAACAGTATGAAATATGAATATTCTATTTTGATAAAAAAATTACAGATTTCTGGGAACCAGGCGTGACGTTACGAATGTATAGTAGGAACTTATATTTAGCATTTAAATGTCATGGTCATGTAATTAGAATCATCGTTATTTCTCTACAGAATAATAAGAACGATGTTAAAGAATTAAATAATTTTAATGGATAAAGATATAATGATAAACATTTATTAGCATTTCTTTGGTCAGATTCGGAAATATAAAGATTTTTATATCGCTGATTCAGGTCCGAAAATAACATAATTAATGTCATTAATAAGACACATTTTATATATAATACATATTTAATACAATCATGTTCTCATACTCTAAGGTATGGTGCCGGTAGATACATACTTAAAAAATAATTTCAGGCATCCTTATAGTAATATATTTGTCCGCCCGTGGAGTGCCGGGCTAGAATGTCATTCTTCCGCGCGGGTGTCATAAGAGGCGACTAAGGGGCCACACCAAAAAGTGGGCAACAGCGCTTTCTTATGAACCAGTATCACGCATTGCGATCCTTAAGACGCCTGCCAAGCTTGGGAATTATGGAAAACCCCACATACCGTGGGAGGCTTTGTTTAGCAGTGGACATCCGGCTGATACAGTATTAGTCCAGTCATTAAAGCTTAAATTAGGTAAGAATCTTGGAATTCGAGATACCCAGCTGTAAGTCTGTAAATACTTGTATATTGACACCCTAAAAGTTGTCTCAAAACCTACATATGGTAGGGTGTACGCAGTTATTAAATTTCAAGGTCAAAGGTCACAAAAATCTTTTTTTAAATATCTAATTTCCTATGGGTTTTTTGCCATTTGTATATATATATATATAATCAATATATAATTACGCTTGGGTGCAAGGTGTTGTGTTCCACATCACTGCCAGTGTGGTACTGCAGTTGACCAACTCGGTCACCATGGCCTCTCCTGCTCTCGAAGTGCTGGTCGAATTTCCCGCCACGCCAGCCTTAACGATATCATTCGCCGGGCTTTTACCAGCGCCAATGTTCCAGCTGTTCTCGAACCGAACGGTCTGATGCGTGACGATGGTAAAAGACCTGACGGCATGACTCTGGTTCCATGGAAGTTAGGACGGCCCTTAGTGTGGGACGCTAAATGCGTAGACACTTTAGCGCCGTCACATCTTTCTGAAACCAACGTGAAGGCTGGCGCTGCGGCTACTTCGGCGGAGCAACTCAAGCGGCGCAAATATGCTAACCTCGGTATGGGTTACATATTTGAGCCGTTTGGTGTAGAGACGTTGGGTCCGTGGGGACCGGGAGCTCATCGTATTTTCCAAAATCTATCAGAGCGCTTGGTCGATGCGACGCGTGATCAAAATGCTGGCACCTATTTGGCTCAAAGAATAAGCATTGCAATTCAACGGGGCAATGCTGCCAGCATGCTGGGCACGCTGCCAACTGATAGTGGGCTAGAGCATTTGGACTCCCTATGAGTCCAAATGCTTTTATTGTAGTGTTGTATATAGTTTGTAGTATATAGCAATAGCTGTAGTGTTGTATATAGTTTGTAGTATTTGGTTAAGAAAGGCATACCGCCACTAAAAAAAAAAAAAAAAAAAAAAAAAACACTATTGTAGAATACAAAATTCTCTACAAATGTTGTTCGAAAATTGTTTTTATACGGTGAACCGTTTTCAAGATAGAGGGCGGAGAGCGCGCGGTCACAGGATCACTTCAGGTCAACCGGTGCCTCCGGTCGAAAACGCGCCATATAAAGCTGAACTATCGATAAATCAATGATTATAAATATTTGTAAATTTTTATTTAGTATTATATTATATTTTATATTTTTTTTCCTAACCTATCCACATTTTATTCAGTATTTATTTATTTAACAACACTTACCTGCCCATGTAATTGCAGAATTGTTAATGAAAATATAGGAATTATATTTGAATTTTAACCTTATTAAAATTAATAACTTCTTACATGATGCAAAAAAAAAAACAAATTAATTATGAATGAATCTTTTTATCAAAAAATATCATTCAATACATTTATTTTTATTCAATGTAAAAAATTGAATAAAGGGTTCAAAAACTACAATTTATTATTTAATCATCTTCTTCCTCTACATCGTCGTCTTCCGGCTGCTGGTAAATTTCAAACTGGTCTTCATTATTATCTTGATATCATTGATTTATTGATAGTTCATCAACTATATATGGCGCGTTTTCGACCGGAGGCACCGGTTGTCCTGAAGTGATCCTGTGACCGCGCGCTATCCGCCTCTCTATCTCGAAAACGATTCACCGTATAAAAACAATTTTTGAACAACATTTGTAGAGAATTTTGTATTCTACAATATTGATTATATATACAAATGACAAAAAACCCATAAGAAATGAGATATTTATAGAAAACCGATTTTCGTGACCTTTGAGCTTGAAATTTAATAGTTGCGTACACCCTACCATATGTAGGTTTTGAGACAACTTTTAGGGTGTCAATATACAGACTTACAGCTGAGTATCTCGAATTCCGAGGTGAACTTACTATAAAGACATTTAGTACTCCAATATTTTGTTAAAATATATTTTAGCTTAGCACGCGATAGTGCTTGTAATAATACTTAGAAATATAGAAGGGTAGCGACATCATACCGAGAGTTAAGTGTTTGAAAAAACACTTCTTTCGATCAGATGAAGTCTAGTAGTCTGGATGATGGCCGCGCACCGTCCCCTATGACGGTTAAAGTAATACGACGACTTTTCGGAACGACAAAACAGATTTTCACTGAGTTAGGTGTACAGGTTCTTTAGGTCCTGACTTAATAAAGAATTCACCAAGTAGTAAGGTACGAAGAAGTGTGATATGAGCAGCTTTTATGCAGGTGAAGCTGCAGGCGAAAGCGATTTCTAAATATTTTTCATCTCATACCGTAAATCCTGATTAAGAAATATTTTTGGAGGACGCTGCTTAACCTGTAGTTTGTCAGTTCCACGCCAACAGATTCACAATGTTTTTTTAGAATCAGTAATTAGGCATATAGTAGTATATAAATAAAACAAAAACACAAATCACAGTGTGCATGGACTATTTTTGAGAATATAGTATACCTATTGAGAAATGCATCTAACGAATCTATGTAAATATATTATGGATTTCAACTCTGTTGTATCCTATGTTCATCATCATCATCATTATTGTCAGCCGGAACACGTCCACAGTTGAACAAAATCCTACCCCTTAGATCGCCACAAAAAATACAATTAGCCACTTCTAGCTACCCACGGATTTTACGATATCGTCAGTCCATCTAGTAGGGGGCATACGGTACCACTCGAGATTACTACTAATGCGGTAACCACTAGAGATCCTTCCTTTTCCATCAGTTATCAGTTCGACAAGTAATGTGGCATACCCATTGCTACTCTAACAAGCAAATTTTGAAAACTATGTCTGTGACTTTAGTTCTTCAGCGAATTTTCTCGTACCGGTTATTACCGCGCATAGAAACTCAAAGCATAGGTCTTTCCATAGCTCTTTGAGCAACTTTGAGCTTGTCAATAATGGCCACAATTAAGGACCACGTGTCAGGGCCAAAAGTCATAATAGTCCATGGTTGAAAACTATGGTCTTCAGGCTCTGCGGGATGTTCGACGAGAAGATGTTCCGTAGCTTCTCGAACGCTGCCCATTCGAGTTGGATTCTTCGGGCGACCTGTTTGTCGAAGTTCGACCTACCTAACTGGACAGTCTGTCCCAGGAAAATATACTGGTCAATAACTTTGAGCGATCGTTCCCAACAACTACTGGTACGGGATCAAAATGGACATTAGCCATAATTTTCGTCTTGTCTATGTTCTTTTTAAGACCGGCTGAGGAACTTTACTTCTGTGTTACAATGTCGGTATGAAGTACGAGGTGTTCAATGTATCATTAAGCCTTAGGCTACAGTGTTGAAAGTAAACGCCAATATATCCTTCAATTAGCACCGCCCATTGCATCGTGTAAACGATATTTATCTTTCACGCCTGTGCGATACGCCGATACAATAGGAGTTACATAACAAACACAATCTTTGATTTGTTTTTCACCCGGACGCATTCGTGGAGATGTAACTTATTCAACGACTGATAGCGATAGGGTCGTCAAACATAAAGTGTAAAAAAGTGGTGGTCGATACTACTTTTTAAAAGATTTTTCTTTTTAAAATGTACTATCAATTTGAATAGAAAACCTTATATCTTTCTTTTAAAAAAGATACTACTTTTTCTTCCCTTAAACATTTTTTCTTTTAAAAGATAATATGACATTTTTTTAAATTAATTTGAATATAAATTTGAAAATAAAATTGGATAATCATTAAAATCCTGAAAAAAAAAACAATTAGTCAACGCCTATTGTACTGTTACTGAGGTTACACACAATAAACATTAATCAACAGGCATAACGTCCACCGTGGAACAAATGCCTGAGTCATTAAGGGGGTGGGGGCCTAATCCCCCACGCTTTACGGGCGTCTTAAGGATTTCAGCGTGATAACCCACCATTCCATAAACATATGCGATGTTAATTCCTGCTCATATTCTTAGAAGTCATCCAAAATTACGTAATCAAGTCTATCATAGAAACGTACCTTTTAATGTACGTTGATATGTAATTTAAATAATGTGTGGGTGTAGATAGAAACAAGGCAAATGCCTAGTTTGTATGTTAATCTTCACGAGTTTAAAGTATCCAGACATTCAGTAGGTTTTTTATTATATATTATGTCATCGCCATGCACCTAAGAATGTGGTGCATGGCGATGACATAATGATGACATGGTGGTGGGGTATTCGCAAAATACCCTACCACCATGCTATAACGACTGCCATCCTAAGACAACAACCGGGACCGACGGCTTAACGTGCCCTCCGAAGCACGGAAACGCTCAGTAGTAATGTCACTAGCGGTCACCCATCCAACTCATGACCGCGGGCGACGTTGCTTTCATTTTTCTGATCGGTTGAGAACAGCTAAGTAAACTTCGCTACGAGCGCTTCAATAATCAATTAATAATTTCAGAGCTTTATTCAAACTGTTTACTCTATCAGGTAGTACATCTTTTAAGCAAGGATTAGATAGGTAGAATACTACATTTAAATATATTTTCTCTCCATACAGTAGGTATTGAGCAAACAATAATAAATTTAGATTTGAGATGCGCTGTAGCAAATAAGAGTACTAGGTGAATGAGACAGAAAATATAAGGTTCATTATGGTGCCGACTGCAATGGTGTTAAGCAAGAGTCTATCTTGGTGCGTACAACCTTCAAATTCAAGTGTTAGTTACCTATAAGTGGTGAACAAACACTTATTTTAAACTTTAAAAGTTAGTGGGTGAACGGGATATATATTCATTTTATCATGGCATTCGTATCGGTATAATGAGTGCATTGAATATATACGTAACTATACCCTGGTTTTTAATTCGAGATCAAAAATGTAAACAAACAAATGTCAATATATGTCATTGTCAAACTGATAGGTAAGGTAAGGTGGGTGTCGTAAGTGGCGACTAAGCTAAATATATATGTATATATATATATACAACACGGGAAGTAACGGTTGTGATATTGTAACCTGGTATAACAAAAATACCGGAAGGTGGGAAGCAGCGCTTTTTAGAGAACTGACAACTTTTACTGTGATCCTCAAGATGCCTGCCAAGCGTGGGGTAAAAACGGCGTATGATACTGCGCAAATGCCCCTAATAGAACCTTTTACAACGGTGGAAGTTTCGGATTCGATTGTGTGACTTGTGCTTGAGTAGGTATATTTTTTCTTATTTTGGCGAGAAAATAAAAAATCTATACTAAAGTAAGAATTTTGCTGTCTTGTTGGAAAATCTGCCGAATAGCGTGAAAAGTTAATTCGTTAAAATTTATTCACATATATTTACTTTGGTCCTGTTTTTCTTGGTGTTAGAGAACTCATCGCTGCCCTTATTTTCTCTAACAATCCTTCTGTCTGAAACTGACAATATCCCCGTCATGTCTGCGGTTTTTTAGCATAACTCAATTAAAGAGCAATGCTCGTCCTTCGGCCAAACAAAAAATGCGTACGTAATGCGCTTTCATCTCAATCAACTTATCGGAAGCATTCTAAGATTTGCGAGGACGTTTCTTAACTGGAAATACAATGTCTTTCGTTGTTGAAGAGCCCGGTTCGAGCTCTGGTTTGGAGGCTCCAACCTTATATTACAAAAATAATCTTTTCGTACCAATTAACAAAAACTGACCACAACTCTCTAACAATAACTTTAATCGATAAAAATAATGACAAATAACAACTAAATTCAACAATAACAAGAAAAACAAGCGAGAAATACATTCGAATCTAAAAAAAATAATTTGAATTACAAATACTTAAACAATTCGGCGTCTGATGGAGAATGTCGACGATCCCGCCAGTGTGGCAATTAAAAACATAGAAATGTTCCTTTATTTTTATCAGGCTTGAATATATGCATAAATATGTACGCGCATAAAAAAGTGTTTTATTAGATAAACTAAAGTAATCAATGATAGCATAATATATTTTATTTATGCTAAATGCTTCATCCGTTTCCAAAATTAGTACAATTACTAAGTACAAATCATTTTATTTGCACGGTTAACCCCATTGTTTACATTTTTGTTCTCGAATTAAAAACCAGAGTAGTCACTGACAAGGTTTATGGGGTTTGCAAAGGGCACAGCGAAGCGGTACGCGTTCGGGTGCAGAACCGGTTTGAACCAGCTCAGTAAGCGAGGAATGTTTTCGTAGGTTTCATTCTGTACCTTTCTTTATTCGTATGCTACTACTTAGCGTTTCTTTGCTTCGGTAAGCTCGTTAAGCTGTCTCCGCCATGGTTGTCGTCTTAGGATCACAGTCGTTAAAGCATGGTGTTAGAGCATTTTGCGAATGCCTGCCTGGCTAGCTACCACCATCAGTAGAAAATCTGTCACCAAGCACCTAATGATGTGTTCCGGCATCTATCTTGAGAACAAGTAACTCTAGGTAATCTTTAAACACTTCTTTTTCACTTACCATCAGGTGAAACATTGAGATAACCGAGATAAAAAAATACTATTCCAGTGAACGTCTAACGTAAGAACATATTTAGTCCTTTCGGTTGTAGTTAATAGATACAATCAACTTAAAGGGTAGTAAAGATTCTTATCATCTCTGCATATAAAAAAAAAATAATAAGTTTTGCGCTATCAGTTTTAAGATGAATCCACTAACCAAAACCAAAGCTTTTAAAACTAACACAATTTTTTCATCTTTGCGACATGATTAAACAATTTTTATAAGTAACGAGTTGCTATATGCTATATATGTCATTCGACAACCCTAGCAAGTCAACAAGTAACAATCCAATTCGATTCCCATGACCAATAAGGTTTGGTTCATCGCAACGCATCGAGCCGCCCACAAATCACGTACACTGACTGTAGCAACCACTGCAACCTAAAAATTACATGATCTCACTATTTGTATGCAAACTGATGACTAGACTATGATATATCCTACAGTATGTTTATTATATATGCATCCCTACAAATAAATATGTATTATTCGTAGATGCATCCTTAATTAGTTTATGTTTTCAAATAAAGCGTACAAAAGTAAAGTGTGCAGTAATATATTTAGTATTTCCAGTACTTTGAGTACATCAATGTATTACACGGTCATATTGTACATAGATGTGGATTATACATTAGTACTTATTAGCATTGAACTAGTTTTAAAGACTGCAATCCATATGCAAAGGAAATTTAAATCAATATGTTTGTTTTCTATTATACTTGACCCACTCAATGGAATGTTAATAAATATTTGTTTCATTATATAATGCAATATCGCACGTTGTCACCGTGATGCGTCGAAATGTTATGTAATGTGTATAACCTTGTGATAAATTATGTATAAAACGAATACTATTAAAACTATTAATCAAGCATGGAATCAGATGATTTAAGTACTTAAAGTGATAGTAATTGCTTATTGCCATATAGTAGTTTTAGTTTTGACAAAGAAAGCAAATGGTGCCGTAGGTCAACCTTCGATGTCGCCGGCGGCTGTGTAAGGTTCAACATACTGTGAAGTAACCAAACCGGTTCAGAACAAACCGCAGCTGATCCAAACTGACGATAGAATATATTCACAAAATTTTGTAACCCAACCGCTTTTAGCAAAACATAAAATCTTGACATGAACGTCGTGTTTAGTTAGATATATACGACCCAAATTTTACCTTTGACGGCCGCTATGGCTCAACATTATCTAACATAATCATCCTTAAATAATAGTTGCACTTGTTTATCTTTATTTAATTTTGTGTAAGTGCTCCAGACGAGTAAATTGTTCTCGCTGATAGTTTTATTACACTGTTTAATGTTCTCACCTAAAAATCTCATCAGAAACCAATTGGACACAAATTATTTGAGGCAAAATGTGAAACCTTGGCCTTTTCATCTTTATTATAAACCAAGTGCCTCGGTCCACACTTGTATAATAAAAACATTACGTTACTCACAGAAATATGACCTCTGTTAACAAATGTGTAAGGTTCATAAGTACCTTGTTCGCTACGCTATGCATCATCTTCAAAATAGCATCTGCCAATGATAATGTTAAAGGCCGAGTTAGCTATGTTTTACGTTGATTGACATTTCCCACAGCCTTAAATTCCTTGTTGTATAGCTATACGAGTTATTAAATACTTATGTAAGATTCTATCAAATCGTTAACTTCTGTGACATTGACAAAATCATTAATTAAACCGCTCAAGTTATAGCAAACGAGAAGTAATATCAAAATGAGACAATATTTTTATAAAATGATGAACTGTTTTATGATGATTATTTTATTTTCAATTACTTATAGGTTGTCTAAATGCTTTTATTGTAGTAGCTGTAGTGTTGTATATACAAGTAGGTCGTAGTATTTTGTTAATAAAGGAATACCGCAGAAATAAAAAAAACTATTTCATGTCCTCCTGTTGGATGTCGTCAGAGCTGACTAAGGCCGATAAAAATTATACCAAATGAGCTGCATGAGACTATTCCCTTTGATGTACGAGTATATATATTATTCTTGTTTATTTCACAAAAAGAGCCCTATAATTTAAACCACCCGAAGAACCAAAAGGTCAAGGTTATGCTTTAACAGGAGCATTCTCATGAGGGTACGATAATGATGTTCAACATTCATCATGTTCGACACCATGTCAATGAATAATTAAATTCTGACATAAAAAAAAACCTTTGAATGTGCAGCATAATGTCACTGGTGTGATTAGGTCACTATTGTATGTTGTAGGTTTTTATTTGTTTGGTTAGCTAAAGACAAAATATAATGTTAACCTTATTGATCGAAAAATAAAAAGACATAAGGTATAAACAAACCAAAAAATAAATTGAAGATTAAATTAAAAATATTTGATGATCTTAAGTCATCTGTCAGTTCATACTCGGAAGAATTGACCTCAATGAAAACTCTTCAATGACAGACATCATCACCTACGATCAGATGAGATTGCTGATCGAAGGCATGCTTGTAAAAAATAAATCCCATGACCTTTTTCAGAACATAGCTAGTCTGGTCAGTAGGCTAAGCTTGCTGAAGCCATTGGCCAGCCCTTCTTATCACATAACAATTTTCTGGCAATCATCTCATGTCAATATTTTTCCAATATGTTACTAAGATAAATAATATTCTGCACAGTTCCTGGCCTAATAGTCTTTAGACTGTTTTGCCTATCCAGATCTTATTGAATGATAGTCGAAGGCGATTAGAGAGAAAATACGCCAATATGACCGTAGTAAGATCAAGTGCAAGACCTCGCAAGGGCTATCTTCCATTATTTCACGCTTTTAGGACATACAAAAAAAGATCAACTTTATTACAAACGAAAAAATCTCCACAGTCTCGAAGCCAAAACATTTACTATTTGTGCATATTAAGTCTGCAAAAACACATTATATCATCCCACCAGAAGTAGAATATGTGTAAAAGATGATTTTGTGTTAAATCAGAAGCAGTTTAAACAAGTTTCCATGCAGGTGATATTGGATTTTTAAGACTGATGATATTCAAAATTCTACGGTTCTTTGAATCATCCAGTCATAATAATTATCAAGCAGCATATTGAATCCGTGGAGTGCCTGGCTAGAATGTCACCCTCCAATCTCTACCCGTGGGTGTCGTAATAGGCGACTAAGGGCCTTATTCGCCTCTTACGGCACCAGAAGGTAGGCAGCAGCACTTTCTGAGGAAATGATATCTCACGCTGCGATCCTCAAGCTGCCTGCCAAGAGTAGGGATTATAGCAAACCCCTCATATAGGGGGAGGCTGTGTTCAGCAGTGGACTGTCTGACTGATACAGTATCATGAATACTTTTATCGATTTGTATATTTTCATTACGGAAATTCTCCAACTATTCGTCTTACTAAAATAAGTTTGGGCTCAACTTTCTGTTTAATTTATCTTTAGGGTAAGTTTACATTACCATTTCAATAATGACAATACACAAACCTGTAATTTTGTCTAACTTAATGCTGGCAAGGATGGTAAATTGGTTTAACCTGGAAAGTAACCTTGTTGTGGAGGACAGCTGCCGAAACAGGCCAGAGGGTGCATGGATAGAGATTTTCTACATGAAAATGGTAGCTAGCCAGGCGTGTAATATCCTACGAGAGGATTTGAATCGTGGACCTATTGCATGGCAGTCCATAGATATTGCCATAAGGCCATCATTGCTCCAGGTTTGCGTATAGAGATTACTATCTAAAAAAATTGTTACAACCTCATGTTTTAGATAAATCAACATGCTCCTTGTTAGTCGTTGGGTCTTTGGAAAGCTCAATTTTCAGCTCTGACTATAAAATTAGATTCTTGGTAAGAATATAATATTTGGTCCACAAACATATTAACGCAGTGCAGTACTGATCAGAAAATAAGGGTAACTTTTTGTTTTATGTCTAAATTATTACCATCTTTGACCATATCATCACTTACCAAAACAGATGAGGTATGGGCTTGATGGACACTAACGGTATAGAATCAGCCTCAAATACAGCCGATCAACATATACAAAACTCTTTATTGCACACCATTATTTTATACAGTAAAACAATCTTATAAATAGTATTTTCTTAGACTATGGTAGCAATGGGCGGTTTCTTCCAGACAACCTTTGTATGGACAGAATCAGATTTTAGGTGTCACGGTGGTAAACAAAAAATTTCATTTTCTAATTCATAAAATAAAAACAAAATAAGTTTTATATATCCACAATATTATTCTTAGAACTCCAAAACATCTGCTATCGCAGAAAATGATATACTATGCACCCTTCTGCCGCTTTGGTGAAGCTAAGTAGTCGTGATAATGAGACGACTCAACGTTGACGAGCTCAGGCAACACGTATGCGATATTCAATCGCTTTTAAAAATGAAAACGAACGTACAATTTTATATCTGTTTAAGGCAACTGTTCGAAATACGTCGTATGCAATTCTGGAAGCTATGATTGCCGAGCGATAATAGGTCTGCCATGCCGCAGGTCCATGGTTTGAGCCCCACCGCCGGCTTGAGCTTCACCGCATGGTGGAAGGGCGTTTTGCGGATGCTCACCTAGCTAGCTACCACCCTCAAGTAGAAAACCTGTCACCAAGCACCTAACAGTGTGTTCCGACAGCAGTCTTTGAGAGCCAGTAAAATTACAGGCACATGAGACTTAACAACTCTATGTGACGGGCACAGAGCAATTCGTAGTTTGTGATGAAATGCATCTGCTATAGGCAGAGGTAAGTCCATTTAACATCAGGTGAGACTCGCACTTGTCCCGTCTCAATAACATACTAGAACACAATACTATACACAACAAAAACATGCTTATAACGTCAGATCGAGATGATTGAAACTATGAATGGTTACGCTAATTAGGCACCAAGAAACTGATTAACTTAGCCAAGCTTAACCTTTTCGAGCATAGGTTTACTAAGATTCAAATTCTGACTGCAATATTCATTATACATGTAAATGTACCTACATTATTTATTACAGAAGGAGAAATAAACCTTGTCCGTTTCATTCTTGCACTAATATGATCCAGACAAGTTGCAAATTGATTTTCAAAAGGCGGAATAAGGTGATTTATGTACTGACGTCGTGTGTAATCGTCAGGTCATATCTCATTTCATTTACGCTCTCGTTTTCGCCATTGAATTGGATAATGCTATGAATAGACATAACACGCCAGCATGCTCCATATTTGGCATAACCTATTACATAAGGGATTTAGCACAACGTCTCCTCCCTATCGATGTTCGATGACTTTCAATAGAAAGTGTTACAGTTAACTGATTTTTAAAACATTGTACTATTATAGAACCGGATTGTTAGATAAGACCGATTTGGATCGAATCAAAACGTTAAGTGCACACATTTTTTTTAATATGTCTGATAGGTTAGCCTTTGACCACTATCTCACCTGATGGTAGGAGATGGTGTGGTAGAAGATGTTGTTCAGGCTAACCCAGAATTACTGGCTCTCAAGGACTTCTGCCGGAACACACTGTTAGGTGCTTGGCGTCAGATTCTCTACTTGAGGATAGTAGCTAGCCAGGCGGGCATTCGCAAAATGCCTTACCATCATGCAAAATAATAAGAAATATAATAATAAAAAGGCACATATAATAAAAAATATGTACTACTCTTTTTTCACGTCTTTATTATTTAATATCATCTGCCTACTATTATTCCCATATATTTTTTTTTTTTGCTACTGATAGGCTTTTGACTCGAAGTCAGTGTATGTGATGTCGAAGCTGTCGTTCTGGCTAACCTAGAATTGCTGGCTTTGAAGGACAGCGGCCAAAACACACTATTACTTGCTTGGTGACAGATTTTCTGCTTGAGAGCGGTAGCTATCCCGACGGCCATTGCCCAAAAATGCCCTACCACGATGCTATAACAACCGTCATTCTAACAAAACCTGGAACAACAGCTTAACGTGCTCTCCGAAGCGTGGAAGAGCTCAATAGTAATGTCATTAGCGGTCATGATCGACCACAGCGGCCGTTGCTTTACAGAGTTGATCGGTCAAGAACAACTAAGCTAGCTACACAACGAGCGCGTCTGATATATATAGGAACGATACAATGTTTTCATAAACATCAAAATTATTGTTGTTAGAGAAAAATAATTGTCTGTGATAACAATAATAATTGTCTCTAATCTGTCCTTGAGAGCCAGTAATTCTAGCTTAAGCCTGTTAACACCTAAGACCACATCATCAGTCTTCACTTACCATCAGGTTAGATTATGGTCAAAGGCATACCTATCAGCAATAAAAAAAACCCGACACGAACATATTGGAGAATAAAACTGCGACGCTTCTTTTTATAATTTACTAGAATGTATATATTTTGGAATACTTTTTTTTAACTTACGACGTAATTTTCAGACCATAAAAATAGACAAGATAACCGGTAATAAAACAAGTTTCAAACTGCTCTCTCTAATAACTAATTGTAGCGTAGGTAGTGTGAACCATTACCTCAAAATGTTAATTTAAATGGTTGTTATGAATGCTTTTAACTGTAACAATTACACCATTGCTAGTGCACTTGTGCTACATTACTTATGTAATTCTTCATAAATCAGAAGGTTCATTAATTTCAAATCGTTTTATGCTTCCGTTATAAAAAAATATTCTAAGAGTTAGTACTATGAAAAGTCAACTTAGAACGATTGCAAGATACAGAATATAGGTACTAGTAATATGCAATTTGCCTTTTTTAAATATGCATCAATGTACTTTTTTATGTTATTGTGACGGAACATGCCCGAGTCCCGCCTGATGTTAAGTGGACTAACCTCTAGCCTAAAGCCTATAACAGACGCATTTCGTCAACGACGAATTGCACTGTGCCTGTCACACTGAGACGTACAGTTGTTAGGTCTCATGTGCCTGTAATTTTACTTCCACTCAAAGACTGCCGCCGGAACACACTGTTAGGTGCTTGGCGACAGATTTCCTACTTGTGGGTGGTCGCTAACCAGGCGGGCATTCGCAAAATGCTCTTCCACCATGCGGTGAAGTTCAAGCCTGCGGCGGGATTCGAACCATGGGCCTGCTGCGCGGCAGTCCATAGCCAATGTCACTGAGCCATCACTGCTTTGAAAATGTAATAGTATTGCCACACATATACATCACTTATGTACCTATCTTTAATATTAATCTACCGACGTACAGAGATAACATTTAATTAAATTTTAATATCACATCTATCATTTCAAAAACTCAACGCTTTTTCAATGATTGTCATATCAGTTGCAAGATATTGTTTGGTCCAGCAGACTTAATAATGCCGCGTATTATGTTTAGAATATAAGATTATAACCTTTTGTAATCCCTATTAACATTGACATTTACACTTCACATTACTTAAGAAAGGTTGCACGAGCTGATGACTTAAATTAAGTGTTTGCAAACACTAGTTTAAACTTTGTACTATGTAAGACGTCAAATATGCTCAACCAACTATCTTAGGTCACTAAGGTACATCTTGTGCTTTACTGTAATAGAAGCATCGTCGGTTCAATTGTAATGTTGCAACCAGGCGTTAGAAGAAATACATACGTATATAAGAGAAGTGCTTGGACATGTAATCATCCCACACACCAACTGTTCTCTGCTGAAGACAGCCGCTAACAATACAACAACTAAAAAATGAAATTGGTCAGTAATGATCGTCGAGTGCTTAGTGTTGTGAAGTGACAATGAGTTATAGTTTCTTTTGAAATTATTAAAATTGTAATTAAATGATATTTGTTACAGTTTGTGGTACTTGCATTGGTGGCCGCCGCGTGCGCAGCTCCTCAGAATCCTCAAGACGTGCAGATCCTACGCTACGATGTCAATAATGGTGGACTTGGTTCATATGACTTTTCGTACGTTCTATTTAGTAATATAAAATCTTAACTCTGAAGCTGTCAACAATTTTTTTTTAAATTTTTCTATGTTATTCACAGGTGGGAAACTTCTGATGGTAGCAAGCACGAAGAACAGGGTCAGTTAAAAAACCAAGGGACAGATAATGAAGCTCTCGCCGTTCAAGGACAGTACTCCTGGGTAGGACCTGATGGAGTCACATATACTGTCACCTACATTGCTGACGAGAACGGCTTCCAGCCTCAAATCCAACAGGGGCCCGGAGGTTCATTAGGTTCTGCAGTAATAGCTTCTCTATTAGGCTAAGATAGTAATTTTTTCTATGGAAATTAATGCTTTGTATATAGTACAATGTCCGAGAAACTGTATATAATATTTATATACTGATTCGTTGTGATTTATATTGTGTAATGCTCTAAGTCTGGTCATTAAAAATCTTAATTTATAAAAGATTTTGTTTTATTCTCTAGTCATGTTTATATTATGTACATAATATACCATTAGTGTTCCTACGATATCTTAAGGATTTAGTCTTAAATGTTAATGTTGTAAGTATTATTCTCGGTATTGACTTAATTAACCTTGAGGCTTAATTATAGTAAATTATGAAGATTCATGCCTAATTTAAATGTATGCTGACTTTAAACTGAGGGGTTTACAATATTTTTAGAGTAGGTACAAAATTTCTCACTTCGAGTGGGAGTCGAACCTATGTCCTCCAATTTTACGTACCGGGTGCCTTAACCTGGCTGGCTGGCTGGGGGAGGTTAACAGTTTAGATCATATTATAATTTTTATGGTTAACGATTACTTCGAAATTTCTAGACCATTTACAAAATTCTTACCTTGTTTTGGGGTGAGCTAAAACAAATTGCGATAAAATGTTTTGTACTTATACAATTTCTAAAAATACAACTCTGCAAACCAGAACAGAACCTATTTGCAGAATAGACGAATTTTTCATTAAACGTAGGATGTTTTTTTACAAATACTTACTGAATCATGTGTAAAAGTGAAGGCTTATAAATGAATTGAAACTTTGCTCGACACTGACGATGTGTCTCTACATTTTGAACGTTAAAATACCCATAAATTTTAGTAAAATAAGGTAAGTATATACTACTAACTTTGAAAAATGATGAGTCGCTCTTTGAGACTGGCGATAGTTGCAGTAGTTTACCCGCTAATTTTCAGGCAATAAAGCATTTAGATGATAGAGTGCCATAATGCGTAGCTATTGAGCAGCATAACCCTACTTAGGTTGACGTGAGATGAGACATGCTGCTTGCATCTGACACATTATTTATTTCCCTGCTTGTATGACACCGAAATGGAAAAATATGGAAAGTTCTCGTTCTGAAGTCAAAACTGAACGCTTTACAGGGATATTATAATATAATTATTAAAAAGGACATAATAATTAAAATAAATGTATGCATTAACAGTAAAACTTATTAGGTAGGCAATAAAAAGGTCCACATTAAATACTGCTTTCTAAATCTATTTGCATATTGTACATGAATAAGGTCATTCAACTTTCCCAAAAATTTGTTAGAGCAATTAAGGGATGCTCTAATAAGTCGATTACCCACTATATTTCGGTTTAGTAGCCAGTACATCTTTTTGTAACGAAGTTACCTTCGCGTTTCATTTTCACATGATTTTTCCAGCGAAACTTTGCATCATGTGTTATTTCCAAGGTATTTGGCAGTATTTTTGTATGGTATCGCGTGGCCATTTATGTATATCAGGTTGTAATTGGCATTTTGTAATTATTCACTGTATAAGCTTATTTTTCACGTTAACTTGAATTTTCCTTCTGAGCAGTATATTATCTTATGGAACTATATTTATAATATCGTACACAATTCCCTTAAAATAACTTTTTATTTGTATTTGCTAATCTAAAACCTGGCACCACTATTTTAGAGTTATAGTCGTGATTGTCACTGTATATATTAAAAATATTTTTTTACGAACATACATACTATTTTCAAATATATACACAGACTCTGTACATTTAAAACACTAATCTCATTATAAAACTTCCTTAGAGATTCGCTAGAATCCAAATTAATATATAGCTCGAATTGCAAGCTTTTGGAAGTATCTAGAAGAATGAAGAGGCTCTCAAGCAGTCCTCCATAGCAATGCTAACCATTGACCATTATCTAATTTGTATTTAATATCTGCCTCCAGCTTCAATGTATAATATTCATCACATAGCTTATCAAACTGATCATAAAGTTTCTCAATATTTTATGACTTACACAAAAAATCCTGTTTTGTCCGCGTATCAGCCTGTGAAATTTTCTTGGTATCAGAATACATTGAACTATGTAAGTTGTTCGAAAATTGTATTTCTTTTGGATTCATTTATCATAAGCTTTATATCTGCCATGATTGAGCTTGGCAAATTATTAAGTAATTACCGAGTTTGCGAAATGCAATGCAACGTGTCAAGTTGTCTACAAAATGACGTTTGGTCAAAGTGGGAATTTTAGCCAACTTTGGTTTTATTTTATGCAAGGGATGTGCGTAGAAGCAAAATAAACTATTATAAGGACAATTTAAACTAAAAAAATGAAATAAGAATGCGTTTTGTAAGCGGGCACACACAAGGCGGGACGTTTGCTAGTTCAAAATATGGCTTGACCAAACTTTGTGGTGGGTAGTAAATCCACCATAAGGGGGTGCGGGGAAAACAAAATAGAACGGCCTCGGGAGCGAAGAGAACTTAGAGTACTAACCTGGAGCCTCCAAACATAACCACGGTACCTAGCAAGCTCTGCGTGTTTCTTGTGTAAGTCTTCTTCCTTTAGCCGCAAATAACAATGGCTGTCAGCGATTCCTTATAATGTGATGTCTGCTCTAATTTATTCCATGCGGTTATTTTCCCGTGAAAAATCAAATTTTATATAATTTTATGCGTAAGCGTCGCTAGAAAAAACTTCTTCTTCTTCATCAGATGAGTTGCGGTCATAGATCGAAAAGTCTCCACAGCTTGGCGCTTGACAGGCGTCAGTATCTTTTCTTTTTAATTGTTTTGTTTTGGCCTCGGGTCACAATGGCATCACAAGCGCACTCCATCGTTCTACCTTTCCCATTAGCCGACAGAGACAACAAAGAATTGCGGCATAAAAGCGCGCAAACAACTGTCGTATTATCAATCGAAAGTTTATCTAGGTATATACAGCGTTGGTTAAAAAAACATTTGGTAATAATAGTAATAATAGAGTTTTTATTTATTCCTTATACTTCATTTTAAACAAAGTTTTGTATTTGTTAATTTTGTAAGAATTTTATTCTTATCAGTTAAATTAATTTTAGATTATTATTTATGTATGGACCGATTGGCAAAAAAAAATTTAAACATTTATTCTTTTTCAAATTTCAGAGAAAATTATTAGACTGAACCATTTAGAGATAAAATATCTTTCTTTAACACATGCTCAGCGTAACTTGCTAAGTCGTTCGTTAGCAATCAATTTAAGACGCAAGAAAAGTCGAAACAAGTTTCGTTAAAATTTTCTCGATGGAATAAAATTGAAAAGTTGACTCTTAATTACGTTTGTCCCGTAAATTTCATAATTATTTACTTATGAATGTGTATGAAAATATATTAATAAAACAGCAAAACCTTATCAAGAGGGACAAGAAAACTTACATTTTCGATTTACGTTACTAGTTTTGTGTTATTGAACTTTCTTTCGGATTTTACCTAAACTGATCGCGATTTCACCATTGTTGCCTCTCTTTCACTCCTACGTAGTCCGATAGTGACAAAATTACAAGAGCAACGTCCACTGCGATTACGAATCCAATGCGTGACCTTACTACTGAGCGTTTCCATGCTCCGGAGTGCACGTCAAGTCGTTAGTCCCGGTTGCTGTCTAAAGATGGCAGTCGTTATAATCCGCGATACTCGATATGTTTAAACTTTAGTTTGGAAGCATCTATTCAACAACTTTGTCATAAATTGTTTCCTAATTAGTTATATATTATCATTAAGAATGTTAGACATCTTTATTTTTAAATAAATGTAGCGACTTGGCAATATCACGTCACAGATGCAAAGCTGCTACGTGTAAATCCTCTTTAGGCGAGTAATCTAGTAATATTAGTAATTTAAGTTTTATCAAAATTTTTAGTTAGTCAAAATTTTCAGTTGGTATGTTTAAAAGAAGTACCTTATATTTTTGATGATCGCTGTGTTACAAAATTACAAACTTTGACTGGCTATGTTATAGATCAGTAGCTTGAAAAGTAAAAATAGAAATAGAATACAATTTTGGTGTACAGCTTGTTATAATATGAAGTCATGGTCACTGAAAATTTAATGCTCTAGTTTTATCTTGAACGAAGTTATAGGGATGTTGAATGTGCTATGAGTGGCTTCGAGAAAAAGATGGTACAGCCATGACCTTTGTTGATAGCGAGATTTGGCGGAGGCATTGCCGTACCCCCAAATTTAAATGATTGTTATGAAAGCTATTTAATGTAACAACTACACAGTTGCTAGTGCACTTGTAGAATTACTTGTGTACTTCTTCATAAATCAGAAGCTTCATGGATTTTAGTTCGTTTGTGGTTCCGTTATACAAAAGTATTCAAACAGTATAAAAAGTGAAGTGAGAAAGATTACAAGATGCATAATACTGGTATTACTAATTTGACATTTGCCTTATTACAATGTGCGTCGTTGCAAGTAATGAAATAATGTTGCCACACACTGAACATGAATCATCATTAGATAACTTTACTATTCGATTACCTACACACAGAGTTACCATTTAATTTATAAAATGCCCATGAGGTGCTGGGATAACCCAATATCTTCCTGTAGGAGTAATGGACAAAAGCGCATTCTGAAAAACTATCATGACTGCGATCCCAAGCCACGTGCAAAGCGTAGGGAAATGGCAGATACCCGCCTATTAGGGGAGGCTACGATTTGTGGTGGATAATCATGTTGATACAGTATTACTTGACAAAGGTTAAACGAGCTGATGATTCCAATGAAGCGTTTGTAAACACCGTGGGGTACCGGGCTAGAATGTCAACTTCCATTTCTACCTGAGGGTGTCACAAGAGGCGACTAAAGGTAAAAGATCAGAAGGTGAGCAGCAGCGCCTTCTGACGGACTGATATCTTAAACTGCGATTACCAAACGCCTGCCAAGCGTGAGGATTATGTCAAATCCCTCCTTAACCCATTGGCATCGGATAATTATAGAATTTAATTCATAAATAGGACATAGTGGTCCTGACGATGCCAACTTATTAATGGGGGAGGCTGTGTTCAGGAGCGGACAATCCGGCTGATGCAATAAATACTAGTTCAAACTGTGTTCTATGTGAGATGTCAAGTATGCTCACCAAGCTATTTTAAGACACCATGCACCGTTGATTCAACTGTACGAGTAATGTTGCAACTAGGCGATAGAAGAATATATGCATATAAAAGAAGTGTTTGGATACGGTATTATCTCACATACCAAGTACCTGCTGAAGATAGCTGATAATAATACAGCAATATACAATTAAAATGATCAGGAACGATCGTCGAGTGCTAGTGTTGTGAATGAGGTATTATTATCTATTGAAATTATAGTGGATCTATAAAAAAAATTTGTTACAGTTTCTGGCATGTGCATTGGTTGCCGCCGCGTGCGCAGCTCCTCAGAATCCTCAGGACGTGCAGATCTTACGCTACGATGTCAATAATGTTGGACTTGTATCATATAACTTCGCATACGTTCTATGTAGTAAGAGTTTTTTTTTATGTTATTGTGACGGAACAAGCCCGAGGCCCACCTGATGTTTAGTGGACTAACCTCTGCCTATAACAGATGCATTTCGTCAACACACAATTGCACTGTGCCCGTCACACTGAGACGTACAGTTGTTAGGTCTTATGTGCCTGTAATTTTTACACACACATATCTTAACTCCAAAGCTGCTAACATTATTTGTAATATCTTCCTATGTTATTCACAGGTGGGAACAGTTTGCCGGTAGCAAACACGAAGAACAGGGTCAGTTAAAAAAACAGGGCACAGATAATGAAGTACTCGCCGTACAAGGACGGTACTCCTGGGTAGACCCTGATGGGGTCACTCACACAGACACCCTCACGGACCTACATTGCTTACTAAAACGGCTTTCAGTCTTAAATCCAACAGGGGCCCGCAGGTTTAATAAATGATGCAATAATAGCCTCTTTAATTGGTTGTATAAGTAATTAATATTTTTGTAAGTAAGTACAATACCCGTGAAATTGTATATTATATTTATAGAAAGATTCGTTTTGATCAATATAATTCATAAAGTCTAGTTGTTAAATATCTTTTTTAGGGTTTCGTACCCAAAGTGTAAAAACGGGACCCTATTACTGAGACTTCGCTGTCCGTCCGTCTGTCACCAGGCTGTATCTCAAGAACGGTGATAGCTTGACAGTTTAAATTTTCACAGATGATGTATTTCTATTGCCGCTATAACAACAAATACTAAAAATTAAATAAAATAAATATTTAAGGGGGGCTCCCATACAACAAACTTGATTTTTTTACCGTTACTTGCTTGATACTAATAGCGGCGACAGGTAGACGCTTTAACTATTCACAGAATATTTAGTTACGGAACCCTTCGTGTGCGAGTCCCACTCGCACTTGGCTGGTTTTTTAAACATTTTGTTTGATTGTGTAGTAATATATCAGTGTTCTAACAATATATTTTCCTTACAACTTTTTGCATGCCAATCTTCTAGGTATTTGATGCTAATTAATGCATATGTTAACGGAAAAGTGTGTATCGGAAAAGTGTGTAATCCGTCATTGTATACGATCCCTAGGAAATGTATACAATTCGTAAAATAGATAAAAAATCTATGATATATTTTGTAATATGCACTTTTACTAGGAAATCTAAACATTTCCTAAATAGCAATCGGAATTGTATTACATTCTGGCGCATCGCCGGCCGCCGTCGCGGCACGCTCGCTTCGCTCAGTTGGCTCGCGCGATGTTGTGGTCACAAGTATAACATATATATACATGTATAACACGCCTCCTCGCTTAGCTCGTCGTCGCACCTAAGTATGACTATGCATACAATTCCTAGGAAATACATATATTTCACAGAAAATGTGTGTATTAAGGAATCTTTGAAACATTATTTTACACATTTCCTAAGTAGGCTCGGAAGAGTAGGTATATATTGCTATTGATTTATTTCGATATTTCTTGACCATTTACATAATTCCTACCTTGTTTTGGGGTGATATCATATTAATTTTGTCATGTGCTTGCACTTAGTTGTGCGATTTTTTTACTTAATACCTTTTTAAAATGCTACTTTCTTTGTGTGTGAATTATGTGTAAAAGTCAGTGTTTCAATATAATATTGTGCTTACAGGCAAATTTTGAATATGTTCAATGTTGTATAACATGTTAATAGTGACAAAACCAATTATCTTCTAAACAAAATATATTTACCAACTCCATAAAATTATGCAGTTATCCGTCATCTTTCAACCTATATCTTACACAATGTGGAGTCGGTAAAATATATTTGCACAAAATCACAAAAAGAACGACGCATAACCATCGTTTCAAAATATGTTTTCCAACGATAAGAAAGACACAAAAACATTTACTGTCGTAGGTTTTATGGCCGCCTTTCCGGTGCCAACCCTGCTGGGGAATGATATTTTTTTTTTTTTATGCCTGATAGGTTAGCCTTTGACCACTATCTCACCTGATGGTAAGTGATGATGTGGTCGAAGATGTTGTTCAGACTAACCTAGAAGTACTGGCTCTCAAGGACAGCTGCCGCAACACACCGTTAGGTGCTTGGCGACAGATTTTCTACTTGAGGGTGGTAGCTAGCCAGGCGGGCATTCGCAAAATGCCCTTCCACCATGCTGTAACGACTGCCATCCTAAGACGACAACCGGTACCGACGGCTTAACGTGCCCTCCGAAGCACGGAAACGCTCAGTAGTAATGTCACTAGCGGTCACCCATCCAACTCATGACCGCGCGCAACGTTGCTTAACTTCGCTGATCGGTTGAGAACAGCTAAGTAAACTTCGCTACGAGCGCTTCAAAATTTATAGTGGAATGATGTTCGTATGGCAATCAGGCGTTTAGATGATAATATTAATATTGTACATCAATTGAGTAGCAACATCCTTTCTCATGTTGACGTGAAAAGCAACATGCTCGCTTCAGACGAATCCTTTTTTTGCTCTTACGACATCTATTGGGAAGATATTGAACGATATCATTCTGAAGCTGAAACTGAACGATCATTATATCATAATAATTAGAAATACCAAGATAATCAAAACTATTTATCCATTGACATGTAAACTTATTAAGTCGGCACTAAATCGGTACCCATTAACAATAACTCTTTTCTAAACACTTTGCATAATAAACAGGAAATATGCCATGAAGGGAGAAAAGTACTCATATAATGTGAAATAATCACATTAAATTTGGTAACATCAATATTTCATCGTCCAGCGGTTCACCTTCACCTGCAACGCCAAAGCCGTATTTACATAATGTTATTTATCTATATGTAAAAAAATATAGCAGGCAGATAGTATGTATTATACAAATAGAGTTTACCGATACCTTATAGGCATTATGTAGTTACTAAATTTATTTGTTTTTTTATGTCACCGTATCACGCGCAACCGATATTGTCCATTTATTAATGAAATTCAATTGTTTTATGATGCGCATGGATTTATAGACTCGATGCCAAGAGCTTTTTTTTTTATGCCATATAGGTTAGCCTTTGACCACTATCTCACCTGATGGTAAGTGATGATGTGGTCGAAGATGTTGTTCAGGCTAACCTAGAAGTACTGGCTCTCAAGGACAGCTGCCGGAACACACCGTCAGGTGCTTGGCGACAGATTTTCTACTTGAGGGTGCTAGCTAGCCAGGCGGGCATTCGCAAAATGCCCTACCACCATGCTATAACGACTGCCATCCTAAGACGACAACCGGGACCGACGGCTTAACGTACCCTCCGAAGCACGGAAACGCTCAGTAGTAATGTCACTAGCGGTCACCCATCCAACTCCTGACCGCGCGCGACGTTGCTTAACTTTGCTGATCGGTTGAGAACAGCTAAGTAAACATCGCTACGAGCTGTTATACGGAGTCCATGAAATAAGTTTTTAAAAAAAAAAGATTTTAATTCACTAAAATAATAAAAGTTTATTAAATAGAAAATTAAATGAAATTAGTAAAATTAATATAGAAAAATATAGTATGACCGACGCGGATGGGAAACGGATGAAGACTGAGGTGAGTAGGTGAGGGGCATGGGAAAGTATAAATGCTAGATTAGCTGAAAGGGGTTGATTTAGGATAGGTCAGCAAAATAGTACAGGGAAGTGGGGTATAACATCTCCCCCAACAAGAGTAAACTTACCATATGAAGGAAGTTTACAGAGGTAAGGCAAAGTGAGGTGAGTACAAGGATAATGAAGATTTAAAGAGTAAGGTAAGTTTAAGGTAAGTAGGATGCGTCTTTCAAAGATTAACATTAGCTTATTCTAGAACTAAATACAATTGATTATATGTAGATACTTATTATATTCTTAACCTAGGCAGAGAAATTTCTTCTTCTCTGGATGTTTCCACTTCTACTTGAGTAGAGGTCTTTTTACATAGAAAAGGTAATCTAAAGTTATTGGATTTACAATAATATATTATAAATATGAAAAAAGAGATTATAAAAATGATGTTAAGAATAGGGAAGCTAATGTGGTTTTTGAAAATATTGCTATTGTCGTTAATAAAATTATCAAGTTCTGTAGAAATTAGATCTGTCTGACCTTTTAGGTTTTTAAGTTGATCAAGGTTAATATTAGAAATAGTTACAGCGGATGTGTTAACGTTAAATTTTTTGAACGTGCTTAAACTACAGCATGAGTCATCAATGAGGTTAAAATCTGATTGTATGTGTGGTATGTTGACTTCCAAGTTGAGCATTGCCAATAGCTTTACATTTCTGCAGAATGCCACACACTGTGGTTCAAGTGACAAAATACCTGTTCCAATAATAGTTATTTCTTTATTTTGAGAATTACATTCTAATGTTAATTTAGTAGGTCGTGTTTGTACAAATATCCAGTTATTATGTCCAAGATTTTGCCAGATATCAATATCGCCGTTAATAAATTTTGTTTCACATTGTGGAGGTAATGATTTTATGATTTTTATCATAAATTCCACTTCGCAAATAGGATTCGAGTTAACTGATAAAATATTGGAAATATCACATGCAAGATTACCATCGTATAAAGATTTACAAGAGTTTAGATCATTTAGTGTACAGTATGTAGATTTGTCTTTACTTAGCGCTACATAGTTAACAGTAGGAACAATTAAAGCATACGAGTTTGACGAGCTTACATTATGAGGTATTGGAACTGGTATGATCTTATAGAGATCATATTCAATATGGTAAACTAACGGGATTCTTAATACAAATATTATACTATTTACACTATAGTAAGCGGCAAGTTCAGAGACTTTTAACAGTACATTAATATTTTTTACACTTAAAGTAACGGGGAATTCCTTATACTTAGGGAGATGCCTTAAACTACCTTCAATATCGGCACATAGTTGAGTCGGAGTAGCTACTGAAGGGTGTAATGCATTGCTATTTGCGAACATTATAGAATTTACAATGTCTTCTAGTTTAAAGGACATGGTAAGTAAACTAGCGTGAAGAACATTTAGGACTTCGCTTAACTTATTTCTAAATAGTAATTCATTAGTAACTAAAGATACATTCTTAAGCAGATTATTAGTGACTTCATTCAAACGAACCTCATTGTTCAAAATAATTTGTAGAGTTTTATTAAAGTTTAGAATCGCAGATTCGGATATGAAAATGTTTCGTTTTATTAGGTGAGCTAACTTTTTATCCTTTGCGTGGAGAGACTGAATGGCGTCATTATATTTTTCATAGTCATCTTCATCCATAGTACCAAACATTTTTTTCATTACTGTACCTATACCAGCAAACCAAGCAGATCTTTTATTTCTAGTAGATAACATATGAGATATCGAATCGTAATCTCGAAGGATGTCATCATAGAGGGAGGTCAGTGGTTGAAGAGTATTTAGGCATCGAAAATCGTCAATTGCTTTATTTTTTTCGCATAAGATTCTAAAAGTATCAATAATATTATTAATATTTGTTAAGTGCGGTTTAATAAACTTTAAATCTACGGGGATAATAAAATGAACATGATCATTTACAAGTTTTAAAGTGCTGACAGGGTCGAAATAGATACCAGGACTTTTATCCAGTGGTGTAACGAGTTCCTGAGCCAAGGATGTCGCAAGAAGAAATGGTAGTATGGTTCTGAAAATTTAAAATATAGCGTTAGATATTTAAACAGAGTTAGAAGTCGCTAATTTAATTTGGTCAATGTGATGTCGTACATGTCGTCTGTCTATTTGTAATGTCACAGTGTTATTGTCATGAACTTGAATAACTTTATATGGACCTTTCCATATAGGAGACAGTGCTTTTCTGAGACGTAAGTGATTTTTGAGATAGACAAGGTCTCCAACTTGATATGTCAGGGGTTTCGTATGAGTGTCATAGTATTTCTTAGAGTTTTCCTTCGAATTATTAATGTTTTCTATAGCCTTTTCTCTGGAATACTTAAGTCTGTGGCTAAGCATTTTCAGATACTCAGGGTATGTGGGGTCAGAAACAGAGTCATAGATGGAGTCAGGCAGGAAAGGTTTTTGCCCAAATAAAAGTTCATGAGGCGTATAGTTTGTCGTACAGTGGACGTTAGTGTTGTAAGTCATGATAGCAGTGTAAACGTAACGAGGCCAGTTGTCTTGGTTGTCATTAACAAATGATTTGAGGTATTCTTTAAGTGTGGAATGACTACGTTCTAAAGCGCCTTGGGTCTGTGGATGGTAAGGGGTTGACCATAACTGTTTTATTTTCAGAAATTCGCATGTTTTCTTAAATAGCTCTGCTGTGAAGTTAGTCCCTTGGTCTGTTAGAATGGTCTTAGGTAATCCAAAGAGGGATATAAAATGTAAAAGACATTCACTGGTTTCTTCGGCAGTTGTTGAACGAATTGGATATGCTAAAGAGAATTTAGTGAGATCGTCCTGTAAGGTGAGGATGTATTTTAGTTTAGCAGGTCCAGCTTCTGGTAATGGACCGACGATATCCATTGCAACTCGTTGAAAAGGTGATGTGGACGTAGTGGTAATTTGCATAGGAGCGCGGTTGACCTTTCGAAGTGCTTTATTCTCTTGACAGAGCTTACACGATTTAACATAGTTCTCTATGTCACCGCGCATAGCTTTCCAATGGTATTTCTCTTGGATTCGTTTTAGCATTCTCACGCTACCTAAATGTCCAGCAATGGGTATGTCGTGATTTTCACGAAGAATTTTCTTTACCTCGCTCAATGTTGGGAATATTATAGAATCGCGATAAATAGTAACGAATATGTCTGTGTTGTGAAAGAGGAATAGGAGGATGTTGTAAAGTTTTGTATGTGAATGTGCTTCGAAAGGATTTTTGAAATCTGTGATACTGAATCGACTGACAGTTTTCTGGACAAGATCGTTTCGCAAGTTCTTTAAACAGGTGTATATATCTTCATAGGATGCATTGTCGAAATGATTGACTTTAGTAAAAAGGAGATAGATGGAATGGCCTTTATAATTAAAGTTTATAAATGAAAACAGAGTTCTTTCTCTGTTAAGAATTTCTTCTTTGTTTTCTAATTCGCTTAGAATATTGTCTATATGAGGGTTGCTTTCGTCGAGGTCTATAGAAGTAGGTATGACAATTATGTTGTCAGGGCTTTTAAGTACATTTGTTTTAGACTCTAGAATTTTCGCGTTAGATGTAAATGATTTGCTGTTCATTGTTTTTAGGAATTTGGAATAAGTTTCGTTGAAATTGCTTAGATTTTCTGTATTTGGAGGTGTTCGAAAGTTCTGTTCAATTACAGGTTCATCAAGATTACCAGGAGAATTGCTATTTGGATCGAGTTGTGATGTAGAAGGTAAGTTAAGGTTTGTTGCAGGTTCAAGTTGGGGTGTCGTAGGTATGTTAATATTGGTTTCAGTGTCAAGTCGAGATGTCAAAGGTAAGTCAGTGTTATTATCTATGTTTTTATCAATTTCAGGAATCATTGAGTTCGGAGGTTGCTGTTCGAGCAAAGGGTCTTGTTGTGGATTAGGTAAGTCAAGAGGAATAAAATCAATTTCAGGATCACCACTAAATGGGCTGATGGATTCGTCTAGGTTAAGGGGATCGCCATCTTGAATTGGGTTAACAGGATACCTAGAGAGGGCGTCAGCAGCAGCATTAAGTTTTCCTTTCTGGTAACCGATTTCGTATTCGTATTCTTCCAGCTTGAGTCGCCATCTTTGTAATTTACTACTAGGGTCTTTATGATTAAAGAGCCATTTAAGAGGACGATGATCCGTTATGATTCTGAATTTGCGTCCATACAGGTATGGACGGAAAGTTTTGCAACCGAAGATAATAGCAAGGAGCTCTTTCTCAGTTGTACTATAGTTGGATTCACTCTTGTTTAGTGTTCGAGAAGCATATGCGATTGGTCTGTCTTGACCGTCTGGACCTTGTGACAACACGGCACCAATTGCGTGGTTAGATGCGTCGCATGTCAAGATAAATGGTTTGGAGAAATCTGGGTAGATAAGGACGGGAGCAGAGGTAAGTTTATGTTTAAGTTCGTCAAATGCAAGTTGTTGTTTGTGTTCCCATGAAAAGGGAGAGTCCTTTTTTAAAAGTAGAGTCAGTGGTTTTGCTATCTTAGAAAAATCAGGGATAAATCTCCTGTAGTAGGAAACAAGCCCTAAAAAGGATTTGATGTCCTTTGGGGACTTAGGAATTGGAAATTCGGTAACTGCTTTTGTCTTCTCAGGGTTAGGTTTAACGCCGTTTTCAGTTACCACATGGCCTAGGTATGCAACTTCACGTCGCAGAAACTCACATTTGTCAGGTTGGAGCTTGAGATTAAAATCTCGCAATCTTTGGAACACTGACGACAGGTTTTCGATGTGGGAATTAAGATCGTGGCTGTAGATAACGATATCGTCCAAGTATACGAAGCAGCGCACGCCCTGGAGGCCTGATAGAGCGGTATTCATCAAACGTTGAAAGGTGGCGGGTGCATTTTTTAAGCCAAATGGCATGCGATTAAATTGATAATGGCCTTGAGGGACACTGAAGGCAGTTTTGGGTGCGTCATCATCATTGATAAGGATCTGATGAAATCCAGAAGCAAGGTCAAGGGTAGAAAAATATTTGCACTGGCCAAGTTGATCTAGAATCTCTGATATTTGAGGAATTGGATAGCTATCACCAACGGTAATATCATTGAGCTTACGATAGTCGATAACAATGCGCCATTTGCGTTCCCCAGAAGCATCTAATTTTTTTGGGACTACCCAAATTGGGGAAGACCATGGAGACATAGATGGTTCAATGATACCTTGATCTAGCATATGGTCGATTTGTTTCTTAACTTCTTCTTTGTGTACTTCAGGGAAGCGGTAAGATTTTACGTGAATGGGATTTTGAGGAGTTGTCATAATTTCATGCTTAAGTGCATTTGTATGAGATAATTTATCTCCTGGAACATAGAAAATATCTGAATATTCGGAGCAGACATCATGAAGTGCATTAGCTTCTTCAGGGTTAAGATGTGATCCTCTTAATAAATTAAGTACTTCTTGAGTACGTAGATAAGAGTCAGTGTCTGTGGTTTCACGTGATACAGTGGCATTAATACATTCAAAAGGTTCATCAGAATTAAGTGGGATAAGAGTTATGCTGAGGTCAGATTTAAGGGTCACTGGGGTTTCAGATACATTAACAACAGATATATTGATTCTCTTGTTATGTTTTACTGTTACAATGCAATTAGCAATCAAAATGTCTTCGTGACATAGGCAATCAAGAACAAGTCCTTCTCTCAATTCCGGATTGGATACAGAACATTCGATGATAGTCTCTGTACGAGGTTGGATAACATAGACCGGATCGCAAAATAGTAGCGGTATTGATCTGTCTTTTATTAGCAATGAGCTTTGGTTGTAGTCAATTGTACATTCTAATTCGTTAAGTAAGTCACTACCTATTATTCCATCGTAGGATAGGTTAATTTCGTTTACAATATGAAAATCATGGCAAATTTTGGAATTCGGAAACAGCTTCATTGAGAAATGGCCTAGAGTGCGTGTAAGTTCACTATTTACGTCAATACCTTTCAGAAGTATTTGTTTCGTTTTCACTAGAGGCCTATTTTTTGAAATAGAAGAGGATTTTACTAAACAAACTGTGGAGCCTGAGTCGACTAAAAACGTTAAAGGTGAATCTGCGAGTTCAGTTTGTATAAGTACATAAGGTAAGAGTCGTTTAGATGTATTCGATGTCACTTCAAAGATAGTATTGTCTATATCATCGTCAGATTTGTCATCATGGTTAATAGGCTTAGAGATTTGGGCACCGGCTTTCATGACTTCATTTCCCGTGCGACACCTTGTATCGGGAAATTCTACTCGTTTAAATGATTGGCTCGGTCGCAATCATTCTGATCATATGTTGGATTAATCCCGGTATTGTCAGCGGCATAGTAGTGTTCATCGAAATGTGGTATTGAAGCATGCATCATGATGATGGACGTTGTGTACAGCACGATTATTATTATTGCTGTTATTATTATAGTTTGGGTTTCCCGCACTTCGAGAGTTGAAACTAAAGTTTTGGTTACGACGATTATTGTTAAATTGACGTTTACGACAATTATCGATACTGTGGCCAATATTTTTACAGTAGCGGCACACTAAAACATTTGAACCGGAAGGCCCGGGATGATTCCAGGGCTGACCTTGAGGTCTAGAGTTTGTGTTGGATGGTCCTGGTTGATTCCAGGGCTGGCTTGGAGACCTAGGATTAAAGGAGTTCTGACGGTATTGTGTTTGTGGGCTATTGGATGAAGAAAACTGATGTTTTCTATTAGAGATTCCTAAAATTTTTTCTTCAGCAGAGGCAAAATTTATTGCTTCATTCAGAGTACTAGGATCCTTGCATCTCACAACTGTAGATAATTGTGGATGTAAGCCTATTGTAAACGTATTCAACGCCAAGTCCTGCATCGCGGCTACGCGACCTGCAAGTTCATCTTTTTTCTTGGTAGGTATAGAAATGTTAATTTCAGTTAGTAGTTTTGCTAGACAGGATTCAATTCGCAAAGAGTATTGGCTTACAGATTCATTTCGACCCTGCTTACATTCTTGAAGGTCTGAAAGTAGGTAGGAATAATGTTTGACGTCACCAAATTGCGTCTTCAAAAATTCTTCAAGCTGTGACCACTTTGCAAACTCTTTGACAGCACATGCTGTTTCAGCTTTACCTTGAAGTCGGCTTAGTATATATTTTAGCAGAATGTCGGTTTGTGAACTTGACGCTAAATTTATCGCATTGCGACAGTTATTTAAGAAAGGGCTTAGAGCATCCCTTGAACCATCAAAAGTTCCAATAAATTTAATTAGAATATTAAGGTCAATTTCCGACATTTTTACTTGTGATTCTTCGTCTTTGACGTCCTTAGATTTAGTCATTAATGAGTACAGTTAACACTAATTATATTACCAGTGACTTTGTGACCTATTAAACTGTAATATTAAATGTTAGACATACAATAATGCAAAGCCGGTACAAACAATTAATTAATCTGTAACTGACTTAAAACGGTGCAGAGACTCGGTGATCGTACAGGCTTATCAGTTCACAGAAATGCAACGCCGTAATGCGTGGGCGAAAGGCGACTGAGACTCAATGTTGCTTATTTTAAGCTATGTTATGAATTAGATACTTAATGCTTAATCTAAAAATAGAACTTGTGGAATATTTGCGTTAATTAATGGAATGTCTTTTACTATAATACACGAAAATACACAGTCACAGGAACAATAGTTTTGACTCACTGAATTAGCAGGAACATATTAGAGCTGGAAACACCTCGAAAGTAGTACTGGAACCAGGGTCGAGCAGATGCAGCGTCACAGGATACAGCGGGTTCACTTCTTTTCTTTTTTTTCAGGTTTCAGAGATAACAGCTTTTCAGGATGCAGCGGGAACAGCGAGTTCTTTCGGGAAACAATGGATACAGTGCGATGTTTCAGGATACAGTGATTTAATTTTCAGGATTCGGTGATTTTCTTCAGGATACAGCGGATACAGCGATTTTTTTTTCTTTCATGATACAGTGGATACAGCGATTTTTCTTTCAGGATACAGTGGATGTTCTGTCTTCAGGATGCAGTGGATTCGGAGAGTATAGAGTTCAGGTAAGTTATTTTCACTCACTTTCACAGATTTTCACTTTTGTTTTCAAAGTTTTTACAATTTCACAGAATTGAGGCGTTCCGAGGGATTTCGATATCCCATTTACGCTGCCACCAATGTTATACGGAGTACGTGAAATAAGTTTTTAAAAAAAAAAAGATTTTAATTCACTAAAATAATAAAAGTTTATTAAATAGAAAATTAAATGAAATTAGTAAAATTAATATAGAAAAATATAGTATGACCGACGCGGATGGGAAACGGATGAAGACTGAGGTGAGTAGGTGAGGGGCATGGGAAAGTATAAATGCTAGATTAGCTGAAAGGGGTTGATTTAGGATAGGTCAGCAAAATAGTACAGGGAAGTGGGGTATAACAGAGCGCTTCAAAAACAGCTTTACTGTTAAGGCTATGCAATACATGGAGAGAACAATCTGAAGATCTAAGTCTGTGTCTGTTCGATCTATCCGGAATCCGGATGCGTTCGCATCATACTTTAACCCCTAATATTAAGATTCTTGTTTTTATGTCACCGTATCACTCGGAGCCGATGTCGTCCATTTATGAATGAAATTAAATTTTTATATCTATAGATAAGCTCAATGCCAAGAGCATTACCGTTAAGGCTGTGCAAAAAAAAAATAGAACATCCTAACACGTAAATCGGTGTATGCTCGTTCTATTCGGAACCCGGATGCGTTCGCATGCAAGGAAAGATCGCATCAGTTCGTTTATTTTCACGGCAAGTTACATAAACTGCCATGACGTCCACAGTCGAACAAATGCCTGCCCCAATTGTTCCCAGGAGGATATAAAGAGTCATTGGACCTATTCAAAATATCCATTTAGCCGTTTCCTACCAGCAAGAACCCAAACTTGTTGTGTTTGAAAATGATTTTGTATTGTTTACTTAACATCTGGCTGATATGTAATCGTGTATTTTATTATTGGACTCAACTTATAGTCCTCATATTTGAAACACCTCTCAATAGACTACTCAAGAAAAAAAACTTACTTACAAAAAAATGCAATAGGTGGCGGATATCCACCCAAATATAGACTATTAAATAAGACACCCTTGGCCCTTATGGAAAAGCTCAGGGTCGCTCAACGAGCTATGGAGAGAGCTATGCTCGGAGTTTCTTTGCGTGATAAAATCCGGAACGTGGATATTCGCCAAAGAACCAAAGTCACCGACATAGCTCTCAGAATTTGCAAGTTGAAGTGGCAATGGGCGGGCCACATTGCTCGACGAACTGATAACCGATGGGGAAGAAAGGTTCTCGAGTGGTTACCACAATACACCGGAAGACGTAGAGTTGGTAGGCCCCCCACTAGATGGACTGACGACATCGTTAAAGTCGCGGGTAGCCAATGGTTACAAGCGGCTAATAGCCGTTCTTTGTGGCGTTCTATGGGAGAGGCCTTTGTTCAACAGTGGACGTCTTCCGGCTGATGATGATGATGATGATGATGATGAAATAAGACACCTACTGAATTTTCCTGAAAAATAAATCTCCAAACTCGAGCTTACCCACAGGACTTTAGTCAGGTCCTGAGTTATATGCCAAATACTCATACATGTTTTTTGTATCAGCATAGCAGGCGAACTG
Source organism: Plagodis pulveraria (assembly GCA_963890685.1). Classification (NCBI taxonomy): domain Eukaryota; kingdom Metazoa; phylum Arthropoda; class Insecta; order Lepidoptera; family Geometridae; genus Plagodis; species Plagodis pulveraria. The sequence continues at coordinate 19,038,274 of OY982952.1, forward strand.
AAGATAGGACTTATCGTTTATGGCTGCTTCATGCTAAATAAAGTTTTGACAGCGATATACAAACGTTTTAAATTAATCAGTAAATATAATTAAATTACTATAATAAAACTATAACTTATGTTTAGGGAAAACGTACACAGCGTATACTAATGTGGGGGCTAGAGTGATATATAGACAGTTATATTATGTAGTATAGCGATGTACATAAATAACAATGAAATTTCTTGCAATGATATTTTTTATAACTACCGTCCTTTATATGTAACTTCGATTAGAAAATACTTTATTTGTGAGTGTTGAAATCTCACTTTTTTGACAGTGAAAATATTTGTATTTATAATTATGAAATAAAATCTGATAACTTCACACATTATTCGTCTACGATATACTATCGATTATAACCATTTTTATTTACTTATATTACAATGCTGTCCATTTTTATAAATATGAGATCTCCAATCAATTATCATCAGCAATCATCAGGAATCAGGAAAGATATATTTCATAATCTTAATCTAAGCAAAACCGCGTGCATAAATCTAATCTTAATAAAGTACTTTACTAACACAAGATATAAAGAATCGATTTTGTCGCGTATCGTTATTTCCTTGACTTCATTGACAGACTCTGGGTCAATTCAAAATGAAACTGGTTGGTTCTCTGTGATATTTAGTGCAGTGAAATTATTTTATTATTTAAATATAGTAACTTAAAAGCGTATATGGTTCAAATGCCAATTTAAATATGGATAATTTAAGAAAATAGTGATGTCTGTTTTGCATCTAAGTTTCTTTATAATTTCACTTAAAATATTTTTAAAGAAAATAAGGTCTAAAATTAAGAAGCCAGATTCATATTTATTTTATTTTAAAAATGATGTAAAAAAGGACACGCCACTTTCGCTTCTATTAAAAATAATATTTCTATTTTAAAAAAAAAACATGATATCTGGCAGATTCACAACATTGATATCTAGTGGTTTTCTAGTAGTGTATTTGTTAAATGTGACCTATTTGATGAAACAATCTTTTTCCAGATCATTTTAGTTTGTTTGGTTGCGGCGGTGGCTGCTGCTCCACTGACCAAAGTAACTTATCCCGCGGAGTCCCGAATTCTTAGATTTGAAAACGAAATTGGACCCAGCGGCTACAGCTACGCGTAAGTGAATTTTTGTTTATGTTATAAAGTGATGAACAAGTTGCCGTTGTATTGCCTGGTGGCACTATACGGTTTCTTGTTCTGCGTGACAATTTGATTCTTTTTTCATATGTCTGGTTTGCCTAGTTATTTCACCTGCTAGAGTGCCCTTCACGCAAGTATGCTTGTACACTATTGCTTTGAAGTAGAATATCTGATAAAGTGTTAGTACCACCTACCATTTTTTTTTTTTATGCCTGATACGTTTGCCTTTGACTACTATCTCACCGGATGGTAAGTGATGATGTGGTCGAAGATGTTGTTCAGGCTAACCTAGAAGTACTGGCTCTCAAGGATATCTGCCGTAACACACCGTTAGGTGCCGACAGATTTTCTACTTGAGGGTGGTAGCTAGCCAGGCGGGCATTTGCAAAATGCCCTACCACCATGCTATAACGACTGTCATCCTAAGACGACAACCGGGACCGACGGCTCAACGTGCCCTCCGAAGCACGGAAACGCTCAGTAGTAATGTCACTAGCGGTCACCCATCCAACTCATGACCGCGCGCGACGTTGTTTAACTTTGCTGATCGGTTGAGAACAGCTAAGTAAACTTCGCTACGAGCATTCGAACCATGATGAACTCTTGCTAATCGGTTGAGAACAGCTAAGTAAACTTCGCTACGAGCATTCGAACCATGATGAACTCTTGCTGAAGGGACCTACCACCTTGTAAAATAAAATAAGTGTTCATATGGAATTTACAAAAATTAATTTAATGTAGCTTATCAGTAGCTTATTTTTAAACATAAGTTATATAAATGTTAGGCACCCTAAGACCTAAATATTGTAAGATGGCATAAGGCATGTTTTTTAATGCTAACATTGTCCCCGCCTTAGCGTATCCCTAGAATGGGTTGGCAGTGGTAAGTATCCAAAAACCCCCACGTTAACGTCGGACATGTTTTGGTCCAGTAGATGGGACCTTATTTATACTTATTAATTCACTCGCTGATTGTGGAATGTTTGTGAATATATTACAAAACACGGAGAGAGCTTTAATTCCATGTATTTCAATTGTTTTTTTTTTCATGTGTAATCTAATATTATTTCGTTAAAGTTATGCATAACCTAATATCATTTAAGTTGGATTTTCATGATTGACTGCATAGGGAACTTAACAATATTCAGTTTACAATATTAACATTACAACGACGTGTATATTCTATTACTAGCTGTACCTGCGACTTCGTTCGGGATTGCCGTACCTGCAGACTAATTGTTCACATTTGAGCACTGTTTAGCTCATATTAAGCAACGCTGTGGTCTGTGGTGAAGCACTCTTAGTAAAGCATAGCTCAGAAAGGAAATGTTTACTTTGGGTTTGATAACTCGCAGCTTGTTTTTCCAGAAGACAGTAGTTAAGTAACTCAGAGAATTCCTTCGCGGTTCGCACAATAAATGTTAAAGCAAAGTGGGTTTTGAAGCGATGATGGCCGAGCGGTAATAGCTATAGACTGCCGAGCTGCAGGTCCCTGGTTCGATCCCCACCGCCGGCTTGAGCTTCACCGCATGGTGGTAGGACATTTTGCGATTGCCCGTCTGGCTAGCTACAACCCTCAAGTAGAAAATCTGTGGCCAAGCACCTAACGGTGTGTTCCGGCAGCAGTCCTTGAGAGCCAGTTAAATTACAGGCACATGAGACTTACCATCTGCGTCTCAACGTGACGGGCGCAGTGCAATTCATGACTTATAGGCAGAGGTTAGTCCACTTAACATCAGGTGGGTCTCGAGCTTGTTCCGCCACAATAACATTGCGTTTCTTTGGAATTTCGATTGTAAAACGGTATCTTTTTGCCGAGGTTCTCCTTGTTTGGCGGTAGAACAAAAATATATGAGATTGTACACTTCCATTGCGCAGTCTCCAAAATGTATCCGACAAAAGATAGATAGTTAAAAAAAATAATTGTGGCGAATGTTCCAGAAGGGTTTTATCTTAGCAAGCTGGCAAATCTAAATAAGGATGCCGAGATGCCCGTGGGGTGCCGAGCTGTCCATGGGGTGCTCGGCTGCCCATGGGGTGCTAGGCTGCCCGTGGGGTGCCGGTACGCCCATGGGGTGCCAGAATGCCCGTGGGGTGCCGGGCTGCCCTTGGGGTGCCGGGTGGCCCGTGGGGTGCTGAGCTGCCCGTGGGGTTCCGAGCTCACTCGTCACTATTCTAACAAAAAAAAGAATAATTGAAATCGGACTACGCGTTCATAAATTACAAATAAGTAACATTTTGATTTTCATCCCCTTTCCCGAGGGAACCATGCGGAATTTCGGGACAAACAGTACACAATTACCTTCTTCGTAGTATGAACTCAAATCGTGTTAAGTTACATTGAATTCCATTCAGTAGCCCATGGGGTGCTAGGCTGCCCATGGGGTACCGGGCTGCCCGTAGGCTTGCGAGTTCACTTGTCACTATTCTAACAAAAAAAGAATAATTGAAATCGGACTAAGCGTTAATAAATTACAACTAAGTGTACATTTTGACTTTCATCCCTTTTCCCGAGGGCACCGTGCTGAATTTCGGGATAAACAGTATTCAGTAACCTTCTTCGTGGTATGAACTCAAATCGTGTTAAGTTTCATTGAATTCCATTCAGTAGCCCATGGGGTGCTGGGCTGCCCGTGGGGTGCCGGGCTGCCCATGGGGTTCCGAGCTCACTCATCACTATTCTAACAAAAAAGAAATCTTTGACTACGCTGGGTAAATTACAACTAAGTGTACATTTTGACTTTTATCCCCTTTCCCGAGGGAACCATGCTGAATTTCGGGATAAAAAGTATACAATAACCTTCTTCGTAGTATGAACTCAAATCGTGTTAAGTTTCATTGAATTCCATTCAGTAGTTTTGGAGTGATGCGCGGCCGGGATACAGACAGACAGACAGACAGACAGACAGACAAAAATAAAAAAAAATACAGTTTTGGCATCAGTATCAGCTACAGAGTGCTCTCAATTTTTTTTTTGCAAAATATCTTCAATGTTCAGAATTGGACCTGTTACAGTTTTATTATAAGTATAGATTTGATAACTTGCGGTATTATTTGACATATTTAGACATTACTTCGCAAAAAAATATGATATGATGGTAAGCATAAATTATTATTTCATTGTGCTTTACAAACTATCAAAATACTCAAACAGGGTTTACTATAGTTGTGTTGTCGTTCGTAAAACCGTATCAAAGAAGAGAATATAGTTTAATAAAAACAGTGTATAAAATGTACGATTTTCTAGTATTTTAACCGACTTTAATAGAGGAGGAGGACTTCAATTCGGTTGTACTAGTTCTTTTTTATGTTGTAACTCAGAATTTAGTCTATTATGAATGAAAAGGATTCGTTTATTTTTATTTATTTGACTTTATTTTTTTTATTCAGTTTGGTCTATTAGAACTTTTATTTAAACAGTTAAATGTTTTTGGAGTTTTTTAAACTAAGATAACTGCAAAAAATATGTCAAATATGTCATTCAAGTATAACAAAATTGCGTTAACTTCTCACTTCAGAATGCTGGTTAGGTATTACATTTTTTTAACCTAATTATCATACTAACCAGTTTGAGTTGCTATGGGAAATCTTTGTCGAGACATTAACATTAAAGATAATAAAACTGAACTAATGATTTGATTTTCGAGGAGTCGCCACCTTGAAAACTACTCCTTAACAAATATCCGGCTTTCTGCATTTCCTAACACTTTTCGATGTATTTTTTTACAGTTATGAACAAAGTGATGGTTCAAAATCTGAGCAGAAAGGTCAAGTAAGAAATGCAGGCAGCGAAAACGAAAGTCTAGCTGTAATAGGCTCTTTCAGTTGGGTTGGCCCTGATGGAGTTACTTACATTGTCAATTACACTGCTGATGAAGAAGGATATAAACCAGAAATTGAACAAGGGCCCGGTGGTGGTGTCCCTCCAGCGGTCGTCGCTTCTCTTCTTGGCTAAACCGTTTTTTATTTCATGACATCTGATAAAAATAGTTTATTAAATGTATAAATTTGTTGCAAATGTTATATGATGTTATTTTAAAACGCCTGAACATGCTAACAACGCCCTGATAACAACAGTAGTGAAATATAATACATATTATAAGATGCAAGCAAGGGACAAAGAAAACTGAATATTTTAAATACCGATATTATCTTATAGTATTTTGTGAATGACTCGCCTGGCTTCTGGAGGCTACAATACCAATACCAAAGCGGTTGCAACACAAAAATCAAATTGATGAATAAACTTTCATTTGCCTTAAACTTGGCGTGGAAGCAATGATAGCCCAGTGGTAAAATATATGGACTGCCATGACACAGACTTCGATCCTCAACTCACCTCTTGTAGAAGGGCATTTTGAGAATGCTCGCCTGGCTAGCTACCACTTAGATAAATAGAAAATCTGTCACCAAGCTCCTTTATGTTCCACCAGTAGTCTTTCTGAGTCAGCAAGAAATTACCGGCACATGAGATTTTACAACTGGATGTCTCAAAGTGATAGGCGCTGTGCAGTTCGTCACTTGTATCCAAATTAGCATCAGTTTGCTTTCGATCGTGTTCCATCACAATACCAATATAAACAAAAAAATAAGTAAAAGTTAGTCAGGACCTACGAACAAATAAAGTAGTCAGAACCTACGAATAAATAAAGTAGTCAGAATGCACCTGTTTTTGGTATATTTAGGTCCATTCGTATAATGCGTTAAAGCAGCCGGGACAGCGAAAGTTTGTGGATTAGTTAGAATTTTCCCTGTTCGCTATTTTCCTAACCGCCGCGCCGCTCAAAGACAAATATCTGAATAGCACTCTTTTTTTGGTCGCAGAGTTTAGGCATATTAGTGATTGATACAAATTTAAAAAAAATGGTTAAGTGTGAATGGGACTCGCGCACGAAGGGTTCCGTACCGTTATCAGTAACCTAATCTTGCAAGTTACAGACACTTTTCGCAGTGTCCGATTGAGCTGGGTAGGTACGGCGAAAACCTCTTTTATTGTATGGGAGCCCCCTTAATTATTTATTTTAATTCATTATATTTAAGGAAATCATAAAACTAAATATTCTGTGAATAGTTAAACCGTATATCTGTCACCGTTATTAGTATCGAGTAAGAAACGGTAAAGAAATCAAGTTTGTTGTATGGGATCCCCCCCTTAAATATTTATTTTATTTTTATTATTTGTTGTTATAGCGACAATAGAAATTCATCATTTGTGAAACTTTCTGTTCAAACTGTTTTAAACTTTCAGCTATCACCGTTTTTGAGATACAGCCTGGTGACAGACGGACAGCGAAGTCTCAGTAATAGGGTCTCGTTTTTACCCTTTGGGTACGGAGCCCTAAAAAATACTGTTGATACTTATGAATTATCAAAAAATACCAATATTAAAAATGTATTACTGTACCGTATGGATCTAGCATCTTGCAGAAGCAATAATAAAACTTTCGCATCGCATTTCTGAATATTTTATGAGCGACAGATATATATAGAATTCTTTTTCTGATTACTAAAATATATATATATTTTAGTAATCAGAAAAAGGTTATTTAATATATCGACGAAATGTCCTTAAACTTTACGCCAATGTTAATTCTTTAATCTATAAACAAATTAAAAAAGACGCATAACTAAAACTGGCGCACATCGTCAGTCGGGGAACAGCTCGCCTTAAACTTTTCTTTTCTATTCATAAGGTTATTTTTGTATTTATCAGTATTATTATAGTTTAACAGTTTATAATTATTGGTACAGCAGCGTAGGGTTTATATGTTTTGCATGTTGGTAGGGCATTTTGCGATTGCCCGCCTGGCTAGCTACCACCCTCAAATAGAAAATCTGCCGCCAAGCACCTAACGGTGTGTTCCGGCAGTGAAATTACAGGCACATGTGACTTAACAACTGTATGTCTCAGGGCGCAGTGCAGATCATCACTTGTGACGAAATGTATCTAAAGGGTAAGTGTGAAGAATGATCAGTTCGGCCTAAGGGTGCCGGCCTAGAATGTCACCCCCCCCCCCCCATTGCTACCAGTGGGTGTAGTGAGAGGCGAATGAAGATAAAATACCGGAAGGCTTGCAGCAGCGCCTTCTGAGGAACTGATATCCTAAGCTGCGATCCCCAAGAAGCCTGCCAAGCGTGGGGGTTCTGGTAAATCCCTTAATGGGGCAGTGGACAATCCTGCTGATACAGTACAGTACAACACAGTACAGTAGGCAAGCCTTTGACCACTATCTCATCTGATGATAACTGATGATGATGTCGTCGAAAATGTTGTTCAGGCTGGACTAGACTTACTGGCTCTCAAGGACTGCTACTGGAACACACCGTTAGGTGCTTGGCGACCGATTTGCTAATTGACGTTGAAAGCTAGCCAGACGGGCATTCGCAAATTGCCCTATCACCATGCTATAACGACTGCCATCCCAAGACAACGGCTTATCGGGCCCTCCGAAGCACGGAAACACGCAGTAGAAGGTCACCCATCCAACTCATGGGGGGGACATTCTTGTCCGGCAACCCACGGGCTGCTATAGCTGATAGGCAAGTCTTTGACTAAAATAAAAACAATAGTCGTCATGTCATGTTAGCTCAATTGGTTAGAGCATATTTCGGCTCAAGGAGTGGATGGACGCGGGTTCGAATCCCGCACATGACTTACATTTTTCCTATAGTATATTTGTGATTTTGTAATAAAAACAATAGGTTTAAACAATATGGAGTCCACAGTGTTCTGAGTTGTCGTATACAAACGTAAATATACATAATTATGTAAATATATATTGAGAAAATGAAAACATCTTCATTTGAATCGTATTATGTTATAAACCACTTTTGCTTGCAACAAATTATCAGCTTCAACTGCAATTGCACTGTTTTAACCTTATAAAGATTCATACGACACTGCGCGTGGCACCTCGATGATGTAACCATAGTTATTTTTGGTGTTTACATCAATATTTTTGATTGTTTAAAACTGTATGTTTTATAATAAACAATAGTTACACAATATATTGGAGTTTACGTTAATATTGATTCAAATTAGGCTTATGTTTTTGGGTAGGTTTATCTTTTTTCATTTAGTTTACAGGCTTACTTTTGCCCCTATCTCATGGGATTGTATATAATGATGTGGTCGAAGATGTTTTTCAGGCTAACCTAGTATTATTGACTCTCCACGACAGCTGCCGAAACACACCGGTGCTTGGCGACATATTTTCTACTTGATGGTGGTAGCTAGCCAGGCGGGCAAAATGCCCTACCATCATGCTATAACGACTGCCATCCTTAGACAACAACCGGGTCCAACGGTTTAACGTGCCCTCCAAAGCACGGAAGCACTCAGTAGTAATGTCAATAGTTAATAAACCCATCCAAGTCATGATTGCAGACGTGGCTTAATTTAGCTGATCGGTAGTGTAGAACGGCTGAGCAAACCACAATACGAGCGCTTCGAAATGTTAATATACCCTTATTAAATCTTATCGCGAAACATCTCCATCCTTGTTCCCTGATCTGAGGTTGTTACTAACAAGGCCACCAGCACTTACAACTCATTCAACCTACCTAGTTGTGATTTGTGCGACACTCAAAGACTTCCAGTACATTTGCCGTTGCATGGTGGTAGCACATTTGGCGAATGTTTGCCTACCTTACACTTTCGTAGAAAATTACACATAAAGCATACCGGCGGTATAATAGGTGAGATAAAAGTATAATGTTAGTCCATTTGCTATAAAATATCGATCGTCTCAAGGGCGTTGTGCACCCGCTCCAATCCTCGCCTCAGTATTAGCAGATGAATAAAATGTGGTATTAGTGCCAGCCTCTGCCCATATCCCGCTCGCCCTCCAGCCCTTATCTCCCCTCTGTACAACCTCGATGGCAGGCCTCTATGCCGAAGGGCAAGAGGACCTAGCGCTAGTACAAAGTTAATTAAATTAAGAAAAATACTTAATCTAAAATTTCTATATTCTATAATGTCTTATACCAATTTGGATTTTAGCGTTAACAGAATAAAAACTTTCCTACATACTTAATTAAACTGTGTTGTGGTGGATGAAAGAATTTGAAGCGCTCGTAGCGTAGCTAGCTTAGTCGTTCTTAACTGATCAACAAAGTTAAGCAACGTCACATTAGTCATGACTTAGATGGGTGACCGCTAGTGGCATTATGCACTGAGAACTTCCGTACAAAGGGCACATTAACCCATTGGCATCGGCAATAATGATAACAATAGAACTTCATTCATAACTACGAGTAGGACATAGTGATCCTGACGATGCTAACTTATTAAGCCGTCGTCGTCGGTCCCGATTGTTATTAGGATGGTGTAAGCATGGTGGTTAGGCAATTTTCAAATGCCCGCTATGCCAGTTACCACCTTTCAGTTGATAATTTCGCCAACTGTACTTGTGAGCCAGTAAATCTGTACAAGATGCAGGTGTTTACAAGCTTGATTGTGAATGTGGGATGTAATACATTGGCCAAACAAAGAAGAGCGTTGATATCCTGGCAAAAGAACTCATCGCTAACATGAAGAACAGACGCTTGAGCAAGTCTACGATTTGTGAACATGCTTAGGACAAACCTAACCACTGCATTCGGTTTGACAATCCACAAATCCTCGCCAAAGAAACCCAGCTTATGCTAATAATGTTACGCGAGGCTATTGAAATCGAAAAGTACCCCTATTCCAAGAGATATGATGTTTGGCAAGTACCACCTGAGAGTACTTGCCAAACATCAAACATCCCGTATCAAATTATTTAAATCCCATGGCCGACACAAATCTGCAAGACCTCTGGACACTGTGAGCGAATACTGTATGAATAGGAAACTTTTGTATAAATAAAATTTCTGACGGTAGTACAAAATAATTTCTTAATAACTCAACTGACAAACAAAACCGATTAGTGACTACTATCACTGCATAGTGTTTGAAACGTCGGGACAAAAATAATGATAAATATACGTGATTTAAACCGTTTTAAAGTTATTATATTAATATGTGTAATAATCGTGAAAACCAAAGTTAACATCAGTAAATCTATGTTAGCGTGGACATTATGTTCGACCTCATCATCACTTACCATCAGGTGAGATAGTCGTCAAAGTCTAGATTAGCTAGTATACTTTTTTAGTTAATATTTAAAATCATAATACCGACCTGAGCAAGAATACTTAAAAACACATTAAACACCAACTTTATAAATCCTAACCTGATCTATAAAATCCCATCGCCCCAATTTTTTCAAGAAGTTGTTAGCTCTTTCACCTAGTTGATAGAAGTCTATAATTGGTACTTATTGGGTAGGCATTTCTTTACCTTTCGATGTTTAAAAAATTGTGAACAGAGCCAATTCAATTTATTCGTCAATCACGAGGTATATCAAAATTAAATATATTTTCTCAGTTCGTCCCCACACGTTTCTGATTTATTATTGTGAAAATTCCTGAGTTGTCTGTTCCCTTATAAGTAGGTACTCTTTTTTACCAAACTTCGTGGTTTACGTTATAATTCGCTAAGAATTTTTTTGAACATTGAAGTTGATTAATTCCTGACATATGAAGCAGTGACGGCTCAGTGGCATTGGCTATGGACTACCGTGCAGCAGGTCCATGGTTCGAATCCCGCCGCGGGCTTGAGCTTCATCGCATGCTGGAAGGGCGTTTTGTGAATGCCCGCCTAGCTAGCGACCAAGTAGAAAATTCAAGTAGAAAATCTGTCACCAAGCACCTAACAGTGTGTTGCGGCAGCAGTCCTTGACAGACAGAAAAAATTCGTCGTTTACGAAATGCGTCTGTTATAGGCAGAGGTTACTCCACTTAACATCAGGTGGGCCTCGGGCCTGTTCCGTCGCAATAACATTAATAAAAAAAAATGTTTTTCTTCATTCTTAACATGGCAACATGCATCTCAAATTACGCTTTGGAAATGTACGTTATAAAAAAAAACCGTCTTCTAAATAATTTATAGATTCAACAAAATTAGAAACAGCCTATAAACTAGTCCTATTTTTGCTATATTTTATAGCGTTATGTATTATTAAGACGCATATGTCAGGCTTTAATAATCAATAAAATGCAATAAAATTCAGGTTACCTATTTTACATAGGTAATATGTATTTATAAAAATTTGCATTATTTATTCCAGTAATATCTGATGAAGTGAAGAAGTTAACCTTCAAGTATACAGATGAATATAAAGTAACGAGGAATTATATATAAAGGTAAAAAAGCGAAACATTGCAACATTTTCTTAAGTTTTTTCAGTGAAGTCAGACATCTGTTTGTGTGATTCGGCATTGCAATGATATCGGTGGGTTATTTTAACAGTGATGTTTGGCATAATATTAGTAACAGTATTTTTAATAGCAGTTATGGGTTATTTTAGTTATATTTCCTTGAATTACCACAAATATAAAAAAATAAGGATTTCTAAACGTCATCAACTAAGTTCAGCAGCACAGTAGTTTGAAAATTAGTTCTAAATATTGGTCTCGTTTGACGTATCTCTCTTAGTACTTAAATGATATTTCTATATTAAGATAAAATAAGTGAATCATATTAATAGTTTGAAGTTATTGTATTTTATAAACTGTTACAAAATTTTATTTATTCATACACACAAGGCATAGGCTGTGGTGTTAAAGCATCCAAGTTTCGCCACAAATGTTTGAGTCTCGTGTATTAGAATTCGAGCTTATCGCCACCCACCAAGATTAATTCCAGACTCCAGTCTGTTACTGAATTTTTTTAATCAGTAAAGCCATTACCTGTCTAACCGGAAATAAAACCTAGGACCTCGAGATTTGCAAGGAATGCTTTACACCACTAAACCAACATGGTAGACTCAAATCCAATTTAAGTCTAAATAAAGTAACAATAATGCTAGGGTAATTGTACCATGTAAACAGGTATTGTAATACACGAAAAAAATATATGCCAGCCTTCGTTCACTCTCTCTCCTAATGGTAAGTGATGATGTGGTCGAAAATATTATTCAGGCTAATCTAGAATTACTGGCCGTCAAGGACTGCTGCCGAAACACACCGTTAGGCGCTTGGCGACATTTTCTACTTGATAGCCAGGCGGGCATTCGCAAAATATCCTACGACCATTCAAATATTCAGAATGATTATGATTAAACAAGCCTAAGTTAAAAATATTTCCTTCCTTTTAAATAAGAGAGAAGAATGCGTTCAAGGAATAAGAAGAATATGAACAACATCGATGTTACGTTTTTCCCTGTTTTCTGCTCCTAACATTATCTGTTCCATTAAAAATTTTCTTCGTTGAAATTAAAATAAAACTAGGTTGGTGGTCCTCTGATTATTATATACACTATCTTCATATACACTAGTAAAATCGGCACAACATTTTCATTAGAAGGTCTTTAAATGTATAAAAACTTTCCGGTACTTTTTACGGCAAACCCTCCCTTAGTGGATGACGCTGTGTTCAGCAGTGGACAATCCAGCTGATACAATATATAGGTAAAGTTGGCCTAGGTTTTATGTAAAAAAAATATTTAATCAGCTAATTTTGTAGGAGAAAACAGGGAAAACGAAACGTCAATTTCGTAAACTTTCTTCTCTTTCGTAGCACGCATCGTACCCTTTTTAATATCCTACTTACACGACAAAATACCTTATTTTCAGATTGTATTCACTGCATTTGTTTTATTTGTATTGACATCAGCCGCACCGCCACCATCTAATTTAATTGACTACCCAAAAGACAATGTCCAGGTTCTTAAATATGACAACAACAACCTCGGTAAAGGAAGCTACAGTTTTGGGTAAGTTTGTTCTATGTATCATATAACATATATACAGGGTTATTGGAAAAATGCTAATAATCTCCTAGAGTTGACTTTTGCTAATCCTAACAAACATTTTGAGTTTTTTTTTTCTTTGTCTATGTGTATTTTTAAAAAACAATAAGTTTTTCTAGTACTGTCTGACACTTTTAACTTCTATTCGTAGTAAAATACATTGCTTACTCCGAGCCCAGAGCGCCAGCCACGGCAATACTAGACAGCGCCGCGCTCTCTTTGAATAGAGTTTTGAGTATTTAATCGAGCAAAGTTATATATAATATATTGGTCGCTTATGTACATCTTTGTACTTTTTTTTTAATTTTATAATTTTATTCTGTACTTAGAACAATCAAGAAAATAAGGTACCCATAAGGAAACATGTATACTATCAACCACACACGTAATCAACCAATTGATCATAAAATCAACCAAAACTATTTGCAATTGATGTCCTTGTTTGTTCAAGTGTTGTTAACTTAAAACTTATTTTAATTTGTTCCGCGTAGTACTTTCTGCTTAGAGATATATTGTTGCGAGAAGTTGTTAGATAAGGCTAACCTTATCTTACTTGTGTGGAATCGGCTAAGAAGATGATGAGTATCTACCAAGTTCAAGCTCAAGTGCTCGTAGCACTTTCCATAACAACGTACTTTCGTCATATTTTAAATACTTTGTAGGGGAAAGCCACCGAAAGTCTTGCGGTATTTGTCGAGAGGCCATAGATACAGCAAGGCACTTATTGGTAGGATGCAAGGTGCTCCTTGTCTAGACTAGGGGTCATTATTTACGTCACTACGATAGAGTCCTGGAAATCATACGAGAAGCGGCAAGCCTCGCGGTAGATAGAGCAAAAAAAGGTTTGACCACGAACAAACGACACGGTGCTTTTGTAAAAGAAGGCTCATCTACAAAATCTAAATCCCAGCCTTACTCCATCTTAGGCGCTGCTCCCGATTGGAATCTTTTGATGGACTCGTATGAAAAACACTATAAAATTCCCGAGGATGTTGGTGTTTCGTCTTCCAGACCAGACATATTTCTATACTCAAATAATCTAAAATGCATAGTACTTATAGAACATACTGTGCCGTGGGAAACAGACATACTTAAAGAACACACAATAAAAACAAACAAATATTATGGCCTAACAAATGAATGAACCAAAAACGGTTATATGCTGTTAATTTATATGCTGTAGAAGTTGGAACCAGCGAAATCCCTGTATAACCTACTTAAAGACCTTGGCCTACCAAGAACAACCGTAACTTCCATCCTAGAACGTGTATCTAAGGCGGCATTAGTAGGATCTTACCAAATCTGGTTAGGTAGGGGAGGAGGCTCGAGCGGTGAAGGGGAGCATTGATATATCATAAAGGGGCCCCTTAACCCTACTCCTGGGTTGCAAGTCCCAGGCCCCTCTGGCCTCTTCCTCTGCAACGCTATAGACCCGGCACCCGCACGGTGAATCCATTGAATGCTAAGTAATTCGTCTCAAACTCGGTGAAACATTGCAATATATCAAAAATAATTGGAAATATTGTTTTGTATAGGAATTGTTGCTTAGAGAGAAAATAAATAATAAATCAAAACACTGGCAAACCAGAAGCATAGATATTAGGCTCAGCAATATGCATTCCAATTTCACCGAGTTTGAACACTTGGATTTAAAATATAACGAAACTACGTGTGCTCATTCATGGATAAACTTTTCATAGGTCTATTTCATATTGGTAACGATCACATACGATAGAAATTCTATCTAGATTAATAGAGTCAATTAAAAAGTTTATTAAATTACTATAATATTAAGTTATAAGCCATACAAAGATAGGTATGTAGTGTACATTGAATGTTATAAATGGCAGATCAAATCTCACAAAAAGTGTTGGTATGTCTAGTTACGTTGTTAAAGCAAAATAACATTGACTTTATATATGTAGGTGCGTTCTTAAAAGAAGTAAGCAAATACTTGATAGGAGTATTCAGTTGAGTATGTTTATGTATAAGATGTATGAAATAATATTTTTGGAGCAAAACATACGTAATTCACAATCTATTAAAAAAAACTTCAACACTATCTTTCATGGTGTCTCTTTTTTACATATCTTACAGGATAGTTTCTGACCATGATCACACCTGATGATGGTAAGTGATGATGTGTCGAAGATGTTGTTCAGACTAACCTAGAATTACTGTCTTTCGAGGACATATGCTAGAATACCTACATAGGTAGGTTCTGGGCGACAGATTTTCTACTTAGGGGGGTAGCTATCCAGACGGGCATTTGCAAAATGCCCTACAAACATGCTATGACGGATGCCATACTAAGACAACAACCGGGACCGTGCCCTCCGAAGCATGTTAACGCTTAGTAATTCCATTAGGGTTTACCATCCAAGATATGAGCAGTGGACGTTTTGCTGATCGGTTAAGAACAAGTATACAATTTATGAACATAGCCCTGCGGCACGGCAGTCCATAGCTATTACCGCTCGGCCATCATTGCTTCAAAATATAAATGCTTTCGAAACTTGAACAACGTTACTATCAGCCAAAATAAACTTATGATAATGATGGTAGTGAAAAACAACAAGAAACATGTCTAAAACAATATTTGCCCGTCATTAAAATATTTTATATCGTTATACAATTCAAATTAGTGTAACGTTATTAACCTTCGCGGACATAAGCACGACACATGCCACTGCGGGACTGTCAGTACTGTGATAAAAAAGTATTTAGCATCTATAAAACATGCATTAAACGAGTATAAATTCACTGTTCACTTTATGATTTATGCCTTATAGACGTGCTTGTTGGGTTTTTACGCATCATGCAAATATCCCACGGCCTTTAGTAGTATTGACATGTGTCTTGTAATGATAAGCTTACCTGATAAGCGGATAAATTTTCGTAATTAACAAGGTTATAGAACACAATATACGTAGTAAGTAAAATGAGTTTTAATATTTGAATGTTTATAGCATAGTATATTTAAATAACAGTTGTAAGGGAAAAATATACTGAACAAATATGCGCACATTTTATTTATATGTACGGTTATCAAAATAAGAGTGTATTTGATCCAAAAGGAAACCAAAGGGATCTTGAGGACCCGGCAATCGATTTATTATAAATTAAAAGTTACAATCAGACCTCAGTTTAAAAGCGTTCTTTCTTATTCTACAGTATTTAAAAAATGTAAAGAAATTTACTTTTGAAATCGTCAGAAAAAAATACAAATTTAACAAGAGAAAAACTCCATCCCCGTACGATAGCGAGTGTGATACGAGAGTAAGAATTAGAGTTATGAATCATATTGTCATGTTAACTCAGTAGGTCAAAGTATTACCTGGCTATAAGGGTGAATGGATGTAGGTTCAAATCCCGCACATGACTATAGTTTTATCTCTCTTTAAACTTGAAATTTTTATGTAATCCGCGAGGAGGCGTTATTGCAAACAACAGTAATAAGATGTAGTAGTTAAACTATCATAGAGTTTAACGTTTGTTTAAGAAAAGAAGTTTCGATAAGTTTTAGGGTCAAAATTTGTATCTCCTTCCTTCATTTTGTTATACACTTTTTAAATCGACGCCCACTATGGAGTCCAAATGACTAATATAAGTTCATTTCATTCTAATTAGATAAAAAGATCCCAGTTACTAGCATTTGTGATCAACAAATAAAGCAAGCAAAGTACATGAATTTAATGTTCCTGTGTAATTATATGAATTTAACACTTTAAATACATCGAAATGATTGGTATCATTTAATAGAAAATATTTGGTTATGGACCAAAGTTTTATCTTTTCCCAAACGAATATCAAGTGAAGACTATAAACTAGTATCTACTTAAGTATAATTGTACATTGGTAGATCCTTTAGACTCTTTTTTATGAACAGTCATGTTAAAAATGGTGTTTCCAGTAGTCTTGCTCATTGTTGAGTTAATAAATTTGTAAAAAGTACTTTTAGGGTATTCTCCTTTGCTATAAAGCTTTTTTCGCGTTGAGCAAGAATCAATCCCATGCTGAACTAACAATTATAGTCTGAAATCCATTAAAAACCCAAAATAACTATGATCCAATATGTTGCCCGTTTCGTAATTCATTAATATTATATGTATGTTTATTTTTTATGTAGTATATATATAGGTATTCATATATGTGTATTATTTCACGTAAGTTAATATAATTATGGTACATTTAATATAGGATAAATTCCTTGTATGCAGTACCTACTTCATGGTAATGTCAGTAAGTTGTATACCTAATTGCGGAGAACTGCCTCCCATATCAAATATGGATAAATCCTTTGTTCCTGGTTGTCTGTTTAAGTTTTTTTATTGTAATGTTAATTTTAAGTTCTTGTGCAAATAAAGTGTTTTCTATCTATCTATCTATACTCTTGGTTCATTATCTATTATCAATTTGAATATATGATAATACTATTTAAGTGAGTATGTTCTGAAACAAATAATTCTTAAATACACAATACAATACATTTTACAGTTTCGAGCAATCCGATGGCACCAGACATGAGCAGCAAGGAGAGCTGAAGAACGAAGGCACTGATGATGAGTACATTGCGATAAGAGGCTCATTCTCTTGGGTGGGGCCAGATGGAGTCAAATATACCATCAGTTACGTAGCTGATGATAACGGCTATGAACCTACAATAGAGCAGGGCCCGGGTGGAGGGGTTCCACCTCATGTTCAAACTTTGATTGGTTAAATAATTGTTTCTGTAAGAAAAATTATCTGATCTGTACCGATAGTTATCATAAATTGGTTTGTAAGTTTATAAGATATACAAAAACGTGTGTAATATAAATACATACAAATGTGTGAAAAGAAACTCCTGATTCTTCTCGATTATCTTACTTTATTTCACAACTATTACGACTTATATCGATATATTACTTTTCACAACCATATCTCTAACAGACTATACAATAATTCCTACACGTCCGAAGCCGACGAGTCGTCTACCCAGAATGCCTCGGCATCGCTCGGTACCACCCTTTCCCCAGTAACTCAGTGGTGGGGCGAGTACGGAATGGGAGGGGAGCACGATACCTGTGTTGCCACTTTATTAAAATCTGTGGGAGTTTTTAAATCATGACATTCGGCCATCCGGCATCGTGCTGCCCCCTGGCGCACGTACCTGTTTACATACTGTTAACAATTTTGCATTTTACACTATTACAACTTACACTATTATCAATTAAACTAGCTTAATTTGATTATTTCATTTGAACTTGGTTATATAATGGATTGATAATCATATATCTCAGTAGTTTCAACGTAGCTACGTATAGGTATTAATTTTTAAAGTATACTTATCAATTTGTTAATTATTCATTGCAAAACTTATTAAATTTTACTGATGTTAGTTTTAGTTTTAAATCATGACATTCGGTGATTACAGCTTTATAATATATATTTTGACTATAGGTATGCATATAATTCCTTATTAAATAACACTAAGAATACCTAACACTAAAAAATTAGTTATTTTATTACCATTTGTGTATAATAATAGATTATGTAAGTAAGTTGATTGTTCAATATATACAATTTATAAGTAGTTCATTTACATTTCACTTATAGGGCTATACCTACTATACTTCTAAATTTAATAATACAATATAAAATGAACAATAGTCATATATCAAATGGGACCCGTGATGACTTATGATGGTTTAATGCGTCAACATAGCGCATGTTTAACTTTAACCCAGCTCCATATTAAATCTCTAAGTCGAGTTTGAATTTGTATACAGCACCTAGCTATTCTTGGAATAGGGTCCCGTGTGGTCAATGTGGTTCGGAGCGTAGTGGCTCTAACTTGCAAGAGTCGACGTCATGCCCGACTCTTGCATATCTTTATATCTTGCATGTAACCAAAGGCTTTGGGCATTTGAAGAACGAGTGTCCCCTATTATGACAATTATTATAACAAAGAACGGAACTGTTAGGTGAATTTGAATATGATCCAGCTCTATCAAGTGTATTTAATTTATAGGCGCATTCACGTATTTTGTTATATTTTTGTGAACAAATAAAGTAAAGTAGATCCTCAGGCTCTGGACAACAGCTACAGAGTAAACAATATATAGAAAACAACAAAAATAAATGTAAAGCAGTATGAACATAATTAATCACAAAATTGGTGACATAAAAAAAAAGAGATTGAACGCAAAGAATATGATAATAAAATGTATACTAATCCTGTTGACATTAACGAAATATTTAATGATTTTTATATAAATTTGACTTATCACAACTTTGTATTAAAAACAGACAAGATTAATGGAACTATGAAAACTAAAATATATGATACAATATTTTTACAACCAACTGACCCAATAGAAATATGGAAAATAATAACTAATCTAAATAACACAAATTCGGTAGGTATTGATGAATTAAGTACCAAAATGCTCAAGAAATGCGCTAACTACATAAGTGAACCTATGAGTTTCTTAGTGAATCTGTCACTTGAGGAAGGCACTTTTCCAGACGTTCTAAAAAATCCATAGTCAAACCTCTATTTAAGAAAGGTGATATTACAGATATGGACAACTACCGCCCAGTTACTTTGATACCAGTTATGTCAAAAATACTCGAAAAAGTAATATTAAACCGAATCTACGACTATGTAACAAGTCAAAATATATTAAAAGAAGAACAGTTTGGATTTCGTAGTAATAGTAGCACTTCAATGGCATGTTTTAATCTGGTTAAAATGATAGTAGATTGCATAAACGAAGGAAAACCTGTCACAGCTATCTTTCACGACATGACTAAGGCGTTTTATTATGTAGACTATAATTTACTACTTTATAAGCTTGAAACAAACTAAATACATTTGGAGTCCCACAAGGAAGTGTGCTGGGACCTTCTCTGTTTTTATTGTACATATACCGTATATGAATGCAAATATATTGTACGTAATTGGCTCATGACTTTGGATTACGCTGAAGTAGAATGTATGCTGCAATTTTATTGATTTACATGACTCACAAAACACCTACTTATCACCTACATCATTTAATATAATATATCTATATAAATATTTGCATATCTATTTATAATAAAGTCTTTTTATAGACTCAAACATACAAAAAGGAGGATTCCGCCTTGCGCCGCCACGCCGAGCGCACCTCTCCGCAGCTGCAAGTGACCCTCCAGTGAGACCGCAATAGTCCCCGCACTATTGCCGTCTCGCCTGGACCATCGTTCCGACGCTAGTTGCTACAGTGCGCATTGAAGAGCGTGATCCCGATTCAGCTTGTGTTTGTCTGTGCAGGAGCCGAGAGTTTCGTCGAACGCCGTGCGACGCGAGCTTCGTGCTTGCTGAGGCGGCGCTCCACCGTCGAGCAACCACCGCCCCGGACAAGCCCGGGTCGGTGTTGCTGCGTTAAACTGCACTGAAAAGTGCAGTTTATTTCTTGTTTCGCGTCTTTGTTTCTGCACAAACAACAACACCCGCTCAACAACACACTTTGTGCTGTTAAGCGGCATCGTTCAGGCAGGTGGAGCCCTACCGGGTTAAGCTCGCTCGAACGATCAAATCCGCCATTTGCTGCGGTCGCAGAGTGATCCCTAACGGTGCCAACTACCTCTGTTGATTTTTGGTTTAACCTTGTACCGCGGCCTTTTCCCGCCTCACGGGATCAGCCGAAACAAGCAGGTCTCCGGGGCAACTGGCCTTGGGGTCGCCCCTAGTCAATCCCGGAGTCGTTAGGACACCCCTTCGCCGCCCCAGAAAAAAAGTGCGGATAGGGACACACACCTAGGGATACACAGTAGGTACTCACTCCCTCTCACACAGTGAGCTCACAGGTTGTGCGAGGGAGACACTACCCTGGTTAGGGCATCCTGAGTGCACCCCTCAGGATGCAGCCCCGCCCTACCAATAGTGAGGTAGAGGTCCTTCAGACCTTTGCCTTACGGTACCCCGACCTCTACGCTGCCCATCAAGCAGCCCTCACCTTAGACGCAGAGAGTGCCCGCCTCACGGACACTCCCATTGCTCCCTCCGGGACCTCCGTCCCCACTTACGATGACCCTCCGGCGCCATCCTACTTACAGGAGAGCCCGGACTCCCCCGCCCCCGGCCCTGATAACAGGCGCGCGGTAGTAGCCCCACCCCGCTCTCGCTCTCGCTCACCGATCGGTCGGTTTGCGAGCATCGAACCTGCCTATGTCGTTGTCGAGTCAGTTTCAGACTCGGAAACGGACATGGAGGTCGACCAACCCCGCGCCTCACGCACAGACTCAGAGGATTCCGACAACGACGGCTATACCGTCGTAGATCGAAAACGCAAGCGCGCCCCTAAGGCCGCTAACTCCGGGCCTTCCGCCCCGCCCGCTAAGGCAGCCGCCAAAGCACCTACCGCCGGCAATAGGCCGACCCCCGCCCCGCGCCCCGCGTCCCCGCCTTCCGCAACCGCTTCGGCTACAGCGCCCTCTCAGGACGCTAACGCACGCCGCGAAAAGCCGCCTCCGCCTTTGTTCATCCAGGACAAAGGCAAATGGGATATGCTATCCCGCCTCCTCACTGATCGAAAGATCAATTATACGAACGCCCGCTCCACGCAGCAAGGCATTAAAGTTCAGGTCTCCTCTGTTAACGACCACAGAGCGTTAACCAAACTCCTCCGTAAAGAGAGCATAAGCTTCCACACTTATGCGCTCGAAGAGGAGAAAGTCCTACGCGTCGTCATACGCGGTGTCCCGAAGGAAGTCCGTACAGACGCTGTACATGACGACCTTAAAAGACAGGACTTCCCTGTCCTTGCCGTACACCGTATGTACAGTGGCAAAGACAAAAGCCCATACGACCTAGTACTCGTTGTACTAGACCGATCCCCGGAGGGCAAGACCATCTTCAACCTGAAGACGGTCTGCGGTCTCTCCGGACTAGATGTTCAGTCCCCATTCAGGAATGGCTCTCCTTCACAGTGCCATAACTGCCAACTATACGGGCACGCTGCCCGATTCTGCTTCGCTCGTCCTAGGTGCGTTAAGTGCCTAGGCGATCACGCCACAGAAAATTGTTCTCGCACGAGGGACTCACCCGACCCACCCAGCTGCGTTCTGTGCGGCACCCAGGGGCACACCGCCAACTACCGCGGTTGCCCGAGGGCGCCACGCACAAACCGCAGGGTGGCAACGGAAAGGAGACCTCCGCCACCTCCTCGTCCCACCTATGATAGGTGGCAGCGGGTCAGCCCTAAGCTGACAGTAGCACCTGCCTCACAGGTGACTCCCGCTCCTCTCCCAGCTAGGAACGCGTGGTCAAAGCCACCGAGCATGGTTAAAACCATCGCTCCCGACCGCGCCCCGGCCCGCGCACCCGTCCCCGCCCGTACCGCGGCCCCTGCCCGCGCACCGGCCCCGGTCCGCGCGGCACCCCCGGCACCTCCTGCCCTCATTCCACGCGCCGCACCTCGCGTCGCCCGGCCCGTGGCCCCACCTCCTATGCCACTGATGGACTCCTCTCTTCAAGAGGATATAGCGCTAGTCAGCGACCTTGCTATGTCCATCAATATAGATGAGGTCCGTGCTCTAGCACGCAAGATGCACTCCGCACAATCACCTGCGGAAGTCATCCAATATACGCTGGAACATGCCAGCCTCCTTAGCGCTCTAAAGCGCTTCGCCCCCCAAACTCCCCCTCAGTACACCCACTATGGGTAGTACAACCTTAAGGAATAAACCGCGCTCAGTTTCGTTAGCGTCCTTCAACGCTAACGGCCTCTTCAGACAACGTGACCTTGTACACGACTTTTGTAATACCCACCTGATCGACATTATATGCGTGCAGGAAACCCTACTAAAACCGGGGAAGGCGAACCCCAGGTTTGCCAATTTCAGAACGGTACGTAATGATAGAGTGACCGGTCGTGGAGGAGGCACTCTTATCTATTACAAAAGGTCCCTGCACTGCATCCCCATACCTACCCCGACTCTCACTACTATGGAAGCATCTTGTTGCATGCTAGCCATGACGGGTCATCAACCCCTAGTCATAGTTTCCTGTTACCTACCTTGTAAAAAGCGTGTCGCCCGCGCTGACTTAGTAGCACTTTTCTCACTAGGAAGCGCCGTCCTTCTGATCGGTGACTTCAACAGCAAACACGTCCTGTGGAATTGTAATGTCAACAATTCCAACGGTGTTGACCTTGAACGCCTAGTCGCTGACTTAAACTTTGACATAATAGCTCCACTCGAGCCCACTCACTACCCCTACTTCGACCACGGCCGTCCCGACTTACTCGATATGGCACTTTTCAAAGGCGTAACACTTCAGTTACGCTCTATGGAGGTGTGTCACGAATTACATTCTGACCACCGCCCCATAATACTGCGACTAGGCCCCGACCCAACATCTGACGTACCCTGCCCGACCAAGACGATAGTGAACTGGAAGCTCTTAGGTGAATCCCTAAAGGCTATCAGCTCACCCGACCTTGACAAAATCCCTGACGACATTGTGACTAAAGATGACGTATCCCTCGCTATCGACTCTTTCACTAATCACCTCTCCACCGTAGTAGGTGCATCCGCAAAGGAAGTCATAGTGCCGGACGACCGGCGCCTTGTCATTCCAGCGGATGTGAGACGATTAGTGACTAAGAGTAAAGCAGTGACCCGACATTACGACTCCTACCCGAGCAAAGTAAACAAAACTCGGAAACGCCACTTTGAACGCATGGTTGAAAGTCGCATGTCCGAGTTGCGTGATCAGAGCTGGGGCGACAAACTTTCAAACCTCGTGCCGAGCCACCAGGCTTACTGGCATCTCGCTCGAGGTATGAAAGGTGTCGGACAAAGCGACATGCCCCCCCTATACAGACCTGTCCCCCTCGTCCCAGCGTTCTTTGACGAAGACAAAGCTGAGTGCCTAGCCGACAGCCTAGAGGCTCAATGCTCCCCCAATGTCGATCACGTAGACCAAGCTCACCTCGATACGGTGGACGCTGAAGTCGAACGTAAAAGCTCTGTGGTCATCTCTGAACTCCCCCCACTCACCCCAGTATCCTTCGCTGAGGTGACGAGACTGATCAAGGACCTCAAACAACGTAAAGCCCCCGGTGCCGACGGCATCTCTAACAAGGTTCTCAAAACTCTCTCCCCCCCTCTCATTCATCTCCTAGTCAGCATCTTCAATGCGGCTATGAACCATTGTGTGTTCCCTGACACCTGGAAATGTGCAAATGTCATTGGCATTCACAAACCAGGCAAAAACTCCTCTGATCCCACCAGCTACCGTCCCATCAGCCTCCTCAGCGCCCTGGGGAAGCTCTACGAACGGATCCTAGCGAACCGACTTCAATCCCATGCCCGGGAACACCACCTTATTCCCGATGAGCAGTTTGGCTTTAGACCCAAACACTCATGCGTCCAACAGGTGCACCGCCTCACGGAGCACATCCTAGAGGGTTTCAATAAGAAACCCAAACCCCAATCGACGGTAGCAGTCTTCCTCGACGTAGCGAAAGCTTTTGACAAAGTCTGGCACAATGGCTTGATTTACAAGCTATACCACTTTGGCGTGCCAGAGCGTCTTGTGCTCACCTTACAAGACTTCCTAAGGGACAGAAGCTTTCGCTACCGCGTGGAAGGCACCCTTTCCACTCCTCATCCAGTCAGAGCCGGAGTCCCTCAGGGCTCCGTGCTATCACCCATCCTTTTCGCACTGTATACCAGTGACATCCCTCGCGCCCAACCCAAAGTTTTTATAGCCCAATACGCGGACGATACCGCCATTTATTCCACTGGCTGGCATGTAAATAGACAGACATATTTCGTCATTCAACGGGCCATCACCGAGATCGGTGACTGGTTCCGAAAATGGCGCATAGCGGTCAATCCAGTTAAAAGCACAGCTATGTGCTTTACTGAGAAAACCCGCCCCCGCTATCCGAAGCCACTAATTCTGTTCGATGAACCCATTCCCTGGGTGAGAACAACCAAATATCTTGGAGTAACCCTTGATCGGAATCTCACCTTCAAAGTTCACATTAATACGGTCCGTAACAGGGCGGCCTTTGTCATGGGTCGCCTAAGTCCCTTAATCTGTAAAGAAAGTAAAATGTCTCTTAGTAACAAGAAGACACTTTACACTGCTTGTATCCGCCCCATCATGACGTACGCATCCGTAGTGTTCAGTCATGCTAGTGAGGCCCACCTACATAAGCTTCAAGCCCTCCAAAACCGGTTTCTTCGCAGGGCAACCGGCGCTCCCTGGTACGTCCGGAGCGCCGAGTTGCACTGCGACCTAAACCTTCCCTCTTTAGCGCAGTTCAATAAGGGCTGCGTCCGCCGACACTTTGATCGAGCCCCCCACCACCCGAACCCTCTGGTTGTCCAGGCAGCGAACTATTCGACTGCCTCATCCGACCCATACTTCAAACCCCCCCGTCGCCGACCACGGCAGGTATTGGACGACCCGGATGACCCCATCGCAGCCATTACGTTGGCAGCTTTAGCGTTGTCCGCAAGTCGTCCTGGTAACATCCCCAGGTGTGCGGTAATCAGAGGTTACACAATCAAACACCGAGCTCGCCGGCGAGCTCGAGGCAAAAATAAAAACCCGATTAGTGTCTCTCCAAATAGTCACAGAGCAATATTCAATAGGGCCCATTCTCAACGGTACAACACTGCAGTTGTACCGGGGCATTTAGTTCCGATTCCCCCTTTGTCTCTCGGCAGCGAGACAAGCCGAGGTCCGAACCACAGTGGTGCCCTTGAGCTCGCTGTCACCCCTCCCGATAGTAGCGTGGCGTTTTCGGCGCCCGCAGGAGACGGAGGTATAAGGCACTTTTCGCCTTATACGCCCGTCTCAGAAGAAGTGCCCTCAGCGCTTCTTCCTCCTGGGCTATAAGAGGGCCTCCCCTCGCCCAAAGTCCGGTGGAGCTGTACGTCCGTATAGCGGTAGACAGCATCTATGTCCTCCCTAAAAAAAAAAAAAAAAAAAAAAAAAAAAAAGTATAATTGTACATTGGTAGATCCTTTAGACTCTTTTTTATGAACAGTCATGTTAAAAATGGTGTTTCCAGTAGTCTTGCTCATTGTTGAGTTAATAAATTTGTAAAAAGTACTTTTAGGGTATTCTCCTTTGCTATAAAGCTTTTTTCGCGTTGAGCAAGAATCAATCCCATGCTGAACTAACAATTATAGTCTGAAATCCATTAAAAACCCAAAATAACTATGATCCAATATGTTGCCCGTTTCGTAATTCATTAATATTATATGTATGTTTATTTTTTATGTAGTATATATATAGGTATTCATATATGTGTATTATTTCACGTAAGTTAATATAATTATGGTACATTTAATATAGGATAAATTCCTTGTATGCAGTACCTACTTCATGGTAATGTCAGTAAGTTGTATACCTAATTGCGGAGAACTGCCTCCCATATCAAATATGGATAAATCCTTTGTTCCTGGTTGTCTGTTTAAGTTTTTTTATTGTAATGTTAATTTTAAGTTCTTGTGCAAATAAAGTGTTTTCTATCTATCTATCTATACTCTTGGTTCATTATCTATTATCAATTTGAATATATGATAATACTATTTAAGTGAGTATGTTCTGAAACAAATAATTCTTAAATACACAATACAATACATTTTACAGTTTCGAGCAATCCGATGGCACCAGACATGAGCAGCAAGGAGAGCTGAAGAACGAAGGCACTGATGATGAGTACATTGCGATAAGAGGCTCATTCTCTTGGGTGGGGCCAGATGGAGTCAAATATACCATCAGTTACGTAGCTGATGATAACGGCTATGAACCTACAATAGAGCAGGGCCCGGGTGGAGGGGTTCCACCTCATGTTCAAACTTTGATTGGTTAAATAATTGTTTCTGTAAGAAAAATTATCTGATCTGTACCGATAGTTATCATAAATTGGTTTGTAAGTTTATAAGATATACAAAAACGTGTGTAATATAAATACATACAAATGTGTGAAAAGAAACTCCTGATTCTTCTCGATTATCTTACTTTATTTCACAACTATTACGACTTATATCGATATATTACTTTTCACAACCATATCTCTAACAGACTATACAATAATTCCTACACGTCCGAAGCCGACGAGTCGTCTACCCAGAATGCCTCGGCATCGCTCGGTACCACCCTTTCCCCAGTAACTCAGTGGTGGGGCGAGTACGGAATGGGAGGGGAGCACGATACCTGTGTTGCCACTTTATTAAAATCTGTGGGAGTTTTTAAATCATGACATTCGGCCATCCGGCATCGTGCTGCCCCCTGGCGCACGTACCTGTTTACATACTGTTAACAATTTTGCATTTTACACTATTACAACTTACACTATTATCAATTAAACTAGCTTAATTTGATTATTTCATTTGAACTTGGTTATATAATGGATTGATAATCATATATCTCAGTAGTTTCAACGTAGCTACGTATAGGTATTAATTTTTAAAGTATACTTATCAATTTGTTAATTATTCATTGCAAAACTTATTAAATTTTACTGATGTTAGTTTTAGTTTTAAATCATGACATTCGGTGATTACAGCTTTATAATATATATTTTGACTATAGGTATGCATATAATTCCTTATTAAATAACACTAAGAATACCTAACACTAAAAAATTAGTTATTTTATTACCATTTGTGTATAATAATAGATTATGTAAGTAAGTTGATTGTTCAATATATACAATTTATAAGTAGTTCATTTACATTTCACTTATAGGGCTATACCTACTATACTTCTAAATTTAATAATACAATATAAAATGAACAATAGTCATATATCAAATGGGACCCGTGATGACTTATGATGGTTTAATGCGTCAACATAGCGCATGTTTAACTTTAACCCAGCTCCATATTAAATCTCTAAGTCGAGTTTGAATTTGTATACAGCACCTAGCTATTCTTGGAATAGGGTCCCGTGTGGTCAATGTGGTTCGGAGCGTAGTGGCTCTAACTTGCAAGAGTCGACGTCATGCCCGACTCTTGCATATCTTTATATCTTGCATGTAACCAAAGGCTTTGGGCATTTGAAGAACGAGTGTCCCCTATTATGACAATTATTATAACAAAGAACGGAACTGTTAGGTGAATTTGAATATGATCCAGCTCTATCAAGTGTATTTAATTTATAGGCGCATTCACGTATTTTGTTATATTTTTGTGAACAAATAAAGTAAAGTAGATCCTCAGGCTCTGGACAACAGCTACAGAGTAAACAATATATAGAAAACAACAAAAATAAATGTAAAGCAGTATGAACATAATTAATCACAAAATTGGTGACATAAAAAAAAAGAGATTGAACGCAAAGAATATGATAATAAAATGTATACTAATCCTGTTGACATTAACGAAATATTTAATGATTTTTATATAAATTTGACTTATCACAACTTTGTATTAAAAACAGACAAGATTAATGGAACTATGAAAACTAAAATATATGATACAATATTTTTACAACCAACTGACCCAATAGAAATATGGAAAATAATAACTAATCTAAATAACACAAATTCGGTAGGTATTGATGAATTAAGTACCAAAATGCTCAAGAAATGCGCTAACTACATAAGTGAACCTATGAGTTTCTTAGTGAATCTGTCACTTGAGGAAGGCACTTTTCCAGACGTTCTAAAAAATCCATAGTCAAACCTCTATTTAAGAAAGGTGATATTACAGATATGGACAACTACCGCCCAGTTACTTTGATACCAGTTATGTCAAAAATACTCGAAAAAGTAATATTAAACCGAATCTACGACTATGTAACAAGTCAAAATATATTAAAAGAAGAACAGTTTGGATTTCGTAGTAATAGTAGCACTTCAATGGCATGTTTTAATCTGGTTAAAATGATAGTAGATTGCATAAACGAAGGAAAACCTGTCACAGCTATCTTTCACGACATGACTAAGGCGTTTTATTATGTAGACTATAATTTACTACTTTATAAGCTTGAAACAAACTAAATACATTTGGAGTCCCACAAGGAAGTGTGCTGGGACCTTCTCTGTTTTTATTGTACATATACCGTATATGAATGCAAATATATTGTACGTAATTGGCTCATGACTTTGGATTACGCTGAAGTAGAATGTATGCTGCAATTTTATTGATTTACATGACTCACAAAACACCTACTTATCACCTACATCATTTAATATAATATATCTATATAAATATTTGCATATCTATTTATAATAAAGTCTTTTTATAGACTCAAACATAAAATATCATAAATAAAACAAAACAATGATAATAAATTAATTCATAATAAAATTAAATGGATGAACGTTTGTCACTTGTACCACACATCACTCCGCCAACCTATTCTGTACCTGATTTTTAAATTTACGTATATTTTGTGCTCTGAATTTTTGTAAGTAATCATTGCCTACATGCCTTTGTTTATCATATCTACCCTAGACTATATAAACAGAATATTATTTATCCCCTCGGTTGTATTTGTTCTAAAATAAGTTACATATGAAGATAAAATATTTGGCTTGTAAACAAATAACTACCTTCTTTTACACAGTTTAATTTGTTAGAAACCATTTGAGTAATACTGTATTAAAATGTAGTTAGATGTTATACCTAAGTATACCTCATGTTTATTTGTTATATATATTAAATTGATATATACTAGATTGTTTTAGATAAATTGTAACCTAAATATTAAATTAAATATATATGTATAAATCTTAATGTTAAGATAAGGAAGTGCGGGTCTACCTGGCACAGGCATTCTATACTTAAAAGGTAGTCCCTATCTCAAATTTGTAAAATGTTCAGATAAAATAAAAGATTTATTATATTATTATTATATTATATAAGTGATCTTCCAAACGTCACATCAAAAAAAACAGTACTATTTGCGGATGATACAACGTTAATTGTTAAGTATACAAATCCACATACTTATGAAAATGAAATAAATATTGCGCTTGGTGTAATAATTAGCCGGTTAAAGAATAATAGTTTAAAAATTAACGTAAAGAAAACGAACATGATACAATTCCGAAGCTACATGAGTCCGCGCATAGAATTAAACATAACCCAGGAAAATAAAAAATAAATGATGTTAATTCAACCAATTTTCTAGGAATAATGATTGATGAGCATTGTGATTGAAAAACATACGTTAACTACGTATGTGACAAACTAGATAGGTTCATCTTTACTATAAAGAAAAGTTACGGTTAACCGTATCCACTGAAGATGCTCTCAGTGCATACCACGGATATGTATCTTCTGTGCTCTCATACGGTCTCTTACTTTGGGGGCAAGAGAGCGATCTGTGGAGCCTGTAGTATAGGTAGTTGCAAACCAATTTTTAAACATTTTCGCATCTTGCCATTGGTTTGCATGTATATTAGAGATATTTGTGTTTTTGTAAAGCAACATCCAAAGTACTTTACTTTGAATTATACTATATTAAGTATAAATGTGAGAGATAAATTTAAACTCTACCAACCTAAATGCCAGTTAGCTATGTGTAAAAGTAATGTGTTTATTAATGCAATTAAAGTTTACAATAAATTGTGTAATTTATTTAAAGACTTGACATTCAATATTCTCAAAAAAATGATAACATTATGGTTACTTGACAAGTTTATACACCATAAATGATTTAAGGACATTCATAGTTTCTTAGGTACTTGTTAATGTTAATGGAATTGTATTTTAGTCTGATTTTGATTATATTTTAATATTTGACGTATTGTATTTGATAGCGAATGACATAATATTAATTTTATTATCATCGTTTGTACTTTCATAATAAATGTGTGTATTGACTTATTTTGTATAAATAAACTTTTGCACACCATTGTCATGGTAGAATGTTATGGACGTTTTTGTAAAGCTGTACATCTGCTGTATCTGTACAACATTCCTGTGAATAAATGATTTGATTTGAACAATTCAGTGCCTTCCACGTCTAATTGTCATATCTGTAATGCCATACACAAAACATTCGACTGCTTTCCTACCTTCGACCTCACACTTAGTCAGTAAAGTAAATTTTTCGTAAAAATAATCACACAGATGATCATCACTTCGGGAGGTGCGGCTCAGCATTTCTTCCAAAAGGCGGCCGTAACTCTGTCCACTTGGAAAGGCCTTTTTTAATTTTATTTGCCACTCCTCCCAAGTAAAAACTACTGTCAGAAGAGCCTCAAACCATTTCTTTGCCAGACCAACTAGTTTTTGTAATGAAGTGAATTTTTTGTTTGTCATTCCACCCATAAACAGTAGAGCACTCGTTCACTTTACGCAACCAGCACTCAATGGTTTGAGACCCTTTTGTTGGGTCAAATTCAGGAATAATATAATTATAGTTATTAATATATAATCTATTTTCCTGGCCCTTATCTTTATTTGACTCTGCTTTCCATGATAACAATAATCTTAAAACATCCTTAGCCTCTCTCTCACTCACTCACTCACGACTCTTACGATTCCTTCATGGTGGGGCTTCATCACTCGAGGTCGATGAAAAAGATGAACTGCGACATCGGGACTTCCTTTTCTGTCGCTTTTGTTTAGGTGGCTTAACAGGTGGAGTGCCTCCTCTTTAAAAAGGATTCATAATGTTTAGGATCGAATCTGAAATCATTAGATATAATCAGCGTAATAATCTGGTGCTACCCCATTTCAGTAGAAACTTCAAATAAAACCTTTTAAATAAAAAATTTGGTTATCTGGTAAATTTAAAATAGTTGATATTTTATAATATAACTTTATTGTTAAATGTACTATTTGTATAAAAGCAACTTAAATTTCATTAGAGATAGCTTGCGTACATCTACTATACTTTGAACAAACCAAATAACTCAGTAAACACAACTATATGGCAGGCGCACATAACCTGCAGCTCAATACAACAGGCGCACTTAACCTGTTTCATGGTGTAATAGGCACACTTAACCTATAAATACCTTACAGGCGCACTTAACCTGTTTCATGGTGTAATAGGCACACTTAACCTATTAATACCTTACAGGCGCACTTAACCTGTTTCATGGTGTAATAGGCACACTTAACCTATTAATACCTTACAGGCGCACTTAACCTGTTTCATGGTGTAATAGGCACACTTAACCTATTAATACCTTACAGGCGCACTTAACCTGTTTCATGGTGTAATAGGCACACTTAACCTATTAATACCTTACAGGCGCACCTAACCTGTTTCATGGTGTAATAGACGCACTTAACCTTATAAAATCTTACAGGCGCACTTACCCTGTTTCATGGTGTAATAGGCATAATTAACCTATGATTCTATCCACAGGCGCACTTAACTTGCATCATATCATGGTCCAATAGGCACACGTAACCTATGATTTTACCTAACAAGCACACTGAACCATTTTGTTAAAACTAATACTACACATCCGATTTCCGTTATAGGTAATATTTTTTGTGATATTTTTATTAATATTATTTTATTAGTTAGAATAACGTAGCATGTCCATAGAACTCAAGCAACCACATTGTTGACGAGGGATGTTATCCGAGAGTTGCCCCAATCAAACATCCGACGACTATAGAGTTTTGTATCGTTATAATTATTTTGCATCAGTAAGCACTACCGGGGAGTTGCCCCGGCCAAATGCCGTTTACAAACATAAATATGTAACGTTACTGTCGATAATAACTGACGTGGGATGTTATCGGAGAGTTGCCCCGATCATAAACATCCGACGACTACAGAGAATTGTAACGTTATAATTATATTGCAACATTAACACTACCGGGGAGTTGCCCCGGCCAAATGCTGGTTACAAACAATACTAACATTACTGTCGATAATTACTTACGTGGGATGTTATCGGAGAGTTGCCCCGATCAGAAACATCCGACGACTACAGAGATTTGTAACGTTATAATTATATTGCAACATTAACACTACCGGGGAGTTGCCCCGGCCAAATGCTAGTTACAAACAATACTAACATTACTGACGAAAATTACTTACGTGGGATGTTATCGGAGAGTTGCCCCGATCAGAAACATCCGACGACTAAAACCTTTGCATCATTATGTAGTGTACCACCGACAATACCAAGGAGTAGCCCCGGCCAAATGCCCTGATACATCTACACATCATGCATAAAACGTTATCAGAGGGTAGCCCTGACCAAATGTTTTAATTCGAAATCATTGTGGTTGCGTAAGCATGGAATAATACAAGTAAAGAAAAAAAAATACTGTTCAAATATGTAGGTAGTTTTGAAAAGGGAGATCGTTTTAGTTAAAAGAAAAATCATTACAAAATATATATGTTACTGTACCTTTGTGAGTATATCCCACTTCTGAAATGAAAAGAAACTCCTGATTCTTCTCGATTATCTTACTTTATTTCACAACTATTACGACTTATATCGATATATTACTTTTCACAACCATATCTCTAACAGACTATACAATAATTCCTACACGTCCGAAGCCGACGAGTCGTCTACCCAGAATGCCTCGGCATCGCTCGGTACCACCCTTTCCCCAGTAACTCAGTGGTGGGGCGAGTACGGAATGGGAGGGGAGCACGATACCTGTGTTGCCACTTTATTAAAATCTGTGGGAGTTTTTAAATCATGACATGTGCTGTTTTAATACTTGATTTATAATTTCTTAGGGGCTAAGTCACCCTCGTCCGTGGGAAGGTACCCTTAATCTCGATACCCCAAATGCGGTCCCCGGATGGTGGCAATCAGGTGTCTGACCAGGTGGTAGGCATCTTAAGCAAGAGTCCGCATTGTGGGTACCAACGCAAAGTCAGCTATTCTTCTACCTCCAAGCGGCAGTGGACAAATAATGCTGTACATGATATTACCGGGGAATCGAGACCTTAAAATTTGGTGGATAATATTACATTGTTAGTAATATAAATACATATTATACATACATACATTTTTGTCAGTTGTTGCTACAGACCAGGGCACAACAAGCTCTCATCTCTCTTCAGTATATTTTGTTACTCAACATGAAGATACTTTATTGCGACAGGTCATAAGATGGTCTCGCAAATGTTTCCTATATATATATATATAATATGATTGATTTAAATGTGTACTGTAAAATGTGTGTTAGTTTTGGATATCTATAGAAAAAATATGTATTTATATTACTAACAATGTAATATTACCCACCAATGTGCATGAAGATAAAAGGAAACATTTGCGAGACCATCTTATGACCTGTCGCAATAAAGTATCTTCATGTTGAGTAACAAAATATACTGAAGAGAGATGAGAGCTTGTTGTACCTTGGTCTGTAGCAACAACTGACAAAAATACCTATTATAACGCTTAATTTTTTTTTTATATCTAGTAGGCTAGCCTTTACCCACTACGTCACCTGATCGTAAGTGATGATGTGGTCGAAGATGTTGTTCAGGCTAATATAGAATTGTATGTGTGAATCTTACATTATACAAACGCTTTTCGAATGTAAACATCCTTAGCCATGATTTTTTTTAAGTAATAGCCAGTTTGTATTAATTACCATATATAACGGCAAGTATATAATATAATTATGAAATTAAAATGTGAAACTGTTCTCCATACAGTTTAATGCCCGCCAGAGTTCGCGTATAGATGATTGTTATACAAGGGCCGAAAGGAATCAATTCCCATACCAGATACTCAGACTATAGTCTGACTTGGAATTGATGACTTTTACCCGTGTACTCTACGAATTCATTACGAATACAAGGAAAGTAATAGTTTTTCTATAATATATATTTATTAATAATAATGTATAGGATCCTATTTAGAATAACTGTGGGTATAGACTGATAAAAAATTACACTCGTATTAGTTGGCTTTAGCCAACCGCGATTTGTTCGCGTGTTGTTGTATGCCGCGCACCCACAACCCAGTAAATTGTTATGAGAAACGTATACAATTCACTTAAAAACTTGGTCAGTTTAATCTATAAATCATTAGGACCAAACCTATTCAAAGACAACGTTAAGCATGAGCACAGAACATAAGCGTATCTCTATATTGTACCGACACGGTTTAGAAAAATGGCATCGTTAATTCATGAACCATGTATGACTGTTATACATGAAATTCATAGCAGATTGATAAACATTACGCTTTTTCTTATCAATGAAATTGAATCAAGAATGCATAAAAAGTTTTTAATTGAGGAAATGTCAATATTATATGGTTAGATCTACGAATAAATAATAATTATTTATTATTTATTCGTAGTACAGATATAGTTTTAAGACTGGATAATAACTTAGATTACTTTTAATCCCGAAAAAGTTTGCAGTTCTTGAAGGATTGCCGGCGAAGACATAAGTTTATTATCTCTAAAGTCAACGAATTGACGTGGCTTTTGGCACAAATATAGTTTTAAGACTGGATAATAACTTATATGATTACTTTTAAACCCTACGAATAAATAATAATTATTTATTAAATAATAATTATTTATTCGCAGGGTTAGATTCTTATGTCTTTGCCGGCAATCCTTCAAGAACTGCAAAAAATTTTGGGATTATAGGTAATCTAAGTTATTATCCAGTCTTAAAAGTATATTTGTGCCATTTCTAATTATTATAGTAGTTAAATTACAATAATAGATTAAATACTTTATAGAAATGTATAATACGTGCCTGCAATAATAAGATATTTTTTTTTTTTTTTTTAGGCATGATAGATTAGCCTTTGATCACTATCTCACCTGATGGTAAGTGATGATGTGGTCGAAGATGTTGTTCAGGCTAACCTAGAAGTACTGGCTCTCAAGGACAGCTGCCGGAACACACCGTTAGGTGCTTGGCGACAGATTTTCTACTTGAGGGTGGTAGCTAGCCAGGCGGGCATTCGCAAAATGCCCTACCACCATGCTATAACGACTGCCATCCTAAGACAACAACCGGGACCGACGGCTTAACGTGCCCTCCGAAGCACGGAAACGCTCAGTAGTAATGTCACTAGCGGTCACCCATCCAACTCATGACCGCGCGCGACGTTGCTTAACTTTGCTGATCGGTTGAGAATAGACAAGTAAACTTCGCTACGAGCGCTTCAAAACTGTGAGCTTAATTAAGATAGACAAGCAAAGTTACGTTCGCAAAAATATAGGGTGTGCTGAAAATCCAAATAATATGGATATGAAATGCATGAAACATAAATCTTAATCGATTATATGAATTGCTCGAAAAATGTTTCGTCAAGCTTATGTTTCAAGTTGGAGTCACTTGGAACTACGAATAAATATGTACAGTCGCCTGCAGTAAGAAGTATACACATTGTAATTTAAAAAATAATGTGAATTCGCTAAGTTATTAATAATCAAAGTTAACATTAACATGAGTAAAAATATTGAAATTATTCTTTGATTTTAAGATATTTTTGATTACATAGAGAAAAACAAAACTCTTTGCCACTATTTTGAAAATTACAATGAGTATACTTCTTATTGCAGGCGACTGTACATCGAATTAATTGCTGATGATTCAATACTGATTTTGAGATGCTTGATTTCAGAAACAATAAAAATTACTTTATGAATTAAAGCGTATTTAAGGAGTAAAAATTCCACGGCAAATTTTATTTATAAAGCGCACAGAGGACTTAGATATATTCAGGTGATGTTTGTGGGAGATGAAGAAGAAACACACATTTATTTAAACATTCTGTTCAATGTTATTTGAATTGGTTCTGTGCACACGATCATAGCCTAGTCGAAGGCCTCAAAATAATAAGGAAGTTAAATAAATTGGGAATGTATTTACACCGATGTCTTTAGGTCAAATACGATATGACAGTTATCAAAATCACACATGGTGTATTTTAACGAAGTCGCAGGTACAGCTGTACCAGCGACTACTTTCGCGATTGCCGTACCTGCAGACTAATTATTCACATTTGAGCACTGTTAATCTCATATTAAGCAACGCTGTGGTCTGTGATGAAACACTTTTAGTAAAGCATAGCTCAGAAAGGAGCTTTTTATTTTGGGTTTGAAAACTCCCAGGTTGTATTTTCCAGTAGACTGGAGTTAAGTAACTCAGAGAGTTCCTTCGCGGTTCGCACAATAAATGTTAAGCAAAGTACTTTGTGCGCTTCTTTCGCATTTCGGAAATTTAAAACGGCGTCTTTCTGCCGAGTTCTCCTTGTTAGGCGGTAAAACAAAAATATATTAGATTGTGCACTTCCATTCCATAATCTCCAAAATGTATACGGCTAAAGATAGATAGTTAAAATAACTGATTATGGCAAATGTTCCAGATTTTAGAGTTTTATCTGAGCAAGCTTGCAAAACTAAATAGGAGTGCCGGGCTGCCCGTGGGGTGCCGAGCTGCCCATGGGGTGCCGGGGTGCCCGTGGGGTACCGAGCTGCCCATGGGGTGCCAGGCTACCTGTGGTGTGCCAGGCTGCCCGTGGGATGTCGGGCTGCCCGTGGAGTGCCGGAATGCCCATGGGGTACAGGGCTGCCCGTGGGGTGCCGGTTTTTATCGTCACTATTCTAACAAAAAAAGAATAATTGAAATCAGACTACGCGCTAATGAATTACAACTAAGTGTACATTTTGACTTTCATCCCCTTTCCCGAGGGTGCTTAATTTCGGGATAAAAAGTATACAATAACCTTTTTCGTAGTATGAACTCAAATCTTGTTAAGTTTCATTGAATTCCATTTAGTAGTTTTGGAGTGATGCGCGACCGGGATACAGTTAGACAGACAGACATACAGACAAAAATAAAAATAAATACAGTTTTAGCATCAGTGTCAGCTACAGATTGCTATTATTTTTTTTTTTTTTTAATATCTGTTATGTACAGTATTAGATCTGATACAGTTTTATTAAAAGTATAGATTATGATAATTAAGCTCAAAGTCGCACAACGAGCTATGGAGAGGGCTATGCTCGGTGTTTCTCGACGAGATCGAATCAGGAATGAGGAGATCCGTAGACGAACGAAAGTTACCGACATAGCCCGGCGGATTAGCGAGTTGAAGTGGCAATGGGCAGGGCACATAGCACGCAGAACTGATGGTCGATGGGGCCGAAAGGTTTTGGAATGACAAGGTGGACGGACGACGTTATTAAGGTCGCAGGAAGACGCTGGATGCAGGCCGCTTCCAACCGTTCTATTTGGAAATCTATGGGGGAGGCCTATATCCAGCAGTGGACTTCTTGCGGCTGAAATTATGAAAATGAATGATGATGATAGATTATGAAACAAGTGTGGATTGACCGTTACGTACAAGGCAATTTAGCGTGCGAGCCTCAGGCGAGCGTGATATGGGAGCCGAATATGTAATGATCAACATCCCACACGCGTGTCATACGACGTTTTTCAACACAATTGCGAGGAACAATATGAACATTTCGATAAGAAAATATTTATATAAAAATGGCACACTGAGTAAAAATGGCCCTGACGAAAACACCGAAGCACTTTGATATTTAGGATAATATTTAATTCATCTAAAGTTTTATCTCAATAAAAAAATGTTTGGTCTGTTTTTATAAGGAAAACGTTGGAAACATCCAACAATCTTGGTATCGTGGAAAAGTTGTTTTTTTTTACCTATAACACAAGTGCGGTAAAGTAGAAAAAAGCACACGTGCGCAATAGACTTATGTTTATTATAAAACTAATATCGGTGCATTTAAAGGCCCGTTACGAGCCAATGTGGTGAAAAATAATTTATCAATGATAGCTGTTATTATTCTTTTGAAGATATTTTGACAAATATAAGCTTGTAAAAATCTTTCTTGACCTCCGGCTCTGGTAGGCTTCAATAATTAAATTTACTTTGCTTTAATTTAGGTTATTGGACGTAGTTCTATTATGCACCCAAAGCTGGTTAAATAAAGATAAATATAAATGTTATTATTTTGTTTATACTTCATTTAATGTATTCCGTGCGATTTCGGATACTTTTATGCAGATTTAGTGGTCATCTTAATTGCTTCTAACTATATTGACCTTTAATCACACGCGATTCAAAATAAACTTTTAAATTTTAAGGTTATCGTTCTAATGTCGATACTAATTTGGATTTTAGTATAAACAGAATAAGAACTTTCGTACATATTTAATTTTAATTGTGGTTATTACCAGAATTACGGCCACATGGGGCAAATAAAATTTATATGTAAGGTCTCAGTCTGCATTACCAAAAACAACACCGACCTTGGCAAAAATACTTAATGACACATTAAACACCTACGTTACAAATGTTAACCTTATATTTAAAACCTCATCGTTATAATGTTTCCAGAAGTTTTTCGTACCTAGTTTATAGAAATCTATATATGGTAGTTATTGGTTAGTCATTTTGCAAACACTAATAATCTTCTATGTCTTCGTTGTTGTTAGTGTGTGCACATAGCCAATTAAATTTATCGGTCAATAACTATGCAATCAATATAATTATTGCAAATGTCTGTCTGTCCCCCCTTCGTAACCCACATGTTTTTAATCACTACTGTGAAAGTTTCTGAGTCATTATTCCCCTTATATCGCAGTAGGCACTCTTTTTACCAAACATCGTAATACATTTTAATTCGCCATGAATTTTTTTAATGCCATAAATGGAATTAATTGCTGATAGATCATTTTTTAGGGTTCCGTAGTACCTACAAGGAATCCTTATAGTTTCGTCATGTCCGTCTGTCTGTCCGTCTGTCCGAGGTTTTGCTAAGAGACCGTTTGTACTAGAAAGCTGCAATTTTGTACGGATATGTAAACTTACCACGCCGAAAAGTGGTAAAATAAATTTTTTTTTAGGTTAGCTCCCATACAAGTGTTGTGGGTCTGAATTTTTTTTTCGTCGTCTATCCCATCAAATGGGGTATCGTTGAATAGGTATTTTAAAATGATTTAGGGGTTGCTAATACTATTTTTCGATTTAAGGCTCCATTTACGAAATATTCAACTTTAAAGTGCAAATTTTTGTTCTAGTAGGGCGTCCCCCCCCCCTCTAAAACCTAAACTGCTGGCTTGAAAAGTCTGGAAAAATTCCGGATGATAGAGCATGAACTTTCAAGGAAAATAATAGTGGTTAAGATAACTTTATTACTTTAGTAGTCATAGTCGTTGAACTTGGGTATTAGATAATTTTGCACCAAATACAAAATTCTTAGAATAAATCCTTTAAAGTTACTAAGATGAAGTACTGGAAGGACTAGAATCGGTATATATAGCTATGTACTATAGGAAGGGGTGGAGGGAGGAGAGGGGGGGTTGTAGCATCCCCCCAGAGGGGTGGGGGATTACGGAAACAATTTTTTAGTTTTAAATAATAATAATTTTAAAAATATGTGTATCTACATACATTAGAAGGACTTTAGGTATGGTATATATGTATATATTTTGTGCAATGGGGAGGGGGAGAGAGGGCGGAATATTCCCCATTGATGGGAGGGGGTTACAGAAACCTATAGTTTTTTTTAATACTAATGAAATTTCCCAAAATTAGCTTTTTCTTCATGAAAATAATTAATCATAAATCACAAGCACGAAAACGTCAACATAAAATGGTTAGGCTTAGAGGCAAATGTCTTATTAGAAGTGAAGTAATTCTAAGACAGCTCCGGCGCTGTGGGTATGCAGCTTTAGTCTTCTCGCAACCTTATCGCAGCGTACTCGCTACACCTTCGCAGCAGACTTGCGCCGCTCCCCATCCGCGTCTCCGGCTTATAAAAAACACTCTAGGGGTAGGGCAGACAAGACTGCTTGGAAGATGGGTGCTCCAAAAACAGCAAGTGACCCAGTAGATATTAGTAACATTTACTCGAATCACTTCCAATCAGTATTTGAACCCTCTACTGTTACCCACGGTTATAAAGCAGATAGGTAACTTTATATTTCTGAAGATAACCACACGTCAGATTTAATTATCAGTGATATTGTTTTACTATAATCAAATGTATATCAAATCGGAACTACGTAGACTCGATCGAACTAAGGGCGCTGGAGTTAATAATGTTTCACTATAAGTTCTTAAATACACCGCTGACACTATTTGTTTTCCAGTCCACCATAATTATATTCAACCTAAGAAATATTTAAAGTTGTAGCAAACTATCGCCCAATCTCAATTTTACCCGCCTTGTCGAAGCTTTACTGAAATATTTAAAACGTAGACAATAACAAACAAACAAACAGTGTGTTTACTAAAAAATATTTTAAGCTTTTTAAATTGCTATTACTTGCAGATGACCTGAAAATGTATCATTCTATATATACTTATACCACCACTTAAAATTTCAAAAGGATCTGGGCAGATTTTTAGTGTATTTTATTAAAAATAATTTTACTCCTAAGACAAAATCAAACAATTTTATACAAATACAAATTAATTTTATTCCTCCTTATTGTGATACATTTATGATGAGTATATGACTCTAAAACTAGGCTGGTGGCCTGTATCTCAAGAGCCAGATCCTTCCTGGATTTAAAGAATCTGTAACATATCTATATTTTTTCTTTTATATATACTATTTAGTAACAATTCAAAATTGATTGAAATATATATACATATAGGAAAAATATTTAACGAAATTGTTTTTATTCGAAATGAACGTCATTTTGTATATTTATGATAATTAATATTTACATGTAGTCATTACTCTGTGGTGTATAGTATTGGTGTACGAGTTTAAGTGAACGTTTGTGAGGAATTTGAAAGGCGTATGTGTCGGTGCGTGTTTCTGTATGTTTGAGTATACATGCACGTGAAGGGTATGTGATTTGTAATGTGTAATTTTGCATATTTGTTATGGGATTCTAACTTTGATGAAGTTCAAGTCATAAAGGACTAAGGAATAATATTAGATAGTAAATTAATTGTTAATGTAAATATTCAAAATAATAGCACGTGGTTTAAAAATATTAAATATTGTCTTAAGGTCCTCTAGTAACTTCAAGAACGAATTAACGTATTTATTGCATAATATTAAACCATTATGAAGAGCTGCTAAACAAATATAAATTATTGCAATTAAACTCTAGGAGGCAACAATTAGATATTATGCTTCTGTATGACCTATTTATAGGTATATAATATACTCTTGATAGATAAATAAACTCTTTATTGAACACCTTGAACTAAACTGGAATTAAAAATATTTTACTGAAAAATAGTGAACAATTGGCGGCCTTATCGCTCAAAGTGATCTCTTACAGACAACCGTTGAATGAAGAGGAGCAAGTCTAAAATACAATATATAATATACATACAAAATACATACATATACACTTACACACATTAATAAACATACATATATAATATTTGAATATATGGAGTTTATGCTAGCACGACAGATAAAGAGCTTTGACTTGGTCTTTAAAAACATTTAAGGATGGAGCTCGCTTGGTGTCAAGTGGCAGTGCATTCCAGAGTCTGACGGTCTCAACCGAAAAAGAACGGTCATAAAACGAGGTAGTGTGTAGGGGGAACTTAAGCATAAGATTCTCTGATGAACGTAAGCAAAGAGAATTAGAGGCATCAAGATATTCAAAACGCTCTTTAAGGTATTGGGGTGTAGAATGGTTAAACAAAATATTGTAGAGAAGAGATTAGATGAGAGCATTCCGGCGATGTTGTATACGAAACCACTTGAGCTTGGTACGAAATTCAGAAATGTGGTTGTATTTGCGCAAGCCAAATATGAACCTTATTGAAAAGTTTTGTACTGCTTGCAGTTCTGAACTGCCTAAAATGATAACCTGGGTTTTGAGTGGATTTACTCTTAGACGGTATGATTTGCTCCAGTCAAATGTAACGTAGATCATTATTTACAATATTTACCGTTTCATCTAAACGGTTAAGGGGGGCTTGGCAGTAAATTTGGAGATCGGAAAACAGTGTTAACTCTCTGTTTTCCATTCCAAAAAGAATGTCCTCCGTAATATTTGGATATTTAGGATTGAGATTCTTCGGTAAGGGAATAATTTGTGCTTCCTTCCATATTGACGGGACTGTAGCATTTGATATGGAATTGTTAAAGATATAGCAAAAGATTGGGAGTATATTATAAGTCATAACAGATATGACTGTACAGAGTTTATCGATTAGCTTCGGTATAATGTACTTTTTAGACCTCATCATTATTATTATAAATAAGAATAATTTTTCATTAGGAAAATATTGGGACTCTGTTTGTTGGTCCTTAAATCTATATATATATATATATATATATATGCAAAGTCCCTTCAGTGTTTTTATATAGTTACCACTATATATAGATATATATAGAGTGTAAACTCAAGGGACTGTGCATTTTATGGCGTTATAGAGAGGTGTCGTTAAATGGAGAGAAGAAAAAAGTTTGTGAGCAACTAAGAAACGTATAGATAATCCATGATTCTTACTTAATAGTCACAGTCAACAACAGTCTACACGTGCAAGCAATCACAATTTATAAAACAAAGAACTAATTGCTTAGAAAGTTATAGGTAGAGAGATAAAAAGAAAAGAACAACAGAATTATTGTATATTATGATAACGGGCTACTACGGAACCCTACATTGCGCGTGGCCCGACACGCGCTTGACCATTTTTTCATTTTTGACTTAACAACAAATCTCAAATTCAATATTGGAATTGTCTCTTATAGAAAAATCTTTTTTATCCATGGTGGCGAGGCCTGTATACGCTTTGTGTCGGATGGTCTGTCAGCGTGGTCGGGCCTAAACTCGAATACGAAAATCTCAATAAAGCATACGTTCAGCGGGTGTAGGATGAAGTATGGGTGGGGTGTGTGAGCAATTACTAGAGAGAGCATCGGGAGGTTGCTGAGGATCGGTATGACCATAGTACGGGCTGTGTCGCACCGAAATCCGGAGCATAGTTGCATGCGCTACCTTCGCCTAACCTGGGTACTTTGCTCGACAACGACTCATTACGTGTGGCCGTGACTCCGCTTGGGCTGCAAAGTTTTGAAGCGCTCCTAGCAAAGT
The DNA here is from genome assembly GCA_963890685.1 of Plagodis pulveraria. NCBI lineage: Eukaryota > Metazoa > Arthropoda > Insecta > Lepidoptera > Geometridae > Plagodis > Plagodis pulveraria. Next base: position 19,082,272 of record OY982952.1, read on the forward strand.
TTGCTTAGCCGTTTTTAATCGATCAGCTAAGTTAAGCAACGTCCGCCGCGGTCAGGAGTTGGATGAGTGACCGCTAGTGACATTACTACTAAGCGCTTCCGTGCTTCGAATGGCACGTTAAGCCGTCAGTCCCGCTTGTTGTCTTACGATGGCAGTCATTACTGCATGGTGGTAGGGCATTTTGCGAATACTCGCCTGGCTAGCTACCACCCTCGTGTAGAAAATCTGTCACCAAGCACCTAACGGTGTGTTCCGGCGGCTGTCCTTTAGAGCCAGTTATTCTAGGCTAGCCTGAACAACATCTTCGACCACATCATCACTTACCATCAGGTGAGATTGTGACCAAAGGCTAGCAAAGGCTAGCAGTTCCATGGTGGAGGCCGATGGCTATCATGCACTGAGTTGTTGTCGATGTAAAGGGAGGTTTCCCGCCAACGGCATAGTGCGTTGACATAGTCTCAACGACGACGTAGCCCCTATATCGGCGAACATTCCTTGCGTACTTGAGTCTCTGAGTCTATGCAGGTCGGACGGTAAGAGGCTGGACGGGCTGACTCTGGTGCTTTGGAAAACTGTCAGGTGCCTTGTTTGAGACGCTGCTTGTGTCAGCACTGTTGTCGACAGCCTCCTGAGTCGCACAGTCGACCGCTTTACCACATAGTGCCGATGTCTGTTGAGACACAGTGAAGAGCTGTGTTATTGGGGCATTGAACCTTAAGAGATTATCAGAGAAATAGGGCAAAGGCCTATAGAACACACTGGTGACTCCCGCTCCAGTTCGTTCCTGGTGTAGAGGATGGTCATCGCGATTCAGCGTGGGAATGCGGAGAGTGTAATGAGTATATTTGCACCGGAGACGGTTAGTAGAGGGTAATTTGATTAATTTAAGGAAACATTGTTTTATTTTAGGTTTATTTTAAAGAAACAAGCACAAGACCCACCTGATGTCAAAGGGATTAACCGCTGCCTGTAACAGATGCATTTCGTTATATGAGAAATTATAAGTTTTAAAGTTATATTTGAATGTAATATATATACTTACATCATTATCCAATAAATAAATGACACTTGACAAACATCTTGTATATTCGTCCTTTTTTGCAATATTTTATAGCGTATTACAGAGACATATAGGTCAAGCTAAGTAATAATCAATAAAAGTGCAATAAAATTCAGGTTATCTAATTTACATAATATCCAATTATAAAAAACTGTATATTTATTCCAGTAATCTCTGATGATGTGAAGAAGTTAGCCTTCAACAATACAGATGAATATAAAGTAACAACATTTTATACATAAAGGTAGAAAAGCGAAATATTGCAACATTTCCTTAAGTTTTTTCAGTGAAGTCAGTCATCTGTTTGTGTGATTCGGCATTGCAATGATATCGGTGGGTTATTTTATCATTGTTTTTTTTTATATTAGTCTCCAGGACTATTTTTTCGTTAACTGTCTTGGGCATAGATAAATCATTTATCTATGGTCGTGGGTTACTTTGGTTATATTTTGTTGTATTACACCAAAGAAAAATAAATATACAGACCAAATTAAATATAAGATATTGTGTTTTACAATTAGGTTACAAAGTTTCTCAATTCGTCAAACAAATTCAGCAGCATATTAGTTTCAAAACTAATTTTGAATGTTGGTTACGTCAAACGCGTCGTCTCGTTTAGGCCCACTTGCACGCATAGTCAGTATAAATAAATATAAAGTTAGTAACTCGAAGTTTATTAATAAAAAAATACTTTTATTATCTCCTGCACGGCTATTGAATAACATCGAAATTGCCAGTTTTTTTTTTGGATGGGTACATTGATTTTTCTTTGCGCTTCTATTGTTACCCTACCGAATATGTATGAATAGACATAAAATAAAACTTATACGAAACTTATATTTCGTCTTTTTTATTCTAAATCACAATGTGTATTGGTTTGTTGTGTATCTTTCATTGTATGATAGTTGACGATGTTATATTTTAACCGTATTGTGTTGCGTGTCATTTATTCACTTCTGTGTTTTTGTAAAGCGTGGATATAATTATAGTGGATATTATTTTGGAGAAAAAATTATGTGAAACCTCGTTTACACGTACCTGAATTCACAGCTATTGAATATAATTATGTTTTTATGTGATGAAGTAGAAAAATTCAAACAAGTAATTAAAATTCAAAGAGCTACCCTCTAACAAAAAATAAGCAGCATGGCTCGAGGTGGTAAAAATTAACTATTCGAGTACCTACAGTTATTGATCATTTTAATAAATTAATCAATCACAAAACCCGAAATATAAGGTAAAGCGAAACATAAGCTCAATTCATTTTGACTTAAACTTCCCTAACCTAGTGTTAGCGACAACCCTCCTACATCAGTGAGTTTAGTATTTTGAAAATCAACCTTAGGTTTACTCTTAACTATTGACGGCGTAAGATCAATTATTTATTTAACTTTGTATTACCAGTTAACTTAATGTTAATAAGATTTACCCAGGAACGTGCAAGTGGCGTCAGGTTATTTAAATAAATTTTGAGTGATTTGTCTTCGTTCATTACGAACGTCTTGTCATTGTAATGTTTTTTTTATGCTATCATGATGGAACAAGCTCGAAGCCCACCTGGTGTTAAGTTGTAACTTCTGCCTATAACAGATGCAATTCTATCACAAGTGGCAAACTGCACTGCATATATCATATGCACTGCTTATATCCTGAGACATAAATTTGTTAAGTCTCATGTGCCTGGTATTACACCGGAACCCATGCCCTTCAAACCGGAACACAGTGAACTTTACTAATTTTTTTTTGTTATGTTATTGTGAAGGAACAAGCGCGAGGCCCACCTGATGTTAAACGGTACCCTCTGTCTATAACAGATGCATTTCATCACAACTGACGAACTGCACTGCGCCAATCACCTTGAGACATACCTGTTAAGTCTCATTTTGCCTGTTATTTCACTGGCTCTCAAGGACTGCTGCCGGAACACACCGTTAGGTGCTTGGGGACAGATTTTCTACTTGAGGGTGGTCGCTAGCCAGGCGAGCATTCGCAAAATGCCCTTCCACCATGCGGTGAAGCTCAAGGTCTGGGCGGGATTCGAACCATGGACCTGCTGCGCGTCAATCCATAGCCAATGCCACTGAGCCATCACTGGTTCAATTCACTTGGCGGTACAAATAGGTATGGTGGCAGTACTTCTCCGGAACTGTTAAAATATTTTATTTGTTCGTATACACAAGGAGTTGGCTGTGGTTTCAAAGCACCCAAGCTTTGCAACAAATGTTCGGGTCTCGTGTATAAGACGTCGAGCCTATCACCACCTACCAAGATCAATTCCAGACTCCAGACTGTTACTGAAATTTTCATGTCAAGAAAACTCAAAAAGAATGCTTCGAAATTTGCAAGTAACGCTTTGCACCACTTAACTAAAAAAGAAGAATACAATCCAATTTAAGTCAAGATTAAGATATAATAATGGCTGGGAAATGAGTGCGACGAAGAAATTTCACAAAATCGATGAAAGATTTGTCCATGGTATTTCGTCCTCCTCTGTGGCATTAAAATGTTAAGGAAAAGTGTTTTCTAGGCTCTTATCGTTTTCAATTATATTTAAAAAAATCTAAATTTGTCTGGTGGTCCTCTGTTTATGGCGGTATTTCTGTAATTGTCATAGGTTATATATTTTAGGTCATATTTTTTAAGTATTCATTCGTTGCTGAATAAAACAAAATGTCAGGGCCGTTTCCATAGCTAGCCCTTATTACGAGTATATGCAAAAAAAAACATATCAACTCAGCTTTGGAGGAGAAAACAGGGAAAACGACACGTCGATTTCTTCCTATTTCCACTTAAATATGTATACTTATGCGACAAAAAAAATCCTTATTTTCAGATTGTATTCACTGCATTTGTTTTATTTGTATTGACATCAGCCGCACCGCCACCATCTAATTTAATTGACTACCCAAAAGACAATGTCCAGATTCTTAAATATGACAACAACAACCTCGGTAAAGGAAGCTACAGTTTTGAGTAAGTTAACTAATATAAATAGTTTATACGAGATAAGTTATGTTTAGTATTATATGTATGGATTATATAGGGTTATTGGAAAAATGCAAACAACCTGTTAGGGTTGACTTCTGCTGGTCCTTATAAACATTTTTATTTTGTTTTTACATTTTTTGTGTTTTTAATGTGTTTTTGACGGAAGAAGCACGGGTATCACCTGATGTTAAAAGTTTCTTGTGCCTGTAATCTATTATTTCATATTTTTTTGCAAAAGACAATGCCTACTCCGAGCCAAATGCGCCGCCGCGGCAACACTGGACTGCGCCGCGCTCCCTATGAATTGAGTTTTGAATACTAACATTGAGCAAAGTAATAAAAAAATAACCATTTTTTTTTTATGTTATGTTTTTGACGGAACAAGCCCGAGGCCCACCTGATGTTAAGTGGACTAACCTCTACCTATAACAGACGCATTTCGTCAGCGACGAATTGCACTGTGCCCGTCACACTGAGACGTCCAGTTGTTAGGTCTCATTAGCCTGTAATTTTTCTGGCTCTCAAGGATTGCTGCCGGAACACACCGTTAGGTGCTTGGCGACAGATTTTCAACTTGAGGGTGGTCGCTAGCCAGGCGGGCATTCGCAAAATGCCCTTCCACCATGCGGTGAAGCTCAAGCTCTGGGCGGGATTCGAACCATGAACCTGCTGCGCGGCAGTCCATAGCCAATGCCACTGAGCCATCACTGCTTCAAACTACACTGACATAATAAATTACAGGCACAAGAGACTTTTAAGATCAGGGGGTCTTCGTGATTGTTCCGTAAAAACACATAAAGACACAAAAAAAAGAGTTACAATAAAAAAACACATCTAAATGTTTGTTAGGACTGGCAGAAGCCAACCCTAAGAGGTTAGAATTTTTACAATAATCCTGTATAATCGAAAGACATTTATAGTCACACGAAACTACAGAACCAAGAAAATAAAAATCAACGACGACATTAAACTAGAAAACAGGTACTAAATATTTTTTGTTATGTTTATGCCTTTATATGAGAAGACGAACCAGTCGCCCGCCTTCTGGTAAGCATCAGGCAAATCCATCACAGTATCAGTGTTACTGTTCTCGTTCTGCATAACACTGCACTACACTCATTACTGCGAGACTTTAGTTCAGATATCTAGTTTTCCCAGTCATTTCACTTAATAATAACAAATACTTTTAAAATATTTTAAGAAAACATCAAATTAATATTTTAATAAAACACTTAAAAAATATAAAAATATATCTAGTGACAATTCCGCTCAATTTTCCTGCTAAGCCGACGCGACGTCACATACGCCACGCAGCCAAACCGGAAGAATTTTCGACGCGTTTCGCTTCTACACGAAGCATCCTTAGGAGGTCTTGACTCTTCGAGCGCACGATCGAAGAGTAATTTCACTTGCTTGTGCTCTTCATGCCTAAACATAGCATTGTTTGCACACTATTGCTTCAAGGCAGAATATCTGTATACTGGTGCTGGTACCCGCCAAGACGAACTAATTATACTTCATCATAACGATCTCTTGTACTGATTTACAATGTATTTATAAAAAACTATTTAACGTAAATCATGCAAATCATATTCTTTGAAAGTTTGTTGCCACTTGTCTACTAAACGCCTCCATGGACATTACTGAAACATGGAACATCGCCATAATAGGACCAAAGTTTAACACAAAATACCTTTAAATATGATTTTTCCTGAGAAACCTTTAAGTGAACGCGATATAATCTAATTCCATATAAAGCCACAGACAAAAGCCGTAATCCATGTAAAATCCTTGACCACATTTATCTTATCCGTCATTGATATTTAGTGGTGTTCATATGCTTTTAATCTGTAAAACATATAAGAATCCAACGGAAATGTAACAATTTATGTTAAGTTTTACTTTATACTTAATTGATTTTCAAAAAGAGTTTGGTTCAAACTCAGCTGTAATAAAAACAAAAGCCAAAAAAAGGTGAAAAGTACACTTCTATGTCCTTTTGTTACTGAAGATATCAGGGAGACGGTTCAGTGAGCCTTGGCAATCTGAATTCCAAACCTGCGGGTTATTCGGTCCAACCTTGTTTTGGCGTATACTCTATTATGTTCTGATCCCTAAGCTCCAGCAGCACAGTGGATAGTACAGTGGACTCGATAACAGTAAGTTTATTATTAGTCCTTGAGAGCCAGTGAAATTACAGGCACATGAGACTTAACAACTATGCCTCAAAGTGACGGGCGCAGTGCAATTCGTCACTTGTGATGAAATGCATCTGTTTTAGGTAGAGGTGAGTCCGCTTAACATCAAGTGGGCCTCGAGCTTGTTCCGTCTCAATAACATTTGAAAAAAATACATATTGGTTACGATCACAATTCGAACTAGAAGAATAGAGTCAATTATACCATTTATATTCCTCTAAACACTACAAAGTTAGGTATGTATATTGTTAAATTATTCAATATGAAATGTTACAATTGACCGATCAAATTTGACAAAAATGTAGGTATGTCTACTTACGTTAGGTAAAGCAAAATAACATTGTTTTTTTATATAAGGAAGCAAATACTTGATACGAGTATTCAGTTGAGTATATTTATGTTGTGATGAATGATATAATATTATTGAAGCAAAATGTGCGTAATTAACAATCTATTTTAATAAGTGTGTATATAAAATTGTAGTATGTACTTCAGTTTTATCTATTGTCAATCATTTCCGCAGCGTACGCGATATAACGATTTTTTTTGGTATTTTTTTCACTCGTTTGGTTTCATTATTGAAGTTTTCATACGTATCCCTAACTTGTTTCATTAAAGATAAAGTAAAATTATTATTGGTGAAAAATATTATCAAATCGGTTTAGTAGTTTTTAAGTTTATTCGTTACATACAAAAATATAAAAATACAAATCTTTCCTCTTTATAATATTTGTGTAGTTGTAGATATATGTATCATAACCATAGACAATCCAAAGACAACTTCATGACTGGTTGGCTGTAAGCCATAAATAAATGGAGTCATATCTATAGTACCACCAACTTAACTGTGCAGTTCTCGAGGGCTCTATTGGTCAAGGAAATCAACTACAAACGGTCACAATTTGAAGGAATGTTGTAGTTCTTTTTTCTTCAACCTGAACAGATAAGTTGGTGGCTCTGTACATATTACCTTACCGAATATCTAACATCTATAATACATCTAAGAAAATGTAGGATGCTTTGACTTAGGAAATTAAAGCTGGGTTAGAGCATTTATTACAAAATTACATATATACAATACATAAAATTTAAGTCATGTGCGTGATTCGAACCCGCGTCTATACACCCCTTTAGCCGGGGTATGCTCTAACCAATTGAGCTAACATGACATGACGTCATAACTCAAATCTTTCCTATCGTTCTTTAACCATCGTATTGGGATGGAGCGACATCTATAGTACCACTTGCTTTGTACTAGTTAGAGCATTTGTATTGGGAGTTACTTATTTTTTTTAATTTATTTGCTTCTGCATTATAACCGCGTCTTACATTAAGAGGTTGGCACATTATTGATTGTTAAATATAAATCTTAATCAACGTTACCATCGCGCATCGGTCAAAATAAACTTATGATAAAATGGCAGTTAAAAACAACAAGAAACATAGCATTATTACGCGTCATTAAAATATTTTATTTTATTAAAATCGCAACACAATTAAAATTAGTCTAACGTTATTAACCTTTGCGGACACAAGCAGGATACAGGGCTTCTACTCTAATTCGTCGAAGTATCGAACTTCGGGTCCGAAAGAAAGGTATCAAAACACGTACTTGCTTACTTTTGTTTAACTTCGTTCGTAACATAAACTTGCAAGCATTTGCCTGTGTAGATTATGGATAATATTTTTTTAAGAATAGGATTCGTATGGTTTGCACATTATCCAAATATGAAGTTATAATTTATTTGTTTGCTTAAAAGTAGTTAAAGTCGAGTTTTAAATTTGCAGAAAGAACACAAATACTAATAAGGGTATAATACCAATGGGGAACAAAGACATTAACGTTCATTCTAAATATCTAAGCTGTATTTTATAGAACATTAGCGATACCTCTCGCTGATCTATAACTAGATCTCTCAGACTTTTACCATGTGAAAATGTTCTTTAATTTCTCTATATTAAGACTTAAAACTGGTGAGGCATAACATCGTTCTCAGAGTACTTTTCTTTAAACTTTCGTGAACTAAACTAGTCTGGGAGATTCCATAGCGGGTCAAGATTTGTGATGAAGGAATCGTTCCGACCATAGATTATATCAAACAACGAACTTCGCTAATTCAATTATCATTGTCTAAAGTGTCGTTCGAAACACGATACACGAAACTTCGTTGAATTGTAGTAGCAGCCCAGGTCACTGCGAGACTGTCAGTACTGTGATAAAAAAGTATTTAGCATCTATAAAACATGCGTGAAACGAGTATAAATTCATTGTTCACTTTATGATTTATGCCTTATAGACGTGCTTATTGGGTTTTTACGCATCATGCAAATATCTCACGGCCTTCAGTAGTATTAACGTGTGTCTTGTAACGATAAGCTTACCTGATAAGCGGATGTTTTTTGTGAATTACAACAATTTTCTAGGCATGGTATGTATACAAGATTACAAAACACAATATATGTATCCAGTAAAAACAGCTTTATTTTTGAATGTTTATAACACAAGCTAATAAACAGTTTAGTGAAAGCACAGTATATATTGTAGGTATTTATAATAGTAACAAACATGCACGCATATTTGACTTATCTCACCGTTTAAAAGCAATCTTCACTAGTCTGGCTATCTGTACTATTACGTAAAAACTTCTTTGCTTATTTTGAACTCCATAATTATTATGTATTTGGAACGCGTTTATTATGTTGAAAACTTTTTTCCATCTAAACCCTAATTTGTCCTCTCATTCCTTCGAGATAGTAACTTCTCGATGTCTCATTCTTACCCTTCGTATGTAACTGTCATCGAGAAAGTAGTGCAACGTAAGTAGATCTATATGTATCGCCCCATCCCCATATAGTCCCACCAACTTATCTGTTCTGGCGGCAGAAAAAAGAATTACAACATTCCTTCAAATTGTGACAGTTTGTAGTTGATTTCCTTGACCAGCAGCGCCCTCGCGAACTGCACAGTTAAGTTGCTGGTACTATACGATGGTTATAAAAGAGAGGATAATTTAGCTAACTTGTCCTAGAGTTCAAATCCCGCACATGACTATAATTTTTCCTCTCGTATTTTGTAATATGATAATACTTTTTAGAGGGATATATTATACTACAACCAATTCTTATATATAACACGTTACAGTTTCGAGCAATCCGATGGCACTAAACATGAGCAGCAAGGAGAGCTGAAGAACGAAGGCACTGATTATGAGTTCATTGCGATAAGAGGCTCTTTCTCTTGGGTGGGGCCAGATGGAGTCAAATATACCATCAGTTACGTAGCCGATGATAACGGCTACGAACCTACGATAGAGCAGGGCCCGGGTGGATCGATTCCAAATCATGTGGCGACCTTGATTGGGTAATACTTGTTTTTGTAAGAAAGAATCTCTGATATCGACATATACGGGGTTATTGGAAAAATAATAGCAACCTATTAGAGATGACTTCTGCTAGTCCTAACAAACATTTTGAGATGTTTTTTTTTTGTTTTGAATAGACTTTTGAATATTTACATCGAGCAAAGTAATAAAAAATATGAAATAATACATTACAGGCACAAGAGACTTTTAACATCAGGTGGTTCTCGTGCTTATTCCGCAAAAATCCTTTCTTTTAATTTTTTAACCTAAAAAAAACATGTAACCTTGTTTCTTAGGATTAGCAAAAGTCAACCCTAAGAGGTTGTTAGCCATATATTTATATCAAATCATAAATTGATCTATATGTTTAAAAGGAATGTAGGGATACAAAAAACGTGTGTAATAAAGATACTTATAAATGTGCTGTTTTAATACTTAATTTATACCTTCTCTACTTTACCAATATCTTTACACTATACACATAATATGACATATGATTGTAGATTATAAACAAAATACTACGAAGTATATTCAACACTACAGCTACTACAATAAAAGCATTTAGACAACCTACAAGTCACTGCAGACTCACAGGTAGTCCAAATGCTCCAGCCTACTACCAGTAGGCGGGTCAAGCATGCTGGCAGCACTGCACAGTTGTATTGCAATGTTGAGCCGAATGTGCCATATGATCAAGTTTATAACAATATAAAAAAGCACATTCTTGGCTCTAAATAATTTTCTCATAACTACTTTTAAAACTAACCTAGGAAGGTGTAATATTTTTACAATCTATCAAGCATATGTTTTATTGTCTACAGACAATGGTTTCACGTTTAGTAGATTTGTTAAGTTTTTTTTTAGTTATTAATGAACAAGCCCTTCACTGAGAACACCTGCTCATTTTGCACTGTTACCCTCTTCAAGGGTTAACATGTGTTTCCTTTTCAGTCTTGGTGTGTAGCTTGGTGTTAACAGTTGAGTTGCCAAGGTGTTCGAGTGTTTTTTCAGCTACAATTTGTATTGCTTGGCAGTTTGGTCAATCTCCTCAAATACAGTGTTCACTATAAGGATACTATATAATTCAATGTTTCTAATGAACTAAGGAGCGTTGGAGATTTGATTGACAGTTAAAAGCGCTGTATTATATTTGTTTGTTGTACACAGCTCAATGCCCTATGTCCATATTCGCTTTAGCACAGTCTTAAAGATAAGCAGCTTGTTATCTACTGAGAGTGTTGAATTTCGGTACAGTAGCCAGTATAATTTGTATCATAAATTTAAGTGCTCCCTTTTTGTTTGGAGGTGCTTGTTCAACTTCGGTTAAGCCGTTTTTAAGTTACACTCCAATAACTGATGATATAGTAATTGACAGTGAATGACAATCGATCCCATAAGTAGCAAGGGTCACTACAAAGTGTTTTTTTTTTGGCAAAAATGGATCCGACTTCAACACTCAAATGTGATAACTTGTCGAAGTCGGTACCATGCACACAATATTGTGATAATAAGTACTTTTGAACCATCATGGTAGCGACTTCGACAAGTTATTTCACACTTTTGAGTGTTGAAGTCGGTTAAAAAAATTTGATATTTTTTTGGACTGTAAATAATATGTACCGATTTTGAGGCACTTATTTTAATTCTCCATTCTTTGAGCCACATCTCAATTTTATCAAGGCACTCTTGTAAACATTTTATTTATTATTTATGGCTGATAGGTTAGCCTTTGACCACTATATCGCCTGATGGTAAGTGATGATGTGGTCGAAGATGTTATTCAGGCTAACCTAGAAGTACTGGCTCTCAAGGACAGCTGCCGGATCACACCGTTAGGGGCTTGGCGGCAGATTTTCTACTTTAGGGTGGTAGCTAGCCAGGCGGGCATTCGCATAATGTCCTACCACCATGCTATAATGACTGCCATCCTAAGATGACAACCAGGACCGACGGCTTAACGTGTCTTCCGAAGCACGGAAACGCTCAGTAGTAATTTCACTAGCGGTCACCCATCCAACTCGTAACCGCTCGCGACGTTGCTTAACTTTGCTGATGGGTTGAGAACAGCTAAGTAAACTTCGCTACGAGCGCTTCGTATTCTGTAACTCTACTTCTGCCCCTGCTTGTAGCTAAAATGGCAGTGGCATATACTTAGGTGGCAACTGTAATAAATGATATTGAAACAAAAATCAAAGTTATGACAAATATATTTATTAAAAAAAGAATACGCCATCAAAAATGTTTTATTTTGTTACTTATGCGCGGTATGGCCTACTTATATTGTTTACAAAAAGAATCAGTATTTTTAATAACCGTGTCTTTTTTGTCGTAGAGTTAATATAAATAGGATAATAGTAATAAAAACAATTAACATTACTTAAAAACAAGTTTTGTACATTCATACTATATTATAATACATAGATATCCTACACGTTATTGATATACGTAAAATAAGTATAAATATTTACATACGAATAGGTGCAATATATAATACTGATAGATAACAACTACATACATAATACTTATATAATATGTACCTACTATGTAGTTGGTATACATACAAATATATATATATAAATAAATATACACATAACGATATACATACATATTAGTGTAACACATATTATAAAATATAACACATTTTAGACAGTGTTACGTAAATGATAAATAGTGATTCTTTACCATTGTTTTGAATATTGCTAAAGATTTAGCACGTCTAATGCTAATTGGTAATGCATTCCATAGCCGTACAGCCTGCAGTGTAAACGACTTGCTATAATACTGGGAAGTATGGGGAGGTATTGTACTCGTTAGTATTAGTGTATTAGAAGACCGTAGGGACAGATCGTGAGTGAGATGTCGAAACTGAAAACGTTGTTTCAAATACAGAGGGGTGCTAGGGACAAAAAGGATATTGTAAAGGAAATGAAGAATGTGAGCATTCCGGCAGAAACGAATGGGCAACGACTTCAGCTTTTTGCGATATTCGGAAATATGGTCATATTTACGTAAACCAAATATGAACCATATACAGAAATTTTGTAGGCGTTCAAGCTTATCGAGCTGCTCCAGGGTTAAATTTAGATAAGATATGTCGGCATAGTCGAGTATGGGGAGTAAAAGAGTTGTAAGGATCTAGATGAACGAAGGATGGATAAAAGGTCACTGGGTTTTGATCTGTGGTCACTAGTCTCTGGAACCACTTGCGTTTAATCAAAGTTTGTGTTTAAAGAAGCTAGTGGAAAAACTTTAAAAGACCTGTGGTGATATATAATGACCTAAATATTGGACAACAAAAGTGGTCCATTGTCTACCATATACTCTAATCTCTACCATATACTCTATTTGAAAAGGTAGAAATGTGAACATAAATAGGGATGTGTATCTGGAACGAACAATATTAGGAATAAGTTCATAATAGGAATCTTAAAAATAAACACCAGTGACAGAAAAGTGGAAGAAGACATAACAGATGTCTTTAGAGCTTTCAGATCCATTTATAGGTTTCAAACTTTAGTTTACTTGTACTAGTAACTTTTTGTCATTTCTTTTATCCTGCGCGCTCTTTATGTCCCTTACAATATCGCTGTCATTTTCGATTATGAACCATGAGATCAAATTTGGACAAACTGATTCCTGGCTTTATGGAATATACAGATCGTACTGCCGATGCATATTTTTAATCCAACACTTTACAATTTGGTCCATATTTTTCCTATGCATTTCCTCCGGCAGAGGTAATAACGTCAGCAAATAGCACTTTATTCAAGAATAACGTCATTATCATATGATGACATAAGATAATAATACGAGTGCACGATTGAGAAATAAGATTATTGGTCTGTCATCTCCAGTTAAATTTCTATCCATATATTTGGACAGCCTAACAAAATGGAATTTAAATTTCTGGCCTGTCTTTAAGTTCATATTCGGTCAATTAGACAATATGTTTCTCGACCGTGCGCTCGGAAAATTAGGCGGAATTGTCTCTAGATATTTTTTTATATTGTTTTAAATATTGTTTTATTAAATATAAATTCAATGTTTTTTTCAAACATTTTTGAAATATTTGTTATTATAATAATATAAAAAAGTATTTAAAAATTTAAAATCCATTAATTATTGTCAATATATATTATTATCTTGTTCACTTTACGCGTATTGTAAGATTTGTTTGTTGATTTATTACGCATCATGTAAATAGGTACCTAAGTACAACTTGAAGTTGAAGGCCAATATTATTAAAACGCAGCTTGAAATGTTAAGCTTAGCTAATACGCGGAACAATTTTCTTGATTGATTGTTTTTGATTGAATATTTGCATTACATATTTAAGAGTGCTACAATCAAGCAATACAAGCTATGTTGGCAAATTTTGGGTATTTTGGTTATCTCATCTTTTTAGATTCTTTCGTTTTGTAATACCATAATACTCTGCCAAGAAACTCCAGACCTTTTCATGGCACTTTTTATTTTATTAACAAAATACTACGAACTATATACAACACCATAGCTACTACAATAAAAGCATTTAATTCCCTATAAGCCATTGCAGACTCATAGGCAGTCCAAATGCTCTAGCCCACTACCAGTTGGCAGCGTGCCCAGCATGCTGGCAGCATGGCCCCGTTGAATTGCAATACTTATTCTTTGAGCCAAATAGGTGCCAGCATTTTGATCACGCGTAGCATCGACCAAGCCCTCTGATAAGTTTATATTTATTTAGATATTTTCTTATTAATTCATGTCGTTATATAAATGTAATAGCCCCGTATCTCCTTAACAGTGAGATTTTTTTAACCTATGTTAGTTCCAGCTCCAATTAATATCTCCGTTAATCTATTCCAGAAATTACAGCACGTTGCGCTCTCCATGTATCTTCAGCAAGTCCTGTCGGGAACCCCATCAATAATAGTAGATTGTTATACAAGGGACGTAAGATATCAATTTCCAAACGTGGTATTAAGACTATAGTCTGAGTAGGAATTAATTACTATCATCGTGTTAAACACTCTACTTTTCATTTCGAATATATGAAACTTTTTCTAAATTATTCAACAAAAATAATGATATAAGTAGCACCTAATTAAAATTAATTGAGAGGTTACAAGTATTTGTGAAATTTAAAGTTATGTTTTGTTTGGAATATTTACGGACGGCTATAGTCCGAATAGGAATTGATGACTTTCACCCGAGTTACTCTACTTTGCACTATGAATATACAGAAAATAAAAATATTCGTTTTTCTTAAATATTTATTGATACTAATAAAATGAGTCGTACCTTTTTGAAATTAATGCGACTATAGTTCAAGTAGGAATCGATGATTCACATCTGTGATAAACACTACTACTACATTTCATTCAAAATATGAGAAAAGTAAAAAAAAAAAAAAAAATTAATTAGTGAAAATTATAACATGTGTAGAAGATACAAATATGTAATAAATTGAGGACAACATTAATAATTTTTTTATATGTATAACATTATATTAAGTAACTACCCCTCATGAAAATGAAAATGAAAATGTACTTTATTTCTGTAGCCAAGATTTCACTTAAATTAAGGTAGGTTGAGGCCTTCTAGTAAGTACAAATACTTGTGTCAGAAGATCTCGCTCTTCCATATCCATTCCATAACTTTAAATGGTTACAGATATAAACGATAAAAATACAAAGTTATCAAAGCTATATACTTAATTATACTTAATATAAATTTTATTGGTAGGTATTATTTCTAATACAATAAACTTTTAGATCTAGGTATTTATATGTGTGTGTGTGTGTGCATGTGTGTGTGAGTGTGTATGTATGTGTTTGTGTGTGTGTGTGGGTGTGTGTGTTTGTATGTGTAATGTGCATGAGGTAAGAGTGCGATTTCCAGTAACTTTAGATAATATCTAAATATTTGGTGTACCATCCATTTAAAATATAAGTTATTTATTTAATGTTTGAAGTAGTGCTTCTACTTCGTCATAATTTTTAGTAAGTATCCAACTGATTAGATGTTTTTTACATTCATGATACGTTTTTGGATAAATATCCAAAGTTTTGTTTAAAACGTTATATAAGCGCGCTGATTTATTTACGAATTGATTACTAGCATATGTAGTTTTAGTGACTTGGACTGTAATTGCCCTATCTTTTCTTCTTCTGATAAGAATTTTGGAGTCAAAAAGTAAATTCTTGTGAACCTTCAGAATTGATTGTACTATATACATTTTTCTTACAGTTAGTAACTGACACAATGAATATAAATTATCTGTTGGGTATCTGTAGCTCTTGAAATACATAACCTTTATTAGACTTCGTTGTGCCCTTTCAACCTCTATAAATTTTGTCTTAGCTGCACCGCCCCAAATAGGCAAACAATAGCTTAGAATAGATTGTGCTAATGCCATATATATTCTATTTAGTAGCATTTGTGGTGCCACATGTCGTAAAGTTTTAAAAATCCATATTAGTTTTCTTATCCTCATGCTGATAACGTTAATTTGTGAGAACCAAGTGAATTTTTGGTCGATATGGACACCTAAATACTTGGTTGTGTTTACTCTATTTAAAACAGTGCAGTCACAATCAACATTGTGTATGGTATTAGAATTATGGAGCTTAATACTAAAGTCAATATCAGGCTGGGTTCTATTGTAAATAGTGTAACACATATAGTTAGTTTTTAGGGCATTAAGAGTAAGCAGGTTCAGTCTCAGCCAATTGGCTATCTTTACAAGGCCTTGTTCAGCTTGTACCCGTACCTTATCCCTCATAATTATATATAGTCTTTTTACAATTTTAAATACGAACATAATGAGCTCCCAAGGGCCATCCTGCTTAATATTTTATTTATTTACACTGCTCATAAACAGAATTAGTAACAAAAATGTTCATACTGGTATTATAACATAGACTTACTTGAGTAAGTTCTCACATTAATACTGTTATAAACTAATTCTTGTAGCCTTTACATAAACACAAACGTAGTCGTTATTATTTGTTTTATTACAGCAGAGTATTTTACAACGAAAAAAAGTAGACATCTAATTTTGTTTACAATAATAGTTACCATGGTTAGAAGGCATACCGGCCCTAGAGAAGGAATAATTTACTCATGAGTTTTTCCGGCTCTTACGTGGACAGCAGTGTCTCCGCTACTCAGATCAAACAAACACTACTTTCCAAGTACGACAAATAAAATATTTATTTGTTAATTAGAGATCGAAGTCGTTTTTTGCTGCGAGTGCTGATTTTGAATCCTGAGTGTGGCGAGGGATTCAAAGATGGCACGAGATGCAAAAAACTTTGCTCTCGTGAAATACACATAACTTTTCACTTCAGCAGCCATAACACTTCAAGAGATAAAATAATATACAGGAATAGATTGAAATAACTATTAACTTATATACTCTTTACGCCAGCCACGAATGTTTATTCTTGCTCTTTTATTTAAATTAAGGCGTATTCGGAAATAGCACCCATAATATTTTATTATTCAAAATATATTACGTAACATTTTTGAAACTTTTGACATTTTTAAACCAAAGACCACATGATCCCCATGTTGATTTTAATATCACCTCACCTACTATGGAGGAAATAACCAATCAGCTGAAAAACAAAACATCTAAATCAGCGCCAGGTCCTGATGGTATCCCATATATAGTGTATAAAAAGTGTCCATCGGTTCGTAAACATCTCTTAAATATCTTCATTAAGATCTGGTCAAGCAAGCAAATACCAGTGGCATTCGGAAAAGCAATTTTTGTCCTCATTCCAAAAAAAGACGAAGTAACTCATCCAAAAGATACTAGGCCGATTGCACTTACAAACACAATATAAAAAATTTTTTCTCAATTTTACAAACTAGAATGACACAATTTATGATTAATAATAGGTATTTCAGGCCCAATCACCAGAAAGGGTTTTTGCCTGGAATTTCTGGATGCCTGGAACACAATACTTTACTAGCGGAAAGTTTAAAAGATGCCAGAACATATGAAAGCATATAACGGTGTGCTGGATAGACTTAGAGAACGCGTTTGGTTCTGTGCAGCACAAATTGCTGTTATTCGCAATGAAATGGTATAACTTTCCCCTTCTGGTCAGCGACATCATCGCATCATATTACTCCCAATTAAAATTTGTTATATCTTCAAAAAAGGGACTTACTAAAACGTTGCAATACAATGTGGGTTTGTTCCGTCATATGTCATATGGACATTGAAGTCTTGGTTGGGGCTCGCACTTTCGGCAGACCCATCTACTCTATTTAGGGATCAAACTAATTTTGGGATGAAATTAAAGAAACCATCGGAGCTCTATAAATATCTCAGAGTTACCAAAACGCACGTCTTATCAAAATCTCAAGACGATATAGTCGCATCTCTCCCAAAAGACAAAAGTGCCTCCGACCTTGACTCGAGGCTTCAATTCCACAAACAATTTATGATAGGTGCACAGACCAGCAAAGCGGGTTTTGGGTCGGAAAAGAAAATGGAGGATAAAGACGTTGTAAAATCTTTTCTTCAGCAAGACGAAAATGATAACTATAAAGTGCATGCAATGAGCTTAGAAATGCAGAGCGAATGGCTAACTAGGTGAATTTTGTATCCCTCTGGCGTTAAAATGGCGCACCTTGATATACGACTGGTCTCCTGCCTTATTAAAATTCTATCTAAACGCCTTTCAGATGACCCTCCCAGACCAAAGTAACTTAGTAAGATGGGGGAAAGCCACCGAAAAGTCTTGCGGTATTTGTCGGGAGGCGATCGGTACAGCTAGGCACTTGCTGGTAGGATGCAAGGTGCTCCTTGATAGGGGTCATTATTCACGTCGCCATGATAGAGTCCTCGAAATCATACGTGAAGCCGCGAGTCTCTCGGTAGCTAGAGCAAAAAAAGGTCTGACCACGAATAAACGACACGTCGATTTTGTAAAAGAAGGGTCATCTACAAAATCTAAATCCAAGCCTTACTCCATCTTAGGCGCAGCTCCCGATTGGACTCTTTTGATGGACACGTATGAAAAACATTACAAAATTCCTGAGGATGTTGGTATTTCGTCATCCAGACCAGACATATTTTTATACTCAAAAAATCTAAAACGCATAGTACTTATAGAACTTACTGTGCCGTGGGAAACAAACATACCTAAAGACCACACAATAAAAACAAACAAATATTATGACCTAACAAATGAATTAACCAAAAACGGTTATGTGGTTAGTTTATATGCTGTAGAGGTTGGAGCAAGGGGTATACCAGCGAAATCCCTATATAACCTACTTAAAGACCTTGGCCTACCAAGAACAACCGTAACTTCCATCCTAGAACGTGTATCTAAGGCGGCATTAGTAGGATCTTATCAAATTTGGTTAGGTAGGGGAGGAGGCTTGAGTGGTGAAGGAGAGCATTGATATGTCATAAAGGGGCCCCTTAATCCTACTCCTGGGTTGCAAGTCCCAGGCACCCCTCTAGCCTCTTCCTCTGCAACGCGATGGACCCGGCACCCGCACGGTGAATCCATGGAATGCTAAGTAATTCGTCTCTTATTTGCAGGTTAAATATTAGTTTTATTTGCAGTAAATACTTATTTTCGTTTAAATACAACAATAAGTTAAAAATTCATTACGACATAATTATCTTTTTTGCAAATCTTTTTTAGTTAGTACGAAATTCCGAACGTGTTTGTCATTGAGATCTAATTCAAAATCGAAACTTCGAAAGGGCTGGTCTTTGTCTATCTCTCTTTCTAATGGTGGGAAAGAGATAGAGTGTGAATGTTTCGAATTGTATGATTAACCCAAGGCTGAATAAGATATTCGCGGCTATCTGAAAAACAATGTTTAAAAAGTTACTTTGTCATTTCAGGCAGCAAAACCTACATGTTTGAGCTACTGCAGTGAAATAATAGATTGTTTTACAAGGGGTGAAAGGAATCAATTCCCATACGAGGTATTTAGACGCCCGTAGCGAGGGTGTTGGTCCTGTGTTAAGCACTCTACTTTTCATTTCGAATATAAAGAAAGTAAAAAAAGTAGTTTTTCTAAATTATTCATTAACAATAACATGAATAGGCACCTATTTAAAATTATGTAATTGGGATGTTAGAAATATTTGTGAAATTGAAAGTTAATTTTGCTTGCAATATTTACGGACAGCTATCGTCTTAATAGGAATTTATGGCTTTCACCCTTGTTAAACACTCTACTATTCACTCCGAATATGAGTAATATAAAAATTGTTTTTCTATTATATGTATTGATAACAAAAACATGAGTAGACACTATATAAAATGAATGCAGTTATAGTCCAAATAGGAGTTGATAATTTACTTTCGTGTTAAACACTCTACTTTCCAATAATATATGAGAAAAGTAAAATATATTAGTTTTTCTAAAATTCTATCAAAAAAACTAAAATATTTACTGAAAACGATAACATGAGTAGAAGACACATATATAAAATTAATTGAGGGATTAGAACCATTTGTGAAATTTAAGTAAATTTGTTTTTAGATTTTTTTATAAGGCCCTTATAATTTTACTTACTATCCTGTCAATTTATATATACAGTCTTTTTTAAACATGGAACATAACGTGTCTCCCCCGGAAGCCATCCCACGTAAAAGGTATTTTTTAAAAGTTTTGTAATTTACGCTTATAAACATAGTTAGTGACTAAAATGTTCATATAAGATACACGAACTTGAGAGAGTCATTATACATTATTGTTATAAACCAGTTCTTTTTGCCATCACATAAACACAAACGTACTCGTTATTAGTTTTTATAATACGGAAAAGTATTTTAGAACGAAAAAATATAGATGTCTAATTTTGTTTACAACCATGGTTGCCATGGTTACAGTTGTAACAGAGTTCTTTAGAACGACAAAACATAAACATGTTATCTTGTTTACAACAATGGTTGCGATGGTTACAAGTCATTCCGGCCCAAGAGAGGGAAGCAATTACTATGTGGTTTTCGCACCCTTAGGTGGGAAGCAGCGTCTTCTCCCGCTACTCAGATCAAATAAACACTACTTTCTGAGTATGAGAAATGAAAAAGTATTTTACTTATCACTATTAAATATCACCAAGGCAATCTGAGTCTTACTCAGCAAAAGGTTCCGCATTATAAGAGATTCAGATTCTTTATTCACCTTATTATAATAATCATCCGTTATATTAGGTATGTCATATTACATTTTGATAAATAATTACAATCATATATATATATATGAAACGAGGTCAAGGGACCGACTACGGACACCTGCTCACTCCCTCGCTAAATCGGTGAAGTCCGTGTATGTAGGCGGTCCGAACTTATACAACCACCTACCTGTAGATATAAAAAGTGCAGCTTCCGCAAATATATATAAACGAAAACTAAAAATACTACTAATAAGTAAAGCTTATTATGACGTCAGAGAATTTTTAAAAGATGACTTTACCACTACCGCTCGCGGTAACTTATAATTTTGTTTATGCTATTTGTATTTATGACATGTAAATCTATTTTACCAATAAAATATTTGTATTTGTATTTGTATTTGTATTTGTATCACTAATATAAGGAACATTTTTCATACGATAATAATTATAAGTTGTAGATACAAAATATATTTCTAAAAATGGCAGTCACAATAGTAAAATTACAAATAATGAATGTCAAAATATATAATTAAAAATTATATATTCCAAAATCTTTCCTTGGTAAATTTTAATTTTTAATAAGAAATAATGACAAATAAAAATGTTGAAGTTATAATAATAATAAATAGAAATTCATAATAGTTCTGTATAACAAGTAACATAATTTTGTCTTACCGTTTATTAGAGAGCTAAGAGAGAGCAAGGAGGGTCTACAGATATGATGCTTACAGGGAGGCCAGTGCCCTGTTCAAATGTGTAGTGACTACTTCAAAACAACACAGGAAGAACAAAATCAACTTATCGACAGGAACTATAATCACAGCTTACCTTCCCTGTACTGGGTTTACTGTACTATATCATCCGGAAAATTCACTGCTGAACACAGTCTCCCACGCTTGGTAGGCTTAGGGATCGCAGTATGAAATATTAGTTCCTCAGAAAGTGCTGCTTCTGGTGTGTTAACCTTAGTCGCCTCTTACGACACCCACGGGTTGAAATGGGGAAGTGACATTCTAGCCCCACGGGCAAACTGTGTTTATATATTAAGTTTTTCTTTCTTTTTACAACTTGAAGCAGTGATGGTTCAGTGGCATTGACTATGGACTGCCGCGCAGCAGGTCCATGGTTCAAATCAAGCCGCTGGCTTGAGCTTCACCGCATGGTGGAAGGGCATTTTGTGAATGCCTGCCTGGCTAGCGACAACCCTCAAGTAGAAAATCTATCGCCAAGCACCTAACGGCGTGTTCAAGCAACTGTCCTTGAGAGCCAGTTATTATAGGTTATGCCACACCTTCGACCACATCATCACTTACCATCAAGTGAGATTGAGGCTAAACTACAAGCAAAAAAATCTTCTACAAGCATACAATGAAATAACTGTAATGTTAAAAACTGTTTTATACCCAAATACGAAAACGAGAAAACAATGCAATGAACCAGAATGTTTATTTTTGTTAACTTGCTAATGTTATATTAATAAGCACAAAAAATAAAGATAAAGAACAAAACAATTTTTACGCTCAACATTAGGATATAGAAAAGTCCATACATTCAAGTCAATACGGCCTCAGTACGGCACAACTAATTGATTTACAGGTATATTGCCATTTCATACAAATAAACACAAGAACATGACATCATTATTGAAATAAATACTCACTCAGCTCATTAATGTCATTATAAACTTTAAGCAACGCACAACTACATTTATCTAATTAAATTTACAAAAAGCGTCAATCAACATATCATCCATAATTGACAACAATCAAGCTCATATAATTAACAAAACCTACGCCTATACATATGTATGCAGGTAATTAAATACTAATTTCGAAAGGTTAATCTTGCAAAGGTCCACAGAAGATGAAAGACCTCAACTACGAGGCGGCCCTCGCGCATCATGGAGGAGTGGTACACAAAACATAGTAACGAGCGGCGTCCATCACTAATAATAGCGTGTCGTAATACAATATTCCGAAAAGTATAAAACATGAGATGGGTTAGATCAACAAACACAGTTCAAAGTTAAAGCGTTTCGGTTAAGTCGATTAAAGAATTTACAATCATGAAATTGGTTAGTATTTTTATTAGAATTGAATAATATGAATAAATAATATATGTGCAACAAAGTTAATGGTGCGAGTGAACGTTTAATATAGTGACTACCTTGAAACTACATAAATATTCAGTATTTGATGGTGTTAGTTAAGTGATTCTCATGGAATGATTTGTTGCAGTTGGTCGTCCTTTCTTTGGTGGCTCTAGCTGCAGCAGCCCCTCAAAGACAGAATCCTGATGATGTTCAGATTTTAAGATACGAAGCTGATAACATTGGACTTGATTCTTACAGATTTGGGTATGAAGATTTTTATTTTTCCCGGTTTTAACGGCTGTATATTAAATAATTATTAAAATCTAGCACACACATATTGGTCACATTAAGAAATTGTATATTCTCAATTTTAGACTTATTGTCAAATTATTTTAACATATCCACAATATATTATACAAGAATAATGGGGTACCAATTCGTACAAAACACACAAAAACATATTAAAAAATATTCTTAATGCATGAAAATTTCTGTTGCATATATCAAAATGTATAAATCCATGCAACATTTAAAAATTGAAAAGTGTTTCGTTTGCTATTGTACTTTTTACCTACAGTCGTATATCAGAGACAAATGACAATGCTAACTACTAATTTTCAATATTAACGTGTAACCATTTTAAAGGTACATATTTAAGAATATATCACAATATGGAATATGTATGATTTTTCCATGGAAGAAATAAAGTGAAAGAACTTTAGTGTTTTTAACTAAATACAAAAACATCGAAATTTACACATGTGGCTCTATGAACTGAATACCTCGTAACTGCGATATATTTTTTTTAAGTTTTCAACCACCATATCGACAAAAAACACATATTATTAAATTAATTATTGAACCTGCACGCAAAATTTCACGAGCATCGGTCGAAAATCCGGAATCCGGACAGATGCACGAGAACATTTTTGTCGAAACTGAAAAAGAGACGATTTTGTCGCGCTACACGCTTGCTCGATCAATCACTATTTGTTCCTAACAATTATTTTATCCCTTTCATTATAATGAGGATTGACTGAATCTCATTAGATTTTCTCACTGACAAACACAACACGCATAATATTCTACTTGAAAACGTTGCATTTTTTAGTTCGGATACACGCATTAATTAATGTAGAGTGCTCTGTGAATACTAACTTGGGTGTATGTAATATTAATAATAATATTAACAATTACAATCTAATTCACTTAGCTCGTGAGTGAGCGATACCTCATGTATTACTCGGGAATTGCCTGTCTTGTAATAAATTAACTCTTTCTAATAATATTTTTCTTGTGAAAAATACCTTATACTCAAGTCGAAATTTGTAAATATGAGCAATTGTGACTAAACCATAATAAAAGTGATGCTTTAATGCACTAAGAATTTTTAGATTTTAGTTACATTTTAAGAGCAAGCCATTCAAATGTATTAGTAATTTTGACAATATCAATATTTTATTTGCTAGAATAGAGTAGAGTGATACATTTATGTGGTCTTAAATTAATAATATTGTTTGGTTAACGTATTAAGCCTGCATGCAGACGTACAAATATTAGAGAAAGTTATTTTACAATGATTTACCTATAACTTATATAAGCCTTAATATTGTAAAAACAATTACTTAATAACCAATCAGTTAAAACTTTCTGATATCTATTGCCATCTAATAATTTAATGTCATTTGGTTATGCGTTATAAATTAAAATAATCATTATATATAAATTTTTCTTATATATATGCTTTCTAGAACAGACTAGAACTGATGTTTTATAACTACAAGAAATATTAGGTTTTCAGGTCAAATTTAAGAGTAACGCATTAAGATATACCACCCTCAAGTAGAAAATCTGTCGCCAAGCACCTAAAAATGTGTTCCAGCAGGCAGTCCTTGAGAGCCAGCAAAATTACAGGCATATAAGACCTAAGAACTGTACGTCTCAGTGTGACGGCACAGTGCAATTCTTCGTTGACGAAATGCATCTGTTATAGGCAGAGGTTAGTCCAGTTAACATCGGGTGGGCTTGTTCCGCCACAAAAACATAAAAAAAACTAGTCTGTTCTATTTTGATTTGTTTTTGACACATGGTCACTATAATTTACTATAATAAAAAACATATACATAAAAAAATTAGATGTAAAAAAATATTTATATACAAACATATTTATATTGCAGTTACGAGCAGAGTGACGGCCAGAAACGTGATGAAGAAGGCAAGCTAAACAACGCTGGCTCAGAAAACGAATCGATTTCCGTAAAGGGATCTTTCAGCTGGGTTGGTCCAGACAACGTGGTATATACTGTCACCTACATTGCTGATGAGAATGGCTACCAGCCGACGATCGAGCAAGGACCAGGTGGTGGAGTGCCACCAGGTGTGGTCGCTTCTCTCCTCGGCTAAACCTCAACTGATTTAGGGAAATTCAATAGAACAATTCTGTGATTAAATACATTTTTATTACACAAACAAATAAGTTTTAGTTGTTTTCCCTCGAAAATTTGTAATTTTGTAATATTATCCGCAGAGCAGGCGTTACTTCAAACATAACAATATTAAATTTATAAGGTTGCGTCATTATTTATTTATTTTTACAAGTTTAAAACCAATTGCAAAATTGGTCTCGTTTGTAGTACAACGTAAGTTGAACTATTGCTGTCGCTCTATCCCCATACGATGGTTGAATAACGAGAGCAAGAATTAGAGTTATGTGTCATGTTGTCGTTTTAGCACAGCCGATCAGAGCATACCCCGGCATTAGGGGTGGATGTACGCGGGTTCGAATCTCGCACATGACTACAATTTTGTTTTCTCTCGCAAATTTGTAATTTTAGTATTAATCTGGAGTTTGGCACTTTGTCCAGTTTAAGGCAATCCCCACGATTCACCAGATATGTTGAGGTCTTATAGAAAAAAGGGCCATAACATGCGAAACAAAAGTAATTCAAGGGTGTTTCGATAAATATTCCTAACTCAATGGAAATATGCAGGCGTAAAGGCGTAGGTGAAATTTGAACTGGCTTTATAATACTGAACTGTGAAAATTTAAGATAATATTTGAATATTTAGGCTAATAATCTTACCAACCTTATAATATTGATCACAGAATTTGAACCAGCATCTCATTTATTTTTCTATCTTTTGCGCGGTAGATAGTTAACATTTAAATATATTTTCAATAATTGACTTATATAGCTGGTCAAGAGTCTTACCTCGCTCTTTTGTAGGGTTCCGCATTGTAACAGCTATATTTTTAAATTGGTTTTAACCACTTCTTTAAAATAAATTAGAAATCGGATTGGTCAGTAATTGTTAAACAAATTAAGAGATAAACCCCGTAACAAAAAAATGATGAAACGATATTTTTTACACGACTGCCCTAAAACAGGAGCGTATTTTCTTTATTCCACCATAACTTCTAAACGGCCAAACCGATATTGATGTATGAGATATCATTAGATTCGACTTGATAGTGCAAGTGACACTAGGTACATGAATAGAATAATAGTATAAACTGGTGGATTTTAGGCACCATATTACGAGAACACACATATTTTCATCCAAACCCATCGAGTGGGATATCAAAATAAAGTGCTTCTAAAACGGCTTTAAAAGAGTATAAAACTCGTAGTTTTCATTTCAATGGAGCAATAAAACGCTTAACGAAAATAAGTAACTTGCAGTCAGGTTTTTACTTTTTTAATAATATATTAATTCTACTCATTATTTTCAAGGCGATGATAAAAATATATACACATAAATATAATGCTAGGGGGCAATATTCCACTTTGTTATTAACGCTTCAATTGTGTATAAACTTACAAACCAAAACTACCAAAATAATTGTAAACCAATATTTGTGCTGTAATTGTAGTACTTCGAGTAAGGATTGAACCTAAGTCCCCTAATTTTACGGACCAGGTACCTTAACCACTAGGCTATCGAAGATCGCTCGATCGACTAAAATTTGTTCTATAATTGTATTACTTTAACTGTCATAGGGGACGGCCATCAACAATACTACTAGAGTTCATCTGATCGATAGAAGTGCATATAATGCTGAAGTCTAGTAGATGCTTCTTCTTGCGCCGAAAAATTGGTAAATGTGAGTTTCGCTTAGTACGAGATGGTGCTTGTAGTCATATTTAGAATTATGTATATACTTTTTAAAACCTTGGCCAGGCAACTCCATTATTCTTGGTCCTGGCTAGGTAACGGTGGACCAAGGGAAAAACCCCTGGTAGATGCCCAGCAACCGCCCCTCTAAAACGACGGCATTTAGCTCCTGAAACAGACAACATACGCACGTTCAGAAAGGACCACAAGATTGTCTTGCTGGAAAAACGCTACGGTGGGACGTCATATATGCACGCATTGTGTTGCTATAATATATAATTGCATCGGGGAAAAAAATTGTAGAGCCTAGAGTGCTTCATAACTATAGCAAAGTGGGTTAGGACTGAGTGAGTGCAATGAATGCGAATATTTCACAGCAGTCGCCAATTACATTTTCTCGTTTCTGATGAAAACCACCGCATCGCAGTGCACGTTAGCTCTAAGGGCAGTAGTTATTCTAATAATCTCATACATGACCTCGCATAACTTTATTATGTCCATAAAACCTGCACAAACTTTGAATAACAAAAAATGTTTAATGCAACTCCTTAGTACAGCTGTAGTTACTTTCATAAAGTAACTTTGTAGGTTACTTTTTCTGAGCCTGCATAAACATTACCTGTCATTTTCAGTAAAAATGTCGACATGTCATCATTTTTCAAGCCGTTTTTAGAATGGTCCTTGAAAACTTTCATAAATTCTGTGTATATAAATCTTATTATTAATATATGAGAAGATAAAAACCATTTGGATTTGGTGACACATATATTCGTAAGTAATATTCAAGTAATATTCAACCAAAATCGTCAAGATGGTGTATAAAATGTCAAATTCTACAACACAGCAAGACGACACAGCCACTGTCCGAAGCTTTTACGGTAGTTCGAATACTTCGATCATAAATTATGATTGAAGTTCCAATAGTAGGTACGCTGAATCGGGATCAGGCTTATCTTGTCTGGGGCAAATATTTGTGTGATGAGCAAAATTTTTGCTCTTAATCTTGGTTGCTTGTACCCAAGGGCATTTATTATTTAAATTTAATTGCTTGTACATAAGTATTAAGGTATTTAGATCCTTAATTGATAAAAAGTTGAAGAGTAAATTATCCCCTAGAACATGTGTTAGTATAGCAGATTTCCTAACAAGTAATTATGAAATCAAAAACGAAAAAATAATGATCAAATAGATTTTCTACCGTGGAAACGGTGATATGATATGCAAGCGTCAAACTTGAAGTGGATTCTAGCACAAGCATTACAATCAAACAGAAAATAATAAAAAATGGTCAAGCACTCGTTGGACTGTCGCAAAGTTATCCGAATAGAATGATAACATAACGATTTTTAGGTAAAGATACATACAACATAATAATTATTTTTATGTATTTTGTGTCGATACATAACCATTAGTGTATCAGTCCAACTGTGTGGTGTCGTTTTCGACTCCGAGTGTGCATGTCTGTCTTTCACATCACTCTGTGGCTACTTAGTAGTAGTGTTCTTCCATTTCAGTAAAACATGGCTAGAAGAAGTTCAAATTTCAACACGGGCGAAATAGTTTTGTCCGCATTAAAGAAACTCATGAAAAATACTGGATGGACTTCGCGCACTATCATAAAATTCATAAAGATGGAGTATGCAGTCAGCGACCCCAAAATAAGTAGAAAAGTGTCCAGGTACATTTACTTATAGTGTTGCGTGTCAATTTGTTCGTTGTGAATTTCTTGAAGTAGGCAGCTTGTGGCGGTCGGTAATACTCCAGTGGATCCTTGGAGAAGGCTGGTAAGCCAGGCCAAGTCTATTAAACGTTGTGACAAAGCTTGTAAAGCACAAATCGTTGGTGGACATCTCACTTCTTCATCTATTGTTTAGAACATAACTTTTTCACTTGATAACATTTGGTCTCGTTGGGAATTCATTTGGTCATTTTCTAATAACTTTCATCATATTTTCATAGAATTTAGCACGATTTTTCGTATTTAAATAAACATTAGTAGTAAACAAAGATAGGTCTTCTTCTTCTTCTTTTCAATGTTCAATTTCCATTCGAAGACATATCAGAAACAAAGACAGCTATTAGGAGCTGACGTTGACAGTTGTACGTGGGTTTCGTACAAAAGTGGCATCTGCTAAATAATCGAGTCTCCTAAAGCTGTGCCTCTGCGAGATGTTTCGATAGACATACAATCTTTTGTGTGGAGAAAATTAAAAATGTTTGTTTTTTGTCAAGTTTAGAACATTTATTGAAGAATATATAATTTTATTTTTACACGCCCTTGGTATTCTCTTCAACTGCAGTCGTGTAGAAGGATTTTACCAGAGAGTTTTGACCATAACTAAAACCTAGAGGTAAATGGTTTGTAATCGATGGATCTCAATTTCCTTTTTTCTTTTCGTTCCGGACAAAGAGAACAGTGAACATCATTTAACATAAAAGAATTGAAAAAGTGCTATAAGAGCAAGTAAGTGTTAATTTCTTTGGACGTTTATGGTCCCAGGCCTCACATAGTGATCCGTGAGATAATATTTTTTCCATCTTTATAGGGAGGATGAAAATGTGCCGGCTGTACGTCGTGGCGGCGTGCCGACCGTATCGTGCGCAATGGCGCCTTTTACATGCTAATTGATTTGCTTTAGAAGGGGCGGCAGGTATGTAAATCACCCCATGTAATAGAAACCACATATAGGTTAGGATCGTTCTCGTGGTAGTCTGTAACGATGTTCTTCGTTTGCAGATTGCCGCTCCCTAGTTTAATTCAAGAATATAAGAGAAAAAATCACCACATCTGCACCTGTCAACCATGATGCTCGTCGACTTCGGCTTACTACAAAGCGTGGTTTTTGCCCCTCACACCTGGAGTCTTGGTGCACACTCGCCGTCCATCTGGTGACATTTTTTAACTAATTTAGAAGCCCACATTGTCCAACATACAGGATGTATTGATAAGATAATTTCACGTGTTAATTTAGCATAGCCCACACGTAGGAGGGCCCGCCTACATGTAGGATTTACCAGAAATCAGAAATAATTTAAGAATATGTAATTACAAACTTACATAATGTTTACATAAGAATGTTTTAGAATATAAACTTGTACTAACCCCCATAGGTTAAGTTTACCTCATAAGGAACACAATGTAAAGTTATATTTTTGAGAGAAATTATAGATAGATGCGTATGTAAGGTGATCAGACGTTTCATTTTTCTGTCAGCATTCACAGAATATTCCAGTCAGTAGACAGTAGACTGGTGGCGCCCTCACTATTAGAAAGATCCACTACCCCAATGTAATTTTCGCCAACAAATAACACCCCCTGTGTCTAAGAGAACCCACCGCTCTCCCAACCATAGCCGGCTGGCATATAGAAAACGCGCACCCTCATAAAACGGGTAACATAAATTGGCGCCTACAACGTGGGGCTTGGTATTGTTGGAGTTACATGGTGGTTAGTGTATTGTTGTGTTAGTTTGTTCCAAATTTAAAAATATTCAAAATGTCTGACATAAAAATGAACTTCCGTCATCTTCTTAGTGATGAGCTCAAATATGAACTCAGAATTAGAGGTCATTGTAACATCAAAACGGTTGCGGACATGCGAGCAAAATTAGCTAGTTTGTCAAAAGCCTCTCGATTAGAAGTAGTCACTAATCTTTCAGAATTAGATGTAGAATCAGAACTAGAAATCTGTGAAGACAAATTAAACGACATTAGCCTGTCAGTTTCATCTGGAGATTTGACCCCTTCCCAAAAGGATAGATTCACTTCTCGTATTATACACATTCAATTAAGAATAGGTCGTCTTGACACTGAGGAAGAAGAACATTTAGAAAGAATTTCAGCTATTAAAAGTGAGTGTGAGAACATCCTCAAAACTTTGAATATAAACATTTTAGGAAAAGTGGGCCTGTGCTACACGGAGGAACAAGCAGCAGCAGAGATGAATCCAGTACACAGTGGTCAACACACTCCGGCGGAGGGGACAGTGACAACACAGGACTCTTCTGTAGGAACAGGTGAGCTGAGGATAACCATTGACCCAACTCGCAATGTATCAAACTGGAATGTTAGGTTCTCTGGTAGGGACAGCAAAGTTAGTTTACACTCATTTTTAGAAAATGTGGAAGAATTAAGAATGTCTAAAAATATTAGCCAATCAGAATTATTAAGAAGTGTATCTGACCTCTTAGAGGGTAGTGCAGCAGAATGGTACCGTTTTTATGGTAAACAAGCTTTGACCTGGAATGACTTTGTTTCAGCACTGAAACAAGAATTCCTACCTATTTCCTACAATAGGAAAACTCTAAAGGAAATTTATAATAGGACTCAACATCCAACAGAAAGTGTAGTGTCTTACATTTATGTAATGAAAACATATTTTAACCGTTTAGACAGTGCAATCTCTGAAAAGGAACAAGTAGAAATAATAAAGGACAACCTAGCTCCTTATTATAAATCGAAGATATTCTGTGATACATTTTCAAATGTAGATAAACTACGCCATAAATGTAAACAATTAGAAGACATGAAGTTGGAGTGCTCAACACATGTTAACCCCTCAATTTCAAACCCTAATCCATTGCACACTGACTTGTGTTATAAAACCAAAACTTTTTACAATTGTGGTCCCCAGAAAAAGAAAATAGAAGCAACTATATCTGAACAAGCGGCGATTAATCGCATTGTTTGCAATAAATGCAAGAAGCAGGGTCACATTCAAGTAAATTGTAAATTTGACAGAAAGATACATTGCTATGGCTGCGGTAAGGAGGGAGTCATACGACCAAGGTGTGAGAAATGCAACCCACAAAACCATTTAAACTCGGAAAGAGCCTCTTCCACCGGGGAAGGATGAGCCCGCCCTGCCAAAGTCATAGTAATGATAGAACAGAAAAGGATCTAGCAACAAAAATTAGTAGAGCTGTAGTAAATAAGAACTTTAAAAATATTAGAGTAGAACATCAGAAAATTCAAGAGGTCTATTTTAATCCTATGCCTGGAGAAACTCGACCGTTTCTCGAAGTTTCAGTTTTTGGTAGAAAATGTAAAGGACTCCTTGACTCTGGTGCGATGGTCAGTGTAATTAGCGGTATTGCATATAGATTTCTAGAACCAAATGGAGCTACATTGAACAAATCAGAACGTGTGCCCATTATAACTGCTAATGGTTCGTCAAGCATTGCTGCTGGATCCACATATCTAGACATAGAGTATAAAAATTTAATACATAGAATAAAATTTCTAGTAATTGAAGCAATAAAGACACCTATTATTTTTGGCATTGACTTTTGGAAAATTTTCAAAATCGGTGGAGAAATTTTACAATATATAAAAGTAGACAGTTTAACAAGTCAAAATTGTTTTGTAGACTCAGGATTTTTACATACTGCTAGTGATTTAACCTCAGAACAGTTAGCTCTACTTAAAATTAGAATAGAAAAATTTAGAAACTTAACATTAGAATGTGGCTTAAGTAAGACCGACCTAGTGCAACATACCATCAATACTGGCGATCATCCCCCAGTACGACAGAAAGGATACCAATTCTCCCCGGCTGTGTTAGCACTAATACATGCTGAAGTGGACCGTATGCTTGAGCTAGGGGTTATAGAGCCATCCACTTCACCGTGGAATAGCCCTCTAGTGGTAGTGAAAAAACAGAATGGAGAACCAAGAGTATGCCTAGATAGTAGAAAGTTGAACTCTATTACTAAATTTGATAGCTACCCTTTGCCAAACATAGATTTTATATTGAACAGTTTGAGAGGTGCTAGATATTTGACGTCAATCGACCTCAAGTCTGCGTACTGGCAAGTAGAGTTGTCACCAGAGAGTAGAGAGAAGACGGCTTTCGCTGTAGCGGGCCGCGGTCTCTTTCATTTTCGTAGAATGTGTTTTGGCTTGAGCACAGCGGCTCAAACACTGCAAAGACTAATGGATAGGTTGCTAACAGCAGAATTCCAGAACGCAGACTTGACTCTATCAGTCTTTACGTACCTTGATGACATAATTTTAGTGAGTAGAGGCGATTTTCAAGACCATTTAGACCTGTTAGACAGGGTTTATGAGAAATTAAGGGCCGCGAAACTCACGGTTAACATAGACAAGTCACATTTTTGTAGAGAAGAGCTGGATTATCTCGGGTATAGAGTAGATAGAGAAGGACTTAGAACTAACCCAGATAAAACCAGATCTATTATTAAATTAGCAGTACCTAAAACGCCTAAGGAAGTGAAAAGCTTTTTGGGGATGGTAGGGTGGTATCGTCGGTTCATACCAAACTTCGCGACAGTAGCAGCTCCCTTGAACCGCTTAACGAGTAAGAAGCTGAAGAAGTGGGAATGGAACGACGATGCCCAAGAGGCCTTTGATAACCTTAAAACGTGTTTGGTTACCTCACCAGTTTTAACTTGTCCTGACTTCTCCCGAGAATTTGTTATTCAGTGTGACGCGAGTGACAAAGGCGTAGGCAGTGTTCTCACCCAGAACGTAGACGGTGTAGAGAAAGTAATAGCGTATGCTTCTCGAAGCCTGACTGCTGCAGAGCGTAACTACTCCGTAACAGAAAAAGAATGTTTAGCTGCATTGTTCAGTGTAGAGAAATTCAGATGCTATGTAGAAGGACATCCATTCACAGTAATAACTGACCATGCATCTCTACAGTGGTTACTGAGTATTAAATCACCTAGCGGTAGGTTAGCCCGCTGGGCTATGAGGCTTATGCAATACAAATTTGAAATCAAACACCGTAAAGGACACTTACATGTTGTACCTGATGCACTCAGCAGGTTAGAAATAGAATCGATAGAAGGAATAAGTTACCCTTCAGGTGACGTTTGGTATGATACATTATATGAAAATTGTAGAAGATCACCCCAACGTTACCCTAAATTTAATATCATAGAAGGAAGGTTGTACAAACTTATAAAAAGTAAATTTGCTTTAGAACAAGATACTTCATGGAAATTAGTAGTTCCCCTTCCGAATAGAATAAATGTCTTATCAGAAAATCATGACCAACCAACAGCAGGACATTTTGGAATCAGTAAAACCGTAAAACGCATAGCTCTACGCTTTTACTGGCCAAAATTACTGAAAGATGTCAAAGAATATGTTAGAAAATGTGAGGTTTGTTTGGCCAATAAGTCTACAAATAAGGCTAGACCTGGTTTGATGGGTCAGCCTAAGAAAGTAGAAAGGCCTTTCGAAACCATATCAGTGGATCTTCATGGCCCCTTACCAAGGTCAAAGAAAGGTAACACTTTTGTGTTAGTAGTGGCAGATTATTTTTCGAAGTATGTTTTCTTATTTCCCATAAGAAGGGCTGTCGCTTCCACTATAATACAGAAATTAGAAGAATTCGTTTTTCTTGTGCATGGGATACCCAAGACATTAATTTGTGATAATGGTAGTGTGTTTACTTGTAAAGAATTCAAAGAAATGATAGGCAGGTATGGTATTACAAACCTTTTCTATACTGCTGTCTACACTCCTCAAGTCAATCCAGTAGAACGTGTCAACCGAGTAATGGGAGACACAATATCATCATTTCTCAAAGATGACCACAGAGAATGGGATGTTCACTTACCACACATCCAGTCTGCGATGAACAATAGTGTACATGAAGCCACTAGTTTCACACCATATTTCATAGTACACGGTAGGGAAATTATCTTGGATACAGGACATTACAAATTTAAAACGTTTGACTCCCAGGATTTGAACTTTCCAGAAAGAAAAGAATATGTAGGATCATTAAGAGAACTTCAAAAAATATTTTTGAAAGTAAAAGAAAAATTAAACTCTGCATATGAACGTGGTAAACGTTTGTATGATAAGAGAAAGAGAGAAACTAGCTTACAAGTTGGGCAAGTAGTATGGAAGAAAGATTACACACTTTCTAAAGCTAGTGATAGTTTTGCAAGTAAACTAGCACCTAGAAATATTAAGTGTGTTGTAGAAGAAAGAGTAAGTCCTTTAATTTATCGTCTCCGTGCAATTAATGGTAAGAAACTGGGTTTAACCCACATAAAAGACATAATTCATGTCATGCCACATTAGCTTTTAGTTAAGAAATAGAAACATTAAACTTCATATAGGATATGTACAAACTCCTTTTAATATTAGAAACAAATATATATACATAAAAACCTAGGAAATAGTAATAGTAGTTTAAGTTCAGTTAGAGTGTATATCCCATATATGCTAGTAAACAAACAATAAATAGGAATAGTATATAAGTAACGGGCTAAATTTAAGGATTTACCATATTTAAATGTAAGTAGGCAGACATACCCGGGTACTGCCACTAGTTATATTTAATTAGGTAGGAATATTTAGATTTTAATTAATCAGTAAAGGTGGACTGTATAGTGAAAGGAAGTAATAAGGAATAAGAGAAGAGCATATAAGAGAAGAATAAACGGTAGTTTGGGTGGTGATGAATATATGTCTCAATAAATAATAAGTGTTTGTATAGAAGAATGAAGGTTGAGATTGATGTCTAAATTATTGCCGGTAC
Source organism: Plagodis pulveraria (assembly GCA_963890685.1). Classification (NCBI taxonomy): domain Eukaryota; kingdom Metazoa; phylum Arthropoda; class Insecta; order Lepidoptera; family Geometridae; genus Plagodis; species Plagodis pulveraria. Next base: position 19,117,758 of record OY982952.1, read on the forward strand.
ACTGAGATTTTTGGGAATGTATGTAAGAAGTTTGTGTGAAAGTAGTGTGGATTTTGTTTCCTTTTACCTTACCGTTTACATTTCTGAGGATATGGTAGATCACTAGGCTATTATTTTATTAGTTAAGTAAGTTACCTAGGGTAAGATGAGTAAAACACTTACATTATTCAATGCTGATAAGCATTTTTATTCAATACTATGAAAATAGTTAGAAAGGTCTAAGAGAAGGCATGAGGGAAGTGGTTAAAAACACAAGATTTTTAGAAACTTTATATTACAGGTTATTTAAAACTTAGAATTATACAGAGTTATTAAGAAAAGAGATACAATAAGGTACCATGGGTCTTTGGGTACTCTTCAGCTCACTGTGTGCATATTGTATTCTTGTTCATTTTATAACTTTCCCTTGCAGAACACGAAAGAAGATAGCGATCCAGTTGTCACTGTTGCCTCAGAACAGATCATTCTTTAGGTGGTTTACATTTTGTTCGCATAAATTATGTTTCATTTCTTTACCATAATTTTGCTCTTAGCAGGGGGGTGTTGTTGCGTGTCAATTTGTTCGTTGTGAATTTCTTGAAGTAGGCAGCTTGTGGCGGTCGGTAATACTCCAGTGGATCCTTGGAGAAGGCTGGTAAGCCAGGCCAAGTCTATTAAACGTTGTGACAAAGCTTGTAAAGCACAAATCGTTGGTGGACATCTCACTTCTTCATCTATTGTTTAGAACATAACTTTTTCACTTGATAACATTTGGTCTCGTTGGGAATTCATTTGGTCATTTTCTAATAACTTTCATCATATTTTCATAGAATTTAGCACGATTTTTCGTATTTAAATAAACATTAGTAGTAAACAAAGATAGGTCTTCTTCTTCTTCTTTTCAATGTTCAATTTCCATTCGAAGACATATCAGAAACAAAGACAGCTATTAGGAGCTGACGTTGACAGTTGTACGTGGGTTTCGTACAAAAGTGGCATCTGCTAAATAATCGAGTCTCCTAAAGCTGTGCCTCTGCGAGATGTTTCGATAGACATACAATCTTTTGTGTGGAGAAAATTAAAAATGTTTGTTTTTTGTCAAGTTTAGAACATTTATTGAAGAATATATAATTTTATTTTTACACGCCCTTGGTATTCTCTTCAACTGCAGTCGTGTAGAAGGATTTTACCAGAGAGTTTTGACCATAACTAAAACCTAGAGGTAAATGGTTTGTAATCGATGGATCTCAATTTCCTTTTTTCTTTTCGTTCCGGACAAAGAGAACAGTGAACATCATTTAACATAAAAGAATTGAAAAAGTGCTATAAGAGCAAGTAAGTGTTAATTTCTTTGGACGTTTATGGTCCCAGGCCTCACATAGTGATCCGTGAGATAATATTTTTTCCATCTTTATAGGGAGGATGAAAATGTGCCGGCTGTACGTCGTGGCGGCGTGCCGACCGTATCGTGCGCAATGGCGCCTTTTACATGCTAATTGATTTGCTTTAGAAGGGGCGGCAGGTATGTAAATCACCCCATGTAATAGAAACCACATATAGGTTAGGATCGTTCTCGTGGTAGTCTGTAACGATGTTCTTCGTTTGCAGATTGCCGCTCCCTAGTTTAATTCAAGAATATAAGAGAAAAAATCACCACATCTGCACCTGTCAACCATGATGCTCGTCGACTTCGGCTTACTACAAAGCGTGGTTTTTGCCCCTCACACCTGGAGTCTTGGTGCACACTCGCCGTCCATCTGGTGACATTTTTTAACTAATTTAGAAGCCCACATTGTCCAACATACAGGATGTATTGATAAGATAATTTCACGTGTTAATTTAGCATAGCCCACACGTAGGAGGGCCCGCCTACATGTAGGATTTACCAGAAATCAGAAATAATTTAAGAATATGTAATTACAAACTTACATAATGTTTACATAAGAATGTTTTAGAATATAAACTTGTACTAACCCCCATAGGTTAAGTTTACCTCATAAGGAACACAATGTAAAGTTATATTTTTGAGAGAAATTATAGATAGATGCGTATGTAAGGTGATCAGACGTTTCATTTTTCTGTCAGCATTCACAGAATATTCCAGTCAGTAGACAGTAGACTGGTGGCGCCCTCACTATTAGAAAGATCCACTACCCCAATGTAATTTTCGCCAACAAATAACACCCCCTGTGTCTAAGAGAACCCACCGCTCTCCCAACCATAGCCGGCTGGCATATAGAAAACGCGCACCCTCATAAAACGGGTAACAATAGCATAATCTAGTACTGATGTTAAGATAAATTTCCAGTCGAAAATTAATCTCTATAAAGTTTACAAACTTTAAACAAACTATGTTTTATAGGGATACTCAGGAACTTATATATTATTAAAAATTTCATTAACCAGATTGAAAAGAATCCTGACCTCACCCCAAAGGTTGGCATCAGGGGAGTTACGCGTCCAAAGCCTTGATATCTGGGATATTATGTTTAATAAAGTGTTTTATTAGATACAATATATATTATAAAATTTCCATTTTAAAAAACCGTTTTTGGATACACGGACACACTAGAATGTGTATCCAGTCCTCCTTGGGTTGCAAGCATCAGTTGCATCCAGGTACCTGTGACTTGAGCCTCTTCCTCTTCAACGCTATGAACCCGGCACCCGCACGGTGAATTCATGGTATGCTAAGTAATTCATCTCCCCCCTTTGTGTGTATTTTATCATGCTATTTATCAGCGTCGTATCCATATACCACCAATGAGGTGGATAATTTATATGATAAGAGAGAAATCTGATGTGAAACACTCTACAATATATCTTTTTAAACAGAAAACTAACGCAAATATTGAAAACGGTCTGTCGCTCGGCTTCGCTGGAGTGAAATTTGATTAGATCGCGCTCTCTTGGCAATACTCTGGACGCTGAAATATTCTATTTTTTTCTAAGATATAGATATGTATATAAACAATTTTATTGTAACCTGACTTGGTTCAGCCGTTGCGGAGTGTAATGAAGGCAAACACACTTAGATACACACATATGTATATGCCTACACAAATTAATAATTGTAGTGATCAGAATCTCTATAGTAAAAACTCTATAGATTCCTGATTATTTTTCCAAAAAAAATATAGCTAATTGCACTTTTTCAGCATGAACAACAAACACATATATGTTGCAGACTCACAGTTCGGTAATAGCCAATCCACTGGCCATTGTAGTGATTCATTTTTACGTTCATTTAATTATTTTTTACGACAAGAAATGAAAAACAAAGTAACAAAGCTATGCAAAACATTTAAGTTATTTTATGTTTAGTTACTCGTAGCTTGACAGGCTGAAAAAAATGGATGGATGGTAAGAAGACACATAATCCAAACTATGGGATAAACTAGCCAGCTGTTGTCCACTATCCTGTCTGTTGGTAAGTGATGATAAGATGCCAAGATGGGTACTGATGTCTATGGACAGTTGATCAACAAAAATTCGCGGTTGAATTTGGTAAAATTTCTTTCAGTTTTAACACATAATTTTACGCCGTGATGCAGAAAACCTCGCACTAAGGTAATACTCGCCAAAACAAAACTCTATGAAAAGTTAAACAAATTGATGCTGATTTAATCATTTTCTAAACCTAATTCCGTGCGCAGGTTTAGAACAATATATATCTCAAACAATATAAAAACTATCTAAGACAAGAACGTGTCAAAAACTATGTGGTCGCAATTAACACATAAGACAAGGAGATCGTTTTAAAAAGTGAAGTAACTTCAGTTTTGTGGCCGGTTGCTTGCCTGGTGATTTCAAAAGTGTAGGTTTCGGTTTACCTGATACTTTAATTTCTTATGAATGCTCTCCTTGGAAGATAACCGCTACCATTTGGGTAAACAGTCCGTCAATGTAGCAAGGAGCCCTGTTGTTTGGCCAATGTGCATCAACATCTCACTCACATCTACGTGAATGGCGGCATGGTTCTTATTAAACACTTTCTGTTCCCTCACTCAAACTAAAACTATGAATATTGGGATGTACATATTGACTCATGCCTATTTCGAACTTTCCATTAGCAAACCGAGCCGTGATAATGATGACACATTTCTCCCTTGTGACCTTTGACACATTAGCCGATCTTAAGTAACTGCTATTCAGTAACTGTCATGGCCAAGATATTGAGAAAAAGGTCGTGAGATACGATTCCTATGACAGCTAAAGCAGCTCATCTAAGATTATATAATACCGTTTAGTATTAATGTTGCGCCTGCCACAATTTCTAAAGCAATGTCGTTAGGAAACGTGCACTAGTTTTATTTATCCGCTCCTATGTTGGGAGTTTGGGTTTGGGAGTATACATATAAAAGAAAAATTATAGGTAGCCTAGCTTTTGACCACTAGCTCACCTAATGGTAAGTCTAGATGTGGGCGAAGATGTGGTAAAGCTTACCTAGAATTACTTGCTCTCAAAGAAAACTGCCAGAACACACCAACGGGTGCTTGGCGTCAGATTTTGAACTTGATTGTGGTAGCTAGCCAGATGGGCATTCGCAAAATGTCCTACCACTATGCAATAAAAACTGCCACCCTAAGACAGCAACTGGGACCACGCTTAACATGCCCTCCGAAGCAAGGAAGCGTTCAGTAGTAATGCAATTAGCAGTCACCCCACCAAGTCATGACCGCAGCGGACGTTGCTTTACTTAGATCATTGGTTAAGAGAGAGGAAGCTTTGCTATGAGCACTTCAAAACCATAAAATCTGTATCCGAAAAGCTGCTGCTGGAAAGTTGATGGAAAGAAATCCTTTGAAATGTTTTAAATTTTATGTTGAAGGTTTTATTGAACATTTAACAATAATCTTACATTTTCAAGAGGCTTCTAAATCTATCTAACTCCGCTTTTTAAGAGTATATTTATGAATTGCTTAGAAAAAACTGACAGATATCAATGACAATACTGTAAAATTTCCAACTTAGTATTGCAATTCGTAAATAATGGCCCTATTTTTTAACTAGGCTATAAGTTATATATAAAAGGTGGAACATGGGTCCATAGTTCAGCAGTTTCATGCTCGTTACTACCTTTACTTATTATTGTTATGTCAGTTATTAAAAATCTCCATACAATAGTTCGTCCACTTATTACAATCGTCCATCACTCAAGTTCTTTACTTCTATTTTTATATATGAAGCAGTGATGGCTCAGTGGCATTGGCCTGGCTAGCGACCACCCTCAAGTCGAAAATCTGTCGCCAAGTACCTAACGGTGTGTTCCGGCAGCAGTCCTTGAGAGCCAGTGAAATTACAGGCACATGTGACTTAACAAGTATGGCTCAAGGTGACGGGCACAGTACAATTCGTGACTTGTGACGAAATGCATCTGTTATAGGCAGAGGATAGTCCGCTTAACGTCAGGTGGGCCTCGAGCTTGTTTCACAATAACATTAAAAAAAATGGTTATTTTTATATTGTGATATCCGTCCCTCATGTCACATATCGCCAGTTAACTGTGTATATAAAAGGCCAAAGTAGTAAGGAAGTTTGCATAGTGGTAGGGAATTTAGGGAATGCCCCCTTGGCTAGCTACCACCACCAAGTTGAAATTCCGTCGCCAAGCACTTAACGGTGTGTTCTAGCAGCTGTCCTTGAAAGCCAGTAGGTTTAGGTCAGCCTGAACAACATCTTCGACCACATTATCACTTACCATCAGATGAGTTAGTGGTCAAAGTTAGGTTATCAGCTGTTAAAAAAATATAGGTATCAACTTTACATTTCACTGACTAAACAAGAAATTTGATGAATTTATATGTAGGAGACGTTAGTTAGGAACGGATTTTGAGACAGGGATGAAATAAAGGGGCCAATCGCATTCCGCACATGACTTAAATTTTTCCTATCGTATATCTGTGATTTTGTAATGTGATCCGCATGGCAGGCGTTGTTGCAAGCCTTACAATATTAAAACTATAAAGTTGTGTCATCATTTACAAGTATAAAACCAATTGTAATCACCTCAGCTCCATCCCAATACGATGGTTAAGGGACGATAGGAAAGATTTGAGTTATGACGTCATGTCATGTTAGCTCAATTGGTCAGAGCATACCCCGGCTTGAGGGGTGGATGGACATGGGTTCGAATTCCGCACATGACTTAAATTTTTCCTATTGTATATTTGTGATTTTGTAAAGGGGCCAAGTGAAAGCTCGAAATTTGTAAGTCTCAACTTATTAAATTTAGAAGCATAAAGTTTTACAGGTACGTCGATTATAGGTAGGAGACGTTAGCAATGAACAAATTTTGCGTCTACGACTCGCTTATGAAAGTTAATAACAAATTTTAATTTTGATATATTCCACATTGTACTGCCATATTTAGAAAAATATATATAGCCCCTGCGAGAAGAACGGGCATGAAACTAAGGCCATTCTTTTAAACGTCTTTTAACTATGTATATAATATTATAAAATTATTACCATATTTGATTTAATAACGTAGGTGACAGGCGATAGCTGGACAGAGGCGAAGTTGTCCAAGTATTATTGTCGTTTCAGTAATTACAAACTGTGTGGTAGGGTTTACCACTCATTGTCTAGGTTACAAATTTCATCGTAAGGCCCTGATGATCAGATCTAATACCCTTCGTTATTGACTTTTGTCTAAAGCTGCGTATCCATTATGCGCTCCTGGCGCGCGTGCCATGAACACCCTCGCCAAGAGTGCGTTCCGCGGAACGCGCTCCAAATATTTGAATGATACCAACTAAGCGCGCATGGCGCGCGTGGCAACTGTTCCAGTGTTCGGTCGTTCAACATGCAGGCCAGTCGTGCACGAGCAGCAGCAGCGTTTATAGTTATTCACAGTATTGTTCACAAGAAAAAACAAAAGAAAAGTGCGTTGGTGGATGAAAGAGTTGAACCGAAAAAGGATGCAGTATGGAGTGAAACTTATGATAGATATGCAGCATGAAGCTGTTGAAGATACAATCAAAAACTTCACAAGAATGTCAACAGAAGATTTTAATCACTTGAAAAACTTAATTGAGCCAAAAGTGAAAAAAATTGACACCCAATTTCGCGAAGCTATTACAGTGACCGAGAGGCTGGCTATAACCTTAAGATTTCTAGCCACCGGGGACTCATATACCAGCTTACAGTACCTATTTAGAGTTTCAAAGCAATCTATATCTAGGATAGTCCCGGAGGTGTGTGATGCTATCAGTGATGTTTTAAAAGATTGGGTAAAGGTGAGTAAAACACAATAATAAATAGTTGTCTTTATTTGACTATTCCTCATTGTTTACATTATTTGAAGACGGCGTTGTGGCCAAGGAATCAACATTTAAAGTCGAGGTCGAGTTTAAGGAATTTTGAGCTCCTTGTTGTGTTGTATATTCATAAACTGGACTGTATTTGCCTAAATCGGCTTCAAAAATTATATTATTTATTGCCTGTTTGACATATATTAAAGTGTGATTGTCATATTTCCTTAATTCATTTGCAATGTGCTGGCCATAATTGAAATATGGATCAGTCGCTTGTGACGGTTCAGTTAAAATTTTAAATGCTTCAGTTAACATTTCATTCTCCTCTTCTTCGCGTTTCCTTTTCTTTGGCTTCTTCTTTGTAGTTTCCTCTGGAACTTTGTTTTTGAGCTCTTGTAATTGTACTTAGGAAGACTCGCCTTCATTTGGTGATGTAGGACCCTGAAAGACAGAATACGCATATCATTAACTATACTTGTACCTCTTCCCACACTGATTGCTCGGAATAAGAATAAGAAATAGTTTTAAGATTAATGATGATGAAATATATTTTTAGTCATAATGAATTACCTAGCTATATTAATATTTTCCAGATCCCCACCTCCGAGAAAGACTGGTTGGAAATTGCTCAAGAATTTGAAGATAAATGGGATTTTCCTCATGTTATAGGTGCTATGGATGGAAAACACGTAATGATACAAGCACCTGTTAACAGCGGCACGGAATATTATAATTACAAGCACTTTTTTAGTATCGTACTGTTTGCTCTCGTAGACGCAGACTACTGTTTTAGATACGTTGACATTGGTTCTCAGGGAAGACTTTCGGACGGGGGGATCTTTAAACGTACTACATTATACAAAAAACTCGAAGAAAAGTCTATGAAAATTCCTCAGCCATCGATACTTCAAATACCATACGCCTTCAAAGTTCCATACGTAATTCTGGCAGACAAAGCGTTTGCACTAAATGAATACACAATGAAACCATTCCAAGGAGAGCCAGAGAGAGGATCTCTAGAAAGAATATTTAACTATCGCCTGTCAAGAGGACGTAGGGTAGTGGAAAATGCTTTCGGCATCGCAAGCTCAGTTTTTAGGGTTTTAAGGAAACAATCACCCGATAAAGCTACAAAAGTGGTTTTAGCTGTTATACATTTACACAACTTTTTGCGAAAGAAATCCAGCCAGAAATACACACCACGTGGATCGTTAGACATTGAAACAGAAACCGAAACCATTCCAGGAAGTTGGAGAAATGACAGCGAACTTTTATCACTTCTCCCTCTCACCAGCCTGCCACGAAGAAGTGGAAATGACGCTAAGGAAACACGATTACATCTTGCTGAACATTTCATCACTAATGGAGCAATACCTTGGCAAAATAGATACTAAAATTATTAACATTATTTGATTTATATATACCTTATATGTACCTACCTGCGAAGTATCTGATGTATCATTTAACGGACTATTCAAATTGACTTGCATGGTATCTATTGTATCATTTGGTGTACACTTGTCTTGCATAAAACTGAAGTCGTTAAAGCCGAACCATTTTGAAACATAAATACTGTCTCGACCTGTAAACAATTACCATTTATTAATTAACCAATAAAAAAATGTAGTACTAATATGCAGTTTTATTTATGTCACAGAACTTTGAATAGTAGTACTTATAAATATCAGTGTATAATTACCAGAGCCAGTGATTTGGCTTTTAGACATTCTCCATTTTTCTCGTCTATATGATGACAAAAGCACAGTCATTTTTTTCTTCAATTCTGGCACAGGGACTCCCATGTCACAACTTATTTCTCTCCAAGCGTCTTCTCTGAGCGATTTATTATGATAAAAAGAACTTTTGCTATTCCACAGCAGTTCTTTTGTGCCATAAAGTTTAATTAATTTACGACAGCTCTGATTGTCCATCGCACGGAACGTAACTAACACACAAAATAATATGTCCGTCTCGACTGGCGCGCGCGCCACAACTGAGCTTCCTTTGATGCGCGGTAAAAAACCGCCTCTAGATGGAACGGGCCGCTCTAAGTTCGAGCGTTCCAGCAAACACATTGGCGCGCGTTCCAAAGTGGTAGCCATTTCGCGCGGCTGGAACGCGCGCCAATGTTAGTCCTCTTGGAGCGCGAAATGGATACGCGGCTTTACAGTTTGAGTATATATTGTCTATACAAGTAGCTGAAGCCTCTGGGCCGCTACTACAATTCAACGAAGTTTAATTTTTCGTGTTCGAGTGACACTTTAGACAACGAAAATTTTATTTTCCGGACGAAGTTCGGTGTTTGGTATAGTCTATGGTCGGATCGCATTGTTCATCATTAATCTTGTCCGCTATGGAATCTCCGATATTTCTCTGAGAACGCTATAATGCCTCAATCAGATTTAAGTCTTAATTAAGACATATTATAGAACATTTTCACATTGTAAGAGTCTGAGAGTCATAGTTATATATCAACGAGAGATGTCGCTACTGTTCTAGAAAATGCAGATTACAAATTAAAAAATTACGTTCCTCTTTGTTTTCCATAGGTATTTATATCCTCATTTGTATTCGTCTTCTTTCTACATATTTAGATCTCTACTTATACAACTTTCCAGCAAACGAATAAATTATAATTTCATATTTGGAAAAGGTACAAACCATACGAATCCGATTTATTAAAAATATGTTATTCAGAATCCACAAAAGGCAAATGCTTGCAGTCTATGCTACAAACGAAGTTAAACAAAAGTAAGCCAACACGCGTTTTGCGGATACCTTTTTTTCGGACCCGAAGTTCGAAACTTCGACGAATTCGTATAGAGGCACTGTTAGCCTAGTGGGTCTGTGATCGTAGTTAATTACTTAAACAATGAAAGATGATCAGTCATATTATTAGAATTCGATAAAATATCTATATTAAAAGAAAACATAAAATCCACCACATACATATTTGGGTTTTTTGCATTTAGTAATTTTATGTAGTATACTTTCCAGAGTGGATAAAAGTTCTGTACAATTTTGAACACGACCTCCATCTGTTGTTGGTCGATATACACACAGCACGAGATGCCTGTCCACCTCCACACAAGAAAATCTCAAGCAGATATACGTTCTGTGGAACGTATATCGGAGGGTTTAAGTTATTTTGTACAAGAGTACCTTCCTCCTTCTGCAGATGATCTGTTAAACGCACTGCCTACACTTAAATTCTTTACAATGACATTGTCTCTTTGATTGATCTCCTATAAGCCCTGTTTAACATAATACATATATAGTTGATTTAAAATGGTCGAATCGGGGCTCAACATTTGTAGGCCTATGTTTTAGAAGTAGGAGCATGAAATTTAGTGTCGTGTTTAATAAAATGTTATTAATTTATAACTAATATATTAATAACATTGTGATAAAGATTTTGTTATTACTTAAAACATATACTAGCGACCCACCCCAGCTTCTCACGGCGGCAATGCTGTTACTTAATATACTACAGAATGTCTTTAAATACAACGTTCACAACTTTTACGTCATTAGACAATACAAACCAGTTTTCTTTAGAAGTTACTCTTGAAAAAGCGACATATAATTGGCCAATTGGAAAAACACTCAACGCGGAACGAAAAATCTTATGTTGTAAAGGTCATATTGATCTATATAAAATGCACAATGTATTTAAGGTAGTAATTGGATAATGATTAATGCTGTATTGCCTAAAATCGCTTCGTAAGTAAGTCATTATATCTCGTAAAAAGTAAAAGATACAAAAATATTAATGTGGGTTATCCCTAAGAGATAGACATAATAATATACCATCGCAGTATTTTTGTAGACCATTTTAGGGTGGTGAATACTGTAGTTCATTATGTTGATCTATCTTGTAGGGATTACACAGCGTTTTGGACAAACCATAGAATCACTCTTTTTCTCTCAAAAAAATTGCATCATAATCGTTTACGTAGTTTTATAGATCTCAGTATATATAGGGACAGACAGACAGCGAGAAGTGACTTTGTTTTATACTATGTTGTGATAGTGATACATCATTGAAATATAGAGACATCTTTATTTTTATTTTGTTAAATCTATTACATGAATGAAAAATTAATGGAAAAGTCACAGCTCAGGAGATGCTGGAGGCATGGCAGTGCCCCAGCCAAGTCAAGCTAAACAGTGGCACGGCCGTAGCATCCTTTCCATGAAGCAGTTAAATTATTCCTGTATGAATTACTAAACAAAGTTCAAAAGGAAAAGGATTGCTTATATATTATTATAAAGGTGGACCACCGACAAGAAAAAGTACCTATGGTGACCTGAGGCCTGAGGCACCCAGGTGAAGCAGGTGGACCACGGTCCAATCCCAGCCACTTTCCTTTTGACAGCTGTCACATTTGATATAATATGCTGGCAAAACTATCACCTTCCACTGTACCTACCATATATATAAAACTAAACTATTTCTGTTTTTGGTAGCATCGAAAACATACCCTATTCTTAGGATTTTCAACATCAAGTGCATTTTGAGACTTTTTCATGTCAAATCCCTCTTTTCTTTTACACTTTACTTTCACTTTAATTTCTTTCCAGATCGTTGAAACGTGGAGTAAAACTTGGACTACTGCAAAAAGACCGTGGCCGGTACCGCCTCAATAACATGTCTGGGTTAGCGCGACAAGTAAGCGCTAGAGACATCCGAAAGCGCCAGAAACGGACGAAGCAGCGCGAGCGACCACTAAGAATACGCAGTCAGACTTCTGTTAACGCGTAGATAGTATTTCATATAAAATATTTTAAAATGCTCTTAGACTTTACTTTTGAATATTATCGACCCAAATTCAGTATAATTTGATATATGTACGCACTAAGGCTGTGGCTAAGATTCAGAACATGAATGTGACATGGCTGAAGACCAGCCTTGGACAAGTTTTCGCTATATCACTCTTAATATTTCATATTGTCAAAGAAGCGCTCGTAGCGGAGTTTACTTAGCTGTTCTCAACCGATCAACAAAGTTAAGCAACGTCGCGCGCGATCATGAGTTGGATGGGTGACCGCGAGTGACATTACTACTGAGCGTTTCCGTGCTTCGGAGGGCACGTTAAGCCGACAGTCCCGGTTGTTGTCTTAGGATGGCAGTCGTTATAGCATGGTGGTAGGGCATTTTGCGAATGCCCGCCTGGCTAGCTACCTCCCTCAAGTAGAAAATCTGTCGCCAAGCACCTAACGGTGTGTTCCGGCAGCTGTCCTTGAGAGCCAGTACTTCTAGGTTAGCCTGAACAAGAATTTCGACCACATCATCACTTGCCATCAGGTGAGATAGTGGTCAAAAGCTTACCTATCAGACATAAAAAAAAAAGAAATAGCCTGCATCCGGCTTAATTTCAAAATGCTCGTAATCCCTAATAACCGGTTGTGAATATATTAACAGGATAATAATATATTTATATTGTTTCATATAATTACAGACCTAAGAGGTGTTAAAGGAGAATATAGAACTTTTAGTTGCTAAATTCTCTTTATGGCTAGGAAAATGGAGTAAAGGGGACATTTTGACGGTACTTGCCCGTGGAACACCGCAGGTGTTTTACGACCCTTAATACAGATTTTTTAAATTTGACGCTTAAATCCGAGATCATGCCAAAATTGTTGAAATTTGATATATCTAGTGTTGGACGCTCTTTCAAACGGTGGTCGAGCTATCACTTTCGCAAATCTTGATGTGTATGTCACTATGATGAACTTATGTCGAATTTTAGTTATAAATTCCTATCCCCGTGACAATTGACTCAAAAATATGTTTTTATTATATTTTACAGCTCTGAAAGTAAGAGTAGATGTCGTACCTACCTTTTGTTTTGATTTCATTTCCGTCTACTATCAAGTCTTGAATGTGGCAACTGTCAAAGTGACAGTTGATGTTGTACCCTTTCTTAAGTTTCGATATTTTAATAAGGCATGAAATTACATACTTAGGTCTTAGATGTGAGTCTAACTGATAGTTGTAACTGTATACATATTTTACAGTTCAATTAACTTATGTCAAGTTTAAAAAGGGCTAGATTGTCGGAACCTATAAGAATCCGAAACTTTGTATACTTTGAAATAGTTATTTAAATCTCATGCCGTTTCGTATGACTGTTGTCAAACTTACAAGTTATATTAACTATTGATCCTAGAATAATAAGCACAGAGAAAATTAATACGCGGGAAAAATTATGGTAAGTGTATTAGGACCCGAGAAATAAATTATTTTCAACCAGCTATTATTATGACAGCTGTCAAACTTGAAAAAGTTAAAAGACTTGAATGGCAGTATTTTCCGTAGTCTTACAGTAAAGTGTTAACATTAAAACTGTATGGAATTTACTTCCCAGTAGACTTATTACTAAAATAATAAGTCTATAGTCTGATGGCATGGCAAGATCAAGAGAAAACACGACACGATAATTTGCCCAGATGCACAGCTTAAGAAAATACAAGGAGGGAGGCATTGCTCAGCAGTGGAAATATTTTGAGAACAAAGGAATCCAATCGCAACGCGCACTGCTGCGGTGGCTATGTCCTTTTGTTTGTACGAAATGCGCAAAAATTAGACAAAATAATACTTCTCAAATTGATGCGATTCTCCAATTCGAAAAAAATACAGAAATATTACTTCTTAATTTCTCATTTTAGATGGAAACTATTTTATCATTGGTACATATGTAATAGACGGTATAACTGGACCTTCCAGTAGATCTAATAATGAAGGCCTAGAACGATGTAAACTATTTATAACGGAGACATACTTCCACGGAAACGTCTTTTCTTTTCTTCTTCCTTTCTTCTGTTACCGTAAAATAACAGGTGGAGAAGACAATTTTGTCTCTTTAATCCATGCGCGTCACAGATAATGAAAACAATAGAATTTCGTCGATATCGTCCATATATGAATGAAAACCAATAATCATAGTAAATAATATATTTAGAATTCCTAAGAATTTATTCACAACCAATATTAAAACAACGGCTTGATTGTACCAAATTAGCTTTTGCCTCGCAAAAAATTCCTACTCGTATGGCCTCAGGTTCTTAATATTATTTGGCCCCGCTCCAAAATATCTCCCACAGCACAATAAACAGTCGACCAACAATAAGAACAAGCTACTTGTCGGGAGCTGAATTATATGTACGTTAACATGTTGCACTCAGTGTGAAGGGACGCAGATTCCTTTGTATTGTTAGAGGAAGACATTGTGGCGAGGGAGGTGAGTGTGTCCAGGTAATAGGCCCAACATATGTTGTTTGTATGTTCCATTGTTGATACTTACTGTACTGTATCAGCCGGATCGTCCACTGCTGAACACAGCCTCCCCTATTAAGGGGGTATTTGCCATAATCCCCACGCTTGGCAGGCGGCTTGGGGACCGCAGTGTAAGATAGTAGTTCTTTAGAAGGCGCTGCTGCCCACCTTCCAGTATAATTCCCTTAGTCGCCTCTTACGACCCCCACGGGATGATATGGGGAGGTGCAATTCTAACCCGGCACCCCACGGAGCCCCGGCACCCCACGGGGTTGATACTTACAATGCGTTTAATGCTATACTACACCTATACTACACTAAGTTTTCCTTAAATAAAACAATATAATAATATAGATTTGTTATAGTACCTACAAGTGTGCGGGACAAAACAATTAAAAATTTGGAAAACAGGAACTTGGGGCCAACTTTTCAGAGCCAACCAAAAAGCGCCCAAAACATAATTTCGATAATTTATTAATAATAACAAATATTTTTAAAATACCTTAAGAAAACATCAAATTAATATTTTAATAAAACACTAAAAAAATATAAAAATATATCTAGTGACAATTCCGCCTAATTTTCCTGTTAAGCCGACGTGACGTCACAAACGCCAAACCGGAAGAATTTGCGACGCGTTTCGCTTCTACACGAAGCATCCTCAGGAGGTCTTGATTCTACGAACGCACGATCAAGAATGAAAAAATATCTTAAAATATTTTAATCTAAAAATATTATGTTAATATCTTAAAATATTTTAAAAATATTTGTTGTTATTAAATATGGATTTCCGTAAAATAACGCCTGAATCTATTCACTATCGATAATTTATCAATAGGTCAGATCAAGGAGGTTAGATTAATTAGGTACTACTTTCAATTTGTCAATCAAGTATTTAGGTATTGTGAGTAAATAGGTTTTTGAAGCAGTGATAGGCAAGTGGTGATAGCCATAGAATGCGGTACGCAGGTTCATAGTCCGATCACCAACGAGAACTTGAGCTTCACTGCATGGTGGATGGGCATTCTGTGAAGTCTGGGTAGCTACACAGGCTAGCAATCGCTACCACCCTTAAGTAGAAAATCTGTTCCGTCAGCAGTCCTTGAGAGCCAGTAAATTACAGACACAATACAGGTAGGTACGTCTCAGGGTGATGAGCGCGGTGTAGTTCTTCATTTCTGACGAAATGCATCTATTCTAGGCAGAAGGTACTGCCTAACATCGGGTCACGAGCGTGTTCGGTTACAAGCCAATAAAAAATTGTTTAACATGTGGATCATAGAGAAATAAAAAAAATATTTAAATGTATCTACAAGTAGATCGAAGCTGCGAAAATGTATCCAAGGAGTCATAATATGTAGAGCTGAATCGTGGCAAACCATAGACATAGGATATTTTCGCTACGTACATCCTAAGCCTATGTGGCAAACGGAGCATTGTTTTTTTATGGAAACGTTTTCCATAAAAGAACAATGCTCCAAAAATACCTTTTAACCTAACAAGCTCGGGAAGGTGTATCTCAAAATTGTACTTGTTATTCGAAATTCCAAAAAAAAAACAAAATAATTTCCGATTGTAGATATGTTATGAACTTATAATATTATATTATATAAGACTATTTTAACATATTATATAAGTTCTTTTCTTGCATATAGCATTTTTCTCAAGAAAGGTTCCTAGATGAAAAATTGTGTGTATCGATGGACAGGAAAGTTATTTTGCGTCTTATATCTTTGTAGACAATCTTCGTTACACTCATGATGTTATAATTAAATATTTTAATCCTTCGATTCTTCACGTTTCCATACAAGTACTAGCCTCAAATAATATATTTACAGCCTTGCATACCAAATATATATTATTTCATACTTTCATTTTAATTAACGGAATTTAAATTTGATGACCTGAGTCTGTGCCTGAGTCCCTGCCGATATTCCACATAAATAAAACAAATAGTATGTATATTTATCTACTTATGTTTATAGTTCATGTAGAGGTAAGAGAAGGAAGGAAAGATCAAAGAGGAAAATTTCCTCTAGTTCAGCCAGGTGAACTTTGGTGAAAGGTAATTTATACATACACCTGGTACACCCAGCTTACATGGTCCACACCATGAAAAGAAAAAACAACACTGTGTAAAACCAGGTGGACCTGTTATTCAGCAAGGGCAAGAAGCAGTGATGGCGCTGTGGCATTGGCTATGGACTGCCGCACAGCAGGTCCATAGTTCGAATCCCACCGCGGGCTTGAGCTTCACCACATGGTGGAAGTGCATTTTGCGAATGTCCGCCTGGCTACAGACCACCCTCATGTAGAAAATCTGTCGCCAATCACCTAACGGTGTGTTCCGGCACATGTCCTTGAGAGCTAGTAAAATTACAGGCAGGCATAGACTTAACAACTATGTCTCAGAGTGACGGGTGCAGTGCAATTCATGCAATTCATGTGACATGCGATGAAATGCATCTGTTAGGCAGAGGTTAGTCCGCTTAACATCAGATGGGCCTTGAGCTTGTTGTTGGTTCCGTCACAATAACTGCCAAAAAAAAACTACATGACGCACTATCAGTAGCGTCGTTTACACATAACGACACTACGAGGCCTATTTTGGATTAAATAGTTCAGTCCACTAAATAAATAGTAAAAATAATTTAAAGGTTTCCAAAGCTAATTTAATGCCACTTTCTCGATTAGCTGGTAATATTGCAAAACTATTCAATAGTTAGTCCTTTTATTTAAAAAAAATGCTATTATTATTCGTTTGTTTTGAATATTTCTTCATTCAACATTTCACCTTGAAGAAATTAAGTAAAAAATGTATACTACACTACGATACATTATTTATTCGTAGATACTACATAAAATTTTCGCAATGTAACCCACACGGTATGCCATCGAAAATTTCTAACTCATAATTGATTTAAAAAAAAAACTATCTATACGCATCCATTGTTTTTTTTATGCTCGATAGGTTAGACTTTGACCACTATCACTTTGACACTGTTGTTCAGGCTAACCTAGAATTACTGGCTCTCAAGGACAGCTGCCGGAACATACCGTTAGGTGCTTAGCGACATATTTTCTGCTTGAGGGTGGTACCTAGCTAGCCAGGCGGGCACTCGCAAAATGCCCTACCACTACGCAATAACGACTGCCATCCTAGACGACCACCGGGACCGACGGCTTAACGTGCCCTCCGAAGCACGGAAATAGGATGAATAATGAGAACAATAGAATTTCATTCATAAAATGGACGATATTTGACACGTGGATGATAATGAGTAAACCGGCCTATTAGCAGTAGTCGGTAAGTCTAGTCGACTCACCGACTCAGTCGACTCAATATCGGATCTGGATGTGATAGGTATACAATTCTGCTTTTCGTATTTATAATTATTGTTATGTTTTAACATTGTAAGCATGTTTTGTAAGTTGAAATGGAAGTGGGCTAGACGTATTGTTGGGGCAGCCGAAGGACGATGGAACGAGCGTATCCTGCACTGGTGCCTGATGGAAAGCCCTAGACGGGCAGGGCGGATGAGAAGGAGATGACGTGACGACATTGTGGAGGTAGCCAGCAGCAGCATGTAGACGAGACTGGCACAAGATCGAAACACCTGGAACGATATGCAGGAGGCCTATACCTGATTCTGGGTACCCAATAAAAACTAAAACATAATATTTTAATACATATACTTAATTTTATGTAATTGAAATATTTTTTTGCAATGACACTTCTATATGTTATTTTTTTTTATGCCTGATTAGTTAGCCTTTGACCACTATCTCACCTGATGGTAAGTGATGATGTGGTCGAAGGTGTTAACAGGCTTAACCTAGAATTACTGGCTCTCAAGGACAGCTGCCGGAACACACCGTTAGGTGCTTAGCGACAGATTTTCTTCTTGAGGGTGGTAGCTAGCCAGGCGGGCATTCGCAAAATGCCCTACCACCATGCTATAACGACTGCCATCCTAAGACAACAACCGGGACTGTTGGCTTAACGTTCCCTCCGAAGCACGGAGACGCTCAGTAGTAATGTCACTAGCGGTCACCCATCCAACTCATGACCACGCGCGACGTTGCTTAACTTTGCTGATCGGTTAAGAACAGCTAAGTAAACTTCGCTACAAGCGCTTCGATTATTATTTAATTTTAATTGGGTATAAAGGTTTATTAATGTAATTTTTATTATATTAATAATTATTTGCGAGGCAATCCAACACAACGACTTATTTCCCTGTATATATTTAAAATTTTCAATCGGCTACCAGTTACAGTTGATGAAAAGCATTCTTTATGTCCGTCTAGATAGCATGGGGTTAGTGATAGGGTATCATGTTCTCGTATGGGATTCACGAGGCAATGTATCGATAAAAATACTCAATTCAGACCGCTGGTGTAACAAATAACTATCGGGAGGTCGCCGTCTATATCACCATGTAACAACTTAATCATAAAAATTCCTAATCTTCAATTTAGTTAATTTCATAACCACTATAAATCTCTTAAAATATTCCAACCAAACACGTCGGAGCTTTTAAATTTGTATTTAAAATGCGTTCAGATCAAGTAGTTGTTTTTGCAAGGATACGCTTTAACTTAGTAGCGCATTTACCTTTGCGAGATACAGTTTATTTTACTCTTTGTTGTGTTTTATTCAAGGTAATCCAGTGTTAATAGAAAAGTGCCTATCGTTATATCAAATTTACATAAAAAAATGTAGTTTCGATATGAGGTACACTCATCAAGACATCGCCTTTACGTAATTACAATAGCCAGTGATCATTCAATATATGCATAAAATGCTTTTGAAATCAAACATGATGCAACGCTACTTTCTGTCGTTGGTAAGTTCAAAAACTTGTTATAAATAAACCACTTAGACTCAGTTTTTCAATGGACCCGATATCAGTGTACAAAATGTTAATGTTACCCTAATTAATTCAAAAGAAACTTGAATTGTGACTTTAGCAACCAACCTTAACTTTATTTTGGTATGTACCATACATTAACGTCGTTATATCAGCATCTTCCTACTCTTATTCCACCTATGGCGGGGTTGATCAAAGTTGCGTCTTTCGCTAAAACATTAATATTCTGGCTTCTTTTTTCCAACGCCAGTATTACCATTTACATTATGGTATTATTTGCCTTGCCGTGCGCCTAGTGTGCAATAAACATACCGTAAACGGTGTCTCTTCCGATATTACCGAAGTGAGTAGTGACATGCTGCTCATTCTTTGTTTCTTTAGGCCTTGCCCTTGAAGACTTGGTGCGTTGTGCGGTGCGTGATGCGGTGC